>CM069918.1:2682090-4023135 GCA_036172225.1 Cryptocoryne crispatula var. balansae | reverse complement strand
ATAAGATGAAGGAAGGCATGATAGGGATTCATGACAAGCAGACATAGCCTCCCAAAATCGGATTCTATCAGCACCAAAAATGCGGAATTGGAATCAGAACCATCAGCCGTTCTTTGGGGAAAAAAACCCGATCCAGAATTGGACCGGATCGGTTCTTCAAAAAACCCTTAAAATGACAATAATATGCTAGATCAGATTCCAACCGATCTATAGTGGATCCATGGGATCAGACCTAGTAAGTCACCAGATCTACATACTCGGTAAGGTTGTCTTCCCCGCTCGATAGGCGGGAGGATGTCGATGCAGCGGACACCAATAACCCAAATATGGTGATTCTGGAATCTGTCAATTTGATAGATTCCGGTCCCGATCCAGGCCAATTCAACCGATTTTGGTCGATTCTGGAGGGAGAACAGCTTGGATTGTGACTCCAAGCCAAAATCATATCAGAGGGGTCCAATCCAATCTGAGAATCAGCCAATTCCATAAACTATGCACCACTCTCTAAAGCCACGACTTTGGAGGATAGAAATAAGTTCATGTTTGAGAGGATACCCCTCCAAATATGAGACACCTTAGGCATAAATTGCCAACCATCCTCAATCAAAAATATGTACTGGATAAAACCATTTCGTTTCATATTCCTTATTAATCTGAAGCCTCCAAATATATTTTCAGTAAAGCATCATCTTGCCTTCCCAACACAACAAACCCTCTTCCATCTTCTGCTGACCTGTTAAACAATTTCCATACTACCACGTGTAAACTGTAAACCATGTTGTCAACTGTGAAACCTTAAAATTTTGAATTTATTTTTTAAAAAAAAATTGGGTGTATTTGGTTTTGGAGACTTGAAAATAAAAATGATGGAATTGATTTTAAAATCCAAAAAAAACTGTTTTTGTTTATGGGGTGTTTGGTTACGTGATAATGGCCTTTTTTTTAAATTTTTGAAAATTGTAGTGAAAGTGCTCTAGAAGTTTTGTTTGGCTCGTTTTATCATTTTTTATTTTAAAAACGTTTTTCATCGAAAGGACAACGTAAAAAAAAAGTGGTCGAGACCACTTTTTTTTTGAAAGTGAAACGGCGTCTCACGAAGCCTTCGGCAACCTCCCGGCCCGAAGCCCTCGGCGACCTCCCGGCGCTTCCCAGCGGCACTCTCCTCCTCCTCCCGGCGCTTCCCAGCGCTTCCTAGCGGCTCCCGGCGCTTCCCAGCGGCGCACTCCTCCTCCTCCCAGCGGCTCCGACGGGCTGCGCTCGATCATCCACCGCTGGAAGTCCTCCGTCATCGACCGGTCCTCCTTGCACACGACGAACACCCGGGCAACAGATCCGTACCTCTCCTCCGTGATCAGCGTGCGCTCGCCAGATCCTCGAGGAACCAGCTCGTCGGCATCGCCAGCAACGCCGCCAGCATCGATTCCTGAGAAGAATTGGATCTCGAGCGACCTGTATGATCTTCGCAGATCCGATCTCGCGCTTGCGAATAGTTAGGGCTTGGTTGATTAATTACCTCCGGCGGGCTGAGTTGGTACATCTTCGTAGCCATGTACTTCGGTCCGAAGAGGAACGAAGAAGGGGGGGTTCTCGGGGCCGTTGCCGAAGGTGTACTTGGAGTCCATGTAGTGTTCGAAAGGATACCTCGAGAAGAACTGGTTTGATTGTCGCCACCCGCGACTGTGAGTTCTTCCGCCCTTCACAAGGGAAGAAATCACGGCGGAGAGTGCGGCCATGATTTCTTCCACACACCGCACGATCGGACGGCTGGGAGGGAGGGGAATCCATCAAGCAGGAGGGCGATGCAAGGCGTCGATCGGGCGGCTCCGGCCATGGACATGGGCGACGGCGGGGGGGGCGGGGGCGAGGAGCAGCGGCAGCTGCTGAAGGCGGAGATGGCGGTGCACCCGCTGTACGAGCAGCTGCTGGCGGCGCACGTCGCCTGCCTGCGGGTGGCGACGCCCATCGACCATCTGCCGCTGATCGACTCGCAGCTGGCGCATTTTAAATTTGAATTTAAAATGTTACCAAACACCTCATTATTATTTTTAAAAATTAAAATATTTTTGCCAAACACATTCATAGTCACGTTTTCACTTTTAAAAATTATCTTGTTTGATATTATATTTTAATTTTTTATCATGAAACTTTTTTAAAAATTAAAATGCAACCAAACACCCCATTAGGATTTAACCCCAGAAAAAATTTTGAAACTTCCTACTTGTACAGAAGGACAGTGTTTCCAAAGATTTTAAAATTTATCAAATTCATTTTTACAACAATGAATATACGTGGTATTCCATAAGAGTATAATTAATTCGATGACATATATAAATGTATAAATTCGAGGTTAGATTCTTTGAATATTCGTTTTGACCTCTCCCCATCGGGTGGTGCGAAAACCGGATGTTAATTATATCGAGAATACTCGATAACCCTTAATTCACCGCCATAACAATTTTGAAATAAAAACATACATCCTCAAATGAAATGAACACATTCAGAACAACGGCTCCATAAATCTGATAGAATGCAAATATTTTGTGTTTTAAACTTGATTTCATTTGATTTGATTTGATTTTGAAATTTTTGTTTTGTTTGGTTTGTAATTTTGATGTCTTTTACATTCTTAATTTTGATTTAAAGTTTGATTAAAGATTTGGAATAAAATTAGTTTGGAATTAGTTTTTTATTTCAATGCTTGATAGATTTTTATATGTATTTAAGTTTCATTTAATAAATTTATTGGTTGAAGAGAATTATTTTTAGAGATTGATTACTTTGAATTTAATGTTATGAGTTAAAGATATGTTTTTTAGTTAAACTGATTCTGAATTTTGTTTTGTGTGACTTTTTTTAAATTTGCTAATTGATTAATTGATCTTTGTCTTTGAAATTTTCATTTTAAGTACGTTAATTAGCTAAAAATTAATTTAAAATTGTAAAAGTCAATTACTTGATTAAATATATTTTGGGTATTTTCAGATTCATTAAGTTATTTTTATTTTTATTATTTTATTGAGTTTATTTGACATGTTTATTCTTTAATTGGTGATTTATAATAGAAAAATTGTTTTCGAGGTATAAAATTATCTGAGAATTAATTTTAGGTTATTTTTTTGGACGACGTGGCCGAGTGGCCAAGGACGTGCTGCTCCACACGCAAGCGAGGGATCGAGCCCCCGCTCAATCCCCACTAGTAACCGTCCCCAGGGACGGCGGGCTTTGCTAGCCCTCGAACCCTTGCCCCTGCTCCCCGTGAGCAAGGGAAGTGCCAACTGACCTAGGTTGGTCGGCAATTTTAAGTTATAAAAAATTATGTTTGATCAGCTTGACTTCTCTTATTTTAATATTTTTGGATTAATTTACTAATTTATTTTCTCTCTCTTTTTTTGTTATTATTTTGATATGTTTTAATCAAACTTGTTAAATGCATTCCATTCAAATTTATGAAGCTATTTTTTTGCTCTTCTTGACATAAAAGAATTATGCAACACACAAAATTTCTATTGATTGAAATATTGGTACAAATTACAAATGTGAGACATGAAAGTCATAATCCCCATAACTTGAATCGATTTAAATTCAACTCCATTTTGCCTTTAATAAGCATCATGGAATCAATCATATCGATACAAGATATAGCACGCCGACTTTGACTAACGTTTGTGGGTGCTTTTTCATCGATATAATTTTATTTTTTCAACATCATTTTATGATTTGACATATGTGCATATGTATGCACTTAGCCATCACAATTTGAAGGTGATTATCCCTTATTAAAAAAACAATATAGCATTGGGGTTATTTTAGACCTCTGTATGCTAAACGATTATAAAGCGTAAGGCATACACAAGGCCTACCCCCAATTAGCCCTTTGTTTTAATTCTTTTAGGTAATGTCAAAGAGTATAGCGAGTCCTATAGGACCGGCCCCCAATTAACCTCGGTTGTTTGATTAATTTTCCAAAGACATAGAGCGTACACTTTTGGACCGGCCCCCAATTAGTCTTGGAACGGATTATTATATAAGTTTAAACTTGAGACGCAGAATGTGCCCTATCGGACTTGCCCCCAATTAGTCTCAAGTCGGGTTGATTGTAAACTGTATTTGATTTTATATCATCATTAACTTGAGTCATTTTGGTTCAATGGATGCCATGAAGACCCCCTGCCATCCATCCCCCTTCATCCTGTTGGTAACTTTTTTTGGAAGAGTCAGAATAAATAAATAAATAAATACAAGGAAGAAACTGCGTCTAGTCAAAAGGGCTTTTGGATGCGACGGGCTGGCTTCAACAGATGCGTTCCATAGACTTGACGGTTCAATCGATTGGGTTTAAACAAGATGCAAGCAAGGTAGCTTAAGGGGTTTGAAGAGAAGCGCGACCAAGACTGGCTCGAGGGCTGCCGGCTAAAGGGGGTTTTGACAGCACTCGCACAGGGGAACCGGTGACCATGCGCGACAAGACCGGAAAATGGTGATCGCAAGCGAGACTTGGGCTTGGGGGAAATCACGACAACTGAATAGAAGAGGGGGTCCCGCGGGTGAGGGTTTCACGTGTGCGGTGGGCGGGCAGCAATGGCGGAGGTGTGCACATGGCCAAGGGGTAACGGCGGCGACCAGCTGCGCGAAGGGCTTGTGTGCACACACGTGCAGTGGAACCAGGGACGGTGAGGATTAAGGAGACGACAACAGCGTAGGGACGCATGCGCGACGACGAAGGAGACATGAAAGAGTACTCACGCGCACAAATGGGAAAGCGGCAATAAATAGGGGGCTTGCGCGGTTGGCTCAGAGGTCTACGACTGACACTTGAGGGGGGGTAGTAGAAGAGATGGCTCGCAGTAGTGAGCAAAAGCAGGGGTGATGGTGACAGAGGCAAGGAAGAAAGACGGTGATCGCGGCGGCTACAAGGGAGATGCAGGGGCAGCTACGGCGACGACAAGAACCAGAAATGACGACGGCGAGGGGGCTTCGATGGCATAGGACTAGATGACAACTTGTGAGAGACGGCCAGAACAAGTGGATGACCGACGAGGAAGACCACCAATGGGAGAGGTAATCCTCACCTTATCCTTCTCCCTCCTCTCTTCCTTCTATCTGTCATTCTCCCCAAAGAAAATCCCCTCGCGTCTGCTGTCGATCAGGGCCCTTATCGCTGTAGTTGTGCTCACTATGCAGTAAATCCGCTCAAATCTGCCGTTACTTGGCTGGCATTGCGTGAGCATTGTAGTCTTTCCACCTCCCTAGAGACGTTGTGCGGCGGAGTGGACCTTGAAGGATGGCACCGACAACGTCGTCAACTCGGAATGACAGCTGCTCTTAATGAGCCTGTTAATGCCATCAATGGCATTGCTCTTGAAGGGGGCTCCAACGGGCCTAAGTTGACAGGAACAACGTAACACATCCTATGTAGCCATTTGAATTCATTCATTTTTTCTTTATATTTTTTTAGACGTCAACATCACCTGAGCCTTTAAAAAAGAAGAGTTAGCATTGATCCTTTGCAGCCTGATACGCACCCCTAGGTATAGATAAATAATACAATGGTAGATTTTGCAATACACATTTGAAAAGAAACCATTTTCCTCCTGTTGAGAGTAAATTTCCTTTACAGCTCTAAAGATTCCTTCCCACACTATTGGTAAGTGGATCCCAAATTGCACTCCTCAATCTAAAACAAGAAAGTGAAAGTCCCAAATATCTAATAGTATGTTATCAAAGGCACTTGAGGCAACCACCTAGGCAATGAGTCGAAGGGAGGTGCCACCTCACTACTTTGATTTGGCCAAGGTAGCCTAGGCAATCCCTCCTTTCGCTGTCGGGTCACCGTCTGTCCACAGGAGGCTTGTCACCAGTCACCACCCAAATTTCTCAACCTGCCATATCCTCAATGTGCCCATTAGAGAGAAAATTTTCAATTCCCTGGCACCTAACCTGCCAGACTCTCTGCAATAACTCTTCCTTGAGATTTCTTCCAATTTCAGCTCATTTCCAGGCCTCTTGAAAAAGAGAGAATCCATATGGCCAACCCCAATTACTTTGCGATGGAGGCATGAGTTGAGTTAGGTCTTTAATCAACTCTTCTTTACTTAAGAAACTTCGCCCGATTCTCTCACCCAACACCATGATATCCCTATCAGTCAAAACTTCATCTAATATCTGCCAAGGAACACTACCCTCAGTACCTTCAATATCTGGTGGGATACCATTGACATACAGAACAATGGCCCCCTGTTTTAAGCCATCCGAACTCCCTAAAACATGAGTCCCAACTCTGGATGAAACCACAGGCAACAAGGCAGGCTCCATAGCTTCCCGGCAGCTCGGCAGGGCAATAACTATCACATTGACAGGCTCTAACAGACTTTCAGACCTTTCACTCCCTTGCAAATGCCCGTTGTCAATCTCCAAAGCCACAGTAGCACCTTCCCTGTATAAGCAACTGTCAAGAACACAAGTACAGAAAGACTTGGTATGTTAGGGGTACAAGAATTCAAACATCCAGCTTGCCCAGACTGGCCGGTCAACCCGGAAAGAGATGTATCCCAACCTCCAAGGAGGATAGCCCTGGTATGCCTCCGGGCCTTGTTCACCTAGACACCGGTTCGGCGAAGAGAGCACCTGGTTCACAGTTTTTTAAGTCGCAGATTCCTGGATTGATTATCTTCCCAGGAATCGGCTGATTCCTGGGAATCTTCCGATTCCGCGATTCTTGCTCATGACAGCAGTGCTTTGATCCATATAAAAGCACTAGAACAGCATATTATGTCTAGACAAGTTTGCTCTGAACTGCTGTACATTGTACAGATGGCTATCTAACTGATAGAACAGGTGTTGGTGGGGAGTGGTTTGAACAACAAGGGGTGTGAACAGTTCGAGTTTGGAGATTTTAATTCAAAAATCCCCAAAACCAAACAGAAACCAAACCATGCACCCCATTCGGTTTGGTTCAAATTGAGATGAAAAAACAATTAAACATTTAAAATAATTAAAAAATATTATCCAATTATAAAAATTATATAAATATATTTTTTATTAATAACTAGTATTTATTTTATAATATTTTACATTAATTGGTTGAGGTGGTTTGGGCCAGTTTGGTTCAGTTTGGAAGACCTCCAAACCGGTTGAACCAAACCAATGGTTCAAACCGAACTGAACCAATTTGGCGATTTGAACCTTTTTATGCACACCCCTAAATACTACATGTAGTGGACAAGTTGTGGTAATGGTCCTGTCATGCCTTTGTAATTGTCAGTTTTTTCCCCTTTCAAGAGGGAGATGCAGGTTGTAACCTTTTTCTTTCTTTTCCTTTTCTTTGCCAAGCTGCACCCATTTTCTCAACAGAAGCCTTTACCCTTCTTCATTTAAAAAATGTTAAGGATGGCCTTCCTGGTGAAGATGGCTTGATCACTACAAACAGGCTAAGCAGCTTCCAAAAAAAAATTGACAAATGGAGAATGTGACACAAGTGTTAATCACATCATTAAAGCAGGTTAGATAGAGTGAAAATCGGCTATGGGGTTCGTAAGATTTCACTAAAGTAAAAAAAAAAGTACCGTACAAATATAAGACCTGCAATATTATATGATAATGAATGTTAAACAATAAAAAACATGCGTCTAAAATAAATGTTACTAAGATGAAAATGTTAAAATTGATGAGTGATCATACTAAATTAAATAGAATAAAAAATAAATATATTAGAGAAAATGTTAGAGTAGCGACAATTGTAGATAAATGGAAAGAAGGGAGATTGAAATGATTTGAGCATATTGAAAAAAATGAAAAATCAGACAAAATTGGCCGATCTGATCTGATGATCATTGGGAGGAAGAGAATTCATATAACCAACCCCAAGTAATTTGGGACTAAGGCTCAAGTTGAGTTCAGTTGTGTAGAGGCTTACTAGAGGTTGCTAGGACCAACGAAGCCACTAGAGATGGCACAACTTCCACATCACCCTAATAGATGAGGAGACGACCCTAGTGGGCACCATTTTGGTCCCCCCCAACCTGTAATAATGCAAGCCGCAAATGAATGACGACCCATCAAGCTGTCCGGAGGCTGCCACAATGCGCCATGTCCAGAAAAATATCAGGTGAATCCCAATACTCATCACTCAGCCTTTCCCCCATAAAATTAAATAAAACACCAAAAATCATCTATACTGCATATGCGCTCCCTGAAGTAGGTCCCCTAGACAACCCTCCTCTCACCTTGGTTGCCACTCACCTTTGACAACAAAGGATGCTATGGTGGCAAATGGTGACAAAACTAGATTCGGGAAAACAAGGGGTCAACAATAAGAACATTGCTGACAACTTTCCATGTCTTTACAGGCTTTCTACGAACAAATACAAACTGTATGCAAATTGATGGACAGGGTGGTCAATCAGATGGCACTTGTCTGAGTCCAACAACCAAAGAAATCAATGAAAAGATTTGAACAGAACCTGAGTAAAAAAAGAAGTCAAAATCTGTAAAGAAAGCAAATGAAACGTAGATTGTAGATGGATCCATAAAGATAGGATAGTATCATGTTCAATAATTAAGATTAGTATATTCATCTGGAATTATGGGTAAGAAGAGAAAACAGAAACCAATAAAAATAACCTTAAACACCTGTAGTGTTCATGCCTCTGTGCTCCATTAGAATTTCCCAGTTTTCTTTGTGGAAAACGGATAGTTCTACATGTTTTTGTCAAATAGCAATGCATCATGAAAGATGAAAGAAGAGATAAAGTAACAAGCAAGAGTCTTACTTGCTTTTCTAGCTTATCTAATTGCCTCTTGAAGTCATTACGCTTCTGTGCCAGAGATTCCTGCTTTTTACGAAGTTCCTCCCTCAAAACATCCAGACTCTCAACTTTGCCTTTTGCTGGTGGAGCTGCCTTTGTACCACCAGTTACTGCTGCTTTGGATGAAACAGTTGCAGGTGCAGGACCATCAATTGTAGAAGCAACACTAGTTCTTTGGACATCAGAGAACTGAGTTTCGCCTCCTCCTGAACTATTAAAAGGCTGCAGTAAAACGGGAGCAGCCACTGACCGTCCAGGTGTACGAGTTACATGGACCTTGCTTTCTCCATCTGCAATATTATCTCTGTTTGCCCACCATAATTTAATAAACCGATTGCCCATTACTGCATCAGGAGCCCTTAAAGCGGCCTCAGCTTCTTCCCTCTTGGAAAACTGAACAAAAGCCTTCTCACTGCTCAGGGGAATGTGAATGTCAATCACTTCCCCAAATTTGTTAAAATGGGAAAGGAGAGAATCTCGCCTGTTGCTTTTCTGTGGAATACCATTCACGAATAATGTGCGTTGAGCCTTCTGCAAAGGTCTTCCAGGCCTAGGACCCAAATCTTTATCAATCAAATCAGATACTTTTGAACCAATTTCCTCTGTAACAGCATGGTCAATATGAGCACTAGGTCCTGCATCTTCCCTCTCTTCATCCACTTTATTACCAAGAAAACCCATTGGACGTGGGGTATTGTCAATTCTTCTGGCACTCACATACTTATTACTAGACCCGATTCGGCCCCAGACTGATGATGTACCATGTGGACCATAATTACCCACAGAGACTCCTGATTGTTCATTGCCCATGCTGGCTGTTAAGCCAAAACTCTGATTGTTAGAGGCACCAGCTCCCCACATTGGTGCACCACCATTTTTTGGAGAAAGTAGCCTCAGACAAGCACTTGATGTTTCGGGATGATCACTGTTCCACAATGGCTGATCAGGATCATACACATCTGCTTCATTGCCAGCAGAAGATGCAGATAGAATTCCACTAACTCCTAAATCATCAACATTAATTAAAGATTTCGTGCTTTTACTTGACCCAGACTTCCTGTTAGATAAAATGGCTGTTGATGCAACTGTTGGCAGTGATACAGGAGCAGACTGACTTCCTGATATGTTCGTACTTGGCAGAGAAACCGAAAGGTTGAATTGGGAAAGACTCTGAAAACAAAGGAAAAATTGGACAAATTCATACAAGGACATCAGTAGCCACATAACTATATAGTTATAACAAGATATTCATGTTTAAAAACTCTACAAACTCTTTTCCCAATGAACTCTTTCATTGTCTTATAGATAAGCTCCTTTTGACGTGATTATAAGGTTAGATTGTTTACCACTATTAGTTTCTAATAATTTTTAGAAAACACTACTCATGATAGTTTGTACAAGAAATTTGAGCCACAACGGACATTGAGATACCATGAGTCCTTTTGTCAAATCGATGCATCTAACACTAAATCACAACTGGTGATTGAAAAGGCCCCGTAAACTTTTTTCGAGGAAGTAAATAAGCTTCTACGAGAGAAAATCAGTACAGCAAGATCATACACAGAAATCAAAGCATATTCCAAAGAACATCACATGGTAAAACTTCCATATTCAAATTGTTGCATGCAACCACGGGAATGCAAAAAAAACACTTAGATACAGAGAGATGACAAGTTTCTGAAATCGATGAACCAACATGTTCAACATAATTCCAAGTTAGCTTTCAAAAAATAAATACTCCAAAATTCAATGTTGCAATGCGCTCTACATGCCCATATGCTTCAAAGCCAACACAATGAAAAGAGAGAAGGCAAATGCTCATGCGGCAAAAAACTAAAATCCTTAGTTATTAAAAACAGCAACAAAAAATATAGTAGTGGTTCCATTTCTCTCCTCTTTTGTATTCCCCATCCCTCAGTTCTCTTGTTTATTTTCTTGTAAGTGTTTCCTTCCATAATGAATGAATGCAAGAATTATGGACTCCGTCGCCTTAAATAAAAACGACAGAGTAGCACAAAAAATACATACCTGAACATCTTCAACAACAATACGATTTATTCCATGTTCCATTGGACACATATCACCTCTTAAACAAAATCCACGCTCCTCAAAATCTCGACATCTTTGACGTGCCATACCAACATTCAAAGAATTTATCGGAGGATGAAGTGGACCCTGAATATTAAGCGGGATAAGTGGATCCAAGCACCCATTAGGCATACCAGGAATGAACCCATATGCACCCCAAGATGTGTTTTGTGTACTTGCACTACTTGACAAACCTGCCCCCAATAAGCTTGGCACTTGTGAAGTCATTTGTGGAGCAAAACCGAGTGGATCAAGAGGGCTAAACCTAGGATCATGCTGATTCCAAGGAGCTGTGCCTCTTCCTCGTCCTCCAATTGGAGGACGGCACACAGGCATGGACAAATCAAAATGAGGCCCATTGCTAGGATAAAATGACCGACCAACTCTTGCCCTTGGTCCTAAATCCATAGGATTACAAGAAGTTGATCCCAAGCCAAGGTGTCGCTTGTCAAAATTTGAAGAGAATTCTCTCTCCAAAGAAGAGCTATATTTTTTATGAGTTCCTCGTTCCACAGGCAGCTGCCCATTTTCGAAGGTTCTGACCTTCTTTCTAATAGAGGTTGTAACAGATTGTTCGCTAATATCTTCATCTAATGGTTGGGACCGGTTATCTCGTCTTCGATGTTTATGGTTACGATCATCATCCTCATCATCAGTAACCTCCTTATCTTCAGAACCACTTGCTGCTCTAGAAGAAGTAGAGGGACTTTCTACTTTAGATGGTGAGGTTTTTGATTGTATGGGATCAGTGGTAACTGAAGGTGATAGTTGAGATGGATCAGGTTTCCCCATGTTGTCAAATGTCTCATCAGATCCCATAATCTTGCCATCTTGAAAAGCCTTGAATAATTCAGATACAAATGAGTTTGTACCTACAACGTCAAAAGGAAATATTTAGAAGCATTTAGTAGAGCAGAAATAGTATAAGTAAAACAGGACATGATATAAGATGATAAAAATGCAACTTAGTATCATTAGATATGATACAATGGCATAAGATAACAGTGTAACAACACCAATCTGAGCAGTTTTCAGTATCAACTCAATATTCTAAAGGCACTGCAGTTTTGAGCTAGGATGAGCTTTAGATTCAGAAAAAAAAAGCAAAATATGAAACAAGGTATAGATTTTTACAATGAAGCTTCATACTTTACAGGGATTCCCTGAACTGAAAAATGATATTCGTGATTCCATGTCACCTAAAACTGAGGCTACATTAAGAAATGTAAGCAACAAATGAAGTATGCTATGGAGACGATGAAATGTTGCCACTAATATTAAGTGTTTGAGAAACAACCTACATGCCATTTTTTTTCAAAAGCTATAAAGGTTGCATTTCATTAAATGCACGAAGACGAACATAAAGGCTAGAATATAAATAGTTCAACCAAGAGGATTGAACAACAGCCCAAAAGTAAATGAGACCATACAAACTAGAGACCCTCAAATAATAGCTCCATCCAAAAACATCAAAACAGAAAAAATGCTTACTAACAAAAAACTAACTCCTAAAAATGCCTAATATATTGACAGCATATTGACTAATCCATTCAGCAGATATCCTATCAATCAAAAATCAACAAGCTATTATGAAGTATTATGTAAGGGCTGAAAAGATTCCCAGGACAGTTTTTTTTTTTGAAGAAAAAAACAGGACCATATTTATTATACAAGACTAAAGAGCATACATAGTTTGTACAAAGCTAAAGATAAACCAACGAAGACACTAGACCGAGTCATCAAGAAAGTGATCTTGGAAAAAGAAATTTCCAAGAAGAGACTGTACCACCACGAGATGACCAGCACACACAGGTACAAACGTGGTCGGGTGGTACAAGTAAGAACTCCTTCAAGGGAATTTGTAAACTGCAGCGAGACCGGAAGATCACTCCGAACGGGAGTAGATAAAGCCCAAACCAACGGTCTCGGGAGAGATTTAGCGTCTAAAACGCTAAAGGAGACAAAGTCTGAGTGATACCCCGGTCTTTTGACTACATACAATACCGATGCAGAAAAAAAACAGAACAAACTAAAGTAAGCCGAACTCCAAAGATCCAACACAACAAAAGTGTACAAAATGCCTAAAAGAAATTTTAGGCAAAGTGTTGGAAAAGGGAGAGTGGGAGGGAGGAGCATCCCTCCCTCCCAAACCTAACACGACCTCAAAACGACTGAGCTAATAATACTGACAAGGGTCAAACCCGGATGGATAATACGCTAGGTAACAAAGAGAACCAGCACGAAAGTCACTAGAGGATGTAGCCGCTGAAGAAGAAACCTCAACACAAGGGTCCTGCCGGCGGGGGGTGCCTCGGAGAGGGGTTCCACAGGGGATGGCCGCCGGAAAAGGGGACCGCCGGAAGGAATCCGCCGCGAGCGAGTTTGCCGCTGGAGAAGGGGGATCGCCGGGGGTTCCGCCACGGAGAGCAACCGCCGGGTAACCGCCGGGTAAAGGGGGCCGCCGGATGAGGGACCGCCGGGGGAGGAATCCGCCGCGGAAGCTGCCTCGGGCGAGGGGGCCGCAGGCGAGGCCGGGCCAATGGGGGACGCAGGCGAGGGACTGCCGCGGATGCTGCCGCAGGATAGTTGATAATTCCATGCCAACCATACAGTCAATAGAAGATGAAGAACAGCATCCAGATCCCTTGATAAGGATGAGGTGGCAGCAAACTACTCCAAGAAATAATCAGTAATTTCGCATCCACTTCATCACTAACATCTTGCAAACAGTCATGAAACTTGAAATTATTGGTACAATGCTCCTCATAATCCACACTCAAAAAATAAATGGACTTGATCTTCCTCACAACAACCATAATCTGCAAATTTCGTTTCGTGTTTGATCTATTTCAATCTGACTGCAACAGGAAGCCTCTTGATATAATCTTGCAAAAAAAATATCCTTTTGGATGTAATTACTTGACCGAAATCCAATGTGTGCATGCGAAATTATAGCTCCTCTGCTTCACATCCTTGAAGCAGACTGAACTGAAAACATACTCCATTCCAAATCCAAAATAACCAAGTTCTTTAACTGACACAAAATCAGCTTTGTCATAATGCATCATATTTTTATTAAACTAGGAATTCCTAGATGCCACCATGGAATGCGATCTCCCGAGAATCTCTCGAGATCTCCAGAGAATCTCTTTTTCTCCATATGTTTGAGAAACGAGATCACCGAAACGAGAAAATCCATATAATACATTTGATACCTTGATCTCCTCCGCCTATTATAACTCCTAACTTGTTAGATGGCCTTGTTAAGTTTGATTCATATATTTTCAATTTTATCATAGAATCCATACAAATATTTATCTAAACATTATTGTTTGATAAAAGTTTATAACTTAATATTTTTATGACTATATATACAATTGACCTAAGATGTCATCAATCTCCTATTCATATTGTTCAAGATGAAGTTTTAGTCTATAATAAAATCTCTTGTATGTCACATGTTAACAGTAGTTCACCCTCTCTATATTACGTTTTTAATTCTCTCTTATCTTATTTTGATGTTTAATATGAATTCTCTTATTCTTTTTGAAGATATTATATGACATTTTACACTTAAACATGTATATTGATTGTCATTTTTAAACATGTACATTGATTGTTATTTTCAAGATCCAATCTCTTGAGATTTTTTGAGATCTCTTATATTTAATATACATGAGATAAAATCTAGATGTAAAATGACAATTCTTGAGTAAGACATACTCTACATAAATGAAATCCAAGATCTGATCTCCCGAGATTTTTCTGAGAATCTCATGAAATCTCTTCTCTTTCACCCTTCCGAGATGAAGCCGTGATCTGAGATGGCAATCCTTGGATGCCACCATGACTAATCTCCAAATAAAGTATATAAGATTATGTCTAAGCTAGAGCTGCCTGAGCTCTATTATCATGCTCCTTCCTATGAGCAACAGACTGGTTTTTTGTAAGTGATCCCATAATCCGGATATATTGGCTTTACAGAAAACTCAAATCCATTTTTCTAATCAAAAGATTGTAGATTGCCTAAAAGCTGGTTGCTTGAAAAGCTTCTCTTTTTCTTCACCTATGGGAAGGAGTGGTGGCATTACTATCTTGTAAAATGAAGAGGTCCCGGTGGCTGAAAGAATGCATAGTAGTAGACATATTCATGCTTTGAAATTTACTCAAAAATCCGAGAGGAATCAATGTTTATTTGTCAATGTATGGTCCCACGGGAGATGATGATAAAGTCGCCTTCTCCAATAGTTTGACTCAGCTTCTCCTTGCCCATGATAATTGTGCGTGGTGCATATGTGGTGATTTTAATGTTGCAACCCTAGTGAAAGGTAGAACTAGGAGTGGAACAATGAAATGGAATTGTTCAATAATTAAGCAAATAAATGTAGTCTCAGTGAAATCTCCAACATCGACATCAAGTTAACTTGGTCTAATTTTTTATCAACGTCCAAGCTCGACAGATATTTCATCTCTCCTCAATAAGTGGTGTTGTGGTGGAGTTTGGTACTCCCGAGGGCTTCCATCTCCCTAGAGTTGTTTCGGACCATCATCTTATTGAGATCTCTCATGGAGTCATGGTACATCTGAAAGATTCTTTTAGAAGATTCTGTTTGAGTTAGCTTGGTACAAGGATCCTTCTTTTCCGAATAACATATAAGAATGGTGAAACAAGGGCACCATTCAAGGTTCAGCTACTTATGTTCTAGTCAACAAGCTTAGATATGAAAAGTAACAGCATGGGCAGCAGCTTTATTCAAGCAGTCCGCAGATGATAATGGTTGTCCGACCTTCAGAGGATTGATTGACCCGCAGCAAAGAAAGATTACAATGGTATGAGCCAAAGTAAAGAGACTAAATGAAAGCAGAGGTCTAAAGAGTTGTGTTGAAAAAAGAGAATAAAAATTATCAAGTTTTTTCACTGGCAGGCATCTCTCAGAAACAAGCGGAACACTCAACTCCCTTGTTGTAGACGGCATCTACCTTCTATGAAAACCTACATTATTAGAGACGAGCACCTCAGCCGCCTAGGCGATGAGGCGAGGCGAGGCGAGGGTGCAGCGCCTCGTCTCACCCGCGTTTGCCTGAGGCGAATGCCTCATCCACCTAGGCGGCTGAGGCGCAGCGAGGCGGCAAGGCGATCGCCTCGGTCGCGACAGGATCCGGGCCCGAAACGGACCTGGCCCGAATCCATTTGACTTAAAACACCCCCTCCCCGCCCTCTTCTCTCTCCCCGACGGTCGCGACCCTCTCTCCCCCGAACCGAAAGCCTACGGAAGCTTGTCCACCTCCCCCTCCAATGCCCCTAACCACCGTTCGCCGCCGGAGAACCCGCCGTCGCCACTATCTACGGCCGCAGCACCCGCCGTCGACGCCGTCTTGTGCTGGAGAAGTTCCCTATGGCATCACCTCATTCTTGAAGGTGTTACACGGGTGTGTTTTAGGGTTTTTGAGGGTTTTTTTTCGTTTTTTTCTTTTTGAGTTTGTTTTTTTTTGTGTTTATGCACATTATTGTAACGTAACATCCTCCTAATAGCATCTTAATTCTTCGTTATTGTCGTAATTTGCCGGAAGACCGTTTTTAGCCATAAAAGGTATGTTCTTTTGTTTTTTTATTTTCGGTTTATGTTGTAAACGTGATTCAATCGTTGTTAATAGCACACTGGAGAGGCGGAGAAGTAGAACGTTGTCTTCATTTGGTTTGGAAAAATTTACCGAACAAGTCGGACATCATTTTATGCATTTTTAATGTAATTTCTTCTGTTTTTGTATTTACCACATTGTTTTAGATATGTTCAGCATTTTTAGATAATTTTATCTGCATGTTTGGACATAATTGTTGTATTTATATTTTTTACTGCATTTTTAGATATATTTCCTGTATTTTCATATATATTTTCTGCATTTATGATGCATTCACTGTATTTTTTTATATATTTTCAACTTTTATATATATTTCCAACTTTGAAAATAAATATATAAAAAAAATGTCGCCTCAGGCGTCCGAGGCGCTCGCCTCAAGTGCCTGAGGTGAGGCGAGGGGTCCCTCGCCTTGGTTGCCTCACGCCTCTGACTACATAGATGAAAACTTATTCAAGGAAAAGAATAGGTAGAGGCTGATGCTAAATTTTGATATGCTGAAGAACTTATAGAGGGTTGAGGCTGACTTGACCTCATATGCTTTTTCTGTGAAGTGAAGTCAACTATTAAAAACATAGATCCTTTTAAATCTCCTTGCCCTGATGATTATTCTGCAAAGCTCTACCAAAATTGTTGGCATATTATTAAAAATGATTTTACAGAAATGATCAAAAAAATTGAGCTAAACCCTAGTTGTATTGAACTCCTATACTTGGAATCTCTAGTTATGGTGCCAAAAAAGGATGTTGTTATTGACATTAAAAATCTCATATCAATCAGCCTACTAAACTGCAGCTGCAAGATTGTGACGAAAAGTTTTGCTAATAGGTTGAGCATATATATGTTGATAAGTTGGTTAGTCTTGTTCAGTCAACCCTTATACAAGGAACGTACATCCTGTATAATTTTATGACGCCTCATAAATGCATCCATTACCAGATCAAGAACGAACTTGTGTGAAGCTGAAACTTGATTTAGAGAAAGTAATTATGGGATTTAATCCCAAGTGGATTGGATGGATTAAAAGTTGTGTAACAGCCATGTTCTTTGTGATCATCAATGATAAATATTTTAACTTTTTCCACAGCTTCAGAGGTCCTAGACAGGGTGACCCCATCTCTCCCCTTCTTTTTATCTTGGTGGGTCAAATCTTGAGCACTATATGAAAAAAAGGTGAAGGAGAGAGCAGATAGGGAAAGTTAAGGTTAGAAACAACAGTGATGGGGATCCGACCGGGTAATTTATATGAAAAGTGGATTCGGGGAGAATGGACGTCGCTAGTTCGATCGGATCGACATTGAAAAAATTAGATTATTTTAATAATCTTAGGATATCTAGTTAAAAATTTAAATTAGGTGTCTTTTAGGAGTCTTAAATTAAAATAGGATGTCTTTAATTATGTCAAGTATAGGGTATAGATGTAAGTATTTTAAATTTTTTGGTTTATTCTAAATTGTGTACCCTTGGGCTCTATATAAACACCCCCCCCCCCCATGTACGGATGATGCTGCAAAATTGTGAGAGAAAAAAAAATTGAGTTTTGTGTTGTGTGCCTTCTCCTCCCCCGGACCAGGTCTGGTGCCTACCTCTCCATCCCCGAGTGCTGTCTAGTTTTCTTCTCCCCCTCCGGAAGGCCCCCCCGCCTGTCCGGCTCTCTTTCCCTATTTGTGTACCCCCAGAAGAAGCCCTCGGTCCGGTTACTCCTCTTCTTCTCCTTCCCTTCTCTCGTCGACACCATCGGCTACGCTCAGCGACGGTCCGCTGCCAGCAGCCCCACACCGTTGTTGTCGACGCCCCCACCTTTCCCTTCACTCGTCGTCGCCATCCCTTGCAGCTGCTGAACGCCGCCGCCGCGTTCCCCTCCTCCAGCCGCCGCCACCACAGCCGCCTCCTCCTCTGAACGCCGCCGCCGTCGGCACCCCCTGCCGCCAATGCCGCCGCCGTCACCTCCATCTCTGGCCGCTTCCTCCGCCTCTCACCGCAACCACCACTGCCTCTCCCTTCTCCAATCGCCGCCACCGCGTCCTCCACTTCCTGCCGCTATCACTGCCGACGCCTCCCTCTCTGTTCGCCGCCGCTGCCAAGCGACAGTGCACGTGGCTCGAGATTTCACATAGTTCAAGATAATAATTAAGGTTCGTTGAACTCAAGAAGACAAGTTCAATTTGTGCACTTATTTTAAGAAGTCAAGTTCATTTCGTTCACTTGTTTCAAGAAGTCAAGTTCAATTCGTGCACTTTTTACAAGTTGTCAAGTTCAAGTTGTGCACATGTTTCGAGAAGTCAAATTCAATTGGTACACTTTATTCAAGTAGTCGGATTCAAATTGTGCACGTATTATAAGAATTCAAGTTCAACTTGTCTTCTTATGAACATATCTCGAGGAATATTAATTGTACGTTAAATCAGTCAAATCACGAAAAGACGTGCGTGACATGACACGTGATGCACGTAGATCGAGATGACTTGATTCGACGTATGGACCAATTTGACGGATCAGTCAAGTCCGACCTGAAGAGACAGGCCCGCCGCTCCCTGCCGTCCCGCATCAAACAGAGCATATCACTCATCTGCAATTCGCAGATGACACTTTGTTGTTTGCTACTTATAACATTAAAAAATGTGCAACTTGAAGATTCTTTAACATTTGTTGGAAGCAGCCACAGGATTGATCGTAAACAGGAACACCTGAGCTGATTGGTATTCACATTCAGGAGGATGAGAGTGGGTATATCGAGTTTTCGACATGCCATCATCCTCACTATCCGTCAAGTACCTTTATTTCATGAAGGCACTAGACACAGAGATTGGCATCCCTGAATTCAGAAGACGGAAAGAAAGTTAAAAGGTTGGAAGGGTAAATTTCTATTAGCAGGAGGCAAATGGGTTCTCTCAAATTGTCTCATGTAAAGTGTTCCCCTCTACTATTTTTCTAATCTAAAAATCCCCAGTAGAATTCACAACAAACTTGAGAGCTTAAGGGCAATTTTTTTTCAGCAGGGTAGGGTTGAAACCAAGGGTTTATATATCATGAAATTTGGTGATTGGGATAACCAACTGACCTCCGAAGACTATCGGCATAGCAGGAAAAGAAGTAAGCGCAGATTGTTCCACACTCCCACTCACCTTAGCCATGCCATCAGAACAGAACACACTCCTATGACCAAAGCCACCTGCAACGCGATCCATTCCAGCAGTCAGAACTGCAATGGTCCGACCAGCAGCATCTTATGCGAGAACATCAGCCCAATTCCATAAATTGGTCCCCCTAACAAACCCTGACCGCCAGGATAGAAGGCCCGACAGCATGGACAGGAGAAAAACCACTGGAACCAAAGCCCCTCCGAAACCCGGATGCAAAATAATTGACGAGCCTCCTTACCCCTGATGACCTCTGCCCATCCACTGGCCACCGACCACACCCCAATCAAGGCAATCCTCCCTGGGCTAGCCAGCCCACCAACAACTGACACGAAACACCTGACCTCCCCATGACCACCCTCCAGTGAACAATGAAGCCAGCAACAGAGCGCACAGATCACCCAAGGATGCCATGTTGGCAAAGCTCCTCGTAGCCACAAAAAGTGGCAAAGCCCCACCCCCAACGACCGATCTATGTTATCTAAGGCGCTTGCCTCAGGCGCCTAGGCGCTGAGGCGAGGCGAGGCGAGGCAAAAATGCCTCGCCTCGCCCGGGTCAGGACCCTATGAAAGTTAAATTTGGTAACTTAAATCCTCCTTCCCCACCCCGAAACCCCCAGTGCCCAGTCTTCCACCTTAAAATTATGATATCTTGATGCATTATAGGCCCTAGAAGTGAGTTTTTTGTATTTTTTATGTTCTTCAAAAGTTTCAATGTTATATATATATTGAGAAGTTCTTCAATAAAAAAATGTCGCCTCGGGTGCCTGAGGCACTCGCCTCAAGCGCCTGAGGCGAGACGAGCCCTCCCTCGCCTCGGTCGCCTCTGACTACATAGCGACCGATCGACCACCTGAAGGACTGACGGCACCACAGGAATCACCTCTGGAATTGCCGGATCCCAATCCCCCTCCCTCTTACTAGGCCCGACCTTAATAATAATGCCTCTAATAAAACACCACTAATCTAAATAAATCAAGTCTCTCTCTCTTTGAGTCTCATGTTACAACCATTGCAAAAACATTGCTACTTGAGTGGAACCCAAGTTAGAGGTTGAGGCCTCCTTGAAAGGTTTTGCATATCCACTGTGGCACTGCTGCATGATTCGCTAGAAGTTGTTTCCCTGAACTCTTTAGAATCTCTATCAATTAAGATTGTTTGGTCAGAGAATACAGGTCAACAAATCCAAACCAATGGTGGTGCAACTTTAAGATAAATTTCACAGAAGGTGACTGTAGAGAATTCCAAAAACTACTGGGACACATGCAACATATCAGGGTGATAAATAATGAGGATCAAAAGCTATGGAACTGGTCCCAATCAAAGGTCTACTCAGTCAAATCCGTATCCAAAATCATTACTTATGGGGGTCAAGGTTACATGGTAAAGAAGGATAAGAAGTAGATCCAATAAAGATTAACGTGTTCCTAACTTCCTATAGAACAATAGCCTAATGTAGATTACCAATAACAGCTAGACTGAAAGAAAGAAGACAAAATGAATCTTCTGTGGGACCTCTACGAGGACCAAGACCATTTATTTTTAACATGTGGTGCTATTTGTATGGTGTAGCAGGTCTGCTCTCAACAACTGGGGTGGAAGGTGGTCAACTCCAACTCAACCCAGGACCATATAGCAACATGGGCTAGCCAAACCCCAAAAATATGAGTGCTCCTACCAGCACCTCTATGATCAATGTAAAGGATGAGGAACTAGAAGCAGTCTGAACAACACTACACAACACCAACCAGATTAATTACCAAGCTTTTGAGCTTCTTCAGCAATGAGGGAAGCTAATTTGCTAGACAAGGATCAAATTGTTCCAAATAGTTGTTAACAAGGATGCTTGTGTTGGGCCACATTGGGATGGGAAGGGTTTACAAGATAATTGGTCCTTTTCTTTCAGGAGGCTCCTAGAGGATAATGAGGTTGCTGAACTGGCAAGCTTGTTGAAGCTTCTTGAGGGGTTCAGTTGTGTGGAGAGGCAGAAGGACAAGATGCTTTGAAATTTTAGTAAAGACCTTTCTTTCTCCATAAAGTCTACATGCTTGTGGTTAGGGCTGTTCACTATTCGGTCCAACCCAAAAAACCAAAGCAAACCATGAAGAGCCATACGCAGCATAGTCTTCTGAGGCTCCTTTAAAAATCAGGTAATTCCTTTGAAAAAACTGCAAAGGAAGGCTATCAACTATGGCTTACTTACAGAGCTTTTTCCTATGGATACCGATTGTTGTGTTTTTGTGACTTCTTTTTGGAAGATACTGGTCACTTATTTCCGCATAGTGGTGTTATTTCTTATCTATGGTGTGTATTGTTTTGCAGTTGGGATATTGATTGGGTTGAACCGGTTGATGTTTTGACAAACCTACAGCATTGGAATAGATGGAATCCTTGCCCAATTGAGCCTTTGATGTGGAGTCTTGCTTTGCCAACAATGCTCTGGTCCATTTGTCCATCTGGAAAACTCATAAGAAGACTTTTGATAATCAACTCGAGAATCCGACGGCTATCCTTCATTTAGCAGGAGTTTATGTTAAAGACTGATTTTTCCACAAGTTGGAAAGGCTCCTGGTGACTTCTATTTTCAAGAGAGATTATTTTCCTGGAGATTTATATTGTCTTTAGTTTCTTTGCTGTACGAGGGAACACCATCTTCTCTACCATCTTGGTCATCAATATGTGTGTACCCCTCCCCCTTCTCACCATGCTTGGGTTGTTTTCTTTCCTTTTCCTTTTACTTGTACCCTTACTTTGAAACAATGAATTGTGACCATGTGTCACCTTCTAAAAAATATCGACCCCTCCTCTTTCTTTTTTAGGGCTCCAGTCATTTTTTGGATAGCTCTCCCAAACCTGTGGTGGTATCATGTAAATGGGTTCTTTTTTTATTGGTCATATAAAGATCTACCTCTCTCAATAGATCGTAGAATGACTGTGAAAAATAGTTATGTTCCTTACCTATGCTTTGATGAAATACAACTCCACTGTGATTGTCATCAAAAAAATATTGCAAGACCAAATATGAGAAAGGCACACTGTTAAGCATCATGAAGATAGCACAACCTTTACAATCAATTTACATCTTTAAACAGGTATCAAGTCAGTGATAATGACACTAAATTGCTAAAAAATCTCTATATTCCAAAAGATTATAACCATAAAATTTGAAATAAAAAATGCACTACAAGTTATAGAACATAAAATTTGAAATTCTCGATGAGTCAAGGGGATACCATGCCCTAGAAATTCCACCAAGTTATCAATGCACAGCTTTTGTAGCTCTTGTACGGATTTCTCCTTCTTCAGCAATGCCACAATATATTCTGATAAGATTGTTGGGTCTGCCTCGGTCCTTGGTTCAGAAAAGTACATTAGATAATATACACAGACACACATGCACACATGTACAAGCATAAGTCATGACAAAACAGTTACCAGACAAGACAACTGACGCACACAACACATTCAGAATCATCTTCAAAAATTCAGAAACTGCATACAAGCATGACCTTAGGTAAAGTACGACAGGTTTCGAAGAGAAACACCTAATACATTATAAGCCAACCTTTCGACATGACCTATCATTTAGAGTGTTAAAGCGGCCCCTTCATAAAAATAAACTAGCAATGATCCTAACAGACCACAGCCACATCCATTAGGTTCAAAAAAGTCTATAGCCGCTTCCAAAAAGGTAATCCCTGGAAATGAAGTTCATCTGGATAAAATACCACCTACACTATATGTCGATGCACTTCATCCCTATATTCCACGATGGCAGAATATTTTCTCCCAGTCCATCTGAGTCAGACAGAGAGATGATCTAGACGTCAACACAACTACCGGTAGAGGAGAGGGAACGAGGCAAAATGGTATCTCGTATCGTTCCCGTGAAACTCCAAGTATGCAGCGTATATTTTAGAAGCCCGACACACTGATAAAAGATTCATTACGAACATTTTAACCCGTATTCCTAACAACATAAATTCGTCTGTCCTCGCAACGATGCAACAATGGAGATTGAACGGCCGAGCTTCCCTTGGCGCCAATCAATTCAAGACACGAAAGAAGCATAACCTAGCGTTTCGCGATGAGGGATTGAGGCCGCTTACAGAGGCTCGAGGTGCTTCACGAGGTAGCTTGTCAGAGAGGACTCCTCAAATTTCATTTCTCCCTCTTCTTCATCTGCGTCCTGCCAGCGAGAAGGCTGTCGAACCCCTCTACCGCCGCTGCCGCCGCCGCCCGGTCGCGATCGGCTCGGCAGCGGGAAGAAGGGGACGATGGGAGAAGGACGGCAACTGCGGGCCCTCTCCCTTCGCGTTTGCTCCCGGCGACGGCGATGGCCGCGAGGCTGTCAAGCGACGGCCACCGTCTCTACCCCAGCGGCGCGAAACCCCTCCGAGCGACGCTCGTTGCGCGGGGACACAGAGAGAGATAGAGAGAGAGAGGGGGGGGAGGGTGAAGTAGAGAAGAAATAGAGGAGAGAAAGAGAGAGAGAGAGATATTACACTCGGTAGCGATGGGTGAAAATAAATAATGTAAAAAATTCGACAAGGCTAGTTTGGCCGGTAGTGCAGGGAAGTAAATACGTATCGGCGCGCACCGCGCAGGCGAGTATGAACACGTGGCTCCACCGTAACAGGGTGCAAATCGGCTCCTGATCTATTTTACGCTAGTTTGAACCCTGGTTCGTCGCGTCGCAACTCAGGTCGTGACTCGGGTCCGATTCGATCATTTTGGAGAAGGACTGATTCGATTCCGACTCTAAGATTTTGACCTTCAAATTAATTTTTTATTGTTATTTTTGACGATTCTGGCCGACCTCGACCCGACCCGGATCAGTTTTGAGTCCAACCGACCCGATCCCGACCCCACCTTTCTTGGTTTGAACTTAATTATTTGGTTGAGCTCCTCTTAAATTCGTCTGATAGATTGAATGTAAACTCGTTAATAAATTTTAAAATCAATTATTTATGTTCAACATAATAATTAATTAAATAATTTGCGGGCTTATTTAATCGAGGATATCTCCCGCACGGTAATGGTCGGTACGCACCCGCGGCTGTACCTGTCGCCTGCGTTGGGGTGGCTGGAGGGTTTTATAGACTAACCGTCCCTGGAACGCAGGAGCACCGTGCATTTCCACGAAGAACAGGAAATGGTGCGGGCTGGAAAAGGGAGGATGTGTGAGAAATGCAAGAAGGTGTCTCGGGGTCTATTCGGTTCTATCTACAAACAAATTTCAAAAAACACCTAATTTTTTTAAGAAAAATAAAAAAATCCTCAGTTATTCTGTTCCTGCCATATACATCTTCGTGAAAACATGATCAACTATTGTATCATTTGATTTAATCTCAGCTTCAGAATTTTCAACGAACACATGGGGGTGTTTTATATTGATAAAAGGTTTTTGTGTTGCATTTTCTGATAAGTATTCATATTTTCGTACCTATAAAACTAAGTAAAATTATCGTGTGGTGTTAAAAAAAAAACAAGCCCTTGCTAGTTAAACTCTTGATATGATACTTGTTAATTTAAAATTTTTGGATTAGAATATCACTGTCTGATATTAACTCCATCATGTCGGCCGCGCGTGGCGCGGTTGGCACGACGCCTTCCCTGCAGGGGGCGGGGGGGTCATCCTGTGGGGTTCGGGTGCTCGCCGGAGCACTCGAACCCTCGCCGGTGCCTATGCCATGTCCAAAAAAAAAAAAGATATTAACTCCATCATGTCCCCCTTGCACCAACTTTGTTTCTCTGGAAAATCGACGATGGATATTTCCTGCAACAGAATTTCAAAAGATTTCGACACTTGGTATTTTTTTTAGTGTTTTAAGCAGAGGCATCCATTTTTAAGATTATTAAATTTTGCGAGGACATATTTTAAAATACAACTAATTATGATGATTGAAATATAAACTTCCAAACTTGATACCAATGAAGTTACTTTTATCCAGGATAAAAGGTCTGCTAATTTTGATATTTCTTTACCGATTTGGCCCGTCTCATTCTTTTAACATATTTTTGCCTCCTATTTATGCATTTTATATTACAGCCTGGTATTACACATCTCCATGATTATTAAATTTAAAAAATGATATTAAAATTCATGGCAAGGTGTTTTGACTGTTAAAATCAAATTTAAATTTTGTGGCAGTGTGTTTGTTATTCATACTCAACACTCTAGAAATATCAACATCAGATTTTATATAATATTATTTGTGATTATGTTAAGAGCTAGTTAAAACCACTGTGCAATAAAAATATTATGCATATATCGTATTTTTTTAAAAAATATGTAAACATAATAAACATTTTTTATTTATAATTCGATTTAATAATAATTTTAGGATTTTCAACTAACACATGGGGTGTTTTACATCGATAAAAGGCTTTTGTGTTGCATTCTCTTATGATTATTCATATTTTCGTACGTGTCCTTATAAACCAAGTAAAAACTCGTGGCGTAAAAAAATAAGTCCTTGCTAGCTAAATTCTTGATATAATACTAGTTAATTTAAAATTTTTGGATTAGAATATCACTCTATAATATTATCTCTATCCTGTCCCCCTTACACCAACTTTGTTCCTCTATAAAATAGAGAATAGATATTTTCTGCAACAGAAATTTAAAAGATTTTGACACTTGGTGTTTTGTAGTGATTTAAATAAAGGTATTCATTTTTAAGATTATTAATAATTGCGAGGTCATATTTAAAAATATAACTAATTATAATGATTGAAAACTAAAAATTTCGAACTTGATATCAATTCAAAAAACTGAACAATCAACCCTCTCATGTTCATGTTTCTCCAAAATTAATAACCTTGGGACTAGGAGCGCCTCTCTCTCTCTCTCTACGGAGACAGAGAAAATAATGGTACACTAATGACAAACAGGAAGAAAATAAATGGGAATTCCAATTATTATGAGATCCAAACAACAAGCGGTGCACAGGTCAACATCCATCACAATTCATGGAAAGAAAGAAAAGGAAGAGAATACCCAAGAAAGGAAGTAGCATGACATATACAAGACAAGAAACTATACAAAAGACAAAATGAGGGAGAAGCAGAGCAGAGAGCACATCACCGCCCAAACCAGCCTTTCCCTGGCTGATTCCCGTTCATCAGCTTGTCCAACACCGTGTTCAAATTGACGTTCTGCCCGTCCTCCGTCAGCCGCCATGCGGTTGCCCTGGCCAGGTCTCTCGGAAACCCCATGGCTGCGACCTTGTCCACCACATCGTCGATTGGGGCCTCGTTCCCGCCGGAGCTTGAGCTCCCTCCGGCCGCAGTAGGGGCTTGAGGTAATACCTGGGTGGTAGGGAGATGTGGCATGAAAGAAGAGAAGAATGGGGAGGGCCTCGTTCCAGAGTTGTAGTGAGGAGGAGATCCACTGCCACAGGCGTAGGAGTTGGAGGGGCCATATCCACCTGCGGAAGACTGCTGCCCAGAAACAAGACCGATTTTGGGGGGTTCGTACATGCTGCTGGCGGACCCATTAGACTGTGGAGGGCCAGATGGTAGCTGAGGCGGCTGATGCATGATGGTGTTGGTAGGTGGGTATGTCTGAGGTGGTGGCAAGTGAAGTGATGTTTCTTCGGGGTGGAGTGGCAGTGGAGCTGGACAACGAGAAGGATTAGGCTGAGATGAGGGAGGCAGCTGTGAGTATGATTGCAACTGGGCAGGTGCTGGTGGGTACTGCTGAGGTGGAGTCTGTTGCAGCGGTGGCTGATATAGCTGCCGTGGGACTTCTGGTAGAGGCTGGCTAGGTGGAGGGAAATATGGCTCTCGCATCGGCATAGATGGAACTGAAGGAAACTGGTGCTGCAGGACATGCGAAGAGAACTGAGCAGAAGGTGGGTCGTGTTGCCGCTGCTGTAGCAGTGGCAGCAACGGTGCGGCATTAGGAGCAGGAGGCATTGAGAGGGTAGGAGGAGGCTGAGAAGAATGTGGTGGTGGCAGGGAAGTTAACAAGTTCTGTGTTGGTTGCAGGACGCGGAGGGATAGTTGAGGAGAGTGCACATGTTGTGGGACAGGTTCAGATGGGCCAACGGCTGCAGTTTCTTGTAGCTGGTGATCTCTAGAGAAATGAAGCTTCCCAAGCTGCATCCGAGCTTCGACATTTTCCTGCTTATCACAGAGGATTTGCACGCCACTTTGCACCTACAGGAGACAAAATATACAAGGAACAAAAGGCAAACGAGCCGTGTTGTTACTTGACAAAACACACTGATGAGCCAAAGCTGAGAAATGAGATAAAACATTAAAATTTTAAAGGTCTGTTTGGTTACTGGTTAACACCCTGTTTGGTAACGCCATTAGGTACCTCTATCACTATCAATTTTAAAATTGATATTGATAGAAATCATTAAGAGATGTTTGGTTAATTGTACCAATTTTAAAATTTGTAGTACAAACAAAGTATATTATGTAATATCAATATTGATATTACTTTTGATATTGATACTCCAACATTTGAAAATATTAATATCAATATTGATATAGTACCAAAACTAAAACTCTAACCAAACAGGGCATAAAGTATTGGACTAAAAATATTGTTACTTTTGATATTTCTAGAAGACATCCGCATTAGAGTTCATAGTATCTCACATCAAAAGTGCCAAGATATTTGTGACTAATACTCTCTTGTTTTTTTGAAGGCTGGAGGCCTTAAATTTCATTAAAGCAGATATTAGTGACTAATACTCTATCCAAACAAGCCCTGAAAATTTGATGGGAAAAAAAGCACGGAGAATAGATGCAAGGGCAAGTACGAGACAAAATACTTCAACTGAGAGATGCATCAAATCAAGATGCTCTACATGTACTCCACTCATGCCTTAAATTAACAACTGGTATTCTTTCAGGACTCTTTCTGAGGCTGCTTTTTCATTTGTAGCACAATTACATCCACATACAACAAAAAGGAATTCTTATTCATCATGTTCAAAATCTCTTGATTTTCATCAAACGGTACAAATGATCACAAGACAATTATCTTTAAGTGAATGCTGACAATAAAAAAAGAATCAACAATGATTTTTATGTGCATTATCAGAAAAAACGGGTTTTAAGGTAACCACAAAACAGGGTGCAATCAATTGAGGGCAGAAAAGAAAAGAAAAGAACAGGTAAGCAAACAAAAAATAATACCTCTGTAATAATATTCCCAAGTTGCCTCAGTTTTCTATCAGTACTGCCATCATTGTTTGCAATGGCCAGCTTTAAGTCATCCATGACAATTTCAAGGTCTTCGGTTCTAGCCTCCAGCTTTGACAACCTTGAACCGACACCTTCTAGAGCATGAAGCAAAGTGTCCACGTACTTCTTTACAGTATGGTCTAACTCATCCAATATAGCTGCATTGTGTGCTTCCTTGTTTTTTTCCTGAACAACCTTGGAGGAATCATGTGAGTTTGAGGAACCAAATACCTGAAGGCATGGATCAAAAGTTAACAATCAGTAGTGTACACAAGGCAACAGTGTTAAAGCGATATCTTTCACTAAAATAAATGCCGTTGACGACTTTCAATCAAATAAAATCTTAATACCCACTTTCTTCGAACAAGAAAGTATAAGCACATGCTTCTGAGGTAAATCCAATCAGCAAATTAAAACTTGACATATTTTATTATTTCATTTTGAGCATGCAAGTGCTAGTCATGTAACAGAAAATGGAAAGCAAATAAAATAGGATGGCTACTCTGTTCATTGTTTTTTTAAAGATTACATACTATCCATAACAACAAAAAATAGAAAAAATTGTAATCAGTCTGATCTTTGGTTAAAGTTCTGATCAACTTTGATTCATCCAGTTCTAATCTTTGGTTCTTAATATATTTCTAGATTGCTGAGTCCAACAGTATTTTGATTATGAGAAGGACTGTCATCTCTACCCATAGCAGAAAATATATCACAAATTGCATCGAGTCTCTACATGTGAGATCCAGACATATGCCTCGGCCCACAGAGCACCTCAGTTAAACTAACAGCAGGAGAGAAGACAAAAACCCAATGACGAGGAGCAAGAAAACTTAGACAAGAGGATACACAGTCAATGCTAAAAAGCAACTGGCTAGAAGCATTGCCACCTAATGGGAGTGCCTAGATGAGAACGTATTTCCATGAATGCTGCAAGCAGCAAGCATAGGCTGATAAGACAATACTCACACATTGGGGTAGGGTGTGCCAAAGCAACCCGGTGCAATTACTAAAGTGCTTTTCACGTACTCGTTGAAGCGAACAACATTTACTAGCACATGTATGCCTATGTGATCAAAGGTGCCTAGGCAGCTAGGTGAATGCATAACCGACAAGGTGAGGTGGGGCAAGGTGGCCCCTCACTGCCTCAATTCATCCCAGATCGCCCAGGCAATCACTGTCACTGCCACTGCCACCACCATCAAGACAGGTACTTGGCACCTCATAGGAGGTATGTGGAACTTGTCAGAGGCACAACAGGGCTGTTGATGGACATGTGGAGCAACAGAGGGCCTCCCCTGCAGGAAACCCTGATTGGACATGGGAGAACACGGGTCCCATGATCCGTTATGCCAGCTATAAGTTGCAGATCTGGTGTTACAGGACTGCTGGTGAGTGGCATGGCAGATCAGAAGCCCATTAAGGGTCCCTTCTTTGCCGCTAAATGAGGGAGGTCGTGTCTAGTGCGGTCCTCCAACAGCCCCCAGATACTTCAGTCTTCGCCAATCCCCTCCTAGGTCTCGCCTCTCTCCCTCCATTCATCTATATTCTCTACCACCTGAGGTAGTTTCCTAGAATGCCTGAGATGAGGCCACCCCTTCAGCACCTGAGGCATCTCGCAGTAGATCTATGACAACAGGCATACTCAGGCGCCTGTTCTATGAGACTACAAGTCGCTTCACTGAGCAACCAAAATTGCCTCATCTCATCACCTCGGCAAGAGAGTTTATGTGTGTTTGCGTACAAACAGGATAAGCTACTTAAAAGTGCTTACATCCAGAAGCTACTATATTTTTCCAATTTAATACTCCATAATTATTTTAAATCAAAACCAGTATAACGTTAGTTATATAATTATTTTGTAGGAAAAAAACGAAAACAACATTGAGGACCTTGAGAGCATGCCTGAATGAGGCTGCATGCTTAGCCTTAGCGGCTGAGCAATCACCTTAAGCACCAATGATAACCTCCCAGACCATTCTCTAGAAACACTTCAAAGTTCCCTCCCTTTGTTTGAACCATCTGGACTAACAGTAAATTCGTTCTGAAGGGCTAACAAATGGGCATAGTTACCGAAGCATTACCACATTGTCTAGTGTGCAGATTGTCCAAATAATTCACTCGCCCCGGCAGTATGTCGGCATAGTTACGGAAGCATTACCACATTGTCTAGTGTGCACGTTGTCCAAATATTTCACTCGCTCCGGCCAATATGTCGTTTATCTGAGAGTGTCGGACCAGGAAAATAATAAGCAATCATTAACTTCGAACAATTACAAAACTAATTTGCAAAAGGAAAATCTTATATTATCCCTCTCTTTTCAATTCAAAACTTAAAACCCTAAGGATAATGTATGCTTTAGCCTTAATTCCTAAAAGAAGTGTTTTCCTTGACCGAACAATGTAGTAAAGAATTAAAGATTGATGTCCAATAGGTTAATGAATAATCGCTTTCCTTCTCGAAGCCCTTCTCTACTTTGGAAAAACTGTCAAAAGAAAAGCAAAGACCCGCAATTACCCGAAAAAGAAAAACACAATTCAGTCGTCGAGAAAGACACAGCAAATAGAAAGAATATATGCCGAAATAGACCCGTGCCTTGACGTTGGACGAGCCAATCTTGGCGGAATCCGGAGGAGTCCACGCCTTACTCCCTTCCGACGGAGGCGACGATCCCAACTTCCGTATCGGCTGGAAATCGTAACCAGGGACGATATCATCCTTCTTATCTTCCGCCCCATTGTTCTGACGCCTGCCGTCTAGCAGTTCCAGGAAGTCGCCGCCGCCGCCGCTTCCATCGACTCCAGAACCAGACCGCTCCATAATTTGCTTGTCCGTGAACTGCGACGCGCTCATCGGGGACGATTGGGCACTGACGTCGCCCTCTCCCCAGCAAACCGCAACAGCCGAACCGAAGCAACAAGAAGCACAGAAGATCCGGCTCACAACACCTGAGATGCAGAGAACGGAAGAGGATTCTAGGGTTCCTTCTGGGGTCTCGGCAGGAGCAATCCAAGAAAGACGAGACGGGAGGAGAGCGAAGGGGGGGAGGATCGCAGCAAGAGGATCGTCTGGAAATGACTCGGTGTGCTGGATCGCGGCTCAGTAGCGATTAAGATGCTCCTGGACAGCCGATTTAGCGGACTTCTTCCTTGTTTGACAAGATTATTGCATATTAAAATGTGTTTTTTTTAAATTATTTATAATTCTAGATGTATTTACCAAAAACAGAAAAAGTGAAGGCCATGTGATCTTATTATTCGTTTCCAACATGCTTCCTGGTCACGTGCATGTACACGGGGGCTGTTCACTGTTTGATTGAACCTGAAAAATCAAACTAAATCAAGAGTTTGGTTCGATTTAGTTTGGTTTGAATTATCGATCAGTTTGATTTGATTTCTAGAATCTTTCAAATCAAACCAAATGGTTAAACCGAATAACCCGAATCAGATTAAAAATTTTATTTTAAGTTATATATAATACATTATTTATGTGTCTTTTCTTATCCAAATAAACTTGTTTCAAGAGTTTTTAAAACAAATTAATGAAATATATAAACAAATACACTAAATTATAATAGAATGTGATTTAAAACAAATAAAATGAAATTCTATATTGCTATATTTATTCTACCTTGATAAAATATGGTTTGAAAGGTTTGGTTTGATTTGGGAGATAGTTTGATTTGATTTGGTTTGAGAAAAAAATACTCAGAAACCAAATCAAACCAGACATGTACACATAATCCCATGTTAATTAAGTAATTTGAAAGTCTCACCAATATTTCAAAAAAAAAATCCTGACTAACGAGACTTAAGGGGTAGGGATCTGTGGCGTTTTTTTATTTAAAAGTTATTTTTATCAATAACATTTTATTAAATAAAATAAACCAAGTATATCTTAGTCAAATTAAATAATTTGTACCACTCATCAAGATATTTTCGGATTAAGCCAAATCAATACCACCATGGGCCGTGTTTAAGGCGTCGTTTGGTATCGGGATAAAATTGATGGGGATAGGGATAAACCAGTCCTTATGATTAACCCTATCCTCATCATGTTTGGTTTAACTTAGGATAAGTTTAGGGATAACCCTATTCTATGTTTGGTATGTTAACAATAAATTTAAGGATAACCCTATATTTTTATATTTTTATATTTATTTTTTATATTATCTTATTTTATTACTCATAACATATTTGTAAATATCTTAACTAACTTACATATTTATATAATAAATTTAAATTATTATTTAAATATATAAATAAAAATAAACTTAAATGTTGACGGAACTCAACCCGGCTCCCCTCCGGACAGAATCCGGCGGACAGTGCTCCCCGCCCCCCTTCTTGACTAGGGGTGAACAGAAAACGGTTCAAACCGAGAAATCAAACCGAACCAGCTCATTCGGTTCGATTTGGGACCCCTTTCGGTTTGGTTCGATTTGAGAAACCTCTAAACTGATTTAAGTCAAATTAAACCGTTTAAATCGACTTAATTAAAAAAATATAAAAAAATATAATATCATTAAAAAAACTATTTAGCAACCCCCCCTCCCGCGGAAGCACCCCCCCCCGTCACTCCGCACGCCCCCATTCACCCCGCGCGCGGATGTTCCCCCCTCCCCCCTCCCGCGGAAGCACCTCCCCCCCTCCCCCGCGACGCTCGGCCTCAGCCCCTCCCCCTCCCGCGGAAGCACCCCCCCCCCCCCGCGGCGGCTCCCCGCCGGACGGCGGCGTTCGGCCCCGCCCCCGGAAGCGCCCCCCTCCCCCGGAGCCGCGCTCCCCTCCCGGGGAAGCAACCCCCCCCCCCCCCCCGCGGCGGCTCCCCGCCGGCCCCTCCCCGGAGCTCCCGGCTCCCCTCCCGCGGAAGCACCCCCCCCACGCGGCAGCTTCAGCCGGCCCCTCCTTCCGGAGCTGGGGTGTCGTATCCTGGTTATTAAGTGGGATGACTTATCCCTGCACTTATCCCTGATTTTGGGGATAACCTGGATTAACTTAATCCAGGCTAAACCCATTTTTAAGTGTGTGCCAAACAGGGGATTGGGGATAAACCAGGTTTATCCTAGTTTATCCCCGTACCAAACAGGCCCTAAGAGATTCAAGTAAACCGTCTCCGAAGTCGTTATTCAACATAATCCAACAACCTCTAATCTACGGAATCTAAACCTAGAATTTTATGTTAAACCTCTAAATTTGGGTAAATTTTAATTTAATTTGATAAAAATATCCATGTATCAACAAATTTAGGTTTTACTGAAAGTTATATTCCTTAATAAAGAGATTGTGCCAGACAAAATAAGGAAAACTAAATCATATAATTTAATTTTATGAAATTTGTCGTGACTCCTGTAAGAGATGTGTTTACATATTGGTTAAGATGTGTGTTAAAATCAATCAAATGAACTCAAAGTTTTTTTACGGTGCTACGAAGTACCCCGCAAAATATATGTTTTTCTAAGTTAATTCCTATATAACAATATTTATACTACCAGAATAACAAGTTTAACTAAAAACAATGTAAGCTATCGGTGCATAGGTGCCTTCCGCGTCAGTCACATCTACCTTGCTTATTGGACATTAATCAAATATTATAACTGATGGGGTGTTTGGTTGCATGATAATTTTGTGTACACTTTCGTAATAAAAAATTGTAAAAAATTGTATTAAAATAAAAAGTGAATCAACTCATGACATAAAATTATCGTGTTTGGAGGGATGTGATTACAAAAAAGAGTAACTACCACACATGACCAAACAAAATGGGGGATCACAAGAAAAAAGAAAGATGTGAGACTCTTTTTTTGTTTAAGAAAAAAATTACTTTTAAAACATAAAATTATCATAGTCACCAAACACTTCTTTTAACAAATATTCTTACAATTTTTAAAAATTAAAACAAAAACCTTCATTATCATACAACCAAACACCCCATAGAGAGCGGTTGTCACTGTTGCAGTATAATTGTTATACATTTTTTTCTATAAATTTCTTCTGTAGAAAAGTAAAGTTTAAGATAGTTAAATTTGTAAAATGATCACTTTCAACGAGAAAATAATATGCTACATGAGAGTATGTTGTATAACAAAGACATGGAACATCGAAAAAGGGGGAAATGGCCATACCTATATTTATCTAATAAAACAAGACTTTATAAAAAATATATTTTTTTATCATAATTGCCAAAATGGTTCTAACAGATTTTATCACAAAATTATTTTATAGTAAAAATATATTTTGCCATGCAGTTAAACACCTCATACTTAATTGGTGTTCACTGTTCAACGAGATAAGCAGAAGTCGAGGAGTTTCTTTTTATAAATATTATATTTGATTGGAGTAGAAACAATTCATATACATAAGAAGTCATGTAAGAACACAATGCCATATATACTTAGGGTCCGTTTGGATCCCCGTAAAAGTGGCCCCTTGCATGAGATTTTCTCGGTTTACTTTTACACACCTTATTTGTTTGTCTGTAAAATATATAGTCAACGTAAAATGCTTTACATTGACCGTCTTAAGGCTCGATTTCGGCCTCCGAAAATTTTGAGCGGAGACCATTTTCCGTGGAGCACCGTTTTGCCTCAAGCGAGGGTTTCTCTTTCCCCTGATTCAGTGATGAGGGGGAGGGCTCGATGCCGCTGATGCTGTGACGAGGAGGAGGACTCAACGCCTTGACACTACAACGAGGAGGTTGTCATCGTGACGTCGCCGACGCTGCGACGGGGAGGAGGGTTTCGACACCGCCGGAAGATCTTCTTCTCCAGCGTCGCGAGGAGTTGCGCCTTGAGGACTTTGGAGTTTGTAAGGTGAGAATCTATCAAGGGGTTCGGAGATAGAGGGCATCTCTCTTCCACTTTGCCTCCTAGCAGCGAACTTTCCCATTTTTTGGAGCTATGGCGAGGATGTCGCAGAGTAGGGACCGTGCGCCACGCAACCCTTTCGCCGGCGTGAACGCCTCGCCGCCCTTTTCCTACGAGAAACCTAACGTCAATTTCAACAACATCTTCGGCAGTACCCCGAGGTGCTCATCCATGGGTCACATCCGCTCTAGTCCTATGGAGTCCGGCGCCATAGGGTGGGAAGTAGTCGCGTTGCCTCGTCAACCATTTGAATATTTTCCCTAATTGGCTAATTGGCTAATTTTTATTGGTTGACGGGGAGGAAATCATTCTAGCGACGGTGCAGAAACCACCAAACCAGACCCTGGGTATTCGATCAAAATCATTCTAGCTTGATTTCTTGTATGGAATAGAGAAAAGTAATCAAGAAACAATAGAGATTCCAGAAGCAGCAAGCCAACTCGTGGAATAACATTTTATCTAGCATTAAATTTTTGAATGAGGCAGTGATTATAGGTGTGGTATTAGATTTATGTTATGTCTCATCTTAGGCTGTCCCTAGAATGCATAATCTGTGGATTCTAGTTCCAATGGGCCAATTCTAATTGAGATTAACTAATCCCAGTCTTAGTTAGAAAGAGCATAAGAAATCCATGTTTTGTGGATAGGAAGGGAGCTTCTTTTCGTTTGAAGGACAAGCAAGATTGTTCTGTGCAATATTTGCACAGAACTGGATGAGTAACATTGTTGGAAGTTTTTACTTCAAGAATTTAGAATTTTTGTTCTATTATTATGAGTAAATGGATATAACCTCTCTTGATGAAGTTGGTTCTTCGATAGATATTTATCCCTCCCTCCTTTTAAGAATCTAATAATATCATTCATCTATGATTGAAAAGGCATGTAGAGGAATGTGAGAAATTCAGACTGCTCGTACGACCTGGAGAAGCTCATTGTCGTAGTTGCTCCATAAAACGACCATATGATTACCCGCTTGAACAATTTGTGTGAACAAATTCTGTTAGCGTACGCAGATAGACCATTCTCTGGTCTTCGTGCAAGTATGTCCCGTGTACAGTTTCCTCCAAATACTGTTTATACACACAAAAAAATAGTTTTACTAAATACTGCTAATTACATTTTTTTTCAATTTTTCTGAGTTGTGAGCTGAAAGTAGTGCGCAATTACTACATGGCACTTAAAGTAAAAATCCTGCCTAAGTTGTCTTCTTTTTTGCAAAAGGAAGAAAGGAAGAGGCCAAAAGGGGGCTGTTGTACTCCTTTTTTGCAAGGCCGCACAGGGGATGGTGATGACCTGCTTTAGGGTTCTATTTTGGGGCTGCACAAAGGGGGCAAAACAGGAACTGCTTAGAGGATGTTTGTATGGTCCGTAACTAGGACTATGTAGGGGCATATTTAAAGGGGAGACAATGACCTGTTTGAGGGTCTCCATGAGGGCTGTCTATGGAGCTGAAATGGAACCTGATATAGGGATTTCTTGGTGGACCGAAATGGGGTCATAATGGGGCCTGCTTGGAGGGCTTTCAGGTGGACTGTTGTGCTTTCAATTTTCGGGCATGTCCTCTTTAGCAGATTTTTCAATTTTCTAATTTATGAGGGAAATAAGTTGAAGTGATTGGATAAGATTAATTACACAGATCCGTGGATAACTCTCTACTGCGCCATTCCAGCTCCTCCTTGAATAATATACTGGCTTCTGTATTAATTAATATCACTACTTTGTTACTCAAAAGTTATCAAAATCTCGGCACTAACACATCTTTAATTAGTTCACAAATAGACTGCAGTTTTTTTATAGTTTATAATTGATTACCTCTTTGAATATAACCAATATACGTGCTTCACCATATCTCACTTGTGATTTTAAATGATAGAACTTTCACCTCCTTTTTTTTGTATTTTCAGATGTAGAAACGTCTGCATCCAAATTATACTAGAAGCTGGAGGTCTTGTAGAAGCAAACCGTATCTCTTGAAGAAGCTGTTTTTCTTTTTTTTTTTCTCTATTTGTTTCCATTTTGTATGGCACTATGGTGTATCTTATTTCTATTGGAGACTATAGTATGTTGTATCTTTTATGCTGGTTAACTTGTGTTGAAACAAATTTTTGAATGATATGTTGGCTATAGCCAATTTTTGCGGTTCAGTTATCTTTCCTATTTTATTAGGTAATTTTATAATATTTGTTTTTGAGTAGTCTTGTTTGATACACCATGACTTTAACATGAATTTATTAAACTTGTTTACATGGCTCAAATCTAGTTGCCTAATACAATCATGGTTGCTAACTAACTATAGGTGCCAGTTGGTAAATGATTGATTTCCGGTCTTAAGATTGAGAACTGCGGAATGCTTGCTGAATAGGTGCCACTTGTTGGGTACTAGTTTACAGATGCCATCTACTTTGACTTTAACAGTAACATTCAAATGATTATGTTGGAGATTATAAAAGATTTGACTCACAATATATGATAAGTGGCCTGACTTTTTGTTCCATCTACGTGTTGTCAACTTTTTTAATTTCAAGTTTACTTCCAATGTTGTTTTGACCCTACAAATGATACATGACGTGTCTTCTTGATTTCTTATTAAGATATTAAGATGAAAATTTTGTATCATTTTTAATAAGTCACTTCCATATATTTTAAATGTTGATTGTATATAAAGAATAATTTTTGCTTCAATTATTGTGACATTTTAAATTTTAAAAAACAACTTATAAAAAATTTATTTTAATATAATATTATATTACATAAAATTTACAATAATAGATATTTTTATTACTTTATAACTCTTTTTATATCTAATTGTAATATATGAAATCATTGAAATAGATTTACGGATGAACAAACGATTGAAAATATTTTCGGGAAAATAATTTACGGACAACCAAATGATCGAAAATATTTTCAAGGAAAATGAATTACAAGAAACCAAATAGTAGAGGTTGTTTTTGATTTCCTTGGAAAAAGTACTCCACGTAAATTATTTTCATTGATTTTGCTTTTACGAGAAACCAAACGGACCCTTAATGCGTATTATTTTCCTTTTCGGCTCGCTTCAAAAACTGATCAAACCAAATTGGATCGAACAAACGTTCAGACTGGACCGATCAAAGTATCAAACCTCGAATCACCTGTTGTGTATTTTTCATGTTGTTGTCAAAAAATAATCCATTTAACCCTGGCTAGATCCTACGATCTATTTGAAAACCCTAATAAGTCCCTAGAATCTTCTACTGTGGAAAACTAAATCCGTACCCAAAAAATCTCTTAAAATGTTTTTGGTTAAATTTTTGTTACGATGAAGTGTCGCACCCGCTACAATATTCTCTCTCTCTCTCTCTCTCTCTCTCTCTCTCTCTCTCTCTCTCTCTCTCTCTCTCTCTTCTTGACGATTTTTATCTATCTAAAAATGAACTAAAAAATTAATAGAGGAATACATTTTGGGAAGCTGTTGAACGGAGGTACCCATTTTCCAAAAAGTAAAATATTACAAGCACTTCTAAATATTTTTATATTTTATATATTTAAAAATATAAATAGTGATGAGAACCGAAATGAAAAAAAAAACTTTTAAACAATGAGCTATCATATGAAGCCAATAAATTGCAGAAAAACCTCCGCAAACGAAACCATGGAAGGAGAAACCCGATTGTCAATACTGAGAGTTAGCTAGCTTTCAAAGAAAGAGAGAGAGAGAGAGAATACCTGAGTTAAACAGTTTGGCAACATCGCTTGGCTGTACGCCCAGACTAAAACTGCAACCGTGCAAAATCAGAAGTATAGATAATGTGCAGCTTTCAGACCAGAACCTTGCCTTTTCACCATCTGATCAGAGGTAAGCATGATCATACGAAACAAAAAAAAAAACATACAAGTAGAGGAAACCAGGAAACCAGGAAAAGAAAACTAGAAGACACTAGCATCACTATCAGCTATCAACATGACACACCCAATATATCGATATGTTGCCATTTTTGCTTCGCCAAGAAGCAAGATCTCACGTGGCTGGTGAAACGCAACTGAGATTCCATTAGCTTGCGGCCTGTGGAAACATGCCATGGAAAGACTAGAAAAATAAATCAGCTGAAAAGCTATACAGCACCAGGTTTTTATGGCACCAACTTCCAAGTTAGACTGACTAAAACATAAGACAAAAACATGCATGATCCATCCCATCTCCAAATGCATTGAAGATAAACGTCCAGCACCTCTACGTAGTCTGACCTGCGATAGTAATTAAAAATTACGTGCCAATCTTCAAAAAAATGTACACTACCAGATTGATTTGACTGCTATTCACAATAAAGATAGGTAAATCATGTGATAAGAGAGCATCCTTTATGGCGTTTTTGATTGCACAACAATTTTATGCACTTTTATGATAAAATTTACATTAAAATAAAATATAAGATAGTTAAAAACATAAAACTATTATGTTTAGTGAGATATGATAACAACAATGATGGGGACCATGTATGCCTATAAAAGGTGGACCACAAGAAAAAAAGGCCTCACCTCTTTTTGTCGTCCAAGAAGGAATCATCTATAAAAGCATATTTTTGTAATAATTGTCAAACACAAGTTTTGTTACACAACCAATTTTTTGTAACACAAGCTCAATTCATCCTGCAACCAAACACCCTATTAGGAATTGCGGATGTTCCAAACTTATTAGTTATTGGCTTATTGCTGTATCTGCAGAATATTTTAATTTGAAGTTTGAAAAACTTCCAGTAAAACATACATTAAAAATTTGAACATAACTGAAATTTTTTCTGTTCGGTGATAATTTCATTTTTTGGTCGTTGGTGCCAAGGGTTGGCAGAAGGAAATCATTATACAGTGTACATTGCGCAAAGACTAACATCAGGAAAACCAAAAATACAATTCAATGGTAAAATCTTTGCAGGTAAAGCAATAGGAATTACTGAGAATAATCAGGCAGTTGAACATGCAAAAAAGACTTCCACTCTAATAAGGTGTTTGGTTGCATGATAAAATAGGTTTTCTCCACAAAAATATATTCCAGAAATAAAACTTGTCGAAAAGGGTGTTTGACAATCATGACCAAAATATGATTTTAAAGAGTTTTTTCTTGGGTAAAAAGAGGTGAGAGCTCAATTTGTTTCTTCTGATCCCTCGCCTTTTTATGTTATACATGGTCTCTACTCTTTTTGTTATCCTATTACACGAAACATGATAATTTTATGTTTTAGTTGTCTTAGATTTTATTTTAGTACATAATTTTATATATTACTGTATAAAAATTATTGTGCAACCAAACATCCCATAAAAGATGTAGTTTATAGGCATGTCACCGTCACTTGGTGGCAAGAAGAAAATGTACTTTTCTCATTTATTATATTTCCTGACCAAAAAAAGCTTCATCGAAGTCACAGTTCTTCTCTGGAATAATTTAAGTTCTAGCGTACTAGGTCAGACAACTTATTTCACACCAATCTTCAATTTTCTGATAAATGTTAATTGACTTAATCCTGTAAGATAACAAGTCATACAACTCCATGAAATGAATTAATCCTGACATGACACTCAATTCTAGCATATGAGCTTTTTTACCAGAGCCTAGACTTTGTCCATGGCTTCAAACATACCCTGTCCATCTTTTATCTTTTATTACAGAACTTCGTAATGAACTAATTAAGAACGACCCTAACAACTAATCAAAAGGTCTCCCATGTACCTATGATCACATTCACAGAGTGCTTAGTTACACCTATAGGATGAGGTTTCAAAGAATTTTTAATATTCATGGTCCATGGACCAACAATTAAATGAAACATAATCTATAAACCCACATCTTCTATGCCTCCAATTAGCACAGCTTTACCAAATAAATAAAGCAGATGTTTCACAACATATAGCAGACTGAAATTACCCCTTTGTCTCGGAGAACGACGAAGAGCAGATATTTTTGGCACTTGACTCACTTGTCGTCTTCTAGCACTAGAATGTTCATGATCAACCTTCTTGGAATGACTAAATGTCTTTTTCCCAGGAGTAATTTCAGGACAAATTTGTCTCTGTGACTCGCTCTGACTATCAGCTGATACTGGGGGTGGGGATGATACAATGATTGTAGACAACTCTGGATAAGCAGAAGTAGCATCTTGTGACACTCCTGATCAATTAGACATTGAGTAACAAGTTAATGATAAGGGCAAAGGAATCGATATAAGAAGGGATAAGAGCTTTGACTCACTTCCCCTAACAACCATGCGCCAATAGTGATATGAATGAAATGATAAGAAAATTCGAAAGACTACAGCAATGGCATGAAACATGAAATAATGAAGGGAGAAGTTTCAACTTTCAACTTTCAAATGCTGTGAACTCAGCATCAGATAAAACAAGAGAACTAACATATCACTGTAGGTTCATAACAACACCTGTAGCCAGTAGTCATTTTTGCAAGATCAAATACTAACCAAAGCCAGCAGCACCAGTTTAGACCAAAAAAACTGCTTCTTTTCATTTCCCTTAAGCTATTCAAGGTAAAAGAAGCAAATCTAGAAAATGCCAAGAGATCGATGCTTTGAATTTGCAAAACACAACTGACAGTATGTTCTATGCTGATTGTAGTCATCATGCCCTAGACACCAAAACAACTATTTCCAGTCTTCCATAATGCATATTCCTATTTCTTCACTACATGGCAATTTAATAGCACACCAATGTGAACCATGGATTGCAGAATCGGCCGATCCGGATCGGGATCGGCAGATTCTTGGATCCGATCCCAGCCGGAACTACCGATCCAGCTGGGACTCCCGGCTGGATCGGTCGATCTTGGACCGATCCAGGTGGATCGATCCGGGAATCGGTCGATCCGGACCAATTCCCTAGAACCCGGAAGGGTCCAGAATCGGATCGATTCAGAACCCGATTTCGGACCATTTTCTGGTCCGATCCCCCCCAATAAGGGGGAGATCGGACCGATTCCCCCTTCCCACCCCTCATTCTCACTCCCCCCCTCCCCTTCATTGTCTAAGGCTCCGATTCCTTTTTCCTCCTTCCCTTTACCACCATAAAGAGGTCGATCCGCGACTACTCTGCGTCCCGCTGATGATAGTGTAAACATATTAATATATTTCACTATCACTTATACTATCACATATATAGAAAGATTCATAATCATAAATATATATTATATACTTAAATTTACATAAAGATCTATTTAACTCTCTTCTCTCTCTCTTTTATATAATAATTTATACTTATATGACAGTTTCTTGAAAGAAACTTACGTTGTATGGCATTGTTTGATAGAATGTCATCCACATTGTTTTTTATTTTTTTATTTTTTATTTCTATGATTTTCCTGATTTTTTGAGGATTTTTATGATTTAAAAAAATAAAAAAAATTTGCCCGATCCAGGACGCCCTTTCTTCCGGAGGATCGGCTGATCCGGAGCGATCCAATCCCGATCCGGATCGGATCGGTGGTCACCGATCCCGATCCCGATCCCGATCCCGCGATCCTTGATGTGAACAAACCTTGGGTGTTTGTGTTGGACAATCAGAACCAAGTGCCATTTAACATTAATCTAAAGTTAGTGAATGATAATACACTGTATACTACCATCTATCTGTATTAAATATGATGCTAGCAAGATTTCAAGTTCTGTAGCATTTGATAACTAGTCAAATCTAAGGTGCTTGGAGAATATTTTTGTTTGAGACTTCTATTTTATGGTTTCTATTTTCTGACACTAGTAAGTGTTTTTTCACAGATTCATTAAAAAAATTAAATATTTTTTATAAACTACGGTCATATGCTAGGTAACTACGCACGACTCCTTAGTTATTACCATGGAGTGAAGTGAAAACAAAAAAAGACATAAAAGAGAAGCACGTGAACATAGAAACGTGGATAGAAAAAGGGAGAGCAATGTTAAGAGAAGTGAGGGAGGGCAGCATGTATATATGCACGCACACACAAGCTTGTGTAGTTCATGGATCTCTCTAGTAAAATATAATTTGAGAGAAAATGTAAAAGAAAACAACAACCGACCACCCCAAAAAATTATTAGGATCTATGCATAATGGATAAAAAAACAAGTTAGTATATAGTACCATTCAGTGCAGCCATTTTAAAATTTTCTCTCATGGTTCGGACAAACTTAAACAAACCATTACTTTGGTTCAGATCTTTAAGCAACTGCTTTAAATCCTCTACATGTGGGTCACACTGCAACACTAACAATGTTTAAGCAAAATCAGACTTCACTTTATGAGTGCAAGAACGAATTACAAGAAACCAATAAAAACACTGATAATTGACTTACAAGTATAGGCATCGCCATCAAGGCGAATGGTGAAGGAATATTCATTGCTGGGGCTTTTCATGTCAATTTTATCATAAATGAATTTGACCCCTTTGCAGGAAGAAAGATAAAAGTCAAGTAATTTTGAGCAAAACTTCAAATTTTAACAGTGGGGAAAGAAAAAAAAAGGCATTAGCAGTTTAGCACATAAAAATGCCATATACAAAAGAACATTTTGGTGTTATTCAGATATGCAATTGTGATAAATTTATTATAATTGAATTTATTCAGTTAAGAGTTATCTAGAAAAGGCCGAAATGTGTACCTTGTCCACCTTCTGCTCTGAAACCAAGGACTTTATTGTACCATAAAATGGCATCTCTCAAACCTTTATCAACATCTTCTTCACAACCTTGATCAATTGTTTCCAAACCTTTCAAAATCGACATGAAGTTTCATCAAACAAAAGTGAAAAAAAAGTGCAGAATACAGTCTGACCGAGCAGGTTTCACAAAAATGGTAAAGAATTGAAGCTAAACTTATTCATGCAGACCAAGATATAGAGTAATGCTCATCTTTTATCAAATAATCATAATTGAGTTTAAAATGTACCCATAGAAAGATCTAGTAGTAAGGCTCATCCGAGCAACATGTGCCACACTGCCGAATGCTAAAACCGGAAGTAAAATACCGAAACAGAATTAAAAGACTAAAATCAAATTTATTCAGTTGGGCTGCCCCAATTTGAAAATAAACCAGTTGCTCGGACGAACAAAGGAAACCAGTGGGTCTGACTGCGTGGAGGAGAGGGTTTGCACAGGATCTGGTTCGTTTACGGGAGGCTGTGACCTGGCTGGACCAGGTGGAGCATCCAGTCAGCTGAGTAGCTAGAACAGTTGAGCTGAAGAGGTTGCCACATGGTGGGCTTGTGCACGAGAGAAGTCAGCAGGGCGTCGTGGCATCTACACGTTGATTGCGCAATGAAGTTCATGGCTTCCTTGCAGTGGTGTCTGGGGTGCATGGCCGCCCGTTGGCATGCCAGAGAGGGTATGAGAAACCCACCGAACTGACAATAGCATCGGACAGCAGGTTTCTTATCTGTTTTCGTCTTCCTTCTTCCGGTTAAAGAAGTTGGAAGGTGGCTTCTCTCCAATGGCATCTCGAAGGAGAGATGGGCAACATCGAAGGACGGAGAACACAATGAAGCTGGAGATGTTCGCACGTTCGTCTTCACTTTTACTGGTCCCAAATCATGGAACCCGAAGAAGGATAGTGTCAGAGGGAAGAGGACAAAAAGGAGACGAGAAGAAGAAGAAGAAGCACCAGAGATGAACTGAAGCCTTGTCGGGGAAGAGAAATACGGTCAGGAGGAGAGGTGTTGACCGGGAAGGCATGAGAATCGCGCAAATTCCGGGGACCATCAAATCTGTTGAAGCCAACTTCGTCGTTGATGAAGAGGTGCATCTGAGTCGATCTGAATCGGTGTGTTGACAGAAGGCTGAACATATGAAGAAAAAAGATTCCAAGCTGAAGGAGACGAGACGAGAGATGTCGTTATTATCAAAGCAACATAGTTGTCAAGGCGCCCGCCTACGCGGCAAGGCGCTTTTCCAAGGGCGCCTTGCCAGGGCGCCTTGTCTGGAGCCAAAAAGGCGCCCAAGGCGCCCGCCTAGGCGCCAGGCAAGGCGTCTTGGGTATTTTTACATCATTAAAAAATATTTTACCATCATTTATACTATTGCACATATATAAATTTTATAATCATAAATGAGTTATATACTTAAATTTTATAAAAATCTATTTAACTTTCTTCTCTTTCACACACACATCATATTTACTTATGTACATTGATAAAACACTCATATTCAATTATAACATAAAAATATATAATTATATTTATACTTATTTTTATATATAACAACCTCCCGACTCAGCCTTCCTTGAATACCGCCTTGACCGCCTAGGCGACGCCTAAGCGGCCGCCTTGTCACCTAAGCGGAATCGGTACCCTTCAACGCCTTGGGCGCCTTGTCGCCTTGACAACTATGTTTGTGACGGGAGAAGGATAGAACAACGGTGCAGGAGCCGAAGGATGAGAAGAAAGATAAGAAGGGTTTGTCAGCCAGGAGATCCGAGAATGGCCTCCTCGATTGATGGAGGAGATGACGAAGATGGACGGCCCCGCCCCCTCTTTGTGGAACCAAGAATCTCCAAATGTTTCTATTCCATTCAACTATTGCTTCCGAAAGTACATGAGTCTCCTTATATAAAGGAATTAATTATTACAAGAAAACCCGGTAAGGTAAAAATTTACAAAGAAGTCCTTCTAAGAACTGAAATGTAAAAATGATTCTAAAATCTTAAAATTGGTTCCCATCAACATGTCACTAACTCAACTTGATTCAATGAAGTCATATTCCCAAATTATTTGGGAGTGGACTATCTGATTCTCTATCCCTTCCCTACTCAACATTTTTGGTAGATTATTTTGAATAACTTAAAATCATTTAAATCATATTAATCCCCTTAAGTTAAAATGGGTTCTTTTTTCGCTGTCACAAAGAAAAATATGCTATATTCTTAGCTAAAGCTTCCCTAAGTCCACAATCTACATCAAATAAATCTAAACTATCTTAATATCATTTCTCTTAGTTTATGTTCAGTTGATTCAGCTCCTACATTTTTATATATACACTCATCAAGTCTTATTAAACCTAGTATGTTTGCATGTCTATCTTAAAATTCTCATCTCAGGACCGAAAACATGTGATTTGGGACGACCTCTAAAGTAACAACTAAGAGATATAAATCAGGTGCCGAGCTTTGACATTTATGATTTCTTGATGAACAACTAAGTGAACAGAAGCAGACCCAAAAATAGAAATCCTAGAATGGGCAGGACTAAGATAGTCGGTACACTGCCCGAGTTTAGGACACTCACAATCAATAAATCCAATACATAGGTTGAGATAGGATCTCAATCACTAGCCAATAGTGATAATGATCAAGCTAAGTCGCATATTCTCTCATGCGACTCGATAGTCAAGAACATAATAAACAAGTAAAATAAGCGATGAGGTAGGAGTGAAATAGAATCGAACCTCCATGTCGAGAAATGGTGACAAATGTCTTGCTGCCCAACTTTTCAACCGATTCTTACAATATAAACCGTGACAAATTATTAAATCGGCAAGTCAAAGTGATCCTCTATTGGTCCGTTTCACCAAATCCTCTGTGAACGTCACATTCATATGCATTATACAAATACAAATCCAAGTACAAATCCGCCTTTTGATGACGCTCTATTTCCGCAATGATCAGGTCAACAAGGAGCTACCGTCCTAAAGAATTTGCACCCAAATGGGTGGTGGCTTTGGCAGCCTTGGATTTCAGAGACAAATCTGGCTGGGCAATACTTGAGAGCCGCGCGGGGGAAGGGGGTGGATGGACTGAACAGAGTCTAGCCGATGGGCCTTCACATATAATTATTGCACACTACTATTGCGACACATTGTTCATCCATCAAAAAAATCATTGAAACTTTTGAGTTCTTGAGTGTAGATGTTTATGGTACGGTGCATGCCACTCCATGACTTGTATGGTCAATGTGTCACCGGTGCAGGGAAGAGCTGCAAGGTGACCTTAAGCAGCTAACAAGTGGCGGGCAAATCGGCTAAACGGGCAGGGCATAGCTCTTTTGGCTTGGCGGCGCCGTCCATCAGTCCAAGCAACTTCATAGGGCATTAAGGACAGAAGCTCCGGTGCACCTTCTTCACTAAAGACAAAAGCTCCAATGCACCTTCTCCAGTCATCGACGGAAGAACATGAGGTGGTTCTACCGGCAACGATGAGGGCTGCTTGGTGGGCTAGTGCGAATGGTAGGAGGTGCATGTGCCGACCTAGCTCTAGCATGAACTCTTGGTGTGGCAAAGGGGAGACACGAAGGGAACCAAGAAGAGGAAGAAGAACCAAAACAAGGGGTGAGGAAGACGGTCAGAGGTAAAGAAGAAGAGAGAGGGTAGGAAGAGGGAGGAGAATGGCCAGAGAGAGTGATGAGTGTTCTTGTTTTTTTCCTCTTCAATCGGCATCATCCATACTGGGACATCAAAGTAGTCTTTCGTATACAATTTGAAAGAAACCACAAAATTGCCTAAAAGTACAATCATATCCAAATTGAGTAATATTTGAACTATATTTTTACATAACTGTTGGCACATAAATTTTACAATAAATGGTACTCACTTTAATAATTATCCCTAAAAAATAGCCCAATTTCAAGTTAATTCCGCATTCAACCTCTTCTATGCTTATTGGGCTACGTTTCAGCATCCAAAAAGGTCCATCAGGGTTAATCTTAACCCATCTTTGAGACATCACCTGCGCAGTCCACAGTTTATGAGATTAATGGGTTGTATTCATAGTTTAAAGCAGACACATCTATTGCCAAATGAGAGCACACTTGAGAGCCTATTGCGCAGCCAATTAATTACAAAACAAATCCCATCTAGCATCTCCCATGCATGCACCAACTTCCTGCCACATCAGTATGCATGGCCAGCACCTCCTCTTCCTATTTTTAAGAGCCACAGATCCACCTGCTTTCATCGTTATCCCAAAAGAATAGCACCACAGCGCTGTTTAAAGATTCTAGTTACGCCAGCAAGGTCTCTCACATAGAGAAGGACTGTCATCTATCCCAAAGGGCTGAGAAGATCATTGAGGGTGCCCGACATCTTCGAAAGACAGTAAGGAGGATCGCGATGGATCCTACAGCTTGTCGTGGCTGTTGCAACTGCCTAAAATGGCATCGTAGGCCCAAGAAGATAACTATGGAAGATCGCACGGAGAATACCAGAAGCCCACAAGCCCCACAACTTCAACAAGAGACCGGACCTGCTGTTTGGAGGAGTCGACGCATACAGGACTATCTCTCAAAAGAGGTAGGACTCTTAGTCTATAAGAGCAAGCCCTGCAAGCCTGTCAGAGGGTTTGGTAAGAAAGATGATCAAGAGAAGGGGGGACTCCGGAGGCTCTGTGCACAACTGCTCTCAACGCATGTGTGAAAAGAAAACGTTGGATAAACCCAACGGCATAGCAAACGACGCCTTCATAAAGTTGCTCTTGCCGTCGTCAACACCGAAAGGCCTCGAAGGAGGCTTCGCCATCATCGGAAGAGGACCAGACACCTATTAGGTCCACGAGCCCCTGTAGAAGAGGACCAGACACACACACACACACCAGAGAGAGAGAGAGAGAGAGAGAGAGAGAGAGAGAGAATCTCTATGGAAGCTCCTCCCCAGTCTTCTAACACCGTCAAAACCTGGGCACCACCATGAAGGCCCCTAGTGGAGTAGTCTACTACCATTGGAGCCGGAGGACCGTCGCGAGGGCATGGCATCAACCAATTTTGCTAGTGTCATTGGAGCCAAAAGTCGGCTATGTAGGCTTCCATTGAAGCCACAGCCGGCGTTGAAGACAAAGGAGCACCACAAAAGCTCATAATGAGCCTTGTATTGCCTTCGGAGCAGAGAGTAGAGAGAAGGCTACGAGGCCATTTGCAAGCTTTCTTGTCACCGTCGAGACCAGAAGCTAGCCGCGAGCCCTCTGGCAAGGTCACCTACTGCTACCAGAACCGTGAGCACACGGCCTTGCCAACTACCTTACCCCCTTCCATGTCTATCTCGAATCACCAAGAAGAGTGAACCAACACGAAAAAGGGAAGATGATTAAACATCAACAACCCTTCTTCATCTTCGCTCAAGTTCCTATTGGGTCCCCACCCGATCCAAACTTTGCTAAGAAAAAAATAAAGAGGAGGAATTCCAAAGACAACAGATGAATCGATTGACAACAAGATTGGACTTGGCCCATTCTGTGGGCATCCGATGAAGATCAAATGAGCCATCAGGGCACAATAAAGCTCAAACAGGTCATCAGAGCTAGATGAAAACCAAACATGCCATCAAGGCCATTGAACATCAAATCAATTTAAAAATATAGTGAAATAAAAAGACAATAAAATAAATCTCATAATTGGGCATTCACATGGCTACACCCATGGTGTTAGACCCCAACGGACACACAAGTACATCTCCGGAGTGGATCAATCTTGGACGGATGAATAGGAGCGTCCCCATGTGTTGTGTCAGATTTTTTTACAAAAAAAATGACAGCAAAAAAAAGAGAGAAAATTAGGACCGGACCAAGTTTCAGCTGGCCCAATCCTTAATTGGACCAAAACAAACCATAAACTGGCCCATGGGCACAAACCACAGCAGGCCCACCCCTTATTTTGATGTAACATAATTATCCTCCAGCTCCTTTGAAGCCCATTACATACAGCCCATGATAGGAAGGAGATTGGGCCAGAGTCAACCCAATTGGCCCAGTCAACATGCCACATCAGTTGGCCACATCAGCACCCAGTCAGCAGCCATGTCAGCTGCCAGCTCAACCTGCCACCTCATCCTTGACCCATTAATTGCATGGGGAAGGCCAAGGGAATGCCATGGGAGAACTCAAAGGTCAAGTCAAATATTGAATGGCCTAGAAAAAATTCAAGAAATTAAAGTCTATTGACCAACCCACCTAGGCCATCTTACGTACCCCACCAGCTTCCCTTTCATATCCCCCATCTCCTATAAAAAGAGGAGGGCGCCCAAGGCCAAAAAAGAGCGGCTGGAGACACTGACAGGCTGCTGGAATTCAGCCCCACCTGCTTCAGCCCTGCCCGCAGCCAGAAGAAAGGAAAAAGAAGAGAAAAAGAAGAAGGAAAAGGAACCCCATCGGCGCCTCTTCCGCTTGCTGGAGGGGCCTCTTCGGCTGTATTCTTCGTCCCCATTCCATCCAACATCAAAGAAAACAGGTAGGTAAAAGCTAAAATATAATTACGTAGCCCTCTAAGGGCCCTTCTTCTTCCTCTTCCAGCTGCCCCTTCTCGATCCCACCTATGGCCTAAACCGGCCTTTACCAAAATCTGCAGCCCAATGAGCCCCATCAAGGCCGATTCACCCAAAATTGACCCCTCTAAACAGGTCCAAAACCGCCCCTGTTCAGCCCATGTTCAGACCCCAAAACAGGTCCTGTTCAGCTCCTTGCGTAGCTCCCCTAAACAGGCCACCTGCAGCCCCTTTGTGGCACCCACTAGAGCCCTAGGTGAGGGTGGATGATCCGGAGATTCTTGGAGACCATCCGTTGGGCCAAGTCTACTATGGGCGGATCCTCGATTCCCCCTACTCAAAACAGCCCCTTTGTGGCTATCCTTGACACCCCATTTCAGCCTCCCTTGGAGCACCTCCAAACCCCCTATTTTCATGCCCTTTGAGCAGCCCAAACAGGTCCAAAAATAGCCCCTTGCGCACCTCCATAAATTCCCTGTTTTCATGCCCTTTGAGCAGCCCCTAAACAGGTCCTAAAACAGCCCTTTGTGCAGCCCAAAAACAGGACACCAAACTGTCCCTTGTACAGCCCCAAACAGCCCCTTAAAACAGGCCATTTTCGGCCCCTCTTTGGCCCATGTTTCATGCCGCCACAACAAAAGGAGAGACGCCCCAAAACAGGTTCTGCAGAAGCTATACAAGTGGAGGACAGCGGCTTGAACATAAGTCAGCTTGAAGGTGACAGCCCGGTACCCCTTGAAAACCGTCCGACGGGCCAAGGGCATAGCCGGGTGGCCTTCCAAGCCGGTCCTACCAAGAAGGCTCCGGCAAGGCAGCAGATTTCGAGCAGGCCCCTCCGGCCCAAAAACAGATCAAAACGGGCCCATTGAGCCTACGAAGATTGAAGGCCGGCTAAGAATGCCGTTGAGAATAGAACCAGCCTAAATGGCCTCACTCGAAAAAATAAATAAATAAAAATCAGAATGCAAAAGTCATACTAAATTAAGGAGCTTCACTCTTACATGGGTACTCCATCTTGGACGACTCCCCCCGGGTACGTCTCGGGATGTCGATCCGGACGGTGGCGCGGGCATGCTCCCGTAGCCGGCGATCCTTATCCCAATATGGCTAAGTCAAGGCTAGTCGTTTTGGATGGGTAAAACATCACTAAGTTAGAAATGATCGGCATGCCGTCGTAATGCCGAAATTTTCCAAAATTGGTGAAGAACCTATGTGTTGACACCCAATTTTGAACAAAAAAGGAGAGAAAAGAAATTAAATGTGTTGACAAGGCCGATTCAAAAAAAAAAGAGGACAAGAGAAATGGCCTGCTGGGCAGACCCCACAGCAGGCCCTGATCGATCTCAATCCAGCCCACCTACAATGCCCATCGACATAGCCCTGCACAGGACCCCAATTGGCCCAATTCGGTCCCTGTCCGAGCCCATTTGCAAGCCATTTCCAAAGGCCCACGGGCCTGCTCAGAAAGGGGCGGACAGTCTTCTGAATGGGCTGAGGAGAGCTTCGCGTGGGTCTGCTCAAACTTGGGGCTCGAAAAAAAAATAAAAGCAGAAAATCAGACAGAACAGGGAGGAAATCCGACCAGCTGTGGAATCCCGATCGACATCCAATGCTGCAGCTCCGAGTCCTACTCGGAGATGGCTAAGGGGAGCGGTCGACGGAGGATATCTCGGGGGGATCCCGATTCCCTCCCAAGATATGGGGGCCGAGGATATGGGAAGTCCCGAGTCCCTCTCGGACCCGGAACCGTCTCCTAGTAGGAAACGGGGATCGCCCGGAGCCTATAAAAGGCCTTCCGCAAGTCGCCGGGCAAAGGGGGGAGAGAGCACAGAGCAGGAGAGCAAGAGAGAAGCCGGAGAGAGAGGGAGAGAAGCCGCAGACAGAGGGAGAGAAGAGAGGAAGAAGAAGACTACCGACCCCCCTGGAGTTCCGTTGAAGCTGCGCGTGCCCCTCCCCTTCTTCTTCTTCTTCTTCTTCCGGACGTCGCGATCCCGCCGCAAGCTACCGCGACCGCCGTAGAGGCCGGAAGACTACCCTATCGCCGCCGGTGAGAGCTCCTCTTCCCCCACCGCCGTTGAAGCCTTCTCCTCCTTCCTCCGGAGCTGCCGCCGTCGAACAGGGCCACAGACACCACCGCAAGCCGTCGCGGTACCGCAGGATGCCGGAGAGCGTCGGGGCAATACTGTAGCTAGGGGGAAATATGTCCCCGGGACCATATGCCAACGTGGAAAAGGCCGTGGGGCCCACCGGGGGAAAAGGCACAAAAAAAAAGAAAAGGGGCCAGCGCAGCCGGCCGGCCCCCCTCGCACATGAACCGGCCGGTCCAACAGGGGCCGAAGCCCTCCCTCTGCCCAAACAGTGCCCTGCGCACAAGCGCAGGGACTCTCCTTCAAAAAAAAATGTTTTAAAATAAACAAAACAGTGGAAAATAAATAAATAAAAATATTCTTAATTCAACAAACCGGACTAGTTGGGGGGTCGACTAACCATCCGCCCCTACGTCTCGGCTTAAGTTAAAAGAATTCAAAATATGGACTAGTTGGGGGGTCGACTAACCATCCGCCTCTACGTCCTTAAGGTAGACATACAAAGGTCTATAAAAGACCCCAATGTCTTACCAAGTTCACCAAGTTATGCAAGGCTCAAGCATAATCAATATGCTATCATGCCGGTCATATGCTAGTGAAATCATCAAAAATAGTGGGGGATGCCCATAAGTCTATCAAGACCGGGTACATGCCGCCCATGGATCGATAAGTCCATCAAGGACCCAAGAGACTGATTTTCCAGTCAGGTTACAAATTGCCTCATGAAGAGTGGAGGGAAATACCCATAAGTCTATATCAGACCGGGTGTATTCCTTTCAAAGGATCGACAGACACCACATCATCAAGAGTGGAGCAAGAATATTCCCAAAACAAGTTGTATTTTTCTGGACTATGAACGTCCAAAACAGACATTCAAGAGATTGTACTTTCAATATATCATTGAAAGAGTCAATGATCTCAATGATCCGATGGGATGCCAAGCACTTAAAAAAAAAAAAGAAAAGAAGAAAAGAAAAGAGAAAACAGAACATAAATCTGTAATTAAATTTGAAATCAAATTCTGTTCAGAAATTTAACCTCATAAATCACACACATTTGAATAGGTTCAAATCACCCATTCCGTAGAGTTGAAGTTCTAAGCATGCAGAAAACAAACAAACTTTGGAAATCTGGAACTCAGGCCGCACCTGTGAATCTAGAATAATAAAGTTAAGAAGATCTGGAAAAACAGAGGTCTGAAATCTGAAGTCTGGAGCATAGAAGTTTGAAAATCAGAGGTCGGAGATCAAAATGTATGAATCAAATCTGAGGTTGTAAAATTCTGCAGGAGGGTCGATTCTGGAAATTCCAGATCTGAAGGAAATAAAAAATTCTGGACCTGTAGCTTGTAAAAATCTGCAAAATCAGACTTGAAACTGAAATTCAAGACAGGGTCTGAAAAATCTGGATCCACGTGCAGAATTTGCAGGGAGCCTGAAATTTGGAAGAAGTCCGAGCTAAATAAAATTCTGCAATTTAGAATTTAGAGATTCAACATCTGAATTCCGGGAGATTCAAAACAAGAAAGGGAATCCGGATTACTGCAAAAATCTGGGAATTGGGAGAGAAACAAAAATCTGAATTTGGGGTGGTGCAGAATCTGAATTCTGGAGCCGTACACCCAAGTTGAATTCTCAAATCCTTGAGGACAGATCTAGATTTGTGACCCAAATCTGGAATAAACCAAAATCAGAAGCTAGAGCATGGGCGCCAGAAGCCAGAACCCATTTCAAAATCTGAAGGACCTGCAATTAAATCTGAAATCTGAAATCTGAAACATACCGAAAACTGAAATCTATAGGAAGTCTGGGGTTTTAAAATCTGAAACAGAAGTCTGGAATCCGGAAGAAGAGGAATCTGGAAATCTTTGGAAAAGGTGCAAAATGTCAAATCTGAAAGTCTGAATGCACCAAACCAAAAATCAGAATTTATGCTCAGGCTCCATTTCAAAAGAAATCAGAAATCAAATTGCTAATCTGAACTTCGCAGAGAGATTGGGAGCTGTGGAAGTCAAGTCCAAAACTGTAAAATCAGAAATCCGTATTAGATCCGGGAGTTTGAAATCAAAATCTGAAGTGCAGAAGTCTGAAAGTCTGAAGTTTAATAAATCTGAATTTGTGCAGAGCCTGAAAATCTGAAGGTCTGTTTTAGTGCAGAAACCCGCTTAAAGAAAATCTGCAATTTGGAGAGATGCAAAATTTACAAGAGGCCTGAAGTTTGGAATTCGAAGAAATCAGAAAATCTGGGCATTGCAGGAACCGAGGCCTAAAATCTGGAATCTGAAAACTGAATTTGTATTGGACCTCTCTAAGAGTCTGCAATCTGGAAATATTTGGAAAAATGCAGAATTTAAAGTCTGAAATTTGAAGTCAGTAAGAAATCTGGAAGTTTGAAAGACTGCAAATCTGAAATGCGGAAATCTAGAGTTTGATATTTGAAGAAGCAGAAAATCTGAACTTTGCAAGGAATCGAAGCCTGTAGAAATTGCAGAACCCAGAAACTGTCAAGATCTGCAGAATTAACTGAAATCTAAACCAATCAAAATCAAACTCAACTCTAATTCAATCAAATCAAACTTCTCTAAATAATCCAAATTCAAGCAAATCTGAAACTGTAAAATTGGAAAACATTCAGTCAAACTCTTAAACTCAAGCTAATCAAACAAATTCAACTGAACTTTAATAAATTCAATAAAACAAACTCAAATTAAACCAAATCAAATTGAACCCAAATTTCCCAAAGCCAAATCCATTCCAGCAAACCTAGTCCATAGATAAGCCCAAATCAATCCATAAACAAACTGTCTTTAACCCAAATCAAATCAAACAAAATTCAATTCAAATTCAAACCAAATTCAAATTAATGCAATTCAACTCCAACGATAAACAAATTAAATCAAACTCAGATCAGGTTTCAAATCAATCAACAAATTCAAATTAAACTTAAATTAATAAGCAACTCAAAAAATGAACAAATCAAATTCAACTCAAAACTAAATTCAATTCAATCAAATTCAAATCAACCAAAAAACAATTCAACCAATTAAATTCAACTCAAACTAAATTCAACTCAATCAAAATCAAACCAACAAATTTAATTCAACTCAAATCAATTTAATCAAATTCAAACTAAAATTAAGTGCTTACATTCCATCAATTCTATGGGATTGTTTGCTCCTATGTCCATGTGTGTGAATGTTTATTGTGGATGCATGTTTTCTATTCCAATGGATTGCTATGACGCTTAATCAAGGGTATTCGAGTTATCTCGTGTAATTAACGTCGGATCTTCGCACCATCCGACGGGGAGAGATCAAAACAAATTTTCAAAGAACCTAACAACCTCAACATCTAATTTTGACCCTAGCTAGTATTTTTATGGAATACCATCTATTTTCCTAAGAAAATAAGGCTAAGATCTAATTCAAATTCAAAAGGAAAATGAATTTCCAAAATAGAAGAATAAATCTTTTTGAAATTCGAGGTTACATCACTATGTTAGGGAAATGAATGCCTATCTTATTTCACAACATTGTATCCAACATCTATGAAATGAAATGTCATTAGTTGTCGACTTGGAATGTATGAAGCCAGGCACCGAACGGTAGTCCGATGGACTGGATGTGATACAAACCGCCAAAACAAAAAAAATGACAAACAAATCTGAAATTAAAAAAAACAGAAAAATCAGAATTAAAACAAATCTGAAACTTAACCTAAAACAACTCAATCCAAAAAAAGAAATCGAACCATAACTAAGATATCAAAAAAATTCAATCTTAAACCAAAAAAAATCAAATCAGATTTAAATAAGTCTGGAAAATTCATTTAAAAAGCCACTTAATCCTATTTAATCAAACCTTCAACCAAATAAAGATTAAATAATTCCAAAGTAAACTAAATAAATGACATCTTAAACACTCAAAACACATCAAAACCAACATAAAAAAACAGGAAAAATTAGATTGTTAATTAAATCTGAAACCTCAAAACCAAATCAATCAAACCAAGCTCCACAACGTTTAAAACACTTCAAACACATCAAAATTGAAATCAAAACAATTTGAACCAATCAAAACAAAACAAATCAAAAGCCAAACCGAAACCAAATAAAAAGAACAAATCAAATAATTGCACTTAAAACTAAATCTCATAAAACTGACTCTAAGTCAACTAAAATCAAACAACAAACAAATAAAATCAACCCCAAACCGGTTTGTATTTCATCGGGCCCAAAAGACCATTGTCCTTTTGAGTTCATTACTTTTCTGTGGATGTGCGCGCTTGTGAGAACCTCGTTTTTTGTCTTCATCAAAATGATTTTTGGATCTCCTTTGGACTACATAGGAAAATAGGTGGCATCGGTTGTTAATGGACCTGCTTGGATTTGTCTGGGCCCAATTGGGACAAAACGGTCATTTTTCCGCCCTGAGTCGGATTCCGACATTCAAAGTACCATTGCGGAGCTTGTGACTGAGACAACACCGTGGGCCCACTTGTTTGATCATTCGGACCCATTAAGCCTTGCAAATACTGTCCACAAGTTTGCTTTCACTTTTTTGCCCATATCTTTTCGGATATGATTCAGATTTTCAATCCAACTTCACTGTTGCTCTAGTTGGAGTTAGGCGGATTCAGTAATGCATTAACATGTTATTGGACCTGCCCCAATTTGTCCGGACCCACCAACGGTGAAAGCGGTCATTTTACCGTTTGGCATCCAGTCGAAATCAGATTCCAACATTTGGGGTACCGTTGCGAAGGCCTCGACTAGTACAGTCTCATGGACTCACTTGTTTTGTCTTTTGAGCTCAATATGCCCCCGATAAAGCCACCTGAAATTTGGCTTTCAGTGTTTTCCCCATAACTTTCCGAATATGGGTCGGATTTCCAATCCGACTTCAATGTTGCTCAAGTTGAAGTTAGGCGGACCCAGTGATACGCCAATATGTTATCAAATCTGCCCCGAATTGTCCAAACCTAACAAGGGTGAAAGACACTATTTTACCGTTTAGGGCCCAACCAAAATCGGATTTCAACATTTGGGGTACCGTTGTGGAGCCCTCGATTGGTACAGTTCAAAGGAGCCATTTGTTTTGTCTATTGGGCCCAATATGCCTCCGATAAGGCCACCTAAAAATTGACTTTTAGTGTTTTCCACGTAATCTTCCGAATATGGGTCGGATTGTTGATTCGACTCTAGCATTGTTCAATATTGAGTTAAGTGAACCTGCTGGTGGTGTCTGATCGTTATCGGACTGACCACTGGTCGGTCGGGTCCAGTAAGACTTATTGGGCTTGTTTGGCCTATTGGTTCCAAATACAATAAAAATGGATCCAACTTGTCTGTTCAGTTTTATTTTATGTATTTTGTCAGAAACTTTGTCATTTTTTGGTGTTGTGACATTTTTAGGTGCCAACAAATGCCCCCCATGGGCGGTTTCTTGAAGGCGAGAGTCGAGAAGAGACTACCAGTTTCTCAACTTGAATGTCCTTGGATCAAGAAAGGCTTGGGCCCTTGGAGGTGACCAGTCTTCATCATCTCGAGCTTGGCCATTTATCTCCTCAGACATTTGTTCTTTGATTTTCATTTGGTTTGTTGTCCTACCCATAGTTCTTGTCACAAACCAAATTTGGTTTGCTCTTTGCCGGTGGGACAAGATTTTTTGATGAGCTTCATGGCTGCAACATGTTCCTCCATTCTTTGTTCTCTTTTTGTGTTTGTTTTTTGTTTTCTCTTTCTTTTTTTTTGTCTTCCTCTTTTTTTGTCTCTTTTTTTTCGTTCCTTCTTTTCTCTCTTTCCTTTTTTTCGTTTTCTTTTCTTTTCTTTCTTTCTTTTCTTCTTTTTCTTTCTTTCTTTCTTTTCTTTTTTTTGTCTTTTTTTGCACTAAAGGAGATACTGTGTAGTGATTTCAGCCTATCGAGTTCTTGAAAATTTCGTCACCAAGGGGATGTAGTGTAGGGATTTTGACCTACTGGATGGGGATTTTTTGCTTCAGGATAAAAGTTTGGGTGTAGGAATTTTAGCCTGTTAGGTTCATTGAGAATTTTGCCACAAGGGAAAAGGTTTGAATGCAGGGATTTTAGCTTATTGGGTTCCTTGGAAATTTTGCCACAAAAATAAAGGGGTATGTAGGGTTTTGACCTACTGGGTTCCTTGGGTATTTTGCCACGAGAGAAAAAGTTTGCATGTAGGGATTTTAACCTACAGGGTTCCTTAGGAATTTTGCCACATGGGAGAAGGTTGTGTGTAGGAATTTTAGCCTACTGAGTTCCTTGGGCATTTTACCATAAAGATAGAGAGGTGTGTAGGAGTTTTTTGTGTAGGAGTTTTTTAGCCTACTGGGTCCCTTGGGTATTTTGCCACAAAGGAGAAGGTTGTGTAAGAATTTTTAGCCTACTGGGTTCCTTGGGAATTTTGCCACAAGGGAGAAGGGTTTTTTTGTAGGGATTTTGCCTATAGGGTTCCTCGGGAATTTTGCCACAAGGGAAAGGTTGTGTCTAGGAATTTTGCCTACAGGTTCCTTGGGAATTTCGCCACAAAGGAGAAGGTTGTATAAGAATTTTTAGCCTACTGAGTTCCTTGGGTATTTTGTCACAAAGGAGAAGGTTGTGTAAGAATTTTTAGCCTACTGATTCCTTGGGAATTTTGCCGCAGGGGAAAAGGGTTGTGTAGGGATTTTGGCCTACAGAGTTCTTTGGGAATTTCGCCACAAAGGAGAATGTTGTGTGTAGGAATTTTGCCTACGGGCTTCCTCGGGAATTTCGCCACAAAGGAGAAAGTTGTGTGTAGGAATTTTGCCTATGGGGGTTCCTCGGGAATTTCGCCACAAAGGAGAAGGTTGTGTAAGAATTTTTGCCTGGGGAGCAGTATTCGAGTAGGAACTTGGGCTACTCAAGCCTTCAGAATTTTTGCCGAAAGGGTGAAATTGTTGCTTTGAAATTCTGCCGGGACAGTGACATTTGAGTAGGAATTTGAGCCCACTTGGTCCTTTGGCAGTTTTGCAATGGTGACTTGTAAAGTCTAGATAGCTCATTTTTTGGTAGACCATCCTGGCCGGAGTGACCAGGATAGTGGAGCTCTTGGCTTTCTCTTTCTTTCTTGAGAGTGATCCAAAATGAGGAGCCTGGATGATATGAGGGGAGTTCTTTCTCTCTCTTTTTGTGGACCGCCAAGACTGGGGTAGTCGAGGAGGGACTGCCTTTGCAAGTTGGCGTCCTACTTCTGCTCCTCTGTCCTCAACAATTCATTTGATGTGCTGCCCTTGCCGCATGAGCTTCTTTAGGACTTAGAAGGGTTTGGGCCCTTGGACATGACCAACATTGATTCTGTTTGATTGTCTGCCCCCCTTGTGACAGGTTTCAACCTTTCTGTTTAGCACATCTGATGATGCCAGCTCCTGCATAATCTTTCGCATGCTCGCCTCTGGATGGGCCCCTGTATGTTTTTTTTACTGATCCGACTATCTCTTGCGAGATTTTCACCCGAACCAGCCCCCTCGATCTTTTGCCTACATGCCCCCGGAGAGGTTTTCATGTAGCGGGGTCACCTGATTTTGCCTAGAGTGTCTTTTCAGATTTTCACTCTAGTCAGGTTTTCTTTTGACATTTTTGCTCTTAGCTGGTCGCCTTTTGAGTGATCAGCCAAGCCTGTCGGGCATCTCCCTTTTCAGCCCTTTTTTTTTTCTTTTGCAGGGAACTGGGACCGCCCTTCAGTTGCGTGCATTGTTGTTGAACTAAGTATGGATTTCAACTTAGTCGAGGTGCAGTGTAGACTTCTTGCAGGGTATGAATTTCAACCTGTAGGCAAGAAATTTTGTGGTGAATTTGACCAAGTCAGATTTCTCCACTCGATGTTAAAAGGACCTGCCGTGTATGGGTTTCAACTCGAACACAGGGGTCGCTATGTACGGATTTTTTTATGCGGGTATGGATTTCAAACTGAAAGTAGGAAAGCTTTGTTGTGGGTTTGACCAAGTATGGGTTTCAACTTAGTCGGTGGGACAAGAGCCTTGTAGCACAATGTGTGAACCTCTTTTTTTCTGCGTCTGTTCTTTAGAAAGAAAGACATCTCTGGACTTTTCTAGGAAAATATGTGATATCCTGAAAATATTATGTAGCCCGGTGATAGTTTAAAAATATTAGAACCGAGGTTCGGGTTCTTTGAAAATTTCGTTTTTTGACCCTTCTCCGCCGGATGGTGCGAGTATCCGGCGTTAACTTACATCGAGCAACGGCTCGAACGCCTTTGATTAACCGTCGCGGCAACCTGTTTTCGGAGATATGCACATCCACAAAGTAAAGTATAGAACTCAAAAGGGCAGCGGCCTTTTGGGTCCGATCAGATGCAAACCGATTTGCTCGGGCTTGTTTTATTTGTCATTTTTGGATGACTTTGATTCTTTCTGATTTTTGAGCTTCCTCTGCTTTAAATTCGATCAAAATCTGATTTTTTTTTTGTTTAAGGACTGGTTTGGGATTTCACCGGGCCACAAAGGGGTTGGAGTGAATGGATTAAGATGGGCCGAGATGGGCCTGGACAGAGGGCTGGTTTGGAACCGGTCGTGGGACCTGAACGTGGGCTGAGCAAGGGCAGCGTCGAACCTGCTTAGGGGGTCTGTTCAGATGACTTTGAATAGACCGGTCGGGGACCTGCTTGAGATGTCCTGGATAGGTTGAAACCGGGTCACAAGGGGACTGGTTTTAGACTCTGGACAAGGGCCTGCTGATGGGCCAGAATACGGGCCTGTTTGGAGGTTGGCTGAATGGGCCACAAAGGGGCCTGTTCAGGAGGTCCTTGATGGACTGAAAACTGGGTCGCAAAGAGGACTGTTTTTGGGCTCTGGGCATAGACCTGCAAATGGGCCGGTTTGGGCCAGACAGGAAGGGCTGATCGCAGGCAGGATTTGGGCTAGATTTGTGCCTGGCGCATGGGTTCGGATTGGGTCTGAAAAGGGGGGCAGCAAGTAGGCCAAACAGGGTGCTGTTCATGGGCCTGGACTGAAGTCTGCGCAGGTGGTTTCAGGTGGGCAGCCATAGGCCTAGACAGGGTTTGCAGCGGGCTGGTCATTGGGCCGAACAGGGTTTGCAGCAGGCTATCAGGAAGCTGAGGCAGTGAAATCCCTTTTCAGACCTGCATTACTTTATTTTTTGTTTGTAAAAAGAGTTTTGCTCATTTGATTTTGGTGGTTTGCATCTGATCGGGCACATTGGGCTGCCAATCGGTGCCCACATTCATGCGTCGACATGCCATTGAATCTTCAATTCATTGAAAAATGAGTGGAATACATTGGTGTGAAATATGATTGATCCTTCCCCCAATGTAGGTTTATCTCCACTACTTTAGAAAAATTTTGGCATTACGACGGTATGCCAACCATTTTTCCAACTTAGTGAAAATTTACCCATCCAAAATAGCCAGCCTTAGCTTAGCCATATTGGGGGAAGGAACCGATGGCTACGGGAGCATGCCCGCGCCACCGTCCGGATCGACATTCCGGGGCGGACCCGGGGGGAGTCGTCCATTTCTTTTTAGTTTTGTTTCTGGATTTTTATTTTGTTCATTTTTTGAAACATAGGCCATGGAGGCCGGTTCAATTCCATCGGCACTCCGGGCCGGCCTTCAATCTTCATAGGCCCGCCGGGCCTGTCTCGGGCTGTCCTTGGGCCGGAAGGGCCTGCTTGGAAGCTGCTGTTCTGCTGGCTGGACCGGCTTGGAAGGCCACCCGGCTATGCCCTTGGCCCGTCGGACGGTTTCCAAGGGGTGCCGGGCCGTCACCTTCCAGCCGGCCCACCTCTGGCTGCTGCCTTCTTGCTTAGGACTCTCTAGACCGCTGCCTTCTCAATAAGCTACAACGGGGTGTTTTGGAGTGGTGTTGGATGGACCGAAATGGGCCTGCGGGGGAAGGCATTTCAGGCTCTGGCTGGGACCTGACTAGAGGGGGCTGAACAGGCCAGTACAGAGGGCAACATGACCTGTCCTGGGTCTGATTTTTTTTGGAGGCCGGTCAGGGGCTGTGTGGGGCCTGTGTGATGGGCCGCAAGGAGGGCCAGGACAGCAGGCTGAGAGCTGTTTGGGGGACTGTTTTGGGCCCGGATTTGGGGTCAGCTTAGGGCCGGAACTGGGTCACAATGGGACCTGCTTTAGGCCTGAATTGGATGTCGGGACATGGCCCTGAATTGGAGTGCGCAGACAGCTAGGAGGTGACCTGTTAAAGGGGGTGCTCAATGGGCCAAAAAACAGGTACAGCTCGGGGAGGATTTGAGTGGGTCGCAGGAGGGCTGAAGATGGGCCATGATGAGGCTTATTTCCGGCCTATAGAGTGTGTTCGGTTAGGCCACATGGGGGACTTGGGTTTGGCTGCGAGAAGGGCAGGCAAATGGGCAGGCTTATGGGCTCTTTTGGGCCTGCGTAGGGGGTTTACTAGGTGGGCTGCAAATGGCCTATGCAAGGGGTCGGACAGGGCTAGGATTGGACCAGCCAATGGCCTGTTTTAGGGGGGCCTGAACATGGGCTAATTGTGGCCGAACATGGGCTGGTTAGGGGCCTGAACAGGGGTCAGGCTATGGGCCTGCAGGAGGGCCTGTACACAGGCCTGAACGTGGGTCGGCCATGAACTTGGATAAGCCTGCGCAAGGGAGTTTTCAGAGGACTTGCTCTAGGTCCGGAAATAGACTGTACAGGCTGATCCTTCCAGGCCTACGAGGGGCAGGAAATGGGTCTGGAATAAGCAGAAAGAAGGCCCCTTCAAGGGGCTGTATGGGCGCACCCAGCAGGCTTTTTACCTTTTTCTCCTTTCCTTCTTCTCCTCCCTTCCCTCTGGCGGCAGCAGGTTGTTGGCGCAAGTGGCAGCAGCTCTGGGGTAGCAGTCCGGCAGCCTGTCAGCGCTTCCAACCCTCTCTCCTTTGGCTGGTGCGTCCCCCTTCATTTTATAGAGAGTGAGGATGGGAGATGGAGAGCCAGGAGTTGTGTGCGCAGGTGTCCCTTGGCCTCCCCCATGGGAATTACTCCACTTAATTACATTGATTGAGTGGCTGTCTCTTGGCCTTCCCTCTCCTTCAAGTGACTGTTGGGGGGCTGTGCTGGCAGCTGGGTGCGCACCAAGGTGCTGAGGTGGCAAGTGGGTGCGGCTGGGCCTTGATTGGCCTGGCTGGAGAAGTGGGCCTGGCCCAATTGGGCCTGCTTTCTGGGCCAGCGGACTGAAGAGAAGCCCAGGCCCTGCTGTGGGCTGCGCACATGGCCTGCACATGGCTTGATTTGTGCCAATTGTGGGCTGGATGGATCCGGCCCCAGCTGGGGTGTTTGATTGGGCCCAATTGTGGCCAATTAATGGGCTGTCGGCCCATCTTCTAAGCCAGGCTGCCTTGCTTTTCTTCATTCTCTTCCTCTTTTCTTTTTTTGTTTGAAAAAATGTACGCCAACACACAATAACCGAAATAGTTGAAATGGTGCGGATTGTTTGAAATTGCCATGGTTGAGAGGACCCAAAATGGTAGTAGCGTGCCAAGGGGTTAAAACGGGATTTTGCCCTTTGTTCCTTCCAAGATGAATTGTGGGAACTTTCCCTGAATTTTATGGGCGGGAGGTGGTCTTCCTCGTTGCCTCAGGTATGGTCTCCCTAGCATATTTCTACTACCAGGTAGATGTGCCTATGGGAGCCGTTTCGTCATTGGCAACTCGAACCTCCTCCCTAATAAAATTGGGGAGAAGAACCAACCCAACTCGTCAAGTTGGGAGTTCATTCTCGTTGATTGATTTTTTTTTATCAACCTGACTGCTCTTTGCAGAGTTTTCACCCAGGTTGACCCCCCTTTATGTTTGTGCATGTGCGCCTCTTTGCGGGGTTTTCACACAGCGAGGTTTATTCGATTTTACTTGAGACACCCTTTCAGGTTTTCACCTCGACCAGATTTTATTGACACTTTTACCCTCAACTGACTGTTGTGTTTAGTCAACCAAGTCCGTCGAGCATCTTTATTTTTTTAACCCCTCTTTTTTTTCTTCCTTTTTTTAACATTCTTTTTGTGTTTGTTTTCGCTTATATTTTTGTTTTGCTTTTTTTTGGTAGGGAATTGGGACTTCCCTCAAACCACATACTGAAAAGAGAGAGTCAGATCAAGCACTAGACGTAACTTGACGTGATGGCTCATGTTTTGGCTTAGGCGTCAAGGACAACTTGGTGAGTGCCTTGTCGAGTGTGATTTTCAACCCGCAAAGAAAGGGGGTGGTTCAATGTCTATTGCGTGGCTGTTATCGGGACTCGGGACCAGAACTATATTGTCCTCAGATGACATGGGAGAGCTTTTGGAATTGGGCAAAGACCTGAGGGACAACAGGTTCACCTGAACTGCCCCCGGTCTCCTGACTTTTCTACTTGTTGCCCTTTGGAGTGGCATAGATGACCTAGGAGGAGCTGGTGGAACCCATGTCGATGTGAGGCCGTGGCGGTTGAACGAGGTAATGTCCAATTTTCAAAATCTCGTTCCTAATCAAATCTTCCAGGCATCTTTTAACCGCCCTACAGTCTTCGATGCTATGAAAGCGTGAGTGATGGTATCCACATCCACTCTTGGGAAAGGACATGACATGGTGTCCGTATTCAGGATGGGGCTCCATCAAGCCTTCTCTTGCGACTTTCTCATAGAGAAAACACGTCATGGCTTGAGGAAAAGAGTACCGCGTATAAACGTGGTACCGTCGGCGCTTTCTCGGCCACTCCTCGAAGGGTGCTCTGGCATGTGCTGCTAGGGAGCACGCAGTCGATGCCTCAGGCTCTGACTCATGCTTCTCAGCACTGTCCTAAAGGTCGTCTGACTGATTTACAATTTGCCCAGTGAGTGGGCGTGAGCCAAAAAAAGATGCTCCGGAATTTTCAGCCCGAGGCGGACAAATCTCGTCCGGAGTCATGTCACCTGTTAACAACTCCACGACGCTGGCCATAGTGGCCATGATATCAACCTCCAAGTGCGCACACCTGACACGGAATCCCTTGAGGATAGAGCAGACCCGAGAAGCCATCTGATAAACTGTCGGATGATGGACCCGTTCCTCCTGTGGTAGAGGTTGTTGGGGAGGAGGCGGAGGAGGCTCGACGACTGGAGGAGCCGGTCGGTACTGTACCGCATTGACAGCGAAGTTCGTTGGCCGTGGGGGCAAACTATGCGGTTGAGGGGGCTGCACTAGCCGTTTCCCCAGATCTAGGATCTTGTCCCGAATCATAGTCTCTACAAATTGTAACAGTCTTCAATGACGTGCCCGACCATTCTATGATATGGGCAGAAGTTTGCTTCTTGGCTCCTCGCGGCATCGCCCGGGCGCCGAACTGCAGGTAAACTGATTAGGTCATTCTTCAGGCAAGTATCGAACAACCTTCCCGTGTAATCCCGCGTGAAGGAGTATGGTTTCGACATACGTTCCTTCCATGTGGGCCTCTGTCCAGTGTTATTGGTTGTCCTCTTTGGGAGGATCATAGTGACATTTTTGCCCACGGCATTGTTATTCTTTAAGGAGGAGACATCCACTGTATTGACATCTTGGGAAGCTGGATGCTTGTCTTTCATCGGCCTCAGCTTCGGTGTAATCATTAGAGGGTTGTTGACATAGAAGTGTTCTATGTCAGCAACGGTGACATTTAAGTCATCAAAGGTCTGGATCCTTGTCCCCAACACCTTTTCTTGAATTTTGGCCCGTAGGCCCCTTTTGCACAACGCGATTGTTTCCTCGCTCGACGGGAGATTGGCGCATTTCATACAAACATTTCTCCGACGATGAATATAATCAACCGCTGACTCATTCTGCCCTGGAACATGGTGGTTAGCTCCACTAAGGTATGCGGCCGCTCAGAGAAGCTGAATCTTTCAACGAATTTGCGTTGCATGTCCGCCCAATCGGCCACTGAGTTTGGCTTGAGTTTGGAGTACCACTCGAAAGCTATGTTGGTCAAAGTGGTAGCGAAATACTTGAGTAAGTACGACTCGCTAAGTGCCAACTCGCCCATGTGGGTGAAATACATGGCCAAGTGCTCTCGTGGGGAACCATACCCATCAAATTTCGAGCACTTTGGCATCTTTTGGACATCCGGAGGTAACTTGACAAATTGATGATGTGGTGGGAAGGGAACTTGGTAGAGGCCCACCATATTGTACCCCTCGTCGTTCTGAGCCAACCGTGTAGAAATCATTTGTTCAATTACAGCCTGCTGAGTGGGCTCCAGAAAGTCCTGTAGCGGCGGAGGGAGTGGTTGATACCCAGGTTGGACAAAAATATCATCATCGGACAAGATCCTCAGAGCCTGTTGATGATAGGCAGTAGTCCAAGGTGGGTTTGCCGCGGGTGGCTCGACTTGAGTAGCACGAGGTTCATCCGGGATTTCAACAGTGCCAGGGTTTTGGACTGACGGAGATTGAAGCAAGCCTGCGTTGGCAATAAGGGCCCGAAGTTGTTGGTTCTCACGCCAAAGGTCTTCCAACGTCAAAGAAGAGGAGCGACCTCCTGCATATTGTTATCTTCTTGTGCGGCTTCCTCCCCATCATTGTGTGATGCAAATTCGGCGGCAGCAACAGGTTGGCGGTTGCCTTGACTACGAGTCCAAGGTCTGGGACGAGCTTCGGATGTCTCGGGGATGTCCCCAGGATGACTGGTCCCCGAAGTATAACAAGTGAATGTTTGCGACTTGCTACCAGATGTCCGTGTCACTTGTCTCCTGGGAGCGTTGTCAGGGAAGACCAGTTGGTTAAACCTTAAATCCTTTCGGTGAGGCAGCTCTTGCGGAACCATAAGTTCAATACCATTGACAAAATGGTAGAATTGTCGTCGGTGAGGCAGGGCAAAACGATTCTTAGCCCAATTTGGAATGGCCTTAGGTAACAGTTCACAGACGACCCCGGGCATGGGCCGAGGTTGGGGTTTCGACCCGGTAGGGCCTACGTTCGAAGGTTGCGGAGGAGCGGGCTTTAAAGGAAGAGGTTCCATTGGGGGCATGTTTATCTTCGGCCGCCACATTTGTTTCATGACTGGACAGAGGGTTTGGCTCCTTGCCTTCGGTCGACATGAGAGTCCACTGTCCGGGGCGCTCGAAGAGGTACAGCTTGGGTGGGGAGCTTGCCCCCAATCGGCGATGTTGGGCGCCGAAGCGGCGAGTCGGCGGCTTGGCTGACCGCCGGAGTTTTCTTTATGGCAGACGCCTCCTGTTGAGCCTTCATTGTTGGGACCGTTGGTCGGCCAGGTTGTAAGTTGCGGGCTAGGGGCTGGCCCCCTGCCCGGGCAACTACTCTTTTTGGAGCCACTGTTCGACTCGAGGCTTCAATATTCATAGAAAATGGCTGCCCCCTCTTCTCAACTATCACGGCCACAGGTTGGCCAGACTTCTTTGGGTGCGTGGAGGATTTCTTCCCGTGGACAGGTGTGGCAATGGCGGGTTTGGACTTAACCCGGCCGTGTTTGTCTAACTGCCCCAAAAAGGTGAACCGGTTGGTGAGGGGAAAAACAGTGAATCGAGGCCTTTCGAGTTTAGTCTACCAAGATGTCGATCTAGGGCAGGTTGGAATTTGGTTGATAGCGAGGGCCGCCTACTGAGGCGACTATTGCTTCGCCTCTTCGATAGTTGGGACCGCCATCGATGCGTTCAACTGTTGAGGAGTTGACTTGATCCCCCGGTATGTACCGAAGAAGACCATGACAAGCTCGGTGCCAGCAGCTTGGCTACGGAGTGATTCGCAGAAGATGACTCCAGAGTTGATTGCCATTTCGCCCTGTAATAAACAAGACAAGCTTCGTTAGATGTAGAGAGTTTATTAGAAAGCAGTGGATGCGCACTTTCTTAGTTTGCTATGACGGAAAGATGAAGAAAAAGAGAGGTCCCACCGAGCGTGCCAATTTGTGAGAACCTCGTTTTTTGTCTTCATCAAAATGATTTTTGGATCTCCTTTGGACTACATAGGAAAATAGGTGGCGTCGGTTGTTAATGGACCTGCTTGGATTTGTCTGGGCCCAATTGGGACAAAACGGTCATTTTTCCGCCCAGAGTCGGATTCCGACATTCAAAGTACCATTGCGGAGCTTGTGACTGAGACAACACCGTGGGCCCACTTGTTTGATCATTCGGACCCATTAAGCCTTGCAAATACTGTCCACAAGTTCGCTTTCACTTTTTTGCCCATATCTTTTCGGATATGATTCGGATTTTCAATCCGACTTCACTGTTGCTCTAGTTGGAGTTAGGCGGATTCAGTAATGCATTAACATGTTATCGGACCTGCCCCAATTTGTCCGAACCCACCAAGGGTGAAAGCGGTCATTTTACCGTTAGGCGTCCAGTCAAAATCAGATTCCAACATTTGGGGTACTGTTGCGAAGGTCTCGACTGGTACAGTCTCATGGACTCACTTGTTTTGTCTTTTGGGCTCAATATGCCCCCGATAAAGCCACCTGAAATTTGGCTTTCAGTGTTTTCCCCATAACTTTCCGAATATGGGTCGGATTTCCAATCCGACTTCAATGTTGCTCAAGTTGAAGTTAGGAGGACCCAGTGATATGACAATATGTTATCGGATCTGCCCCGAATTGTCCAAACCTAACAAGGGTGAAAGACACTATTTTACCGTTTAAGGCCCAACCAAAATCGGATTCCAACATTTGGGGTACCGTTGCGAAGCTCTCGATTGGTACAGTTCAAAGGAGCCATTTGTTTTGTCTGTTGGGCCCAATATGCCTCCGATAAGGCCACCTGAAAATTGACTTTTAGTGTTTTCCTCGTAATCCTCCGAATATGGGTCGAATTGTTGATTCGACTCTAGCATTGTTCAATATTGAGTTAAGTGAACCTGCTGGTGGTGTCTGATCGTTATCGGACTGACCACTGGTCGGTCGGGTCCAGTAAGACTTATTGGGCTTGTTTGGCCTGCTGGTTCCAAATACAATAAAAATTGATCCAACTTGTCTGTTCGGTTTTATTTTATGTACTTTGTCCGAAATTTCGTCATTTTTTTGGTGCTGCGACATTTTTAGGTGCCAACAGCGCTCTCCAAAAATAGGTTGCCACGAGGTTAATCAAGGACATTCGAGCCGTTGCTCAATGTAAGTTAACAACGAATATTCGCACCATCCGATGGAGAAGAATCAAAATATCAAAATTTTTCAAAGAACCTGAATCTTGGTTCTAATATTTTTAAATATCACCGAATTATCTAATATTTTTAAGATATCTCCTATTTTCCTAGATGAGTCCGAGATATCGACAAAAGTCTTTCTTTCTCAAGAACAGACGTAAAAAAATGAGGTTCACACACCATGCTACATTGACCCCCTCAAATAGGGAGTATCAAACTTTCAAACTTTATCTACTAAGAGAGGCAAATCTCACTATTTTGAGGGGAGGTCATGCATTTCTCCATGCTAAACCGATCTTTGAATTAAGTGAGGATGATGAAAAAGATGGATATATGATGTCAAAATTGAATGAGAATTATGGATCCTTCGTGCCTTCTCACATGCACTTCAATGTAACACACATCATGCATAACACCTCATGATATAATCTTATAACTCTAAAGAGAAAGGTCGATCATAGGTCTTCCATGCCAACATTCTCGTACCAAACCAATAAGGTTAATACAATGAATGGATCCTCTAATATCTATCAAAGATTAATAAGGTTATATCCTACTCAACCGATGAAATGACTTGCTTGTCTTCTCTCATATATGTAATTCATGCCAAGAAATGAGGAACTTTCATGTTCAATGCTTGTTATGTTATAGAGAGTTCTAACAGTCCTATAAAGTATAAACAACTTGAAAGGATGCATAATAAATTGGAATAACAAAATCATTAAAAGAATCCATACTTCAATAAATATGAAATCAATAAACCAATCATCAAAAAAAATTTAAATCAACCATTAAAACAATCATAAAACTTATACTGTAAATACGAGAGTTCAAATCTGGAAATAGAAATTATGAATCTGACAATGACTTATTCAAAATTTTCAATCATAAGGATGCTTGAATCTAAAATCTCAAATAAAAAAACAAATCCTTAAATATCAAACAAAAAGAATTCAAATTCTCAAACATCGGAATTTTAACTCAAAGATTGTCAATCAAGGATAATAAATCCTAAACATAAAAAACCCAAATATGAAAATTCATTGAATCTCCAAAATGACCCTGTTGGCGTCAAGATTTTTTCAAAAAAAAAAACAGACAATTGGGCCAAAGAAGAAATGGACTTAAGCGTAGGGTGGATAGCCCACAATTGAGTTAAATCAGGCCCTCCATGGGCCCATCGGCCCAAATTCTAGCTGACCAGCCTTTGTTTCCATTTAAATAATTATTTTCTGGCCCTCCTTGAAATCCACCTACGTACAGCCCATGGGAAGAGAGAAGTGGGCTGTGGTCAAGGCCAATTGGCCCAGTCAACAGGCCCAGCTGACCTGTCCAGCTCAGCCGCCACCTCAGCTCACTCCTCGCGCACATAACCTGCCACCTCATCCTTGACCCATTAATTGCATGGGGAAAGCCAAGGGACAGCTCAACACTTAATGCCATGGGAGAACTCAAAGGTCAAGTCAAATATTGAATGGCCTAGGAGAAATTCAAGAAATTAAAGCCTATTGACCACCACCCAAGGCATCTGTACGTACTCCCCAGCTGCCCCTTCACCTCCCCCTCATCTCCTATAAAAAGAGGAGGACGCCCAAGAGAAAAAGGGGGGGTGAAAGGACGCCGACAGGCTGCTGCACTGGCTGCTGCCCCTCCTGCGCACACCTGCTCTCCAGCCTCTGCCAGCGGCCAGAAGAAGACAGCTGCTGCTCCTTTGTGCACCTGCTGCAGGTCCTTGCCCGCGGCCAGGAGAAGAAGAAGAAGGGGAGAAGAAGAAGAAGAAGAGGTAGGAAGGAGATATACGTACATAGCTATGTAGCCCTCTAAGGGCCTTCTTTCTATCTGTTCTACTTGCCCTTTCCTGCCCACTATCCATCCTCACGAGATGCCTCATTTCGGTCCATTTAAACCCCCTAAGTTGGACTGCACTGCCCCTGGAGCCAAGCCCAATCCAGGCCCACATTTCGGATCACCTGCAGGTCCATTCTCTGGCCCATGACCGGACCACCTGCAGGTCCCTCTTTCAGCCTGGTTTCAGCCCCGATCAAGGCCCAAAAGACCCCCTTTTCAGGCCCAGCTCGAGCCCATATGTCAGGCCCAAGATCTGGCCCAAGTCCAGTTCAATTTAACCTCCATACCCAGCCCCATGCTGGCCCATCTTCGGTCCCTTGCAGCCCATCCAGCAGACCTCCAAACAGGCCCATATTCCGGCCCACTTGCAGGCCTATGTCTAGGGCCTAAAACCAGTCCCCTTGTGACCCGGTTTCAGTCCATCAAGGACATCCCAGACAGGCCCATAATCAGCCCATATTCTGGCTTACATCCAGACCCCAAACCGGTCCATTTCCAGCCCATGTTCGGCACCCAATCCAGGCCTCCAAAAACAGGCCCACTTCGGCTCCTTTGCAGCCAGCTTCCAGCCCCAAACAGGCTCCTTAAAACAGGCCATTCTCAGCCCATCTTTGGCCCATGGTCCTGCCGCCGCAGCAAAAGGGGAAGTGCCCCAAAACAGGTTCTGCAGAAGCCGTACTCCAGCAAGGCAGCAGACCGGCTTGAAGGTGACGGCCCGGCACCCCTTGGAAACCGTCCGACGGGCCAAGGGCATAGCCGGGTGGCCTTCCAAGTCGGTCCAGTCAAGCAGTTCCAGCAGTGCAGCAGCTTCCCAACAGGCCTTTCCGGCCCAAAATAGTCCAAGACAGGCCCAGCGGGCCTATGGAGATTGAAGGCCGGCTCGGAACGCCGATGAAATTGAACCGGCCTCCATGGCCTTGTTTCAAAAAAAATGAACAAATAAAAATTCAGAATGCGAAAGCAATATTAAATTAAGGAGATCCACCTTTCGCGGGGACTCCAACCTTGGACGACTCCCCCCGGGTCCGCCCCGGAATGTCGATCCGGACGGTGGCGCGGGCATGCTCCCGTAGCCAGCGGTTCCTTCCCCCAATATGGCTAAGCTAAGGCTGGTTATTTTGGATGGGTAAATTTTCACTAAGTTGGAAAATAGCCGGCATGCCGTCGTAATGCCAAATTTTTTCCAAAGTAGTGAAGATAAACCTATATTGGGGGAAGGACCAATCACATTGTACACCGATGTACTTCACCCCATCTCTCAATGAAATGAAGCTTTGATGTTCATATCGATGCATGAAATCGGGCATTCAAGGTGACCCGATGGGTCGGAGGCGATGCAAACCGCAAACAAGAAATAAAACAATTTCAAAGTCAATCTGGAAATTCAAACAGAAAATATAAAACAGAAAATCAAATCTGAAAATCATAAAACAACAAAACCAAATCAATCAAAATAATTGATTCAAACTCAAACCCTCAAGATCGACATTCAAGTCAACCAACAAACAAATAAAATCAAACCCGAACAAAACGGTTTGCATCTGATCAGACTCAAAAGGCCGCTGCCCTTTTGAGTTCTTTGCTTTATTTTGTGGATGTGCATGTCTCCAAAAACAGGTTGCCACGACGGTTAATCAAAGGCGTTCGAGCCGTTGCTCGATGTAAGTTAACGCTGGATACTCGCACCATCCGGCGGAGAAGAGTCAAAAAATGAAATTTTCAAAGAACCCGAACCTCGGTTCTAATATTTTTAAAACTATCACCGGACTACCTAGTATTTTTAGGATATCACATATTTTCCTAGAAAAGTCCGGAGATGTCTTTCTTTCTAAAGAACAGACGCAGAAAAAAAGAGGTTCACACAGACCCAAAATACAACAAATGCTTGAGGCTCTGCCTCTGAAGTCAGTGATCCAATTCCTACCATTCCCAACACCATACTTTGAGCAGACTATCCTAACTCATAGGGTGCATTTGGCAAATCGCTAGAGTCCTTCTGGTTGAAGTACCTTCTTTCAAAATGCACTTTAATTGGAAGGCCTTCTTGCTGACGGAAGTAAAAGTTATTTGGTTACACTTAAAAGAAGAAGCCTCCTCGTCGTGGTGCTTGGGGAGGGGCACTCGTAGGCAGATGTTCGCATCGCGCAGGGGAAAGAACACACCAAGTTTGACTTCGCCAGTTTTGCTGGGCAATCAGGTGGGCTCAACTCGCCTACGGGGAGCTCCAGGCGAAGCCAAGGAAACAGCAGAACCCGTGTAAGCCGGACCAACGGTGTAGGGCAGCGGAGGCATGGAAGGAAGAATGAAATGGGGACGCCTCGTCAACGCCGGCGAACAACAAATAGATAAACAGTGACCTCCGAATGGGAGCGGAGATGTTCCTATTTCCAAGAGATGTTCGCTAGGGGGTTGCCGGAGTGATCGTTGGGGTGCTGCTCGCAGGGAGTGCTCGCCAGGGCGATCGTCGGGAGATGTTCGCAAGGGGGTTGCCGGAGTGATCGCTGGGGTGCTGCTCACAGGGAGTGCTCGCCAGGGTGATCGCAGGGAGATGTTCGCCCTCGTGGTGGGGGGGGCACCTGGGTGATTGGCAAGGTGGTCGCAAGGAGATGTTCGCGGGGTAGCCGGGTGCTCGCTGGGGATCACGAGACTGTCGCGTCCTCTTTGAAGGAAACTGTCAGAAGTGCTTCGGATTATCGGAAGGAGAAATTTTCTCCTTCCCGCTTTCACCTTCTACGAGGAGTAAAAATGCCCACAAAAACGTAACCAAACGGTATCATAGGGTGTTGCAACAGTGATTCAGCTTCCAAAGTCATTTGAACAGGAGGATTCTTGATAACCTATGGAGGAGTGAGTCCCACCCCCTTTCTTTGACGGATCTGCATACATAGTTCCACTTGATTAGATGTAACCCTCTCTTCTTGCTGTTACCCTGCCAGAAAAATTTATCCCTTAGGGCTTCCAGTTTATTGCAAATACCTTTTGGCACCTAAAGAATAGAAAAGAAAAAAAGTAGAATGCTCTGCAGGACAGTATTGGTGAGGAACCATCTTCCTCCTAAACTCAGCATTCTCCTACGTGGTTCAACACAGTCCAACCTGAAGTCCTGAGCCAAACTGATCAGATCGGTTTGGTCTTATTCAGCTAGAGATGGTTTTGTTAGAGTAAAAAATTTCTTCTTCTAACCAAAACAAACTGTATCAAGAACACCCCCCCAACACTGCAACATATTAACCAAATTGCAAACCAACCTTCCTTGCTACATCAAATTGAAAACATGGCAACCTACCAGTAAGATAGAGGTCGATTTGGTCCAGTCAGTAAAAGAAATTACATATGCACAAGTGGATTATTGAAGTGCCAATTGATGTCGATGGTTACAGCACCTGAGGTTGCATATCACCATCCATGTCAGATTTGAGAAAAACTATATCCACACCTGACTTTCCAACGAGAATTCATCTAGCCACTTTTTGCCCTCTATTAGAAGATGATGCTACATCCCATTTCTTTTAAAAATAAGAAAAAACAAAAAAAAATGTTTACTTCTGACTTGCATATTTGATGATTAACTCTTCATGCAGTAGAACTCCAGAACTTAAAGAAACAAAAGTAGATCCAATCAGCAACTTGTCAGCTTTATTCCGGAATGTATCATCAAATAGTCAAGTAAAAGGATGAATCAACCTTAATTGAGATCCTTGCTCTCATCATATGTTTCTTGTTGCACATATGAAACATATAGATTTTTAAAAAGACTTTTCTACAATCTACAACCTAAAAGAGAAAAAAGAACTTATCTTCAGGATCAGGCTAATGTGACTTTCTAGTCGGTGATAAACCTTGTTTGATTTAGTTCCACAGATAAAGCACAGTAATGGTAGATAAGGAGCAATGCTGCTTCTATGTTAACCTTGACTTGCCAAGGATGTCCAGAACATAAAAAGAGTCATATCTTCTTGTCGAAGTTACATAAGAACACATTTTTTATTTTGAAATTTGCAGCAGTAATAGGCATATGCAAAAAATTTGTTAAATAGTTAGGATAAAATGGGCAAGCAAAGAAATTACCAGATGATATTATTGCTTGATATTCATCCTCTTTTGCCTTCTGTTCTTGCACAATCTTCTCAAGTGCTTCATTGTTCGCTTTGACAGTAGAGAGAGATTCAGCAATAGCTACACGCTTGGCCTCATTGCAGTTTTTTGCTATAAGATCAGATTAAAAAGGTTAGCAGTTGAATTTTAGGCATTTAAGAGAACAATTCTAAAAGAATAATTGCTACACATCTTGAGATTCAGAATATAAACACAAAATTGGAGTCTACGGATACGCAGATTTGCAGTACTCACATGATAAAGTTTCTTTTGATAAACTATTACACATTACATGTTAAACATTGTTACAAGAACATTATACACTTACTAATTTCAGGTCTATTTGTATTTTCGCAACTAAGTGGTGGATACAAATGAACAACAGGAATGGATGGAATCCATTGACAGCTGTAACATTTCAAATGCTGAGTCAGAGTACCGGCTCAAGTCAATACAAGAGAAATTAGAGCACTTTCAACCTCATACACACGAAGAGAAGGAATAGATTGAAGAATGAAAATTTAGATAAGATAATTTTTTGTCACTATAACATAAGGTTGAGCATAGTATACGGGGTCAGTGACCCGGTCGGCTGATTCGGTAGGTTTTTGGGCCGATCGACCCCGACCCGGCCCCGTGACCCTGAACCAGTTAATATATTTAAATAAAATTATTATTATTATTTTTCCCAACTCCGGCCAGACCCGGGTCGCGACCCTAACCGACTTGGGTCGGTTTTAGGCCCGACCAACCTGGTCCCGACCCCCGACCCCGCCTTCCTTGAGGTTGAGAATAAAAAATATCAAAAGTGACAAAAGATATCCGAAGACAAGTTTGCCAAATTTACAGGTAGATTGTACCAAGAGATAGTTCAAGTCAATCAAGGCTTGTCACAAGGGGATATAGACTTGGAGTATCTATTACAAAAAAATATCCACTCACAGTATGGATAGAAGACAATGACGCAAAAGGAAAGTCAGAATTTAACTCAAACGACAGATCATTGGCCAAAGGTGAGCTTGAAGCTATTGGTGTCATAATTTTTTTTCAAAAAAAATATATGAAGAGAGGGCAGAACCAAGAATCAAGCTGGTCCACTCCCAAATTGGCCCAAGAAAGTCACCATTGGGCCCATCGACATACCTATCAGCTGGTTCGGCCCCTAATTGGCTAAAAGAAAATATTTTCATAGCCCAATTGTGCAGCCCATCAAGAGGTGAATGAAGGTGGGCTGTGGTCAACAAATTGGCCCGGTCAACATGGCACCTCAGCTGCCACAACAGCTGCCACCTCACTTAGTTCCATTAATGACATGGAAGAATGAGAAGTCAAGCTAACTGAATGGCCTAGAAGAAACGAAAGGTTAAAGTTAGTTTAAATGGCATAGGAGAAGGGAAGAGACATCTTACCATTAATTCTACTTAACCCATCACCTTCCCCTTTATCCTATAAAAGAAGGCAGCCACCAAAAGAAAAAGAGGTTACATGCGTCGTAAGCCTGCTGTCCCCTCTTGCGTGCACCCTCCATCTAACCTCGGCCAAAGGAGAAGAAGAATAAAGAGAAAAAAAAAGGCTCCTCGCGGCCTCCCTTAAGCGCCAATCTTCTTCTGAGTTGCAGCTTCAACAGCACCAGCAGCTGCCAACTACTGCATCTGGCCCAAGAAGAAGCCAAGTAGAGGAGGAAGAAAGGAGAAGAAGGTAAGGGCAAGTCCCAATCATGTAGACCTTTAAGGGCATCCCTTTTCCTTCCCTTCTAAGTTCTTTCTCCAACCCTCTCAAAGCCTAAAACGGCCTTCATTATCATTGGCAACCCATGGCCCAAAACAAGTTCGTTCCAGCCCCTGTTTGGACAACCAAAAGCAACCAAAAAACAGCCCCCATCCAACGCCTTTTTGTCCCTTAAATAGACCTCATTTTGGTCCCTTTCCAGCCCCTGTCTGGCCCACTAACCTGGCCCCAAAACAGGCCTCGGTTGGCCTCTACACAGTCACATATCAGACCCCCTAAAAAACCCAATCAGATCATCAAACAAGTCATCTTTAGGCCCTGTTCAAACCACTTGCGTAGCCCCTTCAGCAGCCCTGTTTGACCCCGATCAGGTCCTATTTTATAGTCCTTGGTGGCCTCCCCAAAATAGGTCTCTGTCTTTCCTCAAATGGTCCATCTGCAAACCGTGCAAATCTCTCCTCTGAAATTTTATGTCGGTCTTTGATACTCTTAATGCATAGTCTCGTGTTATAATGACAAAATACTAACTTCTCCAACCTATCGAATGTCAGCTTATTCACTTTGTGTGTATCGGGTTAAATGTACTCTAGTTACTCTCACAATAGGAGGAATTGGTGCTCTAGTTCAACATCCAGATAGTAACAGTTGTTAGTGGATTTCATCCACTCCTGACATTGACCTGAACTCACCACTCAGCTGCAAAAAAAAGTAATGAACAATCAGCCCTCTCTAGGCAATCAATGGAGTTCTAAAAAGAGATAATAAAAACATGATCTTAAATATGCCTAGAGAAACTTTGTCACAAGAATTTTCCAATCAGTATCTGAATATATTCCAACCCTCATCGTACAATGCTGCATCTGAAAATTGATAAATACAAAATGATTCGTATCCCCAATTATTTCTTCATTCCTAATTATTAATACAACTTTCCCTCAAGGATTACGGAATCGGAATCGGAATCGGAATCGGGACCGATTCCGATTCCGATTCCAGGAATCGGCCGATTCCTAGGAAGAGAATCGATTCCGGATCGGTCCGGAATCGGTTTTTTTTTTTGATTTTTTTCGTCAAAAAAATTCAAAAAATTCAGAAAAAATTCTAAAAAAATAGGAAATGAGTTAGAAAAATTTTAAAAAATAACCAATGCATTCATCCACAGGACCACATCGAATAAATACTAACGAACACCAATTGAAGACTTGAAATTTAGTACATATTCCAATTCCATTGATTCAAAAATCAAAGAGTTGATACATCATCAAAAAAAAAAATTACATCATATCAATCTACTACCAATGTCTAGGATATAGATATGGATCTTCCTCCTCTCCCTGCTGCTCTCGACGCTCCTCCCTCGTGCTCGCCCTTGTATACTGTCCGGGACCATATCCATATGAAAATAATGCCGATGCCATGCCATCAAGGTCGTATGGATCGGACTGCGGGACGACCGGGACGTAGGCAGAGGATGGTGGAGCTGGTGGTGTAATCCACTGCTGGTCAACTCGGCCAAATGCCGGATGCGTGGCTCCATAATATAAGAATGCGGTGTCCGCTCATCCAACAGTGTAATACGGCTTTAGGCCGTGAATCGAGAGACTCACCGCCGCCGATGGCCGCGTCGGCCGGTATGCACTCCTCGTCATCATCACCCGAGGAGTGAGAAGGAGCCTCGCGTCGTCATCCGGGCCGACAGACGCCCGACCTCTGGCTTCCTTCTCTTCACCTCTTCACCATCTCTCGAAGTACCGTAAGGTCCGAACCCAAAGTTTTTTTCAACTTTGCAAATCCTCCCATTTTCCGTGCTCACCTTTGTTTTTGTTCTCCCCGGACCGCGAATGGGCCGGGTAGCGAGCCGGGACCGGAACCAGGCCGGGGCTAAAGCCGCAGTGGTCGCTCCATAGCCGCCGGCAGAAGAAGGCCCTGCCTGAGCCTGAGAAGTAGATGGAGGTGGAGCTGGAGCATGCTCCTCGGCTTCAACACCATCCAACTCTCTCCTTCTGCCCATGCACGGTCATCGGGATCAAACTCAGCTGCATGATCCGTGGCTTCCCTCTCCTCTATCCAGGAGGCAAGTGCATGCTCCTCCAGGAAAATCTGGTCCATGTCCACCTCATCGGGTGGTGGTGTGGCGGAGGAATGTCTCTGCTCGTACGGGTCACCTGCGAATCGTGCAAAACGTGCCTCGCTGATCTTCTGTCGATCCTTGATGTTCTTTATGCGCAGCCTCGTGTTATAATGACAGAAGACCAGCTTCTCCAGCCGGTCTGAGGTCAACCTGTTCCTCCTTTTGGTATGTATCAGGTTGAATGTACTCCAGTTCCTCTCACAATGGGAGGAACTGGTGCTCTGGCTGAGTATCCTGATACCAATGGCCGCAAGTGGATTCCATCCACTCCTGGTGTTCACCTGAACCCACCACTCAGCTGCATGAAAAAAACAAGAAGAGAACAGGAAAACAATTAGCCCATCATCACCATAACTTATATGAAAAGAAAAGAAATTCTTCATCAAGCTATTACTATACCAGGTGACACTTTGTCAACTGAATATTTCAGGTCAGCATCTGAGTATACGCCGACCCTCATCTTGTACTTCTGCATCTGAAAAATTTATTAAAAAATTTATTAGTTGCCTGGTAAGGCTACTCCAAGGTATTTCATGAACTCTAACTTACTTCTATCTCAGCCTCTATCATGTCCTGCTGAGATCGGCACAGACGCTGAATAACTGCAAGTGTACCCCGCATCACCTCGTTGTCGTTCACCACCTGTCCTCCATATTAGATGCGGGGGTTCAAAAAGTATCCTGCAAGATTTTATTAGTTAACACCGCGCATATAAGACAATTATACAAGAAAGATAATTTTTTAACCAAGTTACCTGCGTGGACATCGTGGTGCAAGGTCTTGTCCCATCGGTCATCAATGATCTTCCACCACTTTTGTAACCTCTGGGATTTTTTTCTTTAATTTTCAGCTTTGCCCGGTCCATAGATCATACAATGTGCCCATCCGGTCCCCGTCATCCGAGTCAACCAACCTCAAGACAACTACTAAGGCTCAATGATTGCCAAATAGTAGGCAATCCTCCCAAAACCTCTTGTCAGTGATCTGCTTCTCAGACCTGACAAGAATCTCCAACTGATCTTTCTTGTCATGCAGGTTGTCCACCATATAGTTGTAATACTCCTCGGACTGTGTGAACCTAACCAATGCATGCCTGTGCCGGTATATACTCTGTAGCGCAATGAAGTTCGTGGCAAATCGTGTCGGACCGGGCCTAACAAGATCGTGCCCTCCAGTGTGAGATCTCATGATATGTAGGAGGCGGGGATGCGAATAAATAAAAGATGTGATCGTCTGCGCCGCTCGACAAGTGTAGATACACCCTCCTCCTCGCCTATATCCTCTAATATGAGATCTATGGAATGTCGCCGCACAGGCACCCGGAAGATGTGCTTCCTCTTCTCCATCAACTTCCTCCCACTCGCCTTATATGATGGTTCGTTGTCGGTGACAACCTCGAAACACATTGTCCTCCCCGAGCTCCTCCACCACCCCATCCATCGTAGAAAAGATGAAGTCGGCATTTTTTATCTTCCCAGAAGCATCTACCGACTTCAAGAATGTAGTCCCCTCAGAACAGTACGCCAAGAAGTTTATCATACTCCTCTTGGTGATACCTGTCCACCCATCGCACATAATTGTGCAACCCCTCTCATTCCACACCAACTTAAACCCATCCATCCACTCCCTCGACTCCCCGGACCTCCTCATCCGTGCCGGCGCCGTATATGTGTCTGCGCCGGGGCTTGCAAACCCGGTCCCGGCCTCACCCACGGCATCCACCATCGTCCGGAAGTAGGGGCTAGTGGTGCGTGTCTTGGGATGCCTACATCAAGTTAAAAAAAATGGGATCAGGGTAAAATTAAGTTTTAGTAAATAAAACACGCATAATGTCAAATTTAATTTAAATAGTGATACATGCATGTAAAAACCATTTCACAATGTGGCGAACGGCTCTCTTTGCAGCCGTTCCTGTTGCCTTCACCCCTTTCGTTACTCGCTTTATCCCCATCCGCCCGCACTGCGTTTCTAAATAAATACTCGTCACTCGGTGTAAATCGAGTCTTGGTAGAAATAGAACGGCGGTATGGCTCACGTGTCTCCGGGGTCGAGGCTCTCGGTCCCGCGTAGGGCGAGCCGATGCCGATCGGCCCAAAGGCGGGTCAACTCGACCCGGACCCTCCTGCTCCCCTCCTCCTCGTCCTCCTCCTCATCCAATGCACGCCGCTAGCGTGCCTAGCACGTCTCGGCTCGGAGTCCGAGGACTCGTCCTCGCTCTGCGGCTCCCGGCTCGGTGGTGCCTTCCCCTCGCATTTCCCTTTCGAGGTAGGCGAATCGCGGTCCCTCCTCCTGCGGAGTAGCGCGTCGTGCAACTCCTCCCTCTCGCTCGATCCGAACGGCCCGTTGAGAGGCTCTACCCGTCGTGTATCCGCTCATCTCCTCACTCTTCTCCCTGGGCACCTTGTCGCATTTCTTGACATTCCCACCGTTCGACGATATGTTGTTTCGGCGGAACACCCCCCGTTCATCTCCTTCCCACACCACTTGACGTACCCTTTTCCCGACTTGGTCTACCATCCGCCCGTGTTCCCAACCCATGTCGAAAGCACGCGCTGTGGCGTCACCTTGATCGGCCATTGCTTAAATCTGCAAAAATTGTAAACAATGCACTAAAAATGATTAGATAACATAAAAATTGATTTAGACGTTGTTCGGGAAGCAGACAACCCAAGTAACACACCATTCGGTATGTTTAAAGGGTTACGTATTTACCGGAAATGGTCGTAAATTAACGTACGGGGTATCCGAAATTTTTCTCGTACAAAGAACATCCAATCGATGTTCAAACAACTTGAGCGGAGTTATTCGATCACAAATCACCGAGTTTAACTCTACTCGGAGTCGTCGGAAACGTGTAAAAATAGGCGTACGCGATATCCGGAATTTTTCCCGTGCAAAATGGACATATCCGGATAGTTCAAAACTTAAACGGACTTGTTCGGACGGAAATCGTAAAGTTTAACGACACTCAAACTCGTCGGAAACGCGTAAGAATGGACGTACGAAGTTTTCGTCGAAGAAATCTTACCAAAAACCTTACAAAGATCGAAGAAGAGGTTGATTCGATGCCGATCCGAGCTTGAATCGGCCGAATCCTTTGAAGACCAAGCTTGGAATCGCCGGAATCGCCGCCGGAATCGGTGGAATAGTGCCGGAATCGACCCTGGATCGACGGAATCGGCCGGAATCGACGCTGGATCGACGGAATCGAGGCCGGAATCGACGGAATCGCGCCGGAATCGCCTGCGCAGTCTCCTTCCGCCGCGGGATCGACCGAATGGAGCTCCGCAGGTCGATTCCGGCCCTAAAAAAGCCGGAATCGGTTCGATTCCCGGTCCAGAGTCGAACCGAAAATCGAACCGGGCCGGGTTGACCCGGCCTTCCGAAGAATCGGTCGGATCCACAAGGAATCGGTCGGAATCGGATCGATTCCGACCGATTCCAGGCGATTCAGTCCGATTCCGCGGAATTCTTCCCGGAATCGGTCCTTCAGCCGGGAATCCACCGATCCGATTCCGGAATCGGTCGGAATCGGACCGATTCCGCCGATTCTGCAATCCATGCTTTCACTTGCTTCTTACTTAGCTTCTGTCCTGTCATGTTGAGATCGGCACAAACACTGAATAATTGAGAGAGTACTCCCCAACACCTTATTGTCATTGGACATCTGTTCTTCATATTGGATACGGGATTTCAAGAAATATCATGCAAGCAATCAAACATACTTCATTCTTAACAAACTAAATATTAATTAAGTTAAAAGTAAATAATCACAAACACAAAGATATTCACTGACCTGCAGCATGTACATCATGATGCAATGTCCTATCCCATCTAACATCAATAATCTTCCACCATTTCTTGTAGTCTCTGAGATTCTTCTCTTTGATTTTCAATTTTGCACGGTCCATTATATCATAAAAAGTGTCCATCTGGTTCCTGTCATCCGAGTCAACCAACTTTAAGACAACTATCAGGGGCTCAAAAATTATCAAATAATAAGTAATTCTCACTCAAAATCACGTATGTGATCTGTCATTCAGCCTTGACAAGAATCTCTAATTGATCCTCCTTGTTATGCAGGTGGTGGATAATAATCCTCGAACTAAGTGAACCTAACCAGTGCATGCCTATGGCGATACAAACTCTTCAATGCAATAAAGTTTGTGGCAAACCTAATAAAGCCACCCCTCACAAGATTGTGCCCTGCAGTATGCTCCCTCATTATGTACAGCAAATGGGGATGCAGATAAATAAATGAAAAAATAGCATGCGCCTACCTCACAAGTGTAGAAACTGCAACCTCATTGCCTATATTCTCTAACATGAGGTCAATGGAGGGTGTTGCGCATGGTACCCAGAAGAGATGTTACATTTTCTCTATCAATTTTCTCTCTGTCGCCTTGTAGGAGAGTTCATTGTCAGTCATGAACTGAACAACGTTGTCTTCATCAATCTCCTCTATTATAGCATCCATTAATGATAAAATATAATCGACGTTCTTGATGTGACCCGAAACATCAACCAACTTCAAGAAAGTTGTACCCTCTGAACAATATACTAAGAAGTTGACCATGCTCCTCTTGATGATGCCTGTCCATCCATCACATATAATGGTACAACCCCTCTCCTTCTAGACCAACTTGAAACATTCTATCTATGCCCTCAACTTCTGTACCTCCTCATCTAACCCACTAGCATAGATATATCTGCTAGTAGGGACTTGCATTACTGGTCCAGTCTCAACAACAACATCAATCATAGTATAAAAATAGGAGCTAATGGCTACATATACTGGGATGCCTACATTAAGGTAAAAACTCCATCAGCCATAAACAATGTTAATGAAATAAAACATACATACATACATATTAAAATTTATATTTGCATGTGAACCACTTCACAATGTGTCTCGCTACTCTCTTTGCAGTTGTTCCCGTTGTCTTTACCCCTTTCATTGTTTGTTTAATATTCCTCTGCGAGACATTGCTTCCTAAATAAATACTCATATGTCAGTATAGGTCATCTATGAGTGGGTGCAGAGCACCGATGAAATACCTCCTCCCTTGCTCCCACACCGAAATCCTCAATGTAGCTAGGTTAGGCTGATGCAGATCAGTAAAAAACAGGGTCAACTCCGAACCCTCCTACTCCCTCCTCCCTGGATTGCAGAATTGGCGGAATCGGTCCGGAATCGGCCGATTCTGGAATCGGATCGGTCCATGCGGAAGGACCGATTCCAGCAGAAATTCCGCAGAATCGGTCAAAATCGGTCTGAATCGATCCGATTCCGGCGATTCCGTGTGGAATCGGTCGATCCCCGACCAATTCCACGGAAGACCGGTCTGCCGGTCCGGTTCGATTCTGGACCGGGAATCAAACCGATTCCGGCCCTTTTAGGGCCGGAATCGACCGCCGCGGTTGATTATGGCGATCCAAGCGGCGGCAAAGCGCGATTCCAGGGCGATCTGGATCGATTCCTGGATCAATTCCCTTCCCAGGAATCCGGCCGATTCCTGGCCGATCCGGCCGATTCCTGGCCGATTCCGATTACGATTCCGATTCAGGAATCGTTGCCCTCCTCTTTTCCTCCACTGCATGTGTGCATGCTTGCATGCCGAACTTTTCTTAGTTCGAAGTCTACGGTTGAGTCCTCACTCTCCGACTCCGGTTCGGCTCTTGCCTTGTGTTTTCCTTTCCCTTTGTGGGTTGACACCTCTCCCTTTCTCCTCTCAAAGAGCTCAACATGCAACGCCTCCCATTGTTCAATCCTAATCTCACGTTGTGAGGATCTTCTTTTGAGATAGTCTCTTATCTCTTCACTAATTTGTCTAAGTACCTTGTCACATTTCTTAACATTGTCACCTAGTCCGGTAATGTGTTGTTTCAAGCGATATACATCTCCGTTCATCTCCTTATCACACCATTTGCATTGATCCCAACTGACATCGCGTCTTATTGTCGGTACATTGCCTTTGCCGTGGTCAGCCATTGCTTGTACCTACAACGTACGTAAACAATTAAATACTTCTATTAAAAAGAATAATAGTAGTTTAGGAGGTGGTTGGAAAAAGAACAACCCTTTACGGAGTCATAAGGGGTTGTTCGGTATGCTTAGACTCTTTACGGAGTTGTCGGAAGTAAATGGAAAGCGAACAAACAACTTTAGGGGCATCTGGGCAAACAAACCTCGTAATGAAGATGAAAGGATGAATTGTCGAGTAAGAAATAGCGAGTGAATTGGCGGAATCGCCAAGAGGATCGCCAGAATCGCCGAAATCAACCGCTGCACCACCGCCATTGGCAAGAATGCTAGAATCGCCAAAATTACCCTCATATCGGGAGCCCTAGAAGTCCCAACGCAATTCTCGATCTGTCGAGGCCGATCTCAGGCTTAATTGGCCAGAATCGGATCAATACAGGATCTGCCATCCGGACTTAAGTTGTCCAGACATAATCAAGCAGATTGACCAATTCCACCCGATTCCACCAGAATTCCTGGAGGTATCGGCCCTTCCGGCTGAAATCAGATTGACATCAACAGATTCAATTCTGGAATCAGTCGATTCCAATCTAATTCAATTGATTATGTAATCCTTGACTTCAACAAATCTGACTATGTGATGTAACCTCTAAATATAAAAATATAAAAATTCATGTATTTCCTTGTTGGAAAAGAATTTTGAATCATTGATTTAGCTTTGACAACTATGAAAATAGGTGGTATTTCATAGGAGTACAAGCTAATTGATGATATATATGGATTATGATTTGAGGTTATTGGGTTCTTTAAAAAAAATCACTTTTGACCTCTCTCACCAGACTTCTAATAATCCAATGTTTATTACATCGAGTAAATACTCGAATACCCATGATGAATAGCCATAGCAACTTTAGAATTAAAGCCATTCACTCATAGAAATGAGAGACATGTCTCTGTAAAGCATAATCATTTGCACTTGAACATGAAAGTTTCGTTCATATCATAGGTTCGGTACACTTGCAAGAGCATGAGCCTTAATGGACCTTGGGAGGTGATTTGAGCCTATGAGAACTTGGAGCTTGACAGTATGAGAATCCATACTCGACCCCTCCTCAACCCGATAGAATGATTTTTGAACTCAATTGGTTTAGTTAAGGGATTGTTGGTATGGGTATCATGTACGGCTCTTTTCTAAACCGGTCGGAGTTGTTTTCTTCAATTTTATGAAATTTCAATTTTTCGTTGTCCTTAGGCCAGTCAAAGGCCGGTTATTGGGCCTCAATGGGCCTGTTGTGCTTCTTCAATCTGGGTTTCAAATGGGCCAGTTGGAGTTACATTAGACCTGTTGCAAGCCAACTTAGTGTTGTCCATTTCTCCCTCTGCCTAGAAGTGTTTTCTGCACTGTAGGAAGGACTTGGTTCTGATTTTTTTTGCTGAAGATAGACTTTTTATGCAATCAACAGTGAACTGTATAAGAGCTGGTTCGGGACTTAAAATGGCTAGGTTCGGTGGGCTGGGATAAACTGGTTTGGGAAGGATTGATCAACTGTGCATAGAGCTGAGTATGTTTGCTTGGCCTGAGAACAGGTCGGTTTGGGATTTGTGAGTGGACTAGTAGATGAGCTGAAACTGGTTTAGTTTTGTGGTGCCTTAGAGGGCTGAGAGTGAAGGGTTTTATAAAGATAATATGAATGAAGGGTGTCCCCTTTTTCTCCTTCTCTTCATTTTTTTTTATTTCTTCTTTTGTTCCGTTCCATCATAACACCTGATGGTGCTATCGTGACTTTTTATTCTCCTTTTCAGCTCGTCCAATTTCTTCTCTTATCTTGACCTATCGTAGCACCTGCTGCCTGCTGGTGTTATCATGAAAATTTTCTATTCCTGTCATCTTCTCTTCTCAATCTCATTTCCCTCTAATCCTTCCATCATCTGATCTAATCACAACATCATCACCTGATTTGAGCACAACACCTGTTGACATAGCGGGGTAGACATCATCTCTTCTCCTCATGTCATCCTCCTGGTGTAGACAGTAGCTGGGTATGTGTGTATTATTGTTTCCTTCTTTTTTTTATTATTCATCTCAGGTTCCCTTCTTCCTCACTTCATCTGGACACAACAGCTTCATGTGAAGATATTTGTTTCTTGTTTTTTATTTCTTCTCTTCATTCTCTACTCTTCATCTTTTCCTCTACTCCTCTTCTTGTTCTGGTATGGCATAGCAACTGCCAGCTAACGAGTTTGCATTTTTTTTGTTTGTTTTTTTATTTGATTCTTCTCCTTCTCATTTGATCTTGGACGTAGTACCTGCTGGTGCTAAGTTTTCCCTTCCATTTAGCACAGTGAAGCAGCAGAAGCAAGTTTTGCTCATTTCATGCTTTATCTCTCACATTCTTCTTCTTCTTCCATCCTCCCTCCCATCTGGTCTGGGCGCAGCTAGGACAGTGTTGACACCTAGAATTTTCAAATAGAAGATAGGGAGATGTGGCGGAAGTATCCCATATAAGTTCAATTAGTGGGCTGTATTTTGACTCCCAAACAGATCTGCTATTGGGCATAGCCCAATAGGGAATTAACCCACTAGTAGTGTGATTTTCGCAACACATTTTTTGTCCTATTTAATGGGCCATCTTGCAATTCTCAAATAGGCCCATCCTATTGTTTCAATTGGTGTACGCCCAAGCAGAAGCATCGACTAGAGCTTCTATAAATGGCTTTCAAAAAAAAGAGAGAAAAGAAAAAAAAAGAAGCAAGGATATATCGCAAGATTGATGGGCGGATTCCAAGTCCGATTGGGACTCTCTGGGATGATAATGTGTCGTAATCAACCCTTGATCGGATCCCATATAAGGCAGGAGTCTTCCGAGGTCATGAATCCTATGAAGAGGGAAAGACCTCCTGGCATGCATCGATTCCGAGTAGTCCGGGCCTCTCCGGTTCCGTTTTGGAGTCGAATGCTAATTTCCGGGAGAATCTCAACGGCGGAAGGGCCGTGGAGGCCTATATAAGCCGAGAGCTCCGCCTGTAGGGGGGCGGGAGAGAACAGGAGCGCAAGAAAGACTCCCCCGAGAGCAAGAGAAGGCCGCGTACGAGAAGAGAGGAAGAGAGAAAGAGAGCCAGACATTGGAGCCGCCGTGAGACTGTGATCGGAGGAGTGGCGAAGAGAGTCCCGCAGGTGCGTGAACACCCCCGAGTGAGGCCGAGAGCCAGAAAAGAAGAGAGAAAGAGAGATAGAGAAGAAGAGCAGAACCTGCCGACGTCGCCGGAAGTCCTTCCGGAGCTTGCCGTCGCCGGAAACCTTTCCGCAGCCTGCCACGCTCGCCGGAGCCCCCTCCGGGAGAAGCCGACACCGCCGAGCTCTCCTCTGAGCTTGCCAAGCCCGCCGGAATCTCCTCCGGAGGTAGTCAAGCCCGCCGGAACCATCGCCCGGGGCTTCCGTCACCACCGCACTTCTCCCTCTCCGCCGTAGGCCTCTCCCGTAGCCGCAGGTGAACAGGGGAGGTTTGTTTATTTTTTTGCCCAACTATGGTCCACGGGGGACATATTGTGGGGCCGCAGGAGGATGGAGATAAAAAAAGGGGGTCGCCGGAGGGGGTCGTGGCCCGCGAGGAGGTGCTGGTCCGCCCTGTGCGCAGCCGCATGCGCGTGAGCCGCTGCAGTGGGGGAGTTGACCCGGTCAACTGGATGTGGGGCCCACCAGAAACAAAGGGCTTAAAAAAAAGGGAGGCCCGCTGGACCAGCCAGCGGGCACAAGAAGAGAAGATGGGCCGGGCCCATTAGCTTGAGGCCTGCGGACAGAATAATAATAAAAAAGAGATATCTCTCTTTTAAAATACATCATCAAGTGAAAATTTAAATAAAAATGTATCTAATTAATTAAACAAACCGAGGCGAGCATCCGGCCGGCTAAAAACCCGCCTCATGGTCTCGGCATAACTTAAAAAAATCAAAACAAATGGGAAAGCAATAGGCCGGCTTCAAGCACGCCTCTTGACCCATAAATCAAAAAAAACCAAATAAAACAAACAATAAACATAAATTAAATAACAATTCACTTAATTAATCAACAAACCGAGACGAGCATCCGGCCGGCTAAAAATCCGCCTCATGATCTTGGCTTAACTTAAAAGAATTCAAAACAAATAGGGAAAGCAATGGGCCGGCTTTAAGCACGCCCCTTGACCCTTTAACGTGGACATACAAAGGTCATTGAAAAGACCCCAATGTCTTACCATGCCCCAAGAGGGAGTTACTTACCCATTACGCCATGGGAAGGCTGTGCATGATCAACATGCCGATATGCCAAACTATGAGCTAATGAGGTTCATGAGGTATGAGATGAGTCCCCACAAGCTTATCAAAAGCCGGGTGCGCTCAATCTCAAATCAGTGAGTTGATTGCCCACAACCTTATCAAAAGCCGGGTGTAGTCAATCTCAAAACAGTGGGGGATGCCCATAAGTCTTTCAAGACCGGGTACATGCCGCCCATGAATGACAAGTTCATCAAGAACTCAAGGGACCGGATTGCTATTCAAGTTGTAAATCATGTCTCATATTTTTGAGAGAACAAATGAAATTCATGTTCGGCACATAGATTGATGCTACAAGGAGAGAACAATCACTTGAGATTTCCTAGAAGGCAAGACAAAAGAAAATTAGAAAAAAACTGTAAAATCTGAAAGCTGAAAAATTCAGAAAGTAGAGGTCTGAAATCTGAAGTCTGGAGCGTAAAGTCTGGAAATTAGAGGTCAAAAAATCGAAAATGTATAAATCAGAAAATCTTAAGTCTGGAGTATGTGGGAGATCAAAATCTGAACTTTGCAACCGAAACCTGTAAAAACTGCAAGAGAAATCCCTAAATCTGAAATATGTAGTTTGAAATCTATAAAAATTGAAATCTGGAAACCGACACTTAAAATTCATTGAGAGCATCCTCAAATAATTCAAAGCAAACCCAAACCAGGTCTGAAACCTGCAGGTTACGTAAATGTAAAACCCAGGCAAAATTTCCCAAATCAAATCTCCTATTCAAAGTCAAATTCAAACTTATTCAAACTGCAACATAATTCCTCAATCAAAAATCAAGTCAAATATAATTCAAATCTGAGCAAACCCAAGTTGAAACCAAACGAACAAACTCCAAGGATTCAGTAAAAATCAATTACTTTCAGTCTCGAAATTCTGTCAGAGGCTGGACACATGCTTCAAAACTAAATTTCGATTTGGAGTCAACACATTCAAAATGGACTCAATTTCTTGCAAACAAATCTAAAAATCCTAAATTCAAATTGAAACAAATCAGAAAAGAACCAATTCACTAAAAAAAAGGGGTCCAAACTATAACTTGTCAAGGCCGAATCAATTAAGCCGAGTAAATTTGAACCAAATTAAAACCAACAAACTGAATCATTTTTCAAGACAAATTTAAAGCCACATTTCCTGAACCAAAAATCAAATAAACCACCAACCTGAAATCTGAAATATAGCTTGGAATTGAAATCTGAAAGTTTGAGATCTGAACTTCAAAATCTGAAACCTGAACTTCATATCCGGGGGCAAAGATAAAAAAAAAGGGTTCTAGGAGGATCAACAAACCAAGATAACAAATAAAAAATGTAAAATTCCTGAAATCAGAATTAAAATTGGGAATTGTAAAACCCCAACCTGTTTAATTTCAACCAAACAAACAAAATTGAACAAATTTAATTTAAGCAAACCAAACTGACACCCACAAACAAATTAAATTCAAAATTAATAAATCACAATCAATTATAACAGAATTAAACTTAAACAAACTCTAAATTTAATCAAGTTGCAAGCAGAATCTAAATAAAAAAAAAACATAATTGATCAAATAAACTCAATTCAATTTTCAAATCAAACTCGGATCAAATCCCCCAAATCCAATCAACCTGAATCAACTCCTAAATAAATCCAACTCAAACTTAATAAAAAATCCAAATTGATCAAACAAGCCAAAATTTAAATTCCAAACAATTCATTCCAAACAAACTTAAATCAAATTCAACTCAAACTAAACTCAAACAAATTCAAATTAATCAAACAGATCAAGATTCAAACAAACGAATTTAATCAAACCAAAATTCAAATCAATTCAATTCAACATAAATCAAAAATGCAATTCAAACCAAACTCAAACAAATTTAAGTGCTTGCCTTCCATCAAATTCATGGGGCTGTTTTCTCCTATATGTGTGAATGGTTATTGTGGATGCATGTCTTCTACTTCAATGGATTGCTATGACGATAATCAAGGGTATTCAAGAAATCTCGATGTAATTAACGTCGGATCTTCGCACCATCCGACGGGGAGAGGTCAAAACAAATTTTCAAAGAACCTAACAACCTCAATAAATAAATTTTGACCCTAGTTAGTACTTTTATGGAATACCATCTATTTTCCTAAGAAGTCAATGCTAAGGTCTAATCAAATCAAATTCAAATCCAAAAGGAAAATGAATTTCCAAAACAAACAAAAAGATTAAATCTTTTGAATTTCGAGGTTACATCAGACAGCATGCTGATATTGTTTTCTTTTATTCTTTTTTTCTTCAGTCTGCAGCAACAGGGATGTGAATGCTGCTGATGGCTTTCCTTTGACTGGCGCAGCAAGTATTGGGGTAGAGACGTGCCCTTTCTTTATTCTTCTATTCTCACCTGGCTGCAGTGGGCATTAGAGGGCTAATTCTCCTCCTCGTTACCTGATTGATAATTCCTATCTAGCTGTCTTTCTTCTCACCTGGACAGGATGCAGCAGGTGGTGGTGTCCTTTCTTTTTACTCTTTCTTCTTCCACCTCTGGTCATAGCAACAGGGATTAGGATTCCCTACAGTTCTTCTGTTCATCTTCTTCTCGGCTTCTTCTCACCTTCCTGACTGGGTGCAGCACCAATGAGATCATCAAGAAGATAGGAACAGGGAACAGCAACAGCTGCTTCCTCTCTTCTGCAGGTGGCACTGCAGCAGCAGTAGATGGACATGGACAGCAGGCTTCTTATGGCTCCTTCCTTGAGCAGGTAGCACAGTCGCAACAGCACATTCAGTCAATCAGTCTTGCTGCTGATCCTCCATTTTTTGATTTTTTTTTCCTTATCTGACCGGGTGCAAGGGGCAGCAGAGAGAGGGGCAGGCTGATGAAGCTAGAAGCCTGCTAGGAAGGGAAGCCGATGGAGAGAATAACCCATTTTCTTCGACACAAACAGCAGAGGGAGGAGGGAAAAGAGATGGTTCCTGTAGACATTGGGAGATAGACCAGAAGGGAAATCCCTCTCTTTACCTTGGTGCGGCAGTAGCAATGGAGGGGGGAAGATACTCCACCCCTTCCTTTTTTTCTTGGCGCAGCAGCAGCAATAGGGAGACTTGGCGAGGCAGTCAGCCGGGAGAGAGGAAGGCACAGCAGGCAGCTGAGAAGGGGATAGCCAGGGTTGAGTGGTAGCAGGATGGAGAACTTTCTTTTTTCAACCCCCCCTTCAACTGGCTGGACACCCCTTTTATAGAGGAGTCACCAGGTTGGTGTGTGTGTAAACCTCGATTTTCCGTTAAAAAAAGGGTTGTGTTTGGGGAAATATGGATGTCCCAGACTCATCTAGAAAAATAGGTGATATCTTATAAAAATATTATATAGTCCAGTGATATTTTAAAGTATTATAATTGAGGTTCGGGTTCTTTGAAATTTTAATTTTTGATCTCTCCACCAGATGGTGCGAATATCCGGTGTTAACTTACATCGAGCAACGGCTCGAATGCCCTTGACTAACTGTCATAGCAACCTGTTTTGGAGAGCGTGTGCATCCATTGAAAAGTAATGAACTCAAAAGAACAGTGGCATTTTAGGCCCAATGAAATGCAATTAAATTGTTTATAGTTGATTTTTTTGTTTTTGTTTGTTTGTTTGTTGGTTGGTTGATTTTAGTTGGTTTAGAGTTGGTTTTATGGGCTTCAGATTTAAGTTTAGTTTCATGTTGATTTTGGTGTTGTTTGATTTTTTGTTCGATTTGGTTTTGGTTTAGTTTTGATGTGTTTGATATGTTTCAAGCATTTTTGGAATTTGGTTTGACTTATTTAGTTTTAAGGTTTCAGGTTATTTGACAATCTGATTTTTTTGTTTTAAGTTAATTTTTGTGTATTTTGAATGCTTGATATATTGTTTGTTTATTTTTCTTTGAAATTAATCTTTTGCTATTTGATTTAGGGATTCAATTAGGCAAGGTTGGGCGACTTTTAAATGATTTCCAAAGTTGTATATATCTGATTTTTGCATGTGTTTTCAATTTGATTTAAATCTGATTTTTGTTTGGAGTTTGATCTTTAACTATTTCTGTGTGGTTCAGTTTTTATTGAATTGGGATGGTTTTAAATTAAGTTTCAGATTTGTTTTAAACCTGTCTTTTCTCATTTATGGACAGATTTGGGTGTTCTGCCACCACGAAGGCGCTATGGTTTGACCACAAAAGGGGCAGGGAAAACTGGCCTCAAAGGGACCTGTTTGAGGGAGTTTGGACGGGTGGAAATGGACTTGCACAGGTACCTGTTTTGGGGCTGAAAAGGACCTGGACAGGAAGCTAAACAAAGGCCAGCCAAGGGGCTGAAAATGGATTCTTTTGAATCGAGGATGGGTTGGAATGACCTGCTTTTAGGACCTGCATGGGATCTGAATGGGGTTGATTGAAACCAGCAAGGGAGCTGAACGGGGGGAAGTTTTTGACCTACTTAAGGGGGTCCGAAGAGGGCTTGTTCAGGTGTTTCTAGGTGGGCCGAACATGGGGCTATGTAGGGGCGTCTTAAAAGTAATAGAAATGACCTGTTTATAGGTCCCCATAAAGGCTGGACAGGGTCCCCCTCTTGGGATGTTAGGGAAGATTGAAGAGGGACCTTGGCATAAGGGGAGCTTTGATGGGACCTGAATGGGGCCTACGTGGAGGCCTGCTTGGGTGAGCTTTTAGGAATTCCCATGGGGGATGTTGAAATGATCAAACGTGGGACCAAACAGGACTAAAAATAATCTGATTTTTAAAACTTGTTTGGGTTTCTTCCAAGTGAACCGAGCAAGGGACCCCAACATAAGGATTCTCGGACCTGTTTAAGGGGCTATGCAAATGAGTTGAGCAGGCTCTGTTTTGAAGCCATCAGATTGGGCCGAAAGTGGCTTGTTCTAGGACTTATTTAGGGGTCCAAAAAAGGGGAGTCGAAAAAGTGGACAAATGGGAGAAATATGTGGCAGAACAACTCCAATTTCAAATCCAGAAATATTTTTTCAGATCGGTTGAAATTGGTTTGTTTGTTTTAAGATCAGGTTCGATGTCTTGTTGGGTGAGTTTGGATGAACTTCAAATTTGTTTTAATTCTGATTTTTTATTAGATTCCATATGTGTTCATGTTGTTTATTTAGTTTGGAGTTTGCATCTCATCTGGCCCTTATAGGCTGCCATTCGGTGCCTGACTTCATGCATTCCGAGTATCATTTGAATGTTCATTTCATTTCATAAGTTAAAGTATAATGACATGAAATGGAGAAAATTGACATTCCTTCCCCCAATGTAAACTTTCCATAAAGTTGAAAAAATTTCGACATTACAACAGCATACTGGCATTTTCCAACCTTAATGGAGTTTACCCATCCAAGATGACAAGTGTTAGCTTGCCACAATGGGGGAAGGATCACCAGCTACGGGAATGTTCCCGCGCCGTCGTCCGGATTGACATTCCGGGGCGTACCCGGGGAAGCCGTTAAAGAGGTGGAGTACCCGTGAAAGGGTGTTTCACTCTTTATTTTAATTTGGCATTTCGCATTTCTGATTTTGTTATTTTCTCAAAGCCAGTGATGGGGACATATTTTGATAAACTTTAGAGTTTTCTTTTATTTGTGTCCCTACGAGGACAGGTCTGTAAATAGAAGTCTTAGTGGGTGTTTTTTTTAATTAGGTCTTCTCCCTCTTTAAAAAGGGGCACCCGATGTACATATCAACAATCAATAGAGCAATTTTTGGAAGCCCTTCGGGTTGTTCTCCCGTGCAAGGGGGCTGCGGCCCCATTCTCCCCCACCTCCGGCATGAGGTCGGCTCCTCTTCACCTCCGGGGAGGACTCCCGGTCTCCCTTCCACCTTCCAACCGGCGAGGTGCGCCGTCTACCCCTTCCTCCTCATCCTCCGGCCTCCGCGCCGTTCCCCTCTTCTCCCTCCGCATCCTCCGGCCTCCGAGCCGTTCTCCTCTCTTCCCTTCTCGGTTCCACATCGACAGCAGCACCTCACCAGCCGGCGCCCCCCCCCCCGTCTTCTTCTCCTACGGCGATCTCCTTCCTCGACGAGGGCGGCGGATCCCCCTCCCTCCGCGGCTCCTTCCCTGCGGCCGCCTCCCCACGGCGACGGCTTTGGTTCGCCTCGCGGTTGCAGACGAAGAAAGAAGAAGAAGAGGAAGGCGGAGAAGGAACGGAGGAAGTGGGAGGGGAGATCCGGCGATCCCCGGATCTCCTCCTCCTGCCTCGGCGATGCGGACCCCCTCTCCGGCGGTGTTCCATGGCGACGGCAGCCTCCGCCTGCGTTTCCTCCGCCGGCCTGCCCCGCCGACTTGTCTGCCTGCACCACCGCCTGTCTGCCTGCACCTGCCGAGGACTTTGACGGTGGTCGATATCCCACGCTTAGGCGTGGAGGTATGATTTCTTAACCGAGGTTACTTGCTCGTTTATTATACTTTGATTGCCGTGTCGTGAGACGCTAGGTCTCCTAGCTACTTTCATTCGATCGCTGTCCGATGTGAGTGGAGTTCCCGTCCCGAACTACTTAGATCGGTTACATCGGTAGTCGGCAATGTCCTATCTCGGTACCCCACTTGGTATCCGATCCTTTCTCTCTGATTGGGATCGCTTCTCGAGTGGATAAACTTGATATAATTGTCTACGGGGTGTCTTCTTAGCTAGTCGGTTGCAAAGTCAACGTCTTTGCTAGGCCTTCGCCAGCTAGCTATTAGCTTGGTGCCGGTCGGTCCCGCATCGATTATGGTATCGAGCACAGGATCGGCCCATTCTCGTGAGCCGACTCTGGGATGCTTCCGATGAAGTGCGGCTGACTTGGTGGAACGTGACGGCAACATTTGAAGACGTCGAAAACTCGAGGATGAGTTTTCTCCACTGGTAGAGGAGAATGATGGGGACCGGTCCGGTCCGTTTTGGGGTTTATTTGCATTTACGTCCATTTGGACATGTTTGTAAATATTTCGGTTTTTATTTGTGGTCTTTTCCTTTAATTTGAGTCCTTACGAGACGTGTATGTAAATAGTCATTTAGGGTGTCTTATTTGTAATAGGCTCCCTCATTTAAGAGAGCGCATTGTTGAATGAAAGAGAGAAGTTAGTGTTGAATTTTTGGAACCCTAGGGGCTGCCCTTGTGTCGGCGTATTGCCCCTTTCCTTTCACCCCCTCCCGCGATGGAGGTGGGCTCGGCTCCACCTCCGGTGCGGGACCGATCTCTTCGCGACCCTCCGAGCGTGGGTGCCTTCTCTCTCCTCCGTCAGGCGGCCTCCGAGCCATTCCTTCCCCTTCCCCCTTCACCGGTTCGAGTTGAAGCCCTATCGACACCGTTCGCCCCCGTTTACGTCCGTTTCGACACCTCCGACCGCGTCGATCTCCACCCCTCCGTCCACCCCCACCTCCGGCGATCCCCGGAGTACCTCCCCCACGTCCCGGTGTTGTAAAGCCCTCCTCGGAGCCCTGTCGGACGGAGAAGAAGGAGGAGGAGGAGGAAGAGCCGCGTCTGCGGCTCTGTCCCGTGAGTGCGGCCCCGGCAGGGCTCCGGTGCGGCTCCCTCCACTCCCGGCGTCCTGGGAGGCGAGAGGAAGGCGAAGACGGCGCCGACGGCGCCTTTGGAGGCTCTGCCCCTCCGACCACGGCGATGGCGGCGTCCGGCGCCCTCCGCGGCGTCCGCCCCCTCTTCTCCGCAGCGGAGGCCGGTGCCCATCGCCGGCCCCCCTCTTCCCTCCTCCCGCGCCGGCCTCCTCCGGCGACGACGGCCCTTCCGGCTGCCTTCTTCCCCTCCGACGACGGCGACGGCGGCGTCGGCTACGGCGACTCTTCCTCCCGCAGGCGGTGCCACCGCGGCCGCGGCCGCATTCCGCGACGGCCCTCGCGAGCTCGCGAGGTCTTTTGCGCCTCTTGAAGGCTCCCTACAGCGCCGCGCCGCCGGGCCGTCCCGCCTCGTCCCGCATCAAATGGTATCGAGGCACGGGATCGGCCCATTCTCGTGGCCGACTCTGGGATGCTTCCGATGAAGTGCGGCGCTTGGTGGAACGTGACGGCGGCATTTGAAGACGTCGAAACTCGGGGACGAGTTTCTCACGTAGAGGAGAATGATGGGGACCCGGTCCGGTCCATTTTGGGGTTTTATTTGCATTTACGTCCATTTGGACATGTTTGTAAATATTTCGGTTTTTATTTGTGGTCTTTTCCTTTAATTTGAGTCTTACGAGGACATGTATGTAAATAGTCATTTAGGGTGTCTTATTTGTAATAGGCTCCTCTATTTAAGAGGGCGCATTGTTGAATGAAAGAGAGAAGTTAGTGTTGAATTTTTGGAACCTAGGGGGCTGCCCACTTGTCTTGGGCGCGCCCCTTTCCTTTCACCCCCTCCGCGATGGAGGTCGTCCCGGCTCCACCTCCGGTGCGGACCGGTCTCTTCGCGACCCTCCGGCGTGGGTGCCTTCTCCTTCTCCTCCGTCAGGCGGCCTCCAGGAGCCATTCCTTCCCCTTCCCCCTTCACGGTTCGAGTTGAGCCCTATCGACACCGTTCACCCCCGTTCTGTCCGTTTCGACACCTCCGACCGCGTCGATCTCCACCCCTCCGTCCACCCCCCACCTCCGGCGATCCCCGGAGTACCTCCACCCCCATCCGGTGTTGTAAACCCTCCCTCGGAGCCCTATCGGACGGAGAAGAAGGAGGAGGAGGAGGAAGAGCCGCGTACGCGGCTGCGTCCGTGCGCGCGCGGCCGGCCCCAGGGCTCCGGTGCGGCTCCCTCCACTCCGGCGTCCTAAGGAGGCGAGAGGAGGCCGAAGACGGCCCCGACGGCGCCCTTGGAGGCTCCCTCCCCCTCCGACCACGGCGATGGCGGCGTCCGGCGCCGTACGCGGCGTCCGGCCCCTCTTCTGCGCACCGGAGGCCGGTGACCATCGACGGCCACCCTCTTCCCTCCTCCCGCGACGGCCTCCTCCGGCGACGACGGCCCTTCCGGCTGCCTTCTTCCCCTCCGACGACGGCGACGGCGGCGTCGGCTACGGCGACTCTTCCTCCCGCAGGCGGTGCCACCGCGGCAGCGGCCGCATTCCGCGACGGCCCTCGCGAGCTCGCGAGGTCTTTTGCGCCTCTTGAAGGCTCCCTACAGCGCCGCGCCGCCGGTCCGTCCCGCCTCGTCCCGCATCAGCCAGTTAGGCCGGTTTGAGTTTCATCGGCGTTCATAACCGGTCTTTAGTCTTCTAAGGCCGGAAGGGCCTGTCTTTAGGCTTCTTGAGCCAGAAGGCCCGCTGACTTTTCTGGTGCAGTTGTGCCTTTGACTGTCTTGATGGTAGGGTAAGGGCCAGCTTGGACTAACGATTGTCCGTCGTACGGATTCTGAAAGGGTCCGGGACATCACCCCTACCCACCAATGCTGGAGCTGGCAGGTTCTACACTTTCTAGAAGCCGCGAAGGTGCTGCATCTTGGGCCACAAGGGGGCTGTTGTTTGCCTTTTTTTTGTATGCCGCAAAGAGGGCTGTTGTCCTCTTCGAAGGCCACAAAAAAAACTACCAAGAGGACTTCTATTTTTTTTAAATGGGGCAAACAGGACCTGTTTGGCTGGGCCGCAAAGGGGCTAGGAAAGGTCTGTTTAGAAGGGCCGAATAGGGTCTTTGAAGAGATTGTTTGGATAAGCCAAAAAGGGGGCCTGTTTGGGATATCTTGATGGACCACAAAGGGGTCTGTTCTGGGGTTTCCTGGTGAACTAAAATGGGACTGCGGGTGACCTGTTTGAAGGTCTGAAAATAGGCCGAACAAGAGGGCAGAATGGGGTGTGCAATAAGGACTGGACATGATCTCCTTTTGTGCTGTTTAATGAGCTGGCAGGGGACCTGAAATAGAGTCTTCTGGTGGACCGAACAGGGGGGCTAAACAAGAGTTTTTTTTTTGGCATGTTTCAGGGGTCTGGAAATGAATGACCAGGTTAGGGGTCCCCATAGGGGCAGAACAAGGGCTGAACGGGGAAAGTTTTTGACCTGTCCAAGGGAGTCTAAAAAAAGGACCTGTTTAGGTGCCTCTAGATGGGCCAAACCGATGGCAAAACAGAAGGATATGTGACCTGTTTAGGTGGCTGCACAAGAGAGACAATACATGTCCTGTTTGGGGTGTTTTATGGAGCCGCACAGGTGGCTGTTCAATGGGCTTTTAGGGGGTTGTGTAAAGGCCAGCACAAGGAGCTGTTTAGGAGCAACTTTGGGTAGGATCGACCAGGCCCTGAAGAGTTCCAATTGGGTTGCCGATGTTGATGAAGGCCGGCTCAGGCCATGTGAAGGGTTAAAAAGAGAGATTGAAAGAGGTAAGAAGGTGCCCTTAGAGGGCTACATAGATAATATTTTTACATTTTCAAGCCGACACCCAATGACCGATGTTGTAACACCTCCCGCACGCACTTCTCCTCAATGGCATGAAACCACACAAGGTCTCTTGCATCCTATCCTCCGAGAAAGTGGACAACACGCAGCACCACCCTCAGCCATGACCTTGGCATAGGATCTGTGCAAACCGCATGGCATTGAGAGAACACTAAGTGAATCAGCAGACTTAGTCGCAGAGTCGTCGACCTCCCCAGGCAACAACTCCTTCCCCCCTCCACTTAGGCTTGGCCATCTTCCTGGACGAGAAGACAACCCAGCCACTGCAGCTACAAATTTTAATCATACAAGTATTTAAGAGAGGAAGTTCAGCAATCCCACTAGCATCATGCTGATCAGCAGATGAGCACTCCACCGGTTCCTAAACTTTCTCAAGAAATCCAAAAAGCCGAACAATGGCATACCACAAAAGATATTTTGAGTTTCAGCAAAAACAAGATGTAACCCATACTGCCCTCAATTTACTTGAAATGTTTTGTAACATCTTTTGTGATGCTCTCGTCCTAACATCACTTGGGATAATCTAACAAAATATCAACAAATTATCTATTTTAATGTTCCATTACATGGAAATAAAGCTGGTAAACACCTAATATTTCACCAACAAAGTGTCGTGGAAGTAATTTTCATGTTAAAATACCGTGATGAAAATGCCAGTCAACGGTGAAAAGTAACAACTATTCAATTAGGTTCTTTTACCAGGTATCATGGTAGAAATAGTATCTTTATTGTCTCACTGGAAATGTCACATATCATCAAGTTGTTATAATATTATTGCTTCCAATGGAGTGCAATTAAAATAGAAAACCCCTAAAAGTGATTATCCATACCTAGAAGAGTTTCCCTTAAATCATTTTCCAACTCTCTCAGGTTCACTCTTACATTTGCAAGGTTTACTGCAAGCAAATACCAAGAGGAATTTGAAACAAACATTAAAGTAATCGCAACTTATCAACAGTTTACAAAACAAGTGAATAAAAAAGCAATGGAGAAAAGCAAATCAAGCATCAAATGGATCAGTTCAGATGATAAAAATAATCAATTGTTGGCTACTGTAGGTAACTCTCAAATGCTTGGCACTGACCGCATTTTTCCCCTACTTCTTGACAGGATCCCCTCTGACAGATAACTCTCTCGTTGTCTAAGTGGAATGGTAGTGTTACAAAGTTTGGGCTGCAATAATAAAAGTACAAGTAGTTTTATAATGGTGGTAGATGATCCTCTCAAACTTGGCACTTTACTACCCCTCCATTTTCAAAATCCCAAAGCCTGTTTCTGTTGGGCTTGATTATTAGAGAGCTTAGTTCTTCTGGAGATTATAAGAATCAAGGTTTTTCACCTTGTTAAGTGGAAGCATACATGCAGGACCAAAAAGGAGGAAGGAGTTGGACTTGCATCTGTAGAAGATATCAAGCTAACTCTACAATGCAAAGGACTTGGAGATTGAAAAGGGAACTGTGCTTTCTTCATGACTCTATTGTTGTCTCAAGCTACACTGGGATCCGGAAAAGTACTGTGTACATTGAGGACCTTTATAAATGCTGCTTCGCTATTCTTGCAGATAATGATGGACTCATTGGTATGTCAATCGGTCTTGTATCTTTCTCCTGACACACTAAAGCTCATTTAAACATTGCATGCCTTATGACTGAAAGCAATCAGTTTACACATGGTATGCACAGTGATTAAAAAGTAGTGCCACATGAAATTTACATCATGGAGCAATGTTTTGAGATAATACAAACCTCGAGATACTATTTCCTTATTACAAGATAGTCCCCATTGACTATTCACATAGGGGTCTTGTGTTATGACTACTGGTCATCATAACCATAATGGTATATTTGGTATCGGGATAAAAATGATTAGAATAGGTATAAGATAGTCTAATGACCTTGTGTTATCCTTGTGTTGTTTGGTTTCAATATAAGAATAGTATAATAATTATGAGATTAAACGTATACATGGTTGGGTAAAAAGGACAACTGTAAGAAATCTAATTTTTGTACCTTTGTGAGCATATAACATAATTATATTTAATTATTAAATTGCTTCGTTGTGCATTAAAGCAAAAATAGACATTTAACGAGTATAATTTGACATTAATTAGCATGTACTGTTAACAAAATTTTATTAAAATATGCTTTTACATTTTGATAGTGTAATAACTTGGTTCCATTTGGCATCGCGAGTGAGGGGAACATACTTTATGTCATTGAGCTTGATGTCATGTTGGAAAAAGGTTATTCTTGTAAAAATAATGAATTATTCTGAAATTTAACCCCATTTTAATGATTATTATAATAAAATAAATTACTATTTTTTCATACCAAACAAGGAATAGAGAATAATACAATGCTATCCCTAGATATCCCCTTACCGAACAAGGGCTAAAGGTTTGTAATATGGTATTAGAGCAGGGCATTGATCTAACTTTAAACTTTGGTTATCTTGCTTCCATTTAATTTTCCACAACCCGCCTTCACTGTGAGGAGTGTTGAGGTGAGAATAGTCCAACCATTAGAGTGGGAATCTTGTGCTTATAACTCCTGGGCCTCGCAACCTTGATACCGTGACCTTAAGGTTTTAAAGATCCCCCCCGTACTGGTAATCGATCAACCATCCATAATAACCCATGGTTTCGTGGAATGGGACGATGATAATCAGACACCTGAATGAGATGAAAATGGAAATTCCAGGTGACCGCAACCTCTGAGGCAAAGAGTGAGAATCAGACCATGTACTTGCGAATTGCACTAAACCCTGATCAGTGAACTCGAAAAACTATTCGCCCGAAACCAACAACTGAAACGGCATTCAAAGGTGCTGAGAATTATAACTGACAACACTCGACGTGCTAGGATACTGAAGACTAATTGCATCATTTATCTCGAATTCATCGTCGAGGGTTTCTTCCATGCAGCCCGGAAAAACCGTCGTGCGAGACAATGACGACAAAAAAAAACACACACACACACACATACACACACACATCGGAAGGAGAGGGGGAGAGAAAGAAAGTAGTACCTCCATGTACGACGTTCTCTTCTGCTCTGGCCCTGATTGAGGAGAGCGACCGCCGGAACGAAGCCGCCGCCTCGCTCGCCTTCTCCCTGTGGATTCGGATCTCCCGCTCCCAGACAACGCGCAGATCGACCAGCTCCGCGTGCACCGGCTGCTTCCCCGCTTCCCCTTCCATCGACTGGGAAAGGGAAGGGCGTGAGTCGAGTCGGAGGGGCGCCGGGGCGGTCCGCAGATTTGAAACACGGAGCCAAGCATTTTACGAAACATGAAACTCGACTAATAAATAAAAAATTATATAATTTATGATTATTCAAATAAATAATTATGTACTCGTAGAGTACAACAAATCAATACATTCCGGCAGTAACTCGAAATTCGACTCGAAAAAAATAAATCCAACTTACTTATTTATGTTAAAATAAATAAATTTAAAAAAATAATAAAATTTAATTTAGTAAATAAGACAAATTTAATATTATATTATATATTTATATTTTAAAAAAAATTTAAATATTGATATTTTTATATTATTACTTAAATATATTAAATGATTCGAAAATTAATTTTGAATTTAAATTAAATTTTATAAATAAGTTACATTTAAAATTTCACAAATATTTTTTATTGATTTTAAATTTTATAAACGAACTTGTATATAAGTTAAGTTTGAAAAGTGAATTAAATTTTAGTGTAGTTATTACTCGAGTAGTTCGACTCAACTCAATTAATAAACGAACTAAATTTGAACCAGAGTTCAACGTACTCATTAAAATTTGAGCTCGAACTTTAGCTCGCGTAAAATAAATGAGCAGAACTTAAACACCATGATACTCGACTTGACTTGACTCGTTTGCATCCTACGCCCTCGTCAACGTTTATCGATACGTTTTATAATAAATAATCTACCGATACGTTAAATAATTAATTATGTAATATTTGTACTACGTATGCAAATGATTGCCATCACAATATAATTAATTACTAGTTGTTTAGACTTGTACGCCGCACAAATACACAGCGTTTGATTGATATTTTAGAGTTTAGAATGTGTACATTTTTGTTTCAATAATATTCATATCTAAATAATACAGCTAGTGCTTGTAAACTTTTACACTGACATTTTTATCTGTCTAGTTATTGTGATTTAACTGAATTATATAGACTTCGGAGAAAAAAAAACGGGAGATATTTTGGTTCTTTCTCGTATGCAGAGGGTTAGTAGTTCTCTCTTTTATTGTTTTTATCACAAATATCTTTTATTTTTTAAATTTTAAATTTTTTAAAATTATAAAAAAAATTGTTAAAAAAATATTTGTCAATCGTGACAAATTTATGTTGTGGAAGTGATTTTCTTCTTAAACAAAAAAATAGGATCTCGTCTCTTTCTTTTTTCTTACAATCTCTTCCACTTTGTTTGGTCATGTACGATAGTTACTGTTTTTTTGTTATCACATCCCTCCGAACATGATAAATTTATGTCATGAGTTGATTCACTTTTTATTTTAATATATTTTTTATCATAAAAATATACGAAAATATACGAGAATTTAGCATGCAACCAAACACCCCATTAGCTTACGGTTTGAGACGTCGAGGCACCGATACATTAAAAAAATAAATGCCCCTTACCTCCTACGTAAGTTAATCCCGTACCATTTAGTTAGATTGAGCGATGGGCCATTTATTAACGGTCCATTATTAATAAAATTGTTGTGCAATTATACATTTTTTTTATTTAAAACATAACAAATATAAAAGCGCACACATAATAAATTTCCACGGTTTGTATTGGATTAGATGATTCTGTTTATTTGGGTTTGAGATTGAAATGAATGGTTTCGATTTGATTTCAATATTCAAGAAATGAGTCCAAAACGAGGCCGAACCAAACCCTTCCAACCATGCTCAAGACGACGGTAACAAGTTAGAATATATACTAAAATTTAAACTGTCACAATATATAATTTAATATTTATAAAGAAATATAAATGTGCTAAGTTATTTTATTTTATTTTAACGAAATGTATCCTAAGTCCTAACCGAATCCGTTGAAACCCGAAAACCGCCAATATTCCCGAGGCACTAGCGCCGTGATGCTCTTGCGGGTAGGGGTGGGCATAAAATGGTTTAAATCAAGAAACCGAACCGAATCAACTGGTTCAATTTGGTTTGATTCAGTTTGAACCTCTTTCGATTTAGTTCGGTTTAAAAAATCTCAAAACTGATTTAAATCAAACTAAACCATTTAAACTGATTCAATAAAAATATAAAAAAACTATTATAATATTAATAAAAATAATATTTTTATAAATTTATAATAAAATAATTATTCTTTTTAACAACACCACTATAATTCATTCGCAACCTAAAAAAATACATACAAGAAGATAGACCTGGAGACTAAAACCACAGAAAAGACACAAGACTAAACTATATATAACGAAAGTTTCAAAAGAACTCATCTTTTTTAAGTGACTCAAACAAAGCCACAAATCGACCAACACATATAAGTGTGTTATATGGTCGAACAGTAAATACAGGGACTCCATTAAAGGAGTTTGATAACTGTCTTGAGACCGAAAAATCACACCAAAAAATGTGGATATCGCTCAGGCCATCGGTCTTGAGATAAACCAAGTGACTATGTAGATAACTAGAAAAGATACCATCAAGGAACTATACCACACGACACCAAACAAAGAAATAGTACCTAATAACACAAGCCAACATACGTAAGTCGGGCTCCGCATCTTCAACGCGACAAAAAGATTCAAAACACCTAAACCCATTTTTAGGCAAAGCGTTAAAGAGGGAGCGTGGGAGGGAGGAACACTCCCTCCCTCCCAAACAAAACAACTACAAAATGATAAAAGAGAAGCGTCCCAGGGATTAAAGTGAGTAGCGAGGACGATGCAACAACGGGGAATTGATAACAGAAAATCGATTGGTGCAAGTTTCACCCTGGAGATTTCGCCCCGAAGAGGCCGCTTCCACGGTGTTGCCGAGGGAGCTGCGAGATGCCACGGGCAAGCGCGAGGGTTTCCGGAGGAGCCGCCGGGGGGTCCGGGGAAACTGCCCGAGGGCTCCGCTGCCAACCGAGGGCACCGCGAGCAAGAGTGTTGCCGCCAACCGAGGAAGCCGCCGCGAGGTTCCGCCACCGACGAGGGTCACGAGCGAGGGTTTCTTCTGCCGCAAGCGAGGTGCCGCCACGAGGTTCCGCCGCCGACTAGGGCCGCGAGTGAGGTATCTGTTGTAGCAAGTGAGTGGCCGCTGCGAGGTTCCGCTGCCGACCAAGGGGACTGCCGCGAGGGTTCCAGAGCGAGCGAGGGGGTCGCTGCGAGTTCCGCCGCCTACTAGGGTCGCGAGGGAGGTGTCTGCGGTCGCGAGCGAGTGGCCGCCGTGAGGTTCCGCCGCCGACCGATGGGGCTGCCGCGAGGGTTCTGGAGCCGAGTGAGGGGGTCATCGCGAGTTCCGCCGCCTGAATCTCGTTGGTAGGTAGAAAATAATAATATTTATTTTTGTTATTTTTACTTAAAATTAGTATATATATGTAAAAAATAATTAATTTAAATAATTTTATTTATTTTTAATTTAAATCGAACCAAATCAAACCAAATCGAATGATTTGATTTGAGAGGGTGATTGGATTCGATTCAGTTTGATAACAAATGGTTTAAACCGGACAAACCGAACCGTGTCCACCCTGACTCGCAGGGACAACAGAACTAAAACCCCCTCGAAGACCTGTCGCCGAAACCTACCAAGCAGTACTGTAGGTCGTTTCCGCCGGCGAGGGGGTAACGTGAGCCTCGACGGCGGCAGCGGCGAGCAAGGATCGGGGGGACAGGAAAATGGCCGCCACCGCGATGATGATGATGAAGAGAACGAAGCAGGTGGGAAAGCGGTCGAGCAGGTACCTGGAGGAGGCGCTCTACCGGCGGCTATTCCGGGAGGGCAGTGAGGAGGCCAGCGTGAGGAAGGAGCTCAACCACTTCCTCAAGAGCCGCAAGCTCGTTTTTAAGTGGGAGGTCGGGCTTTCCATCCGTAAGCTCCGAAGCCGACACCGCTATTACCCCGCGCTCAAGGTAGTTCTGATGCTCAGTGTCACAGATCTATGCGCGGACTTCTACTCTCCGTGCTAATTCGCTGGTATCGTCATTCTCGGAGTTTGACGTTCTCCCCATCTTTTTTCCCGTGTCGCCCTTTTTCGCGCTGGACGGACAATTTGTAGGTAAGTAGCTTTCTGGAAGAAACGACATAGACGGACAGAGTGCTGTGGCCCTGTGGGTAGCTTGTCCGAGGGGAGTTTATTTCACATTTAAACTCACTATGATTTGTTTTCTATTTATAGGTTGCTTTGCTTCTCCATGCGAACAAATGATTCTCAATACAGTGATTAACTTCTCGGTCAAATTGAAAGCCATAATTCTTTCCTCATCTCCGTGTTCTGTTTCCTTATAAGATCATATTTGTAAGGCAAGACATTTTGACTTCGGGTAGATGTAGACATTGAATATGGTACCTGTTCTGTTCCTCGGGGATGTTGAATGGTATGTGATATGCTTCATCATGTTCCATTTTTCATCTGTCCATACATAATTATCTGAAGGAGCAAGCTTCTCTGGCGGATGAGGCGCAATGTTGCAACTCAATGTCATGATTGTCAATGGTTATTTTATTAACTCAGTAGCTTTCACGTGTTTATCCATCTTTAATAGGATTTCCTCTTGCATAATTGATATCCTAAGACATATGTGTTTCTACTTTAATGTCATAGCATGCCACGGTTTGTTGCACTGAGTATATGTTAACTCTGCTGGCAGTCACGCTCTAACTTTTTATCTGGTTTTATTTATCATGTGAACTCAGTCGACATGCAATTTCAGAAATACCTATAATATTTAGAGGCATAACCGTTAAATTTTATTAGAAAGATGCAGCAGTTACATGGGCCAATAATGCCCATTTATATCGGCACTTAGTGGGGACTGACAAGCACAGAGGTTTTGGTTTCTAAAAACAAACACTCTATCGAATGAGCAAGTCTAAGATTTTAACAAAGTCAAAGCTACTGTTGTACTTCTGAAATAAGTATTGCAGAAATGTGAATGTTAAGATGGATATGTGATCATACTATCGTAGCAAAAAATGTAAAAATTGAAAAAAATGAGATTGAGGTGGTTTGGACATATTAAATGTAGATCTATGGAAGTTCTAGCTAAAAAGTGAAAATTATCAAAATAGTAGATTACAAAAAAAAATGATGTAGTAGGCCCAAGCTGACATGAAGGAGAGTAATTCGGTATGATTTAGATGATTTAAATATCTCATAAGAGTGGAAAAAGAGAATGTATATGACGAACTCCAAATAACTTGTGATTAAGGCTAGAGTTGAGTTTAGTATTCTTGTGGTATCAGTTTGGAATTTATTTTTACCATAAACACATTGTTTATAAAGCTTGTAGAGGATATGGCATGGTGATAGACACTCCACTTCTATGGTTGTACTTTGTCATATTCCGAGGATTAGCTTGCCAAGTTCATCTCTGAACTTGAAAATGAAAATAAAATAATTCTTTTTTTTTCATGGGTATCAGCATTTATTGTACATTTGATTTGGTGGATTGGTGGACCCCTATACAATGTCATTTTTGTTCCAGCAAAGATGTACTTTGCCACAATGAAGTCTTTTTTCATCTTTGTGTCATTGTTATCTATCTGGAAAGGGGGCAGCAGTAAGTTAAGAGGTGATTTCTAGGCCTGCTTTGTGTTTTAGACATACTCTTTTCACTGGCTGTGACATTCCTTTCCCTTCCTCCTCTATCAACCCCCAATATGCATAGATACTTAAGGTACAAACTTGTGGCTTGTAAAATGGAGGGAGCACCTGTCTTATTTCTGTTTTTAATTTAGGATAGGACCCTTCACTGTCATCATTGTCTAAAGTATATATTTGAATTCAGGTTTATGATTGCTTTGCTGAAGGAATTCTGCCTTTTGGGTTCTAAGTTGGAACTTTGGAAGATGTAAAGAATGCATCATTCACAATGATATATTATCTTGCAACTTGACTTTCTATTCACTCTGAGAAGCTTTAGAAAGCATCTTTATTGTCATCAAATTTCTGTCACGATAGATCAATTTATCTCTTTGGATTGGCCTGCTCATGGATGAGCTTCTACATGAACTATGATGTCAGTATGTTGTTAGAATGATTGAGGTCAAATAAGGAAGGAGACAATATTGATAATATAAGTACTTTAAATGAATCAAATCAACTATATAATTTTATTTGACAGAGCAATATGTCAACTTCAGTTGGTAGTTACAGAAAGAAATAGCAGTTTCGACTTCAGTTAGAAGTTACAGAAAGAATTAGGAGTTCTTACTCATCCAACGTAGCATAATACAATAATTATTTTTCTTCTATTGCTAGATTCCCAGTGAGCTGAAAATTGATAAGCATCTATTTGGTGATGATATATCTGAATTCTTCTCTATATCCAAATGGGGAAATTCAAATAACCTGACATCAAGTTTGTACATATCAAGGCATGGAAATCCATGTTTCGGTAGGATGCTTTCATTCTCTGGCTATGCCAGGATATCATGTTTGTTCTATTCTGTTTTTCAGGGGCACTCATGTCATGTTTCCTTGCTCCTGAATTGAGATTCACACACCTAACATCTGTTGTTAGATTTTGTTTGCCGAGTGTGATTCGATTTTAGGAAGCATGTGGCAGTTGCTTGTCTACAGTGAGTTCCTTATTTGGCTCATTGGGTGTTTGCTGGTTTCATAATCATTTTCCACGTGCAGTGAAGCTTCTTTTTTCTGCAGCTATCAGAAGTTATGGCTAGAAGAGGCATGAACTTGACACCTAGTGATCATGCAATACGCTTGGATCTTGTTGCAAAAGTCAGGGGAATTGCTGCTGCTGAGGAGTACTTTATCAACCTCCCAGAAAAAGCAAAAACATATGTTGCTTATGGCTCTCTTCTTAATTGTTACTGTAAGGAGCTTATGACTGAGAAAGCAGAAGCCCTCATGGAAAAGATGAAAGAGCTGAAGTTTGCTTCAAGTGCCATGTCTTACAACAGCTTGATGACGTTGTACACCAAAATTGACTGCCCAGAAAGAATACCGAGTGTCATACAGGAAATGAAAGCTAATGATGTCTTGCCAGATTGTTATACATACAATGTGTGGATTAGAGCACTCTCTGCCATGAACGACATATCTGGTGTTGAAAGAGTTATAGAAGAGATGAAAAGAGATGGACGAGTTTCTGGTGATTGGACAACATATAGCAATTTGGCATCTATCTATGTTGATGCTGGACTGTTTCCCAAAGCAGAGGTAGCACTCAAGGAACTGGAGAAGAGAAATGGCACACATGACCTTGGAGCTTATCAGTTTCTGATCACATTGTATGGTCGGATAGGAAATCTTACTGAAGTGTACAGAGTTTGGCGATCTCTTAAGCTGGCGTTTCCAAACATGGCAAATATAAGCTATCTTAACATGATTCAGGTATTGGTGAATTTGGAAGACCTCTCAGGTGCTGAAACATGTTATAAGGAATGGGAATCAAAATGCTCCACATATGATATCAGGATAGCTAATGTCCTGCTAAGAGTATACACAAAAAAAGGAAGAATAGATGATGCTGAGGCACTCAGAAAGCGAGCAAAGGTAAAAGGAGCAAAGCTCAATTCTAAAACTTGGGTAATTTTTATGGACTATTATTTGTCCCAAAATGACATGGAAACTGCAGTTAAATGTGTTGAAAGAGCAATAAAAAAGGGTATAGACAGTGGTAAGATCTGGCTGCCCTCAGATGAGGTAATCCATGTATTTATGACACATTTTGAGGAACAGAAGAATGTGGTTGGTGCCGAAAAGTTCATTGAGCTCTTGAAGTCGGCAAAGAAAAAGCTAGATGCAGATGTACTTGAATTTTTGATTAGGATATATGCAGCTTCTGGGAAGACAAGCCCAGGGATGCGGAGACGGTTGAAGATGGAGAACATTGTTGTTAGTGAAGCTAGTGAGAAGTTGCTGGATGTAGTATGTGTAGAATGAGGCTTAATAACTCATTCTACATAAGTTTAGATTCAAGGGGATTACTCAAAGATTAGCTGCTGACAGCTTCCCCAAGCTACATTTTCTTGATTGATTAATTGCTCATTCCCCCCTATTTGTGCTACCTTCAATGGTAAATGATGTAGCTGAGGAACCAGGCATCGTATGATAATCTTTTCCTGTGTCAAACTCAACCTGCCTTTTCTACAGAATGATTATCTTTCATCTGTCGAAGTGTTCTATGGTTCTCTGACTTCTTCGTTTTTTGAGTTCAATTGGTTCATTTTCTTGGAATCGGTGTTGGTCTGCTGACAACTTTTGGCTTTTCTCGTGAATGCTTACCATGTTTCTGTCTGCAAACTCTTCTTGCTGCAAGCATGTGTCTGCACATGTATTCCTTCTTTCCCTCTCCTCTTTCTTTCTATCATCTCCCTCCAATTGTTTACATTTATCTTGCTTCTGTTCCGTCACTAACCCTGAAGAGTTCTCCAGTTTCTATTCGTCTACTTGCCAAATAATTTGAAATTCTAACCTCTGTTCTCTGATTTAGCTGGCCCTCTCCAAGCTAATCCATCCCTCTCTTGATTCCATGGGTGCTCAATGTCTCAGTTTTATCCATGTGTTACTCTCTGGTTCATCTGCATCTCTAGTGGTTAGTTTCTCTTCCAATGTTGCCTCCGTTTAGGTCCTAGTGTGGTGATATTGTTTCTCTCTCATTGTTCTTTGTACAGAAGGATCATCTCATGTATTTACCCTCCAGTTTGCTTATTTCAGTTACAGGGAATTCTGAACGGTTTTGCTAGAGTTGTATCTTCTGCCTCGTTAAGGTATTGAAGTGAATCTAGGCTATCTAGCGATTAATGTGATGCTGTGGGAAGTGCTTTCCTTTTGATTACTCTTATGGGGTGTTTGGTTGCATGATAATTGAGGTTTTTATTTTAATTTTTAAAAATTGTAAGAAAACTTGTTAAAAGAGGTGTTTGACAACCATGACAATTTTATGTTTTGAAAGTGATTTTCTTCTTAAACAAAAAAAGAGGGTCTCACCTCTTTCTTTTTTCTTGTGGTCCCCCACTTTATTTGGTCATGTGCGGTGGTTACTCTTTTTTGTAATCACATCCCTCCAAACATGATAATTTTATGTCATGAGTTGGTTTACTTTTTATTTTAATACAATTTTTTATCATGAAAGTGTACAAAAAATTATCATGCAACCAAACACCCCATTAGAAATTTCTCTACCGTACTAATGGGGTGTTTGGTTGCATGATAATTTTTTGTACACTTTCATGATAAAAATTTGTATTAAAATAAAAAGTGAACCAACTCATGACATAAAATTATCATGTTTGGAGGGATGTGATTACAAAAAAAAGTAACTACCACACAAGACCAAACAAAGTGGGGGACCACAAGAAAAAAGAAAGAGGTGAGACCCACTTTTTTTGTTTAAGAAGAAAATCACTTTTAAAACATAAAATTGTCATGGTTACCAAACACCTCTTTTAACAAGTTTTCTTACAATTTTTAAAAATTAAAACAAAAACCTTCATTATCATGCAACCAAACACCCCATAAGTTTGAAGAAGTACAGAAAACACAATAATTATGATATGCACTGAATAATGATATTCCAAATTGATCATTCAGGAGACTGAATTTTTAAAATAAATTTTGTATGGCATCCAATTCTGAAGCTCATTAGATGAACAACTCAGTGGTTTGTGAACTATGAGACTTTTGGTTTCATGTAGGTGTGTGTTGATTAGATTTCATCGTCAAACTAAAATGAACTAAAATATGCTGAAGAAAATAATGTGCCCATAGTCTTTTAACAATCTATGTATATTGATAATTTTAACTTACATGTTCATAATATACCTATAATTATTTTATATAAATCCTACTCCGAGTGAACTACACGAACTTGAAAGATCCGTGTCGGGTCGAGTAGTCCCTTTGGTTTGAAGTCGGATGAAAACAACCTTAGAGGAGAATAATCGATCCCATTTCACCTCCTAGTACACGTGTTTAATACAAGCAAGGTGATGCGGTGCAGAAGTTTATCTTTTTTTTAACTTATATTGTGTGTCCATACCAAAAATCCGAAAATGTAAACAGTCAAGTTCATCTCTAACCTCTTATTTTCCGAGACACCCGTTAGTTAATCAGCTTAATTTTTTATTTTAAATCACAATATTTTAAATCATAATATTTGAAATATATACATAATTTAAGAGCATTATCAAGACATAAAAGATAAAATAAGATGATGATTTGAATTAGTTTTCGTTGGACGTCTTTGGTGCGGTTGACGTGATCTGCTGTTCAGGGGAGCGGCGGGTGAGGTTCAAAGGCTATCGGAGCCCACCTTTCCCTCTAGAGAAAGATTACTAGTGGAGATCGAGCTCGTAGGGAAGCTCGATCTCTCGTCGCACTCTAAGGTTGCAGGCTTGTGCGGTCACTCGGCCGGTGTGACCCTTTTTTTGAACAAACAAGACCATATATATATTCAAACTATGAAAGAGTACAAAGATGATAATACAACACTAAGCTTAAACCACAAGTGACACACAGACAACCTAGGAAAAAGTAAAGAGTGATACGAAATTATCTTTTCTACGGAACTCAAACAAAGCCACAAATCGACCAACACACAAAGGTGTTTGTAGGGTCGAACAGCAGAGAAAAGAACTCCATAAAAGGAGTTTGACAGCTGCCATGAGACCGGATGATCACACCAGTAAAGTGTGGATATCGCCCAAACTCTCGGTCTCAAGATAAAGAAAGTGGCCATGGAGAGAACCAGAAAAGAAACCTTAAAAAGACTAGACCACAAGACACTAAACAAAAACAGAGAGCGGAACAAAACACACCTACATATATAAGCCGGACTCCACATTTCTAGCGCAACAAAAAGAGACAAAAACCTAAAAGACATTTTTAGGTAGAGCGCTAGAAAGAGAGTGTGGGAGGCCCTCCCAAAACAAAACAACTACAAAATAGTAAACGGAAATTACGAGTCAACAATATTGCTGAGGACCAACAAGAGTAAGATGATACTACTCAAGGGGCCGCCGAATAACCACCCCGGGTCCTCCTTCTGTCTGGTCCGCCGAAAGGGGCCACCGGTGAAAGAGCCGCCAGACGAAGGTCGCCGGACGGGGGTACTGCCGGACAGGGGATTAGTCGAGAAGGGCCTCCGCAGGGGGTCGACGCCGGCGCGGGGTTGCCGAAGGGTCCGCCGAACAGGGGAAATCCGCCGGCGCGGGTTTGTCGAAGGATGCCGCCGGACAGGGCCGCCGGACGGGGCCGCCGGCGAGGGTTTGCGGAACCGCTGGACGGGGACGCCGCCGGCGAGGACCACCGGACGAGGAACCGCCGGCGAGGTGTGCCGAAGGGTGCTGCCGGACAGGGCCGCCGAACGGGGCCGCCGACGAGGGTTAGCGGAACCGCCGGACGGGGAAGCCGCCGGAAGGGCCGCCGGTGAAGGCCGCCGGAAGGGCGAAGATCCGCCGATGGGGCATAGGCGCCGGAGGGCCGCAGGTGCCGGAGAAGCGAGGATGCCGCCGAAGGGGCGAAGGTTCCGCCGATGGGGCGCCGGTGCCGGAGGAACGAGGGTTCCTTCCCTCAGGGGCTCTAGATGTCCCAACACCAACAAAAAAAGTTTTACGAGGTTTGGTGAATGATTGATGTGATTAAAGAACTTTTTACACAAATCTATATTTTCCGGAGTTCGATTTTCAAGACGTAGATGATTGGCGCTCTCGATTGGGGAGTACCAAGAGACATGAGGATGGTGGAGAATGAAGATACATTAGAGTAGGGTCTTGGAAAACAATACTATTTCGAAATAAAATGCAAACACAAATGGTGTATGGAATGATGAAATGGATAGAGAGACTCGGGTGACATTTGTTCTGGCTTAGTCTTAAATCTTAACCCTTACTTTTATTTTGTGGTAAAAAAGTATTAAATTTCAATGAGATCTACGTTAGTTAATCAATTTGCTTTTTGGTTTAAATCATAGTATTTGCATATTATTTAGTTATATCCTGAATAAAAAGGTTATGTCTGTAAATAAAAGAAACTAAAATTTAGAACTTAAAATCTACAAATATCAATTAATAACTAAGAGATAAAAATAAGAAGAAAAATTAGGTTTGTTTTCAAACAACCAGAACTTCTTACGGTAGGACAGAATCACAAAATCGGACATTAGAGCTGCGTTTGGCAAATTAAATAGAGTCATTCTTTAAGAAGTACTTTCTTCTAGAAGGTACTTTGATTAGAAGACCTTCTTTTCTAAAGAAGTAAAAGTTGTTTGGATAAATTTTTTTTGCAAGCGAAGAAGACATTCCTATCACCGGAGTGGGAGAGGGGGTCTGGCGCCAACGCGGGAGGGGGTGCGATTGCGCCGAAGAGGGAAGATACGACCATACAGTGGTACCGCGCGTGAGAGAGAGGGAGAGAGCAGGAGGGGGGATGAGGCGCGAGCTGAGAGAAGGGGGAGAGCGCGAGAGGGGCGTGCGGGCGACTATGGTGGCAGGGCGACGCAGGGGCTGGCGCGACGAGAGGAGGAGGAAAAGAGAGGGCAGGGCGGCGGGTCCATCGAACGCGGATGTGAGGGAGGGTGGATGTGTCGTGAGCCAAGAGAGGGGGAGAGCGCAAGAGGGGCGTGCGGGCAACCGCGGTGGTAGGGCGACGCGCGGGCAGGCGCGATGAGAGGAGGAGGAAGAGAGAGGGTAGGGCGGCGGGTCCATCGAATACGGATGCGAGGGAGGGTGGAAAGGTCGGGTGCTGTGCAGGATGTAGGGCAGCGGCCGCGGCAACCACGAGGATGCAAAAGAGGAAGAAGGAGATGGGGGTGGACCGCAAGAGGGAGACGACGGTGACGGGCATGTTGCCCGGGGGCGACGACAGTGAGCACATGGGCAAGGTACTGTGGTGGTCGTGCAGATGAGATAGAGAGAGAGAGCAAGACGAGGGGGCGGGATCGCGAAGGCAACTCACCAGCTGCGGGGGAGCTCAAGGAGGGGAGGGGGCTCGCTTGTGGGAAAGGGTGCTGGCGGACGACGCTTGCTGGCAAAGGGGTGCTCGTCGGTAGGGGGCGGGATTGCGTCGCCGGCTGCGGGGGGAGGGGGCTTTGCGAGGAATAGTGTCGCAGGAGGGGGGCGGGGGGACGGGCACTGAAGCACTTTTCAGTTACGAGAAAGAGAAAATTTTTCCTCCTAACTAACTTCTACCTTCGACGAGGAGGAGAATTAAAAATATAAGTATAACCAAACGTTATCATAAAAATTAGAAGCACTTCAGAAAGAATGAGAAGTGGAGAAAAAGTACATTTGAGTGATTTCCAAGGGTGCAAATAGTTTGTTTGTTTGTTTTTGGTTTCCGGACAAATCACTTCTACCTTCGACGAGGAGGAGAATTAAAAACATGAGTATAACCAAACGTTATCATAAAAATTAGAAGCACTTCAAAAAGAAGGAGAAGTGGAGAAAAAGTACATTTGAGTGGTTCCCATGGGTGCAAATAGTTTGTTTGTTTGCTTTTGTTTTCCAGACAAATCAAAGTTTGTTCCGGTACAAATCATATATTTATTAATATCATAAATTTGATTTATTCTAAATCATATGTTATGAAAAATATAGTATGTATCTTCGTATATATACGAATAGTTTTATCTCAGAACTCCAAAATTATTTATTCTTATACAAATATACAGATATAAATATTTGATGTGATTATTCTATTTACCCGTTGGTTTGATTTGAAAGATCTTTGATACAAAATCAAACTGATAACTACTTAAAACCAAACCAAGCTAGATCAAATTACTTTGGTTTAACATTCCAAGAAATAAAGAACACCATAGATGTTGTTAGTTATTTTGATTTTCTTTCTATCGACAACTTTACTAAGAACAAAAGACAACATAGAGACTTTGATAGTTTAATTTGAATTATATTGGAAGAATTCAAATTTTAGAAATTAAAAAAACATCGAAGATGATAACAACAAATAAGACATGATTTTGATAACATTTCTATTGAAATGTAAATCTGTTTGAAAGATTTATGAGTGGAAGGGTTAACTTGATTTTTTAACAAAAATTTAATATCAAAAAGAATGATGAATGAACAAAGAAAGAACATTATTATATTTATTTTTAAGAAAAAAAAAGATATACAAAATTTTTTAAATCATAGAGATATCAAAGTCATGAATTATATTATAAAACTATCGAAAAAAGTTACTGAGTGGTGATTATAGAATTGTATAAATATTTTAGCAAACTAATTTGGATTTAAGTCTTTTTTTTTTTGTTCACGTGGCCCAGTGGCCAGAGGTCCCGCAGCTAATTTGGATTTAAGTCTTGTTGGTTCACAATTAACGCTATTTTTCTTATTAAATGTTTGATAGAGAATATCTAATGAAATATTTACATATAGTGTTTATTGATATCGAAAATACTTATGATAGCGTATAAAAGAGCTTTTTGTGATAGGTGTTTGAACGAAAGATGGTACATGTTAAGTACATAAAAATAATAAAAGACATTCATGATGATAGTACCTCTAATGTATACATAATTGAAGGAAAAAAAAAGAGATTTCTTTATTTCAATTAACTTTTGTGAGTCTTTTAACTTATTTTTTGTATCGGTCATTGATGAATTAATAAATACTATATAAAATAATATATCTTAGTGTATATTATTTGTAGATGATTTCGTATTAATAGATGATACACAAGAATAAGTGAAGAAAAGATATTTCGGAGAGTATAATTAAAACTTGTAAACTTAATAAAAATGAAATAAAAGTATGGGATGGTGTTAGTTTGAATAAGATAATATTATCTTCACAATCCAATTCAAGTATTTTGACGTAATTATTAAAAAAATAGAGAATATGATGAAGATATTAATCATACGATTAAATAAATCAGATGAATCGAAGAATGATTACATAAGTTCCATGTGACCATAAGATTCTGTTAATGTCGAAAAAAATTTATTGCACAAATATAAAAACAAAATTATTGTACGGTAGTAAATATTGGATAATAAAATAAAATTATACTTTTAAAATAAGTACAATTGAAATAAGAATGCTAAGATGATATATTAGATAAAATAATAAATAAATATGTCAAACAAAATGTAAGGGTAATGACAGTTTTAGATAAATTGAAAGAAGAGAGATTGAGATAATTTTTGATATTAATCATGAATCTAACAAAATTTCAGTTAGAAAATTGTAAAATATTAAAAGATAGAAACAAAAAAGACCGATACAATTAGGATAATTTGGAAGAGGAAAATTTAATGTGATTTAAATGACTCAAAAGGGACATGAATAGACGGCTTTAGATAATCTGGGTATAGAATTCGAGTGTAGTTGAGTCGATCTCTCTCTCTCTCTCTTTCTCTCTTTATATATATATATATTCAAACAGACCTGAGTGATTTTTGAGTTTTTTAGCCTAACGGTTCATTTGTAATTAAAATTCTGAAGGGCGTTATTCTGTTATTTTTTTATAACCCTCTTTCCTCTTCCCCTTCGCTTCGCAATATTTCTTGTTCGCTTCTTGTGTGATTCGTTGCCGGACGGACGATTTCGGGAGGGTCTATGATGCAGTCGCTTCGGAGACTGGTTTCTCACGGCCCCCGGAGCCCCAGTGTATGGGGTGCAAGAAGAAACCTTTCGACGTCGGACCTCTGTCCTCCTAGGAGACCATTTGGGGTTTTGGATTCCTCTGCCGTCGGACCAGGTACTCTGACATGCATCCCTTCTTTTGAAATTTCTGTGGTATTTCTAGCCGCGGGAGCTTAGCTCCAGTTTGGTGCCCGTGTATTACATTTTTTTTATTCTCATTCTCCGTATCATCGTCTGTTTGAGCCATTTGGAGTTTGGAAAAGGAATTCTTGTCGCCTCCATCTCGCTTGTGTTCAAAAGGTTAAGCCCTCTCCGCACCTTTCTCGTATTCATAAGTAATAATTGCAGTGCCAAACTATGTTTTTCTTGGTATTTTCTAGTTATCACGGGTATGTTCTGTGAGCTGAGCTCCAATCAAGCCTTTGGAGCGGTGCCATCTCGATCTTTTCGTCGGGTTTTTGCTTCCCTGAAAACATAACTACTGTGCGGGAAAAACACTACTGTAGTCTTTACAGTGTTTTCCTCATCTTTTTGGTGCTCTACGTTGTTTCTTTTTTCTTCAACTCTCGATGGCTCATCGTGCGGCACCTTTACTTTCCATCTGTGTTTTTCCAAAATGATACTATCGAATACCTACATGGGAGCATTTTGTTTCACCACCATTACCACAAAATACTCACTCGGCCTTCAGTGAGGCTTCTGATGACTTCCAAAACAGCATCTCTCACATTGTTTGAGAGGCTCCCATGGTGCCTCCCGTGCTTACCTACGCAGAGACAATTGCCTAGATTATTTGGCACAAGCCAAGAGAAGGGCTGGCTAGTTTCGCCTCATCGCCTAGGTAGTCACCTTAACTGGCCACCTTAAATACCATAGGATAATGTACTTCCAAAGAGTAACCTGATAATATCTGCAGGAGTGTTAAGAGATGAAATCGTAGCTATGCACCTTGCAGACAAAGCCATAGTCTATCAAGTATGATTGTCATTGAAGGTTTCTCTATCATTCTTGTCTTCTGTTAGCTGGATGCCAAATATGTGCTGGGTGCATCTTCACCACCTTTGTTATTGTTATCTTCTTGATTTCTAAGTATTCCTTTTCCTGGAAATTCAGTACCTAGACTTTCTCACATGTATTGTGCAGGGTATGTTTGTGCTAAGAAAGAGCGGTTGTTAAACCTGCTGGTCATGAGGTGCTCGATGAACAAAGACTTTTATTCTGTAGGTCTAAAATGTGAATGCAACAGAGTAACAGGATAGCACTGCCTGGTACAAGGTACTAAGAGCTTGAATCATTCTTGGATTGATGAACATCAATTCTGATCCAATTCCGCATACACCTGGTCCTCTGGAGGCCAGGAATCAGCCTGACCCATTGATTACGGAATCGGTGGAATCGGACCGATTCCGACCGATTCCGGAATCGGATCGGTCTGAATCGGTCTGAATCGCCTGGAATCGGTCGGAATCGATCCGATTCCGACCGATTCCATGTGGAATCGGTCGATCCGACCGATTCTTCGGAAGGCCGGGTTAACCCGGCCCGGTTCGATTCCCGGTTCGACTCTGGACCGGGAATCGAACCGATTCCGGCCCTTTTAGGGCCGGAATCGACCCGCGAGCTGCCCTCGGTCGATCCGCGGCGGAAGGAGAGGGCGCAGCGATTCGGCGCGATTCCGGCGCGATTCCGTCGATTCCGGCCTTGATTCCGTCGATCCACCGTCGATTCCGGTCGATTCCGTCGATCCGGGGTCGATTCCGGCCCCGATTCCACCGATTCCGGCGATTCCAGGGGGCGATTCGGGCGATTCCGGCGATTCCAAGCTCTGTTCTTCAAAGGATTCCGCCGATTCAAGCTCGGATCGGCATCGAATCAACCTCTTCTTCGATCTTTGTAAGGTTTTTGGTAAGATTTCTTCGCGAAAACTTCGTACGTCCATTCTTACGCGTTTCGACGAGTTTGAGTGTCGTTAAACTTTACGAGTTCTGTCCGACCAAGTCCGTTTTAGTTTTGAACTATCCGGATATGTGCATTTTGCACGGGAAAAATTCCAGTTATCCCGTACGCGTATTTTTACACGTTTCCGACTACCCGAGTAGAGTTAAACTCGGTGATTTGTGATCGAATAACTCCGCTCAAGTTGTTTGAACATCGATTGGATGTTCTTTGTACGGAAAAATTTCGGATACCCCGTACGTTAATTTACGACCATTTCAACAAATACGTAACCCTTTAAACATACCGAATGGTGTGTTTCTTGGAGTTGTCTGCTTCCCGAACAGCGACTAAAACAATTTTTATGTTATCTAATCATTTTTAGTGCATTGTTTACAATTTTTGCAGATTTAAGCAATGGCCGATCAAGGTGACGCGGCACCGTGCACGTGCTTCGACGTGGGTTGGCGGCACGGGCATATGTAGACCTAGTCGGGAAGAGGGTACGGTCAAGTGGTGTGGGATGGAGATGAACGGGGGTGTTCCGAGCCGAAATAACATATTGCGGAACGGGTGGGAATGTAAAAAAATGTGACAAGGTGCCCGGGGAGAAGAGTGAGGAGATGAGAGGATACGCAGTAGAGCCTCTCGACGGGCACATTAGGATCGAGCGAGAGGGAGGTGTTGCGCGACGAGCTACTCGAGAGGAGGAGGGACCGCGATTTGCCTACCTCGAAAGGGAAAGGCAAGGGAAGGCACCACCGAGCCGGAGCCGCGGAGCGAGGACGAGTCCTCGGACTCGAGCTTAGACGTGCTAGGCACGATAGCGAGCGTGCCTTTGTTGAGGAGGAGGACGGGGAGGAGGGGAGCGAGGGAGGGGGTCCGGGTCCGCAGGAGTTGACCCGGCTTTGGGCCGATCAACATCGGCTCGTCCCTACCCGGGGACCGAGAGCGACCCCCGAGAGACGGGGGCCATACCGCCGTTACTGCTTCTACCGGCACTCGATTTACCGAGTGGACGGTATTTATTTAGGAAACGAGTCTTGGTCGGATGGGGATTAAGCGAGCAATGAAAGGGGTGAAGGCAACGCGAACGGCCGCAAAGAGAGCCGTTCGCCACATTGTGAAGTGGTTTTTACGTACGCGGGTATCACTTTTTAAATTAAAATTGACATTATGTGTGTTTTATTTACTTAAACTTAATTTTAGCACGATCCCGATTTTTTTAACATGATGTAGGCATCCAAGACGTACGGCCACCGGCCCACACTTCCAGGACGATGGTGGATGCCGTGGGTGGTGGACCCGGGTTCTGGCTTCGGGCAAGCCCGGCACGCCTCTACGGCGGCCTGGATGAGGAGGTCCGGGGAGTTGAGGGAGTGGATGGATGGGTTCGAGTTGGTGTGGAAGGAGAGGGGTTGCGCAATCATGTGCGATGGGTGGACAGTATCACCGAGGAGTATGATAAACTTCTTGGTGTCTTGTTACGATGGGACTACATTCTTGAAGTCGGTAGATGCTTCGGAAGATAAAAATGCCGACTTCATTTTTTCTCGATGGATGGAGTGGTGGAGGAGATGGGGAGGAGAATGTGGTTCGGGTTGTCACCGACAACGAACCATCATATAAGGCGGTGGGGAGGAAGTTGATGGAGAAGAGGAAGCACATCTTGGGTGTCTGTGCGGCCGCGTTCCACGGATCTCATATTAGAGGATATAGGCGAGGAGGAGGGTGTATCACACTGTCGGGCAGCGCGGAACGATCGCATCTTTTATTTATTCGCATCCCCGCTGCTACGTATCATGAGATCACACACGGGAGGGCACGATCTTGTTAGGCCCGGTCCGACACGATTTGCTACGAACTTCATTGCTGCGGAGAGTTTACACGCACGAGCATGCATTGGTGAGGTTCGCGCGGTCAGGAGTATTACAACTATATGGTGGACAACCCGCATGACGAAAAGAGCGATTGGAGATTCTTGTCGATTACGAGAAGCAGATCACTGACAAGAGGTTTTGGGAGAGGATTGCCTACTACTTGGTAATCATTGAGCCACTGGTAGTTGTCTTGAGGTTGGTAGACTCAGATGACATGGACCAGATGGGCACATTGTATGATGCTATGGACCGGGCGAAAATTTGAAAATTAAAGAAAAAAATCCCGAGAGGTTACGAAAAGTGGTGGAAGATCATTGATGACCGATGGGACAAGACCTTGCACCACGATGTCCATCTTTGCCGGTAACTTGGTTAAAAAATTATTTTTCTTTGTATAATTGTCTTAAAAAAGGGCAAGTGTTAACTAATAAAATCTTACGGGGATACTTTTTGAACCCCGCGTCAATATGGAGGACAGGTGGTGAACGACAACGAGGTGATGCGGGGTACCCTTGCAGTTATCCAGCGGCTGTGCCGATCTCAGCAGGACATGATAGAGGCTGAGATAGAAGTAAGTTAGAGTTCATTAAATACCTTGGACTAGCATTACCAGGCAACTAAATTTTTTTTTTAAATTTTTCAGATGCAGAAGTACAAGTTGAGGGTCGGCGTATACTCTGATTCTTATATACAGAGGCCACAGTATCCAGTATTTGGCCAGGTTGACCAACAGTGGATTACACCACCAGCTCCACCATCCTCTGCTTACGTCCCGGTCGTCCCGCAGTCCGATCCATTTGACCTTGATGGCATGGCATCGGCATTATTTTCATATGGAGTGGGTCCCGGACAGTATACAAGATTGAGCACGAGGGAGGAGCGTGAAGCGCAACAGGGAGAGGAGGAAAACCCATATCTTTATCCTAGATATTGGTAGTAGAAGTAGATTGATATGATGTAATTTTTTTTGATGATGTATCAACTCTTTGATATTTGAATAAATGGAATTGGAATATGTACTTAACTTCAAGTCTTCAAGTCTTCAATTGGTGTTCATTAGTATTTGTATGATGTGTTCTTGTGGATATCATGCATTGGTTAATTTTTAAAATGTTTCTAACTCATTTCCTATTTTTTTAGATTTTTTTCTGAATTTTTTGAATGTTTTTGACGAAAAAAAATAAAAAATAAAAAATAACGATTCCGGACCGATCCGGAATCGATTCCCTTCCCAGGAATCGGCCGATTCCGGTTCCGATTCCGATTCCGGAATCCTTGGCCTGACCTGTTCAAGACTCGGATTGACTTTATCTGCATTCGGTCGGATCCGCTATTCTAGGCCTAGATTGGGTCATACTATTGGCAGTTCCAGTGTACTCTTTGCATTTGAAAAAAAAATAATACAAGGAAATCCTTCTGACTAGTTTGGGATCATACTGAGTCTGGAGGTGTCAATGGGCTAGGTCGGTCAGATTTTAATGAAAATAAGCCTAGGTCCAATGGTAAATCCTGTTGTAACTGTGGGCCAAGCCCAAAGGATTTGGGTAGGGATGGGCCTAATGACAAAACCTGGGTATCATAAACATCTAAAAAAGTTGAACCAATAATTTGGTGAAGTTTGTAAAAAAGGTAGTGTAAAACTTTAAATATGCAAACTTTTTAAAAATTTAAACTGCTGTTGGGTTAAATTTTATTTCTAAGTGCCCATGTGCAATGAATACCTACCGGCAGTGTGCCGTTATTATCTCCCTCCCTTCACCCTCCAGCCTTTGAGCCTTCTTCTTCTCTTCCCCTTCACAAATCCGTCAACAACAACAACAACATACATGATATACGGTGTCATCATCGTTTTCTTCCTTTGATCGTTCTATCAACATGTGATTCACAGTTTGACGTTGGAAGATCCGACAACATTGTGAGGTGATCCCAAAATTCCAACACAGTTCTGAAACTCCAGCACGGTCATCACATGAGTATTTATAAGCCATTCTTCATTGTCTTTCATGGCTATTGCTTCGTCCAACGATCCCCTGGATGACAACAATCAGCTTCAATGGTTTCTTGTAAAACAATGGAACCTCGCGCAACACCCAGTTAGTATTCGACAAGAGGAGGCAGATCCGATGATCCCTAGATCTATGCATCATCTTCGCTGTCTTCGTGCTCTTCTTCCTTTCTTTTTCTATGTCGTCCTTCTTTTCGTTCTCCAAGGCTGGCTTCCGTGCCCCCCACCCCCAAAGAAGATGATGAACATTAACTACTTCAGAAGCTTTTTAAAGGCCATCAATGAAGCCACAGTGCCCTGCGTTGCTTATCCTTGCTTGTCGTCTATTGTCCCATGCTCCTTCTCTGTGCCTACCATGACACCCTCGCCGACTTCCTTTTGTGCGCGTGGGCACCTTGCGCATTTGCTGTCCACATCACCCCTTTATGCTTCTCATGCGGCCACTTGATCCTTTCACGTGCGGGATCTAGCTCATTGACCAAGACTTCGGCAATGACTTGACCATGCTCATGGTGAGAAGAAGCCGTTGCGACACCCGAGGTCCTGAGCCAACTATGAAGTCCAGCTGAATAAATTTGATTTTAGTCAAGTTTAATACCGATTACCATTTTAATTCTAGTTTTATATTTTCATCTCATATCAATTTTGATATCAGAGTCTAGGATCAACTCATTATTATGAGCTGATTGTTGGGATATTTTGGACGATTGACATACATCACATAAATAAACAATGAAGATTATGATGTGGTTCTTGAACCTGATGATAAGTTTTCTTCTGGTAGGCGAGAATGATGAGAATCCATTTTAGAGAATTTTAATTCCTTTTAGATTTTAGTTCTTGAAGGACATTGTTGTAGATAGTTGCTTTTACATTGAGGAGTATGTTTGTAGATGGTTGCTTTTACATGGTTTCTGTAATAAATGACTCTATATAAGAGTCCACTTTGTAGTCTTGAAACAAGAGTTGAACAATGAATTTTTGGAGCCATTTTTGGCTGTGGTTGATCTGCATAGGGGCACAGCCCTGGTTCTTTCTCTTCACCTCTACATTGGGCCACATTGGCCTTCTTGATCTCCACCTACCGGTGGTGTGTTGTTCTTATTCCCTCTCTTCACTCTCCAACCTCCGAGTCTTCTTCTCCTTTTCCTCTTCACAAATTCGTCAACAATAACAACGTACGTGTTTTACGGCGTTGCCATCGTTTTCTTCCTCTGATCATTCTATCAACATGACACTCATAGTTTGATGCTGGAAGATCCAACAACATCGCGAGGTGATCTTGGAAATCCAACGCGGCTCTATAACTCTTACGTGGTTATCACATGCATATTTGAAAGTCATTCTGTTTTGTCTTCCACGGCTATTGCTTTGTCCAACGATCCTCATATGATAATAATCGACTTCGACAATTTCCTGTGAAACAATAGAACGTCGCACAATGCAATTGGTCGGTCTTTAGTACAAGTGGAGGTAGATCCAGCGATCCTCGGATCTATGCATCTACTCCTACATATCGTCTTCACCTCTTTGTGCTCTTTGTCCTTTTATGTGTCGTCCTTCTTCTCCTACTCTGATGTCAGCTTCTGTGACCCCCCACCCCCCACCAAAGAAGATGATGGACATTAACTCCTTTTAAAACTTTTCAAAGGTTGGCAATGGAGCTATAGTGGCCCGCAATGCTTCTCCTCTCTTGTCATCTAGTGCCCCTGTGCTCCTTCTTTGTACTTGCCACGATACCCTCACCGACTTCCTTTGTGCACCCGAGCACCCTTTGGCCCTTTGCAGTTGCTTTTCGCATCACCCCTTCATACCTCTCATGTAGCCACTTGATCCTTTCTTGCGTAGGATTTAATTCACTGACCAAAACTTCTGCAAATGGCTTGACCAAGCTTATGGCGTGACTAGGTCCATCCAAGGATCATATAATTGGAATCGGGATCGGGATCGAGATCAGATGGGATTGGCCCAATCTTTATCGATTCTTTGGGAGAAAAATCAATCCGGATTGGGTCTTCAAGAGTCTTGAAAACAGAAGAAAATCCAAAATATGAACGTATTGGATTCCGATCCAATCTAGGCCCTTTTGGGGCCGAAATCGAAATGGGCTGTAAAGGCTCCCCGCGGTGGCCTTCCCTACTTTATCGGGGCTTATCGGGTCCTTCGGGAACCTCAGATCTGGTGCATATTGGGTCTTAATGGACCCGGATCCCCAAACCCAATAATAGGGGTGTAAATGAAATCCGATATTCCAATTCGATTCCTACTAATACAACATAATCACAAAAAAATCATATTTATTTGTATGCATAGATAAACACTCATATTCAATTATAAATATATTTTTATGTATACATAAATATACAGTATAAAATATATTTTTTACTTAATTTAATGTATTTTTTATATTTTTAATATTTTTTAAAAGATAAATATGATACCGTCCTACCCCATCTGACCCGGGTCGCGACCTGGTCTGAATAGGTCAGATTTGGGGCCGACCGACCCTAGGCTGACAACTGACCTGGCCTTCCTTGCTCTAAAATGGTCCCTATGGGAAGCACAAACACTTTGTTCTTGACCAAGATGCACCCTGTGAGCCAACATTGACAGACCTATCAGCATTCTGTTTTTGAGCTCAACTAGGTCCAAGCTTGGTCCGATACTATAAATAGGCTTAAAAGCCTCACCTGAGCCTGGTATTTGTGAATTGGATCGGGTTGGTTTTTTGGGCTTCACGGGCCATTGATTTTTCAAACTTGATTTGTTATTAAGCCAATTATTATCTGGTTCAGGCTTAATAGAGTTGGACCAAGTCAGGACTGATCTGACCGCTTCTGATCAATTTTGACTGATTGTTCATCTTTTTCCTTTTATTTTTACAGTGTGGAACATGATTTCTACTAGATGTTATCTGTATCAACAATCTGCAAAGCATGATGAAGTACACCTGCTCACTTCTTACAATGGTTTTCAATTTGAAAGCGACCCAACCGGGTCACAGTTCACTCATTAAAGCAACTTCCTGAAGAGTTACCGAGGCTGAAGTTTAGAATCCAAGAATATCAATGGATCTATATTCTGTCTGGAATATTTGCTTTATATTTCTTTTTTAATGAAAAGGAGGAAATACATGCATATGCCTTTCATTTGCATAAGAATATGAGCTGCCACCTGTTTGACCGTATCTAGGATTTCAGCTGCTTCTACACTTGTGTTCTTTCTTTGGGGTATACGACCAACTTCTTACTGGTAATGAAAAAATGTTAGCTCAAAAAACAAAGTAGAGGGAGGATGTTTCTGCAATTACAGGGTTCCACTGATGTTGACTGAAGGATCAGGAATTTAATTTGGCAATTGATTCTCTGTAAAATAGTGGTAATGCTTGGCCTTCTGATATCCTGCAGTTGTAGAAGACTAGTGGCACTTTTTTCTAACGAGAAATCATGTCTGATGTCGTGTAACATATTGAACTTTCAAAAGATGAAATGTATTAATTATAAGAGAAATTTGGCCTTTTCTGTCTATTCTAGAATTGCGCTTTAAGTCTGATTTTTTCTCTAGTTTTGCTGTGTGTTTCTAGCTACAACAACATTCATATGTAATCTCCTGGTTTCCTAAGATGCATTTTGGTTAACTTTTACTCATCATGCAGTTTCTACCAGATGCAAACCATCAAATTTCTTCAAGCATCTTATGTTGACTAGGGAACCACATGCATCCAAATGGCTCTTGACACTCGGACCATCTGGCAAGTTCTTTTTCTGTAGTATCTGTTATGTGTAAAGTGATGATAATTGTATACTTGCCTGAGTCTCATACTGCTGTTCTTGCTTCTTTCGTTTCTTGTCTTGGTACCTTCATTCCCTTGTGTATTCTTTCCTTCAATGATTTCAGTTACAATGTTTTTTTTCCTGTTAGTTCACAGGTATCAAAGTTTAAACAAATTATTATTCAGCATTTTGACCAAAACACTGCATTCTTGCAGGGAGGAGCCTACTTATTGGAGGTTTATTAGGAATGTCAGCAATTACTGGTGTTATGGTTCTGTCACCTGACGTTGTGTTTGCTATGGATGGTGAGTGTGAGTTATGATACCAGGTTCTGTATGTTTCTTGATTGATTTATGACAGGAAAAATAATTATATTAAGCAGTGATGTTTTTACACTTTTGAGGAGACAGTGGATGAGAATCTTTCAGATTCAGAGGACACTTCAGATTTCTTAAAACAGGATCTAGAAACCATCTGGGATTTGACAAAAAGATTTCAGTTGCCTACAGTATTTCTCTTCATGGTGCTATTTGGTTGGGGCCATCCAGTTGTTCTTACCATTAATGTTGCCCTTCTTCTCTTATGCACAAGACCGACACCTCTCTCAGTTTACATTTTCATCGAACAGGTGAGTTAAACTTAGAAGCATGTTAAGCAATGATGAGACACTGTGAATTGAGTTGTTATATATTGAAAAAGACAGGATATTTCTGTATGAACCATGTGTTGTCATTAAAGATTTTGAGTAACGAGAATATCAGCTGATTTCAAGTTGACCTAGCCTTGCAATGTAAATTTCCCCTTTGATCAACTATTAGTTTCTTCACAAGATATTGTTTTGAGAATTTCTGAATAACTAAAGATTTTTTTTGTTCCATTAAATTGTAATGGTGGTATCTTGCAGTTGAGACAAAGAGCGATGTATCAGAACCCGGGAATATACAAAACAAAGGTACGATGTTCCTTTTTTCTTCCATAAAATATTTTGTAATTGTTTAATGGAACTGCTCGTTGTAGATTTTCAGGTACTGATATGCTTGTGTAGGCGAGTTTGTGGTTGATAAATTCGAAGGAATTTCTTATGTAGTATGGGAAAAATTCATACTGTGGTTGTGGCTAATTTTTGCATGATAGTTTTCAGAAAGTGATCCAACGTCACCAACATCATATTAAAGTGATTTTATTAGCTAAAGAAGACATATGATGGTGCATTTCTTTCATTGACTGTGGAAATCCATTGTACCCAAAAATGAAGGCCAAAACGTGAGAAACTAATTAACAAATTATCTTGAATATGTTTTTCTTTTGACGGTGGTGAAATTTAGATTCTGAAGCACTTTTTTCTAGTACCCTGGAAGCACGTTTTTCTTGTGCGGTGGTGGTTTATTTCTCAACCATGGTCCTTGTCATGCTACTTCCTTCTTTTTATGATACTTGAGTGAGATGTATAATGGCCAAGGTTGCTAGATGTGATCACCGCGCGTCTTCTTTCAAGCATACTCATCAGAGTTCACTTCATAGGGCTTGCAACGGTCTACGTGGTGGTGACCACCTTAGACCTGCTAGCCCTGGATCGTGTTGCTAACTGTTTAGTGCTTGCACCCTAGGTTTTCGTTTCAATAACTGTATCTGAAAGGCTATCGATATGAGTCTCAAGGCTGCTTGATGGTGTTGTGAAATTTGTTTTAAGGCAGTCTATCTAAGATCCTAATTTTTTGTGCAACGAAAGGCAGAAACAGAACAGATATGGTGATTCAATCAGATCTCATTGGTTTTTTTACATTTTTTTTGACGTGTCTTTGGTTTTGTAACTGATGAAGTCAAGGGCCTGATCATGATGAAGTCGTGGACTGTGGAGATCCCGTGCTATCTCTATTTTATCACATCTGACTTTCACATTTGCTCTAGGCCTCTGTTCCTTGATGTTCTTCCACCATGTTTTTAATCCTCAAAGTTGGCTGTTTGCTTGAAGTAAATGGTTTCTTCTTGCCCACTGTCATCCATGAACAACAAGCACTCTATCTGCTTTTGTTTTGCCAGTCTGATCTGTGCCCATCAGCTACTCAGTTGTTTCATTTGGATAAAATTGTAAATATACAGTTTAGTGCAGCTTATCTTCGTGCGAACACAATTCCAGCAAAGGATCCTGATGGCTGAAGGTTCATTAACTTCTTATTAATCTTGTGCAGCTATTCTACGCCAAAAAGGTTGAGATTCAAGATTACAAGTTTTTCTGCATCGCCAAAGTTGAAGTGAGAGACGCGAAGGTGAGGTTGATGGGAATTCTGGGTGGGTGGTGGGTCTTGCAGTATTCACCAAACTAGTCAGGGAGTTACCTCAAATGTAATTAATTTTGTGTTTCAAACAAAACCTGCACGTGCATAAATCCAATGTATCAACCCTTAGATGAAATCGGAACACATGTACATGACTTGGTTCATCCTCAAAATTTCATGGGTAAGATTATCCTCAAATCGATCGTGTACAAAACTGATGCATTGTTTGGATGCCCAACAAATTTTTACACACTTTCGTAACAAAAATTATATTAAATTAAAGTTTAAATTAACTAATGACATAAAATTATCATGTTTGGGAAGGTGTGATGAAAACAGGATGGGAATGATGTAAGGCCAAATGAGGTGGGGGGGGACCACTAGATAAAAAAAGAGGGTCTCGTATATTTTTTTATTCAAGAAAAAAATCCCTTAAAACTCTAAAATTATAATGGATATCAAACGCCTCAAAAATATAATATCATACCAAAAACTCAATTTACCATGCAACTCATCAGGACCTACAGTTTTAAAGTTCATAAAAGGTGGAAGTTGAAGGATCAAAATCAGAAATGTGACTCGGAGACGAAAGACAAAGTGAACCTGGTGGCACTTGTTTTGTCTTAATTTGCTGATTTGAAAGTTTATGGGGTGTTTGGTTGCATGATAATTTTTTGTACACTTTCATGATAAAAAATTGTATTAAAATAAAAAGTAAACCAACTCATGACATGAAATTATCATGTTTGGAGGGATGTGATTACAAAAAAGAGTAACCACCGCACATGACCAAATAAAGTGGGGGACCACAAGAAAAAAGAAAGAGGTAAAACCCTCTTTTTTTGTTTAAGAAGAAAAAAGTGTATATAACTTAATTTTTGTTATAGTCGTACTTTTTACATACTGCTTAATTCTGTCTCCACTGAGGGGCTTATCCATGAAAAATAAAATTACGAAAACTTGATCTTACGAGATTGATTAAGGCGAATTAAAAGGTTGATTTGGATCATTTTTGTAAACAAGATTTAATGGGAGATACAGCTTAACCCGGGCAAGGGTCTATTTGGAGTTTGTACTCGGACATAAATCTTTTTTTTTGGTCACGCTAGTCAAGTGGCCACACAAATGCGTAGCGATGCGCGCGACGAGAGATCGAGCTCCTCTACAAGCTCGATCCCCACTGATAACCTTCCCTTTAGGAGGAAGAGGGGGCTCTGGTGACCCTTGAACTTCGCCCGCCGCTCCCCTGAACAGTAGATCACACCAACCGCACCAAAGACGGCCGGCTACTTGGACATAAATCACCCACCCGGATTTTCATCCTTCGTGATTCCGGGCACCCAAGAATCATGACACGCTCAGGAGCATAAAGAACCGCATCAGAAGACCACCGTTTACAAGACAATCCGAGGAAGTTGATATTTGCTATACTTTGATTGAAGGGAAGTGAGCAACAACATTTGAGCCTATATAATAAAATATATATATTACGGCTATATTTAATGTTGAAACCCATATAACAATATCAGAAACAATATTAACAACGGTGGTCGATGCTACGATCAAACTAGCCCTAAAGCAGTAGAGATGTCAAAAGTTGAATCTTGATCCTGCCGTAAGCAGAGAGATAATCATTGGGAGTGTGTGACCTGTGGTGAGCAGACTACAATTTCTTGTTAACACTTTTAACATGATGGGTTTGGGCGAGAACAGTGAGAACGCATCATACTTTTTTAATTACTGCAAAATTGTACTCTCAAACAGAAAAAGCTGGGAAAGCAAAATCTCCATGCAAGGGGAAAATCTCAACAACAATCAGAGGGAAATTGTTCAACAAAAATTATATAGTCATACGACAAGAGGAAACATTTCCCAGATCAGTGGGATTTAACATATTCCTGGATTATGTGGAGACCCTCGGACTCCTCGCCGTAGTCCTGCACGGGAACATTGTTGGATTCAGTCAAAGAAAAGAGCATATATCACAACATGAACTAGAATTCCAAATCTGACAGGATAAAAGGTTACGGATATTCAGTACAGACCTTGACAACTACGCAGGAGCAACCTACTACTTTCCTTGCTTTCCCTTCCGAATCTATCTTGCAGAGCTGCATCCAGGAAATAAATCCATGTCCCGAGATTACATTTCAAAATACAGACTACAAGTTTCTTATATCACAAGAATAATGTGGTGCACTCCCACCGATAACCCATGATATCAGAGTCGACAAATGCAACTCTACCGTGGCATTTTGTTAGCTTTCCCAACATATAGAATGTTTGGCACGTTGATCAACATGGTGAAAGAGTAGATTATGTCTACTGAACCACCCTAGCTTTAGCCATGCCCAATGCAGCCTGATACTATCTGCCTCTAGCTCGAGATACAAGATGCCCCCGTTATTGCCTACCTAGTCAGAAAAATGAAGCAACCTCAAGCAATGTTGATTATCTAGTATCCTATTGATTTGATTAATTTTTTTGCTAAAACTATTTAAAAATAAAATTGTTATGGTAGGTAATTATTTTACTTAAAAAAGACAAATGCTGAGGAGAATCAAGGAGATGAGGATCAGTAATCCTAAATCATAACAATTTTTATGATAAAACTTGTCCCTGATTAGGGGGTTTGCATGGATCAAGATCGGTTTGGTTTTAGACATTTTCCATTCAAAACCAAACCAAACCAAACCGAAAGAGGTACCCAAATGGAACCAGTTCAATTAGGTTTGAGACTGAATCAAATAAAAATTCAAAGTAAATAAGTATTTAAGCACATAGACTTAATTATAGTTATAAATAATTAAAAAATATCATTCTATTATAAAGACTACACAAATATGATTGTTATCAATAATATAATATTTTATCTTAATAGGTTTAGTTGGTTTGATCTGGTTTGGAAGACCTCTAAACTGGTTGAAAAGAACTGGCGGTTCAAACCAAACAAAATCAAACTGAGCTGAACCAAATTTGTCTGTTCGGTTTGGTGGTTTGAATTGTTTTGTGCACACCCCTCACCCCTGGCCCTGATGCAATCATCTCAACCAACTGAGGAAACAACTGCCTAACCACCCTTCACAACAGGTTCAGAGGAGCACCAAAGAAAGGAAATATCCAATGTACATCTGTCCAGAATGTACTTACCCCAGACCATTCTCCAAGTGTCTTTGCACCAGGTACCGTGATCAAGTGCACATTGTGCTCAGCACAAAGAGCCTTCACCAACTTGACATAATCAGGTTGGTCACAATCTTCTGCTAGCAAACAAAGCTGAGCATCATGCTTCTCAATTGCCTTGGCACCTTCGTGAAGACCGCAGGCAAGTCCATCATGGGCTAGAGATTTCTTCATCACAAGTTGTAAAGCGGTCATCAGATCCATTGGTTCCCCTAAGGTGGGAATAGATGCCTCAGGAACAGCGGCCAAACTTTCCTCACTGATAAATGGGAATAGTACAAATATATGAGAAAAATTTGGCAAAAGTAAATGCTATTTCAACTAATAAAAGAACAGTGTAATCAGTGCAAACTGCAAAGATATGGGGTGTGCTTGTTTCCCTGTAAAAAGATCTTCATGTATCAAGTTTTCAGGAAAACCATATTAAAGTCCCCATTTGGTTCCATGTAAACAAAAATCAACGAAAAACATTTTGCATTGGCCAACAGGTGAGTATAAGCTTTCTTGTCAAAAGTAGCACACATCAGATTTTAAAAGAGTATCAAAGATGAGATGATTTAAATTCTTATCCTAACATTGTATTTGAAGTATGTATACTTGTATATGTGATAAATTTTATTGAAGAAATTTTTATTTTTGTTTAAAAGGACTTAAGAGGTAGGGTACTCATTTCACTAAAATAATAAGGTTTAAATACACAGATAATGTTAAAAATATTAAAACTCAAATTTATAACAATTTATTCTTACTAAAAATATTCCTTTCATAGTTTGGCTATGAGCAGCTTTGTTTCTAAATTATAATTTCTAGACTCTTTCAATAAGACCTAAGGCAAATCCAAGATTGATATTTGGAAGCAAAGGAAGAGCAGAGCGCCAATATTGACACTTTACCCTCCCTCAAGGAAGCAGGTATACTGGCAATTGGGATTAACGGAATATGCTGGAAGCTGTCCTAAATGGAACTCTTATCAAAGAATAGGTATATCGACAGCAGCGTGGGAATGAAAATAGATCAGAGACGATATCCTTAATACCTTCTATTTTCGTCCGTTTGCATATGCTAATGGGAGTGAAATTTCAGTGCTGAAACAGGGCGACACAGTCTTTGGTACAAAAGATCTCATCGACAGGCACGCGTTAGATTTCAACAGCAACCTTTTGCCGCTGGGGACGACTGACTTTATGTGAAAATTACATATCATAAACGCTAGCCACCAAAACGGTAACAAGCATGTAAGTAGATTCTACAAAAAAATATACAAAAACTATTAATCATGTAGCGCGTTTTAATTTTTCTCTCGCAAGAAAAAAGAAGGCCGTTTCCTACAACCCATACCATATTTCTTCAGAATGTCGCCGATAGCCGATTCTCATGCCACGGACGTAAACATGGGAATCAACAAGTGAAACAGCACTGAACGAGAAAAAACATTTGGATATTTGCAGTAAACGCAGTGATGTTACAAGTTCTAGTTGGCGATGAAAAAACCCAGCAAACAACAGAGCTTGACATCGCATACTGTCAGTTCAAAGCAAAGTAAAAAAGGACAAGCCGATCTTGAGAACGGCAGCAGACGTACCCCGCCATTTTTTCTATTTCGTTTCTCCTAAGCGTATCTGGAGATCTCTTGCCAAAAGCTCTGTCGACGACAAGAGAGAAACAGCAAGTCAAACAGGGGGGTCGATCAGAAAAGGGGCGACCGAGAGTCTGAGATAGAACAGGGTTTTCCTAGGGCGCGGCGCTTACCTGCCACCGAAAGGCAGGGTTTTTGCGGAGGCGCGGGAGAGGAAGAATGGAATCGCGAGGCATTTATGTTGGGACTCGAGCGGATTGAATAAACGGTCACGATGGCAAGACTTGATCAGATGCCAAGTTTTTGCCTCTAGTCCCTTAAAACATAATGGATTGAAAAATATCTTAGACTGACTTTAATTAACGTTATACTTTTTTTAATAACTTGTCTACTTCCGTCTCTTCCCTACTTGTCAAGCTGCCATGACTCTCTGTGCCTCGCGAGTCTATCAGAAGAACCCCATCCCATCTGCAGTCGGCTCTGGAAAAACCTTGTTCGTGAACATTGATCTCGGTCCCTGATCTGGTCGATCCTTCTTCCTACACTTCTAGTTGCCGTTTCTATCTTCTCGCCGACAGAGGGTTTGACAAGAGAGGTCCAGAGTCAAGCTCTGCTGTTGGCTAGAATTTTGTGGCCAATCAGATCGTGTTAACATCAGTCTTCTGGGTTTACTGCGTATGTCCAAGCTTTTCTTGTTCACAGCTTTTTCACTTGTTGGTTGTCGTGTTTTTGTTCATGGTCTGAGAGCCGACTATTTGTTATGGTGGTATTTTGAAAACACCTGGCGTACGTGATAGGAGACGGTCTTCCTTTTTGCTTGCCACAGAAATATTAGAATGCACTACGTTACTTCTAGTTTTGATTTTTTTCTAGAATGAGTTTATTTGCTTGTTACCTTTTGTTGGCTGGCGTTCTTGACATGGAACTTGTACGTAGTCCTTTAAAACTGGAGTTGCTTGCGTTGGATCAAGCTGATTCTCAACTTTGTCCCCTTCGGCTCTGATGTCATACAAGAAGCTTTTTGTCCCTGGGCTGGAAACTCTTACAAACCACAAAACCATGGCATTGAGGTTGAAAGGTCGATAATATATTAACTGAACATTCTCATATTCATCGATGTGAGACTTTTCCCAACTGTTCTATGACTCCCGCTCACTACCAAGATGACAACGAGTATAAGAGCTAAGAAAATCAAATGTTATAATAAGGTCAACTGTCCTGAGATGGGCCTTTCTCACTGAGCAAGCGCATCCAATTTGCGGCGTTGAGGTTGAATGGTCCAAGATATATTAAACAACTGAACCTTCTCATATTCACCAATGTGGGGTTTATCCCTACTGTTCTAACAAAATCATTAGGTACTTATTGTTATTTCTGGAGTATTAGGCTCTTTTTCTTGGTTTGCTTGCAAAAAGCAAATTTTCCCCCACATGTTGACCAATTGTATAAGGGTTTAATCAAGACGTATGGGTGTAATGCACAATTTTCCTAGGGCTAGAGGAGATTTTAGGAAATTGTGCTGTCATTTTTGTTTTGCACATTGTTCTAATTGTTTGAATGCGGTATCAATTGTTCCATCGTTGTATACTTTTGTTCTGTATTGTTTTCAGTTGCTTTTTCACAGGTGTTTGGCTAGATATTGTTGTTGGCCAAAATATTGTTTAATTGGACCAATGTATTCACCTTACAACACTGTGGTTATGTGGTGTCATTGGCATGGTGCACACTGCACAGTACAGGGCAACTTGTAATGCTCAATGTTGCTGGAATATTTGCAGGGTGTCTTACTTATTTGCCATGCAGTTGTAGGGCAAAGTCACAATGGAGGAGAAACATGTCTTGGGTGATGAACTTGACTTTAAACATCACACATATAAACACAAAAATATGATGATTTCTGATTGTAGTCTTAATTTGGGCAGAATATAACATTACACAGTTGAAAAACTACAGCAATGTGGAAATTGAGCTTTTAGAATATGGTCAGCTTAACGCTTGCATGTTGAGATCAGTAATCCTTTTATTAAAGTTGTTGAAAATTTTATCAATGTGTTACAGCACAACATCAATGCTTAATTTTTTATGGGTTCATAGGATGAGCATTTCTTTATAATCTTCCTCATGTCCTCTCTACAGTCTTCAGCTAGTTAATAGTGCCTATATTTTCAGTGGGATCACCCTTTAGATGGACCAGCATGAGAACATGTTTTGCTATAACTTTGCATTTAGTTCTTACAGCATTTACTTTTCATGGAATTTCTTGTTATCTATTTGTACTGTTCTCATTTTTAGCAAGGAGGGCTCGTCCATTGTCACAAACATCTGATCCCACCTTACGGGAACTAATGGCTTCTCTCAGCTGCCGTCTATACCAGTTGGCCATATCAGTTTCTCTCATCACCCAAGCTTTTGTCGCACCAGCACTGGGCTGGGAGGGAACGTGAGTTCCCAAGGAGAGGGTGAGCTTAAGGGTGATTGGTTTATCAGTTTCTTATCTCTGCCCAGTGTGCGTAAATCAAACATTGTCTTCACCACTGTGCAGCCTCCCATCAAGAAGGCTGCAATTCATTTTTCCGCCATCGCGTGCTGCCTGAACCTCCATCCATGACTTTAGTGTCTCCATGGTAAGACACCATGAACTATTAGCAACTTTCATGTCTTTTTCTCTTCTTCACAGCTTTAACTGTGAGTCACATAGAGCTACCGGCAACAGATAGTAAATTGCTGCAGACTCAAATGCCTCCAGTGCCGGCCATGACTTTCTCCTAGTCTCCAACCTGCCAAAGCCGACAAGTTTTTGCCTGCCATGGAGATGTTAGCAGTGAGAAACGCACCTAATTCTAGCTTTTACTCATTGCTTAGTGGAATAGTTGAAAATATCGCTGTGAGAGTTTGATTAGTGTCCTTTGCATTTAATATTTTTTATTCATGCAGTAAAAAGATTGAAGTCATTAGACTAGGAGACCAAAAGACACTCATGAAAACTTGCCCAGGTCCTTTTGTGCATATATTGATGTAACCTCAAAATATATAAAATTTAAGGATTTTTGATAATTCATTTTCCAATTTTATTTTTTGATTTTGACCGTAGCATTGACTTCTTAGGAAAATAAGTGATATCCTATAAAAGTACTAACTAGGTCAATGATATGTATAAAAATATAGGTTGGGGTTGTTAGGTTATTTGAAAATTTATTTATTTTTGACCTCTCCCCATTGGACTTGCGAAGTACCAATGTTAATTACATCGAGAATGCTCGAATACTCTTGATTATCTGCCATAGCAATCCATAAAATAGAAAACATACATCCACTAAAAATAAACAAACACATAGGAATAACGGCTCCATGAACTTGATGGAATGCAAACACTTAATGTGTCTCGAATTGATTCGATATTTGGTTTTATTTGAGTTTAGGCTGCTTATCGGTTTAAATTCAATTGGGTTTGAGTTGAAATGGTTTGGTTAAAATGGATTGATTTATGAATTGCTTTTGATTAGGTTTGAATTTGGATTTTTATTATCCTTTTAAGTTCAAATTGATTTAAGTTTAATTCATTTGGTTAAATTTTGGTTGAATTTTAGTTTGAGAGATTTGATTTGAATTTATTTGAGAGACCTAAATTTGTTTGATTAAGATTGATTCGGGTTTAATTTGGGAAATTGGATTTGAGTTTGATTTAGGAAATCTGATTCAATTCTTTTAGAAGATTTGATTTTATTATTGTTTGTGGGTTATCACTTAAAAATTGATTTGAATTGATTTCTTGATCACCTACTTTAAATCTTGATTGAATTTAACTTGGTTTAATTTGTTTGGAACTGCCAGATTGCAGATTTGCTTAAATTATGGCTTATGATTTGATTTAGGTTGAATCGAGTGAAATTTGCTTAATTAATAAGTCTGGTTTGGAAGTTTTAGTTTATCTTGGTGTTTAACAGGTTGGAGATTATATTTGGGTTCTAGTGAAGCTGATTAATGTTTGTTTTCTTCTGATTTGTTTTAGCTTGAAATTTTAGATTTCCTTGAGATTTACAGATTTAGATCTGTTTGGATTTGTCTGGATTTTAAGTTTTGTTTTACATTGGTGGTTCATTTCCTGTTAGTAAGAATGAGTGCATTTTGACTTTGGTGCTCCGATTGTTTAACTGAAATTCTGGTTACTGTTTCATCAGCTTGTCTTGACAGATTTTGGTTGATGCTTATGTGTTAATTGAATCAGACTTGCCAGAGCCACACCCACCTTTCAATCACCTCAAGCGGGTCCATGATTGGTCTTGATGTTTGCATGAGAATATTTTAATTTCTTTGAAATTTACAGATTCCAGATTTGTTTGGAATGTGTTGATTTTGTTGGTTTGTTTTATTTAAGAATTTGTTGATTGGATTTGATTTAATTAGAATTTGGTTAAGACTTGATGCCCCTGGGTTTAAATATTGGTCTTGAGTTTGTTTTGATTTGGATGCATTTTAATTTGAAGTCACATATGGTATTTGGGATTCTGGCATTCTTAATTATAGATTTGGAGATTGAAACATGGATCTGTTAAAATTTGGTGGAATTGAATATGATCTGGTTTTAAACTTTGATTGAGACTTAATTAGGGTCTGTCTTGACTTTGTTTCGAGTTTGCTTGAGGATTTACCGAACTCTCAAAATCTGAAAACTGTTGGACTCAAAACCTGTTTGAGTTATGTGGGGGGTTAACGGGCACATCTCAATTTTTATTCCAGGGGATCTGGGTCTTTGGACAGATTATTAAGATTTGATCATTTGAAAAATTGTTTTGGAGTTTAGTTGATTTCTCTTTTTCGTTTGGGTTCCCCACGTTGGTCAAACATTCATGAATATTGGCAATTTATGATTTTCAAGTTTGGGCATTGAATGGTTAAAATTGACCCTCGGATTTCTGTAATTCTGGGCCATCGGGTCCTCTGTTTTCTGGATTACCCAGTATAGTTTCAGGTTCCTTAGAAGAGACTTTCATGTCCTGTTTAGAATGGACTTGGATTTTCTGCTTTTTTTTTCAATCTCAGATTCTGGTTTAATCTGATTGAGCCGGAGTTTGAAATTGGGCTTGGCAGTTCAGTAGACGTCCGGAATTCTCAGCTCTGTATTTATTAGATTTCTTTTTCTTTTTGTTTTCTCTTTGAATCTTTGCTTCCATTAAGCCCAAAGGAACCGTTGGCTTCCTTTCAATCTGGACACCGAACATAGGACATTTTCATTCTCTTCATCTGAAATACATGGTTTAAAAACTATGTTATTACAACTTTGAACAACTTGAGACCCAAAACTTCATTCAATCCTTGATAGATATAGCTGAACTTGTCAATTCATGGATGGAATATACTCGATCTTTGATAGACATATGAGCATTCCTCCCACTTTTTTTGAAGATTTCATTAGCATATGACTGGCATGACGATATATTGAATATGCTCGAGCCTTGCATAGCTTAATGAAAAATGGTAAGACATTGGAGTCTTTTATAGACCTTTGTATGTCTACCTTAAGGATGTAGGGGTGGATGGTTAGTCGACCCCCAACTAGTTCGAATTTTAATTTTCTTTTAGGTTAAGTCGAGACATAGGGGGGATGGTTAGTCGACCCCCCAACTAGTCTTGATTGTTAATTAAAAAGATGATTTTTATTTAATTTTTACTTCATTGTTTTTTTAATTTTTTTAAATAATCCTGTTCGACACTGTTCATCCGAGGGGTCCCTATTTGGGCCTGCGGCCCACTCCCGCGGGGCCCTGGCCGGCCTCTTCTCTTTTATTTTTGTTCATGTCAGTGCTTTTCAGTGGGCCCCACAGCATTTTGCCACGTTGGAGCAAAGTTTGGGGGAAAATAATCCCCCCACGACACTGTTCACCCGGCGCCCGATCGAGGCAGGAGCCGAGGCCAACAGCTGGAAGAGAAGCGAAGGCCCTCTATGGCGACGGTAAAGGAGGCTGGGGGACTCCACGGCTTGTCTAGGAGAGGAGGAAGCCTTCGACGGCAATGACAGAGGAGGCTAAGGGCTTCAACAACTTTCACGGCGGCCTACGAAAGTAGAGGAGGCGGAGCCGGTGACTTCGAAGGCAGGGGACAACTCCAGCAGAAGAGGCTAAGGACTCCGGCAATCCTGACACTTCCGGCGGAAGGGGAGAGCACCTTCGACAGCTCCGACCAGAAGGAAGAAAGAGCCTAGCGGTGCAAACAGCTTTGGCAAGACAGAGAACTTCTAGAACTATCGATCGCATCCATAATTGGGGATGTTTGTGGCAGTAGCTTTTTCCAACCTTCTCCTCCACCTTCCTCTTGCTTTCTCTTTCAGTTTCCGATCCCTTCTCAACGTCGGCCTCCGCCTCTTCTTATAGGCCTTCCGATTTTGCAATTTCGGCAGAGGATTGGAACGGCAACCCGGATCCGCGTCAACGTCGGAACCCCCGAGCACTCGGAACTACCTTGGATAGACCTTCCCGATTCTCCCAGCCCTCCGAGGGAAGTCACAGCCGCACCTACAAGTCATAATCGGATTGAGACTCCTTCCGGCTCGCTTGACCTCGTCCCTGTCTTGGTAAGACTCTACTGTCCTATTGTAGTCGGAATTCCCTTCGATTGACCCTTCTAAACAGCCTTGACTAGGATTCAGATTGCTGAATTAGAGTTGGCCTCGACTTCTATTGGAGGTAAACCTTTTGATCATGATTTATTCAGGACACCCTCGCTGGTTTTCTTCAATCGGATGATCCCTTTTGCTTACAATTGAAAGAGACTGATCGTTTTAGCAAGCCTCAGCTCTTATTACTTCTGTCGGACATTTTTTCTTCCTTCAGTAAGCCTCCTACCTCTTCCATTTCCATTCCTTTTCTCCCCCGCTCCTCTTTTCTCTGTTTTTTTTTACAGCTTCCTTCGGCCGGTCTTCCTTCTTATTGGGCTACCATATCAGCTCATGCCAATGTTGAGGACCGCTCTGCTCGGCCAGCTACATCAGATTATTGAATTTATATGAGCCTTCATGCTGTCCCTTATATTTTTTCTTTTGTTACATTGTCTTCATGTACGTCCGTTTTTTATAGACCACCTGATTATACATTAAAAACTTCTTGCTGTCATGTAACTATAATGAGGGCACAAATGCCGAGCTAAACAGACAAATGGGAGGCTCAATGTGTGAGCTCCCTCTCTTTTCATGTGACGAGATTTCTTTCTTCTTTTCTCTTTCTTTCTTTCTTTTAGGTGCCAACACATACAAAAGCCAAATTATTTTTATCATAAACTTGTCTGTAGGCTCATCCTTGTCTTTCTTGAAGTTTTCATAAAGCTGAAAATGTTTGTCAGGAAGTTGAGAGGTGTCAGGGTATCCTTTCTCCATTTCCGATCAACAATGTAGGGTTGATATTCATTATCCTTATTGAGATTGTTGCAGAAAAAACCATATTGCAAAATTTTATGTTTTTTGTGCATAGCATCTGAATAGATTAATACATTTAACTGAGTAATATCTTTTAAGGTTGCTTTAGGATATAGGATCACTCAGGTTACAGAATGATTGAGGTAGACATGTATCTATTAGATGAATGATCTTAATTTTGTGGGACTTCATTGCCTGTTTCTCTTATTGTAGGATGGATGTTGGATATCTTCATTTAGATGGTAATGCTGATGCAGTAGACTTTTGTCCACATTATCCTTTTCACCATGTTCTAGCTGCCGCAACATACACACTGCAAGAAGGTGGTCGACCAGATCGATCAGGAAGCATATCACTGTTCTCAGTTGAGGATGATACGGGCCTTGGCTTGATGCATCGGAAGGAAACAGTTGGCATCTTTGATATAAAGTGGAATCCAGGTGGAGCTAATTCTGATCCTGCTCTTGCTCTAGCTGATGCCCATGGCTTCTTGAGCATCCACGAATTGAAATATAGTCAAGCACCTGAAGATCATGGTATGTATACATATCTAATTCCTTCTTCCTTTTATAATATATCTGCTTGTTTTCAGTGCCAGTATGATGGTTCTAAAGATGATTGTCATCATGTTTATATTTGTTTAATGTCGAAGCTGCTTATCTTTCTCAAAATTTCATTGCCGAAGGATGGCAATTCGCGTCTTGCTTTTGAACCCCTTAACTTTGTGTTTCTAGACTCTCTACTACAATGTAGTCAAAGGCGGTTGAAGAAACTGCCTAGGCAACGAGGCGAAGTGAGGTGGCCCTTCTCCTTCTCAATTTGGCCCTCGTTGCCTAGGTGGTTCCCCCTTTGTCACCGGCCCTCCATCTTGCCGCAGAAGGGTCTTCTCCACCCAATTTATGGTGGAGAAGACAGATTTGTCAGGCCCATTATTAAATATTCGGAAGTTTTAAACTGTACCCCCCGACCGGCTGGTTCATCGCTAACAGCAGTTTATTTTAGGTTCTGGATCTGCCAGTTGTTGGGTCCTACATACCTGAAACCTCCTCCTTCCCCGCCTGAAGGTCCTCTTGCCAGATGGTGGTAGGCGCTGGTTCTCTGGCATGGATTTTGGCAACCAGTGACAATGCTTCCAGATGCTCTCCTATAGCCTTCTAAACGTGTTTATACCCCCGAAAACTCATATTCCTCTTCTCTTCTTTGCTTGAACATGGACGACATAGTGAGAGGTGTGCTTATCACCTCAATTGTCGGAGGCGATGAGACAAGGTAGTTGGGGTGAGAGGCAAGGGTTCCCTCCCCTCACTCACCTCATGCCTTTTGACTACATACCTGTACCATGAATTGCCATCCATCTGACTAGTCCTTGTCATTTGCTTCTATTGGATCTATATGATGTTAGTTTTTACCGTTGTTTCGAGGATTGGAAAATGCACATCGCTGTCTAGAATGGAACTTTTGATTTTGGGGGAGTCCACCTTCACTGGAAGACAACATAACAAATTAGCAGATCTACTATTTGGATCGATGTCAGTGATGGATTTATTTTGTTTTCTTATAGATATGCTGACTGCCAATAATAGCATTGAGTTTGTTAATAATGTGTATATAGAAATAAGCTATTGACGGTTCTTCATCTGATGATTGCATCTCAAATCCATGCAGGGACTATTCTCAGAGAAGCTTGTAAAGAAAAGATCAGTCCATCCATGTGCCTGTGTCTTGATTGGAACCCCTCAGGCACATGCATTTCAGTTGGGCTTTCAGATGGGTATGTATCTGTGGTCTCCACTGGGGAGGCTGAATTGCAGGTATTAGAGTCATGGAAATCCCATGAGTATGAGGTTTGGGCTGTATCTTTTGATACCAACCAACCTCAGTTGCTGTACACTGGTTCAGATGACTGCCGTTTCTGTTGTTGGGACTTGCGTGAGAGCACTGCAAATCCAGTCTTTCAAAATGGAAAGTCCCATAAAATGGGTGTATGTTGCATTGCGAAAAATCATACAACTTCTAACTTGCTCCTAACCGGAAGCTATGATGAGTCATTAAGAGTGTGGGATGTCAGAGCAACCTCAAAGCCCTTGAATAAAAACTCCATATGCTTAGGGGGTGGAGTATGGCGAATTAAGCATCATCCGGATATTCCTGGCTTAGTGCTAGCAGCTTGCATGCATAATGGTTTTGCCGTTGTGGAGGTGAAAGATGACGGTATCGCTGTAGTGGAAAGCTACAAAAAACATGAATCATTAGCTTATGGAGCAGACTGGAAGAAGGGGGGATTATACAAAACGAATGATGATAGAAGAGGCTCATTGGTGGCTACTTGTTCATTTTATGATAAGCTTCTTAGAACATGGTTACCAGAAAGCCTGTTGCTCTGCTAAAAATTTGGCGGGTGTATGCATACTTACTGATCTCTTATCCAACCTCTGCTATGTGCAATTTTCCTTATCTGGGCTCCTCGGACGCACTATGCAAATTTCCTTATCTTGGCTCCTCAGAGGCACATAGTTATGTACCCATCTTCACACCATCATTTTTGGAGATTTTTCAGAAATAACGGACCCCAATCTCGATGCTTTGCTACCATGACTTGCTTTATTTGCGGAGGTGGAATTGAAAATTGAGCAATTTGGCAACTCCATTTCTTTTTGAGTGTGTTCTAGTGTAGGAATTCATAAAATATCTATATTTGGGCTAGAAAATTCCCCAAGATGGTTAGCTCGGCTTGTCTTGAGGATCAAAAGGTGTTAAACAAATTTTATCAAGTGAAGTGTCTGCTGATCGGAGATCCACAAAAGGTGTTAAACAAATTTTGTAGTAGAAATCAAATTATACACCAAAGTGTCACTATTATGAATATCATATATATTATATTTTTAATCAAACAAGTGAAGTCAAATAATACTTTGAACTCAACTTGCACAAATTGCTTTTGAGCAAGGATCCGTTCTACTTATTCAAAACCGCAAATGGGTTTATCCGGTGTTTAAGTTACCTAGCATAGAAATAATAATTATGGTTTAAATCATATATATATTTCAACAAGCTACAATAAATTAAACTTCATACAACGTACATCTATGTTTCGAAGTTATTCATTTAGGATTATTTATTTACGGGACCTTTTATGCTCCGCCGCCAACATGGATCCTGCAGTAGACAAAAGAATAGATTAAGGTGACAGTTTGATTTGATTCAGTAGAATGTCTTGAGTATTAATCGTATCCCTAATTTTTCAAATTCTTGTTTATTCATCTCTAAAAGTAAAATATCATAGTGAATTACTTAAAATTAAAGGTCCGTTTGTTTGTCCTGAAAATGTGACGAAGTAATAACTTTTCCCGAAAATCTGCTCCTCAAGTTCATTTGTTTGCGTGTAATTTTGGAGTCAACGTAAAATTAACTTCGTTTGACTCCTGATTTTACGGATTTTGGCCTCCGCGAGAAATCAAACGTATGCCGTTTTCTGCACCAGAGTCCTATTAAAAATGTAAGACTATATATGGCCATGCAAAAATGTATATAGTGATATATTTGACTAAATAAAATATTTATTTAAATATATATTTGATATTTTCGTAAACTTATTTATTTAAATAAATATTTTTATTCAAGATATATATCTTTATGTGTAAAAGTAAATTTAATAAATAAAATTTATTTTTATTATAAACTTAAATGTAAATTTTTATTTTTTGAATCAACAAAAATAGCTAACTTTGAAAAGATATTCACAATTTTTAAATCATAAATGTTCGATAATAATTTTTAAAGCGAAATAAAATGTATTCTAATTCTTTTTTTACAATAAAATATGATTGTCCAGAAAGTGATTTACGTGCTACCAAATAAACTATGTTGATTTTAATTTCCTTGGAAAGATGATTACATGAAAAAGATATCCTAAAATTCTAATATCACGTGTAACCAAACAGACCCAAGTGTTTTATATACGAACGGGTTGGTTTTTGTTTTAATTTGCCTAATTAAAGGGCTGATTCAGGTAGATTATTCTAGACTGGTTTTAATCCTTCAGACAGATCCTCAGATGGACAAGGTCAGCCATACATACTGATGATCTCGGTATCATCGTCCAGAATGAGAGAGATTAATGTCCCTGACCGATTCCAATTTCCATTTGAAGTCACAATACCTCGATCCTTCATATGTGCAGTTTTTTTTTCTCTCTAGAAGAATAGAAGTTAATCTGAAGCATCGATCCCTGATAACTAGTTAACCGTGTCATTAACCACATCTCACTTCACAACATATATATATATATACACGGCGAATCTGGTCATCACCACCACCACCACCTGCGTGCAGAACAGCGACAACTGAAGAGCAATCAACGCTCTCTCTCTCTCTGTGTGTGTGTGTGTGTGTGAATATTTATGAGTATATATACTATAGAAGAGGTACGCAACAGCTGGTTTGCAGGCAAGAGGTTCCCAGTTTTGAAGGCAAGGGCGTTATTGTATAGGGCAGCGGAGGGGCTGGACGTACGTCCCCCCCTCCTCCATTAAAGAACCCTGCTGTGTGTGTACCTACGTAGTGTCCCTTCGCTTAGAGGGCGATTAGCGCCATCCAATCTTGTTCACCAAAGTGTGTGTGACACTGACACAGGCATGTGGTCTTCCCTACAGCAGTCACCATTACCTTCTTACTCCCTCCCTCCCTCTCTCTCTCTCTCTCTCTCTCTCATCTGCCTGTTGAAACATGTACACATGCGTGTGCACATGCGGCGAAGGTATCGCCTTCTTGGTTCTCTCTTCATCAGCACAGCAACGGCCAGCAGGTACTCTCTCTCTCTCTAACTGAACGTTTTTTATTCAAATTATACGACTAACACACAAAAATTTACAAAAAAAACACACTCAGAGGAAGTTCTACTTGTCAACAAAAATAGTGTAATCCTTGAAATAGCTAGAGTCACCAAGTGAGTGTAGTGAATACTGACCGACTATTAAAGTTGGACTAACTCGCTCCGACTTAATGGTGAAAATACAATACAAGTAACTCCGACTTCACGGAGGGGTGCACATGCATAAAGTCGGACCATCGGATTCCTACTTATAATTATCCATCCTTTTAATTAAAGTTGGAGTATATAACTACGACTTTAAACTTAATTCAGACTCTTTTTTTTTGTACACATACCGGCCCAAACGGCCACCTGGACTCCCGGGTTTTTTTTTAAAATAGCACACTTTTTTTTTTAATTTTAAAAGTAGCACAGTAAAAGTTTTAATTGAGAATCTAACACAGTTTGGTCAAAATCGGGTTTTGAAAACTCGATTTTAGGCCCTGATACGCACCCCGCTTGATTACGATGGCTAATGACTGTTAGCTAAAATCGGGTTATACTTTAGCGATTTAAAAATCGTGTTTATGAAACCCGATTTTCATTCACACCGGTGAGCCTTCCGCGCCCTGCTAAAATCGGGTTTATGAAACCCGACATTGGGACAGAACGCCGCGCGCCTGCTAAAATCGAGTTTCCAAAACTCGATTTTCGAACGAACTTCTCCTGTCTACTCTTCTTAAAATCGAGTTTTAGAAACTCGATTTTCAAAGCAGACGTTGCGCCATCATCGCTGAAAAAATCGAGTTTCCCCGAGCTGGGATTTTCGACGAACCCTTTTTCCGTTCTGTCTTGAGAAAATCGAGTTTCTAAAACTCGATTTTCGGAGCAAACCCTTTTCACTACACAGGTCTGTGTAACATGTCCGGCAATGCGGAAACACTGTTTAAAAGTTTGCTCTATCACAAATCATTTATCCTCATGTAACTTGACTTGATTTCGATTGGGAATATAGCATCCTTCTCGTACAAGCAATTCATTTTCATAGAATCACATTTTCATACAACTTTGTTAAAACTTTGCTCTACCACAAACCATTCATTTTCATACAATCACATACACCCGCATGCACAAGTGTCTTCCCGAAAGAAACAAAAAAATACAACGGAATCTCATACACCATTGATCATTTACAAACATAGAAGAGATTATATATAAAGATAATTCCAAGCACTATCATTCTTTTACAACGCAAACATAAAACATACTATATCTAAAGAACAAGATCACCACAATGATACATACATATTACCCTCTCCTTCACATGAAAAAAAAAGCCGAAATCGGCCTCTCCTTCCTCTCCTTGGACGAGTCTTCCTCCTAACGGGTCTTTCTTCATCTTCTTCAGGAGGAGATAATTCTAATCTACTCGGAGAAACATCACTTGTTATGTTTTCTCCATGTCGAGTCGGGCGGACAGGCGCCGATGGAGTAATGTTGTCAATAACTTGTGATTGTTGTGTTCCATGTTGTCCACCCGTCGGCGTAATCATGGAGGGATGACGTACTCGTCTCCGCATATAAGTTGAAAGTCCCGCACCCGAAGGACCGGCACTCGAAGGTCCAGCACCCGAAGGATAGGCACTCGAAGGTCCGGCACAATCTTGTCCACTCCAAGCAAACGGACGTTCGAGCCATTCTCCTGATGAAGAACACCTTGGCATCGTCATACGGAGCTTTTCGTGCATTTCTCGTTGCAAATCCAAAATGTCTTCTCTTGTTTTGCTCAAGCTCACCGACATATTTGGAGACGAGCATGCGTTGAATCTCATAGTGCGTACGAAGTGGCATAAAAAAAATTGGAACACGAACAAGTATCTTTCATGTTGAATATAAAAAGAAATAATTGAGCTCAAAAATATCTAATCTTACCATTTCTCTTTCCACGGGACCTCTCGGATAAATGCGCTCGGGAGGCTGAGGAGCATCCTGAACAAGATATGGAATGGTGTGTTCCATATACCATTGGTCATACCGTTGTGTTTGCTCTGCAATATCCACCTCGTCATCAGAATAATCATATGTATGATCTGCCCGTTCATTCCACCATCTAATATAGTAAGCATATACAATAGTCCAATCAGTCAAATAACGACCACGCCCATCTTTCCGGTCATATTGCTTCCTATTATGCGGTGTTCTTTGAATGCGGCCAAACTGTCTAAGCACCCGTTACGAGCATGTACCTCCATCACGGAACAACGAAAAGTGGCACGGAGGCAAGCCATAGTTCGTTCTTCTCTCCAGCCACTTCAGGTACAAATTCCATAATTTGGTTGGTATACGGTTGCCAAGTAATCTATACAATAGAAACACAAAAAATCATGTCGATACAGAGTTCAAAATAAATGATAAAGAAGTTTTTGAAAACATGACAGTATACTTACTTGGCTATCCTCCTCGGTATCAAGCTCGTTTCTGTAAAAAATAAGAGTAAACCTATGTTGTTTTCGATTGGGTTGTGGGTTCCACACCTTAAAAATTATATATTATCATCAATACGAGATTAATCGACAACGATAAAAGACAAGTCTATGGATATGGTCCAAACATCGTTAATAAATATACCCGGTATCCAAGAGGGCGTCTTTCTCCACCAACCGGGGAGTGGCAAATGAGGTCGACCAACATGGATATGCTCCCACGACCATATCTAAGCAAAGAAGAAATGTCAATTACATAATACAAAGTTAACATAACAACTTAATCTTTTCATGGTTAAGTACGTACTTGCAATAAGTGAAGACATCCACCTATTCGGTTCCGTTTCATAGCCGTAGCCCCACATAACGACGGTACAAATAGCGAGCACCGCACTACCCACGATAACCTGCACTCCTCGATATCCTCCATAAAAAATAAATATTGCATGTGGACTTCCGTTCCGAGAGGTGTCCGGTAGAAGAAGACGCCATGTACATAAGTATAAGAGCCCTAGTATGATATAAACATGTTAAGCGGGACTCGTCATCATCATTAGTCGGTAACTACTGCCGCCCTTTGGCCAAATTCACTATATAACCAAGCCAACCTTATTGTGGACGGACTTTGACCAAATGGTTCGATCTCACCCCCTTGCATGGGTCGAACTCCCCAAATATCGGGCACAAACATCTTCCCCGATTTGCAAACTCCCCGGAAAAGGAACTCGAGGGGGGCCAATCACGGCGGGACCATCTATCCGAAGACCCGAAATGATTGACACGTCACGAAGAGTGACCGTCATCTCTCCCTCGGGGAAGATGAAAAGTTGATGTCTCGGGACGCCGGCGTTCCGCGAGAGCCGTGATAAAGAGTTTGCCTATCTAAAGTAAAAACTGGAGGTGACGCAAAGGAATAAATCCACCGTCTCTAGAAAACCCAAAACGTGATGATTTTCTATTGGCCAAGGTGACATTTGACGAAAATGAGATACGAATGTAGCGTTGACCCAGCTTTGTCAAAGAAATGCAATAAATGAAATGCATAAAAATTACATAAAAATGTGCTACTCATGTGTTCAATAGAAAAATCAAAAATTTAGCAAATGAATCCCAAATCAAAAATCTGCTGTATCCCAATTCAAAAATCAGAAATTTGGAATTTAATGCACAACATATAAAACTAACCCAATGTATAGACGATTTTAAAAAAAATTGCTTACAACATAATATAGAATTTTACCTCCGGCTGCGCCGAACGATGGTGAGCCTGATCGTGAAGTACAGATCCATCATGAGGTGCTCGCTCCATGCCTACAATTCAAATTAAAACGTGTAAGTGTTACAAGACATGCGTAGAAATATGATAGAAATATGCGGTAACAAATTAGATTGAACGCTGTGGTAATAGAAATGTTTAATAATAGACGATTATAAAATACATACCGTGGGTTCCTACGACAAGTTGAACGATTGTGTCCTCTTTCTTTACAAATGCTACATGTATTCCGTTGCCTGTTTGGGTCACGGTCCATCACCATTGGAAATCGTTTATTCCTTGGCCTACCACTCTTTCGGATATTAGACGGAGGTAACAAAGGTATTATATTCCTTTCTGCATCAAATGATGGCCAGTAACGTGCATCCAAAATAGTGTGAAACTCATTTTCATAAGTTGATCGGTAATAATCACTGTTGTACCACTTTGATGTGTATGTGTACGGGCCCCAATTGGTGACCCAGAGCGGTCATGACATGTTTACATGGAAAATGTCTAAGCATAGGTTCGCAACAAGTACATGTGGCGACTCACGATCAACGTCAACCCGGAATACATGGCCATATGCATCGTTTAAATCCCACTCACCAACATTGACACGGGCTTGGATGATTATCTCACGACTTTTTTCTTTCATTTCTAGTATTTTTTTCTCAAATTTAGGGGTCAAGCTGTGTTTCCAAATTCATGCCGCATGCACGACGTTGAAAAAACATAAGCCTTAAGATGATATGTCATGTGTACCGGAGCATGAATCGGTAAACCTCTTGCAATTTTCGAACACTATTAAAACATTACGAGTAATTAGTTGTCATGATTCCAAATCTTTTACCATCGATGTCGAATGCTAGAGCCATTTTGTTGGATTAACTTGTAATAACCATTCAAATGCATACGGACAACGCAATTGTATGTCCTCCATCCGCTTGTTGAAATCCAAACTATTAGAAGCCATGCCGCATTGTACATCCTTACGAATAGATCTTTTCCGGTGAAATGTGCTTGAAAATTTTGTCGATAGTGTCGAAGACAATATCGGTGGGCTCAAAGGAAACCAACGTTCTATTGCATTCTTAATACTAGCATGTCTATCGGATATGATACGAGTTCATGCCGTCGTTACCGGTATAGATGGAATGTGATGCGGCATTTGTTGAAAAAACCATGACCATGATCGATCATTCTCATTGTTTACAAGCTTGCAAATGCAACAGGAAATAAGCCTTGATCGGCATCCACACCGCAAGCAACTAGAAGTGTTCCCCGATATTTCCCATGAAGAAAAGTACCATCAACACTTAAAATGGACGACATGAGCGCCAACCTTCAATGCATGGCATGAAACTCCAAAGAAAAATAACAATTTTTGACTAGCACTCTCACACAAATATGTATATATTGTCCCTGGCATGGTCATCTTAAGCGCTTCCATGTATCTTAAGAGATGAGTGTAAGAACTCTCCCAATCACTAAACAACTTTTTAAAAGCTTTTCTTCGAGCATTCCAAACCTTGTAATATGATGGTCTTAAGGAATATTTTACTTGAACCATATCCATGATATCTTTTGGTCGGATATCTAAACGTGAACGAACAATAGGCATAATTACATGACAAATTGTGGTGCATGTTAATTGCCTATGGGACATGTTACAAACGAGTGTTACAAGTGTGGTTATTTTCAAAACTCATAATTTTCCATAACCCTCCAACCCGAGTGCTAACAGAAGCATGTAGTCTCCACTTACACCCTTCACCTCTCGACGGACAAATCAATGTGAGCTTCGACTTTGTTGATCTATCTGTTCGGTGTTGTGTGTTACGTTTCAATGCCCAAGTAGCAACGGCACTTTGTATAACGTCTTCTTTACATCTGAATACATCTCCCACCGAAAGATCGTCAACATTTTCTCCTTCACCCCTTACTATAGTTGTGTCTTCCCCTCCAACATCTTCTTCATCACTTTCAATGAAAATATTACTTGCGACGGCATTATTAATCCAAGTTATATCTTCGCCGTCATGGAATGCATCAACCGCCAAGACACTACTAACCATCTCATTCGGTAGTTCATCGTTGTCACTTGATGAATCCTCAACTTCATCATTCTCATCATCTTCATCATGAGCTTCATGTTGCTCATTCATATTACTCTGAACTTGAGATAACAATTGTGTCATGGTCGGTTGATTATAAGTGTGTGGAATCCATGTACTACATCCAACCTCAGATGACATGACCAGACATTCTTTTACAACGTATAGTACGATGTCATCGACCTCAAGACATCTCATTAAGAATACTTTAGTAGAGTTGTCATCCACAACATTTTTCACACCATCGAAAATAATTATATAATAACTTCGAGTTATTGATCTTGAGTCACACCCAATTGCCTCGAATATGTAACTCTTCAAATCTTCGTGTCTACATCCTTCCAATATCTTGATGTTACGTTCATAACCACCGTAGTAATAAGCGTAATCATTACTTATAGAAAGCATTCCATCAAACATTAGTCGGACATTGATTACCCTCGATGCCATGTGTTTGTTATGTTGACACTAACTTTGAAATACGAACTTGTCAAGATCGCATATCGGAATGGACAAATACATGAGGTTTTAGAGATACGGCCGAATTAATCCAATATGTCATGAAGATCAAATTGATCGACCGGCCGATCGGGATCGGAATCGGCCGATTCTGGATCGGATCGGCCATTGCGGATCCGATTCTTGACAAAAGGATCGATCCGGAAAATACCTCCGGCATAATCGATCGGAATCAGCCGGATCAGTCATAATCGGATCGGCCGAATCGGTAACGAACAAAATTGAATCGTTTTTGTTCATTTTTTGCTATTCCAATCGGATCGACCATGATCCGCCAGAATTGGTCCGAAACGACCGGAATCGGTCCACAACGCCGGCACTCGGGATCGGATGGTTTTTTTTATTTTATTTTTTTGCTTACCGATTATGGATCGATTTTCTTCCATTTGAATGGTCGGAATTGGTCCGATTGGATCGGATCGATCCCAATTCGATTCTAATCCCACGATCCTTAATCGTATCCAATGCTAAATTAATTTGTGCCCAACGATCAAAACATCAAAAAACCAACATCCTATGACAATAAATTATGATAAGGATAAACTAACAATTTATATTATCCTACATGAAAATTTTATACAAATTGTGTTTACGTAAAATTAATCAACGAATTTAAGCATCAAATTATACCTACTAGCCACGCCAAGAGAGCCGTCCAAGCCCTTCTTTCTTGCCAAAACCGAAACCGCCGGCCACTAACTTGCCCCGCCACCGTCGACCCCTAGTTTGCCCGCCGCCTTCGCCGAACGAGCACAAATCCGCGGCCCCAAGCCCTTCTTTCTTGCCAAAACCGAAGCCGCCGAAGGAGCACCTCGCCGCCGCCGCCGAAGGAGCACCTCGCCGCCGCCGGAGGAGAAGGAGACGCCGCCGCCGGGAGAGAGGAGACGCGCCGCGGTAAGAATGGAGGGTAAAAGGTAAAAGGGTCGGGGAAGATCCGGATGGTTAAATCGTTTTACTAAAATCGAGTTTCGAAACTCGATTTTACTAAAAGTTTGTCTCCGTGAAAATCGAGTTTTGGAAACTCGATTTTACGAAGGACACAAGTAAGAGGCGCGCGGCGTTCTGTCCCAATGTCGGGTTTCATAAACCCGATTTTAGCAGGGCGCGGAAGGCTCACCGGTGTGAATGAAAATCGGGTTTCATAAACCCGATTTTTAAATCGCTAAAGTATAACCCGATTTTAACTAACAGTCATTAGCCATCGTAATCAAGCGGGGTGCGTATCAGGGCCTAAAATCGAGTTTTCAAAACCCGATTTTGACCAAACTGTGTTAGATTCTCAATTAAAACTTTTACTGTGCTACTTTTAAAATTAAAAAAAAAAAGTGTGCTATTTTAAAAAAAAACCCCCTGGACTCCCCCGGGAGGGAGGGCTGGGCGCCCATGGTCACCCTCGAATCCCGCCCTCTCACTAAATACTATAGGAGGAATGTCAACCGAGCTAAGCTCGGCCGACTTAGTTAACTCGAACCTCTTTGAGTCCGGTTTTAACATTTTGCTTGAAAGTCTGGCTCACACCAAAGTGTGTGCTTTTCTTGTGAATTTTGTGTGTGTGTTAGCTGTTAATATATATATATATATATGTTAGTTAAAAAGAAACCTCTCTTTAGGCCTTCTCATTAACCTTCCTGTGGCCGGGTGTCGTTTTCTTGCCATCTGTGTCGCTTGCCAGCCCAGCATCTCTAGCACTCTGGCTGTCTTGCAAGCGAGCCGGGCTAAGGATGATCAACCTGGCTGGTTTATATCTAGATCTTTACCCAAAGTCAAGTTTTAAATGGTCTCATTTCGAGTTCTGCTTAAAAAATTTACTTGATCCAGCTAAAGTTTAAGTTTGAGTCCAAATACAAATTCAACAACCGGAAATCAGTCTCAATTTGAGTTCACGTGAGCTCTTTTAATTATAAATTAATTAGCTCAAACTTAAGTTTGATTTAAACTCATTTATGGAATTTTTAAATTTGAGTTTTTTAAATTCAATCGAAATTTAAACTTAAACTAACTTCTACCTCAATTTATTGAACAAATTTAACTGACATCATATAACTAGGAACAACACTCATAATTTATTCTAAATAGATAGTTAGCGCAGAATATATATATATATATTTAATTGAACTGTTTGGCAAGAATCTATTCAAACTTGATTCAATGACTCGACGAAGAAACAAATTCTTTTCAGGTCAATGATGCCATGTGTATTAGTTTGTTTAACATTTATTATATCTTATTTCCTTTATCAGAAAAAGTTCATTAGGCACCTAGTTCAGCTGGACGATTAATTTGCGCTAGAATAGTTCTCATTGTCTCCTCCGAGCGGAGAAGGGAACAGCCGCCGCATCCTCCTCTTCGAGGGGAGTTTGGATCACCTCAGTCTCCGGATGAAGAAAGTATCCTCAACCCCTGACGAAAAGAAATCACGATCTCAGTTGTCACTTAAGTGATGAGTAATGAGTTAGTAAGACGTCGATAACGATTCAACCTCGTTAATAACGAGTTAATAAATCTGTGAACTAAGTGTTGTACAGACCAAGACTGTGATAGTCGTTCATTGACATCAGCCCTAGTTAGGTCCGGTAAATTGCTGCCTGAATGCAACGATAGGTGCGTAGAGCTCTTAACTTTATATTCTATACGCTGTCTTTTCACAATAGTAATGATTGTACATTGAAGAACTTATATATATTGGTACCCTAATATATTACTAATATGTCATATCCATATAATATATGTAGAGGGGGGGGGGGGAGATGATATGACCCAGTTGTGGACTTGAAAATGTTCACACACTCCGGCAGCATCTCATATATATGTTCGGGACCTTTGGCCCCTTTCCAATCGCCAGAAAATAAAAATACATGAAAATGATAGTCAAAACTTGGTACAAAATCAACTCTTATCTCATTCGCTCCCATCGCTCCAATCAAACAAAGAAATCCGACCGGCTGAAGAGTGAAGAACAGCTCCTCCACACCCGTCTTATCTTCTCTCCGTCATTCTATCACTCCCAAAACAAGGCTCAGGAACAAGAGTAATCAAAATTGCTCTCTCTCTATCTCTCTCTCTCTCTCTCTATATTATAGACCTTGGCCTCTTGAATGGAGGTGAACACAAGTCTTCTTGTTGTTATGTGACCGGCCATGAAGGGGGTTTGAATTTGGAGGAGGGAAGGGGAGATTGATTGAAAGCAAGATCTCTAGAAAGTCTATAAAGGAGTGGAGACTGTTTCTCCTCCAGACAATGAAGATTATGATTATGAGGTCAAACTTTGCTTGTACAACCCATCCTGCATATCCTCTCCCACTATCTGCCTCTCCTTTTTTTGTCTTCCTGGCCCAGAAAATTTCCTTGGGATTTTGGGTTAGAACATCAAAATGTCTGTATGTGTGTATGATATAGATGATTCCACTCCATGGTGAAGGCTTCCACCAGACTCCTGGGGGCACAAGCTAAAGGCAATCATGTCCTGTGGCCCATGACTTGTCTCTTATATTTGTAAACGCATCTCTTCTTTTGCAAATATGCTTCACTATTCTGATTGTTTTGGCTTAACTATATAATATCTAACTTTTGAATCGGTTAAAAGTTAAACATCAAAATTTTAAATAAAATGTTTGAATACGAGAGTAATTTTTTTTATACACTGCTTAATTAATTTTAAATGATTCATTCTAATTTTTTATTTTTTGAGATTGAAAAATAAAACTTTGTGCTCCACAAGAGAGAATAAAGATAAAATTAAGATGATAGATATTTTATTAAGTCAAATCAAATACCACAGTAACTAAATACAAAGAACAAAAAAAACGTATCAGAAAAAAATAAACTTAGGAGGTTAATCATCCGTAACTTGTTATCAACTAATTAATCGAAAATCAAGACGTACTTCCCTCAGGGAATTGCATCCAAGACACCCACCTCTCCATTGAAATGATTATATATAATAATATTCTTTCTGTAAGAGTTCAGTAGTTAAGACTAATTAATTAACCAAGATGCACGCATGCATCAATAATATTGATAGAAAATCATTTCACCTGATCACTCTTTGTCTTTCACTTTGTTCTTAGAGAGAGAAATATAAGTAGCTAGATTTGTTGAGGCCAAAGGGACCGGATGCCACTGACACCCATGTAGAAAATTTCACATGTGTGTCCCCATGCAATAGGCTAGGTTACCCTTCTATGAACTGCACTATTCAAGCTAGGGGAGCCCAATGCATGTCCTTCTGGCATATGGGGACTGGTTAATTATTTCAGTGCTATCAGTATTTGAGGTCAGTAAATGTATCCTTTGACTCCTATATGGGGTCTACAAGAAAGGCAGGGGTTTCCATCAAAGGAGATGGGCTCAGTTATATATAAACAAAAGTACTTAACCAAGCACTAAATCAATATTACCTACGCTTGATCTAAATCACCCTTGAATATTTTGGCATCTCCACAAGGAAAACTTAATGATTCATGGGCTCTCTCGAATCAGATATAACGTCCAACTTTGGATGTTATCATCCAATATATATATATATACATGTATATGCCTTTTATATTTATATGCACATATATATATAATGGACAAGTAGACTTTAATCTAACTTCAGTTAAGGAAAGAACAATTTGATTTTAATTTTCTAAATGATGGTTCTCTATATAAATTAATGGAACATACATGGGGGCATCTGCACGAGGATCTGTGGTCCTGATGGCACTTTACACACACTCTCTCTCTCTCTCTCTCTCTCTCTCTCTCTCTTCCAAATCATATACCAACCTAAATAGGAGTAGCCAAAGTGGGTTCCTACTGCACACTATATAAGAGGGCATTTGTTTTGGCTTTTAATCTGAAAAATTGAACTCTTAATTTCATGTCTTTTTTTGTTTATGGTAAAAAGCTACTTAATTTGATCAAGGTGTATGTATATTACCTAATTTTAGGTTTTACTCAAAGATATAATATATATGTTACTTACATCCTGCATTATTAACAGATTACATCTGAACAATAAAAAAAATTAGACGTACCGTACAGCTTATTTTTAAGAGGCTCATTAAAATATAAGAATATATTTATAAGTTAACCATGTAAGTCACCAATGTATCTTATAAACAAAGAGTATATTTTCATGTTGATTGTTTACTTAATTATCGGAAACGGTATAATATCCATGAAACCCCTTTATGCTTTCTCCTATGGAAAGTTAACAATCGATTAATGGATGATTAACTAATATATATATACACTACTATACAATGATCTAATATATTAAAATAAAAATTAACTTAAGTGAAAAATAAAAAGTATAAAAGGAGACTACGTATTAGAAAACCATTCACAAAAAGATGCTCATAAAACACACAAGATAATCCTAAGTTATATATAAAAAAATAAAATAAAAATATTATTTTTGATTTTCCATTTTCGACGCAAATTGGGTATCACAGGTGTTGAATTATCTTAAAATATGAGTCACGGTATGCTTTGATTAACAGATAAGATTATTCATCATTGATACTCTTTCAAGTTATCAAGAGTTATCAAACTGTCCTACCACTGCTTATTAACTAAACGGGTCATATAATCAGGCGGTTGGTTTTCAACGACAACCTACTTCTTGTGTGTATATATAATGTTCATCTCATAGAATATATCACTTTACCATGAATAATATATTAACAATTATATATTTTACTTGCCCTACGTTTTATAATATAATAACTTATGATAAAAAGTTGGCGAAATGCACACTATGTCCGTTTTAGACCAAGTGCTTTCATCATACATCTATTTTCAAAAGCACTTTATCATTAGGTCTTTGTTTTCAAAATATCATCACACACACTCCATTTTAGATGAAAAATATCTTTTCTACCCTCCTTCAAGTCCACCCGCTCGACGGAGGAGGCTGGAGCATGTGGTGGCAATTGTCGTCGAGGAGGTGGTGGAGGCTGGAGGAGGCGGCGGAGGAGGCTGGTGGAGGAGGCGGCTTCGATTTGCTGCAGAGGCGGCGGAGGCGGCAGAGGAGGTTGGAGCAGGTGGCGGTAGTTGTCGTTGAGGAGGTGGCGGAGGCTGGAGGAGGCGGCGGAGGAGACTGGAGCAGGTGGCGGCAGTTGTCGTCGAGGAGGCGGTGGAGGAGGCTGGTGGAGGAGGCGGCGGAGGAGGTGTATGGACGGAAGGGTAAAAATAGAATTTGGGGATTGAGAGAGATGAAAATGAATTGGGTGACAATTTTATGAGATGTCAACGGACTAAAGAGAATGAAAATTAGGTTAACGAATTTTTTGGTAAGCTCATTTTCTTAAATAGACCTAAAGATAATTTTCCCTTAAAAGTTTGAAAAATTCAATGCCATAACCAAGGCAAGTAATTCTATAACCATCCTTTATGTTTAGTCTTAATAAACATCTAAGGCTCTCATAGTCACATAGGATCTTTAATCCTAACCTCTCCTCTCTCTCTCTCATGTATGTGAGAGGGAAAGAGTTCATATATATATTGAGAGTGAGAGGCACAGACTCACTCATGAAGCCTCATATCTTGGATAAGGTAGGGGGGAAGAGAAACGAGAAGAGTTAAACACTGACAATCTCATGTGCGGTTTCTGCAGCCTTCCATGCAACCAACTACCCCCACCTGACCACATGATTCCACCCCCTCTAACCTCCCTCGCCCTCCGCGGTCCTGCGGACAGCCCATGCATTCACTGCACTGCCAGTCCCCACACACGACCCCACCTCCACCACCCCCAATGTCCGCTAGCCCCGCCCCCCCTCCTTCCTGTCTCTGCTCTGCTCTGCCCAAGCTCGACCCCGGGGTCCAGCTCCATCGTTCGAAATGCCCACCACTGTAACTCACGGGGCGTTTCAAAAGCTCCGAGCTTTCCCCTAGCTGTGCGCCTCCGGCTTCCCACCGAGCTGTTCCGTTCCATGGGACTTGGCGGCGCATTCTCGTGGTTCGATCTCCTGCTTCCGGCTTCGACCCTGTTGCTGCTCTTCTGCGCTGGAGCCGGCGGCGATGGCACTGCCGGGTTGGAAGTCAAGTTCTTGGAAGCTCCGGCGGCGTTCTCGCCTTCCAAAGTTGCCGCATTTAAGTTCGAGGTCCGGGAGCGCTGGAGCGGTGTCGTCTGCGCCGATTGTCTTGCGCAATGCAAGGTTGGCTCGGGCAGCTCCTCGCTCTGGAAGCTGGCAAAACTGTTATTCTTATATGAACGTTCCGCTTTTGTACTCCCATATGCTGTGATTTAACTGATTTTGTTTTGATTGCTACCCTGGAGATTGGTACCCAAATTCGCGGCCTAGCCTTAGGAATCTGGAATCAGTGAGAATCTAAACGTGCCGAGTTCGCATAACCTGCAGAAAATTAACGCCGATTTCGTCCGTGTGGAATTAATTAATTTTTCTTCTTCTTTGCTTTCGTTTACGTTTAGAAAATCGCTAGAAATTCCTGTTCTTTCAGTGAGTGTGAAAGTTGCCAGCATTTTCTGTTTTCCTGTCGCGGTTCGCATCAGTGGCAGGTGTCATGGTATCTTTTTTTGGCATATTGTCTTCCGGAGGATATATATATAGACTGGCCAGTATCGCAGGTAACTCTTCGCTCATTACGTCAGTTTTATCGCATGCCACGGATGAGAAGCGTTTCCCATGCTTACGATGGAAAAGGTCATTTCATGCTGTGCTTTTACTGTTTCTGATTTTTTTCATTATTGTCATAAGATTTCACCCTCTCTTGCTTATCTTCTAGAAGAACAGTTCTAACCACTTAAAGCCTATTCATGTAATTTCCCATCTTAGCTGAACTAAGTTATGCTCAATTTATCAAAAGGAATTTGTCTATTATCGATTAGAAACTTTCCAAACTGAAAAAAATATGCTTCTGTATTTTACTTCAAACATACTTTAGTCTTAGTGATTATGCTGCTGAACCGTGGGACTTTTTTTCCCTTTTTCTTTTCACCATTTACATGCTTTGTGGACGTTTTCATGCTAAACATGTTCATAATGGATTATTTTAATATTTTTGTCCAATTATGTTGATGGTTTTATTTGTGTTAGTCAGATTTCATAATCAAAGCATGTCTGAGTTTGAGGTTTTTTTTTATTGGATGCAGTTAGATGGTCTTTCTTCTTTAAGCTGCAAATATGGTAAAGCTCTCTACACGGATTTGTCTGATGGTAACCACAAACTTGAGATATGTGCAAGTGGGCAGCAAGGGGCTGGCTGTGCAACCTACATTTGGGCTGTTGGTTAGACCTTTCTCTTCCTATTATCTAAACTAGTGCTAGAACCTGATGTAAATATGTACATCTTTTTCAACACCCATCATATAAATATATTTGATGGTTTTATTTGTTTAGCATCTGATTTTGGTATTTGAATTATAACATGTTAGTGTTGGATGCTGAGCTGGTAAATCTTTTGGGATGGGGAGAATTAGAAGTTTAAACTCAAAAGAATCGAACTAGATGTAATAAACTAGAGCAGGGTTGCATTGTTCACAGAATTAGAAGTTTAAACTCAAAAGAATCGAACTAGATGTAATAAACTAGAGCAGGGTTGCATTGTTCACTATCTTCTCGTTTTCATATACATAATTCTAGTTACACCTACAGTAAACATAATGCTCATTTATGCAACTGTATTCTACAACAGTGCAATACCTGGGGAAAGCAGGAGTGAAGTGGCTGAATGCCGTAGTGCAAAGAAGGTAGATGTCAGCTAATCACTCGCTGGTTGCTAGTGGTCCTCCTTAGTGACGTGCTCTCCCCACATTTGGCAATCATTCCATGGCAACCACCTGCTGGCCTGCTGGGAATGTGTATGCTTGGTGCCTTAGCAGGGGCACTGGTTGCTGGGATTTAGGAATGCAATCATCTGCTGTCATGGTTGGGATGCCTGTCAAGGAGGTTGGACATGCAAGGGGAGTATGGGAAGGAGTGTTTCTCTCTCTCTCTCTCTCTCTCTCCTGCTTGGCCTGTCTTAAGCCCTGTCCGGCTGTTCCCCTCGAGGAGAGGTCCTATTCTCTTACCCCCTTTCGGCTCCTAAAGTGATAGCTTGATTGTTGGGAAGTCAGTAGAACAGGTTAGATCTTAGTCAGGGTGTGTGCGGGCACAAGAGTGCTATTCCACTTTTGTCGTCTCCAGGCTCCAGCTGCCATCTTTCACCAACTGATGGGTCTGGAAGCTTAAGGTGGACGATTCCTTGTGACAATCCGCTCACTAAAGTGGATAGATGAGGCATTGCAAGGAAGGTGTTGGACAGTGGACATGACAAAGAAACGGCTCTTGGAGTGCTGGCTTACCGGTTTTGGGGTTTTCCCTGTACCTCTGGAGTCTGGAATGTCAAGCTTTCAGCGACATCCAGACTATGTAATGAAAAAGTGAACGTTTTGGCCCTTTGGTAGTCATTTGTCAAAGGAAAATTAATGTGAAATGGGTCCCCGCTTCTGTTTATGGTCCACAAATAGATTACCTAAAAATTGTTTTATGTAAAAGAATTTATGACTTGACTCAAGCTCAACTCAACTCAAGTATAGCTTTAATCCTAAATTATTTATGGTCAGCCATATGGATTCTACTTCACTCTCATCCATGGTTCGTAGAATTGGCATCTTGGTCGGGATTGGCATTTACCAACCTGATTCATGGGGTGCCCGATCTTGTAAGGCATTTCCACCAGGATCCTGGAAGTCATTTCTGGACCGATCCACCTGATTTGGGTTGTATTGGTGCTAGGAGATGGCGAGTGGCACCAGAGCCACCCCTAAAGAAGATCATATTGGTTGTCCATATTATCTGATCCTCAATAGCTTTAAGTCACTGGATCTTGGTATATTGGGTTTATAAACCCAATCGTGAAGAATACAGTAGTAGTGGCTGCAGCAGCACTGCTCCTCCATCACAATATGACAGTGATTCATATGGAATTAGCCAATCTTTACCCTGAATAGTGTTTAGGATATTTCTTCTCTGTTTTTTCTCTTGTTTAGGACTAATCGGGGCCAGTTCTAGATTGTCTTTTCTTTAGATCTATGTTTAATTTGTTCAAATCATCTCAATCTCCTTTTAGTTTGTCTACAACTACCACTACTCCCGCATGCTGTTTAATATATTTATCGCCCATTCGATCTGATATAGTATATCCACATATCTATCTTAGCATTCTCATTTTAGCAACACTTATTTTGTGAGCATGTTTTTTCTTCTTGTCCTGCACTTACATAGAACATTATAGTTCTTATAATTATACCATATTTTTTAAACTTTAGTGGATCTTACGATCACAGAAGACCTTTGTAGCTAGTCTACTTCATCCGTTATGATTAATCATCTTATCAAATTTTTCATCTTTTTAGATAATTGAACTAAGATATTTAAACTGACTATATACTTTGAGATAGTATTGCTCAATCCAAACTAATTGCTCCATCTTTCCTTTGTTTTTTGTTAAATTTATGATACATATACCTCTCTTAGTTTTACTTATCTTAAAATTCTTAAATTATAAAGTGTTTTCTTTAAAGTTATAGCTTCTTATTAACTTTGTGTGGTTCATCTATCAATATAATATTGTTTGTAAATATCATGCATCATGGTATGCCATCTTATGTATCTTTTATTAATTGATCAATAATTAATGCAAAAGATAATGACTTATCACAGATCCTTGATGGAAGTCAATTGAAATATATATTTTTTATTTTCTCTTCAATTGTGCATATACTAGTGGTTACTCCATTATACATATTGTTTATCACTTATATCTAACTAATAAGCATCATATTTTGCTCCAACACTCTCCACAAACTCTCTTGAAACTTTATTATAAGTCTGTTCCAAGTTAATAAGCACTCTATATGAATCATTCTTCATATCTTAATATTTCTTCATTCTATTTTTAATGAGAAAAATAGCGTTCATTGTAGAACAACTAAACATAAATACAAAATGATTAATTATAGAAATTAAAATTTTGCTAAAATGCCAAGCTAATAATTTCACCTCTAACTCTTTCAAATATTTTCATGATTTAATATGTTCAAAACATCTCAATCTTCCTTCTTTTAGTTTGTCTACAATTACCACTACTTGCACATGTTCTAATAATATGTTCATTACGTATTCTATCTAATATGGTATGCTCAAATATCTATCTTAACATTCTCATTTCAGTAACATTTATTTTTGCAAACATGTTTTTCCTTGTTGTCTTGAACTCACTATCATACAACATTGCATATCTTATAATTATATGATATTTTTTTTTAACTTTAGTGGTTCTTATGATCACATAGACGGATAGACCTTTGTAACTAATCTCTACTTCACCCATTGTGGTTTAATCTTATGATTAATTATCTTATTACATTTTTCATATTTTTGGATAATTGAACTAAGATATTAAAACTGAGTACTTTGACATAACATTGCTCAATTCAAATTCTCTCATATTTTCCTTTGGCTTTCATCAAATTTATAATGCATATATCTATCTTATTTGGACAGAAGCCTTCTGGTGCGATCAAGGTGCCCAGTTGGTCCATGCTCCCATGATCCATGTTAGTGGAGATGTCACCAGGTCCTGGCCAGTTCAGGTAGTAGAAAGGCTCTGACACTCCAGAGCCGTGATTTCTTGAAGGCAATCCATTGGTGAAGGCTGCAAGCTGGCAGGCGACTGATGGGTGGGCCAGTCAGCTGGTCCCAGAGGATCTCACCACTCCAAGTGTTGGCCCTGGTTACTGACAAGGAAGGATTGATGGTGTAAGTGGCAGCAAGCTGGCAGGTGGAAAGAAGGATTGGTGCATGTTCAGTGGCTGCTAGGATGGCGAAGGCAGACCCCATTGAAGGCTGGACAATTGGGTTTTACTGTCAGTCGTGAAGTGCACGAACGGGGGAACTGTGCTGGTGGAGGTGAACATTAATGGAAGGTAGGAGAGAAGTGTCACAACAGGGCACTGTTGGCACCAAAAAAATGCATGAATATTTTTGAAGAAGGGAGTAAAATGCATCGAAGAAATATGCCTCCCCTCAAATCCCTATAAGAGGCACTTGTCATCCATAAGCAAATTGTCAGGAAATGAAGCACCCATGTATGGCAGGATGGAGAAAGATAGGCATGGAAATCTCCCACAGATATGCTAATGACAGAGGCTATGAGATGATCAAGAGGTCGTTAGCAAGCAAATAAGGAATCTGGGAAGGGGTGAGCCTAAACCAATCAGGTCCGAATACAACCAAATTATGAGACAAAGTAAACAAATTCAGACATGCCCAATGTTGTCAGTGGAGTATAAAAAAGGGAACTCCTTTCTTCAAATCTGTGCGCATTAGATGAGCAATCATATGAGAAATAAGGAAGATCTGGGCCTTTATGGGCTCTGGAATTACCAAAATAGCAGGGTGATTGATCCCCTCATAGTCCCAATATATGCAAACAGATATGAGCACATATGCATAGCCAGTTGACATATGTATACATAAACAAGGAAACCTGATTCTGTTCAGCCCAAGAATGACCAGACAGACAGCTAAGTTGACTCTCCTCCTAATCTCTATGAAAGGAAGGTGTTTATATGTAATCTGGACACAACTAGAGTGGAAACCATGGAATGCGATCTCCCGAGAATCTCTTTTTCTCCACACGTCCGAGAAACGAGATCGTCGAAACGAGAATATCCATATAATATCTTTGGTACCTTGTTCTCCTCTGCCTATTACTACTCCTAACTTGTTAGATGGCCTTGTTAAGTTTGATTCATATATTTTCAATTTTATTATGGAATCCATACAAATATTTATCTAAACTTTATTTTTTGATAAAATTTTGTAACTTAATATTTTTATGACTATATAAGTACGATTGACCTAAAATGTCATCAATCTTCTATCTATATTGTTCAAGATGAAGTTTTAGTCACATATAAGATCTCGTGTGTCTCATGTGAACAATAGTTCACCTTCTCTGTATTACGCTTTTATTTCTCTAGTATCTTATTTTGATGTTTAATATGAATTCTCTTGTTCTTTTTGAAGAGATTACATGATATTTTACACTTAAATATGTACATTGATTGTTTTTTTCAAGATCCAATCTCTTGAGATTTTTTCGAGATCTCTTTTATTCAGTATCTATGAGATAAATCTATATGCAAAATGACAATTCTTAAGTAAGCATACCCTACATAAATGAAGTCCGAGATCTGATCTCTCGAGATTTTTTTCGAGAATCTCACGAGTTCTCTTCTCTTTCACCCTTCCGAGATGAAGCTGAGATCCGAGACGGCAATCCTTGGTGGAAACATAAAAAAGGGGGACTTAACGGATCCGACATATGTTTAGAGTGGAGGAAAAGTGGCTCCTCTTTGGAATTAACTATGATGGATGACCAATTATGCATCTAGGCTATCATAACAGTAAAAAGAAACACATATGGTTATGGAGATCAATGAAGGAAAGGGATAATCATAACCCTTTTATCAATTCCTGACCAGCCGATGGCCAACCAGATTGCCAAAAGTGGAAATCAATTACAATAGATGCTCAATTGGCAGCAGAATAAACATGCTGTTGCCGATGACAGAAGAAAGGATGAAAGATCTCTTCACCCAATCGTACTCTGCTGATGACATTTAAGGTCTGAGAATTGAACAATTCAAGGGCTTGAGACATCCATAAATGACATGGCAGCAAAATAAGGGAATTAGGATGCATACCGGTCACTGCCAATACCTAAGAGAGAATGGTGAGATGTCTTGCTGAAGTCCAGTGCAAACTGGATGCCAAAAGATAGATTCCGGACTTGTTAATGCTGATGGAATAGAAGGAGACAGTAACATCCTAATTTCAACCCCAACAGATGTGCAAATAAGCCTACAATGCAGTGGTAAAATTTCTAATCCCTGATCAGGTGAGATCATCTATGCATGGTCTGAATATGGGCAGTAAGAAGAAAATGAAAGAAACTAGAATATACATACCTGATTGCCCCAATGGCTATCTGGATCTGTGAAACAATAGATCTTCTTCAATCTAAGATTGGAAGATGGCTGATCCGACACTGGAGAGAGCAAAATTGAAGCCTGATAATTCTGTTTGCAGAAGAATGTTGCTGCAGCAGGAGGAGAAGAAGTAGAAGAGAGAGAATAAGTTGCCAACTGTTTCTTGCACCGAAATTGCATGGGACATCTTTATTTAAGTTAATTGATGATTGGAATGTGATTAAGAGTCAAAGAAGAGTCCAATTCCTGTTCAAACCTAAGATTCTTGTGCTGGCATCCTCCTGTCCTACTTGGAGTAGTATTGGATATTTATTTAAATGATGAAGAACGAATAATCCAATGGTCAAGATAGGTTAATAACTCAAGTTCTGGATCTAATCCTTGCCGGGTCCTTAATAAGATAATGGATCCTCCTTGATTATGATTGGATGATGTGTAAATAACGGAGATGATGTGATGATGGTGAAGGCGAAGGTGCAAGATCCAATGGTTATGATTGCCTCAATCATTAAGTTATGGACCCTCACCTTCTTGGGTCCTTAAGAGGATCCAGATTCTACTTAAGTTATGATTGGTCATTATTAATAAGGAAGTGAGATAAACTGCATATTGACCCAAAACTGATGGTGGAATTAAATCCAATTGGAGCCAATTCAGGACCACAGTACCCTACCCTTATACAGTAAAGATCGATCCTTGAAAGCATGGGTCACATGGATTTAATTTTGACTAGTTGAAGGCAGAAGCTTATTGGCACAAGTTTAATGCTCATGATAGTTGGGCTAAGTCTCAAGTCAAGGTGCAGCCCAAGCTGGCCCAGTTTCCACCTTATTGAGCACCAAGTTTGTTGATCCTAAATTGTAGGATTGATGGTTGTTTATACACCCTTGAATCGTGTGCCTTATGGATGAAATGTTAGGTTAATGCCGCAGCCCCCAGGAGTTCCTAAATGATAGGGTTTTCTGATGGGAGCATCACCATGTGGCAGCCATCAGGAGTACTTGATGTGAGGATCATAAACAAAGGAGACTTAAGTCAAAACTTCCCATTGGAAGTTCCTATGAGATAGGAGGTGAGGGAGGCAAGTGTGGGGCCCATTCTCCACTATTTTAAGCATGAACGGGTCTTCCTCATATTATCAACCAATAAGAGAGGGACAACAAGGCTCGAACTTCAAAAGAATTTCATATGAGGGCCTTGAAGGGTGCTGGAATATAGGAGATGACCGGGTCATCCACCTCTCTTGATAGCTTCCTTCACGTGCAAGTCAAAGAGCCCCCATTGGGACTGATTCTTATCCAACTTCTCTATAAAAATAGTCCAATGGAGACTGCTGCAAGGTCAGAGATCTGAAATTTGAAAACAGAGAGGACAAGAAAGACGAAGGCGCTCAGGAGGTCTGAAGTGGGGGGATGGCCCATAGGTCAGCGGACTTCTTTTCCAACTGCTGCCATTGCCAAGGGAGCCATCTCCTTGTTCCATTGCTGCCGTTGCCTGCACAAGGAAAGGAGGTCGAGAAGGAGAGGGTCAAGATGAGCAAATGCCATATCTAGTAGGTTCCTCAACCATCCCCTCACATATCCATGGCCTAATCCTTGAAGAAGAAGCCTCAATTACCAGCCTTTTACATCATGATAGTCCACATAATCTCCCTCTGGCTGATAGCTCAATCCTATGATGAAAATGAAGAATAGCACTTGATCAGACCCATCCTCATAGCGTTATTGTAGTCATGATAATATCATAGAGATCCCATACCCAGCCTAACTTCTATGGTCAATTAACCCCATCTGTAGTCATTTAAAACATACATTTCGATCCATAAGGGCAGGGAGGATCTGGCTCCCTCAATACTCATTGAGTTTAAGGATACCTGGTCCACTTGTATGTTATATCCATGTCCTCCCTCCATGGTCATAAAAAGGAACCAAAGAACCCTTCTACTACTCGCCCTCATCCTATGGCTATATGACAATACATGTATCTCATGGTTGTTCTCTCCATCATATCTACTACATATCAGTCCTTGTTGAGTACCATTTTCCATGGCCTACCCTATCCTTGACACATACCTACCCCAGAGTACCCCTTAGCCCATATACAAAGGCTACAAGTAGGACAGGAAGGGAGAGACAAGAAGAAGAAGATGCATGAAGGAGATGATGGAAAGGGAGAGGATGACACATGGCAGAATTCCATGAGGCCATCAGGGCAGAGATGACAAGGACATAGGCCTATGGGGCCATATGACATAAAATTCACTTATTAATTATTGAAATATGACAATCAAGATGTTAAGAGGCCAGCCCTTTAATTTGGGCTTCCTCGTAATATTGAACGGACACCTAAGCAAGCCCCGAAGTGTATCAATCCCGGATGGACACATAGACAAGTTCTATCGTGTACCCATCTTGGGGTAATTTCCCACTTGATAAAAGAGATTGGACATAAGCTTTTGCCAAAACTTCCCTTTGGGTCATTTGGGGAAATGGAGATATATATCATATATCCATACAATGGGCTAGAGATATCTCCCACATAATGTTGATTTCGATGTCACATAAACCTCCTCACATTGATGTACTGTGTATTCCATATCATGTATGAATGATATTTATGTATCTAGCATTTTATGTCATGATTAGGGAATATCGTATAACCCATATAGGTCGCATGGTATGTGTTGGCACCAAAAATTCCTAAATACCTAAATATGTCAAGTTTTGGGCAAAAGTATATGGGAAAAAATGAACAGATAGAGGTGACCCACATTATACCACATTTGGGACCAACGAGCCGAACGGACCTGATAAGTCTTATTGGGCTTGATCAACCCGATGACTGGCCAATAATGATCAGATACTGCTATTTGGTTTGCCCAACTCAAACTTGAGTAATGCCGTAGTTGGGTCTGAAATCTGATTTGTATTTTGCAAGTTACATGCGAAACAGTGAAAACAACTACCGAATGGCCTTTGGTAGGCTTAATAGATCCAAATAACAAAATAAGTGGGTTCACAATACTGTACTGGTCAAGGCCTCTGCAATAATGCCTTGAATGTCAAAATCTGGTTCTGGGTGGCATAATGACCATTTTGCCCCTATTCGGCCCGGGCAACCAAATGTTAGCCTAGTGACGATCAGGCACCACCATCAGGTCCGCCTAGCTCAATGTTGAGCAATGCCAGAATCAGATCGGAAATCCAATGCATATTTGGAAAGTTATGCAGAAAACACCGAAAGTCAATTTTCGGATGGCCTTATCAAGGGCATATCAGGTCCGAAAGATAAAACAAGTGAGTCCATGAGACTGTATTTGTCGAGGGCTTCGCAATGATACCTTGATTGTCAGAATCCGATGTCGGACAAACCTCAAACGGTAAAATGACCTCTTTCGCCCTTGGTAGGTTTGGACACTTCGGGACAGATCCGATAACACACGGACACATCATTGGATCTGCCCAGCTCCATATCGAGCAACGTTGAAGTCAGATTGAAAATCCGACTAATATTTGGCAAGTTATGGGCCAGAATACCTGAGACGGGTCCAAATGACCAAAATGCCCCTCCTCAGCCGCATTTGGTTCGGAAGACCCGGACTCGGCCCATTAACAAACTTGTGAGCTCATATGGTGCAGGAAAGTTAGTACATGCGGAAACTGATTCAGATCAGAAATCCGACCGAAAGTTATGGAAGAAAATTCAAAATTGGTGCTTCTCGCCAACCCACCAGGTCAGGGGCAAAATAGTCCAAGTGATTAAAAAATGATTCAGATGAGCCAGGATTGAAGACAGATATCGGATACATTGATCATAAAATTCTCGAGCCAAAAAGAATATTTTTGTACGTCTCTTCACATATAAAAATGGAGAATAAGTATAAAATTCATCAATTGAGATTATTTGGGACAAATTATGTTGCTTCCATTATGATCATAACACAATTAAAGGGCTCAAGATGATAGATCGGGAAGATATACGGAATAAGCTATTGGATCCAGTCTTATTAAGTATTTGATAAGAAGAATAGTCTCATCAAGAGACATTTGATCAAGTGCCGGGATACGTATTTATTAAGTTGAGATCAAAGAACATTTGATCAAAGACTGAGATCCATACTTATCATACGGTAGACCCATAGCCAGGTGGGTTCAAGAAAAGGAAGGACAGGATTCATATACCAAGATGATATGTGGCTGTGATATTTTGGGAAGCTTTCACATTAAGAAGTAAATGAAGAAACGGGTAGAATATGGCCTGTACGTATGTTTCCCCTAGCACTGACTTAGTCAAACAGTCACCTGTCCCACGAAGGAGGAATATGCCCCCACTACCCGCCATGCATAAGCTGCACGTTCAAGGCCTCTCGGTGGGCAGTCTTATGCTCAGCAGCCTCTATAAAAGGAGTTCTCTGACGACCAGCAGAATGGGGGGGGGGAGAGCAAGAGAAGACCGGAGAAGCTCTGCTGAATTTGCATTTGAGGTCCAGCAGATAGATCGAGGCATAAAGTACGGAGAAGTTGGTGTGCAGATCCTCCTTCACTTCCGTCTCTTTTATTCCTTCCATAGCCAATGCTTTCTTCTATATATATATATATATCCTTGAGCATTTCTAGCTCCGACTGCTGCCTGCCTTATTGGCTGCATCCCTGTCAAAATAGACTTGACGAAGTGCTCTCCCGTCATATACCCTACCATTTGTTTGACCTCACATATTGTTCCGCACCTGGAGACAAATGTGTTTCCAATTTCTTCAGCCTATATCTACCCTTGCTGCTGTCCGATGGCTTATACAGGTATGTATAATTCATGTTTGACCCTCCTACCGGACCCCTGAACAAGTATACCAGCCCCCTTCTATCCGACCATACACAGGCCATATATCAGCCCCTTGTTCGGCCCTATATCAGATAATATGCCCAGCCCCATACTTGGCCCATACCATGTCTTGAGCATGACCTTTACCCTCATGCTGGCAGCCCATCATATGCCCATGTTTGATGACTGTTTTTTCTCACAGAAACAGTCCCCTATTCAGCCATATACATGACCCTATATCAGCCCATGTGCAGAGCGTATACCTCTTTGCATACCTACATCTGATGACCATATACCCATGTAAACAGTCCCCTCTTGGTCCATGTATATGGCCTACCCGGCCCCATAGAAGGCCATCATATACCAGTCCCCCTATCGACACATATCAGGCCACATATAGCCTTTCTATCCGCCTATAAACAGGTCATATCCAACCTATATTGACCCATATACAGGTCACACAGCCTCTCTATCCAACTCATGTACAGCCCCCGATGTGAAGCATCATAGGCGCCTCAAGGTGGCAATGAAGAAAGGCTATACCCAGCCTCTTTGGAACCCACATGATGGACCAAAGACTCCCCCGGGTAGCCCTGATAAAGCAAAGGAAAAGAAGAATGAAATGATGGCCAGCAGGGCCTTGAAGACTTCATACCGGCTGAGCAGAAAAATGTATCACATAGGGGGACTGTTTACTGCCCCAGTCAGCTAGAAGATCATGAAACCAGAAAGGTCAAGGGAGCCTACAAGAAGATAAATGCCTATGCTAAGGCATGTGTGGCAGATTGATAGACAATTTCGGGCATGATCCTATGCACCTGGTCTGGACAAGGATTCTGGGCATGCATCCTGGTATCTTTGATCCTTTTCACAGTGGATGATGAGCTTATAAACTCACCCCGTTGAATCACCATCTCATATAGAGAAAGGTCAACCATAGACCAAAAACTCTATGATCATATTATGACATGACCTGCGGCATGATGTAATCCCGCTCATTTGAGTGACATCTATATATCAAATGCCACCATTATGATGAACCGAGAAAGGATTTTTATGTAACCCATCTAGTTAGTGAGGAATGCAAACACAAAATATACACATATATAATGAAAACCATCTGAAGCCAACATACGATGACAAGAAATGTCAGATCTGAAAGTGGGAAAACAAGAAGAGCCTAAAGTATGACAAAACCTCAAACCAAATAATGACTCTTGGCAACGAAAACACATCCAGGAATAATATAAAATTTCCAGACTTTCAGAATAATCAAAATGATGAGATTCTAAGGTCCCATGAATGCAGCGGGGTATATGAGGCTCTCTTGAGTCAACCCTTGAATAGATGATGAAAAACGTCCATGTCACAAGTGCTGGCCACACTGGGGTTCGGTCCTTTGAGCCATATTAGGAGTTTGATGTCACACTCAAAATTTGAATACATGAGAGAGGTTAAGAGAAGGGACTAAAGATGTTAATCCGTGAGTATGTCCAGTCCAGGAAGGTTTCAGACAAGACCCGAACATCTCAGCTGCGTTCATGCATGACAAAATACTGAAATTAATAAAAAAGGTCATGCAGGGTTTAGGTCCTGAAGAAATATGATAGAGGACAAAAGTTAGATGCCCTGACCTAAGATCATCTTCATGAAATTCTATACTCCAAGGCCCAGAGCTCAAACCCAATAGCTGTTGAGTTTCAGATCTTGATCATGTCAAATTGAACCATCCAAATGTGCAAAAGCTGAATTCATGAAGTATATACTCATGTTCAAGGCCCGAATGATATGGAATTAGGGCCTGGCATTTCTTTAATGCATAAGGGTGGGTAGCAACAGAATCTGTCAGGGCTTAGCGTATAGATTTCTTGAGTGGAGAAAAGTTAACAGAAGAGTCCTTTCATTTGAGGTCTCGAACCCCATCCATATAAGAAATGTGCGGACATAATAAAAAGTTATCCGATTTATGCATGCCCATGTTTGTTTCAGATTTATGGACTTCCCAAAACTGATAACAAGACTCAAAATGAAGAGGCGAGTTAGCAAAGCTTAAGTCTAATAATGGAAAGACTTAGAGCATAATAATAATGAGCATACTCCGAACATATGCCATTTCACTAAGTCAAGATGTAAGGACTTAGGCATAAAAATTCTGGTTTCGTCAATAGGTCTAGGATGTCGGACTTTAATGAAGATAACATAAATCTAAGTTCTTAATGAAAGGGACTTGGACCATAAAATGGTGTAGAAAATGTTGACCCGTTGCTATAAAACCAGGTGTAAACAGATTTCATCTAGTTCAATATATTAGGACTTATATGGAATCGATATGGAAGTTCATAACAAAATTTGATCCTAGTATGTTCGGATCCAAATTAACTCTAATAATTCAAAATATGTCTTAATAAAAGACCTTGAGTTAAAAGAGTTAATCCCATATAAAACATGTCAACGCATTTAAAAATCCATTAAGGAACATAAACCTTAAAATGTTGGAATCTTTAAAACACACCTCATAAAAATATGTCTCACTTAAATCAAACTTAAAATACTAAGTTTGCATTCCATTGGCTTGATGGGTTATAGCTCCCCTGCAATTGTGTTTTGTGGATGAATGTTTCCTTTTATGTATGAGTTGCTACGACGGTTAATCAAGGGTGTTCGAGAATCTCGATGTAATTAACATCGGAAATTTGCAACTTTCGATGGAGAGAGGTCCAAAGACAAACTTTATGAACCCTAACCTCGACATATATATTTTATATGCATACCACATATTTTGGCTAATATTTTCTATGAAATATCATATACTTTCATAGTAGCCAAAGATGAGATAATGAAAGTTCATTTCCCAAATAAACGAAAGTCAAATGAATTTTCAAACCATGCCTTTCACATATATTTTTCTAAATTTCTCGAGGTTTCACAGTATGCAAACATACAAATAAAGTAAGCTAAAACAACCAAATCTGAAAAGTTATTTAAATAGATGACATAAAAATGAAGATGGTTTGAAAGATGCCAAAAACTGTTCTAAAAAGTATCATCTTATCATTAAAATCTGAAAGATACCAAGTCTAATTAAAAAAAACTTCGATCAGATCATGTAGAATCGAAAATCGATGCCAGATCTGGAATTTTCAGATTTCAGTCAGTCATGAAATGATTAGGTCTTAATCTGATTTAAGATGGTTAGATCTGAAATAAGCACCTAAGTTTTAGATTCAAAAAGATGATAATATCTCAATACAAAAATGAAATGCCCGGTTTAAGTGTCACCAAGTTAATTTCAGATCTGATATGGTTAATGGGGTGTGAATATGGGTAATGTGAAATCTACTAGACCCCACACCTAGATATAAGTTTCGAAATGACTCATAGGGGATCAGATATGAAAAATGATCTTAACTTAAAAGTGTCTGATGGTTCATATCCTAAATGAAAGGAAACTGAAATTGTAAGTCAGAGTCTGATTTTAGAATGATGGTTTCAGATTTAAAAATCTGAATTATCTCAGGCCCTATCTTGAATTGAAGACAGCATAAGAGACATCTTGATTAAAACTAGCAAAATCTTTATAATTGTAATTAATGTTACATAAGTAGTAGTTTCTAGATGGTGCTAGCCGTCTGTTATGGGCAAATGTGAACTCAGTTAAATCTTAGAATAGACAGCTAATGAAAAGGTTTCTTCTTATTGCACTTCTGTTAAATCAATGTCAGGCTCACTGCTTTTCAATATTGAAAGTCTTGTTTCACGGGTCTTATTGATTGTTACATATAGAAACTATAAGTGAGACGAATAAAAAAACAGTTATTCGAGGAGTAGCATTCCTCTCATGTAAACAATGGGACTATGGTGATCCATTGTCTGAGCTGGTCGTCATTTTGTTATCTTGATACATTCTCAAATGGCATTTCTTCCATGTATAAGGGAAGGAATAATTGTTTTTTTTTTCTATTTTTGCAGACACAGACCCACCTACAGCTTATATCTCAACTGGGAAATATTTCACAAATGCAACTATGTTCTCAGTGGATATTTCTTTCAGTGAGCCTTGCTCTGGTGGGGGTGGATTCAGATGTTTCCTAGACGAGTGTAATGTAAGTAGGTAACTTCATTATTCCTTTTTATCTTCTTTCTAAAGTTTTTGGCTGTTGTAGTTAAATTTTGTAATCCTTCAGATTCATGTATGAATGAGAAATTATTTGATCCAATTTAATTTATATTTTGACTCGCCATCACTGGATTGTAATTGTTGCAGCTTCTAGTATATGGAGCCGGTCAAGTAGAGCCATCAAGCCTCAAAGTTCTTCAGCCAGACCTGAAATACTCACTTCTTATAAGTATATTGACTAATAGCACATATGGACGGCTGTTAGTGGTAATGGATAAGGGTTTCTGTACAGACAGGTCTGGAAACAGGTTTAGGCGAACAACAAATTCAAGTTTCTTTTTGCATTTCGGTATGTAAGGGTTTCAATAACATCGTCTGTATATTATTCAACAAATATGATTTTGTGAAAAGTGCATCAAGCCATGAATCTGGTGTACACATGTGTGTAATTATCAGACAATATTATTTTGTGAAAGAGCACATCCAGCCAGGGATCTGGTTTATATACATTATCGATGAACCCCTCTGTTTTTTCCTTCTCAGTTATAATTTTCTATATGGATGCAAACATTTTAAACGTTAATGGTGAACACAAGAAGATGCTAATAGTTGAATGTGTATAAGCTTCTTGAGCAGATAGCAGAAACATTAACCTTATAGTTTGGCTTAAAAAATACAACTTCAATCTTTTGTTATTTCTATGTGGAGTTGATTGCCAGATACAGGTTATAGGTAAATTGCAAATTCACCTCTACTGATTTTTAGTTTTTACCTTTTTTTGTTATTCTCATATATTACTATTTTTTTTATCTGTGTCAGCAGATTCTTGTTCTATTCCTTTAAATGTGTATGTAGCCTAAGTTATTCTTTATCTGAATTTACTGGATTTCAGATCGAAGAGATGTATTTGTAGATGTGAAAACTCCAATCCCCAAGAAGCTACTGCAGATCAACAATGTGACAAGAACAGTGGAAGCAACCAATAGTTTTAAGAAACTTAAGTTGTACTTATCCTTTTCAGAGCCTGTGGTTAACACTTCTTCTGAAATCCTTAATGTCATTCGCACAACTGCTGGTGTCGTTATTCCTACCAACAGGAGCAGCCATGGAAACCGTCGATTTGGCTTCCTGGTTAGCTACTTTCCTGTTCACCGTTGAGTACACATTTTATTCTGTCAGGTTCATGGAGTATTTTTCTTAATTTCTTAGCATAGCCACTTCTCTTTATCTAGCGGTAAAATTTCCATCAAATGATGGTTATATATTCTTTTTCAGGTTCGAAATCTATCAGGAACAGATATTGTTAGTTTAAGTCTTGAATCAAGCTCCATAGTTAGCAGACAAGGAACTCCAGTTTCCCCAACTGAGCCAGTCACATTTCTTTATGGTACTTTCTACAGTCTTCTTGGAATGAAACTAAGCACACATTATACACAATATATACTACCTTTGTCAGATTTTGGATCAGTGGCGAAGGATTGTATAAATTATAACATGCAAAAATATGCACTCACATGTTGTATGAAATGTACCACTAACTAATATTGACCCTTAAGATGACCGTTACCATAGACCTCATAAAATTGCATTATGTTTCTTTAAAATGGGCATTTGATTTTTCTGCATGGGAACTGTTGAAGAGAACTGGACATTGAATATAAATTGAAGTTGGTCAGCATCGTGTAAACCAAGGTACAAATTAAAATGATGCTTAGTATGACATATAACAAGGCATGGATAAGTATATTTAGACATTTACTTAATTAGCAAGGATGAGACTAGGATGCATGTTATTTTGATTAAAAGAATGGCTACTGTGAAAGCTGATCTGCAATATCTACTATATAGAAGATGTATGAATTATTATTTTATGCTCATATAATTACATCGAAACTGACTTTGAACCATGTTATACATGTAGCTAGAATTACTGAATTTGAACAATGACAAAGTTCCTCATCAGAAAAGATAAAAACATTTAAGATGATGCCAAATTTCTGCACATTTCACTTGAAAATATACAAGAGGGTGATTACACGACCATCTATTTGATGCTCTGACATTAAAGTGGGAATTTAAACAGATACAAAGAGGCCTTCAGTCATTCTCAGTACATCATCCAGAATGAGGACCAGAGAACACATTGTCCTGGTACTTATCAAATTTGTGAAGCCTGTCTTTGACTTCAATTCTTCAAATTTAGAAATTTTCGGGGGTCATTTGCTGAGGCAAGTGTTCATCTAAGTTTTGCAAAATGTTATTTTATTGAAAAATCATGACTTACTGTGGATAAGTACAATTTTTTGATAATTATGCTGAAAAGAGTGGTATTATTTATTTTATTGGGCAGCTTTCATGAAATAAGCCGAAGCATATATACTGCAGAAATACATGCAGATGACTATGTTCTGTCAGTAAAAGTTCCTGAAAACACTACTATAGATGTCTCTGGAAATGGGAACCTGGCTTCAAATCTTCTACAAGTTAGACACTGTAAGTGTAAGCATGATTTATTGCTTCTCTCAAGGTCATTCCGCATGGGCACTTATCAAAGTTTCAACAGTTTTATACAAGGGTCAAAATTTCCATTTTGACCTTTTCCATTATTGAAAATTTAAATAATATAAAAAAAGCACATACTAAATAGAAATAATTAATAGCATACTAGTTGCATCAGTAGTATTTATCTGTGTGCACATTAAGGATCCATATATAAAGAATTCCAAAAACAGTGATCCACTACTTAAGTGAGATAGTTCTTTAATGTAGTCACAGAGAGATGTAGAACTATATGGCCATGGCATCATACAAATATTGGATTTTATGAGATGTCAAATTTAAAAAGTTCCCCAAAAAAACATCCTTCAGATGGGAATACTACATGAATAATTTCGTGTGTATGTTTGATATTAAAGTCAGCTGTATACAGTGAGAATCTTTGGTGTTAAAGTGATCCCTTCGTCAATGGAGCCATCGCGAAGGCCCATTCCTCTCCGCTGGGATGATGTCAAATCCCCCTGCCACTGCCAAAAGCAGAAGATCTTTGCAAAGGTGACTGCATCATCACCCTTTCCCCCACCTCGAACAGTTGCCGACAAACAGCCCACCGGACTTTCATGTTATGTCCCCAATGATGAAGGAACAAAGGCGGGCACAACACAAAGGTTGCAAATGGGTTAGTCATTGTGTGCTGGGGCACACCCAACAGGAAGAAAACGAAGATAGAAGAATTGATTTAGGCAACCCATGCACATTCAGCTAATCACTAGACCCAATGGACCCAAGACAGTTCATAAACAGGCCAAAAGACCATTAAAATTCTAAAATAAACAATGTATTTTGTTGAGAATGATGCTAGGGTCTAAGGACGTACCATATGTCTCAACCAAACTTAAATAAACATTCACAAATTAATTAAGCAAACCAAGACTAATTGGGGGGACCGTGCATGCCTCTACGCCTTTACCAAATCTAAAAGAATCATAATGCATGGACTAGTCGGGGCTTGGGGGTTGGGGGGCCACACGCCTTTATGTCCCTTAGGTTGGCATACAAAGGTCGTCCTGAAAGGGTAAAAGACCTTAATGTCATAACATACCCCCGTTAAGGGATGGATATACCTATTAAGCCGTGGTGAGGCTATACATGTTTAACATACAAATACACCGAAATGCAAGCTAATGTGGTCCCTAAACCATGAGACGAGTCCCCACAGGCCTATCAATGTCAGGGTATGCTCAATCCTAAACCAATGGAAAGAATCCCCACATGCCTATCAAAGACGTGTGTACTCTATCCTAAATTAATGGGGATAGTCCCTAATGCCTATTAAAGGTTAGAAGAGACTCAACCTCACATCAATCAATGGGAAGGATCTCCACATACCTATCAAAGGTCGGGTGCATTCTATCCTAAACCAATTGGGATGAATTCCATAATGCCTATTAAAAGCCAAATGGATCCAATCCTAATTCGTTCAAAATTTGAGAATTATGACTTCTATGCCTTCCCTCTATGTACATGTTTCTCAAGTTGAGCAAGCAATTAAGATTCCATGTTCAGTTCACGTTGAATAGTGTGAATGGTGTGAGGAGCATAAATAGCCCTACTGAACTGGAGGAATGCAAACATCTAAAAATAAGAAACTTGCAAAAAGTAACCAAATCAGAACATAAAAAACGGGGACAAAAATAACCTTGCTAGAAGGTGAATGCTGCAGTTATCTGATCAGGTGGACCTCAGTATGTCTTGGGTAGAGGATATATCAAAACCAGATGTGGACCTGAGGGAGAATTGGAATAAAAATGCAGAAAACTAAGAATCTAAAAAAAATGCCATCATCAAACAAAAAGCTCATTCAGAAATCAGATTAAACATGATAAATCTCAGTTAAATCTGAAACCTCAAATCTTAAATTCCAACTCAGATTTTCAGATCCGGAACAGCACCCTGTAAATTAAACTAAAAAACTCAGTCAACTCTCAAAACTGCCAAGTCCAGCCAAAACAAAATTGAGGAATTTGAAATTTATACAAGAATCACAAACAAAAAATCCCATAAGCTTAGTGTTGACACCTAAATTTTTGAAAAAAAAATGAGGCCAATTAAAAAAAATGGCATGCTCGGTCTCCCTGAGGAGCTGGGTTGTGTACAGCATGTACAGGCACCGTAGACAAGCCCAAACAATCCCAATTCAGTCCACCCACAATGCCCATCGACATAGCCCAGAATGGGACTCCAATTGGCCCAATTCGGTCTACTGAAAGGCCCATTTGCAAGCCATCTCCAAGGCCCACGGGCCTGCTCAAAAAAGGGCCGGACAGTCCTCTAAATGGGCCAAGGAAGCTGCCCGCGGACCTGCTCAAACCTGGGGCTCGACAGAAAAGAAAAGGAAATATAATAAAAGAAACAGGAGATCCAGCAGGGCTATCGGAGTCCTAAAAGGGTGGAATCTCCCGAATCCGCCTCAACGTCGAGGCATGTTTAGCAGGTTTTCCAAAAAAGGGGGGGGGGAGATCGTAAAGTGGAGGGAAGTCCATCCCGCGCACGGTGGATCCCCTCCGAGTCCTCCACGGACTGGGATACCCTTGATTCGGCAGGTCTTCTAACGGAGGAAGGGGGGTGTAATCCTACTCTACGCGGCAGAAAGAGTTGGAAAGGAGAACGGGAGTGAATCCCATAAATCCCGGATCTCTCCGAGTCCGGCTGGAGCCGGAAGTTCTTCTTCGGCAGGTATTCTACGGAAGGAGGGAGAGCGGAGGGACCTATAAAACCCCATCGGGGCAGTCACGCGAGAGGAAGAGGGAGGTAGGAGCAACCAAGAGATCGAAAAGAGAGAAAGGAGAAGAGCATTGAGCAGGAGGGGATTTACCGGAGCCGCGGAGCGTCCCTTTCTTCCCCCGCCGGTTTCTTCTCCCGCCGGACGCCGTAGCCTCCACCGCACACCGCAGAAAGCACCGTAGAAGTCCAAATCTCCTCCTGTGACCACCGGTGAGAACTTCTTCTCCCTCCCCTACGGCCGACGGACCCTTCTCCTCCCTCTACCAGTGCCGCTGCCGTCGAACGCAGCCGGAAACTGCCGCAAACGAAGCCGAGGTGCCGCCGGGAGCCAAAGAGAAGCCGCGCGGGACTGTAGTAGGGGGAGAATAATGTCTCCCCCAACTATATGCCACGGTGGAAAATCGTGGGGGCCACCGTGAGGGAAAAATGCAAAAAAAAAGAGAAGGGAGAGGCGCGACCGGGCGAAGCCGGCCGGCTCCCTCCCTCTACTGAAGACTGCCGGTCCAAACAGTGCCGGCCCGGGTAAACAGTACCCGACCGGTCCAAGGAGTGGACCGGGTCCTCTGCAGCCAGAACCCCTGCGCACAAATGCAGGAACCCTTCTTCAACCAAAAAAAAAAGATTTTAAAATAAACAATCCAATGAAAATAAATAAAAATCTACATTTAATTCAACAAATCGGACTAGTTTGGGGGTCGACTAACCATCCGCCCCTATGTCTCGGCTTAACTTAAAAGAATCCAAAATTCGGACTAGTTGGGGGGTCGACTAACCATCCACCCCTACGTCCTTAAGGTAGACATACAAAGGTCTATAAAAGACCCCAATGTCTTACCAACTTCACCAAGCTATGCAAGGCTCAAGCATAATCAATATGCTATCATGCCGGTCATATGCTAGTGAAATCTTCAAAAAATAGTGGGGGATGCCCATAAGTCTATTAAGACCGGGTACATGCCGCCCATGAAATGACAAGTTCATCAACTCATGGAAGGAATTCCCACAAGTCTATCAAAGACCGGGATATGCTCAATCTCAAGACAGTGACATGAGTCCCCACAAGCCTATCGAAGGCCAGGACATGCTCAATCTCAAATCAATGGAAGGAATGCCCACAAGTCTATCAAAGACCGGGGTTTCTTTTCCATCTCAAGTTGATCAAACAAGTTCCATGCTCATCAAGGACTTAAAAAGACCTAAGTTGCTGGCCAAGTTGTAAATCATGTCTCATATTGAGGAAAACAGTGAAAAATTCATGTTCGGTACATAGATTGATGTTACAAAGAGGAGAGACAACCACATGAAATTTCTGGAATGCAAGTCAACAAAAAAACTAACAAACGATTCTGAAATTTGGAAAGTTTGAAACCTGTGAAAGACATTAAAATCTGAAACGTGTAAATCTGGAATTTGAAGACTAAAATCTGCAAATGTGTACACATGGGCCAAATCCGAAACATACAAAATCTGAAATCTTTGAAAAGTGCAGAATCTGGACTCCGAAGATTAAAAAAATCTGAAATTGAGCACAAATCTGAAACCTGGAACAAAAAACCTAAAAATCTGAAATCAAAACCTGCAGTCCGTAATATGAAAATATGAAGAGTTCTTAAACCTGGAATCTGCAGGAGATTCAAAAAATCTGAACTTCACAAGAAACCGAAACCTGTAAAATCTACAGAATTACAAATCTGAAGTTTAAAAAATCTGAAACATGTAGAATTCGAGACCTGGAATCTGCAGGCAATCAACCCAAACTCATGAACAAATCAAATTTCCCACATCAAACCTCAAGAGCGTTCAGATCAAATTTCCCAGACCCAATCCAGAAACATTCAAGTCAGTTCTCCTTAACCAAGTCCAAACCGAAAATAAACACATCTGCAACCAAAAATCAAAATCCAAATCAATTTTTTAAATCAAACCTTAAAACAAATTAACTTTAACCAAACAAGTCCAAAACAAACTGAAATTAAATCAATCCATAAACAACTTTTAACTCAAATCAATTCTAACCAAAAATCCAAATTAAAGCCGATCATAACCAAGTGAACTTAATAACCTGTCAAACGTTAAGTTGAACCCAATTTTCGAATTCAAAATTCAATTCCATTCCAAACATGGTCAAATCAATTAAATTAAATCAAACCCAAATAAAAAAAACTTTAAATTAACCCAAATCAATCTTAATCAGGCAACCTTAATTCAAATTAAATAAGGTCAATCAAACAAATTATCAACCTGAACCCCCATGAAATCTGCAAGTTAATCAAAGTCCAAAATGAGTTAACTTTAACATAGAAACCCAAAGAATGTCAAATTCATGAAACACAAACTCTGCAGATTTAATTGAATCAAACTCAACCTAATTAAAAATTAAACTCAAATCAAACTCAATTTCAATCAAATTCAATTCAATCTAAATCAATCAAAGTCAACCAAATAAATCTCTCAAATTAAATTCAAGTAAATCAATTCCAAACAAATTCATTCTAAATCAAATTAAAACTCACACACCAAATCCAAATTTCAACCAATAAAACAAACTCAAATTCAAACTAAAATCAATTCAATTCAACTTAAATTAATCAAACCAATTTAACTCAAAATCAATTTTAATCAACGCAATTCAAACCAAATTCAAAACCAAATTAAGTGCTTGCCTTCCATCAAATCCATGGGGTTGTTTTCTCCTATGCATGAATGTTTATTTCGCGGATGCATGTCCTCTACTTCAATGGATTGCTATGACGATAATCAAGGGTATTCGAGAAATCTCGATGTAATTAACGTCGGATCTTCGCACCGTCCGTCGGGGAGAGGTCAAAACAAATTTTCAAAGAACCTAACAACCTCAACATAAATTTTGACCCTAGCTAGTACTTTTATGAAATATCATCTATTTTCTTACAAAGTCAATGCTAAGGTCTAATTCAAATTCAAAAGGAAAATGAATTTCCACAAAAGAAATAAAATCTCTTTTTGATTTTTGAGGTTACATCACTTAGAATGATGAATATGGAGATAATCCGAATTTAAAGTACAGGCAAACTTAAGACAAAAGGGGAGATAAGGGAATCAGTTAGTCCACAGTAAATCAAGTCTGGTAAGAATTGAAAAATTTAAAAAGTTTGATAAACCAAAATCTTAAGAAATCTGAATCTCAAATCTCTATATCCTCCAAATCATATAGTTTAAACTCAACTCTCAAACACTCAAACTGAAAGGGAGACAGTTAAGTCCATGAATCTACAAAAATGAGATTACTGAACATGATAATTGTTCATTAACAATAAAAGAATGTCAAGCACCCAAAATTCATGGATCCCATAAGAAACAATGGAGGAGAGATGAGAATCAAAATGCCTAGAATGTGAGAATGGAAATAAAGGAGTGAAGGCCATCCTATTCCCCAAGTCCAGGTGATCTAACCACCAATATATCCCTTTACATGATTGAGCAAATACAAAGAAACCAGGATAGTAGAAAGCTTTGTCATCTAAGAGAATAAAAAAGGAAAAGGAAAAATCTGAACTTGAAAGAAACCCAAGGTCAGAGTTAATTTTCTAGAATTTGCTCTTAATAAAAAAAGACAATCTGAATGACAACGTTAAAAACTAAAGCTGGGGCCGAACATTTTTAACTTGTCACCAAGAGATAATGTGAACCAGAGAATCCCTAATCATCAGATTTAAATTTCATGCAGTTTGAATTCTAATTGAATTAAAAAATAAAGAGAAATAAAATAATTTAAAACTTCTAAACTGCAATATGAAAGTTTCAAAAATCTAGAAAAACTCGCTAAACCCCCTAACTCAAAACTAAACCCCCCAAAAGTCAAACTGAATTCAGGCCAAACTCACAACATAATAAAGAATCGTTCAAATTTAAAAGACACCAAATCTCAATCAGATAAATAACCAATTCGAGATAAACCAACCCCTCTCAACAACTGAAATTAAATTGAAGAAAATTTTAAAAAATAAAATAAGTCAAAATTTAACCAAAACAAAACACATCCCAAATTCAAAACAATAAGTGTTTGCATTCCATCAAGTTCATGGGGTCGTTGCTCCCGAATGTGTTATTTTGTGGATGAATGTCTTCTATTCACAAATTGCTAGGACGGTTAATTAAGGGTGTTCGAATAGTTGTTTGATGTACTTCGCAAGTCCGATGGGAGAGGTAAAAAATATTTAAGTTTTCCAAGAATCCAAAAACCTCAGTGTATTTTTTATACATATCATGAATTAGATATAGTTCTATTCTATGGAATACCATCTATTTTCCTAGTTGTTAAAGCTAAACTTAAATGCAAAACATCTTTTTTCTAGAAGGATAAAAGGTTATGTTTGAGATTTTTCGAGGTTACATCACACCTGTATGTTAAATTCATGCATGGCTTTACTCCGACTTTTTAAGCATCAAATAGCATAGCAAATGGATAAACATGGATCCTTCAGAGCTCATGTTCCCCTACAATATTTTACTGTATACCACTTCTTTTGTCTCTGTAACATTGTAATTTTTCCACAAGCTGCAAAATAATAGTAGAAAGGTGAACACTGGAACAGGTACCACGTGCAACAGAAATCTGAACAAGTTTTTACCTAAGTCAGGATATTAGTGTTTCCTTTCAGGTCAGGCAATGAATATTCCCAAACCAAGAATCATTTTAATTTGAGTACTCTAAATAGTCCTTGAAGCATCTAGGCTGCCCCAGGAGGTAGCTTTCTTTTTTGGGCTTTTTTATATCAAACAATCACCTCATGCTAATTCCAAGTGATAGGGATCATGATATTGTGGAATTACGTATAGTATTCTAAAATAAGTTCCTGTTTTTAGTTTTGTTATGGCACTATAACCGTAAACTAATATTGTGCTGCTATATTGGTTCATATAATTTATGATTATTTGACATATATCCTTGCTGTTAATTCCTAAAGACCCTTAATCTGGTTCCTACTTACATTCTTGCGGTTAACATGAGAAAGCATCATAACATGAATATTCTCTCTTCATGAAGAATAAAACATAAATATCCTTGAAATTATACACAACTACTTAGATTTCTGCTTTGTTTGTTCTAGTGTTTCCCTTCAAGCAACTCACAAATGGCCGATGGAGAGGTGCCCAAGTAGATAAGTAACTATACTTTCAGGGATATATTAGATATTCCCTTTGTGGAGAAAGGAATTCTTATTTTGATACCCTCCTCTGCGCTTTTAGAATTGTTAAGCTTACATTTTTTTAAAGTTATCTTAAATTATAAGGACTGGTATGCAGAAAGTACACTAACGCAAAATCAACTGCTTGTTACAGCGTTATTGTAAGTCTAATTGCTAGGGAGTCATTTTTAAAGTATTAGAGAAGTTGGCTGAGTTTTTTAGAGTTAGATTACAGGTAATTATTTGAAAACACACTAGACTAGACTATGGTGATTGGTTGCAAAAAAATGCTTTATTTCCATAGATGAACTTATACATGAATCAGGTTCTATGGGTAACCATGGAAGTAAAAGTCACTGCAGCAGCACACTAATGCAAATTTCTATTTATGTTGTTTTTTATTGTTGTTTAATGATATATACTAATTTCTGCAGATTCTGTACCTGTAATATCATCAATTATCTCTGACACTACAACTGTCTTGTTTGTGGTGACATCTTTTGCTGCTGCCATGGCAACTGTTTCAACAGCAAGCCTTTTATCATGTGGTGTCCTTCCTCAGCAATTTTCCTATTTTATATCTGAGCCATCCAGGAATCTTATGGTATGCTATCTGATGCTATGTCAATGGCTATATAATTATGCAATAGGTGGTACTTTTTTTGGGGGGAGTATCCAGTTTCTGGCCCCTATAAATAGCCAGTTTTGTGTCCTCTGATCTAATGTATTAATTTTAATTCCTCAAATCAGCAGTTATTTATTTGTTAATCATACAGTCAATTTTGTGAAACCATAAAGAAGGTTCCTTTCCTGATAGTAATCAAATTCTAAATGCAACCTTTAGAGTTACCCGTGCCTTCTTTGAGCACCTGCATGGAATTGGATCAATCAATCTAGGTGGTATAAGAGGAACAATTTTAATGTTGGTAAGGGGACAAACATTGGGAAAATTGAAACCTAACTATGATAATTTAAGCATTTGCAGGAAGCTGGATTGACCAAGCTTGTTGTATATAGATGAAGATAGGCATTTTGGATATTGAGATTATAGATTATATTGATGCCTGTTAATGTCTTGTTGGGTTTCTCTGATCATTTTCCCCCAAATTTCGGACTTTCTTAAAATTGTGGATCAATCCTACTATATTCTGATGGATATGGAGGCATAGTTTCTTCAAGTGTGATTGTGTTGCCCCATCGAAAACACTGGTAAAGTGATGAACCTCAGAATCTAAAAATATCCCTTTGATGCACTTTCCAAGTAGAAAAAAATAAGGGGAATCATAAATACAATTTGGTAAAAGTTGTTTCCACATTGCAATTTTTTTCATATGTTACCATGCAATGTCTTCTTGTGTGACATAAATTTTATTGTATTTCTTTATAGCGAATTGCCTGTCACATCCAGCTGTTTGCTCAGTTTAAATGGCTAGCTGTGACCATTCCCGTACATTACTATGAGTTTGCCAGAGGACTACAGTGGAGTATTCCTTATCTCAAACTCCCATGGGAAAATAAATGCATTCTTGGATACCCAGATTTCTCTATGGGTACTTACTCTGTGATATCAAGAACAAAAGATGTTCAAACTTTTGATGCGTTCCAGCAAAGAAATGATACACTAAGGCTAGATGCTTCTTCATATGGAATGCCGCTTACACCCATCGAGTATAGGTCATTGTTTGAGGTACTAAGCTCTCCCCTTCTCCATCAGTTTCATTATTTTCACTAACTAATGTCGTACTACTGAAATCCGAAATTCATGCTTTCAGAACCTGGATATGAAACCAGAAGCTTATGTTGTAGCTTCTCAAAATTCCAGTGGGTAAGATGAAAGAAGCTTGGACCAATTTCTGCTTTATCTAGTTTGTCTTTCACCAGCATGATCTCGAATCTTTTGGACTATTTTGGTTGATTTAGGTGTAAATTCCAGCATATGATATGCCAAAATGCTTCATTTTAATGTTTCTTTCTTTATGTTACTTGCCCTGGAGCCCCACATTAGCATCTGGATGTAGTGATTATACATAGTTGTCAAGGCAGTTGCCTAGATGCCCATCAGCCTGCAAAGCATTAAAATCCTGTCAGCCTGGTATTGTGAGGAAAGGTTCTGCCTAGGCAAGTTAGTTAACAAAATGTCTTGTACTGTTTCAACTTTCATTCAGTCTATTTTAGTTGGTTATTTTACCTTAAATGTATCCATTTAGCTAAATAAATTGGTCTTTTATTTGTATGCTATTTATCTCTTGTTATGTTAGTTTATTTTAAATCAACAATCAATATGTTCATCATGTACATTGAAATAAGATTTTATTAAAGAGCCATGTATTTATTATCTACTTTTGTTGTTTAAGGTGTTAATGAAGCACCATTTAAATGGCCGCCTAGTGCTTTAAAGCTTCAGCTCCTCAAGAATGTGTTTGGTTATCTTGTTGTCTTAAATTCTTAACAACTATTTAAAGAATATTGCACAAATTCATACAACACTCATGTTTTAAAGAAATATGTTCATAAAATGAAAATAACATTCACCTTATAGTTATTGGTTCCCTTGTGTTGTGTATTTGCAGGTGGAAAGATTTTGGAAGACACATGTTCTGGTTAGGCATAATAGGTGGTGGCCTAATGTTGATACACGCTGTTGTTCTTTTTGCCTTGAAGTTCAGGAGAAAAGATACTCGTACACAAAAAAATTATGGTGCACTTGTGTTTCCGAGATTTGAAATATTCATGCTCATTCTTGCATTGCCATGTATCTGTCAGGCGTCGGCAACTTTAATTGAAGGTAATTTAGTGAGAAAGAGACTACATGATGATTTTAATAAAGCCAACGGCTTTTTTCCATCACACACTACAAGTTTTTGAGCACCTGAATAGAAATGGCTTATGGCCTGTTTGGTGAGTATCAAAAACAATACCATATGAGTATTGATATTGATATTTCTAGCGGTTAGAGTATCAATATCAAAATTGATACAAGTTGACATTGGTATTGCATAACATGCTTTGGTTGCGCTACAAATTTCAAATTTCATACAATTAGTCAAACACCTCTTAATGATTGCTATCAATATCAATTTTAAAATTGACAGTGATAGAGGTGTCAAGTAATGTTGCCAAACAGGGTCTTAGCCTAGGTGATGAATTTCCTTTTTTTCTCTCGTTCTTAACCTCGAATGCTATCTAACATACTAGTTACTTGGATGCCAGGGCAATCTACTAGGGGAACAATATTGGCCATTTTGCTCCTTGGTCTCACATCTTCGGTCCTACTTTCGCTGCTGTTGTTCATCTCCCTTGGGATTTCCATGGGTAAGCTACTACAATACAAGGAAGTTCATCAGGTAGGACAAAAGGTCCATTGGTATCAGGAACTTGTAAGAGTGACTCTTGGCCCCGGCAAAAGGGGGCAATGGACTTGGAAAGATCAGGCTAGTTCTGTCTATCTGACAAAATTGGGTCCATTGTTTGAGGACCTCAGAGGTCCACCCAAGTACATGCTTTCGCAGATCTCTGCTGGAGGAAGGACCGAAAAGCATGGAGATAGGATCATTGCTTCTGATGATGAAACGGAAGATGCAGAAGCACCGTTCATTCAAAAAGTTTTTGGCATCCTCAGGATTTATTACACCCTTTTGGAAGCTCTTAAACGAGGCTGTGTTGGTCTCCTTGCTGGATTCTCAGCAAGAAAGTCTTCCAGGGTTCCAACACTTGTTGCTCTATCAATCACCTCTGTCCAGCTATTTTTCCTTGTGTTGAAGAAACCCTTCATTAAAAAGAAGGTTCAGTTGGTGGAGATAATCACTGTTGCGAGTGAGGTAGGTGTGCTGGCTGCATGCCTTGTTGCCCTGGAAAAGGACTTATCAAATTCTGGAGAACAGAGAATTGGAATCTTCATGTTGGTGCTGTTCATAATTGGGTTTTCCTCGCAGATGGTCAATGAATGGTATGCACTATACCGGCAAATTTGTCGGCTAAGCCCCGATAGAGATTCTTTCTCCTCTGGCCTAAAGGCAGCCCTGATAGGATTTTTATTGACTATACTCCCACCGAAGTTACTTGAAGACTTGGATGGTCGATTATCTTCAAGCAAAGGTGCCGGTGAAACACAGGATGGTCCCCCTGCCAGCAGCCAGGGAAGTAGAAATTCAGGCACCAGTGAGAGGCCATGGATGAGACAGCTGAGGGAACTGGCAAAGGCTAGCTTTAGTAAAGATGATTGGTCCACAGGTGATCCATCAACCAGTAAGAATCGCCGGAGCTTTTGGAGTGGCAAGAGAAGTGGGAGTTCATCGATAACATCTTCGTCGGACTTCAAAGCCAAACCGAAGGCATTGTACAAGGATTTGGAAGCCATTTTCTCTTCCAAATGACCCTTGAGAAAGATGCAACGGAAATATTTTTGTCCTGCTTCCTGATTTTTGGTTCAAAAGTCTGTCCGATTGATTTTCCATCATTCTCCTCTAAAAGTATCCAGAGCATGACTAGCTCTTGACTCCTTTCAGCACTGGGTCGACATCATTGGGGTTTATTTCATGCTGGATTCAACGGGAGCTGGTGTTGACAGGGAGCATTTGTACTGTTTATGGGGTACGGCATTCCTCTACCAAGCAATGTTTGATAATCGACTGCGTAGTACATGGTTGATGATGGCACTAAGTCATAGCAGGCATGAAGGAAACAAGAGACATGGCTCCTACCACCTGTGCATTGTAGTCCATGCCTAGACAGTTAGAAGACTGCCTTGGACTTGGTAGAAGTGGGCAGGCTACATGGCTAGTGTAATAAGTGAATGGTGCTTAGATGTGAGAAAAGGTCAAGGAGAGGATGCATATGCAGGTCTCCGAGGGAAAAATGGAAGTGACATTTTGTCTGATAATTTTGAAATCTTTTCTCCTTTGCAGTAGGATGTTCAAGCGGAAGACAGTCATAATCCCATTCGAATTGTTCTTCATTGTCCTTGGAAATATCGTTTGGTTGCAATCAACGAATGAAGCAGATATAAAACCGGGCTTCTTTTTAATCAAACCTGAATTACTATTTGAGTATGCAGTATGGTTAAATTGCTACTTTTCTTAAAAGATTATGGTCCAAATCAGTACGTTCTAGCATTGTTTTTATCTCCACCAAATTCTACACAGGCTTGGGCGCCTGATTCGGCTTAATTTAAATATGCAAAGTCTTAATTTCACATATATTCCTTTTATCTTGTGAAAATAAAATAAAATCTTGACAGTTTACCTCTGAGAATAAAAAGGTTTTGAAAATTTGATGAAATAAAAGATTTTTCAAGGTGAGTTATACTCGAATAACCGGCTGACTTTTCAGTTTTAATAATTTAGAATGTATGATATTTAACACAATATTAAGCTCAATCATACGACCCCCTGAACTTTGGTTAGCGGTCGATAACATCTAAACAGAATAACGTCTCTCCAATGACACTAGTTTAACAAGAACACCTGCCTTCTACAAGCACATATATATATATATAATTTTCATTGGTAGACGTCCTAACGTATTAACTTGCTATGGCCACTTTTCATCACTATATATATAGTACATTACCATACATCTCGGTAAAATTTTAAATGTGTAATGATCTTGGCCAACCTTTAACCTAAAAATAATTAAAAAAACAAAATTATAAGAAGAAGACCATATAAAATCACAGCAGTTTAATAATAATAATAATAATAATAATAATATATCGACCAAAGAGTTTTGCCACTTCGACATAGAATTTAAAGAAATGCCCGTATTCATCAATTCAAAGCAAACTTTTACCCCTCACGAGGTTTTATATTTCTGGCAATTTACTAATCTCCAATTTTTCAAACCTGAACCTAATAAAATTCTGATAAAATCTAATACATACATCAAGTAAGTAGTAGCCAAAAAAAAATCAAAAGTCCTGGGGACAAATTGCACGGTTATTTCGGAAGCATGGAGTAACAAAGAAGAAAGCTCATGTCATCATAATACATTTTTTTACTCTGTTAAAATAAAACAATTTAGACATTAGACGTTACAATGGGCACTATTCAATCAAAATAAAATAAAATAATTTAATTTAGTTTGATTAATTAAAATAATAAGCAATTTAATTTAAGTTCATACGTTCTTCAAATCAAATCAAGGTAAAATTAATCACACGTATTATATTAAAAAATGATTCAAATCAAACCCAAAAGAAAACCATACATATAGAACATTTATACCATACCTTAATAAAATGTAGTTTAAGGTTTGAATAAAACTAAACCAAACCAAGTCAGTATGATTTGATTTGGATCGGTTTCGGAGGTTGTTTGCTTAGAAAAAAAAAAACCAAAGCAACCTTGAACAATCCTAACGTAGAGCTAAAGAAGTTCCGAAACATTTCAAGGTAACAAAAATAATAAATCTAAACCAACCCAAAAAATGACATGAAAACAGAGTAATTTAATGTGGTTTAGATGATTTAAACATTACTTAAGACAAGAAAACGTGGTGAGAGAATCAGAATTACCCACCCCAGATCACTGACATTAATAAGATCATTGCTGGGCATTTCATGATAAATCAAGCATTTACCTTTTAAAACAGAAAGGTTGGGAAAAGAAACATAGGGCCAACAACCACGCGAGAATCGGAGATAAATGTACATCTCCACATCCCGTTGCAAAACCATAAAACTGACCATAGAACTAGGAACTCTCTCAACGCCATTTGCATCATCGGCAACAAAAAAAAGCAAGGCAAATACTGGTGACAAATCCCTGCCCGTTTCAGTAGAAACCAGAAAAAGGCAGAAGAGGTGCATACTAAGCGGGACCGTACAGAACATGACACGATTTAAGCAAGCATTAAATAAACGCTAGAGTATGTCTGTTATCCCCCTAATACTCATGCCTTGATTGCATACTTCCTCTTGGGGAAATACATCTCCCTCTTCTTCTCCCTCTCCGTCTTCAATGACAACTGAAAATTTGTGATAAATGAGTAGTTTAGCATCTCAGGTTAAAATCTGAATAAACAGCAAGTTGATGAATATGTGGATAAGCGATAAAATTATTCTTATGCTACGATGGCAACAAATGCCATTAACTGACAACTAGTTGCAGCGAAACTCTCTAAACCCTTTTGTTTCTTATTGTGCATTAAAAATAAACAGCACCGATAATTTATTGAATAATTTAGAAGGTGCAGTCCTTTCACGGCTGAATGTACTTAAGCCTCACTAATTTTTAAGCTTTATTCTCATATGCATTTGCATGTTGAGTACAGGCATCTTTTTTAGGCAATCAACCCTCATCGTAATTTTTTCTGAATACACTTGATCTCAACAAGCTACGCCAACCTACATTATTATTGCACACAATGTAATCCACGCATGATTTCTAACATCAAAGTCTGATTTATATATGAGTCATAAGTTCCTTCTTTTGTTGAGCCATGAATAAAATCCAACCTAAAACTAAGTTGTTCTCTAAACGACTATAGGGTCCTTCCTAGACGGTGAGTCGCTTTAAGTGAGTCTGCAGATTTTAACTGTATAAAATGTTTTGAAACATTGTCCTAGATTGAGATTTTAGGAATTTTGCGATCTGAATCTGTTTAACTCCATTTATTTATCTCCTTCATTTGTTTTTATGTTGGTAACTATGCCAGCTTGTTCACATCTTGTGCAAAGCATGAAAACCAACTTTCCAGACACAATAAGAAGGTTAAATTTTCAAGGGACATGGCACCTCCCCTTCCCACTAGTAAAAACAAAGATCCAACGTACCTGATACATTATAAGAAAAATATGTTTCAACAAAAATAATATATAAAATGCCACCTAGATACCTAAGCATGTTATCAAAACCGGTTGCTTCAGTTGCCCGGGCAATAAGGTGATGGCTGCATGCCTTGGTTGTAATTGCCTGAGATGATTTGCCTCTTTTGCTTAGCCCACCACGTCAACCTCGGAGCTGACATACACCAGGTCCAGGTGAGAAATCGAAGTTAATAATTCCGCCTCAGCCACTCTTAGTCCCTCACTTTCTCTCCCTCAGCCCAAATCAACCTGTATTCCCTAGCTCTCCCCCCTCGGCACATCCTGATCCGGTTGCTTCAGTTGCCCGGGCAATAAGGTGATGGCTGCATGCCTTGGTTGTAATTGCCTGAGATGATTTGCCTCTTTTGCTTAGCCCACCACGTCAACCTCAGAGCTGACATACACCAGGTCCAGGTGAGAAATTGAAGTTAATAATTCCGCCTCAGCCACTCTTAGTCCCTCACTTTCTCTCCCTCAGCCCAAATCAACCTGTATTCCCTAGCTCTCCCCCCTCGGCACATCCTGATCCTATGCTCCCTCTCCCTGACCCAACTACAGTCCCTACCCCTCCCACTCTCTCAATCCCTGCTGTCCCCCCTTAACTTATTCATAGTTTTTTTGTACAAAAGTTGGCAACATTTTTTATAATTCTGGGTCCAGACATTTTTTTATTTCAGTTTTACATTAATGATGATGTGAAATTTTTGATGAACATAAAACGATGAGTATAACTGTATATTAAAAGTACTGTCCCAAGTGCCTATGGCACCTGCCTAAGGAAGGGTGAAGGCCTCCTCTTCTCGAGGGGCTCATACATGTGACAACATAGATATCTAGTCAAGGACATAATCAAGGATCCAACTTGAACAAAGATGCACATCAAGGTCATCAATCCAAAATCCTACGATGAACCAACACTTTTGACACCAACTCTAGACAGATTAAACACCCAACCTGTAAAACCAGTGTTATGGAAACAGAGGCCAAAAGGGGCAATCAGTGCTGGGATACCAGTACCAGAGCAAAACCAGGTTGTCAATTATTTTGCATACAGACTTTTCTGACATAGATGCACTGGCAGGAGTATACATCAAAACAATTATTTCTCAGGATGGTGTGCCTGATAGAGGTTCCAGTCACATAACTATGCTTTTGTCATATAAACATGTAGAAGCTTATAGGCATGTAGAAAAAAAATAACACATCCGTCTCGTTCGTCACAATATTTTTCTAGCATGACATGGCTTGTAGAATGCCTTGTATACTTATTTCAAACAGCATGAGTTTGTCACATTGAAGCTAAAATAAGGATATATCAAATTGAATGCCGCATTTCCACTCAGCCGAAACATGATAACTTTTAGTACACTTTTGAGATTGTTGCAAGTAGCTAGACATAATAAAACATACGGCAACTTCTTCATTTAGGTTTGGTTCCCACGACGACAGAAAGCAAAATCACAGTCCATGGATTTAAGATCAGCGATTTGGAGAAGGGACGTTCATGGCCCGCCAAATAATACATACGTGCGTAAAGACACGCATTTCTAAAGAAACATGTGATAACGAAAGGCAAGGGTACCTGGTGCTTCGTAAGGCGCTTCCTGATAGCACGGGTCTTCTTCGGCCTCAGATCCAAGGGCAGGAACTTCTTCTTGCTGTAGGCCTCCCTCAGCGCCGCCTTCTGCTTCTGCGAAATGACGGTGAGCACGCGAGCAATAGAGAGCCTGACCACCTTACTGCACACATCGACAGCCATTTGATTTCTCATCATCAGCACCGCCAATCAAAGTAAATCCAGAAGCACCACAGGCAGTCAACGATAGGAAGATGTTACATTTTCGAGAGCTTGTTGGGGGCGCCTCCGGTGACTTTGGCCACCCGCAGCAGGGCGAGCTCCGTCTTCAGTTCCTTCAGCTGTGCAAGCAGGTCGGTCTTCGATTTCGTCCGCAGCTCATGCACCTTAATCCTTGCTGAACCAATAGAACCACATTAACACCATAAATAACGATGCAAACTCTACGGTTCATCCAGATCCGACAATAGAAGGCGACGGCGACAGTCCGGCAAATCGTAGAGACACGGAGAAGAAGGACCATTTCCGGCCGCGAAAAAAGCCATCGATCTTACCCATGGCAACAGCCGACGAGGAAGACGACGCCGGTAATCTTGTATCTGAAAGACGAGAACGGCGATCTGGAGCCGAGAAGCCGACGGTTCCCGCTGGGCTTTTGTAGTCCCTAATTTAGGGTTTTCAGCCTGGAGAGACTGGCGAGTTGACAGCCGTAGATCTATTTGAAAAGATCGACGGCGACGAACAGAAGTAAGGTAAATGACGCACGTGGCTAGAACATAGGCTGAATGTGGGCTACCGGTGGGCCCATTGCGCAGGTGACAGGATGTTAATGGGCCGGGCTAGTTATTCCCTAGCGTTAGGGCCCGTTTTCTATATGTTTAATTCGGAGATAACTCTGATTTAAATGAAAATTAAAGTGTGTCCTTGATTGCTTAAGCATATGGGGTTCTAAGAAATGCTTGTCAAAACAGGATTCTTATATCCAACTATACAGCTAGTTAATTTTCCTGATCGAAAAAAAAATAAAGACTAGATACAGGCAATGAAATGTTTTGGAATATCATTAAAAGGTTAAACATTTTCCCTGATGGGAATCTCAGCTAGACGTGTGCCCAGGATCTGGAGATGCCTCTTTGAATTGGTAGCTTTCAATATGCTCAAAACAAAGTTTTAATTTTCATATAAAGTAAATTTTCTCTACAAAATATTTTTTTATAGCAAGACATGTAAACAGAAGTGTTTGCCCATCATGATAAAAATCCGAGTTTATAAAGGGCTTCTTCTAAAATAAAACTAGAACTTCCACTTTACTCGTCATAGTTCGTCCTGATCTTATAAGATATTATTGTCTAAATCAAACTTGATAATTACAAGTGTTAGCAGGATATTTCACATTTGGTCAGATAGATTAGCCTTATTTACAAAGGCATTTTTTCCCACAACTTTGTCATAGAAAACTTTTTGTGATCACGACAAAAATGTAATTTTGCTGAGAACCTTTCCAAGGATTAAAAAAATTGGGATTTTTGTTCTTGTTTTTCTCTCGCCTCCTCTTGTTATACATGGTTGTGCCTGAGTGATACTATTTTTTATCCGAAAACGATAGTTCAAGTTTTAGGTAGCAGACTTCTATTTTATTTAATTTATTATGTTATCCTGAAATGTACAGAAAAATACACTATAGTCAATCACCACATAAGCGTAACAACCCCATGGTTTATGCATCAAAAGATAGTTGCTGCAGTAAACAGTGATGATCAACGACCGTGATTCGTTATTTTAGGAAGGAATACTCGAACGAAACCTGCTTGACTCATCGAATAGACACACATTCTACGCCAGATCAACGGCTACTCTTGCATGGAGGGCAAAATCTGTGGATATGAGATAAGAATGATGTTTCTACAGTTAAATCAGTGTGTACCTTGAATAGGAAAAGCTGGCTTCAAAGGTTGAAAGTCCTTCGAGACTCTGGTTGTGGGCGGGTTCCCAACAATTGAGAAATTAAAACGTATCGAACAATCTAGACTATCTTTTTTGTGATTGCCATGTAGGAAAACACCGATCACTCGTGTCTACATAGTATTCATACAGCTCTACTAGTATATGGAAGGAGAAGGGTAGCACATTGCAACTCTGCCGCTCATGATTGATTGGAAACACTTGAATATGTGAAAGGGAAATGGTATGATTTGGAATGACAGCCTCCTGCAATATAATGAACCATTTTGGAGGAGAGAAATAACAGGGTGTTCAAGCAGAAGTCCGATTGCCAGAAGGTCATGGTAAATGTTCTAGATGAATGATAGTGGACACTTTCTTAATAAACACGAGTGAAATCCAAATTCAAAAAGCTCAGGGCCAGACAGTGAAGCCCGGATGAAGACATTTACTTCAAACAAATGTAGAAAATCATAACAAAGACGGTCAGGAAGATTGCATCACATGTATAATTGGAACGCTTGCTCTGGAGCAACTCCATTTATCATTGAATGGTGTGGGAAATCAGATGGCATGCTCACCGCATCCAGACCGGCTTGGGTAAAAGCTTTCGATACTTCCTTATAAACAACTGCATTCCCTTCTTGCGTCAGGTGTAGCCCATCACTAAAACAGAATAATATCAAAAGATTTCATTGGACATTAACCAGATAAGGCCACGAAAGTATCCGTAGGAAAGGAAGCTAACCGGGTCCAAGAGCCTAGAAATAGGAACATAGGATTATGAATACTATCCTACTCGCAATATCCAAAATAGCATTTTAAATATGGTGGTTGACAAACCTCAGGAACTTCTTCTGCCATCCCACTGTCTCTTGCATGCAGGACCACAAATCGATGCATGGAATTTGAAACTCATTAGCTAGTTCAACGCACTGCTTGGCATAGAAACTTGCCATTTCATTTGTCCTTTCTGGCTGTTTCATGGCCTTCTCCCCATATACCGACCTAAAGAAAAGTACTTGATTTGTCTCAGCAGCAATACAATCTACCATTTATCTAGTACTAGTAGAGGATTCCAACAGCAATATAAAGAAGTTAGCAATGCAAATTGATCATCGCTTTTGTTTTTTCAAGTTGACTGGTTATATTTCAAGAGATGATTAATCTTGCACCACCCATTTTTGGTAGTTGCTGTTGTCTTAAGCAAATAATCCTGACGATCCACATCATTCACAGCAAGCTATTTGCAGACTTGTATAATACATAAACTGTCTACATGTATGTAATCCTGACAACCAAAGTAGAAAAATACCAACATCTAAGCAACTTAACGATTAATATCATGACCTGTGCAGCAGAACGCACATGAGAACAAAATATTTGCTAGGAATATTTTAGGTCGAAGACAAGACTAGTAACCTATCGCACATGTTTTTATGCCTCATATACTACACAGGTTACAACACGGCACCTGCTTCCTTAGATGAGTGTTCTTAGATAAAACACAAAATATGCGGTAAAAAATAGCAGATAAATATGACTGTTAGCCAAGAAATTAGATGAAGACACTTAACTGTGCATATTCCATCCTGCCATTCTCATCTACAGGAGGTGGAGTGATAAGCACAACCACCATGGAAGGAGAGCATACCTGCAGAAAAGTAGATAATAAGCACAACCACAATTTGTTGCGACATAAAGCTGATACAAACAGATAAACCCACCTTTCCATTACATGGGGAACAAAACCAACACTTGAGACATAATCTAATGGTGATAGTGATAACATTTTCCGTACCTTCAAGTGATGAATTATTTTCCTAAGGTTTTCCTTGTATTCTTCAAGAGGCACATGCTGTCGCTCACTGTTTCTTCCCATAAGGGCTGCATCATTGGCACCAAAAAATATTGTAACAGCAATTGGATGCGATGAGCTTTCCTGCATTTTGCAAAATCAAGAACCAGAATAAACCAGGCATGCATTGATGAGTTTTAAGATTGTGCCTCTTTGAGGTTACTGAGAACTTTGTGTTACTAAGATATGTTTTCTCCTTTCCACATCTCTCTCCATATCGAACTGCAGTTAAAATTGATAAAAGAAGAACACAACATTTTATTCCCATCGTTATTTGTTCTTAATCTTCTACCTTTTAGATATTGGTACGTAATGCACTGGTTCTGAGAATCTGAGGTGAAGCAAGAAAAAGAAATATTGTTCATTACTTCATTCTGACATGACAAATATCCCGAGGGCTTTTAACTGTCCAGCTTTATACAGTTATTATCTCAGCTAGTTGCAATGACAAACCAATGCATTTCTGAATATGGCATGGGAATGTTTTCTATCAACATGTCCATAGGCATGGAAGAATGAAGCCAACACATACATAACATCTCTTTTGCAAAATCTAAAACTTATAAAATAAAAGAAACCAAAAGTTAAAAAGTACAAAGAATTTGATAAAAAGCCACATCATGCTCTTAGTTCTAAAAATTATACAACAAAAGGAGCCAAAAGTGAAAAAAATACAAAAAATTGATAAAAAGCCACATCATGTTCTTGCTTTCTATAGTAGAGGTACTATATGAATCATTCACCCACATAACCACCCATCAACCAGGCTAAAAGGGAACCACATGATTCATTTGGAGCACCCCTTGTCCCCAAGAGTGCACAACTGCACAACATGTGCCAAAGAGAAGCTTCACAAGAGATGTTTTGTGGTCCAATGGCAGCCTCTTCTACCCAGAAAGAGAGGGCTTGTAGGGTCTTTCACCTGTGAGGTCAGCCTCTGGAAGATGGTTGCAGGTCACTCAGGGGGAGACATCACCAAGAGAAGCTCTACCCCCTTGCAACCTATGTTATTAGAGGTGTGAGGCACCTGAGGTGAGGAAGGGGCTGTCTTGCACATTTGCCTCGGTCAGTAAGATGAACAGACGGAGTAAGAAAAAGAGAGGACATCCAATGCATCTTAAGGTGCTCCACAGTGCTTGCAGATTGGATCCTAGACAGTCTATCACGTGGGGGCCAGATTTGAGAACCAGCAAAGGTCTTGTCTCCCCCAAGTGATAAGGTGGCTCTGGGCCCCGCCACAGAGCACACAAAGAGGTGTCGGGTGTGTCATTGTTGGGATCTTCACCTAGGCAGTCACGTCAATTGCCTTTCAATAACATAGCTGCTAGCAATCCACCGCATACCACAGGTTGCAAGTGCCACTTCAACCTCTTTTGCTCAGAAATCAAATGGAGGCCAAACATTGGAGCTTGTGTTCAGTTGCTGCATCCTTCTAGTTACGGATGTGGAGGTTGGGATAGGAGCTCAAACAACTGCCATAGCTTGGCTTGAGTGGGATTGCCCGAGCCTTAAAAGGCTAGAGCATGCAAGCAAGCCCAGTGAATCAGTGATCTCGGATTTGGGCAGTGAATGACCCTGTTCTGGGGTCAGTTCAATCACGTTTACGAACGATCATTCCCTGTCAATAGATGAAGTCTTAAACAATGTCATGAGAGATATGAGGCACTTGAGACAGGAAGAAAGTCCCTTGCCTCAAGTGTTCGACAAAATCTACCTATTTTATTCTTATTTTTTGAAGGTCATAAAACCAATTTTCTATTACAAGCAAGAAGATTACATAAAAGAGAATAAGGAGAGAGAGAAGTAAACTAAGTGCAATAGCAGGAAACACCACTACCAAGGCAGTAGAAGGTTCCCTCCGCAAGAGGCAAGAAGAAAAGAGACTGGAAAGAATGTTGACATTATCTGATGTTCCCAGTCCCTGATGAGTGCCATTCTGAGCCATAGCTAATTCCTTAAGCAACACTGAAACTTGTAAAAGAATACCAATAGGATTATCAAACCTATCATCAAATATCCGTCGATTCCTCGTACGCCAAATAGACCACAACACAGCTGGTACTGGAAGAATGCATTTCCAAAGGTTACCGTTGGACGATCATGGATTAAGGCTTTGCCAATCAAGAAGAAGCTGTATGGTACCCTCGAAATCATTCCAAGGCACCTTCCAATAGCGAAATAGAGATTGCCAGATGTAATTGATAATATCACATTTTATAAAAATGTGACCAATGTCCTCCTTCAAAATGCCACAAAAAACACAAAATGTAGGTATACTCAGGAAAAATATTGTGCAGATATCTTCTTGTAGAAAGTCTACCCTTTCTTATCTTCCATTGAAAAATTTTAATTTTTAATTTTGATGGGGACGGTAGACATGCCAAATTGTCTTGATTACATAACATAGATCTCTCGTTCCCATAAATAATACTTGAATTCTGTCGAGCAAATCAACTAAAATCCTTGACGGAGGCTGGCTCGGACTTAAGTTAGACGCGCCTCATAGTTTGAACATACGTCTTAGGTCAGAGAGACGCTTTGAATTGTCAGGAAACCCGTGCATAGATTTCTGAGGATTTGTCATTTACCTGGCTGTCAACGTGTCCCACTAACATGACATGTATGGACCCAGCTCAAAAGTCAACTTAACAACGGCTCTTCTGACACCGATATCACCATCACCCACGAGAAATGATTTATGATCTGACTAAAAGCGCTGAGCTGAGAAGATGCCTAGCAGGGTATGGTCCTTGTCAGTATTGCCATCAACGACATCAACGGCACAATGATCACACATTTAATGTTGTTTTTAGCTATAGACATCTTGCTGTCCGGACATTTTCAGTTAGGTCATACCACGACTTCATTTATGGGCGATACGGATGCATCCACCATGATAAACCCTTTCTCTAGGACGCATGTGTTGACACCTGGAATTTCAAAAAAAAAGAGGAAAAGGAAGAGAAAACGATGAGGGATGGAGATCGACCGGCGGGCAAAAGAAGAAAAGGGAGGCAAACGTAAACGGGAGGTCGGCAGAGTGCTTTACCGCGGCCGACTTGCGGTCGGGTGCGCAGGAGAGGGTGATCCCCTTGCGGGATCTCCGGAATAGGGGGCCAGCCCCTTTACCAGGCCCTGCGGCAGTGCCCTGCACCGACCAGGAGCTCGTCTAGGCTCCCATGGACAACCGGAGGAGCCACGTGCCCGGAGGAAGGCTATAAGAGGGGGCCGGAGGGTCCATGAAGGGGCAGAAGGAGAGAGATTGGAGGGGAGATCAGAGAGAGAGCAAGAGAGAGATCGGAAGAGCGAGAGAAGAAGACCGGGAGAGAGAGAGGCCGTCGGGACCTTCCCTAGAGTTGCTGCTTCCGTTGGACCCTCCTTCGGAAGCCGCCGGAAGCACCTCCTGCAGGTGCAGCCGTCGCCGGGAGCCCCTTCTGAAGCCTTGCGGAAGCCCTTGTGGTTGCTGTGATTCCGGAACACCCTGCTGCAGGTGCTAAGCCTTGCGAAAGCCCCTCCTGCAGGTGTTGCGACCGCCGGAAGCTCCTGCAAGTGCTGCGACCGCCGGAAGCTCCCTCCCGCAGGTGCTGTGATCGCCGGATCCTCCTCCTGGAGCTGTTGGAACCTTGCCGGAAGGCCACAGTCGCCGCGAAGATCACCCCCTCCGCCGTAAGCCCATCCGCACTCGGGTGAACAGTGCCAACCAGGGGCAGAGGGGGAGAGTTTATTTTTTCATACACTTAGGTCCACCGTGGCAATACCTGTGGTGGGGCCCACTGAAAAAAAACTGCAGCGGCCGCCCGCTCGCGGCCGAGCGCGCGCATGAAGAGCTGCCCGAGGGAGATGCGCGTGAGGGCTGTTGACCCTCGGGTCAACAGGATGGTGAGGCCCACCAGAAAATTGTGACAAAAAGACAGAGAAATAGAAGAAGCAGCCCGCCGGACAGGTTAGCGGGTGCAAGGAAAGGAAGATGGGCCTGGGCCCATTAAGCAGAAGCAGCAAGCCTTACAGGGGACTGTTTATGTCCAGATCTGCAGAAATAAAAAAAGAGGAACTTTTAAAATACACAATCAACAGGAAATTTAAAATGAAAAATTTATTAACTAATTAAACAAACCGAGGCGAGCATTTGACCGGCTAAAAATCCGTCACATAGTCTCGGCATAATCTAAAAGAATTAAAACAAATGGAAAAGTAATAGGCCGGCTTTTTAGCACACTTCTTGACCCATAAATAAATAAATAAATAAAATAAAAAATAAACAAAAACTAAATAAAAATTCACTAAGTTGATTTCACAAACCGAGGCGAGCATCTGGCTGACTAAAAATCCGCCACATGGTCTTGGCTAAACTTAAAAGAATTTGTGAGTCGGTTTCAAACCTTCCCCTTAATTTCTTAAGATAGACATATAAGAGTCTATAAAAAGACCCCAATGTCTTACCGTTTTCATTAAGCTATGTAGGGCTCGAGCATAGTCAATATGCCGTCATGCTGGTCGTATGCTAATGAAGTCTTCAAAAACCATGAGTTGATTGCCCATAAGCTTGTCAAAAGCCAGGTGTATTCAATCTCAAAATAGTGGGGGATGCCCATAAGTCTATCAAGACCGGGTATATGCCGTCCATGGATGAACAAGGATCCAGAAAACTGGATTTTTGGTCATGACTGTAAATTATGAGAAAACAAATGAGGATTCACATTTGATGTACAGATTTATGCTACAAAGAGAGGACAACCACATGAGACTTTCTAAAGGCAAGACAACAGAAATCAAACAAGATCTGAAAAATCTGAAAACTGTAAAAATCTGAAATTCAAACCGAACTGGTGAAATCTGAACTCGAAAAAAAGCTGAAATTCAAAACTTGAAAACCAATCTGAAAAATCTGAAGCTCATAAGTCTGCAAACCGAAAAGTCTGAAAATCTTTGAAAAATGCAGAATCTGGACTCCGAAGTCTAAAATCTGAAAATGTGCACAAATCTGAAATATGAATCTTTAGAACAAAAACCTGAAAATCAGAAGTCAGAGCCTGCAATTGTAAAATCCAGAATTTGAAATTGAAACCTTCCAACAAAATCTGCAGTTTCGAAGCTCAAAACCTACAGCCGAGGATCGACAAATTTTGAAGTTCATAAACCTGCAATTTTCAACCAACACCTGAAGAAATTGAAAATTGTGTAAATCTGAAGAGCTCCAAATCTGAAAAATTGGAATCTTCAAATCTTTAAAACATGTGAGATTTGAACTCCCCAAAACCTGTAAAGCCCAGAATCTGAAATCTGAGTCTTCATATAATTAAATATCCAAATCAAAACATTCTCAAGCAAATCACAAATTCATAAACGAACCAAATCTGTAGGCAAGCTAAACTTCCGAACCAACTCAAATCTGGCCGCCCATCAAGCTCAAACATAATCAATTCAAAACAGTAAAATCTGTATGTGAATCCAAGCCATAATTCATAACCCAATCCAAATGAACTCAAACCGGTAAAGAAAATTCAAATTCAAAACCAACCCAAACCATTTCACATAAATCTGAAAGTTACATAAAAGAGAACCCAGCCTTCTGTCAAATTCATGAAATTAAAAATTCCCAGATTTAACTGAAATCTAATTTAAATCCATAAGATAAATCCAATCAATCCAAATCAAACAAATTCATCAAAACAAAATTCAAATCAATCCAATTCAATCCAAATTAACCCAATTCAAATCAATTTAATTCAAATTAGATTTTTTTCCAAATCAAACAGATTCAACTTGATTTTAACCAACTCAAACAAACTCAGATTAATCAAACCAAGTCAAAATTAAATTCAAACAAAATTCAAATCAAACTCAAAATTCAACCAAATAAATCTCTCAAAAATCAAATTCATTCCAAACAAACTCAAAATCAATTTTAACTAAATCAAATTCAAACAAACTTCAAACTAAAGTGCTTGCATTCTATCAAATTTCATGGGGTTGTTTTTTCTCCTATGTGTGTGTGTGTGAATGTTTATTTTCGTGGATGTATGTTCTTCTATTCAATGAATTGCTATGACAGATAATCAAGGGTATTCGTGTATTCTCGATGTAATTAACGTCGAATCTTCGCACCATCCGACGGGGAGAGGTCAAAATAAATTTACAAAGAACCTAATGTTGAACAAAAAATTCTGAAACCCAAAAAAGGGGTCAAACACGTGCGCGTGTTATTCAAAAAAAATATAGACCGGTTTCGTTGAAACCAAATCTAGAAAAAAAAAATCCTGATTGGATAAGCAGCACTTTCTTAGCACTGTCGACGTCATGAAACAACACCGACGTCGACGTCGAAATCAGGTTCGAGCGGCCCCTTGTTCGACATACATGAAAGAAACAAGGCTAAGGGCCTTTCACCTCCGTCGACATCTCGAAACGACGTCGACGTCACAGCTGAAATCAGGTCCAAAAGCGTCAATGCGCAGAGGAAGGGTACATGACATGTTCGCGATCGTCGACGCCGCGAAACGACGTCCACGTCGCTGCCAAAATCGGATCTAAAAAACGCTGATGCGTAGAAGACGGTCCGAGGCGTGTTAGCCCCCGTCGACGTCGCGAAACGACGTCGACGTCGCTGCAAAAATCGGATCTAAAAATGCTGATGCGTAGAAGACGGTCCACGTCGCGAAACGACGTCGACGTCGCTGCAAAAAAAAATCGGATCTAAAAACGCTGATGCGTAGAAGACGGTCCGAGGCGTGTTCGCCCCTGTCGACGTCACGAAACGACGTCGACGTCGCTGCAAAAAAAATCGGATCTCAAAACGCTGATGCGTAGAAGACGGTTCGAGGCGTGTTCGCCCCCGTCGACGTCGCGAAACGACGTCGACATCGCTGCCGAAACCGGATCTGAAAGCGCTGATGCGTAAAAAAAAAAAAAAGGAGGCCACGCGGCAAACGCGCGCAGACGCGCGGGTGGGCGCGCGACTGCGCGCCCTCCCCCGGTCAACCGGGCTCCCCCGGTCAAACCGGGGGAGGGGGGATTTTGAAAAAACAAAAAAAAACACAAACAAAAAAAAAAAACGTGGGCCGCGCGGCCAACGGTTGCGCGGTGTGCGCGCAGTGGCGGGCGCACGTTCGTGCGCCCAGTCAGCCGGGCCCTCCCCTGGTCAGTCAAAAAAAAAAAAAAGGAATGATGAATTGAATGCCACGCGCGGCCAGCGTGCGCATGCACCACCCCCGGTCAAACCGGGGGTAGTTTTGGTCAAACAGATCATAGAAAAATAAAAAAAAGAGAAGAGATGGGAAGAACCGGTCCTCCCATGGTCCCCACGTCTCCCACTTCCTGGATATAGTCACCCCAAGGTGACTTTACCACTGGTTTGACTTCCGGTCAAACAGAAGATATAAAAAGGAAGAAACGGAGGTTAAACTCACCCCCGAATCGGGTCACCCCCCACTATTGCGAAAATGGGCTGAGTGGGGTGGTTTTTTGTGACCAAAATACCCCTCCAAAATCTTCTATAAATACCCCCACATGGCCATACGTGGGAGGGGTTGGAGAGTGGTTGGAAGGTGAGAAGATTGGAAGGAGAGAGATTTCCCAAGAGAGAGGAAGTCTATTCTTCAAAGCAAGTTCCGATTTTTTTCGAATTGGCTTTTGGCCGTTCGAAAGGGAAGGAAGGGTTTTGCCCGACCTCCAAAAAAAAGTTCCAATCACCTCGAAACGGCTTTTGGCCATTCGAGAAGGGAGTAAGGGTTTCGCCCGACCTCCAAAGTCCAATCGATCCCGATCCTATCTCGTTTCGCGAGAGGGATCGAGTAGCCCGCATTTAAAAAATGCGAACTTAAGCTACTTGGGATCAAATGAAAACCCAAATCGGTTAAACCGAAATGCCGGTCAAACCGAACGGAAATTCTAAATGAAAACCCAAATCGGTTAAACCGAAATGCCGGTCAAACCGAACGGAAATTCTAAATGAAAACCCAAATCGGTCAAACCGAAATGCCGGTCAAACCGAACGGGAATTCAAATCGAAAACCCAAATCGGTCAAACCGAAATGCCGGTCAAACCGAACGGGAATTCAAATCGAAAACCCAAATCGGTCAAACCGAAATGCCGGTCAAACCGAACGGGAATTCAAATCGAAAACCCAAGTCGGTAAAACCGAAATGCCGGTCAAACCGAACGGGAATTCAAAAAGAAAACTCAAATCGGTCAAACCGAAATGCCGGTGAAACCGAACGGGAATTCAAATCGAAAACCCAAATCGGTCAAACCGAAATGCCGGTCAAACCGAACGGGAATTCAAAAAGAAAACCCAAATCGGTCAAACCGAAATGCCGGTCAAACCGAACGGGAATTCAAATCGAAAACCCAAATCGGTCAAACCGAAATGCCGGTCAAACCGAACGGGAATTCTAAATGAAAACCCAAATCGGTCAAACCGAAATGCCGGTCAAACCGAACGGGAATTCTAAATGAAAACCCAAATCGGTCAAACTGAAATGCCGGTCAAACCGAACGGGAATTCAAATCGAAAACCCAAATCGGTCAAACCGAAATACCGGTCAAACCGAACGGGAATTCAAATCGAAAACCCAAATCGGTCAAACCGAAATACCGGTCAAACCGAACGGGAAATCAAAAAGAAAACCCAAATCGGTCAAACCGAAATGCCGGTCAAATCGAACGAGAATTCAAATCGAAAACCCAAATCGGTCAAACCGAAATGCCGGTCAAACCGAACGGGAATTCAAATCGAAAACCCAAGTCGGTCAAACCGAAATGCCGGTCAAACCGAATGGGAAATCAACATGAAAACCCAAATCGGTAAAACCGAAAAGCCGGTCAAACCGAACGGGAAATCAAGGTGAAAACCCAAGTCGATAAAGCCGAAGTGCCGGTCAAACCGAACGGGAATTCAAAGTGAAAACCCAAATCGGTAAAGCCGAAATGTCGGCAAAGACCGAACAAGCACCAGAAATGCCGCATATCAAATGCAATCAAGCTATTCTTGGATATACGAAGACAACTGTTCCAGAAGACCGAAATGTCTGAAAAGCCGAAACCCGTACCAGAAGCGAAATGCCGGCAAACCGAAGAAGCTCAAGAAATGCCGCATATCAAATGCAATCAAGTCATTCTTTGATATACGAAGAAAATTCGTCTCTAAAATCGAAACACGTACAAAGCCGAAACCCAAATCTGCAGCCGAAGTGCCGGCCAAACCGAACAAACTCCGACATAACGTGTCGAGGAACAAAGGCTCGAATGCCCCCTCATTTATCGTACCTACGTACTCAAATCGATATGAAATAAATTCGCCGATTGACCCGATGCTGCATTACAAGGATGACATCTAATCCCCACGGACTTCGAGAGGTGGATAAAAATTAAACAAAATTGTCTAAGTCAACAAATGACCAAAGACATAAACAAAACAAATCAAATCAAATCTTAAATCAAAAAGAAAACTAATGAACCCAAACTTGAAAGTTCGAATTAAGTTCAACCAGATTCCATCTCATGAGGCTACGGGGATATGTCTTCCAAATTTGTGTTTACGCGGATGAATGACTTCAGCTTCAACAAAGTTGCGCGACGGTTAATCAAGTGGTTTTCGAGTGTTTGCTCGATGTAATTAACACTGGAATATCGCAAGTCCGGTGGAGAGAGGTCAAATTTATTTTCAAAGAACTCTGATAACCTCACAAATTAAATTGTGGTTCAGATCATCTAAGTGGTGGGTGATGCCCATGTCGGCACTTAGCAAATCTGTGGAACCATCGGTGTTCCTATAAAATAATACCACATCAAATTAGCTAATACTTCTATGAATACCATATATTTTCATAGTAGTCAATGCTAGACCAAAAGAAGGAAAAGAATTTCAAAAAGGAATTCTAATCTCCAACGATAATAATCTCTTTTCCTCTTTAAAAAAAGAGAGGAAAAGGGAAAATTCGAGGTTCCAACACCTAACAACCTCAATTTATAATTTTATATATATCATTGACCCTAGTTAGTACTTTTATGGAATACCATCTATTTTCCTAAAGAAGTCAATGCTATGGTCAAAACTAATCCAAATCCAAAGAGGAAAACGAATTTCCAAATCAAAATCTTAAAATATTTTATTTTTGAGGTTACATCAGCATGCTACCGACAAGGTACTTTGGTATCATAGAAGTCAAAGCCAAATCCTACGAGGAATGGACTAGATCTTGGGACTTCTCCTATAAAAAGAGAAGGCCTCCGACATCTTAAAAGGTTCCAAAATGTCACCATGCACCCATCAAGTCCCAAAAGCCTCCCCCCTCCCCCACCATCCTTCCACGATCCACAAGAAAAAGGACGAGTTACCCCAGTGCTACAAAGGAGATCTCCTCTCCTCACCGCACCACCCTATCACCAAGCTCATTTCAGAGCTGTCCTCTTTCTTCCCCGTCACCACCAATCAGAAGATCAATGTTTGGGCAACTGCCATGGAATCTGAAGTGCCTCTTGGATAGGACGCATATGTCGTCTAGTCAGGATGCATCCCAAGAGAGTAGACCACATGAGCTCTTATGCACATTTAGGCAATTTATGCATCATTTTGTAATCAAGTATGTTGCATCCTTCATAGTTAAATTTATTTAGTCATTTAAACATCCAAAAATACCAAAAGGAGGTTAGGAGTCTTCCTAATCCGGTTCATTTCTTCCCCTTTGCAATTTATATTTATTTCAATTGTAGATTCTTCACCTCGCCTCAGTGCTTATCCTTGTTATGTTTTCCTTTGTTTTGATTTGTTTCAAGTCCGCTCCAGATTACAGATATGCACTAAAGACCAACCTTCAAGTTTCTCTTCCTTGGTTGGACGAGGAAGTGGAAGTCGGAACCCAACATCTCCTTGTTAAAAGACACAACCCCGGTCAGTTATCCGTCCCCACTTGTCTTTGTTTATAATTCAATCGAAACCTACAATTCATGCCGACCACACACATCTTCACCGTCCACAAGCACTCCAAGCCACCATACAATACTATGCCAACAAACTTCAATACCACCACTCATCAGCTTCCTCAGGCCCGATCTCACGGAAAATCTTCCCTTGCTGTCTGAAAGCCAAAATAGGGAGTCCCAAGGATCGTGGGATCGGGATCAGAATCGAGATTGGTAGGTACCGATCTACTCCATATCAAATTGGATCGGTCCAATCCTAACCGATCCACTAGAACAAAACCAATCCAGAATTGGTAAAAAAAACACTGATATCGATCCTAGCCGATCTGGCCGATCTGGCCGAAATATCAAAAGTAAAAAAAAACCAAAACCAATCCCATTCCGATCCAATCTCGACCGATCCGGCTGATCTTGACTGATTCTGCTGGAACTTTTTTTCCGGATCGATTCTTCAGCCAAGAATCGGATCGGCAATGGCCGATCCAATCTGGGATCGGCCGATTCCATAATCTATGAGGAGTCCTCCCTATCAACAAAACATTTGCAGTCCTCTAAAAAGGCAAACAACTCAATCAATTGCTCGATCTCATCCTCCTTAAGGTTCCTCCTGAACAGGATATTCAACTGTGAAGAACAGTCCCAAAGCTCAGCCATCTTCGCACGGTGGTAAAGACAAATATTATAAGGTGCAGGAAAAAGATGAGCTAAAGGGGTGGATCCAATCCACCAGTCCTCCCAGAATGGGGTTCTCCTTCCATTCCCAACCTCAATCATAGTAGAAAAATAAAAGAAATCCCACGTACTTCCAAATGCTAGAAGTACTAGTAAGGTATCTGCAGTCAGGAATCCAAGACCCATTCATCCCAATCTATTGAGATTTAATTTCCACAACCATTCGGTGAGAAGAGCTGAGTTCATGTCTTTTAGTGGAGCAATACCGACTCCTCCTTCCTTGGTGAATCTATAGATGTGGTCCCATTTGATGAGGTGCAATCCCTTCTTGTCCTTGCTACCTTTCCAGAAGAAACGTGCTCTAATTCCTTCCAACTTCCAACAGACACCTTTAGGAACCTTAAGAATAGGAAAAAAAAAAATAAAGAGATAGACTCTGCAGAACTTTTTTAGACAGGATCCATCTCCCACCGAAGGAGAGCATCTTGTTTTTCCAACCAGCCAATTTACTTTGAAATTTATCCATAATCGGAAGCCAATCACTATTCCTTGTCCCCTTGCTGGATAGAGATAGACCTAGGTACATGATCGGAAAGGTTGACCAAGACATCATGAAGACCCTTTGAAAAGTCGGCTTCAAGTTCTCACTAATATTCAGGCTGACCATTTCACACTTGTCATTAGTAATCTCCAAACCAGTGACTGACTGGAGAAAGAAAATAATAATTCTTATATTGATGCACTTGTCAACTTTCCTTGAGGAAAAGAGAAAATTATCGTTAGCAAATTGCAGTTAAGTCACTGTTGTAACCGAAAATTTTCAAAAAAAAAAAAAAGAGAGGAGAGGGAGTTGGGTAGTCGCGACCAGGATGGCCCAATGAAACTAGCCATCCACGAATATAGCCCAATGCTAGCCCATTTATGTTTTTCCCTTGTGATGGGCCCATTCAAAAAAAAAATGGAAATAAAATGAAGAGGATCCGTCGGAATAAAGAAGGTCAGGCAGACCCCCCCGTCGACTCCAATCCACGGCTAGTGCTAACGATGTCAGGATTGCCATAAGAAAGCAGTTGAGGATAAGAAGGGAAGGGGACGTCGATCCCATGGATTTCGGGATTGCTCCGAGTCCTTCTCGGAGCCGCAACTCCCGTTTCGGGAGGTTTTCCGGCGGAGGCAGGACACTACCAAGTCTATAAGAAGACCTGGCATTCGCTTAACAGGGAACCCCCCCGGAAACAGCACAAGAGAATCCCCCGAGAGCTAGAAAAGAAGAGAGAAAGAGAGATAGAGAAGAAGAGCAGAACCTGCCGACGTCGCCGGAAGCTCTTCCGGAACCTGCCGACGTCGCCGGAAGCTCTTCCGGAGCTTGCCGTCGCCGGAAACCTTCCCGCAGCCTGCCACGCTCGCCGGAGCCTCCTCCGAGAGAAGCCAGCACCGCCGGAGACGCCTCTTGCAGCAGCCACAGCCGCCGGAGTCTTCCCCTGCGCACCCGCCGGAAGCCTCTGCGCACCCGCCTTCACCGGGAGCCCCTCCGGAAGCTAAAAGCCTTGCCGTAAGATCCCCTCCTCCGCCGTCGGGCCCTGCCAAGGCCTCCTCCGCCGTCGGGTCTTGCCGAGGTGCTGCCGAAGCCCGCAGCTGCCGTCGCTTGGTCGGGAGGAGAGAAAGGAGGCGCCAGGGTTATTTTTTTGCAAACATATGTCCACCTGGCGGATATGAGCAGGAGAAGGCGGGGCGTGAAGCCGCGGGGGCTCCGATTTTGACCCGAGGTCAAAATTGGGGCGGGGCCCACCCGGGAAAAAGAAAGCAAAAAAAAAATATACCCCGCGGCCGCGGCCAGAAGCCGCGCGCGCGCGGGGACAGTTGCGCGTGAAAGGCAGTTGACCCGGGGTCAACTTATGGTGGGGCCCACATTATGAAGAGGTTAAAAAAAAAGAAAAAAAAGAAGGGGGAGAAGAAGGTGGGCTGCGTGAAGGCCCAATCCAAAAGAAGGCCCAACAAGATTAATTTTTCTTAAAAGGAACAATCAAGTTCAAACTTAAATAAAAATGCACCTAATTAATTAAACAAACCGAGGCGAGCATCCGGCCGGCTAAAAACCCGCCTCATGGTCTCGGCATAATTTAAAAGAATCAAAATAAATGGGCAAGCAATAGGCCGGCTTTAAGCACGTCTATTGACCCATAATTCAAAAAATAAAATAAAACAAACAATAAACATAAATTAAATAACAATTCACCTAATTAATCAACAAACCGAGACGAGCATCCGGCCGGCTAAAAACCCGCCTCATGGTCTTGGCTTAACTTAAAAGAATTCAAAACAAATAGGGAAAGCAATGGGCCGGCTTTAAGCACGCCCCTTGACCCTTTAAGGTGGACATACAAAGGTCATTGAAAAGACCCCAATGTCTTACCATGCCCCAAGAGGGAGTTACTTGCCCGTTATGCCATGGGAAGGCTGTGCATGGTCAACATGCCGATATGCTAAACTATGAGCTAATGAGGTTCAATCAGTGAGATGAGTCCCCGCAAGCTTATCAAAAGCCGGGTGCGCTCAATCTCAAATCAATGAGTTGATTGCCCACAAGCTTGTCAAAAGCCGGGTGTAGTCAATTTCAAAAACAGTGGGGGATGCCCATAAGTCTTTCAAGACCGGGTACATGCCGCCCATGAAATAACAAGTTCATCAAGAACTCAAGAGACCGGATTGCTGGCCAAGTTGTAAATCATGTCTCATGTTGAGAAAAAAACAAATGGAAATTCATATTCGGTGCACATGTTGATGCTACAAGCAGAGAGCAATCACATGAAACTCCTGGAAGGCAAGACAAGAGAAATTTGAAAACTGTAAAATTCTGAAACCGAACCTGAAAAAAAATAAAAATCTGAACTTAACCCACATGAAATCTGAATTTGCAGGGGATCCGAACTAAAAATCTGTAATCTGAAAATTCAAAAAAAATCTGAAGTCTGAGTTTCACATCTCTGAAATTTGAATAAAAATCTGAAATCCAAATCTGTCGTCACCATAAAAATCTGGAAATTTGAGGCTCCTGCAGCCAAAAGATCAGAAATTAAAAGAAGTCTGCATAAGTTGAAACTCTGAAGCATTTAAAATTTTGAAATCTGGACCTAAAACATGTAAGTCTGAAATCCGAAACCTGCACATTTAAAATCAAAACCCAAGAGCCGGAGTTCTGAAACTGAAGTGCTGGAGCATAAAATCTGCAATTGAAACATCTGTAAAATGTGAAAATCTGAATGCACCGAACCAAAATCAGAATTTATGTTCAGAACTCATTCCAAAAGAAAAATCCGAAATTAAGAATTGCTAGTCTGAACTTCACATTCAAAGCAAAAAATCTGGAATGAACAAAAAAATCTGAAGCTGTAAAATCCGAAATGGGAAAGCATTCAATCAAAACAAATTTCTCTCAAACGTAAGCTAATCAAACAGAATTCAACCGGAAGATTAAATCACCTGAATTAAATTTAATCTGTAAAAAAAAATCAAAAACATTTCAAGAATCTGCAAAACACAAACTCAAGTAAAAAAAAAAAACAACGAAATCTGAACTGAATCATAAAACAGATCACAAATTCAATAAATCTCAAAACAGAATGTGAATCAATCTTAACCAAACTTGATAATTCAATAAAACTAACTCAAATCATTTCACAAATCCAGAAACTGTCAAATTTAAAACTCCCAGAAGTCTAATTAAAACTCATAAAACAAATGGACCATTCAAAACTCAAATCAATAAACAACTGTCTCCAATCCAAACCAAAAGTAATCAACAAACTAAATTCAATTAAAATAAACAAATCAAATTTCAATTCAAATTAAAAGCAATTCAACCCATTAAATCCAACTCAAACTAAATTCAATTCAAATCAAGTTCAAACCAACAAATTTAATTCAATTCAAATCAAATTCAAAACCAAATTAAGTGCTTGCCTTCCATCAAATTCATGGAGTTGTTTTCTCCTATATTTGTGTGAATGTTTATTGTGGATGCATGTCTTCTACTTCAATGGATTGCTATGACGATAATCAAGGGTATTCGAGAAATCTCGATGTAATTAACGTCGGATCTTCGCACCATCCGACGGGGAGAGGTCAAAATCAATTTTCAAAGAACCTAACAACCTCAATATATAAATTTTGACCCTAGCTAGTACTTTTATGAAATATCATCTATTTTCTTATAAAGTCAATACTAAGGTCTAATCAAATCAAATACAAATTCAAAAGGAAAATGAATTTCCAAAACAGAAAGAATCAATCTTGTTAAAATTTGAGGTTACATCAGTCACCTTGACATCATTAGAACCTACCACAATGCCCTCAATGATATTAACATGTTCAACAGTTGACCACATAAGACTCAGAATTTGACCAACCAGGACAAATGGGTAAGGGAAAATTGGATCCCCTTGCCTTGATCCTCTAGAAGCACCCAAATATCGAAGCTCTAACCATTGACAATAAATAAGAATTTAGCAGTTCCTACACGACCTTATCCACATAATCCAATAATCATTAAAAGCCATGAGCTTCATTATTCTGAAAAGAGCAGACCATTTGACTCTGTTGTAGGCTTTTTCAAAGTCTAACTTGAATACACACTGTCTCTTCTTAATCTGCTGCTCACGTAAACATTCATGCACTGCCATAAAGTTATCAATAATGTATCTTCCTGGAACAGAAACAGATTGAACTCAGCTCGTCAACCTACCAATAAAACTGCTCAGTCTCGTGGCTAGCACTTTGGTAATGATTTTGTAAATACAGTTCGGTAAGCTGATTGGCTGAAAAATCTTTAATATTCTTCACATCATCTTTCTTGGGAATAAGAACAAGGTTGGTGGAGTTCAACAAATAGATGCATCTTGGTCTGACCTGAAACTCTGCAATAAGCACCAAAAAATCCTCCCTGATTTCTTGCTCAGAAAAAGGAGCTGAAAAAAATCAGCTTCTTCCTCTTCGAGAACCCTTTGCATGTCAAAGTTAATAAGAGACCATTCTTTAGTATCAGTAAAGAGCTTTTCATAAAAGTCAGCAACACGATTCCCTATATGGTCCATCCCAGAATAGACAACTCCATCAATTGATAACTTCTTAATGGTGTTTCTCTTATTGCGCAGTGAAGTCACAGCATGGAAATACTTGATATTTTTATCCCCTTCCCTCAGCCACAGTTCCTTCAATCTCTGTTTCCACTTGATCTCCTCCCACAGACTCCATTCTTTATAAATACCCTTGGCGGTATTCCACTCCACAGTTTGTGCATGATCCAGAATCCGTAAATCATTAAGCTTCTCAAAATGGTCAAATTTGGCCAACAAATCCTCCCTAGCTTTCGAAGTAACATAAAAATGCTCCCTAACCCATTTCTGCAAGCATGTTTTAACCCATTTCAGCTTCTTTATAAACCTCCATGTGGCTGATGAGGAAGCCACCTCATAACCCTCCCACCACCGAGCAACCTGGTCTTTGAGATCCAGGTCCCTGCACCATGATTGCTCAAATCTAAATCTCTTGCTCCTCACAAAATTATCACAATCAAAGGATACCTACTGTCATATAATCCGAGACCACCCTTGGAAAGTAGAAGTCATACGGAACCCCATGGTCATCCATCCACGATGACAAAATAAAAAACCAATCAAGCTTTGATCTGGAGTAGGCATTAGACCACTGTTGACACCCAATTTTGTAAAAAAAAAGAGAGAAGAAATGTGTGTGTTGACAAAGCCGATTCAAAAAAAAAAAAGAAGAAAAAAAAAAGAAGAAGACAAGAGAAATGGCACCCTCGGTCTCCATGAGGATCTGGGTTGTGTACAGCATGTACGGACCCCAATTCAGACCGCTAGGGATAGCCATTGACATAGCCTGAAATGGGATTCCGATTGGCCCAATTCGGCTGGCCAGAGAGTCCCTCAGCAAGCCCTCTCCAAGGCCCACGGGCCTGCTCAAAAGAAGAGGTCCGGACAGTCTTCCAAATGGGCTGAGGAGAGCTTCACGCGGGTCTGCTCAGACCTGGGTTCGAAAAAAAAAAAAAGAGAAGAAAGGAAGGAGGCTGCTGTCGAACAAGGCAGGAGGTCGAAGGAGGGGAGGAGATCTCGATCCGAATATTGACCAGCCGTGGAGTCCCGATCGACATCTAATTTTGCAGCTCCGAGTCCTATTCGGAGATGGCCAAAGGCAGCGGTCGACGAGGATATCCCGGGGGATCCCCGATTCCCTCCCAAAATATGGGACCGAGGATATGGTACGTCCCGAGTCCCTCACGGACCCAAGACTACTCTCCTAGTAGGAGACGGAGACTGGCCGGAGCCTATAAAAGGCCTTCCGCAAGAGGTCGCACGGGAGGAGGGGTCGCAAGGAGAGGGAGAGAAGTCGTAGAGAGCGGAGCAGCAAAGGAGAAAGAGGGAGAGGTCTACCGGTCCCTTAGGAGTCCTGCGGAAGCCGCACGGTGCTCCCTTTCTTCCTCTTCTTCTTCTTCCGGACGTCGCGATTCCGCCGCAAGCCGTCGAGCGCCGTACAAGCCGGAGGAGCCGCCTATTGCAGCCGGTGAGGCCTCCTCCATCTTCCCCTAGGGCCGCCGGCTCCTTCCCCTCCCTCCGCCAGCGCCATTGCCGTCGAACGGAGCCGGGAGCCGCCGGAGATCCTCCGCGCTGCCGTCGCGGTGCCGCGGGATGCCGGGAGGCTTCGGGTGGACACTGTAGCTGGGGGAGAAATATGTCTCCCCCAACTTAGTCCAGCGTGGAAATCCCTGTGGGGCCCACCGAAAAAAAAAAGTGCAAAAAAAAAGGAGAGGAAGAGAAGCGCGACCGGGCGAAGCCGGCCGGCTCTCTCCCTCCGTCGAAGACCCCCTCCGCTGAAGACCGCCGGACCGGGACTTGAACCGGCCGGTCCAAACAGTGTTGGAGCTCCCTTCTGCAGCCGGAACAGTGCGCTATATGCGCAGAGGATCTCTTTTTCAACAAAAAAAAAGGAAATGTTTTTAAAATGAACAATCCAATGGAAATAAATAAAAAAAAATATGTTTAATCCAACAAACCGGACTAGTTGGGGGGTCGACTAACCATCCGCCCCTACGTCTCGGCTTAATTCAAAATAATTCAATAAGCTGGACTAGTTGGGGGGTCGACTAACCATCCGCCCCTACGTCCTTAAGGTAGACATACAAAGGTCTATAAAAGACCCCAATGTCTTACCAAGTTCACCAAGCTATGCAAGGCTCAAGCATAATCAATATGCTATCATGCCGGTCATATGCTAGTGAAATCATCATCAAAAACAGTGGGAGATGCCCATAAGTCTATCAAGACCGGGTACATGCCGCCCATGGATCGACAAGTCCATCAAGGACTCAAGAGACTGATTTTCCAATCAGGTTTCAAATTGCCTCATGAAGAGGAGGGAAATACCCATAAGTCTATATCAGACCGGGTGTATTCCCTTCAAAGGATCGACAGACACCATATCATCAAGAGTGGAGCAAGAATATTCTCAAGACAAGTTGTATTTTTCTGGACTATGAATGTCCAAGACAGACAGTCAAGAGATTGTACTTTTCAATATATCATTGAAGAGGAGTCAATGATCTCATTAATCCGGTGGGATGCAAAGCACTTATAAAAAAAAAAGAAAAAGAAGAAAAGAAAAGAGAAAACAGAACATAAAATCTGTAATTTAACTTGGAATTAAATTCTGTCCAACCAGGTTTGGTTTCACATTGAAATTTAAACCCCATAAATCACATTCAGTAGAGGAGCTGAGCTGAAGTCCAGGGATTTGAAGCAGGCAGAAAATTGAAGAGAACAAATCTGAATTGCAGGAACTTCTGTGAAAGTTGGAAATCTGGAAATTAAAGATCAGGAGTTAGAAAATTGCACGAATCAGAAAATCTGAGGTTGTAAAATTCTGCAGGATGGTCGATTCTGGAAATTCCAGATCTGAAGGAAATTGAAATTTTGGACCTGTAGCTTGTAAAATCTGCAAAATCAGACCGGAAACTGAAATTCAAGACAGGGTCTGAAAAATCTGGATCCATGTGCAGAATTCACAAGAAGTCTGAAATTTGAAAGAAGTCCGAAATTCTGCAATCTAGAATTTGAAGATTCAACATCTGAATTCCAGGAGATTCCGAAATAAGAAGAGAAGTCTGGATTGCTGCAAAAATCTGGGAATTGGGAGAAAAAAACAAAAATCTGGAATTTGGAGTGGTGCAGAATCTGAATTCTGGATCCGTACACACATCTGAATTCCCAAAACTTAAGGCCAGACTTAGATTTGTGACTCAAACCTGCAACGAACTGAAAAAATCAGAAATCAGAGCTCATTTCAAAAATCTGAAATCTAGGAGATCCGGAATGCTGAAATATAAAGTCTGCAATTGGAACATCTGGAAATAAGAATAAAAAATCTGAAGTGCAGAAATCTGGAAGGGAAATCAGCAATCTGGATTGGAGTTTCAGAAATCTGAATTTCAGAAGTTTCAAAGTCTGAACACCATATTTCTGACGTACAGCAAAACCGAAGCCTGGAATCTGGAGTTTGGCATTTGAGGAAATCAAAAATCTGAACTTTTGCAAAAGAGACTGAGGCCTGTAAAAAAAGAGTGCAGAATCTGCAAGGGAACCGAGGCCTAAAACCTGGAATCTGAAAATTAAATCTGCAATCTGGAAGTTTGAAAAGCTGAAAATGCAGAAATCTAGAATTTGATAAAATCTGAACTTTTGCAAGGAACCGAAGTCTGTAGAAATTGCGGAACCCAGAATCTGAGGATTGCAGAATCTGCAATCTAAGCTTAAGCCAACAAGTTTCATTGTAAACCAAATCTGGCTTGGACAAATCAAATAAATCTTCTAACTCAAATAAATCAACTCAAATCAATTCAAATCAAATTCAAACTAAAAAATTGAGTGCTTGCATTCCACCAATCTTATGGGATTGTTTTCTCCTATGTCCATATGTGTGTGAATGCGTGTTTATTTTGCGGATGCATGTTTTCTGTTCCAATGGATTGCTATGACGTTTAATCAAGGGTATTCGAGTAATCTCGATGTAATTAACGTCGGATCTTCGCACCATCCGACGGGGAGAGGTCAAAACAAATTTCAAAGAACCTAACAACCTCAACAAATATTTTTGACCCTAGCTAGTACTTTTATGGAATACCATCTATTTTCCTAAGAAGTCAATGTTGAGGTCGAGTCCAAATTCAAAAGGAAAACGAATTTCCAAAACAAAATAAAATCTTTTAAATTTTAAATTTTGAGGTTACATCAATTGGCACGCCCGGTGGGACCTCTCCTTCCCTTCATCTCTCCGTCATAGCAATCCAAGGAAATATGCTTCCTTTAAAATAAAACTAAACTCTCTACATCTAACAAGTTTGTCTCGTCCATTTCAGGTGAGAGAAGCTAAGATGTCTGGAAAAGGAGTTTTCTGGACTGAGGAGTACGTTGACGCACGTACCAACGGGATACTGGCGTTTCCCCAATGCCCAGTAATGTTCGGAACGTGCCCGGAGGTGTTCCTACCACCACACTGCCTCGGTGTGGAGCTTGTCACCCCCATCATGGATACAGCCGACATCAATCCCATCAGCCAGATTATCCTGGCAATTCAAATGGAAGATACTGAAGACGTCAAGGAAGAAGAACCGGCGCCAGCCTTGGCGCCGATTTCTGTCAATCAAGTCTCAGTCACTGAGGAGGCTCCTGAACCACCCAAACCACAAAGGTTCCGGGTCGGGAGGACTCCTACTTCATGCTCCTCGCGGCGCTCGTTCGTAATGGGCTCCATGAGGGTTTACTGGAAGGGGCGCTCTGCCGTCCCGATATACACTCAAGCTGAGCTAAGGCGAGTAAGGCCTAGGCTCGCCATGCTGCCGCTAACTAACCGCTTTGCCACACTGGCAGAGTCGGAAAAGAAAGATGAGGCTGCTTCCCAGCCTTCCAATGAACTCACTGCATCTGCACGGGGGGAGAAGAAATCTTCCGCCCGCCAACTCGGTCTTAGCCAATCAATGGCCCGGACTACTCGCCACCGAGGGGTCAACCCTCACTCAAAATTTCGGAAGGACAACCGATCAACGGTCTCGTCCACCAAAAGAATTCAACGGGTTGAGAATCAATCCTATGCCCGCAAAAAGCAAGAAGACAATCAGTTACCGATCCGAGTCGGTGACATTCCTGGGTCCTGGAATCAATCCAATGACCATAACATGGTTCGGGGGCAGAAGCAATCTGCAGCCCGATATCTGCCAAGGGTTGATCGGTTCGCCAGTCAACCCTCACATATTACTCATCCGACTGGGGGCAAGCCTCCAGGACGTTCCAACATGAGTCGGACAAAGGATCAACCAGATGTCCGCCACACAAACAGGGGGCAGGGGAATAAATCCTCTACCCCAAAAGTTAAACAAATATGGGTGCCCAAGGCGAAGGTTCCCACCCCGGGGCCTTTGCCTAAAGTTATCCATCCTCACCAGGCAACCGGCTGCTCCTCCAGCTCCCGGCCCGCTAAAACTTCGCGACCAAAGGCTAGTCCAACACGGCCGGCGGTCCAGTTTGCACCACCATTCCGACGCTGTTATGCGTCATATCATCTTAATGATCAATCCACGGTCCCCCGGACCCTACCAGAAAAGGAGTCGGTCTCTACCCGACTCATGCCTTCCCGCAAAGCCCCAAAAAGACATGTGATACAGGGGCGCAAGGGGGCAAATTGAACATTTGATAAGGGACGAGGTACTAAACCTGGGACGTCACCTAATTCACCCCCCACGGCCACATGCTGTCCGAGGACCATACACCTCGGCTTATGTCATTCATGCCACTCCAGAAACAAGTGTACAGCGGGGGCATCAGAACAGGGGCAAGTCACGGAGGCCGGCACAACCCAAAGTCGCACAGCCCAAAGTCTATTCGGCTTACCAGACATTCACCCCTGAAGTCATACAAAGAAACATCGAAGCTGCTAATAAGTTCTGTGAGGAGAAAGCCCAAGAGGTTGTTCCGGAGGAACCGGATCAGCCATGGCAAAAAGTTCCCACCCGGGAGGAAAAGGCTCAAGCCAGGGCAGAAGCAGCCCGCAAGAAAGCGGAACTGCTGGCCGAGCAAGCTGCGCAAGCCGACAAGGCTGAACAAGCTGCACAAGCCGAGGAGGCCGAGCAACCAACACCTTACAGAGGACCAGGCGGCCCTGTCAACCCAAGAAAACATGCAAAGAACAAGAGAAAAGCAGATAAGAGAAAGGCACAACGCCAGGAAGCAAAACTGCGGGAAATGGAAGCACGCCTCCAAAATCCTACACCCCTCCAGAAGCTTCAAAAACTCATCGATCAGCTCGAGGAATACGAGCCAGAAGCAGCCTTCGGGCCCGGCTCCCCTCGATGCATACATTCCTTGGGGCGAATGGGCCAAACAAGCTTCCTTTAAGCAATGGCTCATAGAAATCCAAAGAAAGATGGCTGCAGGGGAAGAAATCCCGTTCGACAGCATATCCGACTTCTGGGGGGAAGGAGAAGAAGAGCCGGATGCCCGTGACCTAGCATCCCGCTTTCACAGATTGTCATGCAATGTGGTGAGCATCCCACCACCCGCCGATTACTACAGTCGGGGAAATGGCAGTCGGGGGCGATCTTCTCGTCCTGAAATCACCTATCAAAGGCGAAATGACAGAAACACCCGTGGCGGACGTGGGGGCAGGGGGCACCACCCCGATAACAACAAAGTCATCTACTTCAGAGATGAACAAGCCAGGCCCGTACCACCTCCATTGGTCAGGCAGCCCCCTGCCCGGGTCATTCAATTTCAACCCTTCTCAGATGACGAGGAGGAGGATGACACGATAAATGCCACCTCCGAGGAGCCAGCAAGGCCCGAGGAGGTGCAAAAAGAGCCTGTGGTGGACAAAGCCAACCAACCAAGCACATCTCAGCAACCACCTCAACAAACTCAACAAAATAAAGCAGAGGAGTCGATCCCAATTGATACGATGGTGGAAAATATAATGGAGCAATTCTTCTCTCCACCACCAGGTTCTCTCCCTCCACTGGCTGAAACAAAGGAAAAAGTGGACAAAAAGGTCCTTCTCCAGTTGAAGAGACTCCCCGTGCGCCTAGGCCTATGGGAAGTCATATCCCTAAGCAAAGAACTCCGAGAGGCCCTCATGGCAGTGCTGCAAGCACCAGAAGCCTACGAAGCCCACTTGGCCGAGTTGGGCCAATATGAAGTTTATGCGGCATCGGTTTCATTTACCGAGGAGGATATGATGTATCCTTCAGCATTCCATAACCGGCCGCTATATATGAAAGGGCTGGTAAATGGGCACGAATTGAACCGGATCATGGTCGACGCAGGTTCGGCCGTCAACATACTCCCACTCAAGACCTTCAAGGCTTTATACCTCATGCCCTATCTTCAAAAGGTCTCCGGAGTTACTATATCCGGGTTCAATCAAAATTCAGAAGAAGCCATGGGAAAAGTCGAGGTGGACCTGGTGTTGGGCGACTTCAACACCAAGGCGACATTCTATGTCATAGATGCCGATACCACCTACAGGGCTCTCCTAGGCCGCCCATGGTTGCATACGAATTGGGTCGTGCCTTCGACGCTTCATCAATGCCTTAAATACAACAAGGAAGGTGTGCAATGCAGAGTAGACGCAGACCAAGCCCCTTTCGAGGTGGCCGAGTGTCATCTGTCAGATGCACAACTCTATCTCCAGCCAGAGTCCTTCAAAGCTAAAGCTGATAAGGGAAAACAGAAGATGGTGGATGAACAACTTGATGAAGATATCACCATCAATGAAGTTAAGGCAAAACTACACAGGCTAAAGATAAGCTCCGAAAGGAAGGAGTGGCGACCCATCAAGTTCAATGCCAACTCCGTCACCAAAGCCTTCGAAAACAGCATATGCATGCCACCAGATCTAATGTGGCCAGCTGGAGAACGTGCGCTTCAAACGGTGCAAAGGATGGAAACCTTCACGGTCCCCTACCTTGATGGATCAAAGTTTACATTTCATCGGGAGGAATATCCACGCAAGCGAGCTCGGGAAGATGATTTCGGTTGGCCCGAAGGTCTCGACTCTTCTATGGTACCTGTAGAGCCAATAGAAGCTATGTCTCAAAAGAAGCGACGAATGTGCCGGGAACAAGGAGTTCCTGATAAGCAAAGTCGCCAAAGAGACAAAATGTTCAAGCAAATGTGGGACTTCGAAAAATGGTTGAGAATAAAAGATAAGAAGTATTGCTTGGGCTATGACTCTGACTATGAGCCAATGGTGCACTATGCAGTCAATCTGGCCAGTGTTCACCAAGTCGAAGACGTTGCCCCTGTCTTTGATGAATCCTCTGAGGAGGAGACAGAGCAGGAAGCTCAACCAGAAGACTCCCAACAGATTCAGGGCGATAATGGCCTCATCCAGGCAGAAGCCCTTGAAATAGAAAATAAAGAAGAAAATGATGAGGAGTTGGTTGATTTGCAACCAGCCCCAGAAGAAATTGAGGATGGTGGTCAAGCTACAGTCGACGACCTCCTCGAAATTAATTTGGGGATTACAGAGGATCCAAGGCCTATCTTCATCAGTGCCCTCCTCAGTAAAGAAGAAAAAGTCCAATACCGGCTTCTGCTGGAGGAGTTCAGGGATTGCTTCGCCTGGACTTACAACGAGATGCCTGGGCTTTCACCAAACGTGGCAGTCCACAAGTTGGCCATACTTCCCTCGGTAAAGCCGGTCAAACAAGGGCAAAGGCGCATGCGGGCTGATTTAGAGCTCAAAGTCAATGCCGAAATTGATAAACTCATAGAAGTTGACTTCATTGAGCCTTGCATGTACCCTGTATGGCTCGCCAACGTTGTGCCAGTGAAGAAGAAAAGTGGACAGATTCGGGTCTGCATCGACTATCGCGACCTGAATAGAGCCTGCCCTAAGGATGATTTCCCTCTACCAATTCCTGAAAATATGGTAGATGTGACCACGGGGCATGAAGCCTTGTCATTCATGGATGGCTCCTCAGGTTACAATCAAATCTTGATGTCCACAGAAGACAAAAGCTTCACGGCATTTCGTACCCCTAAAGGGGTGTTCAACTACAAAAGAATGCCGTTTGGACTCAAAAATGCGGGGGCAACATACCAAAGGGCTATGACCAAGATCTTTGATGAAATGTTGCATGATCTGGTCGAGTGCTATGTCGATGACCTGGTTGTCAAGACAAGAAAGCAAGAAGACCACCTGGGTGACCTGAAAAGGGTTTTCGAGCGACTCCGACAATTCAAATTAAAGATGAACCCCATGAAATGCGCTTTCGGCGTATCTAGTGGGAAATTCCTTGGCTTCATAGTCAGATATCGGGGCATTGAAATTGATCCTGATAAAATCAAGGCAATCAGGGAACTGCCGCCTCCTCGCAACCTACGAGAGCTAAGGTCCCTTCAAGGCAAAGTCGCCTATATTCGGCGTTTCATCGCCAACTTATCCGGCCGTTGTCAGCCCTTTTCTAAGCTGGCCAAGAAAGGGGCCCCATTTAAATGGGATGAGAGTTGTCAAGCTGCCCTAGACGGGCTTAAACAATATCTCTTAAATCCCCCTGTTTTGGGCGCCCCTATTAAAGGTAGGCCCCTCATTTTGTACATCACAGCGTTGGACACATCCTTGGGGGCTATGCTGGCGCAATTAAATGACGAGGGCAAAGAACAACCCCTCTACTATCTGAGCAGAAGGTTGGTCGGCCCCGAGCACAATTACTCTCCCATGGAAAAAATGTGCCTGGCCTTAGTGTTTGCCGCAAAGAAGCTAAGGCACTACCTCCTCGCACACGAAGTCAACTTGATATCCAAGTTTGACCCCGTAAAGTACATGTTGAGACAACCAGTCCCTTCTGGACGCCTTGGGAAATGGGCATTGATGCTGATGGAATTCGACATCACATATGTCCCGCAGAAAGCAATCAAAGGACAGGGGATGGCAGACTTTCTAGCCGCCCATCCTATACCCGAGAATTCCCCTCTTAATCTCCAGTTACATGATGAGGAGACATTGAGAGAGGGAGGAAAGCAAGAAGCCCAACAGGTGGAGGTCGAATACTGGCAATTGTACTTTGATGGTGCAGCCAGCACAGAAAGAAGACCTGATGGGAAATTAAGACCAAGGGCCGGTGCAGGCGTAGTATTCCTAAGCCCACAGGGTGGAGTTCTACACCATTCATGCACCTTGCCAGAAGCCCTCACCAACAACGAAGCTGAATACGAAGCCCTTGTCGTCGGTTTGGAAATTGCCCTCGACATGGGAATTCGGTGCCTTAAGGTGTTCGGAGATTCAATGCTGGTCGTGCAACAAATGCTCGGCGTATTTGAAGTTCGGAAAGAAGAATTAATGGTCTACCATGCGGCAGCAAGCCGGTTGGCCGAAAAATTCTACATATTCAGCATACAACATGTCAAAAGAAGGCTAAATTCACAGGCTGATGCCTTAGCCAAATTGGCTTCTGTGATCAAACTACCCCCGGCAGGAAGGTTGGAAATTGTTGTCAAACACAGGAGGCTGTTTCCAACATCAGTCATCGACAACGACAACCTAACCACATGGGAGGCCAACATCATAGAAGAGGGTGAAGATGATCACCCTGAACAAATTGATTGGCGCCAGCCAATTATTGACATCAAAAATGGGAGCTTACCAGATGATCGAGCCAAACGTGTACAATTGACACGTAGGGCGGCATCCTACCAACTCATTGGTGGAGAGCTATACCGATTGGTACCCGAAAAGGAAAGGGCTGTCCTCGCCAGGTGTCTGTCCATGAAGGAGGCATTTCAGGTCATGAAAGAGGTTCACAGCGGGTTATGCGGAGCGCATCAGTCCGGACCCAAAATGAAGATAGCAATCAAGCTAAAGGGGTATTACTGGCCAAGCATGTTCTCTGACTGCGAGAAATTCGCAAAGACATGCCACGAATGCCAGGCATTTGCACCTATCCCTAGGCGCCCCCCAACTCAACTGCATCAGACAACCCCGACATGGCCTTTTGCCGAATGGGGAATGGACATCGTGGGACCGTTCAAACCATCCTCCAAGGGTTGCAAATTCATCCTTGCAGCTACCGATTACTTCTCCAGATGGGCAGAAGCTATAGCAGCCAAAGAAGTAACCGGTGAGGTTGTTGCTCGGTTCGTCCTAAGAAACATCATATACAGATATGGAGTACCGAGCCGCATCATGTCAGACAACGGTACCCCGTTCAGAAACCAAACAATATACAAGTTGGCCTCCAAATTCCATATTGATTGGAGAACATCCACTGTTTACAACCCTCAAGCAAATGGCCTAGCAGAGGCATTCAACAAGACCCTTTGCAAACTCCTAGTCAAAGTGGTTGGAAACAAGAAGCGGAGCTGGGACGAAAAGATGCAGGAAGCACTTTGGGCCTACCGCACCATATACAAAACACCCACAGGTTGCTCACCATTCTCATTGGTATATGGGAGTGAGGCAGTCATTCCTGTGGAAGTGGAATTCCCTTCCTATCGAGTAGCAATCCACCGTGGTCTACCTTCTGATGAACCCGATGAAATGCAAAGGCGGTTCATGGAGTTAGATAAATTGGAGGGGGGAAGGCTGAAAGCCTACGAACACCTCGAAGCCGAATGTCTCGAGCCTACGACAAGTTGGTGAAAGAGAGAGCATTCCGTAAAGGGGACATTGTCGTGGTCGACGAGAAAGACACCATGGCAGGCCGTCCTAAAAATAAATTTCTTCCAAATTGGCTCGGCCCATTCATCATCGACAAGGTGTTTGAGGGAGGTGCCTACACCGTGGTGGATTGCAAAGGGGACATTTTGTTCCCTCCACTCAACGGCAAGCACATCAAAAAATACTACGCTCCGGAGCACGAGTTCCACAAGAGCCCGATGGAGAATGAATAGTAGTGTTGTAAAAAAAAAAAGACAGACTTAGCCAGTCTCATCGATTGGTTAAGGGCAAAAATGTCAAGAAAGGAAAACCCGGTTAAGGTGAAAACCCGAACAGGGCACTTTAAGCAAAAAAAAGGTTACCCCGCTATGTGAAAACCCTGTAAAGGGCGCATAGGCAAAATCCAATGGGGGACTGGTTTGGGTGAAAACCTCGAAAGAGGCAGTCAAGCTAGTTAAAAAAAACAACAACAAAAAACAGGGCTGACTCCCCTAACCCAATGGGTTGGATGGGTGAGTTTCCCCCTAATTTTATTAGGGAGGAGGTCCGAGTTGCCAATGACGAAACGGCTCCCATAAGCTCATCTACCTTGTAGTAGAAATATGCTGGAGAGACCATACCTGAGGCAACGAGGAAGATCACCTCTCGCTTATAAAATTTTCGGGAAGTCTCGCACGCCATCCCAAAAGAAGAAGGGATAACACCTTGTCCAACCAAGAAACAAGCTCTGCAACCAGACAGCCATTCCGGCCAGAAAGGTCTTCTCCACCATATACCACCATGACTCCTCTAGTCTATGTGGTTATCAAAGCCAAATCTTATACCATTATGACCCTTTCGGTCTATATGGTTCTTCCAATCCAATGCCAGTGTTGCTTTTGGTCCACGCACCCCAAGTCCCACCGGCAAACTTCAAATCCTGAGCCTTCAAGCTTAGATTTGTCCCAAATTCATACCCATGGGTTGAGTATGGTTATCTCATACTCATATGCCCTATCCATATTTGCTTGACATCAAGTCACCATACCTCCCCGGCATCAAGCCATAACAGCCTCTTGGCACCAAGCCACAATACCCTCCCGGCATCAAGCCACTACATTTATTGGCATCAAGCCATGATACCTCCTCGGCATCAAGCCATCATAATTAATCGGCATCAAGCCATCACAATCCTCTTTGGCATTAAGCCATCTCAAATCATGATTCACTGGCATCAGGCCACTCCCAAGTTTATACCCGAAAGGGGCTGAGTATGACCTTTCCCCATACTCAAAATGCCTTATGGGTTATGCCGGCACTAAGCCACCATAATTACACCTAATAGGCCGAGCATGACTTCTTTGTGCTCATATGTCCTACGGGTCCTTCCTTGGCATCAAGCCGCCACCATAATCATACCCAAAAGGTCGAGTGTGGTTTCCCCATACTCATATGTCCCACGGGTCATTATGGCATCAAACCATAAACTGTTCTTGGCATCAAGCCATAACACTCCTTTCGCACCAAGCCACCACAACTTTTTGGCATCAAGCCATCACAGATTATAAGTCAGGGGCATCAAGCCACCACATTTTTACCCAATAGGCCGAGTGTTGACTCTTTCTCACGCTCATATGTCCTAAGGGTTATTCGGCATTAAGCCGACTTCATTGCTTTTCGGCATTAAGCCGACTTCATTGCTTTTCGGCATTAAGCCACCTCGACATCAAGTCACCCCCAAACTTAAAACCCTATGGGCTAGGGCATGATCATTTCATACCCAAATGTCCCACGGGACCACATCCCATGCCCTAAGGACCGAATGACATCCTTTCACATTCACAAGTCCACGGGCCAAACGGCATCATGCTACCCCAAATTCATACCTAGAAGAAAACAAACCCTATGCTTAGGGACATCTCAAATTTCTATACCCTAAAGACCGGGTATGATCTTTATATACTCACAAGTCTTCAGGTTCCACCGGCGTAAAGCCATCAAAACCTATGGCCCAGGGGAAGCCTTAATTCCTCACCACCCAAATTTTACTCCCTAGGGAGACTCCGACTCTCTAAAGGGGTCAAAGTTCAAACAACATGCAGGAAGAAAAAAAGCCTCATAATTTCAACAAGAAGGCCACAGGTTGAACAAGCAAGCAAAGGGTCAGTTAAAAGGGCCCAAGCCCTTCTCGATCCAGAGAAAACCCGGGCAGCCGGACAAGGGTCGAAGCACGAAGCAAACACCCTGTTTTCAAGTTGCAAGTGATAACGAAGGAGAATTTTTCATTGTGCGACCAGCATGGATATAAGTGGAATCATTTGCAAAATGTGAAAGTATTTCATTCCATAATTGATTTTCAAAGTGCCCGAACAAGCCTCGGGGGCTAATTGAACATCAAGAAAGAAAAACTACATGTCCAGTCAACTCTGAAAACAAAAAATGGTGACTACAAGGCCAACTTGGCACAGCACGCCGGGCGAGCTAACTCCAGCTCCTGGATCTCCTCTAGTAGGCGAGAGTGAGTGGCAACAAGCAAATCTCGCTCTCCGCCTGTCGAGGCCAAATCCTCCTCAACTTGTGCGCGCCTAGCTCGAGCCGCCACTAGCCGACTCTCTAAAGTAGCAATCTCAACAACAAGCTGGTCGACACCGTAGTAGCCCGAGTATGGTCCTCCCGGAGCTGTCCCAGTCGAGTATCCATGACAGAGATGGCCACAGCAACACCTCGTGCCTGTATCAACTTCTCCTCAGCAAGTGGGAGAAGGATGGTGTTCCACCGGACCAGGGAATGAGCCTCTCGCTGCCTGTCACAAAACTGGCCCCACAACGCCTCAACTGCAGATATCCAAGGTTCCATAGTGCAGCCAAGGAGATGATAAGAGGCAGTCATTTGCTTCAGCGTAGCCCGTAGGTCTGCCTCAGATGGCAAAGGATCCGGTAACGCAGGCAAACCTGCTATCATTGCCCGACCTAAATGGGCGGCAAACCACGCATCGGAAGGAACACTGGTAGACATGGTGGTAGGCCAGATAATCCCCAGCACGGGAGAAGCACCAGAAGAGCTAGCTGGCTGGTCGGCCGATGGAATGGGCACTGCAGCTGCAAAGAAAAAGAAAGAGAAGGAAAAAGAAGAAGAAAATAAGTACGAGCCAAGTTTTGGCATAAGAAATGAATATTTAGTGGCATACCATCAGCAGTAGGAGGCAAAGGAGGGTCGACAAGCCCAGTGGCCAGCACCCCAAAGAATGGCATCCTCGCGTGGGCTAACAGTGCTAGAATCAAAGAATCAATCTCACCACCTGCACCTTCAAAGGAAGGGGGCACAAGTAATTATCAAGACATGACAAACCAAGTTGAGAAAACATAAATATGGTAGCAAATGAAAAGAACACGAGAGATCACTCCGACGCCACATCAACCTCCGCGATGGGCTCGTCCAAACACGGAGTAGAAGTGTCCATTACCCCCTCACCCACCATGGGAGATGGAGACCGCATCACTATGAGATCAAGGTCTGACTGGGTCCCATCATCATGAAATGAAACCATGGGTGAGGGAGACCGCATGGCAACCAAAGTAATATATGCCAGGTCATCAACAGGAGGCAACTCTCCTATCAAATCAGCCCCTTGGCCGGCCATGGGGATGGGATCCTCCACCACTTCTGGAGCAACAGGTGCCTCACCACAAGTAGCTACCCTCTCAGGGGGTGGCGGGCTGAAACTGAGAGTCGCCCTGGCAGGAGAAGGTTCTGAAATAAAAAACAAGCCAAGAAAGGTCAAACTCACACCAAGATGCATAGCAATAATGAAAAAAAAAAGAAAAGAAAGAGAGAACATATACCTATGAGCTCCACCGCCGGGGTAGGAGATGGAAGTCTCTCCTCTTCACGAGTCCTCTTGCAAGGATGTGAAGGTCCCACTGACTTGGAAGCTGTCCTCTTTCCACTGGAGGAGATGGTTTCTGAAAAGTGTCAAAAAGAACCAAAATAAGTCATAAACTATTAATATGAGGCATGTATGGCAAAAGAAGGCAAAAGAAACTGAAAGAAGATCTTATACCTGGCAATGGCAGGTCGGAGGGGCAGGTGACCAGCAAACTGGCATCTCGCCCTATCTTACCCGCAGCACTCATGACTGCCATCTTGATCTCACCAAAGCAGTTGGCCTGCTGGATATCAAGTACATCATCAAGCGGCCCCCAAGAAGACACTACCCGACTCAGGTAGTCCACCCAACACCTGACAGAGTCGGTGGGAGGAAGGGCCTCCCGCAAAAGAACCTGCCGACGACCGGTGCAATCAGACACCATCAAACCATACCAATCAACAGGCCGTGGTAGAGCTGACTGCCCAGAATGCTGCAAGGTGCGTAGTGGCTCTACTAAAAGAGGAAGAGCACCGGTATAGGGCGTCGGAGGAACAGTAGGGGCCACAATCCTTCTCTTCCAATGATCGTATTTCAAAAGCAATTTGTCCTTTCGGGACCTATAGTGCCGTGCAAGAAAGCTCACACTGATCTCAGGAGGAGCGCGGTCCTTCACATCTAATCGGGCCTCTTCCTCCATTGCTATGGCAGCCGGTAGTTTCCTGTAGTTCTGACTACGATGGGACCACCAGTTTCCATACACAACATCAAAATCGCCATAAGCCCCGACTGGTGGTATAGAAATGTCACCTTTCGCCCCTGGCCGGCAAAAATAATTCCACCATTCCGCAGCGACAAGATGGCTATCATGCTGGGAGTACACACGAGAAATGATGCCGAAATCGGCATTCGGTGGAATACCCTGATCATACCCGAAGTTCCTGCCAAATCTGAAAGGGTAATAAGGCTCCAGAATGGTACGACTGCCCTGTCGGAAGACCAAAACACTCATCCGGATGGATAGAAACCACTCCCAAGCAGCCCACTTGCGGGGCTTGTTCAGGAGTGGATCCACCCATAAAATGTTGTCACCATGCTTGGTAGCAGAATGTGGGCGGTGGCCAATGGAACTATGGCTAAACCGCAAGCCACTAGCACCCTCCGCAGGTAGAGTGGCAAGTAATCTCCTGGCAATGGTAAGCTCTTGCTGCGGCTGAGATCTCGGATTTTTTAAGAAATCTGTATATCAATGAACAAAATGGATCAAAGTCTGCCCGAAGAGAGGGAAGTCCGTCAAACAAGAAGGAAGCCCATGCACTAACATAATGGGCAGCAAGTACAACTTTACAATCCCGGGGCGAGGGGTGAGAAGAAATAGCCCCAAAAGAATGATAGATCGCGGCAAGGGCAGCCGGGGCAACAGCAAGACGAACCCCGCAGGCTAGTCTGCAAGCTGGAAACAACACCTCTGGCCGGATAGCAGTAGCGTCCTCAAAAGGAATCGCAAATGTGACTAGCCGCAGGGCAAGATATGCGGCCAAGTGGGTAATCTCCCCGAGCTCCCACGGGTCCTCTCTGTCTCTGAACAAGCCTCCATGCCGGCATATCTCCTGTCGGAACAAGGCCTATCAAGCCGTGCATAGCTGGTCCGCTGTTTGCCCGGTCTGGCAAAAGTATGGTCATAGAAGAAAGGGCCTCCATAAAAGAAACGCAGCCAGGCATCGCAGCTCACTCTATGTCCGCCATCAGAATGAGTATCCCTGCCGATCAAAGCCAGATCTCGCCACACCTTGATCAAGTACCGGTGGCAATAAGAAAGCCCATAGTTGCCATGCTCGTCAGTCTGGCATCTATGAAGATCATCAAGAACGACCTCTTCATATGGCTCTCCGTGAATAGGAAGTCCGTAAACCATGTGGAAGGACCACAAGTCCATAGAAGTTTCACCCTCCGCGGTGACAAAGGTGTTCCAACGCCTGTTAAAGCGCTCCGCCAATGCCTGGATATAGCCATCATAGCAGGGGTATTCATACAAAGCTGCCCCTACTGCACTCTTCAAGCCAATACGCTCCAAACGGGCACCAAAATTGGCCAAGATATATTCAAGCCACTCACAAGCTCCGAGCCGTGGACAATGAGAGCGCTCTATGGATAGGCGGCCATACCAGCTATCCACATTGTGGGCCAGAATATCATCAAGTATGCAATGGCCATCATAGCCCTCCTCGGCCGAAGCGGGAGCTGTTCGGCAACAAGAAAATGCCACTGCGTCGCTTGGACCAATCAGAATAACATGGCCGGTTCAGCTTCCATATGCCAGGCTAAAAGTCATGAGAAAGGAAGTACTCCTCCTGAAATTCTCCCAAAAGGCCCAGCTGATGGCGGAGTGGGCTGCGCTGATGGTGAAGCAGACCCAAAGGAAAACAAGGGTAGGTGCATGTCACAGTACCCTGCAAACTGTCCCTGTCTCTCAAAATAGCACCCTCCAGCCGACGTCTCTCATCTGTGGATAAGCGGTCAGCGTCAACCTCCCCCAGTGGAGAAGGCCTCCGGATAAATTCCAATAATGCCTCGTCGGAGGGGTGATGAGCAGGATAGTGGGCTGAACGGGCATAGCTGAATTGCCCATGCCCGTGTTGAATAAGATGAACATCGACATGGGCGGCACCAGCTGTAGTCCATAAGTGCTCCCGAGCAAACAAATGGTAATCATGTTGCCCAAGCTTGCTTCGAGCTAATGAACTGGGAGTAGGCATGTGAGAGGCCACGACGGCAGTGGGATCGGAAGACAAAGATCTCCCACTCGAAGAGCTGGCCTCAACTGCGCCCTTCTTAGTCATGATGCACCTGTCAAAAAAAAAAAGGGAGAAAGAGGACATGACAAGCAATGAGATCACATAAACATGCTTACACGGGCGGTCCCTCGCCGATTTCCATCTTTGAGAAACCACCCGTGGGGGGCACTTGTTGACACCCAATTTTGTAAAAAAAAAAGAGAGAAGAAATGTGTGTGTTGACAAAGCCGATTCAAAAAAAAGAAAAAGAAAAAAAAAAGAAGAAGACAAGAGAAAAGGCACCCTCGATCTCCACGAGGGTCCGGGTTGTGTACGGCGTGTACGGACCCCAATTCGGACCGCTAGGGATAGCCATTGACATAGCCTCGAAATGGGATTCCGATTGGCCCGGTCGGCCGGCCGGAGAGTCCCTCGGCAAGCCCTCTCCAAGGCCCACGGGCTCGCTCGAAGAAGAGGTCCGGACGGTCTTCCAAATGGGCTGAGGAGAGCTTCACGCGGGTCCGCTCGGACACGGGTTCGAAAAAAAAAAAAAAGAGAAGAAAGGAAGGAGGCTGCCGTCGAACAAGGCGGGGAGGTCGAAGGAGGGGAGGAGATCTCGATCCGAATATTGACCAGCCGTGGAGTCCCGATCGACATCTAATTTTGCAGCCTCCGAGTCCTATTCGGAGATGGCCAAAGGCAGCGGTCGACGAGGATATCCCGGGGGATCCCCGATTCCCTCCCAAAATATGGGACCGAGGATATGGTACGTCCCGAGTCCCTCACGGACCCAAGCCTCCTCTCCTAGTAGGAGACGGAGACTGGCCGGAGCCTATAAAAGGCCTTCCGCAAGAGGTCGCACGGGAGGGGGGGTCGCAAGGAGAGGGAGAGAAGTCGTAGAGAGCGGAGCAGCAAAGGAGAAAGAGGGAGAGGTCTACCGGTCCCTTAGGAGTCCTGCGGAAGCCGCACGGTGCTCCCTTTCTTCCTCTTCTTCTTCTTCCGGACGTCGCGATTCCGCCGCAAGCCGTCGAGCGCCGTACAAGCCGGAGGAGCCGCCTATTGCAGCCGGTGAGGCCTCCTCCATCTTCCCCTAGGGCCGCCGGCTCCTTCCCCTCCCTCCGCCACCGCCATTGCCGTCGAACGGAGCCGGGAGCCGCCGGAGATCCTCCGCGCTGCCGTCGCGGTGCCGCGGGATGCCGGGAGGCTTCGGGTGGACACTGTAGCTGGGGGAGAAATATGTCTCCCCCAACTTAGTCCATCGTGAAAATCCCTGTGGGGCCCACCGAAAAAAAAAAGTGCAAAAAAAAAAGGAGAGGAAGAGAAGCGCGACCGGGCGAAGCCGGCCGGCTCTCTCCCTCCGTCGAAGACCCCCTCCGCTGAAGACCGCCGGACCGGGACTTGAACCGGCCGGTCCAACAAAGGTGTTGGAGCTCCCTTCGCAGCCGGAACAAAGGCGCTATATGCGCAGAGGATCTCTTTTTCAACAAAAAAAAAAGGAAATGTTTTTAAAATGAACAATCCAATGGAAATAAATAAAAAAAAATGTTTAATCCAACAAACCGGACTAGTTGGGGGGTCGACTAACCATCCGCCCCTACGTCTCGGCTTAATTCAAAATAATTCAATAAGCTGGACTAGTTGGGGGTCGACTAACCATCCGCCCCTACGTCCTTAAGGTAGACATACAAAGGTCTATAAAAGACCCCAATGTCTTACCAAGTTCACCAAGCTATGCAAGGCTCAAGCATAATCAATATGCTATCATGCCGGTCATATGCTAGTGAAATCATCATCAAAAACAATGGGAGATGCCCATAAGTCTATCAAGACCGGGTACATGCCGCCCATGGATCGACAAGTCCATCAAGGACTCAAGAGACTGATTTTCCAATCAGGTTTCAAATTGCCTCATGAAGAGGAGGGAAATATCCACAAGTCTATATCAGACCGGGTGTATTCCCTTCAAAGGATCGACAGACACCATATCATCAAGAGTGGAGCAAGAATATTCTCAAGACAAGTTGTATTTTTCTGGACTATGAATGTCCAAGACAGACAGTCAAGAGATTGTACTTTTCAATATATCATTGAAGAGGAGTCAATGATCTCATTAATCCGGTGGGATGCAAAGCACTTATAAAAAAAAAAAAAAAAGAAAAGAAAAGAGAAAACAGAACATAAAATCTGTAATTTAACTTGGAATTAAATTCTGTCCAATCAGATTTGGTTTCACAAACAGAAATTTAAACCCCATGAATCACATTCCGTAGAGGAGCTGAGTTGAAGTTCTGGGATTTGAAGCAGGCAGAAAATTGAAGAGAACAAATCTGAATTGCAGGAACTTATGTGAAAGTTGGAAATCTGGAAATTAAAGATCAGGAGTTAGAAAATTGCACGAATCAGAAAATCTGAGGTTGTAAAATTCTGCAGGATGGTCGATTCTGGAAATTCCAGATCTGAAGGAAATTGAAATTTTGGACCTGTAGCTTGTAAAATCTGCAAAATCAGACCGGAAACTGAAATTCAAGACAGGGTCTGAAAAATCTGGATCCATGTGCAGAATTCACAAGAAGTCTGAAATTTGAAAGAAGTCCGAAATTCTGCAATCTAGAATTTGAAGATTCAACATCTGAATTCCAGGAGATTCCGAAATAAGAAGAGAAGTCTGGATTGCTGCAAAAATCTGGGAATTGGGAGAAAAAAACAAAAATCTGGAATTTGGAGTGGTGCAGAATCTGAATTCTGGATCCGTACACACATCTGAATTCCCAAAACTTAAGGCCAGACTTAGATTTGTGACTCAAACCTGCAACGAACCGAAAAAATCAGAAATCAGAGCTCATTTCAAAAATCTGAAATCTAGGAGATCCGGAATGCTGAAATATAAAGTCTGCAATTGGAACATCTGGAAATAAGAATAAAAAATCTGAAGTGCAGAAATCTGGAAGGGAAATCAGCAATCTGGATTGGAGTTTCAGAAATCTGAATTTCAGAAGTTTCAAAGTCTGAACACCATATTTCTGACGTACAGCAAAACCGAAGCCTGGAATCTGGAGTTTGGCATTTGAGGAAATCAAAAATCTGAACTTTTGCAAAAGAGACTGAGGCCTGTAAAAAAAGAGTGCAGAATCTGCAAGGGAACCGAGGCCTAAAACCTGGAATCTGAAAATTGAATCTGCAATCTGGAAGTTTGAAAAGCTGAAAATGCAGAAATCTAGAATTTGATAAAATCTGAACTTTTGCAAGGAACCGAAGTCTGTAGAAATTGCGGAACCCAGAATCTGAGGATTGCAGAATCTGCAATCTAAGCTTAAGCCAACAAGTTTCATTGTAAACCAAATCTGGCTTGGACAAATCAAATAAATCTTCTAACTCAAATAAATCAACTCAAATCAATTCAAATCAAATTCAAACTAAAAAATTGAGTGCTTGCATTCCACCAATCTTATGGGATTGTTTTCTCCTATGTCCATATGTGTGTGAATGCGTGTTTATTTTGCGGATGCATGTTTTCTGTTCCAATGGATTGCTATGACGTTTAATCAAGGGTATTCGAGTAATCTCGATGTAATTAACGTCGGATCTTCGCACCATCCGACGGGGAGAGGTCAAAACAAATTTCAAAGAACCTAACAACCTCAACAAATATTTTTGACCCTAGCTAGTACTTTTATGGAATACCATCTATTTTCCTAAGAAGTCAATGCTGAGGTCGAGTCCAAATTCAAAAGGAAAACGAATTTCCAAAACAAAATAAAATCTTTTAAATTTTAAATTTTGAGGTTACATCAACCACGTAAAGCACAAATGAAAATTCTTCACCTCAATAAGACCGCGATTCTGAACCTACTAGTTGAAACAATACATTTCTAGGACCCACATGTTCGAACCTCATCTTTCACCCAGTTCCAAAACAACATTAAAGTCCCCTCCCACACACCAAGGATCCTCACTTAAGCAATCATAACCTGTGTCAATTTAAGAAAAATAACATCGTTCTTATTCTCCCTCACTGAACCAAAAACATTACATAAGAACCATTGTTTAGAAGAGGCTCTGTCATACAGCTTCATGATCTAAAAATTGTTGTCCTTAAACAAATCTCTGTCTATGAATCGGTTGTCATTCCAAAGGATAGCTAGACCTCCGCTCCTCCTGGAGGAAGGTACAAAAGAGATCTCATTGACCTTCCCATGTTTCATAGCTTCTGTAACATCCATCTTGTCATCAGCCAGCTTCATCTCCTGTAAAAGGAAAATGTCTAGTTTGCAAACCGTGATCATGTTGTGGTATCCCCTAATTTACTCCTTCCCCTATATGCCTCTGAAAATCCATGAAACAATAACAATCATGAATAAATAACAATACTCTTCCCCTTTTTCATGTTTCTTCTTCCTGTTATCAGCACTGCATTATTGAGAATGAAGTTCATCTACCACGTACCAACTCTCTGGTGAGCCTGTTTAAAACTGCCAGATGTCCTCACGGATGTTTCCAAAAAAGCACCTGGCCACTTTTTTCTCGGCCTAAGAAACAAAGACCAATTTGCTCTCCGATGGCCCTAATCAGGTCATTAGAGATAGTCCAGGAAAGACTTTCTTTGGGCCATTCCGGTGTCACCGTTAATAGATCGCATACCCGGACTAAAGCTATTTCCCAATTCTCTTCCACCACATTAGCTTTCTGGTTGACATCAGTAGCATTACTCAGATGTTCGTTAGTAGTCAGAAAGTCAAGCGAAGCCCCTGAAGAGACCCCAGACTCTTCAACAGACACCTGTTCACATCTCGCCGCCAAGGTTTTGTTGCCGTGTTGTTCATATTCTAACATCGTCGGGAGACAGTGACAATTAGACAAAACCGATCCATCCCCTGGCCCCCCAAGTTAGACCCAGCAGGCCCCCCGAGCTGGAAACTGCAGCCACAGGTCCTTGTCCCTGAGCTGGGATTACAACAAAGCCGGTCTCTCGATCCCGAGAACTGAACCAGTTACAGCAGAATCACCTGCCCGCTGAACCAGGCCAGTAGAGGATTTCTCCGGATCATTGCATAAGTTACTCAGATCTCGGCCTACAAACAGGTCTGCAAGGTCCGGGAACCTCGATAAGCCAGACAGCTGTCCTGCTTCCACAATTGGCAATCCCTTCAGCGAATTGCCAAAGAAACTTTCCCAAATTAGATGACTGCCTTACTGGCTTCCTCCAGATAGACCAAACTCACAAAATGTAGAAAATTTCAAATTGTGCACCACCACCGAGTCTCCTGGAGAGCCTCGTAACCTCTGCTCCATGCCCACGCCCTTTACTTCCACCCGAACAGGCTCATTGACAGTGATAAGGTGCTGCAAATTGTCCGCCAGGACTAAAAACCATATGACATCAGAGAAGATCAATATGCTTGCAATAATAACTTCAACCACACGTGCCTAGGGCCACCACAGATTCTTCTTGTCCGCACTGATGAGGCCACCAAACAGTGAAAGAATCCTAGCCAAGACGGAAACCAACCAAGCATGGACAGGTAAACCCATCACCCACAGTCTCATGGCACGCAGGAGCAGTGACGCAACTGCCAACGTAGAACTAATCCAAGGCATACATGTATAAACCTCACCGAATCATACCTCAAAGCTGCATCCGTCCGACGCATTGAGCCAATTCCTCAGTGAGTGACTTCTCACGATGAACATATCAGGGTCCGCATCACTCACCAACCAGCCCTTCGAGCACGGCCAATTCTTGAGCAGGAATGCATCCAGCAAAGCGCACTTGTCCTCTGTTGGCGCACAATTTTTACAAAAAAAAGAGAAGAAAAAAAGGGGTGATTTCTGAAGCATAAACCGACCTGTTTTGGTTTTAGAATGGGCAACGTGGAAGCTGACCCACAAATGGCCCACTCTTCATTGGGCCTGATTTTGAATCAGGAAACCCACGTCAAATAATTGACCCAAGCTCACAATCCCTGTGTTCCGGGAGAATTTCTTTTCAAATAAAGAAAAAAAGAAGAAAAATAAATAAATAAGATACTGAAGGAGAAGCTGTCGGAGCATAAAACGGAAGGGAGGCAGCGTAATCAATAGACAGTTGGATCCCCCGCAAGGTGGGAGTCTGTCGACGTTGGGAATCCTACAAGGAGGGAAAGACTTCCCAACAAGTCGATCCCGTAGGCTACGGGATTCCTCCGAGTCCTTCTCGGAGCCGTAACCACAATTTTAGGAGGTTCCCGGCGGAAGAAGGGAACGAGCGGAGCCTATAAAAACCGAGCATCCGCCGACAGAGAAAGGAGGCGCAAATACCTCCCGAGAGCAAAAGAAGGCCGCGTGCGAGAAGAGAGGAAGAGAGAGAGAGCAAAAGAAGGCCGCCGATGCCAGAACCCCCTCCGGGAGCTGCTGAAGCCGTCGCCGGAGCCCTCTCCTGAAGTCGCCGTCGCTGGAGCCCTCTCCCGAAGCCGGAGCCGTCGCCGGAACCCCCTGTCGAGGCCGCCGATGCCAGAACCCCCTCCGGGAGCTGCTGGAGCCGTCGCCGGAGCCCTCTCCTGAAGTCGCCGTCGCCGGAGCCCTCTCCCGAAGCCAGAGCCGTCGCCGGAACCCCTTGTCGAGGCCGCCGATGCCAGAACCCCCTCCGGGAGCTGCTGGAGCCGTCGCCGGAGCCCTCTCCTGAAGTCACCGTCGCAGGAGCCCTCTCCCGAAGCCGGAGCCGTCGCCGGAGCCTTCTCCTCCCAGTGCGCGTCGCCGACCAATAACAGCCGGGGCCACCGCGGGGAGCCGATGAGAGGCCGCACGGGACGGTACCAGGGGGAGAAATATGTCTCCCCCAACTATATGCCACGGTGGAAAAAGGGGGGGCGTTGAAAAAGAAAAAGAAAAAGATGTGCAGCCGCGAGCGCCCGCGGCTAGGAGCCGCTCTGTGCACCGCGCGTGCACTCGCCCGCCGTGGAGGGATGTTGACTGGCCGGTCAACATAAATGTGGGGCCCACCTGAAAGAGAAGTTAAAAAAAAAAGAAGGGGGAAGGCCGCCGGACCAACCAGCGGCATGCAAAGGGGAGGAGGAAAATGGGCCGGCCCATTGAGCTGGGGCCGCAGACAAAAAAAAAAAGAGATAATCTCTCTTTTAAAACATACAATCAAATGAAAATCTAAATAAAAATGCACTTAACTAATTCAACAAACCGAGGCGAGCATCCGGCCGTGAAAACCCGCCTACGTGGTCTCGGCATAACTTAAAAGAATCAAAATAAATGGGCAAACAATAGGCCGGCTTTAAGCACGTCTATTGACCCATAATTCAAAAATAAAATAAAACAAACAATAAACAAAAATTAAATAAAAATTCATTAATTAATTCAACAAACCGAGACGAGCATCCGGCCGGCTAAAAACCCGCCTCATGGTCTTGACTTAATTTAAAAGAATTCAAAACAAATAGGGAAAGCAATGTGCCGGCTTTAAGCACGCCCGACCGGCTCTTTAAGGTGGATATACAAAGGTCTATTCTTGCAAAGACCCCAATGTCTTACCATGCCCAAGAGGGAGGTACTTACCCATTATGCCATACGGGAAGGCCGCGTACGATCAACATGCCGACATGCCAAACTATGAGCTAATGAGGTTCAATCAGTGAGATGAGTCCCCACAAGCTTATCAAAAGCCGGGTGTGCTCAATCTCAAATCAGTAAGTCGATTGCCTATAAGCTTGTCAAAAGCCGGGTGTAGTCGATCTCAAAACAGTGGGGGATGCCCATAAGTCTATCAAAGACCGGGTACATGCCGCCCACGAATTGACAAGTTCATCAACTCATGAAGGAGCCGTGAAGATCGAGATGAGCTAATTTCCCACAAGTCTATCAAAGACCGGGATGCTCAATCTCAAGACAAGGAGGTGAGTCCCCACAAGCCTATCAAAGACCGGGGCATGCTCAATCTCAAATCAGTGAGAGGAATGCCCACAAGTCTATCAAAGACCGGGTGTTTTTCCATCTCAAACTGATCAAGCAAGTTCCATGTTCATCAAAGACTCAAAGGGACCGGATTGCTATTCAAGTTGTAAATCATGTCTCATTTTTTGAACAAGTGAAATCCATGTTCGGTAAACAGATTGATGTCTCAAGGAGGAGAGACAATCACATGGAATTTCTGGAATGCAAGACAACAAAAAAATTAACAAATGATTCAAACAACCTTAAAAAATTCTGAACCTGTAAAAGACTTTAAAATTTTAAAACCTGTAAATCTGAAATCTAAATCTTTATACAACCAAATCCCAAATCAAAACACTCAAACAAATCACGAACTCAATTAAATCCATAAACAGAATCTGAATTCTAAAAATCAAAATTCTGGACCTGTAGCTTGCAGAATCTGCAAAATCAGAAGGCTTAAGACTTGAAACTGGAGTTTAAGACAGGGTCTGAAAATCTGGATCCACGTGCAGAATTTGCAGGAAGCCTGAAATTTGAAATAAGTCCAAGCTAAATAAAATTCTGCAATCTAGAATTTGGAGATTCAACATCTGAATTCCAGAAGATTCAAAACAAGAAGAAAATCTGGGTTGCTGCAGAATCTGGAGGCTGAGAATTTGGAGAGAGATCCGAAATCTGAAATTTGGAGTAGATTAGAAATCTGAAGACTTAGATCCAGATCTGGAATAAAAAAAAACAGAAATAAGAGACAGGGCGCCAGAGGCCAGAATTCATTTCAAAAATCTGAAATTTGAGCTTAGCAGTGCGGATGTTAAATCCGAAAGTTTGAAGTTCATATCCCTGCAATCTGAAATACAGAAATTCGAAGCTTGAATTGGTGCAGAAGCCTGCAAATCTGAAATGCAGAAATCTGAAAATGCAGAAATCTGGAATCTGGGGTCTGATATTTGAAGAGGTCAAATCTGAACTTTGCATTTAAAAACAAGGAATTGGGGCTGTAGATGTGCAGATCCAAAATCTGAAATCTGAAATCAGCAATCTGAGGTTTGTGAATGAAAAAATCTGAAAGTTTAAGGCCTACAGCCAAAAATCAGAAGATGAGTCTGCAGGAGATTGGAACTGAAATTCTGAGATCTGAGGTTTCAAATATAAATTTCAAAGATTTAAACTAGTACAAGTCAGAGGCTGATCTGTAAATAGGTGATTCCAAACCATTCAAACCCATAAGAAATTCAAATTCAAAGCCGTCCCAAATCGTTTCACATAAATCTAAAGGTTGCATAAAAAGAATCCAGAAATTGTCAAATCCATTAAATCTGAATCTCCCCGGAACCAAAACAACCAAAATCTAATTAATTTCAACCAACTCAAACAAGCTCAACTTAATAAAACTTAAAACAAATTAAAACCCACATCAAAATCCAAATTCCAACCACTAAATCCAAAAATTAAACAGATTCCATTGAATTTAAAACAAATCAAATTCATTCTAAATGAACTTAAATCAATTAATCAACTCAAATTAAATCAAACTCAAATCGAATTTCAACCAATAAAACAAACTTAAATTCAAACTTAAAATCAATCAATTCAGTTTAATCAAAATTCAAATCAATGCAATGCAAATTTCAACAAATTAAATTCAACTCAAACTCAATGAAATTCTAAACCAATTCAAATTGAAACAAACTTAAATCAAGTGATCAAATCAAACTCCAATCCAAACCAAAAGTAATCAACAAACTAAATTCAATTAAAATGAACAAATCAAATTCAATTCAAAACTAAATCCCACTCAATCAAACTCAAACCAACAAAATTTAATTTAACCAATTCAAATCAAATTCAAACTAAAATTGAGTGTTTGCATTCCATCAGTTTCATGGGATTGTTTTCTCCTATGTCCATATGTGTGTGAATGCTTATTTTGTGGATGTATGTTTCTGTTCTAATGGATTGCTATGACGATAATCAAGGGTCTTCGAGTCATCTCGATGTAATTAACGTCGGATCTTCGCACCATCCGACGGGGAGAGGTCAAAATCAATTTTCAAAGAACCTAACAACCTCAAATTATAATTTTAAATATCATTGACCCTAGTTAGTACTTTTATGGAATACCATCTATTTTCTTACAAAGTCAATGCTAAGGTCAAACCTAATTCAAATTCAAATGGAAAATGAATTTCCAAAACAAAAGAATAAATCTTTGGTGAATTTCGAGGTTACATCATCCTCCTTCCTCATTTCTCCTCAACACAGACGAGTCTACATCCCTTTAGCCACTCTGATTTTTCCATAATGCTGGCCATTTGAGGTAAACAGAGTGTCTCTGTTCGGCCATCCCCAAACAACACCTACGGCTCCCAATCAGGTTGACACTGACTTCCATAGCCCTGAACACCCAACAAATCCTGTGGGACTTATTTGGGCACCCCCTTTCCCGGTGGCCGACCTCCTAGCAGGACCGGCATCTGAGTCCATTCTTGCAACCCACTATTGAGTGGTCCCTCCCATAACAGTGTCCACACGTCCAGAACCCTCTGCCTCCTCCCCTCACCACTTCACTGTAGGAAGGCTGTTGTAATCCGATGACCCGATCAGCAAAAGCAGCCTTCACCACAAAGTGGTTCCAGCTGATCGTTCCAACTGGACGGGGAGGGGCCAAAGGCCCTCCACGGACAACTCACACTGAATCATTCCGCAGACAGAGAAGACAATCCGCAGCGCCAAAGCCAGCGATGTGCCCTCCCCCCACCGACATGACTCTCCTTCTCTTGTCCTCGCCACTCCCCGTAGCATCCCGGCATCCCGCAGTAGAGACTCCCACGATGGCTTTAAAATCGCCGGAGCACTTCATCGCAATCTTATCTACCTAGTTTGTTTTTCTAAAAAAATTCTAAAAATAAATATGATGAATAAAAGGAAATGAAGACATAAAAATAGCAACATCGGTAGCAGGAAGACATGTACTGTCCTTGCTATTATCAAGTTTAAATGTTGAACGTCATTTCTTCTTTGTGGGTACATTTCTTTTTCTTCTTCTTCCTTCTCCATTGGGCCTAAGCACATAATCAAAATATGCTAAGTGTGTCTATTAGCAAAAACCCGGAGAAGGGGAGGGTGCCATGTCCTATTTGGCAAGCTGATCATCTGACAGAAGCAATCTAAGTACTTCCTGATTATTGCTATTATTGGTAGCTCTATGAAAACTACATTCACCAAGCATGCATCCAGAAAGGGGAAACAATAATGAAAAACAATTATCAGATAGCAGTTTGTGTGGATACCGAAATTTTAAATGCAACTAAAAGACTAAAGTTGTTCGAGATGTAAACATTTGTTCTCGAGTTTTCTATCAGGCCATCAGCAATTACACTGCATGAAATTTTAATTCTCACTACAGTCCTTGGCATGGGAAGCTCCCTGGATATAGCTTTCTAGAACAGAGCTTTTTTTCTCTAGTTTATGAACATTATTTTGATGCCCTTCCATGGAGTTTCTTATTTAATATGATATTATCACCAACTCTATTAACCTTGATGATTTACTGGTATTATCCACGTTTCAGAAATGTAATTACTATTCAATCCGAAATGAAATAAGTAATATACGATAAAAGAAAGTATTGAGGTTTAACAACTTGCTTAACATGAAGTGACTAAATCATGAAGTTAGAGATATTACACTTACAGAAGGAAAGAGGTGGTGGAGAAGGTACATGGCCCATCTGGTGTTGTATCCACCATACCCTCTCGCGAGTATATCAGCCTGATCAAACAAAGTGGTGCATCATTCATCAACAAAAACAAGAAATAAGAAATACGATCTGTCTGTACATCATAACAATCAAAAGATACAACATGCACGCGTTTCAATATATCAAAGACATCAATTAAAAGCTTATGTCGATGTTTCCATCGATCATAGGAGATCCACATCTCAAGTTGTCCACCATTCAGAATGAGAAAAAAAACCGTAGACGGAGGCAACATTCATCGGAAAGTAACAGGTCCAGGAAAGACAACAGCCAAAAAAGACATCAAATGCCTCCTAACACCTCTGACGACCGCCATGAAAGACTTGTAGAAGAGCCAAAGCAGATCTGAGACAAGGGACAGCGCAGACGCAGGTAGAAAATAAAGGACATCAGTAACAAGAAAAAAAAACCTTCCGGGAGTAGGCGTCGGCAAGGGCCGCCCCCCAACCGCCGGGACGGAACGATTGCTCGGTGATTGAGTCCCCAAAGAGAACAATCTGCGGGCGCCTCCCCCGGACCATCTCGGGGCAGTTGCCTACACTCTTGGGGCTTCTCTGATGCAGCACCCACGGCCACGGGCAGAAGAGGAGGGAGAGCAGCAGGAAGAACGCGGCTCTGTCGGTATCGAGTCCCACTTTTAGCATGCTCCGCCATGGATGGAACCTGGAAAAGAAAGCGCCGACAACGTCGCTTTGGCCGTGTGGTTGCAAACGAGCCTAGCCGAATAGGCTGCTGCTCCAGCCCGGCTCGACATGTTTTACTGAGTCTCGAAGTCGGATCGCGGTGCTCTCAGACGGTGTGGACTCTGGAGAGAGAGGCGAGCGCGTGTCAGTGCGTGTGGGGGAGAGAGGTGAAGCCGTGCGGGAGAGAGAGCGAGCCAGAGAGGCGTGCGGTGCGGCCGTCGAGCCCTGCGGGAGAAAGAGGGAGAGAACGGGAGGACCGGAGAAGACCGCTAGCGTGCGGAGAGAGAGGCGGCGCGTTCGACCGACTCCGACGGCAGCGGGCTCCGATGGCCGATCGTCAGTCGAATCCGGGACCCTTCGCCTTTCGCCCATCCGGCCTTCGCCACGGCGTGCGGTGCCGGAAGCGGGGAGAGAGAGGAGAGCGGATGACCTCAATCTTCAATAGCATGTGACGAAAAACGAAACGTCACTGCATTTTAAATAAGACGTAAAGTAGATACGACGTCGTCGGGTAGTAAGTAAATAGAGGGTTGATAGTGAATCTTTGAAGTTTCGGTAACTCAGTAGTGGGTTTTTAAAGCCTCAGTAACTCGGTAGCGAGTTGATAGGCGGTCGATAGTGGATTCTCAAAGCTCGGTAGTGAGTTAATAGAGGGTCGGTAGTGGGTCTTTGAAACTCGGTAGTTCGGTAGTGGGTCTTTGGAGTCTCAGTAACTCGGTAGCGAGTTGATAAACAGTCGGTAGTGGATCTTCAAGGCTCGGTAATGGGTTAATAGAGGGTCGGTAGTGGGTCTTTGTAGCCTCCGTAGCTCGGTAGTGGGTCTTTGGAGGCTCGGTAACTCGGTAACGAGTTGATAGGCGGTCGGTAGTGGATCCTCAAAACTCGGTAGCAACTGTAACAGGTCTCGGTAACAATTCCTTAAAGACTCGGTAGCAAGTAAAACTAAGCTCAGTAGTGGATTAGTAGAGGGTCGGTAGTGTATTTTTGAAGTCTCGTTAGCTCGGTAACAAGTTGTCAGGGGGTCAATAGTGGGTCCTTAAGGTTCGGTAGTAGGTTAATAGAGCCTTGGTAACAGGTCTTGATAATAAGTCATTAAAGTCTTGGTAGCAAATTAAAACTAGACTCGGTAGTGAGTTAAACTAGGCTCGGTAGCATGTTAAATTAGGCTCGGTAGCAAGTTCTGGGGAAGTTGAAAAGACATGTCATCTTTAAAGTATACTAACGTTTCACTTTTCACGACACCAAATATCCTCACGTTATTGAGAACTGCGGAAGCTCCCTCCACTCGGGGACTGAGGTGATCCGCTCTCGGGATAAAGGGGGGTCTTCAAGAGAGAGGGGTGGCCTTTACCTCAGTTCCGGGGTGGTGAGAGTACTCTCACTCCTTAATGAAATCAATCACGATCTCAAGTGATTTAATGGGGTGTTTGGTTGCATGATAATGGAGGTTTTTATTTTAATTTTTAAAAATTGTAAGAAAACTTGTTAAAAGAGGTGTTTGACAACCTTGACAATTTTATATTTTGAAAGTGATTTTCTTTTTAAACAAAAAAGAGGGTCACACCTCTTTCTTTTTTCTTGTGGTCTCCCACTTTGTTTGGTCATGAATGATAGTAACTCTTTTTTGTTATCACATCCCTCCAAACATGATAATTTTGTGTCATGAGTTGATTCACTTTTTATTTTAATATAATTTTTTATCATGAAAATGTACAAAAAAATATTATGCAACCAAACATCCCATAAATGATGAATCGTTATTAAAAAGAGTTGAACGGTTATTGACACTTTCGATAGCTAGTTTGTAAGATGTCGTAGAAGTTCAATAACTATTCACTGACTTGTTAACTCGTTACCGACAAAGTTAAATTGTTGTCGACACTTTATAATTCACTACCCATCACTTAAGTAGTTGAAATCATGATCTTTTTTCATTAGAGATAGAGTATTCTCTCCACTCGAAAACTAGATTGATCCTCTCTCGACCTTCGTCATCGGTTTTTTTTAATATATAGCATTGTTTCAAAAATTTATTTACAAAGTACCACCGACGAAGAACAATTTGTGAAATGGCACCGTTCAATTCAAGTCGTACTTTTTTTTTGAGTAGTGACCCAGTGGCTGTGCATCCTGCTGCGCCGCGGGTGACGAGGGATGCTCGATCCCCACTGTTCACTCCCCCGGGTGCCCGGCTTGTTGCCGTCAAGAGGCGAACCCCTGCCCTGCTCCCCCAGGAGTAGGGTCGACGCCAGTCGAGCCACGATCGACCGGCAATTCAAGTCATACTTCATCCGGTCGTTTTGTTAAACTCCATCTTATCGTACCGTTACGTTTGTTTAAATTTTATTCTCTCTCTCGAAGGCTTGTCAGAATTTATTTATTTGTTTTCCAACGGATGATTCCATATTTCAATATTTTTATTTCTTTTAAAATTTATTTTTTTCAATGAAAGATTCTTTCCTTTTTAAAATACAGTATTTAATTTTTATTTTTATGATTTTTTTATTTTTGACAAAAAAATCTTAATTTTTATCGTAAATTAATCATTTGGTATAAAATCATTTAAAATTAAATTATAAATAAGAAAATTTTAAATTTTTAAAAATTTTAAATTTATATTGAGTATTTTAAATTAAGTTTTGTAAAATTTTAGATCAAACTTGAGCTTATTTTTTGTAAAGTTAAATTTATACCAAATTTTAGTATAGAGAATTATCAAACTTGACTCAATTAAATAAGAGATATTTATATTTAGCTTCTTAAGATTATATATATATTTTTTACTTGTGTTATTAAATTTAAAGCAACAATTTTGAACTCTATACAAACTTAATTTGAACAATGAGAAATTATAGTAAATTAACCTAGTAAATAAAGAATACGTGAAATAAGCTATATATGTATTATAATTGCATTAATTGAGTAAGTCTATCACTGGTACATATTTCGAGTCGTCTAGACTTATGTGATTTTTGAGAACGTAAAAAATAAAAATCTTGGGATGCAAGATCACAATCTACACTTATAATTATTTATTGCAAAAATTATATTATAATGCATAAGTGTTTACAATACACCAACTAATAATAGTCAAGATAAGTTTTCAATGGTAAATAATAAATACACCATAGAAGATAACATAGTTATTTGAGAAAAGAAGATACAATTTACTAATTATTATGTGAACATGTGGCTCTATTATGTCATTGCTGATTATAGATTGAGCAACGATAATTCTGTCGCCATAGATCCACATCCATGTTCATGCGTTTTCTATTCTTCTTTGGTCTTCCTGGTTGCACCTTAATTGTTGGCGGATGCAAAGACACAATATTGAAAGTTGAGTTAAATGATGGCCACAACCTCTTATTTAGAACTATGTGAAACTGACCTTCATATAACTTTTGATATTATTTTGTAGTTGTATACCACTCTAATACAAAATGATAATGATTCCATTTACTGTAAGCTAAAGCACAATGCATATTTGCACGAAAATGTTACAATTGAGCTCGTTAGCAAGAAAATAAAACTTTATGATTTTCATGTATGTCAATACGAAAATATGTCCGTACACATCATCTACATCATACTCTTAGTAGTTCACCTTTACTTGTAATCTTAACTCTCTGAAATTTTACTCAGTAAGATGCATCAATTGCTCTTGTACTGGTGTTAGATGAAATTTTAATATTGTTCCATGTTCACTTCTTTTGTAAAATAATAATCTCAACCGATGATGAGTCATATGTACTAGTGCATGAATAGGTAGTCCTCTTAAAATGTTATTAATATATTCAAAAACATTAGTTGTCATGATACTATAATAGCATTTTCCCTTATCATAGCATAAAGCCCAATGTTGTGGTGCTACATTCAATAATCAATTATATGCATCTTCATTGATAGCTTTAATAGCTTTCATCTCGATATCAAAAATAATAAAATCGTGAGCTTTTCTTTCATTCCACATTCTCTGAAATAATTCTGCATTTTTAAAATGTTTATGAAAATTATCCCTATGATGTCTAAGACAAAATCTATGAGTAACATTTGAGAAACTTATTGTACAGTAGTTAAGATACTAGTCATTCGATCAAATATTATGCACTTGTCATTTTGATGATTTCTAACTGTAGAAATAAATGCTCTAATTTGAGTAAGAAATCACTTCCAACTTTTAGTTTTCTCTCTATCAACAATAACAAAAGCAAGAGGAAATATACCCTTATTTGCATCTACTCTAGTAATAATAAGCAATGTGCCACAATACTTTTCAAATAAAAGTGTCATCAACACTAATCACTGGACAACAATATCTCCAACCATTCATACATGGCTTAAAACTTTAGAATGAATATTTAAATTGCCCTATTTTTGAAGCCCAAAAGTTATATACTAAGCCTGGCATAACTTGTTTTATACTTTCCATATATCGTAAGATATTTCTATACGATTCAGCCCAACCACCAAATATTTTAGTAAATTTTTTTCTTCTCCCATCCCAAGCTTTAATAAGATATTTTACAATAATATTGTGCTTCGACTAATTCTTTTATCTTCTTAGGATGAATGTCCAATTAGGGGTGTCAATGGGTCGGACCCGGCCTGGCCCGAGGTCGGCCCGCTTAGGGCCCGGTCCAAAATATATTGGCCCGGCCCAACTCGACCCGCACTACATTGTTGGCTCGGCCCGACCCGGCTCGCAAAAATTATTGACTTGGCCCGATCCGGCCCGGCCCGGCCCAACTATATATTTTATAAATAAATATTTATTAAATATGATAAATTTAATTATTTAAGATAATATTATAAAATTAATAATAACTTAATTAAAAAATATTTTTAATGAGTAAAAATGATATTTTTGACATAAAAAATTGTAAGTTATTTGGCCCGTTTTAGCCCGCGTCGGCCCGACTAAAACCCGCGGACCAAAATCTTTGGCCCGTCAAATGACTCGCAGCCGGCCCAGCCCATTGCCACCCCTATGTCCAATAGATCACAAACAATAGGTAAAATCAATCTACAAATCAATTTTATATTTAATTGTCGATATTTTCTTTGTTCTATTGGAGTGTAACACGTATGTTCTCCATCATAACATGTAATCTTCCATGTTACTCGAGCTCTTTTACTATTACAAGCATGTAAATGCCAATGACATTGATGTTTTTGTTGACAAACTAATGTGATTTTTGAATTAGAAGATCTCTATGCTCAAAATTGGAATTTTTTTTCTAATAGATCGGAGAGAAATACTTGACAATAACTCATCTCTCGAGGGAAAAAATATCACCATTCTTAAATTCTTATAAAATTTTTCTTTCATTCATAATATCATCATCTTTGTTGACATCAAGATTTACTACATCTCCAATCCACTAGCCACCATCATCTGTTGATTCTATATATTCATTCTCTTCATAAGTATTATTAACAGTTACACCCTCTATTCAATCTACATTCTCATGTTGTGTATTTTCATCAACCAATGATAATGCCATATTTCTCAAATCATCAGCATTATCATTATCACTTATATTTTTAGAACTTTCATTATATTGGTTCAGACCAAATACATTAATATCTCTATCATGTTCGTAATCATCTTGAACATGTGTATGACGAGATTCTATCAAATCATGTTGAATATTTGCACTTGATCCAACTTCTAATGAATAATTAGATGAATAATATGGATATGAAGACATGAATTTACTTGAATATTATGCCATATTAAAGTTTTAAAAATTAATAAAATAACTATACAATATCATGTAAAAATGAATATAAATATATTAACTAAAGATCTAAGCTCGATGGTATACATGTAGATGGATTATACGAAGGTGAAATCCGAGGTACAAAATGTGACTGATCATATGTTAGTTGAATATCTTCTTTTTCGATATATAAAGTTAAAGATTTATGTATGCATTGTTCAACCATTACCGAACATATAAAATCATTGTTGACTTCAACCGCAACAATCTCATCACCAACATATTTGAATATTAACTCGATTTGAACATGTTGTGGATTATAATTTGTAACTTAGATAATTAAAGTCATCATGTCATTAAATAAACTTGATACAAACAACTTTTTAACTTCACGCTATCCACTGTCATAATGCGAAATTTCATTTTTAATTTTAAGAATGTCATCGTATCGTAATAAAATAACAACATTTTGAGAAACCATTTCAATCTATAAATAAAATGTGTGATATAATTATTAATTTAAAAGTATTAAAATAAATTTATTTCTACAAAAGTAAAATGACAACATGCATCAACAATAATAATACTTGTTAGATTAATTATACTGACAAATATGACTAATATGTTGATCAAAACTTCAAACTAGTAGTTGATGACAGCTTCAAGTTTCATACCAAAGAAGAAAAAATTAACATTATTAATATAGGTTTAATATCATATAGAAGCATTATAAATAAACGATGATATTTTACATAAACAAATAAGAGATAATAAAAAAGAACATATGATAAATACTGCTTCCCAAGTTATGAAAAAGACGCGTGATATCTTACAAACCAATGTAGTCTACAAGTCAAATGAAAAGTGTTTCCCATATCTATCATAGTATTTTAAGTGCAACTAAAACAATTGTTGTAAATAATGTAAATTTAATAATAATTTTTGTGTTGCACAATAAACAATAGTTAATTTTCTACTATTGATTTCAAGTTGAATATAAAAATTAAAATTCTCAATTTATCATAAATATATGGTGGATATTTAATAAAAGAGTAGGAAAAAATATTTTTAGTTTGAGAAATGAATATTTCTTAAATAGTTATATTCTTTATTAAAAGAAACAGTTAGAAGTAGATATTAATATGTTATTTATGCTAGTAATTTTATTATAAGTAAATGAACTAAACCAATATAAAAGTAAACAATAGGTAATATCTATATACTCAACGAGCATTTAAGTTTATACCGTTTAACATAGTTACACAAAAACAGTATATATTAGAGAGTGGCCTTTATCAAACATACATATCAAAGAATAGAATATAAATAAGAAAAGAATATAACACAGAACATGGAATAATTATTGTGCTTTAATAAAAAGAAAATACTATTTATGAATTGTCAGTATGAATAGATGTGAGTTAGGTGATGAAGACCATCTCAAGTCGAGCTTTATAAGAAGTGAGGAGTGAGATATGAAAAAAGAATAAAACATGTGATGATAAATAACTAAACTATGATCTTATTGATCATTTGAGATCACTTTTAGATCATAATAAAAAATGTTGTAACTTATATAGAAATATTATAAATACATTATGATGAATGTTGCATAAATAAATAAGTAAATGATCAAAAAGAGAATAAAATTTACCTTGCTACAGTGTAGAGATGTGAGAAAACTTACCCAGCAATGCATGTTATTTATAAATGTTGTAATTTACTATTTCGCTTGTGGAAATGATACCCCGTGATGAGGCCACCACCGTGCGAATGTGCCATTCTCTAAAATATCTTTTCAACGGTGGTATTTTGCAAATAATTTTTTGGAACGATGTCATTTACTAAAAAAATCCCCTTCGGCCTCCGTGACGGAGCTTAGGAGATGGGGGGGGTGGAAGAAAGGAGTAGAATTGTGTTTGAGATGATTCCATGGTTCGGAGACGAAATAGTAAATTCGGTGGTCTAGATTAGGGGTGTAATCCGAATCTGATATTCAAAAATTTTGATTCGATTCCGATAAAAATTAACGGGTTTGAAAATTGTTTTTGTATCGTATAAGTTACCGGTACCAGGGTCGGATATTTTGATAATTTATCGGAATCGGAATCAAAATCAGGTGGTTCCGTTTCCGTTTATCCGATTTCGATAGTAAATAATTAATTAAAAGTAAAAATAATTAAAATCAAATAAAATCAAATCAAATAAATTGTATAATATAATAAAATAAATAAAAATTTAAAAATATTATATTAATTTTTTAATTATGTGCAAATTATTAATTTATTTTTTGAAAAAAATTAATATTTAATATCTAATCAGAATTTATTGGATTCGATTTCGATTTCGATAACAGAATTGGAATCAAGTTGAAATCGGGACACAATGATTTTGAAATTATTAGAATCGGAATCGAAACACTTTAACCCTTGTAGGAATCGGAATCGAATTTTGTGATTCTGCTACCAAATCCAACTTGTTTACACCCCTAATTTAGATCGATCTTTGTTTATATCAACTATTTACATAATGTATATTTTTATATATTATTTAGATTTATGATAAAAATTTGTGTGAAAATAAATAATTATTATAACTTAAATGTTTGATAAATTAATGGCTAAATAAATATTTAATAGAATGATCACAATTAATTAATCAAAAAATTAGGTAATAATATGTTTAGATTTATTGACTTGAGTAAAAATATGTTTAGACTTGAATGGATTTGGTTGCACGGTAAATTTTTATACACTTCTATGTTCATGATAAAAAAATGTCTTAAAATAAAGTGGGAACTAATCAATAATATAAAATTATCATGTTTGAAAAATATATGATACAAAAGGAGTTGCTATCATCAGTGACCAAGCAAGATGTGGGGACCACAAGATAATAAATAGAAGAGGTGGCACTTTCTTTCTTTCTTTTTTTAAGAAAAAAACTATTTAAAAGCATACAGTTGTAATACTCGACAAATATCTCTTTTAAAAGAAATTTATTATAAAAATATAAAATTATAACAAAAACATATTAATAGGGATGTCAATGGTTACCGATTATCCGATTATCCGACCCGTTCGTTAGTTAACGAACAGCAAGTGGATAGTTTAAATTTTCCGAATAAGCTATCCGCGTTCGTTTACCGATTAATCGTTATCTTAGCGGATGCGGTCATGGATACACCATAAACCGAACCCGAAAACCGTTATTCGTATTCGCTAACTACTACATAATACAATATAACTCACAATTTATGACATCTAAGTATATATGACCCATCTAGAAAATCTTATTGTTCTTAACTCACTGCTTCACCCTCCTCCTTGGGATCTTAATATTGGATAAGTCTTGTCTTGACGTCTAACAGTGATGTTTTCATACTCTTCTGCTTCTTGATGGTGCAATCCACGTACGCACTTTTGCTGCGAATCGACTATCTCATATTTTATGTTGGACATGTATTATTTTGGACATGTAATTAAGATTTTTTTTCTATCTCATATTTTGTGTTGCACATCTAATTATTTACTATACACTCAAAAATTAATTTTACTATGGACTTGTAAATTATTTGTCTATATCTCATGTTTTGTGGTAGATATATAATTAAGAATTTTCTTTTTGTTCATTACTATAAATAGATACTTTTAATCGTAATATATATATTTTTATGTGTGTCTTTATCGGTAAAATTATCTTTACTTCTTTATTTTGCTAGGTTGTATTATACGTATGTTATCTCTTTATATATTCGATAACCATCCGTTATCCGACCGTAAACCGTTTTTAAGCGGATAGAACAATGCGATTCGCGGATACACCCGATACCGATAGTTAACGAACAGCAAGTGGATACACCTTTTTCTTATAGGATACGGATACGGATAATACTATTATTCGACCTGTATCCGACCCGTTGACATCCCTACGCATTAACCATGTTAGCTCGTTTACAAAAGAACGGGGTTTTCCCCGAGAGTTCGAATATGTGAGCGGACCCATTTTATATTTTTTATTCCATATCTGAGTTGCAATACAAATGGAATTTTTTTGTTACGTAGTTATACATAGATCAATAATCTTTTTTATCATCAACACGCGTAACTAGCCTGCAATTTCTACTTAACGCGACGCAATCTTGATTAATTAAAATAAAAAATGCGAAATCATCCACAAGCTGATGCGTAACTTTATCAAGCATTTAATTAAATATACATTTATAAATTAATTTATAATCAAATTCAAATTTCTCGGACTAATTTAAATAAGCTCGAGTTTTATCGATAAAAATGAATAACTTTTATGGGGTGTTTGGTTGCATGATAATTGAGATTTTTATTTTAATTTTTAAAAATTGTAAGAAAACTTGTTAAAAGAGGTGTTTGACAACCATGACAATTTTATGTTTTGAAAGTGATTTTCTTCTTAAACAAAAAAAGAGGGTCTCACCTCTTTCTTTTTTCTTGTGGTCCCCCACTTTATTTGGTCATGTGCAGTGGTTACTCTTTTTTTGTAATCACATCCCTCCAAACATGATAATTTTATGTCATGAGTTGGTTCACTTTTTATTTTAATACAATTTTTTATCAGTGTACAAAAAGTTACCATGCAACCCAACACCCCATTAATTCCAACGTGACAAATTAATCATCGTCGTCCCGATGATATTTTCAAAATAAAATAAAAAAAGATATTCCGGGAAGCAAGAAATGTTGGCAAAACCTGGCTTTCCAAGGTCAGCATATTCTCCGGGGAAACAGGTGAGCGGGGAAGCTCGCCGGCGACGCTCGCCGGCGGCAACTCGCGCCTCCTTGATGGAAGGACGCGGTGGTTCAGGCGTGGAAATCCGCCGCGACGGCGATGCGCAGCGCTGCCCGCCGTGGCTACACGCGCAGGTGCCTCCTGCCCCCTGCGCCGACACCGCCGCGGAGTCCAGCTCTGACTGCGCCGGCGATGATTCCTTCTCGCCGATGGTTCTCAAGTTCCGTTGTCTCAGACAACCGGAGAATCGCCGAGCTCGCGAGGCGCGGTGCGATAAGCTGTGCGCTGCAGTTCTTCGACGAAATGCCTGAACGGGACGTGGTCTCGTGGAATTCCATTATCGCCGGCCTCGGGCGCTGCTGCTTGCCGGAGCAGGCGCTTCTCCTTTACAAAGAGATGGTTTTCGAAGGCGTCAGGGAGAGCCCTCCGACGTTCTCCTCGGTCGTGGGCGTCTGCAGCGCTGCCCGCTTCTGCCGGGAAGGGGCTCAGGTGCACTGCAGGGTGATCTCTCTCGGGTACGGGACCAACGACTTCGTCGCGTCCGCTCTCGTCGATCTCTACATGCAGGTCGCGATGCCGCAGCTTGCGCTGAGGGTGTTCGACGGAATGGCGGAACAGAACACGGCCGCGTGCAATTCCATCTTGTGCGGGTTCGGCGCCTTGGGTCTGATTGATCGGCAGCTGGAGTTCTTCTACGGGATGATTTCGAAGGGCGTCGGAGCTAATGGCGTGTCTTTCAGCTACCTCCTCCGCGGGTGTTGCCGCGAGGAGCACCTGTGGGAAGGGAGACGACTGCACTGTCGTGTGATCAAGATCGGGCTGGCTCCTTCAGATGTATTCGTGTCGAACGCCTTGGTGGATTTCTATTCTGCCTGCGGCAGCCTGGTCGACGCCATGAACTCCTTCGAACCGATCCCGGTGGATGATGTTATCTCCTGGAATTCGATCGTCACGGTGAATGCAGAGTGCGACCTCCTCCTTGAAGCTTCAAAGTTCTTCAGCGAGATGTTATGGGCGGGAAAGAAGCCTTCCGTCCGTTCAGTTGTGGGGCTCTTGAATTCGGTCAGCAGGGGACGGAATCTCCATTTCGGCGTTCAAATCCACACCGCCGCCGTTAAATTGGGCTTCGACTCCAGCAGCACCCACGTTCAGGCAGCGTTGATCGACATGTATGGGAAATCCCTAGATGTCATGAGTTCACTGTCATTGTTTACCCAAGCTGGAGAGTTGAGCTTAGAATGCTGTAACTCTTTGATCACATCCTTGTTGCACTGCAGTGCCCCAACAGAGGCACTTGAGGTGTTCGACTTAATGTGTGACAGAGGCGTGCAGCCCGATAAGGTGACCTTCTCTGCTATACTGAGAGCCTTGTCCTTCTCCTCCTTCGCCAGCCTGCTCACCTGTGGCCTGCTACATTGCTGGGTGATCAAGCTGGGTCTTGAGACTGATATTGCCGTGTCTTGTTCCCTGATCAGTGCATATTCAAAATGTGGTGCTGTAGCTTCTTCCCAACGCATTTTCAGAGGCGTGGAGGAACCAAACTTGATTTGCTTCACGGCGATCATCACCGGGTATGCTCGGAATGGGCTGGGTATGGAATGCATCGATGTGTTCGAAGCAATGTCGGACCGGGGGATCAAACCAGATGGGGTTACATTCTTGAGTGTGTTGTCAGGGTGCGACCACTCGGGTCTGGTAGATGAAGGACAGAAGGTGTTCAGATCCATGAGGGAGCTCCATGGAGTGCAACCAGATCGAAGGCATTTCTCATGCATGGTCAGCCTTCTTGGGCGAGCAGGATTGGTAAAAGAAGCAATGGAACTGGTCGAGCATGCCCCAGCAACCGACAAAGCTGCAATGTGGAGTTCATTGCTGCGGAGCAGTAGTGTTCATGGCGACGGAGAGGTGGGGAGGAGAGCAGTGCAGGCTCTGATGGAGCTGGAACCTAGATCATCTGCAGCGTGCCTGCAGGCGCACAGCTTTTACTCGGAGATTATTGCAGACATGGAGATGAGTGCAGCAGCTGGAGAAATGGCAAGAACAGGGGGGAGAAATAGAGAGTTCGGCTGCAGTTTGATTGAGGCGACCGATGGGCATGATGGCAGCCAAATGTCTGAGAACAGTCTGGTCAGTTTATGAGACTGCAGGATTTCTCATCTTGCAAGTCAGGAAGGTTCGGTGAAGAGGAAACTGTTGAAGAGTTTTATCCAATATTGGCTACCAGAAGAGTTTTATCGGTGAAGAGTATTCCATGCCTTTATCATAACCTGGACCTGTATCTCCTTAACGTCCGTGTGTTTTTGGAATTTCACAGAAACCAGATGATCCGCTAAACAGGTACTGTTTTACTTTGCTATATAGTGCTGTTTGGATGGAATTTTCTACTTGTGAAGAATCAGAGCTGAGACGATCAGGCTGTGGGGTACGAGTTGAAATCAGCTCGGAAGCCTGGTCTCTGGAAGCAGTTGTGGAGTGTGTGGACCAATCTCAGCTGGGCTAGAGGTGCCAATGAGCCGGTGTGTTGGGCAAGCGGCTCGAGACTCTGGCTCAATGATGATGTGCCTCGAATCATTTATTATGTTAAACAAGTTTGAATAAGGAAAAAGTGACTTAACAACTTGTTTGATAACTCAATTAATTACTTCTTTAGATATTTATTTAATACATAAGTTTAAAATATTTGATAGTTATAAAATGTTGAATAAATATATTAAATAAGTTGAAATCTTGTTTAATCTAAGTTTAAATTTGAGTTTCATAAATGAACTCAAATTGAATTCCCTTTTTAGTTTATATATGAGCACGGATCAAGGTTCATAAATAAATTCAGATCGAGTTCCAACTAAAACTTGGGGGGATTTTTTTTTTGTTCGAGTTCAAATTTGAATCGAACATGTAAATGAGCAACTCGATGAGTTGAGTTTGAATATATCTAACTTCTTAACTAAACCGAACTCAAATACAGAGACTTGGCTTGACTCGTTTGCATCTCTAGTCTGAGTTAGATGCCTCGTCTAACTTTATTTTTGTTGATTGTAGGAGGGATTGGTTTCTGCTGTGAAACTGGATGAGCATCGGTCGGTTGGTGATCCGGCAACTGGAATTGTTCGGATAGAGGCTGGCCGAGGTGACGATCTTGATTTTCGTAACTTTGGCTTATGTCGGTGCATTTGTTCATCATTTCTTGATCGAATGTTATGGTGCTTTCACCCGCAGGCAAGCTTTAGGAGATGATCATTTTGCTGTTTCGCTCAGAGAGAAAATTTGGACACAGCAGATGAGATAACTTGTTTAGGGTCCAAGTACCTACTTTGGTGGTTCCATTTCTTGGGTTACAACTAGATCGCTGATCGGGGATGGTGCAGTAGGGCTCCAGTCCAGACATGTTTATGAATACCTTTCATACTAGACGATGAACACAAAACATGTACACGCTGTATGCCACTAAAACAGAACATACACCGGGCTCAAAGTCTATTATTGACTTGTAAAGCCAGTCGTGTTCAAACTGCTGGTGGAGGAGCTCAAATCCATGTCGAGGGAATTACAGATTCAACAACAGTAATCAAGCTGGCAGCTAGAAGAAGAGCTGACGAGATTCTCAGTCTATTGCTTTCCTTTCTTGAGATGTACAGTGGTGGATCCCCCTTCCACCCAGATAATGATTCTTGGTTGGGGAGAGATTCCTTTCCAATCTTTCCATGTAACTAGAAACATCTCGCCATGTGATTCAAGGAGTGAAGACAAGAACTAGTAAATGTTGTTAATTTTAACTGCCTTTCTTGACAGGAGAAGTAGGTATATGAAGTCATGCCTTGGCAAATCCGAGGGCTTCCTTTTCCTTTCTTCTGTTATATTGATCAATCTTCTCAGGGCTCGGCAAACCAGTCCTTTCCTCGTACTTCTTCTCTAAGGCCTGCAATTTGTTAGCAAATCTGATGAAGTAAAGCACAGAACAAGGAAATGCGGTCATCTTAATGAATGACATAATTATAAAAATCCAAAACATTTTTCGTAGCACCAAGGTTTTTTAAAATCAAGCCATCAAATGTCTTCCACACGCTTCGAAAAAAAGAAAAGAAAAGCCAGCGATTACTCCCTGTGCAATCCTAAAAAAAACAAAACAGAGATACTGACATCAGTGTTGAAAACTTGAAATAGATGCCATTGGATGGTTCTCGGGCTCAAAGCCAGAAGCCCCGAGATTTATCAGGCAGTGAACGTACACATATACGGAACTTGACGCCCCTAATAGCAGAGAGAGAAAACAGACCATTCTATGGAAGTTTCGAGTTGCAGAAGGCCAAAAGAAAAACTAGAACTAGAAGATACATCTTTAGTCACCTGTAATTGTGGGCGTATGCCATCAAGCACGGCTTCAGTCATTCTATCAAAGAAAAGTATTCCCTGCAAGCACAAATAAAAAAGCACCATCTTCCTTAGAAAGTTAGAAAAACATATACTTTTAAATGAAATCAATGGGCTCAACAACAGTCCAAAACATTTTCAGTTAGAACAAAAAGGAATCGTTCCAGTTTGAAGTCCAACGGGTTCTATTCTCTCTTCCTGTTGGCAACAATGTCCTGAAACATGTTTGCAATACAAAATACAGTTTGGCGTCTGACTTTTTTTGGTAGTAAGAACTTTTAACAACATTTTATTTCCCCTAACCAAAAGAAAAATTATAAAAAAGTTGCTTCTTTATGTAAAGATTCAAATAACACAAATCTTCGGGTTATGTTGGCCCTAATCAGATTTATCCTTTCAATGAAATATCTTGTCCAAAATGACGAATGGCACTTCAACTGGATGGTGATTAGTAAAAAGCAAAAATGCCATTCTTCCTAACATTCATTGCTTGAATAAAACCACTAATTGATGAAATTCAGAAGCGTTTTAAGTGGAAAATAAAAGCTTAAGGCCCCGTTTGATAACTGTATCAAGTACCTCTATCATTATCAATTTTAGAATTTATAATGATAAATGTCATCAATAGATATTCTTTGAAAGTCATCCCTGGAACTCCCGCAACACACTCTCAGCGACGAAGGTGCAGAGGGATAGGATATTGAACTTGATGCTGGCAGTTTTTCGCTGAACGCATCACAGCTTGTCGTCAGCATTGAAAATGCCACAGCTGAGGAAGTGCTCCATGTTGAATATGAAGTGAGGCCCCTTATGATAGCAGTAGAGGATGGTCTTGAGGAAGTGCTTGACGTTGGCGGGGTTCGCAGTGATGATGGTCTGAATATTGAGAAATCGACAGAGGAAGAAGGTGTTGGCGGGGGAAGCAGCAACGAGCTCTGTCTGCCATTCAACGAGGCGATGATGGTGTTTAAGGAACTGAGGAAGGTTGGCGATGACGTGGTAGCATTTGAGATTAGTGGAAACGCAGAGGCTACTCTTCGTCGTCTGCCATCGGCGAAGAGGGTCGATGAAGATGAACAACAAACCAAGGAGGGCGGAGGAGAGAAAGCCTAAAGTCCCCCTCGCAATGGCAGGCTGCCCTGATTGCTTTGCACTTGGGCGAAGAGGGAGGCGGCCGTGGTTTCTCGTCTAAAAAAACTAGGAGACAGATTGATGGGAACCGAATCGGGACACAAGAAGACGCAAGAACCGATTATTAGAATTCAATTTCATGTAAATTTTGATTTTAGATTGATTTTAGGTCCATTTGAATAATTTTCTAAGTTTTAGAATTTTTTTCTAAGATGTCTAGTCATTTTCCCATTATTTTAGGCATTTTAGAGTCATTAGTTTCAATTTCTAGTTTTAAAATGAATTTCTTTACATTTTAATTGATGGCAGCTGCTCGGTCCTATAAATAGGACCCGAGTTCACTATGTACATATGATATGAAGAATACAATTGAATGCATTGTGCGGTTTCCGGTTTTGCCCCTCTTCTCACTTAAACCCTGCGGCGGGTCTTCTCTCTCCCCGACGATATCGGTTCGGCGCTGAGCTTCCTTCCTCCCCTCGGGATGGCGTAACCCTAGCGACGGCTTCTCCTCTTCGATCCGCCTCCTCCCGCGGTGGTTTGGGCAAGCTCCAATGGAAGATTCTCCTCCCCTCGTCTTCCTCTAGCGGAGTTTCTTCAGTCCGAGCGGTGAATGACCCTTCTACGGTGGTTTCCTCCCTTGGACCAGCTCGGTCCCTTTCTTCCGGAGGCTGTCCCGACGAGCACCTGTAGAGAAGCTTCTCTACTCGTTCGGATTTTCCTCCCATCCCGATTGTGCTACTGGAGCTTCTGCAACTCCGTGTCCATCTATTGCTGCTATCGATGCTCATTATTGGTCCTCCCGGAGATGTTCACTGTTCCGTAAGCCCCGTGCCCCTCTGTTGCTGCTATCGGTGCTCAATATTGGTCCTCCCGGAGATGGTCCCTGTTCCGTAAGGTCAGTGCTGTTCCTCCGAGCACTGTGGATTCCATTGCGGGTTCATCTAGTTCCTGATTAAGAAGTTGTCCCTCCCACTCTAAGAAGGTTTGCGGAATGCCTTACCTCCCAAGGCACAGGTGATATCCGACCCTCCCATACTATGTCTCCTCCCTATGAGCTGTAATGGCTGTGGCTATGGGTTCGGTTTGGTTCTCTGAAGTCCCTATTGGTCTATTTCCTGTCTTGGTTCTTCCGACAAGATTGAATGGCTCCGATTATCAAGCTGCTGCTCATATGGATACTATTTGAAATGGATATATATATCTTCTGAGCTGGTTGTTCCTGTTTTAATCCTGTTTGGATCTCGGTATTCAAGACTGGTCCTCTCCCGATCGGTTGGTTCTGTGGTTGTTCTGTGAACTATCTTGATTTCCGTCTGAATATTGTTCTGATTTTCTACAAATATTTTGATTGATTGGAGCCTACAGTGAATGACAGGATTCTTCTGGAACTGCCTACATTTATGAATGGGAATGTGATGATGAAACCAGGTAAAACATACCTTGGTAGCTTTAATTAGTTGCCGGTATTGTTAATTGGGAGGACTCATGAATTATACTTGTTGATATAACTAGTTTCACTGATTCCATTATGGTTGTGATGATCATAATCTGAGCCAATGTCCCTTTCATCTACTGCTGTCATGTCTGTTGATATGCTTATCATTTTCATGAGGACTGTGTGCTATTGACCTGTTGACACTGTCATGATGATAAATTGCATAATCTGTTCGGTTTAAAATGCTGGGTTCTTAGCACTTCTGGTCTTTGAACTGCCTACTATACTGTTGGGTTATGATCTGAGTATATACTGTTGGAAGTCTGCTCATATTTGGTCTGTTACCTGCTGGTTCATATCTTTGAATTCTGGTCCAGTTCAATCGGTTTGACTGCTGGTTCTTGGTTATTTTCTGTTTGGCATTTCATCTTCTGAGTGATATTTCTGGTTTATTTGATAAACATGGGACCCCCGGTCCCGTCCCGCATCACATATTCAATAAGAGAATTTTAGGAGTTAAGACTTTAGTTAAGGCATTTTATCAAACAAGGCCAAATATCTAACCTCTGACCAAATCAGAGGTTAGACCTTCAATAAACCCATTCAAATGGGGCCTCATCAGTTGAATTTAAATCATCTAATGAAAAGAGCAAGTTCAATCTCCGAAAACTGTAACCTGACATCCTATCCACCACTCGTCCACTCCCTAGGTCACCTAAATAATATCACAACTTAAAAATGAGTCATTCTGACTATCCTCATATATATTGCAGAAAACACAGCCATCATTCTTAAAACCCTTCAGCCAACCCAACCTTTATGAGTAGGAAGTCCTATGTAATTTTTTGTAAGAACAGTTGAATCTTCAGGGAAAACTTATTGTTCATTCTTTGTACTGATCAATCCTGACTGCCACGACCCGAACATGGCATTTTGGTAACAAAGTTGACAGTGACACCTTATTAGCATTCTATATTAATCTAGAATTGCACCCTTTTTGGGTTGCTTTCAAGATCATAAAAATTGTTACTCTTACACATTAATTTGTATAATTTCTAATCATCTATTTGATAGTAACTCAACATAGATTTAATCCTAAGCAGGGATGTATGGGTTCTCTGTTTCCACACCAAATAATTTGTTACTACCTCTTCAAAGGTCTAAATCATAAAATTACTCTCTTACAAATAAAAAGTTAATCTAGGTTACCCTGTCCTCTATTCCCTTCCAAAATCCAAATACCCTTTACATTTTCAATTGATTCTACTTTTGGTCTATGCCTAGTTCAGAACATATAATCTCTCTCCTTTTTAGTATATTCTCATTTGTATAATTTTTATCTAATATTTTCATTACAAATTCTACCTAATGTAGTATCCTGCACATCCATTTTAATATTCTCGTTTTGACAATGCTCACTCCATAAGCCCGCTGTTATTCTATGTGGTGTCATCACCATGCAACAAAGTTGTATTTCATATGTCAGTAACTTGTTTTCAGATATGATGGATCTTTATGATCCCACGGGACTCCTGTTGTCAATCTCCACTTCAACTACTTTACTCCCTTGATCTTTGCTATTACGATTATATAGTCTATAATAGCTCTTCTTAGTAAAATGTCCTTGTACAAGTACAGAGTTCTATCTTCCATTACCTCCTTGTTTTTTTATGAAAATCCATTACCTCCCCATATCCATATATTTTATTGATACAATCCTATCATGTACCGGGAGGATGATTTTCAACTAATGTTGACACTTTTGTTTCATATTCTGAAGATTTCGCAATCCTTTTAGAGTTTTGATTTGAAGTAGTTACTTTTGACTTGAGCATTTCCGCACATATGTTCTTGATCTGATGCTATATTAAGTACCACTGAAGTATTTTGTATGTATCAAGGTTTCCCTTTGCATATATATTAACAAAACTGCACAGAACTTAAACATGATTTAGTGGTAGCAACCAAGGAGGGTTGGGTCGGGGGTCGCGACCGGGTCGCGGGACCCCAGGCCGACCCGGTCGCGACCGGTATTTAATTAATTTTTTTTTGAAAAATTCAAAAAAATAAGAAAAATGCGAAAAAAAATCTGAAAAAATACAGAAAAATTGGATAAATTAAATGACATGATTTAAATAAATAATGCATCAATTTTATTCCAACATGATGTGTTGTACACTTTGTAGGTAGTTGATGTACTCTCCCCATGTCATTTGGGTTGAGTACAAAGCTTGATACATGTACATATGACGATCATATTCGTCGTCATCCCTCGGGAAACTATCCTAAGACTTGATCCAAACGAGTCACCATAACTATAGGTCGATTGGATCGAAGTATCCGATGACTCACGTAATTCATTCCACAAGACTTCTTGATCGTATGTAGGGAACCAAGAGCCTTTGGGATGAATCATTCACATAGGCGGAGGCATCGTGGTGATTCGCTCCAACTCCATGGCTACGATGACCTCCTCTACCTTGTGGCGGCCTTCTACCACGATCGGTATCTTTTGGGTCGCGTGAGTATATTGCTCTCCTCGCCGAGAAACGTAGCGACGTGGTAGGAGATATGGGAGGATCCGAGGTCCCCTTGTACTTGTAAAGTGTCCGTGCCCGGCATCGAGCACCGTCATCGCCGCTACTCTTTGACGACGAATCCTCGGACGTCCGATGTACCGCACTCGGATGTTCGGCCCCGGCGTATCTTCTCGATCGTCTTCGACCGTATCGGCATCCGCAATATCAAAAGGATCACCATAACTTGTTTACCTTTTCGCCTACTTTGCGTACCTGGCTAGTTCCTTCTCCGGTCCTCTGGCGCTTTGCTAGTGAGGGAGGGATCCGGAATTCTTCGGTAGGGACATCGTCGAGCACTCCTTCGGCCCATGGTTGTCGGTCTCTTGGGGGTTGAACTCCGTTCTCCCAACCCTTCGGTCGTTTACCCAAGCCTTAAGGAGTTCTTCTCGTAGAATATTTGATCCAAATCGATATCCTCATCTTCAATTGGCGGCTCGTCGACCGAACGTCCCGCGTGTGCTATCCAACTCTTTTGTTCCATCGTCGGTTGCCTTCATTCTATCCAAAATTCCTCAACTTTAACCTCGTATTTGTAGCGACAATACACGAGGTCTTGAGCCTCCTTGATGTCGACTGTTCTCTCGCTTTGTGTGAATCGAAGTGAATGTGACGATTTCGCTCGCGGCCGAAGCGGATGTGGTTTGACTTAGACCCCGATGGCTACGTCCGCAAAGTCCTCGTACCCCGATACTTTACCGTGGTCCGTCACCAATCACGTAAATTGAATGTCGTACATTATTATCTAAGTAAGCTTTTGATTAATTAAATGATGAAAAACATTTCTACGTACCCGGACTTAGTATCATCACACTCGTTCAACTCGCTCGTTCCAAAGTGAAAACTCCGCATTATGTAATCGTACATCTTTGTTGCGAGCGATAATAGCCCGGTCGTCGTCACCAAGCAACCGTCGGATGACGCTCTTCGCGTCATCTAATAGCTCGTTCGTCACCTTGAAATGTGGACTATAACGATGATTCTTGGGTTGAAAAAGTAACCTACGAAACAAATAGTATTAGTAAACAAGTTATACGCAACTTTGATTAATAAAAATATTAGTAAATGTTTAAGAAAATATACTCGCGTGTATGGGTTGATGTAATGTACGCTCCCGGCGACGATGCATAATATCCCACCACTTGGCGAAGTCGGACACGGTCTTGGAGATTTCTTCTTTGGCTCTCTCAATCGCATCATATAAATACCCCCGTATGCCTTTTCTATCTCCGTCGACTATCCTGCACTCCTTATGGGTTGGACGATGTCTAACGTCTTCTTTACAACTTTCCAAAATTTCCACTCTTATCGTCTCTTCTACTTTTCTCCCATTTCTCTTATCCGATGGGTTACATCTAGCCATCCAACTACTGACCCGGTGAAATGACCATTTGAGTTAGAGCTCTCCTTTGACTCACGGTTTACTTTCTAAGGAAATATAGTGGGAGGCGAACCGGGTTGCACCGGGCCGTAACAACTCTCGCCCTCGTGTGTTCCCTCATAAGTGCAAGGACGAAGTTGTGGTTATAAATAAATGAAGAAATAAAGCCGGGCTAGCTTAACTACCCCGTCTATTTCGAGGATCCTTGCGTATATCCTCCAACATCAAATCTAAAGAGTGGGCGAACGAGGTGTCCAATACAACTTTGGTCTTTTCGACCGCCATAAGTATCCGACCGGCCGCTTGTATGCCGCCGCATCTGTGACTACTTGAACTACCCGGCTCTCTCCTATTTCTTCTATCACTCCATCTATCAATTGGTAAAGATACTCGCATTCTTTACCTGTCCCGATGCGTCGACCGACTTCCAAAAGACCGCCGGCTTGACTATACACTAGGAAATTGATCATAGTCTTCCGCAATACCCGTTAAGTATAAGATGTTAACTAAGTTATACCAAAAAAGAATGTTAATACATATAATATGAATGAGTAAAAGAAAATTTAATTACTCGGCCCATCCGTCGGTCATTAACGTGCAACCTCGTTCCTCCCAGATGCGTTGAGTAATGACCGCACGTACTTCTTTGTTTCTTGCACCTCCATGAAGATATACATTGTATATCTCCTTTCGGGTTTGGGACTGTGCACTCCCTCCCGACGTCCGCGATCGTGTCGATCATGTTCTCGTAGTATGGTCCCTTCGCGGCATTTGCCGGGAATGCGTGGTGAAAGAACCACCTCGACGTCGCCCGCCAATCCTATCCTTACATAATTTGAGGTTCTTCATCGCCGTCGTGATTGTTGTTTGACGTTGTCGTGATGTCCGTGATTACGGGATCCACGGGACCCTCTTGCCGGTCGTTGTCTTGTGTGAGATCGTGAACCCGATCTTGCGGTTGGTTGTTGGATCCTCTTCCGCTACCTCGACCACTCCCACTTGGACCACCCGACCCATCATTCGGCCGGTATGTCTATAGAACTCTTCCTCGACGAATGATCTTCGACTTGCTTCCATCACACTCGCGAGAGTTCATCTTTAAAAAACATTTAAGTACCAAGGCTACTTAATTATCCTTTAAAATAGAATAATGAACAATGTTTATGAGTAACACCTCCCATACCTTCGTACTCTTCGTCTCCAAAATATCCGACTCTCTTGTCCGGTTCCGTAAATGTGTACGGATCGTCTCCCACCGGTTGTTGCAATTCTTCTTCGACGGTCTCTTTATGTCTTTTCGTTAGTTCCTTCGTTTGCTCCATCGCTTGTAGGTGCCTACGAAATCGAGCTCCCGACCTCCGGCGGAGTCCGTGTGCGGAGAAGAACATTTCCCTTCACGCTGCAAGATGAAATTTTAAACGATAAATACCACCGAATATTACTTTGTCCGCACATTTACATTGCACTTTTCTCTCCGCCATGGAGATCAATTGCAATGCAACCAAGCCGGATCACTCCGGGTCGCGCCGGTAGTTTGGGTTGTTTGGCTTGAGAAGACATTTTTTAAGTAAATAATTACTTAAGTAAGTAATTAATTATTTAAATAGCTAATAACCTTAATTAGTGACTACTAATGTAAGTATGTTTTTATTTATATAAATTGAATGATTAACTAAATATAGGATTAAGTAAGTAATTAATATTCCTTCAAACTAATGATGTGTTAAGTAACTACTAAACTAAATATCTAACTAATCTTCTAGCTAACTAACTATGCAAGTAAGCAAATAAGTATTAAAAAGAATAAACTACTTAACCCACTAATCAATGGAACTAATATTAAATAAATATACTAAATGAACTAATGAAATGCTTGATGAAATAATTAAGTAAATGAGAAAAAAAATTCCGAGCAATGAGAGCAAGCGATGAGAGCGCGAATGAGAGGTTGAGAGTGAGTGGGGGTGGGAGTAAGGAGAGCCCCCTTGGGGGCTTTAAATAGCCCCCGAGGGGCTGAATGGGGGCTGCGCCCCCGACCGTTGGCAACGGTCTTGAGACCGTTGCCGACGGCCTGCAGCGGCGGTCACGTGACGCTGCCGCACCGGGGCCGCGCGCCCCGGCCGGGTCGCGCGACCCGGCCACGACTCCGCGACCCGGCCGGGGGAGTCGCCCCGACCGGGTCGCGACCGAGCCGGTCGGGCCTAAACCCGACCGGGTCGGGGCCGGGTCGCGACCCGGGTCGCAACCCGGCATTCCATGGTAGCAACTATGTGATTCACATATGAAAACTGTATACTTCCACAAAACTAAAGCCCTAGCAACACTGGAAAGATATGACTCTTCCGAAGGCAGTGTAAACTAACAAAGTGGCCAAATTTTGTAAGAAGAATTTGGTCACTGATGTGCATGTGTGTATATATCAATGTTATCAAAGGCGTTTGAGGTGAATGCCTAGGCTATGAGACAACGTGAGGCAGCCCTTCCCCACATTGATTCGGTCAAGGTCGCCTAGGTGATCCCTCCATTTGCCGCAGGGTCACCACTTGTCGGCAGGAGGCTTGTCTCCACCTGATTTTGGGTGCAGAAGTGGGATTCTTGGGCCCAATAGTGCAGATCTGAGTGCTTGAAGTGCTGCCCATGGAAGTGCTGAACTGCCTGGTTGGACCTGCCAGTTCTGCACTATTAGGCTGGCCAGTTCAGCACTTCAGAGGGTGGTTTATTTTAAGTTGCCAGATCCCCCCCTATCGGGTCTGACAGACCCGAAAAAGTCTTCTTCCCCAACTGACTGGTTTCCTTGCCGAATGCAGCAGGGCCTGGCTCTCCGGCACAGATTTCACCTCTAGAGATCATCCCCTTATCACCGGTATGACTATGGATACTCTCCTATAGCCTTCTTAAGATGTTTATACCCCTAAAAACTCCTTGCCCTGTTCTCTTCTTTCTTAGAACATGGACGGCAGCAGTGAGAGGTGTTGATCGCCTCCATCATTGGAGGTGATGGAACGAGTCGGTTGGGGCGAGGCAAGGGGTCCTTCAGCTAAACAGCCTCACCATTGACTACACAGGTATATATATGAATACAACCATTATAACATGACTGAAATCTGTGGCACATGCTATGGAATCAACAAAGAGAATGAAGAAGAAACCAAGATGGTTCTTTTGAGATTTAAAAATGTGCAAAATTATTAAATTAAAACTACTTGGTTGGGTTGGTGAAGCCAACGTGCCATATGTCCAGCATCCAAATTTACAGGTGTTACATAAACTAGGCATAAAAAATACATGTTATGCTCTACTTTTAGATGCTCGTTTGAATGTCTGGATTGATAGATGAAGCTGAATGACCCAATATGCATTTATACTTAAATCAAATATTTCATATCAAGCTTCATTTTTTTCCCAAAAATTTGACATTTGTGGCCAAAAGATTCGTAAAATTAATAGAACAGTTTATTTGGATGATCACCTGTAAATGGTCAAATTCGTGCTGAAAAACCCTAGCTGGAAGACCAGATAAGTTCACTGTAAATCTAGCACCTGTAATATCTCGAGCATCAACTTTTACAGATGCTGGTCTCTGCCATAAAGTTAAATAACCAAAAAAAAAGTCATGAGCTTGGATAATAAAATGGTGGGTAAGCAAACATAGTTCACAACAATTAAATGGTATATAAATGTTAGCTCATTAAAAAATAATACCTTCAAAAGATATGTGGCATTAAAGAGAATGTTGGTTCAGGTTCATGAATGTCACCATTTTTTACACAAACCTTACATATAACATACTAGACTTAAACAAATCACGGAAAAGGGAGAAATATTCCAAACAAAAATGGTGACTATTCAAAGTACTAATGTAGAACACATCCAATTGGTCTCCACTATAGTATACATGCAGGCGACAGGATGTTGTCAAGAAAAAAAAAAGAAAAATTACCTCGACATCTGCATAGGTTGAAGGAAATGATAAGCAGCCTTCCTCGAAAAGCACAGACTTCTTGGAGTACTTGTAAACTTTTGGATTTACAAGAACAATTTCCTCCCCTTCACCATGCTCGCCAGCAGGATTAAACACCATAAGCTGCACGTTGATGCCAATTTGCGGTGCTGAGAGCCCAATGCCATCAGTTCTGTACAAATTTGGGTTATTTCAAAATTGAGAATGCAAATTGAATATAAAACTCTACATACATATCTATCCAGCATGATTCTAGTGACACATGCACCATTGTCCGCTGCAAATATACTATCCAAGATTCTTAAAGGCTAATCTAAGGGAAAAATCAGCTATCTGTATGGTTTTACCAGATGTGAATCCATGGATTTGAATTTTGAGTGCATATTGACAGGATGGAGGAATATGCTTCCCTCATATGGGAGGCACTGTATGTCTATACACTTCAATTTTGGACAGAGTAGCTAAATATTTCTATAGAATTTGACAATCTAGATGTCAGTTTAGAAAATAGATACTAACGTATGAAGATGTTTGTATATTACATGCATGTAGAATAGGTAGCTGGCTAGCCGCATATCAAAATTCAATTTTTCTTGTCAAGAATTGCATTGGTACATTGCCAATGCATAGTAACTTGCAACAAATGTTGAACAGAAGTAAATGAAGGTACTTGTTTTGCACTGCCGCAGCAAAAATCAGTATCATTTATGTTTTAACTGCCATCTCTACTAATACTCTTTGTAAAGCAAGGGGGCAACCTCATTTTATTTTTTGGTTTGATAAAACAAATATACCCACAGTACTAGATTCATGCCATAAAAAACTCAAAGTAATAAAAATAAGCATTGGAGGGTAATTTAAAAAAAAAAATTTACTTGTACATAACATCGAACATCTCTTGAACTAGCTGCTTCAGATTATCATCAAACGTGGTGATGCGCTTATTCCTTGCTCTAAGAATTGGGTTTGGATAATCCACAATTTTCAATGGTGTCTCAAATTGAAGGTCAGCAGCTGTAAAATACATCCAACATGTTGTCAAAGTTCTCATTTAACTGTCACAAGGGATCCCCCTACAAAGAAACGCTTGTCACCCAACGAATAAAAAAGTAGACAACTATAGATATCTTTTGAGCCATGGAAGGTACAACTTATTCAGTTGATACTCTACAAGATATTTTTCTACACTGACAAGGTTATCCTGAAAGTTCACATCACCAAGATCTCCAGTTGCAAATGCACAAATAGCAATATTCAACTATCAAGATCAGGTACTTAACATATGTTTCTTAGTTAATGTTATTATGGTTCGGACATGTTATGCATGTACCTATACTCATCAATCCTGTCCATGCTCGGCCATGAAAAGCCAGTTTTCTGTGGTAAAAACATGCAGTTTAGATTTTAAGCTGACCCAGGCAGTGAAAGGGCCATTCTGCAAACTCCTAGCCGAGTAAGCTTGGCAGAAAATTGCATACAGGATATGTGAAATGAACTGGTTTAATTGTGGTTTAACCCACTGATGAATTTATGTAAAAAAAGAAGGTAGTTTTAAATTTTTTAGCACAAAATAAGCTTATAATGCTTTTGAAGAAATTGCGTTATAAAAAAATATTTAACAAAAGAAAGTATGGTCTCCTATGTATCCATTTACTAGTATGTTTATTTATATAAGCATATTAAGCCATATGCGTTTGAAGAAAGTGACATTGGTGATCATGAGAGATTGAAATACAAATGAGCCCTTGCTGAACAGACTTGTTGAAGAAGATTCCACGCGAGTTTTGAGAGCCCCATTATTCCTTGATTCCCTCATGAACTACTGCCACTTCAAAATGTAATACATGGTTGAATTGTGGTGCTATCCAAGTTGTATGGAGACCATGTCAAATCATCGCTATTTTCCTGCTTCAATATTTCATACTGAAATCACTACCATTACAGTTGAAAGAAACTTGGCAATGAAAGAGAAATGTTATTGAGATGTCCGTTTCTTCTATGTTTCTTAGTCAATCTGAGAGGTTTCGGACAAAAGAACGTATAGAAAGTCTAACTAAATGGAAGATAATAGGACTTTCAGATCATAGTATTCAAGTGTGGCTGGTGTCTTCAAACAGGAAATCCTCTATGTTAAGTATGCTGGTATTGGTTGAAGGCTGGTAAAATGAAAACTTTATGTAACTAGGATTTATCCAATCCTCACCTACTTCTTCCCAGGTATAGAGTGATTAAGTCAAGGGAATGTCTTTTTTTGTTCTCTTCATTTTATAGCATCTTGCTAGATGTCTGGCCTTGGTCTCTTCAATAGTCTCAAAATTTAACGAACAGCTGATGTTTTGGGTCACGTTAAAAAGAAGCATGAAAGTGCGGATTATCACCTAGAAACGTGAGTTGACAACAGCGCATAACTATTTATTTCAAGAGTGTAATTTTGCTCTGAAAATTCAGTTTCATAGATCGAAATCTACTAATATTCGTGACCTCCTATCGTTATTTAGTTCAGGAGAATCTATATAATGGTCTCGGCATGAGATACTTCTTTTAATTTTCTGCGTAAATAATCTTTCACCTCAGGATGTGATGCAGCAGTTAAGCATTTGAGTGTCCGCAATGAGTAAAAAATATGACCTTAGCCCTCTCAATGTTTTCTCCCCAGCGGGAATTCTTTCACAAAACCCACAGTTGGACAAATTCTCGACTGCACAGTAAAGCATAATCTACTGAAAAAACAAAGCTCAAAAGTTCATACATCCAAGCAGTTGTTGGCAGCACCTGATAACCCTAGGAGCCTTGAGATGTAGGAGACTTACGAGAAGCGATCTCATCCGCCGCGAAAGAAAGCCCGCGCCTGGCCATGGCCAAAACCTCGAAACGCCGGCAAGCCCCGCGCCCCCGGTTCTCCGAGGAGAGGCTCCACCGCCTGGACGCAGTCGTAGACGCGTAGGCTACTCTCTGCGGGTGGAAGGAGAAGAGAGCACACTGGGTAAGCGGCGACGAGTAGACCCGCGCCGCCATTTCCTGGTCGAAGGCCCGTCCCGGAGAGGTCGGAGCTCCGCCGTGCGAACGGTCGAGGCTTGAGCGGAAGAGTCGACGGGCCGGATAGAACCGGACGGGTTCGCCGACCGGCCGGTTTGCTTTGGTAGCATCTAACCCGTAGCCGTCCATTTCAACCGAATGCCCGTTCAATTATTTCTTTTTCGTTGATAATTATATCTAAATTCTCAAATAAACCAGCTGTATGTAAGATAAAAAATATAAAAATAAATATATAAATATTATTAAAATTATTTTATAGGGTAGGTTAACAGCTGAATTTGTACACAAAATATTACAAAATAATTATGTTTGTATTGTCTTTTTTTTATCACAATTATGTTTGTATTGCCACATGATGCATTTGATTATATATCCGATAACGTGTTTTGTTGCATGCTAAAATGATATTTTTTAATATTATATTTTAATGATAAAATACGTGAAAAGGAGTGTTTAGGCGTCATTATAAAATGTATTTTACAGGGAAATATTCTAGATAAAAAGAAGAGACAAAAAAATGTATATCTTTTTCGTGTTTCGAATTATTATTTTGTTCAGAGAGTGTTCCACTTTCTTTGTTATTGTTCTTGCCTGTAACTATCCCATGTTTTATTTTAATATAGAGTTGTATCACAAAAATATATACAAAGTATTTTTGCAATCAAACACCATAATTAGATATTTTACAAAAAAAATGAGACTTTTCATCTCGGGCATCCTGAATTTTATCCGAAAATTTGGAATATAATTACAATAATTCAAAGATATTGGTGTGCAAAATTCCAATATATGTTTTTCATTATTGAACATGCGAATAAATACACTTCGAAGATATATATATGTTGTATACGTGGACCAATCAGATCCTTGTTTTCGGCCGTCTGGGCTGCCAGCTGTTCGACTCCAATCTGCTCTTCTTTCTATCCTCTCGTGTTCGTCTACACTGTACTGTACCCAGGGCGGAGCTCCGTCCATCCCCATGGCGAACCCCGCCAAGGGTCTCGCGGCGGCGGAGCGGAGGTTAGCACGCGTCGGCAGCCATCTCCTCTCCTCCAACGCCGCGCCGTCGCTGTGGCGTTCGGCGACCGCCGCGGGAGACAGCAGCTACCGACGGGTACATGGCGAGGCCCCCGACCACGAGGCTACATGGCGGGAGGCCATCGACGACGGAGGGAGGCCGTTCACGGACATCATTTACGAGAAGGCCGTCGACGAGGGCATCGCTAAGGTCGGTCGTTCATATCCGTTCGGAGATGTGTACTGTGCAGCAAAACCTTCAAACCTCGTTTGTCTCATCCACTCTTTCGCTCATGAATTTCGGTCTGAGAATACCCCCTTATTGATGCGATCGTAGATTACAATTAACCGGCCGGAGAGGAGGAACGCGTTCCGGCCACAGACGGTGAAGGAACTCATCCGGGCGTTCAATGACGCCAGGGACGATAGCTCGATCGGCGTCATCATCCTCACTGGGAAGGTATTGTCGCCTATTTCGCTTCAATTGTCTCCATGTGATCAGAATTTCTAAGTGATCGAGCGGAACGGATGGTCTTTTTTCATCTTAGTCTACCCTGTTATGCATTTTATCTTCTTACACTCTAGTTGCTTTGCTTTCGATGTAGTTTGTTCAATCTGTTAGCTCTGTTTCATTCGGATCCAAAAAGATATGCCGTTGTGTGAAAAGAAAATGCTTGACGAGATGCATCTGTCATGCTGTAGAAACTTCAGTCCTGGAATTTTAAGCATATGCAAAGAGGAAGATAGAAGGTCGAAATTATCTCTTCCTTGTCTCTACATACTTCATACAGGGGGACAGAGCGTTTTGTAGTGGTGGTGATCAGTCTATGAGGAAGGCAGATGGATATGTGGATTATGATAGTTTTGGCCGTTTAAATGTCTTGGATCTTCAGGTACATACTATGTTCTGCATTTCCCCTTCATTGACTGACAATATCATCTTATATACCTGCTTCACAAGCACGGAAGCATCAGACAATACATGCTGCCCAAGGTGATCTTCACTGAGAGCAGTTGAGAGTAAGCTTGTCTGTTTGCTTATGCAGGTACTGATCCGTCGACTGCCAAAGCCAGTGATAGCAATGGTATCCTCAATAGTCTTTGGTGCTCAAGGGAATTCTACCATTGTCTACTTGACTTTAGCTCGTCTTCCATTCCAGGTTGCAGGATATGCTATTGGTGGTGGACATGTATTGCACATGGTTTGTGATTTGACAATTGCAGCTGATAATGCTGTCTTTGGCCAGACAGGTCCCAAGGTAATGCTTGATATTCAATCTTTTTCTCTATGGTCTTTTGTTTCATTTGATTATGCTTTCTGTTAATCTGAGTATGTTAGTCTCAGATCATGAGATTAAAACTGGGGTTAGTTTGTCTAGATAGCTGGTTTTTCATGACAATCTTATATGTTGCTCAATGCAGGTAGGAAGCTTTGATGCAGGTTATGGAAGTTCGATCATGTCTCGTTTGGTAAGCTGCAGGCTGAGAATTTGGTTTTGATGTCCACCCACCAACCAGTCTGCTCTTAATTGGTTCTCCTGAAGCATAAACTCAGACAGGAAATAACATGTCTACTATACTGGACAGTGTCTCCATGGTTCAGATTCACCAAACGCCATCAGCACTTTTTGCAACTTCATGGGTGAAAAAGAAAAAAAGAGGAAAGATCTCTTACATGAACTTATTTCTGGTTGTTCTATTCTATCTTCAACAGGTTGGTCCCAAGAAGGCACGTGAAATGTGGTTCATGACACGCTTCTATGATGCTCATGAAGCAGAGAAAATGGGTCTTGTCAACACCGTAGTACCGGTAATATTCTTGCAATAACTAAGAACATACATGTTAATTTCCTATTTGGCACCTTTCATTGTTGGTCGGCTGTGCACTGCATCTATGTGATCATAAAAACTCTGGTTTTCCATAAAACATGCTAGATTAGCTATTATAACCTCAGAACTCAATATACTTTGGATTGTGAAGGGCTACTTCTACTACTTAAGTAGTCTGAGGCAATTACCTGAAGGCTGTAACCTGCCACCTGCCTTCCGGTGTTATTAGTTTCTGGAACTCCTCCTGTAGAAGAATGCACGTGTAAACCACATTTCTATCCTGTTATCTATATAGCTTTCTTGTTGTGCTGTGCTGGTATGTGCAGCTTGAACAGCTAGAGAAAGAAACAGTAAGATGGTGCCGTGAGATCCTGAGGAATAGCCCCACAGCAATTCGAGTTCTGAAGTCTGCTCTCAATGCTGTTGACGATGGCCATGCTGGCCTTCAGGTACACTACACCCATTTTGATCAACAAGAGCCTCCATCTACAAGTTAAAATTAAAATGCTTCATTCAGCAGAAGTGGAGCTAGCTGCTGCCATCTTCTTCGTCCCACAGCACTGCTTGCTCACTGCCCTATAATCTTGATATTCCAGCACCTTTTGGCATCATTAGGGGTGCTCGTGGTTCAATTTGGTAGTTTTTTTATTGAACTTTTTCTAAAGCAAAAAAAAAAAAAACAAACATACCTCCTCAACCAAATTAAGCAAAACTGAACTAATTTAGTTTGCTTTGGAACAAGTTATATTTTATTAAGGCACATTATACATGTCTTTACATGGTATTATTGGCTTTGTTTGGATCGCATTTTGTTAAAGTACGACATGTATATTTATATATACAACTAGTTTTATCTTAAAAACTTTTAAAATATTTATTTTTACATTCAAAATGATGCACAAATATGATCAATAAACTTAATTCAACATGCATTTTCGATCTGATTCGGGTGGGTTATTGGACTAATTTGATTTGGTTCGAGGGACATTCCCTAACCAAACTAATCATTAGTTCAAACATAATCAAATTATTGATTGATTTGATTTGATTTTTCGGGTTGCAGCCAGATAATGATCTCACCCTTCGGCAACATTATGTAGTTCTATGTAACTGATCTGGAAAACTAATTAAACTGGTCGATTCAGATGCAAGTTCTTGGTTGCCCTTCGGTTCCTTAAAACCTAGATAAACTACAATATTTTGTGTTTTTTAAACTATATTGTGGCAAATTTGTATCATCTTGCCGTAATATCCTTTCATCTCTTCTAAGCAGGAGCTTGGTGGTAACGCTACATTGGTGTTCTACGGCACGGAAGAAGCGAATGAAGGGAGGACCGCTTACATGGAGCGCCGACGCCCCGACTTCTCCAAGTTTCCACGGAAACCTTGATCATCTTTGCTGTTGTTCTTGAAGTTCATGATCCTCAGCGGCCGAGGAGCAGCATAATCATCAGAAAACCAGCTGCGCAAGGATTGAAAATTTCTGATTTTTATGGATGTTAATGTTCTCTGTTGATTTGTTCTGCCTTCGTACGTTCGGAAATGTCTGGTAACATTTTTGAAACTGATGCTGATGGGTATCATACCGCCCGGATCGGCGAAGAGCTTGCCTAATGGATAGCTGGGTCAGATCTATAAGGCCTTTCACGGTTCGATTCAAATCTGTTTTATTTTTCGAAATCAAAGCCGAAATCAAAGCCGGATCATTAATAGAATCAAATCAAATCGAACTAAACTAATTCGACCGAACCCTCCAAATCGAATATGTACCGAATAATTAAATTCATCAATTTAACATACATTAAAATAACATAATTTAAGGTATAATGATTAATTAAAATTAAAATTAAAATTAATACTTTATTTACATAAGATAATTACATCTTTTACATTACTTAACTTAAATTTATAATAAAGTATATTTATAATTAATATAATATATGTACATTTATAATTAATATAATATATGATAAAATAAGTCAAATTGGGTCCAAACTAAACACCTGACTCTTTGAAGTTTGCACCGAACTACATCGATCTTGTCGGTTCGGTTTGATTTATTGATTTGCTCGAACACCCCCTTACTCAGATCCGATCCTGTCTCGGAATTTGCCCAGATTAAATAGGACCCAATCTTATTCCTTGCTTATAAGGTAAAAAAAAAAAACACGTTTCACTTCCACATGTTTTAGAGAGAGATGGAGAAGCCTGCGAGACATTCGATCCTACGTACTATTATGGGAAGAAGATCAGAACAACAAAAAATAGTTCTTGTATGTACCAAGGCGCCATTGCCAAAATAAAAGAGAGCATCAGCAAGATAAAGGTGGTCTTGCCACGATTTCCAGGCCTTCGTCGGTCCAGCTAAGTATTCACTCGCCATGTTTTGTTGCTGCCGCATCATCTGCAGAACATTCTTCGTTCTTGAGAGAGAGCAGAGCAACAAGAATGCTGGTAACATCGACGGACTTCGAGCATAGGAGAATGCCACAATCTCACCCAAATGATGCACATCTCTTGGCTACGAGCCTACGATCCGGTAACGTCAGCCCCCGACCGGATGAAACTGCGACCAATATGCATCAAGAGCAAAATAGGCCAGCCATGTGAAGCACTGAATCACCAGTTAATCTAAGATCAGGATCGAAATGTTCTCATTCCATGTACCGCAGGTGATTGTCCTAGTCGACATGCCTTCCAAAATGGAGCATTCTGCGGATGAAAGGCTTTTCTCTATGATAGCTGCAAGCACAAAAATGAGAAACGTGTCAATGACGGGTGATATGGCATTCACCAACACAAGGACTTAAAAATACTCTTGGCAGAAAAAAAAGGGAGGACAAGATGAAGTGCTTGCAGTAAGTTGCAGAAAAGTCGGCAGCTAAAGATCAGACGGGGAAACTGCAGTATACCCTTTTGAGATTATTAGCATCAGATAACAAATGATTAAATAAGTGAAATCGTGAACCAGAAGGTACTTGGCAACGGCTTTCATAAGAGAGCCACGTATTTAACTTGTTGGAACAAAAAGATACATGACTTTCTGCATTTGTGAGACAGGTGGAACAGAAATATATCGCCTATAAAAGAAAGCATGGAGAACATGGGGAAAAGAACAGTTGCTTTTGGTGGTACGCCAAATTCTAAAAGAGCATGGGAGATAGATACATGTAAACTAGTGATATGCAGAAGCATGTGAAACCGATGCAGAAGTGAACAAAGAAAGTCGGCCAGAAGTCTCCCCGGTCTAGAATGAGCCTCTCAGATAACATTGTTATGGCGCTAGATAAAAGCAACATTGGCCAGCCTGATGGCAGGCAACAAGAAAAATCAAAAGATGAAGAACCCTGTTAAGAAAAAACATGGAAAACATGAGCTATATTTCGAATAAATTGCTAGGACTAAGCATTTTCAGATGTCTGTCTTTTGCTACCTGGAAATAACGTCTGATGAAAAATGCAGAATAAATAATTCTGAGAGTCATATCTTTGAAATACAGTCAAGGAAATAATACATATGTTCATGAATAAGCTATGACCGTTACAAGAATCAATAAGCAGAAAAACACAATATTTTAGAAACTGAAATAACCACATTTGTTGGTATGAGTGCCAGCTTTACATCCAGCTACTAGCTAAGTGCCAACAAAGGACTAGCTTAAGTGCCAACAAAGGACACGAAACAGATTCACTACTTTGGGCAAAGAGTGCCATGCTCTCTCCTATTTGGCGAAAGTGAAACATAAAAATTATAATTCGACCATCCCTTTATGTCAAAAGTGCACAAATAATTTAAAAAAAACAGTAAATTGCTTGAGACTTAGAAATTCTTCCTTTAGGCATTAGGAGGTAACGTATAGATGATTGAACTACCAGGTGAACATAATTCAGACCATATTGTCTGCCCTTCATCGGTCATCCAGAACCTTTAACACATCAGAAGATCTACCAATAAGCTCACACCCTGAAGGCAAAAACAAGAGATATGTGACAACATTATGACTGGACCGTGATTATCAACCCTGGAAGAGCATACCGGTGCAGGTCATATGAAAGCTTGAGAGGGGTTCAACATTTTATTAGTATTTCAGGATTGTATTCCAGTAATTCTTCCCTTTATTTCGGCTAGTAATCAAGTTAAATAGTAGTTTAACAATTTGTGAAAAATTTTAAGGATAGAAGTATTTTACAAGGAGATGGGTAACAATTTGTGATACATGGGTGATATCTCTTCTATTTGAGCACGTAGTCATAAAGCCAATGTGACACATTGTTGACGCTAAAAATTTCAAAAATATTTTAATTGGATTAGAATTACGCTAGTTCAATCCTCAATTGGTCAACATAGTCAATTATCAGATTTAACCTATTACATGAAGCTCATTTCCATGTTAATCCAATAAGAATTGACCCTACTAAGTACTATGTTATCTGAGGCGCTTGCCTCAAGTGTCTAGGCGCTGAGGCAAGGCATGCCTCGCCTCGGTAGATATTGCCTCGCCCGGGTCAAGACCCTGTGAAAGTCAAATTTAGTAACTTAAATGCTCCTTCCCCACCCCGAAACCCCCAATGCCCAGTCTTCCACCTTAAAATTCTGATATCTTGATGCATTATAGGCCCTTGAAGTGATTGTATTTTTTTATGTTCTTCTTCAGAAGTTTCAATGCTATATATGTATATATTGAGAAGTTCTTCAATAAAAAAAATTGTTGCCTTGGGCACTTGAGACGCCCGCCTCAAGCGCCTGAGGCGAGGCGAGTCCTCTCTCGCCTCGGTCGTCTCTCACCTCTGACTACATAGATTAAGTATCAAGGTCAACTTCGCGGCCCACCTTGTGTACATCTGTCGGGTTATGTTTTGGTCTTAGAATGGGCCCATTAGTTCATTTTGGCCCGGTTAATGACCAATTTTCGCAGCTCATCATCTCCCAACTTATTGGACAGTACTACAATTTCAAAACAGGCCACCCATCTCAGCCCTATGCCACCTCAGCTTCTTGAAGACCGCAACCTTTCATTAATGGGCCACCAGGGGTCATTAATCCCCTCTTAATGGCAGCAGCCATTGGGAGAATGAAAAGACACTTTGGGGGCTGCAATAGACCCACATTAATCCCCTCTTAAAGGCAGCAACCCTTGGGAGAATGAAAAGGTTCATTGGGACTACAAATCAAGAAAACATCAAGCCATAATCAAATCATCGAAAGGCATTAAGCCAAAACTATAAGAATCAACCAAATTCAAAATGAATCCTCAAATCAAAAAGACATCAGTATTAATGAAGATCAACCAAATCCAAAACAAACAAATTGCTAAATAGACCTTAATCAACTCAGATTAAATCCTAAGCAACCTCAAATAAAAAAAAGAGACACCAAGTTTTAATTCAAAACAAATCGAACTATCAACACTTGAAACCAAATCAAATTAAACCAAACAAGTAAAGAATTTGTTATGGTTTGCATCCTAAACAAGTTCATGGAACCTGCTCTCGCATGTTTATTTTTGTGTGGATGTATGTGCATGAATTTCAATGGAGGATAATCAAAGGTCTTCGAACAATTGTTCGATATAATTAACATCGGAACTTTGCAAGTTCAACGAGGAGATGTCAAAATAAAAATCTTCAAAGAACTCCAACAACCTCAATACATATTTGTATATATCATGAATTAGCTAATATTCCTACAGAATACCACCTATTTTCATAGTTGTCAAAGATAAATAAAAGATTCAAAATTCTTTTTAAAAAAATCATAAATTTTGAGGTCATTTTTAAGGTCACATCACACATAGTTTCCCTTTTGCCTAGATGGATTTACCATGATGCGCCAACTAAGAAGATCAGTGACAAGTAATTTACTCACGTGTTGGAGCTTGATAAGCATGCACACGGGTTTCTATAGAAAATCAAAATGAAACTGCAAAGAAATCCCCATGAAATGTGTAAATAGACCTAAACAAGATTATAATTACACAAACTGATCAAAGTTAAAGAGTTCCAACTGGACCACTGGCACTCCAAAAGCATTCATTTTGTCCTAAGGCAGTTTCACATCTAGAGTAGATGCATCAGATATTCATCATATGGTAAAGGAGAAATGAATTTCCAACACATTCTCAATTTGGAAAGGATACTTATCAAATTAGCTGTAATTAAACCAACTGCCCCTGCATATTGAACAAAAGCCACATTAAGTAGCATGTACACCATAGAAAAGACAACCAAAGAATTGTTTGATTGCTTTAACTGTCTTTTGTCAGCAACTGCGTGCATAAATGCTTCCGATGTTCCTGAAATTCAAAAATTCAATTGTAAACTCCATCCTTATATCCAGCAAAGAAAAATAAATAACAGGTTTCGCTTCAATGCACCTATCATCCTTCTGTAAAGACGACTGAGAACATTAACTAGACTAACTTTCAGTTTTGTTTCAAACTCTCATCTTCATTGGAATAAGAAAAATTTCAAATGCCTTATTTCAGGCCCTTACTTTTCAATTTTCATGAAATTTATCTTCAATCAACATTTTAGCTGATCCAACCTCCTTCCAAGGTGGCAGTAATACCTATTAACAGGCCCTTCGGTGATAAAATGCAAGTTATCAAGGTAATATTTTGACATTACCAAATCTTCAGGTGCCAAAAGGCATGCTAAACCATATTAAAGCCAATCAACATATAGAATATTAATATCAACGGCTTAAATGCTAAGATTTTTGACACTGAATTTTTACTATATTTGCATTTTAATATTACTAAATCTGAGTGCATAATAAGCAGCTAGGTGCAGTGCAAATAATTTTAAGCCTCAGAAGCTTAATCAAGGGCTTCGATCATTAAAAGCTAACAGTAAAAGATAAAGCAAATGAATGAATGGAACCTTGAGTAAAAAGTTAATCAATGTAGGGTGAGGCTGTAACCTTCACTTCAGTAATTAGTGAATGGGGATATGGGAGAATGTGAGGCATACAGAGATAAGTTAGATAAATTAAGGTATACAAGGCTATTGTCAAGGTATTATGGGGACAGAAATTGAGTGATTTTCATTAGCATGGTCACATGGTGTCTGTCTTGATCAAAATAACAGCAAAGCAACAGGAAATGACCCTATAGATAATGACGAATCCACTATGTTAAGACAAGAAAATAAGCATCACTAGTCGCAAAGTTAAAATTATTTATGGCAAAAGAAACAAGAAAATAAAAAAATACACCAACTTATGTTGGAAAAAACTTTGAAGACGAACAGCCTCATAAAAAAATCCAAATAACAATGAGCAATTAAGAAGTCCCCATTGAAAGTCACCATTTAGCTACCTCACAAGCTATGACTCATTTTTAATAGCCCTCACTTTCAAATAGTCCTGTCTACATGGTAAGCAGAGAAAACCAAGACAAGAACCATTTTATACCAATGGGCCTGTTTGATTGAGGAATAACGGGTAGAATAAGACCCTTATTCCACTCATTCTCAGAAGAGGCTGTTTAGCACAAGAAAGTAGATGATCCACTTGTACTGTTGCAGAATGAGTTATTCCCATCATAATACACTCCACCTCAGAGTTGAAATGACTTACGCCATTCCTATCTTGCCCAACCCCAGTTTTTATTTTACATTTAATCTTATTTTGTATAAAAGCAACTTGGTTTCACTTAAGTTATTCCAGCAATAAGCCATTCCATGAACCTAACTGCCCAATAACAAGTGAAATAACATTTTCCTTCACTTATTTCACTGGTGGTTGCCAAACCACAGAACACCCCTTATTTTGCAATACCAATTACCAACTCAGGAATTTGTTTTCTGATGTAACTGATTTTCCAATGAAATGGGCCCTACGTTATAATGCTTCAGCCTTCAGGTTATTCTGAAGTTTTCCTGCAACATCTATATTCTCTTATTCACTAAAACTATAAATCAACTTGAAGAGCAATGGTACAACATTTGTGAGAAGCAGAGGAATCAAATTACATCTAAAGCTGTATCTTAAACCCAATTTCAAGTAGTGGAAAATTTTTCCGCGACTATACACTTTATGAAATGACTGGACATTATAAAGACCAGCATAGCAAAAAGCAAACTGTGAATACCTGATAGAACATTCCAAGAAATACAGAAACATGAATTGACAAAACTGGTGTATACTAACCATTCATAGCTACAAATATCACATAAATGCAATAGTAACGGAGAGCAACTGAAGCTTCACCATCGCTCCATTTCCTCTCATAAAGTATTCTAGTGAGGGCATAAGAATAGCTTGGACCAAATGCAATTACAATAAGGCCTGCAGCACATGCAGTTTGAAACTTTGAATCAACATGCTATGTCTTTGCTATAAGGTGGTAAAACCAGCATTTCAATTAAGAAGAATAACAGAGTGAGCAGCAAGGTAGTATGTCCCAGGAACAAGCAAAAAGGAGAACAAAAGGTCACATAAAGTCGATCTACTCTCTGATGCAATAAAGTATCATAGAAGGCCTATAAGTATGCAATTTACTATTAACAGGTTATTGAAAAAACATTGGAATACCAAAATAACCAAGCATATCCCAATTGTCATATTTTTATGTTAATTCATCACACCATTTTTATCACACATGTTGAAAAATACCAAATCGATGAATGGATATCAGTTCCACAGGTAAAACTGAACATAAAGAAGTATTGCGTGAGCATTATAGTATCTTATATTCTTGTTTCTAAATGACAAATTGCGAATATAATAGATTAATCAATATGTAAGCTGTAATTTCCAGAACTTACAATTGTAAAGTTTCGGATACAAATTTATTTTTCTTGTTTAACACATTCTGGTCAGTAACAATCATTACAAGATTGCTACCAAAAAGCATGCAGTAGATGAACCATGATTAACAGAGTTTCATGATCTCATAGTAAGTGGCAATTTATCTTCCTTTTTAATTCTATTTTTTGCCTGAACTCCACATCCATTGGACAGTATTGGAAGTTCTTAACTTCCTGTTTGTCAAAGAAATGCTAGCACCATGTTCCATGAATAAAGAAGGGGTAAGAAATTGTCTAACCAAACAGGCAAGGTAGAACATGAAGAAACAGGCAGCTCTGGAAGGATCAATGTTCTTTAAAAATTTCTCGATATTTCGTTGGTCCTCAATCCCAAAAAGCATTTGCAGGAGCTTAAAAGCTCCATGATCCATTTTCTTCTGGAAAGGATCTCTATCTGGTAGTACAGAAGGTGATCTTATTTGCAAACCCAAGGACACGTGGCAAAGGTATAACTTCCTTTGAGGTAGCAAACTCTGCTCTTTCCTGTAAACGATTATAGAAACTAAAAATGAGGGAGCCAACAATTCAGTTGTCGGAAACAAATATTCTCTGTGCTCAAGGATTGCAGAATCGGCCGATCCGGATCGGGATCAGCCGATTCTTGGATCGGATCGGCACCCACCGATCCGATTCCAGCCCGAATTAGCGATCCAGCCGGGTGTCCCGGCTGGATCGGCCGGAATCGGTCGATCCTAGACCGATCCACCCGGATCGATCCCGAAATCGGTCGATCCGGACCGATTCTCCAAAAAACCGGAAGACCAAGAATCGAACCGATTCCGGGATCGATCCGGTTCTGTTTTAAGGCCCGATCACCCCCAAATTGGGGTCGATCCGGACCGATTCTCCCCCCCAGCTGAGCTCTTCTTGCTTCCTCTCTCTCCTTCCCCCCAAGCCTCCTTGGAGATCTAGGGCATACTTCACCGGCGATCCAGTTTTGGAGGGCCGGTCCAGCCTTCACAAGGGGCCGATCCACCCTACACAAGGTTTGTAAAAGGGGGGGACCTTCGATCCCCTCTTCCCCCCCCCCAGGCCGGCAGGCCGCAGGCCCTCCTTGGGTCCTTCCTCCTCCCCCGATCCTAGGCCCTGCAGCTGCAGGTTTGGGATCCCCCATTGGGGGATTATTTCACCCCCAATGGGGGTGGAATTGCACCCCCGAAGGGGTGCTAATCACCCCTTCGGGGGTGTTGAACAGTCACCCCCGAAGGGGTGACTGTTTTGACAGTCCCCCCCCTAGGTGGGGGGGGGTTGGAATGAAATCCCCCATTGGGGGGGATTATTTCACCCCCAATGGGGGTGGAATTGCACCCCCGAAGGGGTGCTAATCACCCCTTCGGGGGTGTTGAACAGTCACCCCCGAAGGGGTGACTTTTTGGACAGTCCCCCCCGGCCCCTTTAGGTGGGGGGCGGGGGTTGAATTGCACCCCCCTGCCCAAGGCTGGGGGTGGATTTCCTTGGTCTAATATTGTGTATTATTTAATTCCCATTTGTGTTGTATATAAGATGTCGGACGAGGAGCATGGCACCGGCCCCGCGGAATTTCGTGACATTGGATGGCAACATGGCCATCTCCTTGATTCAGAGAAGAAGAGAGTTAGATGCAAGTGGTGCCAAAAAGATATGAATGGAGGTGTGTATCGGCTAAAGCAACATATAGCCGGGACGGGTGGCAATGTAAAGAAGTGTGATAAAGTACCGGCTGAGCTGAGGGAGGAGATGAGGGGTTATTTAACTGGAAGGGCATCACAGAGGGAGGTGAGAATTGGTCAGAGACAAGACCTACATGACGAGTTGCTAGGTCGGAGAGACGCCGATCTTATGGCCGGAAAGAGCAAGAAAGGGAAAGGGCCAGCACATGAAAGGGTCCAAGTTGATTCTTCATCTTCATCAGATGAGGAAGAGGCTCAGGTTAAGAGAGCCGTACATGAGAGTAGGGCTCAGGCCCGTGAGGATGAGGAACGAAGACGAGGAGCAGGAGGTTCGGCTGCCAGACGATCTGATGTGGGGGCGGGCACACGCCCTGTTCGAGAGCCTGAAATCCAGAGGACATATTCTGTTCGACCGATGCCGACGGGAGACACTGCCATGTATAGGGAGAGTGGCAGAAGTCAGAGGGGTATAAAATAAGCATTTAAAGGGGTGAAGGCCTCGACTGGAGCAGCAAAGAAAGCCCTAAAGCATATGGTCAAGTTCTTTCTACATGCAGGTAAAGATTTGTTGAAGTTGTGGTTAGCATTTGCTTGTTGATATGAATTTCTTGTTACGTTAGTTATTATTAACAACCCTCTCTTCTCCCTTATCTTGTTTTTGAATTTGTAGGTGTCCCGGCACATGCAGCCATGAGTCCATATTTCCAGACTATGGTTGATGCGATTGGAGAGGCTGGGCCGGGGTTGAAAGCCCCCACATCTAAGTATATATATGAAACAAGCTTGGATGAGGAGATCGATGAGTTGACCTCATGGATAGATGGATTCAAAACCATCTGGAAGGAGAGGGGGTGCACTGTAATGTGCGATGGGTGGACTGGAATCACAAGGAGGTCACTTATAAACTTCCTTGTGTATTGTTCTGAGGGTACCGTATTCCTTAAGTCGGTAGATGCATCAGGTCAGGTGAAAAATGCAGAGTACCTATTTGGCTTGATGAACACTGTGGTGGATGAGATAGGAGAGGCCAACATTGTGCAGTTTGTCACAGACAAAGAGGCCTCATATAAGGCTGCAGGAAAGAAGCTCATAGAGGCTCGACCTCACTTGTTTTGGGTGCCCTGTGCGACACATTCTATTGACCTGATGTTGGAAGATACTGGTAGAGATGCTAATGTCAAGTCCTTGGTCAACCAAGGACAGCTGATCACCTCATTTATCTATGGCAATCCATGACTTTTACATATCATGAGGCAGCACACCGACGGTCATGATTTGATCAGACCGGGTCCCACCAGATTTGCCACCCATTTTATTGCATTAGAGAGACTATACAGGTACAAGGCTAGTTTAAAAAGATTCATCCTCTCCACTGCTTATCAGGAGTACATGGATACATACAGGAGCTCCTTGGATCAGTATGAGATACTGCTAAAGATGGAGCAGCTGATAGAAGATAACAGGTGGTGGGAGAAGGTGCAGTACTACTTGTCTGTCATAGAGCCTTTGGTGCAGGTACTTAGGTTGGTGGATTCAAATGACAAAAATCAGATGGGGTACCTATATGATGCTATGGATAAAGCTAAGTTGAAAATTAAAGAGAAACATCCCAAGGGTTACAAAAAGTGGTGGAAGGTGATTGACAACAGATGGGACAAAACCCTACACCACGACATTAATGCTGCAGGTATACTTTAGTAGTGTAATATAATTGTATTACAAGTTATATTTTGTGTATTACCCCCACTGTCTTTATACTAATGAAGTATTAATGTCGTTACAGGGTACTTCTTGAACCCAAGGATACAGTATGGTGGCCAAGTATGTAATGATGGTGAAGTATTATCAGGCACACTATCTGTAATTAAACGACTATGTAAGACCCAAGAAGATAGAACGTGCGCTGAGGTTGAAGTAAGTAATACGTTTCATATCAATTAAACTTAGAACTTTATCTCAAGAAGAGAAGATAACTGATTTATTTTGGATTTTCAGATGACTTCGTACATGCACAAGATTGGGGTGTACGGGGATTCAGATTTGTAGTACTCACATGATAGGGTCCCCCCTAGTAATATGCTTACCCGAATTAATGACTCTTTGGTTACTTGATTTTTTTTACATAAGGTTACTGATGCTTGTAATTGTCTTCTTTACAATTACAGCTGAGTGGTGGATTATGGTGACAAACAGGACTGGATGGAATCCACTCGCATCCGTTGCAATTCGGGTGCTAAGTCAGAGCACTTCGTCATCCCAGTGCGAGAGAAATTGGAGTACCTTCAACCTTATTCACACGAAGAGGAGAAATAGGTTGAAGACAGAAAGATTGGAGAAGCTTGTCTACTGCCATTACAATATGAGGCTGAGGATCAAGAATATCAAAGATAGGCAGAAGACAACGGAGCAGAGATTTGCACAGTTTGCAGGTGGATTGTACCAAGAAAGAGCACAAGCCCAAGTTACTCAGGGCTTGTCCCAGGCGGATGTGGACTTGGAATATCTATTCTAAGAAGAACATCCACTTGCAGCATGGGTGGAAGACAAGGATGCTGAGGGAGAGCCAGAGTTCGACCCGAACGACAGATCATGGGCCGAAGGAGAGCTTGACAGCGTCGTTGGTGAGGATAAAGACATGCAGGAAGCTCAAGAAAGTCAAGTTCCGTGCACAGCTCCACTTCCTGATCCACCCCGGACTACAGCTCCTCCAGAGAGACATCCAGCTCCCCCCCGGCCGCTACAGCTCCAGCTCGAATTCCAGTTGCGGGTCCATCTACCACCACCACCACCCAGAAGAATGGTGGATTATTCAGGGCTTTAAAGAAAGTCTGCTTACCTTCACAGCAAAGTAGTCAAGGAGATCCTACATTGAAGAGGAAGAAGATAAGTATCAAACGGCGACATCATCTCCTTGACACCGAGACCACTCGGCCACCTTCATCGGATGAGGATGAAGAAGAATTTGTCTCACCCACACAACAACGGCGTACGGGGGTGGAGGTGGAGGTGGGGGTGGCGGCGGCGTAGGTGGAGGCGGCGCCTCGGTGCGAATGAGGGTGGCTCTACTAGTAGTGCACGCACGAGTGGAGCGAGTTCGGATGATTTGAGTGATAAAAGACACTCGTATTCGAGTGGCGAGGGCGGCGGACGCCGGGACCGGGACGAGGATGAATGTTTTTGACGAGTTTGCATCTTCCTATCCAGAGCCTGCCTCAGACAGTGAGCCTGGCTATCCACCATCTTTTCTAGCTCCACCTCCGACTGATCAGGGAGTTTATGAGTTTACCGACATGGCCCAGTCTTTATTTTCTTATAGATACGGGCCAATTATGACTGACCTTAATCAATAGAGTTTTCAAGACAATCAGAATGACCAGGACAGAGATCCAGATCCATCCTACTCCGGACATTACCATAGTTGGTGGTGATGGTATATGTAAAATGTATTTGTTTATTTATTTAACGCAATGTAATATGAGTGGTAAGAAGAATGTGTTGTACTATTGTGTGATTGGATATGATTGTTTGTTTGATAAAAATATGTATTTTATTTGATGTATGATGTGTTCTATTGTGTGATTGGATATAATGTGTTCTATATGATTGATTCTTAATTTGTTATATGAATGAGTGTTCCCTATATTTTTTTCAATTTTTTCTGAGTTCTATGTATTTTTATTGATTTTTTGGCGATTTTTACAGATTTTTTCACAAAGCCAAAAAAAAAACCGATCGGATCGGTCTGGCTCCAAGAGAATCGCCCTGGATCGGACCGATCCGATCCGATCCGGATCGGATCGGACCCCACCGATCCAGGGTCCGATCCCGATCCCGCGATCCTTGTCTGTGCTTCAGCAGTTGGAAGTTTGATCCAACGTGTTCAAGACTTGTTTCCGCAATGTAAAAAATATTTTTGGAGCTTTGACGCTTAAAGATGCCTTCAACTGTGCTTCCTTTGTTGTGGTTGAAACACTTCATAGTTTGAACTGGATATGACTGGACAGACATTTTTGGAATTCATATCCTTGACTTTACACTGTCCACCGATGCTCTTTGCAATATGACAGATTGCTACTTAGAAAGCAGAAACTTGTCTAGTTGGAATCTAACCTTTAGAAGGAACAAACTAAATAATGAACAAGAAGAATCAAGGAAGTCCGAGTCAGGATAGAGATCAACTGGGCAGATACATGGTTATCAGGAGGAGAGATCAAGCTTCAAGAAATAGAGAATAGTCTTATCTGGAGAGCCATCTCGCTTCGCCTTGTCACCTAAGCAGTCGCCTCAAGCACTTGTGATAGCATAAGTCTCATTCTAGCTGAATTAACTAGAAGCGACCCGAGGTGCAAGGCCCGTGAGTGGCCAAGACCAAGGTAGTTGAACCACTATCCGAGTTTAAGATGCTCAAATTCAAACATCAATCTAATAGAATCAAAATAAGTTCATTCACATTCACACCGACAATGATTTTGAATTGACTAGTTAGGCGCCTATTCTCACAAGCAACACAACAAATGATCGAATAAAAAATAAGCAAAAGTAAACACAGAGGAAGAGTGTGAGAGTCACACCTCCACGTTGTGACGTGAGTGTCGTTCGCCCGACTGCTAGCGCTCCAACCAACCAATGATTGTCGTCTCGGATCTCGGCTTCATTTCGGAAACGTGAAAGAGAAGAGATCTCGTAAGATTCTCGGAAAAATCTCGGGAGATCGGATCTCGGATTTCATTTATGCAGGGTATACTTTACCCAATGATTGCCATCTCATATCTATATTTTATCTCACGGAGATTGAAGATAAAAGATCTCGAAAAAATCTCAAGAGATTAGATCTTGGAAATACCAATCAATGTGCATGTTTAAATGTAGAATGTCATATAATCTCTTTAAAAAGGACAAGAGAACTCATATTAAATATTAAAATAAGTTGTGAGAGAATTAAAAACGTAATACAGAGATGGTGAACTATTATTAGCACGAGACATACAAAGGATCTTATGTCAGACCAAAATTTTATCTTGAACAATATAGATAGGAAATTGATAACATTTTGGGTCAATTGTATATATATAGTTATTAAAATATTAAGGTATGAAATTTTATCAAACAATAATGTTTAGATGAATATTTGGAAGGATTCCATAATAAAATTGGTAATATAAGAAGGAAACTTAACAAGATCATCTAACAAGTTGGGGATAATAATAGGCGGAGAAGATCAAGGTATCACAGGTACTACATAGATATTCTCGTTTCGGCGATCTCGTTTCTCGGACGTAAGGAAGAAAAGAGATTCTCGGGAGATCTCGAGAGATTCTCGAGAGATCGCATTCCATGCAACCAACTTATACAAACTGATGTCTCAACAATAATCACACGCCCACACCTCTCAGGATGGTAACAGACTACAACACTAGATATTAGTCGAACGTCAATAGGTTGATGGGCCAATTGATGTTGCAATAGCTTTCCAATCCTCTCATTGCTCTCTCATCAGTTTGGCTTGTCTCAAAGTACGTGCTTCACACATGTATCAAAGTACGTCGAACCGAGACATCTCAAACTACATGACAATTTATGTGACACAATTGACTTGACTTTTGATGTGATGTTGACTCGACGTGACTGATGTGACACTGGTGCGACTGACTAGATATATATTATATTGCTTGAAATACGTGTGCAAACTGAACTTGACCACTAAAATAAGAATACAAATTGAACTTGACTACTTAAAATAAGAATATGAATTGAACTTAGTCTATTGGAAATAAGAATACGAATCAAACTTGACTATTCGAATTCAATGAACAGTAATTAATATCTTAAATTACATGTACGACTTAGCACGACACTGACACGACTTGATGTGACATAAATATAAAATAATATTTTTAGTGTCAAATATATATTTGTTTAATCAACTTAAACTAAATAAATACTTCTCTCTTTTTCCTTCACAAACTCTTCCTTTTTTTTTTCTTTCACAGACACTTTTTCTTCTTCTTTAACAACCCTTTTTTCACGGACACTTTTTCTTCCTTTTTTTCACTTTGTTTTCTTTCACTCCATTTTTTTACCTGTCGACTTCTGAAGAAAACCAACACACACACACACTCTCTCTCTCTTCTTCTCTTTTCTTTCTTTTTTATACGTCGAACAACAGCTATAGTAACTGTAGCATAATGCTACAGTACCCCTATAGTTGAGTTTTGCTACAGTAACCGGGAGGGCATGGTAGCGTGCAATCTCCTGTTCCAGCAGTGGCTAGTAGAAACCAGGAGGCCATCGGCTGCTTGCAGCGAAGGGGACGGCGGGCGGTGGCCGTAGGTGGAGGCAACAATAGCAACCGGAGGAGGGGGAGGCAGCGACAGCGGTGGCGATGACATCTGGAGAAGGAGAAGGAGGCAGCAACGGTGGCAAACGATGGAAGGGAAGGCGATGACGGCAATGGGTGGCGAAGACAGCGACAGCGATGGGAGGTGGAGACAACAATGGTGAAGAGTGACTGGGGGATGGCGGCGTCGTTGGCAGTGGATGACAGGGATAGCGATGCTGACAATGACGATGGAGGGGCTGGCAGAGGGTGCTAGCGAAGCTGATAGACAGAGATGGAAACGATGGTGCTGCAATTGGGTAGAAGGCAGAAACGACGACGGCGTTGAATGACGGAGGAGAAGGGCAGCCAAGCTCAATCTTGGGGACGGAAGGGGTAGAATTGGATAGGGTAGTGACCTTCCGAACATGGGAGAGAGTGCAGCAGGTGGAGAAGCCTTCTAGTGGGCAAAGTAGGGGGGGAAGAGAAGAATCGGACTGGACTCCAGAAAGGGGAAACGTTCGCGACGATAAAGCTTTCAATTTTTTTTCACTCAATAACTTAAGTATTTATTAAGTTTAAGTTGATTAAACAAATATATATTTGATACTAATAATATTATTTTATATTTATGTCACATCAAGTCGTATACGTGTAGTGTCAAGTCGTACACGTAGTTCAAGATATTAATTACTGTTCGTTGAATTTGAGTGGTCAAGTTCAATTCGTGATCTTAGTTCCAATAGTCAAGTTCAATTTGTGTTCTTATTTCAAGTAGTCAAATTCAATTTTTATTCTCATTTTAGTGGTTAAGATCAATTTGTATATGTATGTGTGAACCTCTTTTTTCTGCGTCTGTTCTTAGAAAGAAAGACGTCTCCGGACTTTTCTAGGAAAATAGGTGATATCCTAAAAATACTAAGTAGTCCGGTGATAGTTTTAAAAATATTAGAACCGAGGTTCGGGTTCTTTGAAAATTTCATTTTTTGACCCTTCTCCGCCGGATGGTGCGAGTATCCGGCGTTAACTTACATCGAGCAACGGCTCGAACGCCTTTGATTAACCGTCGTGGCAACCTGTTTTCGGAGACATGCACATCCACGAAATAAAGTAAAGAACTCAAAAGGGCAGCGGCCTTTTGGGTCCGATCAGATGCAAACCGATTTGGTTCGGATTTGTTTTATTTGTTTGCTGGTTGATTTTTGGATTGACTTTTAGGTTTGTTTTGGATTGAATTTGGTTGATTCAAGTTGTTTTGGTTTGAATCTGTTTTGGTTTTGATTTTGATGTGCTTAAAGTGTTTTAAGCAATTTTGGTATTTGTTGTTTGCTTGGTTTGTTGAAATTTCAAATTCTAGATTTTTCTGGTTTTGAGTTGGTTTTTTGATCCATTTTGGGTGTTTAGAGTTGTTTATTTGATTTCTTTTGAAAATGTTGATTTATGTCATTTATTTGAACAAGGTTCGGTGGATTTCAAATTAATTTTCAGATTGCTAAAACCAGAGTTTTTGAAGTCGGTTAGAATCTGTTTTGAAGGATTGCTTAAATCTGATTTTTGGTTTGCAGATTTAATTGAAATCTGATTTTTTTGGTGGTTGGCAGATTTGACTTAAATCTGAATTTTATTTGTTTTTGATTTGATCAAAATCTGATTTTTGGCAGATTATCTGATTTCTTTTTATGTTGACAGATTTAGTTAAAATCTGATTTTGTTTTAGCAGATTTTTTGTTGGAGATCTGATTTCGGTTTGGTTTGTTTCAAAACCGGTTCAATCTTGTTGAAGATCGGTTGTTTGTTGAACCGGAATAAGTTGAATTTCAGATTTTGTTTAGTTCTGATTTTTTGACTTTCAGATTTGATTTCCTGTTTTAATTTTATGTTTGAATTTGAATTGGTTTTAATTTAGTTTTGGCGGTTTGCATCGCCTCCGACCCATCGGGTCACTTTGAATACCCGGTTTCATGCATCAATATGAACATCGGAGTTTCATTTCATTGAAAGATAGGATGAAGTACATCGGTGTACAATGTGATTGGTCCTTCCCCCAATATAGGTTTATCTCCACTACTTTGGAAAAATTTTGGCATTACGACGGCCTGCCGGCTATTTTTCCAACTTAGTGAAAATTTACCCATCCAAAATAGCCAGCCTTAGCTTAGCCATATTGGGGGAAGGATCGACGGCTACGGGATTCATGCCCGCGCCCCCGTCCGGGTCGTCAGCTACGGGATGCATGCCCGCGCCTCCGCCCAAGGTGGAGTTCCCCGCTAGGGGTGAATCTCCTTAATTTAATGTTGCTTTCGCATTTCTGATTTTTTATTTGTTGATTTTCTGAAGGCCAGTTCGGGCCGGTCCATTCCTTCGGCGTTCAAAGCCGGGCTTCAATTCTTGCTTGAATTTGGGAGGGCAGCTTCTAGGAGGGAAAGCTGGACCCATGAAAGGGCCGTTGAGGCTCTCTTCTCCTTTGATGTGTTGAGGGGAGAACCGGACCCGTGAAAGGGCCGTTGAGGTTCATTCCTCACTTGATGCGTTGAGGGGAGAACCGGACCCGTGAAAGGGCCATTGAGGTTCACCCCTCACTTTGCCGGTACATGCCACAAGGAGGCTGCTGCAACTTCTTTTATTTTCTGCTGCAAGGGAGCTGCTGTAGGGCTTCTTGGGAAGCGGATTGGACCCGTGAAAGGGCCATTGGGTTGGCCCTTGATGGGGCTGGCGCCTGTCTACAAGGGTGCTGGAAATGGGCTGTTTTGAAGGCCTGGATTGGGGTCTGGATATAGGCCAGAAGATGGGCTGATTATGGGCCTGTCTGGGATGTCCTTGATGGGCTGAGACCGGGTCACAAGGGGACTGGTTTTAGGATCTGGACACAGGCCTGCAAGTGGGCCGAAATATGGGCCTGTTTAGAAGTCTGCTGGATGGGCTGCAAAGGGGGCTGGTTGTGGGCCTGCAGGTGGGCCGGATTTGGGCGGCTTTGGGCCCGTATGAAGGGGCTGTTCAGGTGGCTTTGAGTGGACCGGTTTGGGTCTGAACAAGGGATAGTTCGAGGTTTGCAGGGGTCTGGTTTGGAGACCTGTGTAGAGGGCCGGATATGGGCTGTATATGGACCTGTTTGGGGTCTGGTTTGGAGGCCGGCTGGGGCCTGATTGATGGGGCTTTGGTTGGGCCGGAATGGGCCTGGCGAGGGCCTGGTTTGGAGCTGGTTTTGGGGTCCTGGTTTGGGCTGGACGGGGTCTGGTTTGGAGACCGGCTGAGGCCTGATTGATGGGGCTCTGGTTGGGCCGAAGCAGACCTGCACATGGGCACTTTTGGGGGGGGGGCTGATTTGGGACCGGATTGGGGTCAGACGTGGAGACCTGCAGGTGGTCCAGTGAGGGCCTGGAAGGGGCCTGCAGATGGTCCAGAATGCAGGCTTGGACTGGGCTCGGCTCAAGGGATGATGGAGTCCAGCTCAAGGAGGTTTGAAGGGACCGAAGTAGAGCATTTTATGAGGATGAATAGGGAGAGGGAGAGAGGAAGAGAGATAGCACGTAGGACAGGTAGAAGGAGGGCCCTTAGAGGGCTACAGGGACATATCCATCATACCTTCTTGCCTTATCTCCTTCTTCTCCTCTTCCCCTCCTCTTCTCCTGGGCGCAGACAGGTTTCTGCAGCAGGTGCGCAAAGGGCAGTAGGTGCAGCAGGTGCAGGTGCAATTTGGCAGCCTCCCGGCGTCTGAAGCAGCCAGCCTTTCAACCTGGCGCGCCCTCTCTCTTTATAGGGACGGATGGCACTCCAGGAGTCATGTTCTCTTCAATGTAGGATGACTCTTGGCTTTCCCAACTCCTTGAATTCCCACCAGTCTTCAATATTAGACTGACCCTTGGTGTCTCCCACGTAGGCTGGCCACATTGGCTTCTTCACCTCATAAATGGGTCAAGGATGAGGTGGCTAGGCAGGTGGCTGCGCACAAGGCTGCTGAGGTGGCAAGTGGGTGCGGCTGGGCCTTGTTTAGACTGCCACTGAAGTGGGCCTGGCCCAACTTGGGCCTGGTTTCTGGGCCAGCAGGAGGCTGCGGCCCAAGCCCTTCTATGGGCTGCGCACAAGGCCTGAATTTATCTGGTTATGGGCTGGCCGGCCAGAGCTGGAAATGGGCTGCCAATTGGGCCCAAATATTGGCTGAATTGTGGGCTGTATACCCTACACTTAAGCCCATTTTTCTTTCTTTGGCCCAATTGTCCCCTTTTTTTTTGAAAAATCTTGACGCCAACAATGTATTTCAAACAATATTAAATATATGTTTAGTCAGTCGTGTCAGTGTCACATCAGTCACGTCAAGTCAATGTCACATCAAATTGTATCACATCAATTGTCACGTAGTTTGAGACGTCCTGTTTCGACGTACCTTGAGGCACATGTGAAGCACATGGTTCGAGATAGGCCAAACTGACAAGAGAGCAATGAGGATTGAAAAGCTACTGCAACATCAATTGGCCCGTCAACCTGTTGGCCTTCGACTAGGGGTGTTCATGTAAAACCGGTAAACCGGTAAACCGAACCGAACCGAACCGAACCGTTCGGTTCGGTTCGGTTTGATAGCCTATGCATTCGGTTTTTTGAACCGAACCGAACCGATAATTTCTTATCGGTTCGGTTCGGTTCGGCACCTCCCCAAACCGAACCGAACCGGTAAACCGGTTGACCCGGTTTGATAAAGTTTGACCCACTTTATTTACATATTATATTACATTTTAATACATATTATATCAATTTTAAATATATATTAGTATAAATTTAAGTTAATTAGTATAAAGATAAAATTATATATTATAAATAAAGTATTAATCTTTATATTAATCTTAAATAATTATTATAATGCATATTTTATTTTATTTCTATTTTTATTTATTTAAATATACATTAAATCGATGAACCGAACCGAACCGAACCGAACCGAACCGAACCGAACCACAATCGGTTCAGGGCTCAGAATCGGTTCGGTTCGGTTCGGTTTGCCTTATCGGTTCGGTTTCGATTTGGAAAAAAATGGGCCAAACCGAACCGAACCGAACCGTTTACACCCCTACCTTCGACTGATATCTAGTGTTGTAGCCTGTTACCACCCTGCGAGGTGTGGGCGCGTGATTATTGTTGACACATTTGTTTGTATAAGTTGGTCGGAGCGCTAGTAGCCAGGTGGACGACACCCACGCTCCGGCGTGTAGGTACAACTAACACTCTCCCTCTGCATTTACTTATGCTTATTTCTTATTCATTCGTTTGCCATGTCGCTCGTGAGAATAGGCGCCTAGCAAGTAAATTCAAAATTACTATCGGCGTGAGTTTTGAGTGAATCTCTTTTGATTCTATTAGATCGACGTTTGAAATTGAGCATCATAAACTTGGGTAGTGGTCCAACTACCTCGGCCCCCATCCACTCGTGGGCCTTGCACCTCAGGTTGCTTCTAGTTAATTTAGCCATTAATTTTGAAATCTTGCAAACGTTGATATTTTGGAACACGCGAGTATCGATTTGTTGTTGTCTGATATCCGATCTTGAGGTTGTCCTGTGTCACTTAGCTGGTTCAACCAAATCGGCAAAGCAGATCTGGATAAAACATGGAATGCGATCTCCCGAGAATCTCTCGAGATCTCCCGAGAATCTCTTTTCTTCTGTGCGTCCGAGAAACGAGATCGCCGAAACGAGAAAATCTATGTAGTATCTGTGATACCTTGATCTTCTCCGCCTATTATTATCCCCAACTTGTTAGATGATCTTGTTAAGTTTCTTTCTTATATTGCAAATTTTATTATGAAATCCATCCAAATATTCATCTAAACATTATTGTTTGATAAAATTTCATAGCTTAATATTTTAATGACTATATATGTACAATTGGCCCAAAATGTTATCAATCTCCTATCCATATTGTTCAAGATGAAACTTTGGTCTGACATAAGATCCTTTGTATGTCTCGTGCTAACAATAGTTCACCATCTTTGTATTACACTTTTAATTCTCTCACAGCTTATTTTAATTTTTAATATGAGTTCTCTTGTCCTTTTCAAGGAGATTATATGACATTCTACATTTAAACATGCACATTGATTGGTATTTCTAAGATCTAATCTCTTGAGATTTTTTCGAGATCTTTTATCTTCAATCTCCGTGAGATAAAATATAGATGTGAGATGACAATCATTGGGTAAAGTATAAATGAAATCCGAGATCCGATCTCCCGAGATTTTTTCGAGAATCTCACGAGATCTCTTCTCTTTCACGCTTCCGAGATGAAGCCGAGATCTGAGACGACAATCCTTGGATAAAACGGATCTGGCTAGAACCAGGCCAATCCCAGGTAAAAACCCCCACCCCTTGATAATCATTCATCTGATGCAGAACTGGATTGGCACTTGCCAATCCTGATCCTGCAAAAACCATTGGAGGAGAACATAGAAGCACTGTCGAGAAAAAAAAAATAAAAAATATCGAACCTCCACCACCACCACCAGCCTAAAAGAACAAGTGTCATCCATAGGACAATAGGATGACAACTAGAAATGGACCTCCAAAATAAAGTCACAACCCTACTTGAATCTTCTGAAACACCCTCTCGCTCTTTTCCATTCAAGTTGAACATGCAATTGAAGTTCGGTATTTCCCATCCTCAGAATATTGACTTCAAATGGACAGAAAACTATCAGAAATATGATTCCTCCTAATATCAGATAGTATTTCATAAACTTAAAAAATTCCATGAAGCTATTTTGGGAGATCATGTGGACTATATATTTTACTTTCGGAGTTACTAATTTCATAACCTTTATATTTTGTTAAATAGATCTTCAGCACCTCAAATCCAAACCGAGCATTTCACTGCTACTTTTCAAGAATGATGGTGCATTTTGCAGAACATTATGATGCTGATAAAAAGAAAGAACACAGCAAGAAATGTCACAAAGCATACCAATCAATGTGACAACTTTCAGGGCCTCCATAAGAGCATTTCCTAGTCTACTGATCCTGTCTGGGGATTGTGCTGCAAAATGGATTAATCAAGAATCAGAACAATAAGGATAGTAAAATTTTGAATATTCTTTGCCAATACAGCAAGCTAAGTAGACCAGAAAAAAGAACAAAGTTCACCCTACAAATAACTACACTGAATGTATCCATGCACACTAGAAGAATTAACTAGATGCAAGGAAGGCTGGATTCAGAATCATGGACCAGAATGGCTAGTGCCAATTCCGATCCGATTCAGACCGGATTGACGGAATCGGCTGATTCAAGGAGAGAAAAAATGATCCAGAATCAGCTCAGATCAGTCTTCAAAAAACAGAAAAAATGTAAAGAAATTACTATAGATACATTCCAAAGGGGATTCCAGTCCCATCCAACCCCATCGGATCGGTATTGGAATCCGAAGCTGCCGCTGCTGTCTTCCCCGCCAGTGAAGGCAGGTCCTATTGGGTCCATCAGACCCAACAGGAACTGGATCCCGATCTAGGGCTGATCATGGAATGCGATCTCCCGAGAATCTCTCGAGATCTACCGAGAATCTCTTTTTTTTCACACGTCCGAGAAACGAGATCGCCGAGACGAGAATATCCTTATAATATCTTTGGTACCTTGATCTCCTTTGCCTATTACTATTCCTAACTTGTTAGATGACCTTAAGTTTGATTCATATATTTTCAATTTTATTATGGAATCCATACAAGTATTTATCTAAATATTATTGTTTGATAAAATTTTATAACTTAATATTTTTATGACTAAAGATGTACAATTGACCCAAGATGTCATCAATCTTCTATGTTCTATCCATATTGTTCAAGATGAAGTTTTAGTCTAACATAAGATCTCTTATGTCTCATGTTAATAATAGTTCACCATTTCTGTATTACACTTTTAATTCTCTCATATCTTATTTTGATGTTTATTATGAATTCTCTTGTTCTTTTTAAAGAGATTACATAACATTTTACATCTAAACATGTTCATTGATTGTTATTTTCAAGATCCAATCTCTTTAGATTTTTTCGAGATCTCTTCTATTCAGTATCTATGAGATCAATCTAGATGCAAAATGGCAATTCTTGAGTAAGACATACCCTATATAAATGAAATCCGAGACATGATCTCCCGAGATTTTTCCGAGAATCTCACGAGATCTCTTCTCTTTCACCCTTCCGAGATGAAGCCGAGATCCGAGATGGAAATCCTTGGGGCTGATTCGGTCTATTGCAGTCGATTCAGGCAGAAATCTTCTTGAACTGCTGCCAATTTTACTTGTTTTTTAATATAACCTATTATATGCTTTCTGTGAAAAGAACTGCTGCCAATGTTGGCATTATCAAGATCATGATTCTTGTTTGCAATAAGGTATTTGTTGTTACTTTAGCACAGGATAATTGATTTTCCCCTTGTCTCCACTGAGGCTATGTATATCTATTATTAGGAGTTCTTTTTAGAGGTTGATCTAAGAGGGATTGTTTTCATATTCTTTTTAATATCCAATTTCTCACCGCTGCAAATCACTGGTATCAAGGTGTTGAACTATTGTTCAACCACATCTAGTCATGGAATGCAGAATCAGCCAATCTGGATTGGAATGGGCTGGTTCTGGATCAGGATCAGCATATGCTGACCTGATTTCATGGAGAGGAATCCTAATAAGTAAAATTCCAATGTAGTTATGTGTATTAGTGTACAAGACGCCAAGTTCATGCATCTTCTTGAACTTCAGAATGGCAAAGTACATGATGACTCATTCACATTCAAAAATCTTTCCTGTTCAGCCACCCTAGCGCCAATAAAAAATGACAACTTTAATGTCTTCAACTCCTCTCAAGAGGTCCTATTTTCGATCCCCTACAAAGCCTACAATGTCATGTGAAGAATCGACCACTAGGCCTTGCAATCTCTGTGGAGTGGTAACTTGCATCTCCATCAGATGAGAATTATTTTTATTGCAGGAGCCACAAAAATGATCCACTGAACATTTCCAAGAAGGAACCCTATCGAACATGCATAAATGCCGATATTTTGTTTCATCCCACCCCAGCAAAGGCTAATCTATTCTCTTGATGATCATGGCATTGGTTGCATCCATCGTTCTACTTCGAAGATCTGCTTAGTTTTATGCTAATGCCCATAACCGACTTCAAGCAGCACATAGATGTCCAAAGCTTTTGAAGTTGGACAAATAAAGAGAAGTAGGTAGGAAAAAAGGCATGGAATGAGTCCCTTGTAATTAGGGGTGAGCACGGTTCGGTTTGGTCCAGTTTAAGATCTTTTTTTTTCAAACTGAACCGAACCAACTTAAATCGGTTTGGTTCACTTTAAACCGTTTTAAAACATAAAACAGTTACTGGTCTTTAAAACAGAGGATAATAAAATATTCAATTAACAATTTCATCTTCATTAATCTTCATTAAGAAGATTTTTAAATTGGGTCATACGCAAACCCAGCATACATGCCTGCGCTATAGGCTGGAATGGTGGCATGGCCACACAACACATGGCCATTTAAACTTGTCTTGGGCTTCCAAGTCTTATGGAACCACTGATGTGGGACAAAAAGGAGATGTGCAAATGCTCAAAAGAAGCACATTTGTCCCACATCGGTTATGAGAAGGGATGTTCACCTATTCATATATTGCATAGCATTCTGACTTCACAAAAGATTCAAGGGCATTGGCCCACATGGCAGCAGGTGTAAGGCTGGGTTCGGTTTGTGGTTTGGGTTGGTTTTTATCGGTTTGAACATTATCGAAACTGATGGACCCGAAGGCAGTCTGATGCGGGACAAACCGGCTAGACCGGGCAAAACGGATCAAAAACGAAATGAACCGGCGCTAATCGCTGCTAAACGGACCTAAACAAACCCAAAACGAGACGGACCAGCCTCGAACCGGTCGAAACAGGCCCGAACCGGGTCGAACCGGGCTCAAGATGGTCTGAACCGGTCAAAACCGGCTCAGAACACCCTGAACCGGCATGAACCGGCCGGTTCAGGCACTGAACCGGCCTGAACCGGGTCAGAACCCGGTCGAACCGGCCGGTTGGCCGGTCTGGGCCGCGAACCGGCGACTAGGCGAGCCGGCGGCTGGTCGCGAGCATCGCCCGCGCCCGCGGGCGCGAGCGTACCCCGGGGGGGTCGTGGCCGTCCGCGCGGGCGAGTCCGGGTGGTCGCGTGGCCGCGATTTGACCGCCGCCCGCTGTCGCCGTGGCGGCACCGCGGCAATCCCTCGCGAGCGCGAGCCGCGACAAAAGGGCGGGCAACACGGAGGCGCTCGCGTCGTCCTCGTCGACACCGTCGTCCGGACAGGAGCCGTGCGCAGACGGCGGAGCAGGGGGGCGGGTGACGGCGGCGTGTGACTCGAGCGGCCGTCGACGGCATCTTCGCCCTCGGCTTCGCCCGACGCTGTCGTCTTCTCCGGCGGGTGCGGCTGGCAGACGGGGCACGAGCAGGCGGACGCAAGGGGGGGTGCTGGCGATGGTGATGGTGGCCGAAGCTCCGGCATCTCCTTCTTCCTCTTTTCTCCTTCGTCTGTTCGTGGTTGTCTCGGGGAAGAAGGAGATCGCGAGAGGGGAGGGAACCGACGCACGGCTGCGCGATTCCGGGAGGGCACCGGGGCTTCGGCGACAGGGACGGGAGAGCCCGGAAGAAGCTCGCGATGACAAGGAAAAGGGGGAGGCCGGATCCGGGGATCGCCGGATCTGCCTCTCCCGCACGCTTCTTCACCGTCTTCTTCTTCTTCCTTTGCTGTCTTCACGCGCACGAAACCGGGGGGGGGAGTTGGATCTGGCCCGCCGTGGCCATCGATCAGCTCTGAACAGTAACCCGTCGTGACAACGACGATGATGAACCGGGAAGGGGAAGGGAGGAGGAATGGCGCGGAGGCCAGAGGATGAGGAGGGAGGTAGACTGGCCACCTGCCAGATCCGGAGGATGGAAGGGGAAGAAAGACATCGCCATGGGGGAGGAACAAGGGGAAAGAACGGGGCCGCAGCCCCTGCGCGGGAGAACCAGGCCGAAAAGGCTCCAAAAATTCTTCTATTCACTTACTGAACTATGTACATCGGTCCTTCTTTTATAGAAGGGAGGAGACATTTAATTAAAAAAAAGACCATCTAATCTTCTATTTACAAACTTGTCCTCGTAGGGACACAAGTAAAAGAAAGCTCAAAAGTTGCCCAAAATATGTCCCCATCACAGTCTGCAACCCAAACCGAACCGACATTTTCGGGTTGGTTCGGTTTGGGTTTTTGGTTTGACCCGATTAATGCTCACCCCTACTTGTAATGGAAAACAAGACATTACCATAGTCAGAGAAGGAGACAGATACACATGCGGCGTAAAGCAAAAAATGATAGAGGCAAGCCAAACCTGAGATTGGGCAGCAAGCCATTCACTTGTGCAATTGACATCCTGGATACACTTTTATGGCTCAGAAGATATCTTGCACTACTTGAAGCATCACAACATGTGTCAGATTGGATATTCTACTGGAAGTCAACAAAGAAGTTGATCATCCCATCGGGCCATATATGACTCCACCAACTAAAGCCCATAGAAACTAGGAGGTACTTGAAGCATTAGACCAGTTGAAAAAAGCCGGCACAATCCCTGGGTGTAAATGGGCTGAAGAGGGCTAGAATGAAAAAAAAACAGATGGCAACAGCATCCAATCAGGAAAACTAGCACTCAGGTTGACATTGTTGGTAGACCACAGCATCAATGTCCCAGCATTGGTTAAGATCACAGAAAAAGATGTTATCCGAAGAACCACCATGCTAACCAGGGAGGGCCATGTTGAGAGGGGGGTGCAAATGATGCATAATGAGCTGGGGAATGTGAACATTCCCAAATGCAGCTTGCCAAGGAATCCAGACAAGGAAGTACACTGGAACCATGCAGGACTGCCCAGAATCAGGGAAGACAGGAGGCAGTAATTCAGGAAGGGGGAGAGCCAATAGAACCAGGAAAGAGTGATGGTTGAGAAACAATGAGGCTGTCAATGGGGCAGGCCTGCGTTTTGGCAGCTGAGAACAGGTGTGGCAAAAGGCTGTTGGTTGGGCTCGTGGGAGCTCAAGGTGATGGAGTTCCCTGCATGAAGGGGAAGTTGGCAAAAATACTCACATCTGACTTTGCTTGCCCATGACATAGACTGTTGCTATCAGCAAATTGACGGACCTGGAAATAGCCATTGGCTCCTTTCAGTGACCCGGGATGTGTTATAGTCTAAGAGAAGAAACAGAAAGGAAGACTTCATGAGAGAGAGAAAGGAAACAGTTGAAGAGAAAATAAATATGACAGTTATTGTAAGGAGGGAATAAAAAGACCTATTGCCTTGGCATAAAAAAACTAAAAATAGCAAAACTGCCTAAAATACCTAAAACTTTTTCCTTTTTAATATGAAAAAGAATTGAAGACATATAAGATTATACATAATAGCAATAAAAATTATATAAATTTATCACACTTCAAGTAACTAAAAGAAGTAATCATGTAATGAAACAAGAGTACTATATGTAAGACAAAAAAACTAATAAAGTATTAAAAATAATAACTATAGTCTCATATAACACCAAAAATAAATAATTAATTAGCAGTAAGCATTACAAAATACAAAACTAAGTTGGTAAAAGCTTCTCACTGGTGGAAGAGAAGATAGAGAAGCTTAGGGAAGATCAAGTATGATGACTGATTCTTCATGCTACATTTGGGTGTTGTGGAAGGAGGTGAACAGAAGATGCTTCAGACAGGAATCGGGTCCTGCAGAATTGCTAACCTATTCTATTGGATGTATGGTGAGAAGGTGTGAGATTAAGGCTCCTCAGTTGTGTACCCTTGGTACTTCTCTCCAATTTTGGTGATGCCTTTACTCAGCCAGCTGTGTTTTTCTTGGCATTTATTATTCATTGGCCCAGATATCCATGTGGCCTCAATCGCCCCACTTTCGTATGACTTCCTTTCTTTTGATGACATTGTCGTATCAACATGGTTTGCGAAATCAGCCAATCCAGATCGGGATCAGTAGGTGCCAGCCAACCTGATCAATGGTGAGAGGCCGATCTAGCATTGATTTCTGCCAGTACCAAGCTCAAATTGGCAAATCAGCCTGTATCAGTCAAACCTGACGATGGAGGGGCGCTGCTACTGCTGCCCTCTGCCATCTCGCAGCACCAATAAGTCCAGAATCAGCCAATCAGCCCAATCCTCCTTCCTGGGTCTCTCCCCCATGCAAACCATGGCCACCTGCTACGAGCTGACACAGCTAACCACCTAAGATGGGTTGGCCAATCTGTCATGGGATCAGATCAGCCGGCCAAAAATCCAATTGGAGCGACTGACACAGGCTGAGTCCAATTTAGTACAACAAATCTGTAAAAATATTAAATATATGTTTCTAAAGGGTATATATATATAATATAAATCTTGCAGATGTATTTTTGGAAAGTCACAGTAGGAACAGAACTAGAACATTTAAAGGATGCTGGAGGTGCACAATCCAGCAGGTGTTTTGAGAGGGTATACATGAAAATGTTGGTATCAATAATTTAATATGGGTATAAATGCAAGAAAACTAAAAAAACATCCAATAATCATAAAGGTCGAAACCTGAAAGCACCAACCTGCTGCAAACTTAGCAAATGTTGCATATGCACTTTCCTCGAGAGGAAGAAATACCATTCTGACAACCAAACTTCCTGAAACAAAATTAAGAGCTAAGAATGTATCTGCCTTGAATAAATCAAAAGGATGCATTGGTTATTTACATCAATATTTTGCCAAGAAGAAAACAGGTTTTGTTAAACCTTAAACAATGTAGAGTTTAACTTGCCTAATTTGTCCACAAGCCCATATACAGCCTGGTCGTAAGACACATCAAACCACATGAGAACAAGTTTTTCACCTTCCTGAAGAAAAAACTTCTGCACGGATTGCCACATAAATAAAAAAGACATAAACCAAAGCTGCCTATCATCATTTCCCATGTTGTACATTCTGCACAATATCCACCGATAAGTCACAATAGAAGATCAGAGATAAAAGCTGTGAGGTTGGTCTACAGGTGGAAATGAGGCGTTGAAACCTGAAGGCATAATTTGAAGAGTAAAAAAGATCACATGTAAAACACCTATAAGTTAAAGTTGTATGGTCTCTAATCCTCAGAATTGTTGCCAGTAATAAGACCAACTAAAAGGTCATGTGCCATCATGCAACGTTGAGAAAATTAAAAATATAGTTCAGAAATTTCCTGATAAACATGACCAAATGGAAGTACCTGAAATGGAAAAGGTAAGAACTTTTTCCACCATGCAAGTACATAAAATACATCCAGTAGCCAAAGAATAAGCAGGCACCATATGACACCTGCGATAATGCAAACACAATCCCCTTCTCCTAAAAATAGTAACATAATACCAGTCAATGCCTCAAATGCAAGCATCTAACTCTTTTCTTCTCTTTTTGATGTCTGAACGCAGTTATATTAATAAAAAAATATGAAAGTCGATGATACCACAATGATGGCAATATGATTCACATGACTAGAAGGTTTCCACGTTTTTGCTGTGCAGGTTGAGTGCAGGAAATGCTAAAGCATAGAGCCAAATTTTCACAGATGAGCCGTATGTAGCAGCATAAAGAGCAACCTAATCATGGGTTGAAGGAGAGAAAATTTTCAACAACCTATTCTCTTCTTGGAAATGAACCTTGGTTTGACTAAATCTCAAGGCACAGACATTGCTTAATTCCAGTATAAGGGTTGATCTATTTGCGAGAAAAAAGTGCAAACGCAAAACAAGGCAGAAAATAGAGATTATGTTAGCCAATGTCACATTAATTCCATTTTTTGAACAAGTATTCATCATAATCCTAATCCATAAAATATAAAAGCTAAATGATTCAGGTTCCTGAACAATCTGATAAAATACGAATATCCAATAAACTTCCTGATTATGCAATTATACTTTCTATATATTTACAAAATAAGTTAAAGTTGTAGCCCAACCTGATACAATCGAGCATTTACACAAGCCCCAAAATAGCTCCAAAGCCTAATAAAGGTAATAACATGCAGTATTGCTTGCTCCTGGTTTTGTTATAAGCCCAAGGAACAAAAAAGAAGCATTAAAGGGTATGAATTAATTTATCAACAATTTGACTTCCAAAAAGCATATTGCCTGATGTTCCATATCACGAATAAGAACATATTTCTGTCCACACGTTGAAGAAAAAAATTCTAGCTAGAAGCCCAGAGTGAGGTTATACTCTTTTGATCTACTTGGTTAAAGAAAGTTGTTCACAAGCATGATCCATTCTTAACGGAAAGGGATCAGGAGATAATCCAGTATTGACTATCCAAACTGATCCCAATCACTGATGGCCAAAGACCTCCTTTTTTCAAGGTGACTAAGAGATACCCACAATTCCGTTAATTAATAAAGAATTACAGAATGTAGGGCGAGAATAGATAGATCATAGGTGTAGTACTTATCTACAAAACCTTCTCCAACAGTGAAAACAGCAAAAGAAGTTGGGGGGGGGGTAAAAACAGCAGTGAGCATAAAACCAGTCCTTCTAAAGTATAAAAATAAATATTGAATAAAATCAGAAATCAGGTACAGAGGATGAATGATTTTCAGAAAACTGATAGAATTGACTGATCCAGAGGACTTGTCAGATTCACTATCCATCAGCCAAATGACCATTACTTTTCTGGTTAAAAGAATGACACAAGATGTATGCCACAAATTACAACTAGAAAACTAGAGGTGGATGTGCAAGTGAAATGTAAAGAATGATAATAAAGATACTTTTAAAGTTACAAATATTACTAATTATAGCAAAAGTAAAGTTTAAACTTGAATGATATCATTTACCATGCCAGGTTTTCTTGAGATGAGGACATACATCGTCAAACAGCGTAGAAGAGTAGCTATTGTTTCAACTCTCAATCGTAACTTGAGAAGAAGCAAATTCTGAGAAAGAATATACAATGGTTCTGCCAAGAGCTCTAAGATACATGCGAATCCTGCATAAGCCAAATATAAAGCACAGAATTGTTGTGTAAATAGAGTTAACTCTGATGCTAAATGCAGAAAGTGAATTTTATTAGGTGTTACTTCTGTGATAGCTATTTTATGAGAAAGAACAAATGATTTTACCATATATGATGATGCCCCAGCTGAATGGATCAGAAAAACTAAGGTTTCGAGATTTGAAAAAAAAGGTGCATGTTGCCAACACAAAAAGCAAGCCAATCACTGGTGTGCACCAAGCAATTCTCAGTAATTTGCTAATGCCTTCTTCTGCCTGCCCCTGTTCACTGCAACCAAATGCAGCTTTTAAGGGAAAAACTGTAAAAAGGTAAACAACTTGACATCAAACCAATGTTCATCTTTGAATAGAAAGAAAGCATTCCACATGCACACAGGAACGGATGTAACAGAGGTTAGGCCATTCTGATGGCATCATAGTTGATAACTGCCATTGCCTGTTAGTCAAACGTAGGTCTATCACCCAGCAGAGCAGAATTATTCAGAAGGTGCAAATCTATATCCATTTGACTTGACCATTCCTATAGTCAAGCAAAAACCCAGCTGGTTAGCAGATGCCGAAGTTTAAAGTTTCCTTTCAACAAATAACAACAAATAGAATTATACGTATGGTATATTCAAATAAGGATTTACAAGGCAAAATTCCTTTACAACAAACTGGTGATAGAGGGCTGTTGGCAAGTCGAACTCGTATTAGTAAGTTCAAACATGTCATGAACCAAAAAGCTCATACAGATTGTATTTCCCAACTAACCACACCGATGCCACACATACTGGATAGAGAGACAAGAAGGATGACGATGATAGCACACGGGTTCTTCAAACATGGAACAGCCACAAAATTTTTTACATGTATGATGCTCTTTAGTAGATAACTGAAAAGAATTCCACTTCCAAGATGATGTACTTCAAACTGTTGGTCATAATAGTCAAAATCAAATGAGAAATAAAAATATATCATCCAGGAGCCTATGGAGAGTTAGCACAATTGGAAACTAATAGATTATCCCTCATTATTTTCCATGGAGCGAAAGAAATATACCCAGACTTAGTATCAATTCTCATGCATGCACGGCGAATTCCCTCTCGACTGAGCATAATGACCGTGAAGAAGACGTGAAATTTTATTGCATACAGCTGCGATGAGAAATAATCTGTAAGGATAGTGTGCACAAAATTCTTCATTTAGAATTCATATTCAAAATACATCTTCCTAACAATAACAAAATTCCCTGATTATTTTTCCTCTATTCTTATAAAACATGATGGAAAGCAATTTCTACTGAAAGAATTAAAACAAGAGAAGATCTCAATGAAAATATATCAGAAATAGAATCAGCTTTCAAGTTCAAATATGAATTCAAAATGCTGGATGCAGTTACCGCCAAATCATCATCAGACAGGTGCCTCACTATCCATGTATTGAACAGGAAAGTGATTCCCCTGGAAAGAATTTGCACAGCTGCCACATTAACATGAACACATTAAAATGGTATGAAATAACATAATTACATTCTGAACAATCAAGAAAAACATAAAAGCTGACCAAAGAGGTACTTGAAGGTATGAGCCAACGTCATTCTAGACTCTTGTTCCCTGCTTTTGGTCATCCTCTTTTATCAAAACTCTTCACCAGCAAGAAAATTTCTGAACATGAAAAAAAAAACAGCATTAAGATGCATGATTGGAGGTAACTACCTTTTGGAGTGGTTAATGGGTAAAATTTGTGATAGTTCCATCAATATGGTGCTAGGACCAAGATTCGCAGGATTGGAATCAAGGTCAGGATCTGTCAATGCCGATACGATTGGAACGAATCGGATCAGTCCGATCCGAACTGATTCTACAAGAGGAATCTGAGCTAGAATGGGTCTAGATTAAGAATCTTTTATTTTGCTTATTTTAAAAAATAAAAAAGTCATGATAAATCATAAAAAATACGAAAACCCATAAAATTATTAAAATATAAATGTGACATTTAACACACTTCCATGTAAATATAATACATTTTAACACACGTAAATATAAGACAACACCAATATTCATTCCAATATTAAAAAAATGGTATAATTCCATAGTTGTCAAGGCGTCCGCCTAGGCGGCAAGGCGCTTTTCCAGCAGCGCCTTGCCAGGGCGCCTTGCCTAAGGCCAAAAAGGCGCCCAAGGCGCCCGCCTAGGCGCCCGCCTAGGCGCCCGCCTAGGCGCCCAAGGTGCCCAGACAAGGCGCCCAGGGTATTTTTACATGATTAAAAAAAGAATTTTCAGGAGTTTTACCATCTTGATACCCCTCACAAGGGACACCTATTTAAATATCCACATTTACATAATTAACTTCTTATCCAAAAATAAATATCCACACTTTCATAATTACATATATAAGATCGCTTATATTATTATATACTTTTTTAGTTCGATCCGCGACTACTCTGCGCCCCCATTTAATAATATTATAACAATATTTCACTATCACATACTATCGCACATATATATAAATTTTATAATCATAAATGTGTTATATACTTAAATTTTATAAAAATCTATTTAACTCATTTCTCTTTCACATACACATCATATTTACTTATATACATAGTTAAAACACTCAATATTCAATTATAACAAAAAATATATGATTATATTTATGCATATTTTTATGTCTCACAACCTTCTACCCATCCTTCCTTGAATACCGCCTTGACCGCCTAGGCGACGCCTAAGCGGCCGCCTTGTCGCATAAGCGGAATCGGTACCCTTCAACGCCTTGGGCGCCTTGTCGCCTTGACAACTATGTATAATTCATATGCAATACAAAAGATATCTTCATATCATCAATATCTACGGTATTGGCCTTCTTAATCCTTGTTATCCTGATTCACATGGATGCTTCATTGTGACATATCAATAATTGGCCCGTATCCATATGGAAATAATGATTCGACCATTTGACCGAAATCATACACATCATCATAAGCTTGAGATGGGAGTGGATAATATGGCTCCAAGTTTAAATTGGGTTATGGATAATTTTTCGCCGCATACTCATCAAAAAAAACCTATCTAATTCGGATATGGACTTATTCCACTTGAATGTTGCATGCAACCCGAATCATCAAGCACTGCTCCGCTCACATGTACACTGCTGGATCTGAAACCACATTCTCCTCTTCCACCTTCTATCTCTACCTTCACCTCCACCTCCTCCTAAATCACCTATATTTTGTTATTGTGTAAGTGGAATGAACTCATTCTCGTTATCATTTAAGGAAGGTACTTAGGTACTATTTTCACCTAGCAAATAGCATCCTCATCTTCTTCTTGCATATCATGCCCAACACTGTGATGGTAGACCTTCTTAATTACATATTTGTCCAAACTTCAATAGTAAACAACAACTCAATTTAATTTCAACTTCATATCTATCACGTTGAATCCTGCATAAACGTTGTATCACTAACGATATATTGTGCACAACCTCTACATGTGCACAACCTCTACGTCAAAATATTTTTTCCGACCATTAATATATTACTACAGTATTTAAATAAAATAAAATATAAATAAATACATGTTGCATAGATATCATAATGAAGTGCCTTGTCCCATATATTGTCAATAATCTTTCACCATTTCTTAGAACATTTTGAATGTTTCTCTTTGATTTTCATCTTTGTTTTATTTATTATATCATACAAATATCCCATTTGATTTTTATCATTCAAATCAACCAATTTCAACACTTGTACGAGTGGTTATATCACATACAAGTAATATTGAATTTTCTTTGACCATCAGTTATCTTCAATCAAATGTTTCATCTTCGATGGGATATCAAATTGTTGTATATCGTAACGTAACTTAGTCATGTAATTGATGTACTGGGATGACAATCTCTTCAAGTCATGACAGTAACCGTGCAAACTCCCTGACACAATAGTACGCATGGCAAGTTTGGTGGGTCCAGATTGCACTAGATCATGACTATTGGTATGCTCCGCCTAAAAAAATATAAAAGAAGAATGAATGAATTCAAATGGCTGCTGAGGATGCGTCCACGTTGTTCTCGTCAACTTAGGCCCGTCGGAGCGCCCTTCAAGAGCAATGCCATTGATGACATCACCGGGCTCATCAAGAGCCAAGCGTCGTCGCGAGTGGACGATGTTGCCGGTGCCATCCTTCAAGCTCCACTCCGCCGCACAACGCCTCTAGGGAGGTGAAAAGACCGCAACGGTCACGCAAAGCCAGCCAAGTAACGGCAGATTCGAGCGGCCTTTCCGCATGACGAGCACAACCGCAGCGATAAGGGCCCGATCGACAACAGACGCGGGGGGGATTTTTTTGGAGAACCGTAGGCAGAAGGAAGAGGGAGGGAGGAAGAGAAGGTGAGGATTACCTCTCCCGTCCGTCGTCGTCTCCCGTCCGGCCCCGCCCACTCGCCCTCGTCGTCTCCCGTTCGTAGTCGTCTATACGTCTTCGCCGTCTCCCGGTTTCGCCGCAGCCATCTCCTCACTCGTCGTCTCCGCTTCTCCCGCCGTGGTCGCAGCCTCCTTCACCCGCAGCCTATCGAGCGCGCGATCCCCCTTATTGTTCGCAGTCGTCTCCCCGGTCTTCCCTCACCGTCGTCGCTTCTTCCCCACCGTACGCGCGAAGCCCCGCAGCCAGCCGCGAGCCCCTTTCCTCCGTCCGCCCGCGTCGTCCCCCTTGCCAGCGTGCGCGCGAGCTTCCCTTGCCCAGCCGGTGACCGCCGTCCCCCCTTGGCCTGGCGGATGCCCTCGCCCTTTGCCCTCTCCCCGTTCCCAGCCGCGATCGCGCGCGATGCCGGGCGCCGCCTCCTCTCCTGGCCGCGCACGCGAGGCTCGCAATCGAGCTTCCTCGAGCCCCTGCGCGCGCGAGCCTTCACACCCCAGGACGGACCCCTTTCTGCCGTCGCCAACTCCCCTGTGCCGTAAGCCAACTCACTCTCGCCGTCGCCCTTGCCACCGTTCGAGGCACCCCGGTAGGGGTGCAAACGAATAAGTTTAAAACTCGACTCATTAAACGAGGTAAATTTGAACAGATTTTTGCTCGACTCGATAAACTCAGGAGTAACTCGATTAAATATTATATTATATATTTATTTTTACAAATTTTGAATATTAATAATTATATATTGTCAGTTAAAATATATTAAATAATTTAAATTTTGAGTTTAAACTTAGATTGAATTTCGTAAATAAGCTAAATAAAAAATTTTACAAATGACTTTTCATTAATTTTGAGTTTATAAACGAGTTTGTATATAGCTTAAGTTTGAATGTGAATTGAATTTTAGTCTAACTACTACTCGAGTTCGAACTCGACTCAATTAATAAACGAATCAAGCTTGAACAAGAGTTCTATATACTCGCTAAAAGTCGAGTTCGAACTCGAACTCGTGTAAGATAAACGAGCCGAGCTTGAACACCATACTACTCGGCTCGTTTGCATCCCTACTCCCCCGGTGCCTTTAAGAGCGGATCATCTTAATTTTCAGGTGAAAAAATATTCTCAGTCTTCAATAAAAATTGATCACAATCTTAAACTATTATCGAAAGAAGTTGAACAGTTATCATGTCTTACTAACTCATTACTTATCGACAACGAATTATATTAACTCGATAACAAATCTGTAAGACATCGATAACAATTCAATAACGATTCACTAACTTGTTAATTTATTATCGACGAGAATTGAACGACTATCAACGTGTTGTAACTCATTATTTATCACTTAAATGATTGATATCGTGATTGTATTTTATTTGAGACCGAGTACTTTCTTCACCTTCACCCGAAAATTGAGGTAATCCGCACTCCAATATTTTCTATTTCCCTTCCCGTCGTATCTCTCCTCGAGCGCCCGAGCCCTGCGGCCAGCCGGTCGCGACCATTTAGACGCCGACGGGTCGAGCCGGCCGACCGTCCAGACCCCCCGAGCCAGCTTTGACCAAGCCCCCCGATCGCACCCAGATGGTCATTTACCCGACCGTGATTTCTTTTTTCTTCCTCTCCAATTTTATTTTTACCGGCGACTGGATGAAAATGAAGACAGGAGACGGTGGATATCGAGGATGTCCATTGGACCCAAAATAACTCAAGCTAATGTTAGATATAACAATCAAATGAAATGCACCTTCAACTCGACTGGGACAATTCAATAAGACATATTTTATGTCTCAAATTAAAATTTAAATAATAATTCGTTTCGAAATTAATTGGGGTTGGTCCCACTGAGCACGTCTTACGAAATTCAATTAAATAATCAAAGTTAACTGAGGACCAGTCCAACAGGACGCGTTCTACATTTTGACATAACTTAAAAGAATCAAAATAAAAGAACTAATTTGGAGCCGACCTTGTGCACGCCCTACACTTTATAATCGGTTAGCATGCAGAGGTCAAAATGACTCCAATACTATATTATTTTTCTCATAAAGAGATAAGTACCTATCTATTTATGTAATGGCTAAGTACATATATATGTACAAACATGCCAAACCATATAATGAGACAAGAAAAATAAAATTATATCGATGAAAAAATACCCACAAACCTTAGCCAACTCGATATGTTATATCCTAATATATCGATATGATTGATTCCATAACGTCAGAGGCTCAATAGAGTTAAATAAAAAATGATTAAATTCTTTGAAATTATGAGTTCAAGTCTCCCACAATTTGTAATTTGTATAAATATTTCAGTTAATGAAAATTGTACGTTGCATATTTGTATTATGTCATGGAGAGCTAAAAATATATAGCTCTATAAATTTGAATGGAATACATATAACAAGTGTAATTAAATTATACTAAAAATAATAAAAATATATATATAATTAAATAATTCATAGATACTAAAACTAATCAAAATGGGTCGAACATAAATTTTATAACTTAAAATTAATTTTAAAAAAAATTAAACATCAAAAATATTTTTTCTAACGAAAATAAAATCAAATAAACTTAATAAATAATAATAATCAACTAAATCTGAAAACATCTAAAAGAATTCTTAATCAAGTAAAGACTGATTTTTTTAAGTAAAACTAATATCAATCAATAAATTTAATAATTAAAAAACACAACACAACAAAAAAAATCAATCAATCACTTTAATCTAAAAAAGAGGTAAACATCACATCTTCAACCCTTAAAAGAATGTTCAGGTAAAACAAATTTCTAAATTAAATCTTTTCAACTAATTAAATAATATTTGAATTAAAATAAATCTAACAAATTTAAAATCAATCAAACATTCAAAGAATAAAAAATTTCTATTAATCTAAATCAATTTTAATCCAAATATTTAATCAAATTTTAGGTCATAAACGCAGTAAATCAAAATTTTAAAATAAAAAATTAAATCAAATTGAGTTTAAACATAAAAATGTTTGTATTTCATCAAATTTATCAAATTGTTGCTCCCAGTATATTCATTCATTTGTGGATGTATGTCTTCGTTTAAAAATTATTATGGCGACGAATTAAGAGTGTTCGAGTATTCTCGATATAATTAACATCGAGTTTTCACACCATTCAACGAGGAGAGGTCAAAATGAATTTTCGAAGAACTCAATTTCGAATTTATACATTTATGTATAACGTCGAATTGATTATACTCCTACGGAATATCGATATTTTCTTAACTGTAAAACTAAATTCAATAAGTAAAATTTTAGAAAATATTTTTAAAAATTGTCTTTTTATGCCGTTACAAAATTGTAAATTTTTTTTCGAGGTTAAGTCTGAAAAATAAAAAAAAATCGAGAATTTTAAAATCAATTCCATCATTTTTATTTCCAAGTTTTCAAAATCAAAATACACCTAAAATGTAAAAAAATACATTTTCAATTTTCAAATTATTTCCAAATTTTTCGAGGCTTCACAGCTCTCTCATTATGAACGAGAGTCTAAAATGCCATACATAAAATATGAAATCAATTGTCCTTAACTCATCAAGGACCTTACCAATGACTCATTCTCAATATCTTCCAATATCAAATTTATGGAATGTGCAATATAGGGCACCTAAAAAAAATGTGGTTTGGCCTCCATCAGAATTTCATGGTTGTCCGTGAATGCATTCATGATCAGACACACATGAGCAAAAAGTGTATTCTCGATTTTGAAGAGGCCTACAATAGGGTCAAATGGTCTTCTATTTTGAAAATAATGCAACTGATAGGGTTTAATAACATCTGAAACAAGTAAATCAAATGTTGAATGAACATGGTCAGATTTTCGATTGATATCAATGGTAAAGGGCTTGGTTTTCTTAATATTCTAGTGGTCTTAGACAAGGCAATCCACTCTCTCCTCATTGGCTCATTCTTATAAGTTAGATTCTTAGTATCATGTGGGAGAAAACATATTGGGGGGGGGAGGGGGGACGTAGTATTTCTCACCTTCAGTTCGCAAATGATAGTATTCTTTTTACAACTGAACCTAGAGAAGTGCCCTAACCTAAGAATTTTATGCTTCCTATTAAAATCGATTACTGGGTTAAAGGTTAACAGAAACAAATGTGAGCTCCTTGGCATCAACTTGACTGATTTTTAAAGGGAGCAAGTGTAAGGTATCTTCAACATGTCATGGGTTTCATTTCCCATCAAATATTTGGGCATTCCTCTCTCTGACAAAGGTACCAAAACAAAAGACTGGGAGTGTATTGCTCACAAGTTCAAGAATAAGATGCAAGGTTGAAAGAGCAACATGCTTTCAGCAAGAAAGAAATGGCTTCTATCTAGAATGGTCTTACAGTGTTCATTTCTCTATTTCTTTTTCATTTTTAATGTTTCCATGTGTAAATGTTGTAAGTTGGAAAGTATTAGGGTCATGTTTTTTCTGGAAAAGTAATTATAGCAACAAAGGCTTTCACCTTATCAAGTGGTAACATGTTTGTAAATCTATCATTGAAGGGAGTGTGAGGCCAAGGTAGGTGGGGTCGGGGGTCAGGACCAGGTCAATTGGGCTCAAACCGACCCAGGTCAGCCGGGGTCGCAATAAAAAATAGTAAAATAATAATTTTAAAACATCCACGGGTAAGGGTTGAGGGGTCGGGACTGGGTCGGTTGACCAAAAAAATGACTGGGTTGGGCCCAGGTTGTGACCCCGCATTCCATGTGAGGGACTACCTCCACTTGAGGCTATTAACAATGTTTACTCTCAAGTGGCTACAGAAGTTGAACGTAAATACAAATTCTGTTGTATTGATGAGGACAGTGTGTGGATTAGAGACTTAGAAACTGAAGCAGAATATCAAGTATTTGAAAAGGTATCTTGAAGTGGGGGTGACAGAAAAACTTTCCTTTGAGAGGAACACTGGATATATCATGCTTGGCTAGTTGTTATGTTCCCTTTACTCTTTGTTACTTTGTGCAACAATTAGACGGTAGAGATTCAATGATTTCTAGTATGAGCAGGTTAAGTGGTCTTTTTCCTTTAGGAGGAACCTTAAAGATGAGGAAATTCAACAAATTTCTGATTTGCTTTAGATATTGGAGAAGAGAGATTGTGTTGCTCCCAAACAGGACAGATTAGTTTAGCTTCTGTGTAAGTTCCATTCATGTGGAGGAGTCATGTACTCACTAAAATTAAGATTTTCTTATAAAAGATTGCCAGATGACACCTACCTACTAGCTGTCATTTGCAAGTATTTTCTCTACTATCTCTATGTGTTGTGTTTTTTATGGACCGGAGAACGACTGAACGAGAGCATGGACCGCCTCTTCATAGATTGTGGAATTATTAACTATTTATGGCAAGCACTTCTCAAATGTTGGAATATCGTTGGATTTTAACCAGGAAATACTCTCCTCCTTGCTTGGTCATAACTGAATCCACGGCCATCTGACACTAACACTTGGGAGTTGGTTTTCCCTACAATGTTGTGGTGTATTTGGCGCACGAGGAATAACCGCATATTTGAAGAACAATTTATTAACCCAAAGCTAACTCTATTCCGGATGCAGAGCTATGTCAAGGATGGGTTGTTCGCATTCTCAGGGCTTCAGAGATAAGTTTATCCTGCCCAGAAAGTTCCTTTTGTGATTTGGCGCACTGCCCCTCTACTACTTCCTCAATAGTAGAAGAAAGATTGTTTGTTTGCTTTTCTTTGCTCTTGTTCCTCTCTTCTGGTTATCTTTATCCCATGTAAACATCTGACCATTCAAAGAAAAAAAAAAAGGAAACACCATCCTAAACTAGATCTCAACACTTGAAAAATACTTTGATCCATACACCTGTTTTTAAAAATAGAAATTTCCAGCATGGATGTAGATGAATCCGGTTTCTTGTAGGATTTGGACTTGCTCTTGCATCAAAGATCAACAAAATAATGTCGACCGGAGGAAGAGAATTTACCTTTAGCGCGCGTGCGGGAAAATGGCCGGAGGAAGAAGCACCGACGTCGGGGGAGGAGAAGGGGGTCCAGAGACTCCGGAGCGCGGTCGGCGGGGCGGGGCGGGGGCGTTGTCGGTTCCGGCGAGGCAGGCGGCTGTGGCTAGGTCGGGCGGCGATGCGGCCGCCCAGGGCACCTGCACGAAGAGTATGCGGAAGCAGCGCGACAGAGAGAGGAGGGCGGCGTAGCAGACCAAGACCGATCAAAAGGGGATGGGGCGCGTTGGTCCGGAGGAGGAAGGCGGAGTTGGTGAGCTTGTTCTTTTTCGATTCACGAACTTAAAATGCAATTGTATTGTAAAAAATATTATTTATGCACGTTAAAATACATATTTAAATTAACTTACCGTCAATTTTATGAGTTGTCTTTAACATCTAAGTTTATTAGACTTGATAATAATATTTTATGAGATAGAAAAAATGAGTCAAGCCAGATCAGGTCAACAATATAATATAAATCTAGTGGGTCCAACTCGATATCTTTGTTCGGTTAAAATATTAAAAATAATATTATATTAATCTTGATATTGATATTTTTTATAACTTGGAGTATCAATATTAAGATCGATGACACTTATCACATAATTTGCTTTGTTGGTCCTCCAAATTTCAAAATTGATATCATTAGTCATTATTACCCATATCAATTTTAAGATCTGATATTGTTGCGTATTTTAGACAAGGTCCAGCCAAATATATTTTGGACGAGACCTCGGCATAATTCTGACCCATCTATTGACATCCCCAGTATTCGGACAGTCCCTGAAAACAAAAGTATTTTTGACATTGACATTTCCAAAAGAGGTATCGATGGCAAAAATGGAGACAACTAACAATGGTATTATATTTTTTTATCTATAGTTTGTGATATAAATTTTAATTTTGATATCAGTACCCCCAGCATCTTGAGGAGTTTAATACCCGCCAAATAAGCTGCGAGGAACAGCATTGCCCCCTTGGAGGCATTTTCTCGAACACCTGCCGGTCAGGGGATTCTTCGACTCCCACGCAACTCCAAGGCCAACACCCCTTTCTCTCCTCCTCCTCCTCCTTCCGAAGCATTCTGATCACGCAGAGAGCTAGCAAAATTTCCAAGTAAAGAGGCAAGAATCTTCCCCTTTCTTTAGCAAAAGTCGCTCCTTGATCCGTTTTAAGAGCCTTCAAACCCTAATTCCGAGCGCTGTCTCCCTCCGGGCATGCTCAAACCACAAGCAAAGGTGCGCGTCTTCCCCCCTCCGCGCTCGGTGCGGCGGAGCAAGGAAGCCCCGCCCGAGCGGACATGGCGACGCTGCAATTCCCACCACCCCCGCCACCGCCGCAGCAGCTTCTGCCATACCAGAGTTCCCTGATCGCCAGCCCGTCGCCGCCGAGGAGCGCTTACACCCCGACCTTCATCGTGCTGGCCGTCATCGCCGCCCTCGCCGTGATCGCCTGCGTCCTCGGCCAGGTCTGGGCTCGCCGGTACCTCCGACCGAGGAGCAAGAGGGGCTACGACGTCGAGGAGGATGACTTCGGGATGAACGCGCCGGCCCCGAAGCCCGCCGCCGCCGTGGACGGGACGGCCAGGGTCGCCGGAGGCGGCGCGACGAAGGCGGGTAGACCGGGCGACGACGACGGAGGGGCGAGAGCCTGACGAGCTGCTGGCGGACGACGACGCGGTAGCCTTCGCCGCTCATCGCACCACCGGCCATGAGTTTTATGTACATGTTGGTGGGATATTTGTTTTCCAGTCCTTATTTTCTGTAAAATTATAAGCTTCGATTATTACACAACTTTTTTTGAGCCCTCGAGATTTTAATGATTATGAATAATATCTGCTCTCTGGAGTACATTCGAGCTTTGGTGCTCTTAAACTTTAAAAATTGGTTATTTAAATAAATACAAATTTAAAATTATATGTTAGTCCCCTGTGTAAACCTAAAATGTAATTTTCACATGTTTACAAGAATAAAACACAAGCACTCAAGACACAATTTTTTCATTTTGATTTTAGGGAGAGAGTCAAAGGCCTTACACATAAATAAAAATAATTATACACTATCTTTTTCTTTTTCTTTTTGGTCACGATGACCTAGCGACAAACTATAGTGTAGCTCTTGCACGAGACAAGAGCTCAGGTGCTCGAGTCCCACGGGAAATCACCCCCAAAGGGTGGTTGGGCTTTCGGGCCTTTCGAACCCTCGCTTCTGCTCTCCGTGAGTAAGAGTCACACCAATCGACTCACGGTGGATCGGCAACTATACACTATCTTGACAGTCATATTTTAAATTTCTTTTTTTACAATGTTATAGTGATTAAAATATAAGTATGTAACCGCAAGTGCTATGATTACACATTCTAGAAAAAATGAACCAAAGTAAGATGTATAGTCCGCACGAAGGATGTCAATTATACCCTTTTGCATCCCTCTTAATATTTTATATTTATTTCTTATTAGATATTTTTGAATATGTGCCCACTAATTAGTGGCCTGAAAATAAAAAATTATATTATATTAAATTTGATATTAATATTTATAAAACATAAAATATGAGTATCAAAATTGATACGGATGAAAATTTACATTACATATTATATTTTGTTTTTTCTAACAATATTAATATTAATATCGATAGTCAAACATGTATCAATATTAATATATTAAAATTAATAATAATAAAAAGGTTCAATATAATTATTAAATATCACTTAAACTTACCGAAGCTATTAATCTTCAACAAACTAAATTGTGGTCATTTGAGGACATATAAGACGCGCTTCAAATTAAGACTTTATAAGATCTTACATAGAAATATGTGCGCATTTTTGGCTAGGGTCAAGTATTTCGTCGTGACCATACTTCTCTTTTTCTCTGGGCATCCATAGAAAAGTCAACGGGTGGAATATCGATAGAATAATAGTAATATTCATATTCGTATCTTATAAAATAAAAATATTTAATTACTGTTCGTTAATTATCCGTAATAAGTATATCCTTAAATTACATTGTAATATTTGGTTAAAAATGATTTATGATCGAATAACGGATATATTAGTATTACTAATTATTCTTCGTATTTTTGATAATAATAATTATGTAAGATGAAGTAATTTTTAATACATAATTTTTAATAATAAAAATATAACACAAAATAGAATAAATATTAAAATAAAAAACATTTACAATTCACACAAAGTAAAAATACAATACTAAAAGAATATTTTTTTACATATCCATCATAAAATATAGTTTGTATTCCTTAACCGTTGGATCATATTTTAATTATCAGATACGAAAACAGTTTTTCAGATTCAGTTTATAATATATCCGATAACTATATCCACTAAGAAAACGGATAAATGATAAACAGCTACGAGTATCTCAATCGAAATTTTTTTTATGATCTTTTAACTATCCGTTAAATTAAGATCGAATAATCCAATAATCTACCGCCATTGACATCCCAACGCATCCACGGGACCACGTCTCCGCTACCATCTCGTCCGCATCCATGCGAGGGAAACGAGCACCACCTGCTGCATGGAGGGGACGCTCCACCGTGTCCGCCGCCTTTGCGAGCTGGGACGCGTCCGGGAGGCCCTTGCGGCCTTCTATGCCCTCAACGCCGCTGCGGCGCCAGTCCAGGACTCCACCTACGCCGCTCTCTTTCACGCATGCGCCCGTCACGGCCTCCTCCCCGAGGGCCAGGCGCTACACCGGCACATGCTTTCCTCCTCTGCTGCCGTCCTCTCCACGACGCCTGGTCTCTTCGTCTCCAACCACCTCATCAACATGTACTGCAAATGTGGCCGCGCCGACATAGGTCGCAACCTGTTCGACGAAATGCCTCAGAGAAATCTGGTTTCGTGGACGGTCCTTCTTACCGGCTATAGTCAGCAAGGAAGGCACAAAGAATGTTTCCATCTCTTTTCAGTTATGCTGTCTCACCATGTTCCAAATGAGTTCGGCTTTGGCACCGTCCTTGGTTCATGCGCTGCAGCTAAGGATGGCCGCGGCGGTCGACAGGTGCATTCTCTCGCCTGGAAGCTGTCGTTAGACGCTCATGTTAGCGTAGGAAATGCGCTTATCACCATGTATTCCAGCTGCATTGACCGCGATGGAGTCGAAGATGATGACGGGTGGTCTGTTTTCCGAAACACGCATTGGCGAAATGTGATAACTTGGAATTCAATGATTTCTGGGTTCTTGATGAGAGGTCGTCTGGATTGCGCACTCGGTTTATTTGTATGCATGCGTCGCGATGGCATCAGGTTTGACCACTGTACTCTTGTTAGTGTTATCTTGTCCTGTTCCAATCCCCCAGAGTGCCGTCTGTTGCACTCTCTCGTCACAAAGAGCAGCTTTGCTTCAACAGTGGAGGTTGCGACTGCCCTTCTCAAGGCCTACGCTGGGGTAGGGGCAGATTCTCATGAGTTGTACAAAGTTTTCTCAGAGGCTAAGAAAAAGGATATAATGTCTTGGACAAACGTCATCACCATATTTGCCGAACAAGATCCTGAAGAAGCTGTTCTTCTGTTCTGCTCCCTGCGCAAAGAAGGTTTTTTCCCTGATAAGTACACATTTTCAAGCATACTCAAGGCTTGTGCAACCCTTGCAACTGAGCGTCATGTTTCAGCAGTCCATGCATTAGTCACAAAGTCAGGAATGCACGAAGATGTGGTTGTATGCAACGCCCTTATTCATGCTCATGCTCGGTGTGGCGGCATTAGGCTGTCTGAGGGTGTTTTTGATCAAATGGCAGCCCGAGATATAGTGTCGTGGAATTCCATGATCAAAGCTTATAGTATTCATGGGCGGGGATCGGATGCCCTGAGGATTTTCTCGCACATGACTGTCCCACCAGATCCTGCCACTTTTGTTGGCCTCCTTTCTGCCTGCAGTCACAGTGGAAAGATAGACGAAGGACGTTCTCTATTTCGAGCAATGTCTGATGAATTTGGGCTTGCCCCAGAGCTGGATCACTTTGCATGCATGGTAGATATTCTTGGCCGTGGTGGATTCATATCCGAGGCTGAGAAACTTATCAGCCAGATGCCAATGGAACCTGATTTTGTTGTCTGGAGTGGATTGTTGGGAGCATGTCGAAAACATGGGGAAATACATGTCGCAGAGAAGGCTGCTAAGAAATTGATGGCCTTGGCACCCAAGAAATCTTTGGGATTCATATTGATTTCCAACATATATTGTGCACATGGTAGTTTTGTTGATGCAGCTCCTCTTTGGAAGGGTATGAGAGAGGTTGGGGTGAAGAAGCAGCCAGGACTCAGCTGGATTGAGATTGGGAACCATATCCATGAATTTTCTGTTGGAGGCTATCGCCACCCTCAGATAGAAGCTATACATCAAGAGCTGAAGCGCATTGTGGATAAGGTTAAGGAAGTTGGGTATACTCCAGAAACGAACTTGGTGTTACATGAAATTGCAGAGGAACAGAAGGAAGAACAGCTCTATTATCACAGTGAGAAGCTAGCCTTGGTTTTTGGAATGATGAATGCACCTGCTACACAGACATGTATCAAAATAATGAAAAACATCAGAATTTGTGTAGATTGTCATAACTTTATGAAGTTGGTGTCAAATTGTGTCGGCAAAGAAATTCTCGTTCGAGATGCTAATAGGTTTCACCATTTTAAAAATGGTATATGTTCATGTGGGGACTACTGGTGACGAAGGTGCCATGCCATTTTATTCGATGGGACATTTAGAATACGTTTTACTTAACAGGGCCTGTTATCATGTCTGATGAGCAGTGAGTGATTCAATTTTGCTTGTATATTTTTTCAAATGTGTTTTTTATGGTTGTTTTTCTCATTTCAGTTTGACAGTCACAGCATTCTAAAGTGTATACTATTCGCATAAGCACAAGGAGTTGGCATTTGGATGAGTTGGCAAGAGATTGTGCTTAACATAATCATCTTGACCACGTGAAAGGTTAGCCACACTCTTTTTGGTACTTCTTGATGACGGTCACAAATGTCTCTTAATTTACACTAATAGCACTCTTGTTTTTACTAATCATGTTATGCCATTCATGCTCTTGTGGTAATTTATTGGACCACTTAGGAAATTTTGCATTAGGTACAATACAATTGCTCCTTTTTGTGTGATTTGTGGTGGCATCTGTTTGCAAAATTGAGTATACATGTTGTTTTGCAGACACCTTCTTTGTTTGTTGGAGTATAGTGATTCTTCCTTTGAATCCTAAAGTGAACTGTGTTCCCAAACATCACACATTTTCTTTGCTTATCTAATAACTGCACTAGGTCACTATGTTGATTTTTCTGTTCTCTTTGTCCTTCAAGTTTCACTTTGTCAGATAGGACCAATTTTGTATGATATTTTTGTCCTATGCGGTAACTAAATTTTATCTTATCATCCATAATCAAGTTGCATACCAACTGAATTGGAAGCTGACATATTCAAACTCAAAGGAAGCAATACTTATGTCTTTGTAAGTTTTGCTTGTTAATACATCTTTTGCCGAAGTTTTGCTTCAAGGCATGCCAGGAGTACAGGAAATGAGGAACTTTTACCGCATAATACATCATTTTCGAGGTAATATTTTTCAATTTTATGAGCATATCTCTTTTCTTTCGTTCTAAATGTTTCTTTTTTTTTGAAGGTGGCAATTGCCACAATCATTTATTGCTAAAAAAGAATATGTAGAGGTGAATGGAAACAAGAGAAAAGAAAAGAAAAAGAATGAGAATAAATCTAAATGTCTGGTTATTCTGACATATTAGGGATATTATTCTAACTTATCTTGTCTCCTATCTAAATTTTCTCTTGTTATTCTAGAATGAATGTCATTCTAAATGTCTCTTGGAGCTAGATCTGTAGATGGATCCAAGGGTTCCAATAACCCGACCTAAATATGTGACTATTATCGGGTTTGGAGCAGCAAACAAGAGGCTCAATTATTGTACCACTGACTTCAGGTTGCGATGAAACCTGAAAGAATAGACTTGGATTTGGTCGGGCTCCTGTTAGCTGCTTCCTTTTTTCTCCGTACAGCATCATGAACATCAGGAAGTTGCTTGTGCAGTTCCATTCTCATGGCTTTCTCAGTCACGACCCATCACTTTTGCTTTCCTCTATGCCGTAAGATATCTACACGTTGCCATTGTTGATCTGTGGAATGTATGTGCTTCCATTTGCAACATGTCGATGCATGATATGGTATTAAATCTCCCTCTTTGCAGCTCTACTCTAGCAGGGCGGTGCATACTGCTCGGACATCCCAGGATGACCTTCTGAGCCCAAGTACGTGTTATTCCTCTAGTCATGGAAATCAGATGAGATGCTCTGCAATTACCGTATCATAAAGACATTCCTTGCTTGAAACATAGATTAAAGTAGTTTGCTGATGCTTTTCTTCCTGATCTCCCTAATTTAACAAGATCTATTCTCTAAAAATTATGTAAGAAAATACTAAATATTAAATAATTTATGTTTGCAGAGATGAGGATTTGCAGAAATTCTATGTAAACAAGAAGGGTGATTGTCATATAACGTAGAAAAACAAGAATATTGCAATAAAACATTAGCTTCTATGATATAACAATATATTGTGATGTAATGTAACTTATAGTTAGCGTTAGTCTGGTAATAATATCAAACATTTCTATCAATTAATTTTGAAATTTGTAATACAAGCAAGGTTCGTTTGAATACAAGTAAATTAGTTGGTGGATACCCTGCAGACACCCACTCGAGCACCGACTGTTCCGAGCACGCGGCGATCAAGTAGATCATGGCAGTAGGGGTGTCAATGGGTCGGGCTCGCCCCGCAGACGACCCAACCAAGGCCCGCTCCAATGTATAATAGGCTGGCCCTGCCTGGTCCACTTTATGTTGTTGGTCCGACCCGGTTCAGTCCATATAATAAAATATTAATTTGGCCCGACCCGATTTTTTAAATATATATATATATATATTATTTTTTATTTTTAAAATAAAAGTCTTAATATGACATACAAAATTAAAACTAAGATTCTTTTTTGAAATATTAAAGCAGGTTTGATAAAAAAGAACTTGAAACATGATTAAAATAAGAATAGCAGAGTAGGCATTCATAATTTTTTAAATTATGATAAAAAATATATATTTGACCTTAATTTTTCTAGTATATAATAAATTGCATATCATATTTTTAAATTTTTTAAACATCAAACCGACTGTGAAGAAATATTTTGAATCTAGAAATAAAAATTGATACATAGATAGAAACATATAGTTTAACACCCAAATAATCTTAGATAGGCAACCAGAGTTAAGGTAAAGTGAATATTTTATTATTTTAAAATATTATCCGGTTTTAAAATTTCTGGATACTTTGTGGCGACCTATGCAGGTAAAAGACTCCATGAAAATAAAATAAAAACAGACAACGTCATAATGATGTCTCGGTTGTGATGGAGATCGGACATTGCCATGGAACAAGGCCCGCGGGTAGGGCTGTAAACGAGTTGGATTCGATGGCGAAATCATCGGAATCTAATTCTGATTTTGACAAGGGTTAAGCAATTTCAGTTCTGATTCTGATAATTTTGTAATTACTATATTTCGATTTTGATCTGATTCCGTTATCGAAATTGGATCCGAATTCGATAATTTTTAAAATACATATTAAATATTAATTTTTATTCAAAAATGAGTTAATGATTCACATATAATTACTCAAAATTGATATTATCTCTTTAAAATTTTATTTTTATCATGTTATCAATTTATATAATATATTTTATAATATATTTAACTTTATTTTATTTATATATATATGTTTATTTTTTATCGAAATCGGATTAAAGAAAACGGAATCAACTATTTCCGATTCAGATAAGTTATCGGAATATTTGATTTCGATTCCGATAATTTATAGGATACAAAAACGAGTTCCAAACTCGTTAAGTTTTATCGGAATCGATTCGAAATATCGAATTCCGTTTACACCCTTACCCGTTGGTCTGATTTCTTGGCCCGAATAACACGAGAGGGCTCGCTTCCCTGTCCCCGAGACAAGGCCCAGGGTTGGCCCGGCCCGCGGGCCAGCCCGGTCCATTGCCGCCTCTACGTGGCGGTGACGGGTGACCCACCCCTGGGCTTTCTCCATCCCTGCCGTCTGCCACGCGCGGCTACACCTCGTCGAGGGCGTACCGAACTGCAACGAGTTCTACCATCCTCGGTCGCCGCCGTGATATGGTACACCCCCTCCGATGACACCGCCTTCCCCGTCTGCGATTGCACCGCCACGCACTCAAGAGAGAGATCACCTCGACGCTCCTCGTCGTCATCGCTGCGACCGTCGGTGGAGTCATCCGTAGGGGTGTCAATGGGCCGGGCCCGAGGTCGGCCCGCTTAGGGCCCGGTTCAAAATATATTGGCCCGGCCCAACCCGGCCCGCACTACATTGTTGGCCCGGCCTGACCCGGCCCGCAAAAATTATTGACTTGGCCCGACCTGGCAACGCTTTGGCGAGACGGCGGCGGCCACGATCGAGAACGGCGGCGTGCTCAGCGCAACGACGAGGCAGCGACGAGGCTCTGATACTAGTGTTGGATGGAGATTCAAGGATCGCAACGAGGAAGAGGGGAAGATGTTCCAGCGGCGTTTCGGGACTCCGATGTAGATCGTACAACAGGGAATACCGTTCTCCCGATTATTCCTTGTTTAGAGACGTTTCCGCCTACACCTCCGTCCCAACCGCAACCGCCTCCGCATACTCCCGAAAATACCCTTTTTTCGGTTATTCCGGGAAGACGTGACTCCCTATTTCTTAGGGATGGGTGGCAACGTACTAACATCTCCCACTTGCCCATCCATACCAAGTGATTCTAGATCATACACTCACTGTCCATGAGAATATAATCATTTGTATATTCTGAGATGTTAAAATTCTGTGTACTCCCACTATCCATGAGATACACTTTTATTCATATGCATTTTCACCATCCATGAATTGTATATATATTCTTATGTACTCCCACTATCTGTGAGATACATATATATTCATATACATTCATTATCCGTGAAAATTACAACTGACTCATATGTTCCTGAGTCCCATTAAGCCAACATGCTTAATGAAAATTTCCGCCAAAATACCCTTTGTCAAAGGATCGGCAATCATATCATTAGTGGGGGATATAACTCACATTTATTTTCCCTTTCTGCACAATATCACGTATATAATGATATTGTATTTCTATGTGTTTTCCTCTAGAGCTATTTGCTCCACTGTTAATCAGGCTGATGGCGGCCTGATTGTCACAACAGATCTCAACTGGCCCATCAACCAAATTGAGACCTAAATCAATCAGAAATCGTCTAATCCAGACGGCATGAGTAGTAGCCATACTACAGGCAATATACTCAGCTTCCTGTGTGTATCTTGCCACACACCCCTGTTTCTTGCTACCCCAAGAAACAGCCGCACCACCAAAGATGAACAAGTGTCCCGACGTGGACTTTCCGTCATCCTTATCCCCTCCGAAATCAGCATCGGAGTAACCAAGCACTTCAAGTGTTTCCGCTTGGTATACTAACTTATGGTGCAATGTACCCTTAAGGTACTTCATAATCCTCTTAACAACTTCCCAGTGTGCTGGTCCAGGATTACTTTGATACCTGCTCACTAAGCTTACTGCAAATGCTATATCAGGCCTGGTACAAAGCATTGCATACATTAAGCTTCCAACAGCTTGAGCATAAGGCATGTTAAGCGAGCCTTGACCCTCTTCGGGACATTGCTCCTTGCTTAACTTCTTTCCATAAACCAGAGGTGTATTTGCCGGATTGCAATTCTGCATCCCAAATCTTCTAAGTATGGACCGTACATACTTTTCCTGGCTTATGGACAACAATCTAGACTTCATGTCCCTCTCAATCCGAACACCAAGGACATAAGATGTCTCTCCCTTGTCCTTCATCTCAAATTTCTCACTGAGCTCAGACTTTATCTTATTCAACTTTCCAATGTCATTTCTTGCGAGCAATATATCATCCACATACAAGGACAATATAATCACCATGCTCCCACTCTTCTTGACATACACACAGCTATCCAACTGATTTGGAACAAAGCCGAGTTGAATAATTACATCATGAAATTTAAGATACCATTGTCTAGATGATTGCTTTAATCCATACAAGAATTTTCTTAACTTACATACCATATTCTCCTTTCCTTCCACCTGAAACTCTTTAGGTTATCGCATATATATATCTTCCTCTAACTCTCCGTTGAGGAATGCAGTCTTAACATCCAGCTGGTACAATTCTAAATCAAGATATGCGACAATGGCCAATAGCATCCTTATAGATGCAAACTTAGCCACAGGAGAATAGGTTTCTTGAAAATCAATACCTGCTTTCTGATTGAACCCCTTGGCAACTAACCGGGCCTTATACTTATCTATAGACCCGTCAGCTTGAAGCTTTCTTTTAAATACCCATTTACACCCAATAGCCTTCCTATTCTTAGGCAAATCACACAATTTCCACACTCTATTAATTTCCATGGAGCTCATTTCTTCTTTCATTGCATCTAGCCATAATTCTGATTCGGGCGATTTCATGGCATTGATGTAATTTATTGGATTTGTGTGATCTTCCTTATTTATGTCCATAGTTAGACATGAAGGTTCACATGAGTATAAATAAAAGTCATCCATCCATGTAGGAGGAGTTCTAGTTCTCTTGTTGCCAATTGCAGGTATGTCAGACGGTCCTTCTATCATAGGATTATCTTGACCCTCAACTATTTCTTGTTGAGGTTGTTCTGCTATCCTAGGTTCTTCTTCTATTGGCAGATCATTTCTAAAATCTTCATTGTAATAATCATCTATTACAATTAGAGGTTCCTTTTCAATTTCATGAGGTTCCTCTTCCTCTAAATTTTCTAGGAATGTAACATCCCTATATTCAATGATCCCCTTATCCTTATGGAAGAACCTATAGCCATTAGATTTTTCACAATATCCTATGAACTTACATTTCAATATTCTGGGTTCCAACTTATTTCTAAGTTGTTCTGGAATGAGAACATGGGCTACAGACTCCCATTTCTTGAGATGGCTCAGATTAGGTTTCCTCCCATTCCACAATTCATAAGGTGTGGATTCGATAGACTTGGTGGGTATTCTATTCAATATATAACTTGCCGTGAGCAATGCTTCTCCCCAAAATTTCTTAGGAAGACCAGAATAAGATAGCATACATCTAACCACATTCATTAAGGTTATATAACTTGCCACACCCATGGTTCGCCGGGTCGCGACCCGGGTCGCGACCCGGACCCGACCCGGTCGGTTTTGGGGCCGACCGACCCGGTCGCGACCCCAAGACCCTGACTCCAATTTTATTTTTTTATTATTATTTTTCGCGAGGGCCGACCCCGTCCCGACCCGGGTCGCGACCCCGGCCGACCCGGGTCGGTTTGGGGCCAAACCGACCCGGTCCCGACTCCCGACCCCACCTTCCTTGGCCACACCATTCTGTTGTGGCGTATACGACATTGTTACATGCCGTTTTATTCCATGCTCTTGGCAATATGACTTAAACTCCTTTGAGTTATATTCTCCACCTCTATCAGTTCTTAACACCTTAATATCTCTACCCAATTGCCTTTCTACTTTTGCTCTATATCTTTTAAAACAGCTGAGTGCCTCAGACTTAGCAGAAATGAGATACATATAGGCATACCTAGAGTAGTCATCTATAAATGTAATGAAATATTCCTTGCTATCATATGATTTTACACTTAGAGGTCCACAAATCTCTGAGTGAATCAACTCTAACAATTCCTGTGATCTATGTCCTACTGTGAACGGCTTCTTAGTCATCTTTCCAACTAAGCAATGTTCACAAGGTGACAAATCTATCTTTGACAATGGCAACATATTCATTCTTGCCATTAATTCCATCTTAGATTTTCCGGGATGACCAATCTAAAATGCCAAAGATCACATTCGGTCTGATAACACAAGGAATACTTAGAACTATCATCTGAATTATTTCTTTCAGTGTCAATTACAGGAATATAAAACAAATCATGTTCTGGGGAAAACCGTTGCATATATATCCCCATCCTTTCCAATTGACACACCTTCATTACATAATCTAACATCGAGACCTTTCTTCACCAATGCTGTAACAGATATGAGATTTCGCCAGATTTTAGGTGCATAAAATACATCCTTGAGGATCATAACATTATCCCCCAAGATCCAGCCAATAAGTACCAACACCTTCAACATCAATATAGGTGTCATTTTCCATCATTAGCCTCTGTTCACCAGCATTCAATTTCTTTAGGGACACACACCCTTTCTTGGTCTTTGCAATATGCCTAGTAGCCCCTGAATCGACCCACCACTCATCTGAATTTGTCAAACTTGCGCCACATTCAGTAACGTCGACAAATTCTCTTTTTCTAATTCCTTTATCTTCTAGGTGTAAATTTTCACCCACATTTCTATGCTTACTTGGACAGTTGTCTTTGAAATGACCAAACTTTCCACAACTATAGCAAGCATATTCAGGAATTTTCTTGTGATGTCGATATTGTGCAACTACCTTCTTATTTATTGCATTGGCCTCTATTAGAGTCACCTCTAGTCCTTTCCTTCTAGCCATTCTAAAAATTTCTGTTGCTAACGTTAAAGGCAACTCAATGACAACTAAAACTGAACTTATTATTCTAAAGATTGTGGCAATTATGTTCAATGAGGATAATTTATCAATCCATGCAGTGGTGATAAATAATTTCTTTAGAATCTTACTTCCAAAAGTGACTAGATCCTTAGCTCTAACTATCATTTCTTTTTCATGCACTATCACATCTTCTCCCTCTTGCATTCTACGGGTATCATACCTATGTAGCAAGAACTGGGTTTTAATTTCTGTGATAATAGCATATCTTTCTATAATAGTATGCCATAATTTTCTAGTCTTCTTATCACCAACTATCGATTGCTCACTCATTTTCTTTTCCGCCTCAGTGGGAATTTCATTATGTTCTGGAGCAATGCCCTCAATTTGATTTTCTATATCGTCACAAATTAGACAATATCTAATTTTTCTATGCCACGTTTCATAGTTCATTCCGTTCAGTTTATCCAATTTTGCCCATTCTATAGCAACTAACATGCTGGCCATAAGGACTAAAGAGTTTCCAAAATAAGTGTAATATTGATGTACAATAAACCAAATTTGCATGATGACTAAAAAGATTAAACTAATCATTATGCTAAACAAGTTCATGTATATCTCTTAGAACTACGTAGATAATGCTGGTTATTAATCACATGAAAAAATAAATAAAAAGTTTAATATTCTGTCAAATTATAGAAGAGTGTATATATATGCAATTCTATTGAATGTTTAAAACATAAATATCAAAATATATAGATACAATTAATCATATGAATAAATATGCATACGTAATCATCAAATTTGTAATATGATTAACTATGTAAAATATTGAAAATAACCTTGCTGCAAGTCTCGAGGGCTCCTTGAACAAGGAGTTAAACAATAAATGCAAAGCTGTGCGGTGATAACTTACCGTCACTAATAAAACAAAATTCTGACCTTGAACGATGTAAAGCGTGCACCAGCAGAGGGTGAAGGGAAAAGCGTTGAGGTTCTGCCGACGGTCGCTGACGCGCAAGTGCAAACACTGTGGGTGGGGGGGATCTACGGCGGAGCAACCCGACGATGGTGCGGGTGCCGTAGGGAATACCGTTCTTCCGATTATTCCTTGTTTAGTTTTCGCCTACACCTCCGTCCCAACTGCAACCGTCTCCATATACTCCTGAAAATATCCTTTTCGATTATTCTGGGAAGATGTGACGCTCCCTATTTTCTTGGGATGTTTGGCCACGTACTAACACACAGGTCGTGGGTGCCGAAGGCGGCGGTGACGAAGTCGACCATGGACTCCAGCGAGGTGAAGCACTTCTTTCTCTCCCCCCTCACCGGCTAGGGGTGGCAATTGTTGGGAAGCAATCTCCCGGAGCGGAAGAGCGAGGAGATGAAGTTCTTGCGGCGTTTTGGGACTCCGATGGAGAGCGTACAACCAGGGAACCGTTCTCCCGATTATTCCATGTTTTAAGGCGTTTCCGCCTACACCTCCGTCCCAACCGCAACCGCCTCCATATACTCCCGAAAATACCCTTTTCGGTTATTCCTGGAAGACGTGACGCTCCCTGTTTTCTTGGGATGCTTGGCCACGTACTAACATCTCCCACTTGGCCATTCATACCAAGTGATTCTAGATCATACACTCACTGTCCATGAGAATATAATCATTTGTATATTCTGAGATGTTAACATTCTGTGTACTCCCACTATCCATGAGATACACTTTTATTCATATGCATTTTCACCATCCATGAATTGTATATATATTCTTATGTACTCCCACTATCTGTGAGATACATACATATTCATATACATTCATTATCCGTGAAAATTACAACTGATTCATATGTTCCTGAGTCCCATTAAGCCAACATGCTTAATTAAAATTTCCGCCGAAATACCCTTTGTCAAAGGATCGGCAATCATATCACTGGTGGGGATATAACTTACATTTATTTCCCCTTTCTGCACAATATCACGTATATAATGATATTGTATTTCTATGTGTTTTTCTCTAGAGTTATTTGCTCACCGTTAATCAGCCGATGGCGGCTCGATTGTCACAACAGAGCTCAATTGGCCCATCAACCAAATCGAGACCTAAATCTATCGAAATCGTCTAATCCGTACGGCATGAGTAGTAGCCATACTACAGCAATATACTCACTTCCCGTGTGTATCTTGCCACACACCCCTCGTTTCTTGCTACCCCAAGAAATTTCACCACCAAAGATGAACAAGTGTCCCGAAGTGGACTTTCCGTCATCCTTATCCCCTCCGAAATCAAGCATCGGAGTAACCAAGCACTTCAAGTGTTTCCGTATACTAACTCCGTGGTGCAATGTACCCTTAAGGTACTTCATAATCCTCTTATTAACAGCCTTCCCAAAGGTGTCGGTCCAGGATTACTTTGATACTCCGCTCACTAAGCTTACAACAAATGCCATATCGGGCCCGGTACAAAGCATTGCATACATTAAGCTTCCAACGGCTTGAGCATAAGGCATGTTAAGCGAGCCTTGACCCTCTTCGGGACATTGCTCCTTGCTTAACTTCTTTCCATAAACCAGAGGTGTATTGCGGATTGCAATTTCGCATCCCAAATCTTCTAAGTACGGACCGTATGTACTTTTCCCCGGCTTATGGACAACAATCTAGACTTCCCGTCCCTCTCAACTGGGACACCAAGGACATAGGACGCCTCTTCCGTATCCTTCATCTCAAATTTCTCTTTGAGCTCGTATTTAACATTATTCAATTTTCCTATGTCATTTCGCGAGCAATATATCATCCACATACAAGGATAATATAATAACTATGCTCCCACTCTTCAGACATATACACAAACATATCCAATCGATTTGGAACAAAGCCGAGTTGAATAATTACATCATGAAATTTGAGATACCATTGTCTAGATGATTGCTTTAATCCATACAAGGATTTTCTTAACTTACATACCATATTCTCCTTTCCTTCCACCCGAAACCCTTCAAAGTTGTCGCATATATATATCTTCCTCCAACTCTCCGTTGAGGAATGCAAATCTTAACATCCAGCTGGTACAATTCTAAATCAAGATATGCGACAATGGCCAATAGCATCCTTATAGATGCAAACTTAGCCACAGGAGAATAGGTTTCTTGAAAATCAATACCTGCTTTCTGATTGAACCCCTTGGCAACTAACCGGGCCTTATACTTATCTATAGACCCGTCAGCTCGAAGCTTTCTTTTAAATACCCATTTACACCCAATAGCCTTCCTATTCCTAGGCAAATCACACAATTCCCACACTCCATTAATTTCTATGGAGCTCATTTCTTCTTTCATTGCATCTAGCCATAATTCTGATTCGCGCGATTTCATGGCATCGATGTAATTTATTGGATCTGTGTGATTTTCCTCATCAATGTCTACATTTAGACATGAAGGCTCACATGAGTATAAATAAAGTCATCCATCCATGTAGGTGGAGTTCTAGTTCTCTTGTTGCCAATTGCGTGTGCATGTCAGACGGTCCTTCTATCATAGGATTATCTTGACCCTCAACTATTTCTTGTTGAGGTTGTTCTGCTATCCTAGGTTCTTCTTCCATTGGCAGATCATTTCTAGAGTCTTCATTGTAATAATCATCATCTATTACAATTAGAGGTTCCTTCTCAATTTCATGAGGTTCCTCTTCCTCTAGATTTTCTAGGAATGTAACATCCCTATATTCAATGATCCCCTTTTCCTTATGGAAGAACCTATAGCCATTCGATTTTTCACAATATCCTATGAACTTACATTTCAATGTTCTGGGTTCCAACTTATTTCTAAGTTGTTCTGGAATGAGAACATGGGCTATAGACCCCCATTTCCTGAGATGACTCAGATTAGGTTTCCTCCCATTCCACAATTCATAAGGTGTGGATTCGATAGATTTGGTGGGTATTCTATTCAATATATAACTTGCCGTGAGCAATGCTTCTCCCCAAAATTTCTTAGGAAGACCAGAATGGGATAGCATACATCTAACCACATTCATTAAAGTTCTATTTTTCCTTTCAGCCACACCATTTTGTTGTGGCGTATACGGCATTGTTACATGCCGTTTTATTCCATGCTCTTGGCAAAATGACTCAAACTCCTTTCGAGTTATATTCTCCACCTCTATCGCTCTAACACCTTAATATCCCTACCCAATTGCCTTTCCACTTCGCTCTATATCTTTTAAAACAGCTGAGTGCCTCAGACTTAGCAGAAATGAGATACACATAGGCATACCTAGAGTAGTCATCTATAAATGTAATGAAATATTCCTTGTTATCATATGATTTTACACTTAGAGGTCCACAAATATCTGAGTTGATCAATTCTAATAATTCTTGTGATCTATGTTCTACTGTGAACGGCTTCTTAGTCATCTTTCCAACTAAGCAATGTTCACAAGGTGACAAATCTATCTTTGACAATGGCAGCATATTCATTCTTGCCATTAATTCCATCTTAGATTTTCCGGGATGACCCAATCTAAAATGCCAAAGATCACATTCGGTCTGATAACACAAGGAATACTTAGAACTATCATCTGAATTATTTCTTTCAGTGTCAATTACAGGAATATAAAATAGATCATGTTCTGAGGAAAACTTCCCCGTTGCATATATATCCCCATTCTTTCCGATTGACACTCCTTCATTCCAGAATCTAACATCGAGACCTTTCTTCACCAATGCTGGAACAGATATGAGATTCCGCCGGATTTTAGGTGCATAAAACACATCCTTGAGGATCATAATATTATCCCCAAGATCCAGCCTATAAGTACCAACACCTTCCACATCTATATAGGTGTCATTTCCCATCATTAGCCTCTGTTCACCAGCCTTCAATTTCTTTAGGGACACAAGCCCTTTCTTGGTCTTTGCAATATGCCTAGTAGTCCCTGAATCGACCCACCACTCATCTGAATTTGTCAAACTTGCGCCACATTCAGTAACACCGACAAATTCTCTTTTTCTAATTCCTTTATCTTCCGGGTGTAAATTTTCACCCATATTTCTATGCTTACTTGGACAGTTGGCTTTGAAATGACCAAACTTTCCATAATCATAGCAAGCATAGACAGGAATCTTCTTGTGGTGTCGATATTGAGCAACTAGCTTCTTATTTATTGCATTGGCCTCAATTAGATTCACCTCTAGTCCTTTCCATGTAGCCATTATAGAAATTTCTGTTGCTAACCTTAAAGGCAATTTAATGACTACTAAAACTGAACTTATTATTCTAAAGATTGTGGTAATTATTTTCAATGAGGATAATTTTTTAATCCATGAAGTGGTGATAAAAAATTTCTTTGGAATTTTACTTCCAAAAGTGATTAGATCCTTAGCTCCAACTATCATTTCTTTTTCATGCACTATCACATAATCTCCCTCTTGCATTCTATAGGTATCATACCTATGTAGCAAGAACCGGGTTTTAATTTCTGTGATAATAACATATCTTTCTATGATAGTATGCCATAATTTTCTAGTCTTCTTATCACCAACTATCGATTGCTCACTCATTTTCTTTTCCTCCTCAGTGGGAATTTCATTATGTTCTGGAGCAATACCCTCAATTTGATTTTCTATATTGTCACAAATTAGACAATATCTAATTTATCTAAGCCACATTTCATAATTCATTCTGCGTTCGGCTTTGTCCAAGCTTTTGCCAATACTGTAGCAACTATTCTACTGGTCATAAGGACTAGAGAGTTTCCAAAATAAATGTAATATTGATTCACAATAAACCAAATTTGCATGATGGCATGAATATTCAACTTAATCATCAAGTTGATCAAATTTAACATGATGATACTAAAAACTAACCTCACAATCATACTAATCAAGTTTAACATGCTATTATGAAATTTGAACTATGACAAGATCAAATAAATCACTAACAATACGTAAACTAGAAATTATGAGATAATGATTGCAATATATTTAATAAAGCATATATTCAAGTTTCAAGTTTCATGAAATATGCACGTGGTTACAAAAAAATATGAATAAAATATCAAATCAGTTCTGCAGAACGTAGAATGTAGATAACATGTATTATGTTAACAGCATTCAATTAGATAATGCATCTAAAAACAACATATATGAAATTTTGTCAACAAGAAATATAAAATGACGTTTCCGCAGGTTTTACAAGAAAATGTTTATGCAATGTTTCTTCCGCGTATCTCATATATGGGCATGTAAAATTATTTATTAAAACATGCTCATGGTAAATATAGGCAAATGTTCTTTCTTCAATATGCCAGAGAATAAATAAATGAGATTAGAAGAAAAACCAGGTTGACATCTACGTTGATGTCTACGCGCGTAGATGAGGGGCGGTGCAGCCGAGACGACGAGGATTGAGCGCCGATAGTGATGCCAAAACCTGAGTTTTTCACGGGGGACTGGCACACCGCGGGTGCATGCGCAAGGGGCGGCGCAGAGGGCGATGTCAGCGCGGGAGAAGCCGCGGCAGCCTGCTCAGCGCACCGTGAGCGCGCGGACAGCCGGGGGCGAAGGTGGCTGAGGCGCTGGCGGCGGCGGGTGTTTGACGCGCGCGGGTGAGGCAGCGGCTGAAGAATGGCGCATGCGGTTGTGTGGGCAGGGTGCGGGCGGCGGTGCCTGGTGGGCGTCCGCGCGGGCGGCGGTGGGCGTTCGCGCAGGCGAAGCAGCGGCGGCGACGTCAACGCGGGCGCGCGGCCGAGATGCGTGCGGCGGTGGGCGAAGCAGCAGACGGCCGGCAAGGTCTCGCGGGTGAAGCGCGGCAGCGCGCAGGGGCGGGGCGGCGCTGCGCACGGAGGCGACGATGACGGGCAGCGATGAGGCTCTGATACCAATGTTGGGAAGCAATCTCCCGGAGCGGAAGAGCGAGGAGATGAAGTTCTTGCGACGTTTTGGGACTCCGATGAAGAGCGTACAACAAGGGAACCGTTCTCCCGATTATTCCATGTTTTAAGGCGTTTCCGCCTACACCTCCGTCCCAACCGCAACCGCCTCCATATACTCCCGAAAATACACTTTTCGGTTATTCCGGGAAGACGTGACGCTCACTGTTTTCTTGGGATGCTTGGCCACGTACTAACAGCAATGGGTCCGGCCGGCCCACGGGTTCGCGGGCCGGGCCGGCTACGGGTCATTTGACGGGCCAAAGATTTTGGCCCGCGGACTTTAGCCGGGCCGACATATGGGCCGAAGCGGGCCGACGCGGGCTAAAACGGGCTAAATAACTTTCAATTTTTTATGCCAAAAACATCATTTTTACTTATTAAAAATATATTTTAATTAAATTATTATTAATTTTATAATGTTATCTTAAATAAATAAATTTATCATATTTAATAAATATTTATTTATAAAATATATAGTTGGGCCGGGCCGGGCCGGGTCGGGCCAAGTCAATAATTTTTGTGGGCCGGGTCGGGCCGGGCCAACAATGTAGTGCGGGCCGGGTTGGGCCGGGCCAATATATTTTGGACCGGGCCCTAAGCGGGCCGACCTCGGGCCGGACCGGGCCCGGCCCATTGACACCCCTATCACCGGCTTGTTCTCGCATGTCTGGAGCGTCTTCTCCATGGCCCTCAGCATGACGGGGTCGGCGGCGAGCTTGAAGTGGGCGGAGGCGATGGCGAGCTTCTCGGAGGAGAAGGGGATGGTGTCGACCTGGTGGCGGGGTACGAAAGGGGTGGCCGGAGCGCTCCTCGTCAAGTCCAGGCGCAGCTTGGTGCCGGGGCGTAGGTCCTTCTCCAGCAAGTAGACGGCGGTGTCGGGGATATGCTTCTCGTCCGCCTCAGCCCCCAGCTCTTGATACTTGCTCCAACAGATATTCAATAAATCTTTGTGGTAGTCGTCCCCCTCTTGAGCCCTCAGTACTCCACCGCCATCTGCAACGTACGACGTCCAAAGGTGTGGGTGAACATATTTATACCTGTAAATGGGTCGGCTTCGACTCAAATTCGTGTAGGTACGAATTCGAACCCGATAACAAAAATTCGAATCTGAAACTGGATCCAAAAATGTTATACTCTTGGATTTGGATAAAACCTGATCCGAATTTGTCTCGGATTCCCCATCTTCTGTATGATGCAGAGAATCAAGCCGAATGTCCCGTTTCTCCCCTTCTTCATGCAGGGTGAGGGTTTGCTGTGGAGCTGCAGTGGCGGCAGCAGACAAGGGAACGGGTGTTGGTGTTGGTGGCTCACGCGGTTGGCGGCGGCGATGGATGAGAAAACTTGTGCTGGCGTTGGTGTCTCGCGTGGTCGGCGGTGATGGATGAGGGAACTTCTGATGGCGGTTGGCGGCGGCGGCGAATGAGGGAACGAGTGCTGCCGTTGGTGCCTCACGCGGTTGGCGGCAATGGCAGAGCGTGGCAGCCATGGCCTTCACGTTGGTAACTAGTCAGTAACTTCGGTAGCGAGTTTGTAGAGGGTCACTAGTGGGTCATTAAAATTTCAATAGTAGGTCAATGAGGCTCGATAGCGGATCTTTGGAGTCTCGATAGTGGGTATCGATAGCAAGTCTTCGAAAGCTGGATAACAAACTATCACATGTTAAGTAGTGGAGTTTTAGAAAGTCGAAACAACATTACATAGTTTTAAAATATACTCTCGCTTCACCTTTTGCGACACGACGTATTGTCATCTTATTGTGGACTGCGAGAGTTTTCTTCACCCACCCAAGGGTTGAGGTGACTCAAACTCTTAAGAGAATGAATCACCTCGATCTCTTGGTGGAGAAAACTGTTGCCATCTCCAAGCAGCGAATGCAACGATGTTATCTCTCACTAACGGGTCAACATATTACCATATCTGATCGCCGCAACCAACCTGTGGTCGGAGGCGACACCCGAGAGACTAAGGTGATTCGAAGGGAAAAGGTGGATAAATGTATATGGCACAACTTATTAAATCGTAGTAAGACATGCAATTTGCAACATATTATATTATATATTGTGATGTTAATTTTGCAGCGAGTAATGATGTATACTCAATATATAGCCTTACTCGTGAGAGACATGAAATTATGTTATGTCACATGAAAGTATACACGGGTGTGAATGAATAATTAATTAATTGCACTGGTGTGAATGACATTTTACCCAAATCAAACCCACCTCTTAAATCAAATAGTATCCTCCCATTGTGTTAACCGAAAGTACTTTGAACGATATTCTTTCACAAAAGACCCCACAAATTTTTAATTAACTAATATTTTCATCACAACATATACTTATTTTTTTGGTCGAAAGATATTGTTTACTTCATATTGATAACACAAAGATACATTAACCATTTGACAACAGACCATGAAAAGAAGGACGCACACAAACAACTTAGAAAACAAACATGCATCAAAAGAGACAATGAGCGAGATCTTCATCAAAGTTTTTGGAAAGAGTTACAAGCGTGGAATGATCCGCATAACGAGGTGCATTGATGGTCAAAATATAAAGATTCAAACTTTTGAAACATTTATTATTTATCATGAGATCGGATGATCACATTAAAAAATGTAAATATCATCGAGACTAACGATCTCATGAATAAGATTGAGATTAAGATCAATTTTTGAGAAAATGACGAGACAAATCCGTACAACACTAAGAGACTACAACAAACAACGACCAGAAAAAGACATAACACAGTAAGTCGAGATTACAAGCTGATCGTGGACACCACACCACCGTCCTTATTATTACGTTAACACAATAAGGAGGTGACGCCCAAGCTAGCCGGAGAACACCAGGTCCTCCCGAACTTCGTTCCGAGGGCCCCAGACCAGGTTGGCGTGGGGAAGGAAATGGCAGATGGGCGCCTCCCCGGGCTTCACCTGCAGCATGTGGAAGGACAGGTGCTTGGGGTTCCACGCCGAGGTGTCCGTGTGACAGACGGCGATGGCCTCCACCACCGTCCCGTCGGCGCCGGCCAGCTTCACGACGGAAGTCTTGGTGTTCTGGATGGAGTGGCAATAGAACACGGCGAACGGCCACGGCTGCGGGTGGCACACCATGCTCCCGCTGGCCGTGGAGAGCTTCTCCACCGGCGGCCCCGCCACGACGAAGTCCTGCTTCATGGCGGCGCCCTTGGCCGCGACGGCCTCGGTGGAGGAGACCCACAGGTCGTGGGTGCCGAAAGCCGCGGCGACGGAGTCCACCATGGACTCCAGCGAGGTGAAGCACTTCTTTCTCTCCCCCTTCAGCGGCTTGTACTCGCACGTCTGGAGCGTCGCCTCCATGGCCCTCAGCATGACGGGGTCGGAGGCGAGCTCGAAGTGGGTGGAGGCGACGGCGAGCTTCTCGGAGGAGAAGGGGATGGCGTCGACCTGGTGGCGGGGTAAGAAAGGGACGGGCGGAGCGTTCCTCGTCAAGTCCAGGCGCAGCTTGGTGCCGGGGCGTAGGTCCTTCTCCAGCCAGTAGACGGCGGTGTCGGGCATATCCTTTTCGTCCCACGCCCCCATATAAGAATACTGGTTACATGTATTCCCTAAAGAGTCCGGATCGCCTCAGGACCTCTCCTCAGGCGAGCCCCTCAGTCGCCAACCGTGTGAGGCCACGTTATGTTTCGATCAATGCACAAGACGACTGTCAAACGGTTGCCAACCCGTTAACGGTGCCGTTCCTCACATCTGTTGTCCTTCCGTGGCATCATCATCAATGATGATGTGATTAAAAAAATTTATTTAAAGTAGCGCGCTGTCTCACCGTTTGAACTGCTTTCTCCTTCTTGACTACCCTGGCAGGCGGCAGCTCTATTTCTGAATAAATTTTACTTATTTTTTATATGACAGTAGCTACGTTTCCCTTCTGAATGAAAGAGGATTTATTGGAGAAAATCAAACTATATGCATGATTGAGCTTATTTGAGAATTAAATATTATTATTATTATAAAATCACCATTTAATATCATCTTGCTAAATAAATAAAATTGTTACACATAGCTAACATAATTTTATCTCGGCACACTCTTTGCAAAAGAGAAATTGCATTCTATCCGATTTTTTCATAAAATATGTCTGTAGCTGTTTATTTTCAGCCATACGAAATATCTAATATGTCTGCTGAGTACCGATGTTTATTTTTCATCTTAAGAGTGGAAAACTATGTTAAAAAATCAGTAAATGTCAAATGATTTTCAATGGTAGACCTGTTGAATTGGAAGCTCATGAATATATGTAAAAAGTAAGTAACATCTGAAACATGGGTTCAGTAGTATATGTAAAGGATTAGTAACATATGTAAAGGGTTAGTAACTTGTTTTACAGGGGCTCAATAGTATATGTAAATGGTTAGTAACATACGTAAATGGTTAGTAACTTCTTAAATAGGGGTTCAGTAGCATATGTAGTAACATATGTAAAGGGTTAGTAACTTCTTAAATAGGGGTTCAGTAGCATATGTAAAGGGTTAGTAACCTCTTAAATAGGGGTTCAGTAGCATATGTAAAGGGTTAGCAACCGCTTACAAATAGGGTTAGTAACATATGTAAAAGGTTAGTAACATATGTAAGGTGTTAGTAACCGCTTACAAATGGGGTTAGTAACATATGTAAAGGGTTAGCAACATATGTAGAGAGTTAGTAACTGGTTAAAAATAGAGTTAGTAACATATGTAAAGGATTAGTAACAAATGTAAAGGGTTAGTAACATATGTAAAGAGTTAGTAACCGGTTAAAAATGTAGTTAGTAACATATATATGTAAAGGGTTAGTAACCGGTTAAAAATGGGGTTAGTAACATATGTAAAGGGTTAGTAACTGGTTAAAAATGGGTTAGTAACATATGTAAAGGGTTAGTAACCGGTTAAAAATGGGGTTAGTAACATATATAAAGGGTTAGTAACATATGTACAAGGTTAGTAACCGGTTAAAAATGGGGTTAGTAACATATGTAAAGTGTTAGTAACATATGTAAAAGGTTAGTAACCGCTTACAAATGAGGTTAGTAACATATGTAAAGGGTTAGTAACCGCTTGCAAATCGAGTTAGTAACATATGTAACCGCGTACATATGTTACTGAATCCATTTTTAATCAATTAATAACCCTTTCAATATGTTAATAACACTTTACATATGTTACTGAATTCATTTTTAAGCGGTTATTAACCCTTTACATATGTTACTAACCCCATTTTTAACCAGTTACTAACCCTTTACATATGTTATTAACCCCATTTTTAACCGGTTACTAACCCTTTACATATGTTACTAACCCCATTTTTAACCGGTTACTAACTCCATTTTTAACCGGTTACTAACCCTTTACATATGTTACTAACTCCATTTTTAACTGGTTACTAACTCTCTATATATGTTACTAACCCTTTACATATGTTACTAACCCTTTACATATACTACTGAACCTCTGTTTCAGAGGTTACTAACCTTTTACATATATTCCTGAGCTTCCAATTCAACAGGTATGCCGTTAGAAATCATTTGACATTTACTGATTTTTTTAACATAGCTTTCCACTCTTAAGATGAAAAATAAACATCAGTAGTAGGGATGTAAACGGGTCAGATTCGGTAGCAGAATCACATAATCCGATTCCAATTCTGATAAGGGATAATGTGTTTCGATTCCGATAATTTTGAAATCACCATGTTCCGATTTCGATTCGATTCCGATTCCGTTATCGAAATCGGAATCGAATCCGATAATTTCCTATTCCGATATTAAATATTAATTTTTATTCAAAAATTCATTAATAATTCACATATAATTAATAAATTTTGATATAATATTTTAAAACTTTATTTTATCCTTTTATCAATTTATATGTTATATTTTATGAGTTATTTTATTTTATTTTGATTATTTTTACTTATATTTATTTATTTATTATCGAAATCGGATAAACGAAAACCGAATCACCTAATTCCGATTCCGATAGCTTATAGGATACAAAAATAGTTTCCAACCCCGTTAATTTTTATCGGAATCGAATCGAAATTTCGGATTATCAGATTCCGTTTACACCCCTAATAAGTAGACATATTAGATATTTCGTATGGCTGAAAATAAACAGCTGCAGACATATTTTATGAAAAAACCGGATAGAATGCAATTTCTCTTTTGCAAAGAGTGTGCCAAGATAAAGTTATGTTAGCTATGTGTAACCATTTTATTTATTTAACAAGATGATATTAAATGGTGATTTTATAATAATAATATTTAATTCTCAAATAAGCTCAATCATGCATATAATTTGATTTTCTCCATTAAATACTTTTTCACTAAGAAGGGAAACGTAGCTACTATCATATAAAAAATAAGTAAAATTTATTCAGAAATAGAGCTGCCGCCTGCCAAGGTAGTCAAGAAAGAGAAAGCAGTTCAAACGATGAGACAGCGCACGCTACTTTAAATAAAATGTTTTAATCACATCATCATTAATGATGATGCCACGGAAGGATAACAGACGTGAGGAATGACACCGTTAACGGGTTGGCAACCGTTCAACAGTCGTCTGGTGCATTGATCGAAACACAACGTGGCCTCACGCGGTTGACGACTAAGAGACTTCCCTAAATATTTGTGGTAGTCGTCCCCCTCTTGAGCCTTCGGTACTCCGCCATCTGCAACGACGTACGACGTCCAAAGGAGCACGTACTTCAGCTGAACACAATTTCTATATGATATCTCTATCGTCAAACTAACTTATGATGATCGCGATTAAGATGGTCTAAAATCTTGTTAACAGGTTCGATCCGTTGCCTAAGTACGTAGTACCCGCCAAACAATTTGGTTGGTTGTTAATTTTCTTAGGAGGTTGAGGTGAAATGAACTCCGAGGTTAAATATATATATACACACACTCCGACAAGAGAGATCAGTTGTCCGGGGGTGTGGGTAAACATATTATCCCATCAAGATTGTTAGTTAGTTAACAGCTAGCGCCATATCCAACATCGTTATATCGAAAAATGATCGCCTTATGTGTGTGTTAAAAAGCTGAGTTAAATAAATAGGTGGATTCGTAATAGCCCTGTTGATTAATTATTTTTCATAGATCGAGTCTAATGGGGTGTTTGGTTGCATGATAATTTTTTGTACACTTTCTGATAAAAAATTGTATTAAAATAAAAAGTGAACCAACTCATGACATAAAATTATCATGTTTGGAGGGATGTGATTACAAAAAAGAGTAACTACCACACATGACCAAACAAAGTGGGGGATCACAAGAAAAAAAAAAGAGGTGAGACCCTCTTTTTTTGTTTAAGAAGAAAATCACTTTTAAAATATAAAATTGTCATGGTTACCAAACACCTCTTTTAACAAGTTTTCTTACAATTTTTAAAAATTAAAACAAAAACCTTCGTTATCATGCAACCAAACACCCCATAAACAACTTGATTTTTTTAGAGAGTGGAACTGTGGAACGTCATCTCGGTCTCTCGGTGGAGAGAACTCCCATCGTTTCCTACTTAAAAGTGCTGGATACATGGTTATCATGGTTACTTTCAAATGATACTTTCTTACTCAATTTAGGTGTTCTTGCAATATCTGTTGTTTGGAACCTATGGAAAGTTAGATGTCAACTTTGTTTTAATCATATCTCTTCTCATCCCCATAACATATTTCATATGGCTATGGATACAGCTCAGTTGTGTTTGGAGCAGGCTCCAATGCTCTCTTGCAACTTAATTACAACCTAAATGGGTACCTCCTCATTTTAATCATTACAAGATAAACGTTGCTTGTGCAACAACACTCTCTGTGCAACTGTGTTCTTGGTTAGAGATGAATGTGGGGGTTTGATTTTCTGGAAATCTAAGCTGTTCACAACTTCACATCAAGATATTCTGGAAGCAGAAGCCGTTCACCAAGCTTGTGAGTGGGCTTCAACTTCTTCAAAAAATGTTTTGATTGAGGCGGAAGCAAAGATGACAGTAGAAGCTATTAAAGGGACTAGTCCAGTGCCATGGAGAACTCAGCATATCATTAAAGTGTGCTTCTTTGTTATTTCTTTCCCAAACTTGTCTCTGTTGGGAAAAACCGGTGTTAACCGATCTTTTCCGCCGAGTGAACAATCCTGTAGACGAAACGGCACCCACGCAAGCAAAGAAATAACACAATAGACGACACACCGGATTTACGTGGAAAACCCCAAAATCGGGGAAAAACCACGGGACAAGTCCGATCCACTAAGCAATCAAGAAGTACAGCAATGACCACTCTCAAATAACAATATGAGAGTATTAACTTCCACAAGAACGGTGAAAAACGTACGCCTCGGCTTTAGGGAGAAAATCCCTAGACAAGACGTAAAGAGACGAAAAATACCAAGAATAGATATCAAGGAAGCCTGGAGACGCTGCCGCCCTTCTCTCTTCTTCTTCCTCTCTATTTCCCTCTCTTTTTCTCCCCTGCCGAAGCCCTACGCGCAGCCACCGTACGCCGTCAGAAGACCTCGCTCGCAACGTGCTGTTCGCATACGCCGGATGCTGCAACGCTTTCACCCCTTTTTCCTTTTTCATTTATTGTTATGTAAAATGCTCCCCTCTCACGTGCCATCTTAACAGGCACGTGAGAGCCTCTTACGAGGCTAGCACATAACAATCTCCCCCTCTAGACTCATAAGAGGATCATGCCAGTGGATCTTGTCCAACACCTATCAGCTCAAGTAGCAACCATCCCTACCAAAGTTCTACACCTGAAGTGCTTCTCCTTTGGTAGAGCCTTTGTCATCATATCAGAAGGATTCCAATCAGTGTGAATCTTCTCCAACTGCATCAGCTTCTTTTCTAACACATCTCGGATCCAATGATACCGAACATCTACATGCTTTGTCCTAGAATGATAAGCTGAATTCTTTGCTAAATGTATAGCACTCTGGCTATCACAATGCAACACATAAGTCTTCTGACTAAGACTTATATCCTGGAGAAATTTCTGCATCCATATCATTTCTTTGCAAGCTTCTGTAGCTGCAATATACTCTGCTTCTGTAGTAGACAAGGCAACACACTTTTGCAATTTAGACTGCCATGAAACAGCTCCCCCTGCAAAAGTAAACACTAAACCAGATATGGACTTTCTAGAATCCAAATCCCCTGCCATGTCTGCATCTGCAAATCCTTCTATCTCTACTTTTGAGCTACCAAAACACAAACAATACTCTGAAGTACCCTTGAGATACCTGAGTATCCATTTCACTGCTGCCCAGTGTTCTTTACCTGGATTAGATAAAAATCTGCTCACAATGCCAACTGCATAAGCCAAATCTGGACGTGTGCATACCATAGCATACATGAGACTTCCAACTGCTGAGGCATATGGTACCTTCTCCATGTTCTTCTGTTCATCTATAGAAGATGGACTCTGTTCACTGCTCAACTTGAAGTGACCTGCAAGTGGAGTGGCTACTGGCTTGGCATCTTTCATGTTGAATTTATCAAGTACCTTTTCAACATACTTCTCTTGAGATAACCAAAGCTTCTTTGATTTTCTATCACGAGATATTCTCATGCCCAAAATCTGTCTAGCTGGACCCAAGTTCTTCATATCAAAGAACTTGCCCATGTCAGTTTTCAACCTGTCAATCATTTGACTATCCTGTCCAACAATCAACATATCATCTACATATAACAGAAGAATAATAAAGTTACCTTCAGGGAAACTCCTGACATAAACACAATGATCAGCTGCTGACCTCTGGTACCCATGACTCATCATAAATGAATCAAACTTTCTGTACCATTGTCTTGGAGCTTGTTTAAGTCCATACAAGCTTTTTCTCAGCCTACAAACCATCTGCTCTTTTCCTGTAACTTTAAAACCTTCTGGTTGTGCCATGTAGATCTCTTCCTCCAAATCACCATGAAGAAAAGCAGTTTTGACATCCAGTTATTCTAGCTCTAAATCAAGAGAAGCAACCAAGCCCAATATCACCCTGATAGATGACATTTTAACTACAGGAGAAAAAATTTCATCAAAATCTATACCTTTCTGTTGCCTGTAACCTTTGACCACTAATCTAGCCTTGTATCTCACTTTGCCCTGGTCTTCATTCTTCATCTTGTAAACCCACTTGTTTTGCAGAATTTTTCTTCCTTTTGGCAAATTTACCAAATCATAAGTGTGATTCATATGCAAAGAATCTATTTCTTCTTGCATAGATTCCATCCACTTATCTTTCTGAGCATGATTACGTACCTCTGCAAAAGTCTGTGGTTCACCACTGTCAGTAAGCATAACATACTCATCTGAAGGATACCTGGTAGAAGGAACTCGAACTCTCTTTCCTCTTCCCAACTGATCATCATCTGCTGGCTCCACATGAGAGGACTGCTCCCCCTCCAGATCATGTCCCTGCTCAGCCTGATCTTCCATAGGAAAGTCATCTGGTACAAGTTCTTCTACCTCTGCCTCATCTTCCTCAGCATTATGCTCAAACTCATCCTGAGTATCAGGATGTATATGAGGTTGCACTATCACAGGTAAAGGCACGTCACCTTCTGCACTATCTGGCTCTGAAGACTTCTCAAAGTCTTCAATTGTTTGATCCTCCCTGAAGACAACATCACGACTCCTGTGCACTGCATCTGTCTTCGGATCCCATAATCTGTAGCCAAATTCCTCATCTGCATAGCCAATAAATACATGTGGCACTGCTTTGTCATCTAGCTTGGATCTTTGCTCCTTTGGTACATGCATGAATGCCCTGCAACCAAAGACCCGTAGATGCTCATATGACACATCCTTACCTGACCATACTCTCTCTGGAGTATCTCCCTCTAAAGCCACAGAGGGAGACCTGTTAATCAGGTACACTGCAGTACGCATAGCCTCTCCCCACAGAGACTTCGGCAACTTGGAACTAGAGAGCATGCTCCTGATCCTCTCTACTATTGTCCTGTTCATCCTCTCTGCAACTCCATTTTGCTGTGGAGTGTATGGAACAGTCTTCCTATGCCGAATCCCATGCTTTATACAGTATTTCTTGAGTGACCAAGCCCTGTACTCACCACCATTGTCTGTCAATAAAGTTTTCAACTGTTTTCCTATTTCACGCTCAACTGCTGCATGAAAAGCCTTGAAAATGTTGCTAACTTCACTTTTATTCTTCATCAGAAAACCCCACACTTTTCTAGATGCATCATCTATGAAAGTAACAAAGTAAGAAGCACCACCTTTTGACTGCACGTTTATTGGACCACAAACATCCGAATAAACCAATTCTAAAGTGTTTGTTGCTCTCTTTGGGCGATTTTTCTGAAAAGAAACTCTGCGCTGCTTGCCTACCAGACAATGGTCACAAGGGCTTAAATGCGTACTTTTCATTTCAGGAAGAGACTTTCCTTTTACAAGCAAATCCATTCCTTTCGACTCATGTGCCCCGCTTTTGTGCCACAAATCGACAATGAACTATCTCGCCATAGCATTCACCTCGGCCATGCCGACACGTGTCCTCATGCCATATAAATTGCCATACTTGCCTCCTCGAGCCAAAACAAGTACCCCTTTTGTCAATTTCCACCATCCCGACCAAATGTCGTGCAATAGCCATCCTCACCTAATTTTCCCGCCGAAATTAGGTTCATCCCGAGGTCCGGAACATGTCCGACATCTCTAAGAATAAGTTGACATCCCGTACCGGTCTCAACACCGACATCTCCTATACCCACAATCCTCGAGGTATCATGATTGCCCATATGAACAACCCCATAATCACCGTTCTATAAGACAAGAACGTATCCTCGCAAGGTGTAGCATGATAAGATGCTCCGTAGTCAAGTATCCACACAATGTCACCATTCTCTCTACTGTTAGACAATTTCCACCATTTGACAAAAGGACAATAATGTCATCATCTGACATGGTCGCTGCAATTTCTTTGCCTTTCTCATTGTCATGTGCCTTTTTCTTTTGTTCTTTTTCTTCTTTGAATTTCCTGCAATCAATCTTCTTATGACCAGGAACTCCACAGTGGTAACATTTGCCGATGATTTTAGATCTGGACTTTGACCTTGACTTTGACCTCCCGTAATTTTTATCTTTGTTTCTTGCTCTGCCACGGTCTTCTGTTGCCAAAATCTGTGATCCTGATGCACCCAACGACTTTCTTCTAGTCTCCTCGTTCAAGAGACTACTAGTCACATGCTTCATTGTAAGCACACCATCTGGAGCAGAATTACTCAGAGAGACTACAAGTGTCTCCCAACTGTCAGGCAACGAACTGAGTAACAACAATGCTTGCAACTCGTCTTCTAGCACCATCTTCATCGCTGACAACTGGTTTATAATGCTCTGCACTTCATTCAGATGCGTTGCAACTGAACACCCCTCCTTAAGCTTGAGGTTCACCAACTGTCTGATTAAGAAGGCCTTGTTCCCTGCAGTCTTTCTCTCATAAAGGTCATGTAATTTCTGCCACAATGATTTTGCCGTTGTCTCATTCGACACATGATGAAATACACTATCATCTAACCACTGTCGAATTGTGCCAATCGCTTTTCGATCTAACATCTTCCATGCGGCATCTGTCGTGTCCTCCGCTTTGACTCATATCCTTCAATCGGTAAATACAAATCCTGCAATAAAGGATATCTTCCATCTTTGCTTTCCAGATCACCCAATTATTTCCATTTAGTGAAATCATCCTGCCGGCTGTTGCGTCCATTTTGCTTCACTCGATCGAATCCGTCAAATCCGACGAATCTGCCAAAATCTGCCGAACCTGGCGAACCTGGCTCTGATACCACTTGTTGGGAAAAACCGGTGTTAACCGATCTTTTCCGCCGAGTGAACAATCCTGTAGACGAAACGGCACCCACGCAAGCAAAGAAATAGCACAATAGACGACACACCGGATTTACGTGGAAAACCCCAAAATCGGGGAAAAACCACGGGACAAGTCCGATCCACTAAGCAATCAAGAAGTACAGCAATGACCACTCTCAAATAACAATATGAGAGTATTAACTTCCACAAGAACGGTGAAAAACGTACGCCTCGGCTTTAGGGAGAAAATCCCTAGACAAGACGTAAAGAGACGAAAAATACCAAGAATAGATATCAAGGAAGCCTGGAGACGCTGCCGCCCTTCTCTCTTCTTGGGGAGAAAAAGAGAGGGAAATAGAGAGGAAGAAGAAGGGAGAAGGGCGGCAGCGTCTCCAGGCTTCCTTGATATCTATTCTTGGTATTTTTTCGTCTCTTTACGTCTTGTCTAGGGATTTTCTCCCTAAAGCCGAGGCGTACGTTTTTCACCGTTCTTGTGGAAGTTAATACTCTCATATTGTTATTTGAGAGTGGTCATTGCTGTACTTCTTGATTGCTTAGTGGATCGGACTTGTCCCGTGGTTTTTCCCCGATTTTGGGGTTTTCCACGTAAATCCGGTGTGTCGTCTATTGTGTTATTTCTTTGCTTGCGTGGGTGCCGTTTCGTCTACAGGATTGTTCACTCGGCGGAAAAGATCGGTTAACACCGGTTTTTCCCAACAGTCTCTTGTCTATGTGAAAAGTGCCACGATACCCAATCTCTCAATTAATAGCATGTTACCATATATATAGCAATATCTCTGTTACCATGTTGGATGTACTGTAAAATACTATGGTAACATATTATTACCAAGTGTGAGAGATGAATATCGTTTCCGGTTGGAGATTGACGGGAGTTTCTTTTTCACCGAGAGTTCTTAATTTGACTACGGACGGAATTGGGGTGTTTGGGCAGCGCCGCCGCCCAGTACTCCCGCGGTGTCGGAGCCGCCAGCGCCGTCGTCTCTACCAGGACCTGCATTATGTACAGAGAGCGGCTCTATAATCGTTAGGCAACTCAGAGAGAGAGAGAGAGGGAGAGGGAGAGGGAGAGGGGGGGGGGAGGACGATCGAATCGATCTAATTAACCAGGCGTTAGTCGTACTGCGTAGAAGAGCACGGCGGTGACAGAGACGGAAGAAGGCCGTCGTGAGAGAGAGAGAGAGAGAGAGAGAGAGAGAGAGAGAGAGAGAGATGGTTAAACTAATGTATTAGCATTTCAACGGAGTTCAATGAATAAAACAAACGCAGGCATATTAAAAACAAGGTCTAGTTTAGACATTAAAAAAAAGATCCGACGACATGATAGTCCGGCAGAGATGGCGGCCGGCGGCGGTAGGCAACGGGAGCTCGGTTGGCAAGAGAGGGAGATACGAGAAAAGTAGGGGAGGGGGGGGGCGTGCAATATATATTATTATTAGATTGGCCTAGTAAATTAATAATCAAGAAGGGGGGGGGGGGTTGTGGACCCAATATTATTGTTACATTGGCCTAGTAAAATAATCAAGAAGTGGAAGGATGGGGGCAAAAGGGGCGCCTGAATTATATGGCAAGAGGAGGATGGGCCCCCGTTCCCCTTTGATAGTATATTTTCTGTCATATTCTTTCTCAACCGAATTAAAAAGGATCTCGTACCTCGAAAATGAAATTCCACCCACCCTGACAACAAGTTGATCCCAATTCCCAATCAAGAAGAGAGTTAAAATGCAGATAAGACAGATACATTGGTAAAAAATTATATATATATGTATATATATTAATTGATTGTTTAATCCGGGTAGTGTTTGAAATCAAACCAAATTGATAATATGTAACTAGAAGTATAAATGATGCTGTCATATTCAGGACCGAATGTATTCTCTTTAGATGATTGAGGAGACCTCCAACCCCAATGGGGTGTTGTTGAGGATCGCGGTAGATATCACTGATATAGTGCAGAAATAATATACCGACTCTGCAAAGAATAAATAAACAAAATATATACGAGAAGTAGAGATAGAGAGGAGCACACCGGGATTTACGTGGTTCGGAGGCGATATGCCTTCCTATGTCCACGGGCGAAGACAAACGACTTCCACTATATGAGAAACAAGTACAAATGATGGAGAATCTCTCAAGACCCGAAGCCCTTTACACCCTCAAACTCTCTCTATGATATCTCCTAAGAGAATACAAGAAATAGAGAGAAGAAGAGAATAGGGTGGTGGTGGCTCTCTCTTGCTAGCTTGGTCTTGTCTTGCTTATGTGTGTTATGTTTCTCCCCCTCCTCATGCCTTTATATAGAGGTGATAAGAACTCTCTAGATTTGGCTAGAAGATACCTTTTTGGGATATCTCTAGAAAATATCTAAGCACTCTCTAGATGTGCCTAGAAGATACTTGAGCACATTGGATGTGCCTAGAAGAGTCCGAAATAATCCTTGAGTTGACCAAGTCAACCTTTACAAATCTCCACCTTTGGATTGGTCAACTAGAATTGTGTTCGTCTTCTCCAACCCTTGAGGGTACCTTCGAGTGCTGTGAATACCAATTAAGTTCAAGCAATGCTTTAACTTAGCAACCGGAAGTGGTTTTAACGTATCTGTAGAACTGTCTTCGTTTTCCTTGAAGACCCAATTGCAGTCAGCAATTTTCTTTCCTTTTGGGAGCCTCCACTAACTCCCAAGTATGATTCTTGTGAAGAGACTCGATCTCTTCCTTCATAGCAAATAACCACTTATCTGCATCCTTACGAGATATAGCATCCGAAAATGTGGAAGGCTCATTATCATCAAGTGTTTCTTCTGCAGCAGATAAAGCATAAGCTACCATATCTGCATAGCTATATCTCAATGGTGGCCTAATATCTCTTCGTTGCCTGTCTCGGGCAAGAGAATATTATTGTAGTTGTGGAGCTTCCTCCACATGTTGTTCATCAGGCACCTGAGTTTGGGAAGATTTCTGAGGTGAACTTGTAGTTTCTAACTCCACCTTCTTCGTAGTACTCCCTGTAGAATCTACATTCTGTGGAACAAAATCCTTCTTTGGATAAAGTAATGTAGATTCATCAAAAGTGACATTCCTTTCAATCATAAATTTAGGAGATCTTAGATCAGAACACCATAATCTATATCCTTTAACTCCTGAAGCATAACCAAGGAATATGCACTTCTTTGCCCTCGGTTCTAATTTACCATTATCAACATGAACATAAGCAGGGCAACCAAAAACTCTTAAGTCAGAATAGTCTGGAGGATTACCTGACCATACTTCTTCTGGAGTTTTAAAATCAATAGCGGAGGCTGGAGATAAGTTCACCAAATAACAAGCTGTGGACACTGCTTCTGCCCAAAAGTCTTTGCTAAGACCTGCATTTGATAACATACAACGGGCTCTCTCAAGAAGTGTTCTGTTCATTCTTTCTGCAACACCATTCTGTTGAGGTGTATATCTAACTGTACGGTGCCTGACAATACCTTCATCTTTGCAGAATTCATCAAACTCTGTGGAACAGAATTCAAGCCCGTTATCTGTCCTCAGCCTTTTAATTTTCTTCCCAGTTTGATTTTCAACTAAAGCCTTCCATTGCTTAAAATGCTTAAACACATCACTCTTTTGCTTAAGCATAAACACCCAAACTTTCCTTGAATAATCATCAATGAAAGTTAGAAAATAATGAGCACCACCTTTTGACGGGACTTGAGAGGGACCCCAAAGATCAGAATGAATATAATCAAGAGTGCTTTTGGTTCTGTGAATTGCTATTTTGAAGCTCACCCTTTTTTGCTTCCCGAAAATGCAATGCTCACAGAATTCTACCTTACCAGTATGCTGGCCACAAAGCAAACCTCTTTGACTTAATAGGGTCATTCCCTTCTCACTCATATGTCCCAACCTCATATGCCATAATTTGGTTAGATCATCTTCTGACATAGAGGTGGATGCAGCAGCTGCGACACCAGTAATAGTAGTGCCCAAAAGGGTGTATAAACCTCCAGATCTTTTTCCTTTCATCAGAACAAGGGATCCTTTGCTGATTTTTATAACTCCACCTTCAGCTGAGTACCTACATCCATTTTCATCTAGTGTACCCAAAGAAATAAGATTTTTCTTCAAGTCGGGAACGTACCTGACATTTGTCAATGTACTATAAATGCCATCAAACAAGTTGGTCCCGAGAGTGCCAATCCCAACTGTCTTGCATGGAGAAACATTTCCCATCAAGACAACTCCACCATTAACTGACTCATATGTGGAGAAAAAATCCCGATTAGGGGTCATATGGTACGAGCATCCGGAATCTAAGATCCAATCATCTTTGGATCGTATGGCTTGCACAGATAGAACATAATCTTCAGACTCCTCTTTGGCAACACTAGCCTCTGTTGAAGTTTCACCTTTGGAAGACTCGTTTCTTGTCTTCTTTTTGATTCTTTCTCTGAGTTTCCAACAATCGGCTTTAATGTGACCCTTCTTGTGACGGTAGTTGCAAATCTTACTTTTGTTTCTTGACTTAGATCTGGATTCACCACGATTTTTACCAAATTGATTTCTTTCTTTTGGCCTTCCTCGGCAAGAAGACCCTCGCATTGATGTCCTTTCGAACTACCACTAGTCATATCTTTATCCATCAATTCTTTCGAGAACAAAGAAGATTTTACATCTTCAACAGAGATAGAATCTCTACTATATAGCATAGATTCTCGAAAAGTCTTATATGACGGCGGTAGAGAACAAAGCAAGAGCAAGGCTTTATCTTCTTCGTCTATCTTCACATCACTACTTTCTAAATCTATCAAGATAGAATTGAATTCATCAAGATGTGGTTTTATAGACGTACCTTCTACCATCTTGAGCATGAAGAGTTGCTGCTTCAAATATAGCTTGCTAGTCAGAGACTTCATCATATACAACGACTCTAATTTCAACCATAATGCAGCCGTTGTTTTCTCATGAATGACTTCTCGTAGGACTTCATTAGACAAGCTTAACTGAATTGAAGCCAGTGCCTTCTCATCAAGCTCTTGTTTCTCATCATCGTACATAGTGGTCGGCATCTTCTCCTTCCCAAGCGAGCCTTCGTAACCCTTGATGAGTTATAAGTGCTTTCATCTTGATCTGCCATAAATTGAAGTTGATGCTCCGGTCAAACTTCTCGATATCAAACTTTGCAGACATCGTGCTCTTCCAAAAAAATATCAGTGAATCTTAACACAGCTCTGATACCAGTTTGTTGAGGATCGCGGTAGATATCACTGATATAGTGCGGAAATAATATACCGACTCTGCAAAGAATAAATAAACAAAATATATACGAGAAGTAGAGATAGAGAGGAGCACACCGGGATTTACGTGGTTCGGAGGCGATATGCCTTCCTACGTCCACGGGCGAAGACAAACGACTTCCACTATATGAGAAACAAGTACAAATGATGGAGAATCTCTCAAGACCCGAAGCCCTTTACACCCTCAAACTCTCTCTATGATATCTCCTAAGAGAATACAAGAAATAGAGAGAAGAAGAGAATAGGGTGGTGGTGGCTCTCTCTTGCTAGCTTGGTCTTGTCTTGCTTATGTGTGTTATGTTTCTCCCCCTCCTCATGCCTTTATATAGAGGTGATAAGAACTCTCTAGATTTGGCTAGAAGATACCTTTTTGGGATATCTCTAGAAAATATCTAAGCACTCTCTAGATGTGCCTAGAAGATACTTGAGCACATTGGATGTGCCTAGAAGAGTCCGGAATAATCCTTGAGTTGACCAAGTCAACCTTTACAGGTGTTTTGTTGCGTGATAGATTAAGTTTTTGGTATAATTTTATGTTTTTGCACATGCATACATCTTTTACACATCTTCAACCTCTTTCATCTCATCTCCTTTACTTCTTTTATAAATTTTGCCTTTTTGACTTGTCGTCTTTTCCACCTTATAATTTTTACTTCCTCCATAAATTTAACCTTTTTAGTTTGTCACATTTTTTTTTACTTTTGACATTGTCATCTTACTTGTCACCTTTTTCACCTTACCACCTTACCATCTTACTTTTGACATGGTCACCCTTTTCACTTTGCCACCTTACTAGCTTTTCTTCCTCCACTAGCTTATTTTCTTTCTTCTCGAAGTAAGATGCATCCCCTTTAAATGGACACTCACACATTCATGAAAGAGGGTAAGTTCCAAACTCCCAAGAGGCTCTAAGCTCTCATATCTCTTTCTTCCCTCTCAACGGTTCTCCACACCCTCTCCTAGCCAATACATCCTCCCTCACTTCCAAACTCCCCGTCCCACCTCAAGAGCTACCCCTTGCCCTAGGGAACCCCACCAACAACCCCGAAAATCCAAGTTTTCACTATTTCTCTGCAGATCCATGATCTTCTTGGCTACTTTGAGAGCTTCTCAATTTTCATACAGAACTTTTCTTCGAGTTCTTCTTCTTCCTATGTGTTCTTGAAGGTTAAGACTACCTTACGGCCTGTTTGGTTGCAGTATCAAAATTGATACAATATCAATTTTGATATTGATATTCCATGAAGACGTAATATCAATATTAAAAATGATAGTATCAAGTTTTTTTAAGTGTTTGGTAATGTTATATCAATATTAAAATTGATATTAGATGTTTGGTAATACAATGCCAATATGTAAATCACTATTAAGTATTTTGATTGATCAGCGTTAAAATTATTTGTTAATTCCAAAATTATCGTTAAAATATAAAACTATTTTATATTATTAACACATTTAAATATATAATTAAAATTTTTAATTTAAATAATAAAATTAAAATAAAAACTATGATAAAATGATATAAAGTTGACCACTTTCAACAAATTGAAATGTCAAAATCTCATATTTTGTTGTCCATACTCTGTATAGTCATACATAAGCATAAAATTCAATCATAATTACAACAAGCATAAAATTTTACTGTCTATTAAATGTACCGACACAATATTCTAATACAGAGAAAAATAAATTGTATTATCTCCATTAAAATTATTATACACCTCATATTTACCCCTTATAGATCCATCTAAAATCCCCCACTTTCATATTAAAAAAAACTACAAAGTAGGCCTTGCTAGAAAATCACAAAAAAAAATATGTCCAAACCAAACCTTTGTGCATGCCAGAGTACTGGCCACCCAAACCCCTTTCATGCTTCCAACAATCCAGTTGTCAGCATGCACACCCTGACAACACCCAAGCTTGGCACCACAGCATCGCAGCTCAATCACCCAAGTCCAACACTACGAAACATCTCTTTGGAGCTATAAGCAAAGAAGATCACAAATGAAAAGAAGAGAAATCAAGAACTCCCTACAAGCATCCATTCATCTGATATTTTATGCATTTCAAATAAACAAAGATAGATCAGTTCATTCCTTGCCAACGCAATATGAATTATGAATGTTAACTGTAGCTAGTCAGAAGCAGCACCATGGAAGTAGAGAGAGATTTGGACATTGATTGCTTGCTAGTTTCCTTATAATGTTAGAAACAATTCCTTGCTTCCAACTGGTCCATGGATAAAAAGTTGTATGAGGTCGTTGACCTATTCTATCTTCATCTTCTCTCCAGAAAAGAAAAGCAAAGAGGATCAATTGGCACTCTGTAAAATGAACCCAGCAGGATAGTCTGTCTGAGGAAAATGGTTCACAGAACAAGATAAATAACAATTACTTCCAACATAGCTGAGGACGAATAGGACAGAACAGTACAGAGTTCACATCACAAGGATTCCTCTTCCCATGCCTCCAGTTTATTTTCCATTCACGGTGCACCAAAATTCTTTATTTTTTTAATTTGACGTATGTACAATAGCTGAAGCATATGCAACACCATGGATAGTTGGCAACCGTAAACTATGCCAAATTCCTATTCAAGGCACATGTTGCTTCCAATTTTAGGATATATAAACAAATATGCTTGAACTTATCCCAAAACAATAAAATGTTCGGACTCAAAATAGACTGACATTGATGCATGCAGACATAACTCAGCTAGGGTTACAAACTTACAAGAAAACAGAGGCAATGGACCAACAATACTCGAGACAAATATAATTATCACTAGGGTACATGGAAAAACCTCTGAGATGGCATACCAGCATCAAGAACAACACATCTGAGAAATCTAACGATGAAGTAGCCCAAGCATGAATACTGTTGCTTATTGAACAAAATTTTCAATTAAAAACAACTAAAATGGCATACAAGGTACCAACAACATTGTTCTTAATTATAAGGATTAAACCAATCACATTATAGCGCTTTGAATAAATGAGCAAACATTTATCTGTCTCCAATTTTATCCTCCGCTAGCATGTAGACTTATTCATTTCCAAACATGTGTCAAGAGTCAAGAGTGAATAGTTTTCAAGAAAAATAAAGAATATGCAATGAAGAGTTAGGAAATGGCAAAACAAGCATATGATAAAAGGTGAAAAGAAGATTGATGGATGTTGCCAAATGGACCTATATTCCTATAATGCCGGTAAGCACAATAAATAATTTATTTGGCTGTAAAAGTTCTCTATTGCCAAGAAACATAGAATAGAAATTAAGTGAAAATGAAGCATGGCGAGGCTTCTTTTGACTATCTTAGCTGCTCCCATAACCTAGGTGAGAAAAGTGATGAGATTGTGATAGCAAAGCAACATTTACTGAAAGATGGAGATGAGCGTCAGCCAAACAAAAGCCAAAAAGTAAATGGCAGAACAAGTAGTTAAAAAGATTTGCACAAATGAATGAGACAAGTAGAAAAAGCTATAAATGCATCGAACAAATGAAATCCCCTAATGGTACACTTAACAAACCGAAGTTGAGGAGTCGGTGGCAGAGTGGACAACAAAAAAAGAGGGCTTTGTCAACTGCCTGAAGGAGTTGGATGCGGAAGCTGCGAACATGGCTCAAGAGAACAGGAGGTTGCTAGAATTCCAGCAAGAAGCCAAGGAGGAGTATGCCAAGATGAGAGATATCATGAACCAGGTGCTGAACGAGGCTAATGTGGCCAAAACAGGTCTGGAAGTCTGTAGGAGAGAGAATGCCAAGTTGAAGGCCCTTCTTTTCGAGAAGGAACAGAGCTTGACTATCTTTGAAGCTAAGGCACCATTGATCGTCGAGAGTGTTGCCAAGGAATTGAACGGCGCTGATCTTGCGTCGATAGTAGGAGTTGAGGCAGCTACATGAAAGGAATGGGCTGCGGCAAAGTTCCTGGAGGAGCATCGGAGAAGTTACGTGTTGGCGCCATCATTCTCCCAACCGAACTGAGTCTGGAGACGGTCCGCCATGGCCAAAAATAGGGGAAGGCAGAGATTCAGTGGTGCGATTTACAACTCACTGATGCCGGCGAGGGTTCCACCTGATCACGATCACGTCGTTGTCGCAACAGGGACTGCTGGAGCTCCAACGCAACAGGGAGCTCGGCCGCAACTTGATTGGGACCTTCAAGGCGATCGTCGGTATAGAGAGGAGCGCGAGGGGATGAGGGTTTCAGGCTTCGACCGACTGAGAGAGAAGCGTGAGGTTTCCGATGAGGAATGTGAGCTTCAATCGATCAAGGGAGGAGCGCCGCAGGCGGTGAGGTGCGGGCTCTAGGGCTTCGACGGTAATCACGAGTTGAGGGTTTCGACGGGAGTTAGCCGCAGGTGGAGAGACGCGATCGAGAGTAGGTGGGAGCAAATAATATCATTTTTAATACAGGTACATTGCTATATTAAAATTGATACATGTTACTACAATTAATTTTAAAACCGTTACGGTTATCCAAACACATATTAGTGTTATGTTTCAATATTACTTTTAAAATTAATACTGATATAGGTAACTAATACGGTTACCAAACAGGCCGTTAAGAATGTGATTTTTGATCATTGGAGGCCGTGCACAAGTCAAGAGGAAACCTGGAAATCTCCTCGGACCCCTTTCTACGGTAAACCAGCGGATCATTTCTCTGCAAATCCATGATCTTATTGCCCACTTTGAGAACTTTCTGTTTTTCATACAGATCTCTTCTTGGATTTATTCTTCTTTCCACATGTTTAGTCTAATTTGTTTCAATTTGGAAGGTGCTCGTATCATTTGAGAAAAAGATCTATTCGGTGGGTTAAACTATCTAATTGACGCACATCCTTTGTACGTACGTAGGAAAGCTTCTTGAGAGATACAATGTCGAAATCCTAGTCTAATTCTTGACATACATCTTTTGCGGTGAAACGTAAGTCGATATTAAAGAGTTTTATATCACACTTGCAATGTTTCGGAGGAAAAAAAGGTGGATAAATATATATGGCACAACTTATTAATTCTCAAGACAAGCAATTTGCAACATACGGTACCATATATATATTGTGGTGTTAATTTTGCAGCAAATAATGATATATATATGTATATGTATATACGTAACAGCCTTACTCATCGGAGACGACTTGCAATTGTTATTATGTCACATGACACGCTGCTAATTGGGGGCCAGCCTGGTTTTATCCAAATCAAACCCACCTCTTAAATCAATAATATTCTCCCACTATATATATATGTCAACCGAATTAAAGTACTTGAATAATATTCTTCCACACAAGTATATATTTAACTGGAGATTTTCATCACAAAATATATATAGTAGCTAATTAATCAAGCCGGAGCAAAGATTACAAGCTGGGGTCGTGTGGACATGTTGGAAGCTGCTGCGGATCAGATTACAGGCCGATGGACATCACACATCACCGTCCTGATTATCACATAATACAACGAGGAGCGAGGTGACGCCCTAGCTACCCGGAGAACACCAGGCCGGCTTCCCGAACTTCACTCCGAGGGGCCCAGACCAGGTTGGCGTGGGGAAGGAAATGGCAGATGGGCGTCTCCCCGGGCTTCACCTTCAGCATGTAGAAGGACAGGTGCTTGGGGTTCCACGACGAGGTGTCCATGTGACAGACGGCGATGGCCTCCACCACCGCCCCGTCGGCGCCGGCCAGCTTCACGACGGAAGTCTTGGTGTTCTGGATGGAGTGGCAGTAGAACACGGCGAACGGCCACGGCAGCGGGTGGCACACCATGCTCCCACTGGCCGTGGAGAGCTTCTCCACCGGCGGCCCCGCCACGACGAAGTCCTGCTTCGTGGCGCCGCCGCCGCCCTTGGTCGTGACCTCGGTGGAGTCGACCCACAGGTCGTGGGTGCCGAAGGCGGCGGCGACGGAGTCGACCATGGACTCCAGCGAGGTGAAGCACTTCTTTCTCTCCCCCCTCACCGGCTTGTTCTCGCACGTCTGGAGCGTTTTCTCCATGGCCCTCAGCATGACGGGGTCGGCGGCGAGCTTGAAGTGGGCGGAGGCGATGGCGAGCTTCTCGGAGGAGAAGGGGATGGTGCCGACCTGGTGGCGGGGTACGAAAGGGGTGGCCGGAGCGGTCCTTGTCAAGTCCAGGCGCAGCTTGGTGCCGGGGCGTAGGTCCTTCTCCAGCCAGTAGACGGCGGTGTCGGGGATATGCTTCTCGTCCGCCTCAGCCCCCAGCTGAGAATAACCGCCCCAACAGGTATTCACTAAATCTTTGTGGTAGTCGTCCCCCTCTTGAGCCGCCCTCAGTACTCCGCCACCACCTGCAACGGCGTCCAAAGGAACACGTACGCACGAACTTCAGCCGAACACCACTGATCTCCAGTCTCCACCATGTATATATATATATAGAGAGAGCGGATCATCTCAGTCCCGGGATGAAGGGAGAAGTCTCAGTCCCCAATCAGAGGCGACAACATACCCCATCACTTAAGTGGCGGTTCAAGAACTGGTTCGGTGAACCGCTATCGAAAAGAGATTATTGAACTGCCACTTAAGTGGCGGGACATGTGGCCATCTCTAATTGGGGACTGAGACTTCTCCTTCCACTCCGGAACTGAGGTGATTCGATCTTATATATAACATATATATACAATCTATCTTCAAATTAATATATATATATATATATATATCCTATGATGATTAAGATGGTCTAAAATTAAGCTTGTTCACACGCAGGTTCGATCCGTTGCGTGAGTAGTACCTGCCGAAGGCTTTGGTTTGGATTAACTAGCATGGGAGGTTGAGGTGGCATCAACGAACTCGGAGAGGTCAAATATATGATCTTGACTGCGGAGAGAGTGGGTGAACATATATATGTACCGCACGAAGATTGTTAACTAACGCACGGTTGTTTGGCCAAACAGCTTGTCATTTAATCATTATATATATAGTATATCAAAACATGATCAACCATATTTCATGTTAAGAAATTAAATCGGCTGTGGATCAGTAACAACTTTAGTTGATTATTTTTCAAAGGTTAAGTTGAAGATAAACTGCTAAATTGAATGTCTTTCCGGCGAGGAAGTTTGGGCCGAAGCCAACCAGCTGGAGATGTGTCATGTCCCCCACACCAGTTCAAGTGTGACCAATATATCGAGGGGAGTGAGGTGCTCAACGTGAGAGAGGTAAGGAGCCGTGGCCCGTCCCCGTGGACTCGAGTAACCCATCCGCCGAGGTAATTCATTCGGACTCGATTTTTAAGAGAGCGGAGGAAATCCTCAGTGCCTCTAAACGAGAGAAAAATTTTAAATTAACATATTTTAAGATATAATTTGCACAAGTAACATAGTTAAAAAATTTTCGAAATTAATACAATTTCGTCAAAGTCAATATCCTAGATATCGACTTTAATCCATTGAAGTGAAGTTGTTACCTAGTGTAACGACTTTCACCATTTTTTTTATTTTTTCTGGACAGCAGCAACAGAAATCCCTACGGTAGGTAGCGACTTCACTTTTTTTTTTTTTTTGACAATGGGTAAAAGTCGCTGTACTTTCACCCCCATACCATATTATCCCCACGTTATAATTATTGAATATTAATTATATATTATATATTATTTTAGGTTATTTTAAAATAACATAATATAACGAGATACGATAATATATAATATAATATTAATATAATATATAATAATTGAACATAATAAAATTATATAATTATTTTTATATTATTTTAAAATAACATAATATAATAAGATGTGATAATATATAATATAATATTGATATAAATCTAGTACAATCAATAATTAGAATGATTCAGAGTAATTTAATATATCAATATCTTAAATTTAGAATATTTCTACGGTACTCGATAAGTTTAAATAATAAAAATATAGATGAAGATTGATATATTTATCACGAATTTAGAAATATAGAAGTGACCCATGGAAATAAATCGTTACCGACAACTACTACCCTACTAACAAGTTTACCGGAACATAATTACGTGTCAACAAACTTAGGAAATCAAAATATAATAATGTTAGAAAATCAACTATCATATCGAAAAGTAAGTGAAACATAGATAGATAAAATTAGTTTACCCATATAGCTTTAGAAGAACTAAAATAATTAATTTTTAAATTTTAATTTCTTCTTATTAGTTCATTTAAAATTATTATTAAGTGAGAGACGGGTATCACGACAGTCTCCCGGTCCGGGAGATCGAGGCGTTCCGTTCTCTCGATTTTTAATTAATAGTTAGACGAGAGTTATGTGTTCCAGCTAGCTGTATACTTGGCTGTAAGAGTTCTTTGACTGCCGACGGAATTGGGGTGTTGGGCAGCGCCGTCGTCCAGTACTCCTGCGGTGTCGGAGCCGCCAGCGCCGTCGACGTCCCTACCAGGGCCTGCATTATTGGCAGAGAGCAGCTCTATAATCGATAGGCAACTCAGAGAGAGAGAGAGGGGGGGATCAAATCGATCAGGCAATATTTTATCACGTACGGCGTAGAAGAGGACGGCGGCGAAGAAGACGGAGAAGGCGTAGAGGGAGGACGATCGAATCGATCTAATGAACCAGGCGATGATATGTATTAATTCTTACTGAGTAGAAGAGCACGGCGGCGATGTAGTAGACGGAGAAGGCCATCGCAGGTGAGAGAGAGAAGGGTGGGAGGAGGACGATCAAATCGATCTGATATTAACCAGACGCGCGATATGTATATATAATAATAATCTTACTGCGTAGAAGAGCACGGTGGCGATGGAGACGGAGAAGGCCATTGCCGTGGACTGCAGTACTGGCAGCTTCCTGCCGCTACGACAACTGCAAGCAACTCCCCTCCGGCGGGACGAGGGAGAGAAGAAGGGCCAGGGTGTGGGAGGAGGAAGAGGCTTCGGACGTCTATTTATACACCAGAAATGAAATTTCGTGTGACCGAAATGACATCGGCGTCTCCCTCGAATGAGTGCGGATCATCTCAGGTGGGCTCCTGAGGGAGCCCCTCAGGCCACTCACAAAAATGTATTGAATGCACATCATGTCAATACATTTAAGACCCATCACATCATGCATTCAATGTATTTTTGTGAGTGACCTGAGAGAGCCGCACTCCCCTCAAATTACAAGCTAACCGATCTCATACGTACGGTTGGTTGTCTGATTCAGCCTCGGATAATTCCGAAACAATTTCTTCCTCATTTCATTTCAGAAAAATTCGAAGCGCACAATAATTTTTTTAGACTTTCGTGATAAAAAATTATATTAAAATAAAATGTGAATCAAGTAATGACATAAAATTATCTATGTTTGGAGGGATGCGATAACAAGAAAGAGTAACTATTATATATGATCAAATAAATTAAGTGAGGGATCACGAGATAAAAGAAAGAGGTGAGATCCTTTTTCTCTTGTCTAAGAAAAAAATCGTTTTTAAAATATAAAATTGTCATGTTTGCCGAACATCTATTTTAACAAACTTTATTTTCAAAACGTAAAAATATAACAAAAACTCGATTTATCGTGCAACCGAATATCCCGTTAATTACAGCAAAATAGAACATACTTATACATACGAAAAAGCTGAGTTGCTTGTGTTCTCTTACGTACATATTTTTCAGCTGGGAATTCCAGCCCGAAGAAGAGAGCGCCGTTAATCGAATTTAAGTTGCATCACTGGCTATTATGTGTTTGGAATTTATTCGAACAATTCAACCAAAATGATACATGGTTTAGTTTATACTATTTATCCTCACTTGAATGATCTCACCGAACCCGGCATAGCTTATAAGATCTCAGGTGTATATTCAGGGGTGTGCACGAAACCGCTCGAATCGAACCAAACTGGCCTGCTTGGTTGGATTCAAACCGCCCATTTGATTCAACGGGTTCAGGGATCTCTCAAACCCGAACCAAACTAAATCAAACCTATCAAACTTATTTGTGATAAAATTATGTATACAATAATAATATATTATTGATAAAAATTTTATTTAAGGGGTTTTTAATTATGGGTCCTATTACATACCAAAAATTATTTAAAAGTCCCACCGTTATCATACTTATAATTTTAAAGTCTCAACGTTATCATAAATAAAATTTTATGTTCCCTCTGTTATCTCACTTGATCCATAATTTCTATTTCCCAAATTACCTTAACGGCACCATGAAACCCTCGATCCAACCCACCCACAGCGGCGCGACAGAGGCGGCGAAAGTTCCCCCTTTCCAAAGGCTCGCCTCCGTGAAACCCTCGATCAAACCCACCCACAGCAGTGACAAAGGTGGCAAAAGCTCCCCTTTTCCGCAGATTTTCCTCCTCCGTGAAACCATCGATTGAACCCACCCACGGCGGCAATAAAGGCGGTGAGTGTTCCCATTTTTTGAAGGCTCACCTCCTCCACGGAACCCTTGATTGAAACCCACCCACAGCGGCAATGTCGGCTTCCTTGGCCGGCGATCCCAGCGTTGCTCCCTTCTGTGGCTAAACATCACCTGTCTGACTCGTCGGATCAAGTCCTCGACTGGCTTGCGCTTGTGGCCGACATCTGAGCTGTGGCTGCACACGTAGCAGCATGGCCACCACCATCTGGAGCGTACCCTTTTTGCCATCGAAATCTACCTAGCGCACCGTCTTGCACTTGCCGTCGGAGGAGCCACCGTCAACATCTATATATTAAGGGTGACTTTTCTTACTCTGTTGCTTGGGATGGGGTAAAATGGGAAAGTGAGATTCAGACTTACATGAGTTGACGGGGTTAGTGGTTGTTAGTAGGGGCGGGAGTTAAATATTTTATGATAATAGGATTAATAAATAATGAATGGGATGGCTGGGACAAAAAAATAATTCGTCGTAAAATATGGGGGCCGGAGTCGATTTCCTCTTTATTTAAATATTCTTTAATATGACACTGTTTAGTTTTATAATCTATAACTACAAGAAGAGTATATATAAGTAATTAAACGTTTTTAATATTTAATTAATTTTTGATCTCGAATGGAATTGAATCAACTTGTGACTCGGTTAGATTTGAGTTTTTTTTTTTCCGATTCAGGTACAGTGGGAAAAGATGACCTCAAGTTGAATCGAACCGGGCTGTTAACATGTATAAATACCTGAAGTACGCATCTGTTGGACTTATAAATAAAAAAAGGGAAAATTGATTGGCGGTCCATTTAACAAAATGACTATTATCATTAGTCCGTTGACCACAATTCTTTAAGGAACAGTCCAATAATCAAAATAACTGTAACATCCGATCCATTTTGTGAAATCGGCGCTAGATAAATGTTAAAATGTCAAATACACCCATCCAGAAGACCGTTTGCTGGACATTCCTATAGGCGCTTATTCATTTCGCTTGTCCTAGGGAGACTGGTAAGACAATTTTGTGAACGGTGCATGATAAAATGTTTATTATGTTCTATTTTAAGTAGTTAATTATTATATTTGATATATATCAAGATTTAAATATAAAATATTAATTGTTTATTACATCATGATGATTATATATGATTTTAATCACTTGTAATGTCTAGAGCAAAAAATATTACAACTAAAAATGTATTTATTAAACCATTGTTACTATATTTTGTTTATGTCTATAAGATATTAATATGTTCTACCAAATATTTATTACATTATATTATATCAATGCTTAAATATAATATACATATTAATCTATTTATCATGTCATGTTTGACGTAAAAACTATTGTAATTCATTTATATAAAAATTTAAATATAACATATACAGTAATTTATGATTATCTTTTTTTAAGTTTATATTGATCGATGAATTTATATTATAACGAATATCATAATTAATTTTTGTTGTTCGTAAGTAATTAATTAAATATTTTATTTGTTTAGGTGGACTTTTTTTAATTAAATCTCTATTTAGGTAGACTTGATTTGATTGCCTATCGATATTATAATAATCAATGTTTTTGTTCTTAAACTTCTTCATTATATCATATATTTAATAATTTTATTGGGCCTTGAAAGAAAACAACCTGCAGGGATAAAATATCTCTTTTCAACAATAATCTCTTCTCCTCGTAACTTTTGAGCGGCATAAAAGACAGCTCACTTGGCTTATAACGTCTCTGCCTTTGGTTGCTGTCATTTTTGGAGCGGAAATGAAGGGGAATCTGAAAATGGGACCCCTTGTTAAACTGGAATTCATGTCGGACTATCGGTGAAAGCAGGTCCGTTGAAACGGACCGGACATTGATTTCTCCTAAAAAAAAAGAAGTAACAACTACAGCAAATCTAATCAAACAATCATATAAGCATTCGGATGAATTCATTTAACTTTCTCTAAATATTTAATTAAGAACCTGTTTAACAAGATGTAAGCAGAAGTTTAAAGTTCACCTAAAGACGGTTAAACTGATGTATTAACATTTCAACGGAGTTCAATGAATAAAACAAATGCATATTAAAATAAGGTTTAGTTTAAACATTAAAAAAAGGAGATTCGACGACAAGATAGTCCGGCAGTGATGGCGGCTGGCGGCGGTAGGCAACGGGGGCTCTCAAGGGATGGCAAGAGAAGAGATGGCAAGAGAAGAGAGGGAGATACGAGAAATCAAAAGAAGAGGGGGGGGGGTCTGGAGCCGATATTATTATCAGATTGGCCTAGTAAATTGGTAATCAAGAGGGGGAAGGGGGGTTTGTTATGGGTGTCAATGGGCCCGGCGCGGCGCGGCCCGGCTCGAGGTCGACCTATTTACGACTTGGTCTAAAATATATCGGCCCGGCCTTACTCAACTCGTACTACATTGTTGGCTCGGCCCGACCCAACTTTATATTTTATAGATAAATATTTATTAAATACGATGAATTGAATTATTTAAGATAATATTATAAAATTGATAGTAATTTAATTAAAATATGTTTTTAATAAGGAAAAGTGATATTTTTGAAGTACAAAATTAAAAATTATTTGACCCCGCTTCGTTCCATACGTCAGCTCGTGGGCTAAAACTTTTGGCCCGTGCAATGGCCTGCAGTCAGCTCGACCCGTGGACCCGCAGCCCGGCCCGGCCCATTGCCACTTGTACCGGTTGTGGACCCAATACTATTGTTATATAGATTGGCCTAGTAGTTAAAATAATCAAGTGGAAGGATGGGAACAAAAGGGGCTGAATTATATGGCAAGGGGATGATGGCCCCCGTTCCCCTTTGATATATAGTATATTTTCTGTCATATTCTTTCTCAACCGAATTAAAAAGGATCTCGTACCTCGAAAATGAAATTCCACCCACCTTGACAACAAGTTGATCCCAATTCCCAATCACGAAGACAGTTAATTGCGGATAAGTTAGATACATTGATTGATATCTATATATATAAACTGATTGTTTAATCCGTGTAGTGTTTGAAATCAAACCAAATAGATAATATGTAACTAAAAGTATAAATGATGTTGTCATATTCAGGACCCATTGAATTCCCTTTAGATAATTGAGAGGAGACCTCTTGCCCTATAAATTTAAACTTTTGGAGGCAATTGGTGACCTCTCCAAGCAAAATTATAGAGCAGCATAATTTACACAGTGCATTTCTACCTGACACCCATAATCATTCCTGTCCCGCTGTAGGCACCCTCCCGGTGCATCCCGACGAAACCCCGTCGAGTCACGATCACCTCAGTCCCGCCCGCGGTTGTGCGTGTACCCCCATCCGACGTGAACAAAAAAAAAAAAAACACACACACACACACACGACACCCCCATGCGTGGGTGGGGGTGTGGAATGAGAGAGTTCCCTCCTCATGTGAACTAAGTGCCGATACGATTTGCGCTAACCTTATGGTAGGAGAATGTGAGAGTTCGATCTCACTTCATGCTAATTATATTTGACAAGCGCCGAAGAAGAAGAAGAAGAAGAAGAAGAAGAAGAAGAAGAAGAAGAAGAAGAAGAAGAAGAAACTTAATATCCACACTTTGTATTATCTCACTGAATTTCCTTTTTTTTTTGAACAGATACAAAGCAGCACACTAAAAAAACTTGCAAATGGAAGCGGCTGAGAATACATATATAGCCTCGGAACCCAGACTCAACGACCACCTAGCAAGAGTACGAGCTACTTAATTAATTACATAACTTGGGTACAAAAACAATAGAGATATTAAAGGATTTACGGAGGATATGCTTGCATATCCGTCGATAACACCTTGGGCTCTCCATCATGGGTGGCACTGGGCCGGGCCGACCCGCGGGTTTGCAGGTCGGGCCGATTGCGGGTCATTTGACGAGCCAAAAGTTTTGACTCCCGGGTTTTAGTCGGGTTGACATACGAGCCGAAGTAGGTAGATATGATCATTTCCAACTTTTTATGTCAAAAATATCACTTTTACTTATTAAAAATATATTTTAATTAAATTACTCTCAATCTTATAACGTTATCTTAAATAATTAATTTTATCGTATTTAATAAATATTTATTTATAAAATATAAAGTTGGACGACCCATTATTGATATACACATTGGCCTGACAAATAATTTTCAAGGCGCTGAATAGGGACAAAAGGGGGGCTGAATTATACGAAGGGGAGAGGCCCCCCCCTCCCATGTTTATTGATTTTGGTCATTTTCTCAACTCCACGGCATACTTACCTTGAAAATGAGACTCCACCAACTTATATTTATTATATATGTATGGACAAGATGCCGGTCTCAGTCAACACGTCACCTTAATTATGGGTGACTCAGACCGTGGCATGATAAATTATGGGAGTGTTTGTTTACGTGGTAATTTGAGTTTTTGTTATAATCTTATGTTTTTTAAAATGAAACTCGTTAAAAGAGGTGTTTGATTATTTTTATATATTTTCAAAGTGATTTCCTTCTTAGATAAAAAAAATGATCTCACTTCTTTTTTTATCTTGTGGTCTCCCACTTTGTTTGATCATATATGGTAAGTATTTATTTTTTTTGTTATCACATCCCTCTATACATGATAATTTTTTTGTTATTGGTTAGTTCATATTCTATTTTAACATAATTTTTTATCATAAAATTGTAAAAAATTTATTGTACAACCAAACACCTCATTAGATTTTCTCTAAAAAAATTGTGAGAAGACTTGTTAAAAGGTATTTGGAAGTACACACACTTCTATAAAAAAAAATTTCTTGAACAAAAAATAGGGGAGTCCTCTTTTTTTTCATGATCGAATCAAAGATAATATTTTTATGTCTTTAACTATCTTTAATTTTATTTTAATATATAATTTTATCATAATATATGTACACAAAATATTACGCAATCAAACACCCTCTTGGATGAAATATGGCTGAGAGAGATATCTACGGGAATATTCCTTCCAGATTTGATTTCTTTTGTCACTTCACTCTTCTCTCGAACCAACATATATAATCATTAAATTACAATAATCTCCGGACTAACTTTAATATGTGTAGATCCTCGAGTGACTCCTTATGGGGTGTGTTTGGTTACATGATAACGAAGGTTTTTATTTTAATTTTTATAAATTGTAAGAAAACTTGTTAAGGTAGATGTTCGATAACCATGACAATTTTATGTTTTAAAAGTGATTTTATTCTTAAACAAAAAAGAGGATTTCATCTCTTTCTTTTTTTCTTGTGGTCCCCCACTTTGTTTGTTCATGCATAGTAGTTACTCTTTTTTGTAATCACATCTCTCCCAATGTGATAATTTTATGTCATGGGTTGGTTTCCTTTTTATTTTAATATAATTTTTTATCATAAAAATGTACAAAAAATTATCATGCAATCAAACACCTCGTTAACTCTGTCTCGTTTTACTCATGTTGTGCTAACTCTGACTATTTGAAAATTTTAAAATAATTATGTTGAGTCACACGAAGACTCAAGTAGATGCTAACCCTTATCTCGTCAATCGGATAGATATATAATCTAATTTTATTCCATAGCATATTTTAATCAAATTCATCGAACAAGTACCAAGTATCAAGTAGTTACCCCTCCCCCCCCCCCATATATATATAACAGATACATATCAAGCAGGTATCAAGTAAGCCATGAGCATATGTAATCATACACTGGGCACACATCAAGTCCCGGCCATGAGTACGGGTAATCATGTCTTGAGTATCAAATCAGGTCGTATATACCATGAGCCTAAATAATCATATATTTGATTTCAAATCAAAGTCATACCACGAGCATAGATAATCCACTACAAGAAACTGGGTCATTGGCGACGGGTTATTGGCGACGACTTTTTAAAACCGTCGCCAATAATGTTAAAAGCGACGGCTAAATTAACGTCGTCGCTAATAATTGGTAAATAGCGACGGCTAAATATAGCCGTCACAAATTCTTGGTATTGCGACGGTCTAAGCCGTCGCAATACCCAGAAAACGACCCGTGCGAGTTTTTTCCTCGGAAAAGTGGCGACGGCTTCATACGCCGTCGCTAATAATATTAGTGGCGACGGCTTAAGCCGTCGCCACTAATTCAAGGTGACCGTTGAACGGTCGACTTTTGCCGCCGTCGCCAATGTAACTTATCATGTTATTGGCGACGGCTTCAAAAGCCGTCGCCAATAAGTTTGGCTTAAAAAACCCTCGACGCCCTCCTTTCTTCTCCCCGCCATTGACTCCCCCCGCTCTCTCTCTCTCTCTCTCGCGCACGCTCTGACGCCAGCGCCGGTCGCCGCCGCTTCAGCCGTCGCCGCCGCCGTGGCTGCCGCTGTCGCCGCCGTCGTCGCCGCCGCCGCCGCCAGCATTTCTGCACCCTCCCTGCGCCGTAGGGCACCGTGAAGGGAGAGCTACGAGGAAGCCGCCGTGGGTGTCGCCGGCTCCGCCGCCGCCGCCGCCGCCGCCTCCTTTGTGCCGGATTTAAACCCTACTTAGGGTTAATCGAACCTCCTTTGAAGTATACATCTTCAACAAACGAATTTTTGTTTAATTTTTTTCCTATACATCACAAAGCATATATGCAATAGATATGTGCCAAACATCCCAAACAAATTAATAGGTTAGGACTTACTTAAACCAAATATGTAGCACCTTGATCACTTTAATTATTTAGGAGATAGAACAAAAGTAGATATGTGCATAGAGTTTCAATTATATTATCACTAAGTTTAATACCGATTTTGCTGAAAAGTTAGATATTAAAAGGAAAACTAAGAGAATTTTTTATGGGCTTAATGTGAAAATATAAACTTTTAGTTGTCACTTAATTTAACTTAATGCAATATCCTTAGAACTTAATTTTTTTAAATGATTACATTAAATGACCTAAATGACCTAAATGACCTAAAATGACTTAATTTTTTCTTAGATGTTTACATTACATGACATAAATGACATTAAATGACCTAAATGACCTAAATGACATTAAATGACCTAAATGACCTAAAATGACTTAATTTTTTCTTAGATGTTTACATTACATGACATAAATGACATTAAATGACCTAAATGACCTAAATGACATTAAATGACCTAAAATGACTTAATTTTTTCTTAGTTTTCATGTCTAACTCTTCGTTTGTGATAAAAATATTTAATTGGTATGTATAAACATTTATTGCTCAACAACAAGTCTAATTTTGATCATTTTATCTCTTTTTCAGGAAACTTCAATCGAGATATACACTTGAGAGTTTCTTCTTTCGGTGGAGGTTCGGTTATATTGATTTCTTTATTAAATTAACATTTCTTCATTGTATTTCAATCTTTTAACAAATTAAGATGAGTAACTTAGACAAATCATGGATGCATATTCCTAATAGATTAGATTCTAGATATATTCAAGGGATCGAAGAATTTTTAAACTATTCTTTTAATGATTCTAGAATACAATTTAGACATGGACAACATAACGATCTAATACAATGTCCTTGTAAAAAATGTTGTAATACAATTATTTTTAAAAGAAATGTTGTCAAAGAACACCTAATATGCAATGGTATATGGTTAAATTATCAAAAATGGATATGCCATGGTGAAATTGAAGTCAATATGATAAATGAGGACATTTCAATTTTAAATGAACCACAAGATAATTATGTAGATGATGAGGTAATGGAAATGTTATAAGATATTCAAAATAATGAATCTTCTATTCGACATAATGAGGAAGAACACAATGAAGATAATTTTCAATATTCCAAATTATTAAAAGATTTGGAACCCGGAACGGGCCTCGGATTGGGCAATCCGGCCTCGGATTGGCCAAAAAATCTAAGTTTCTCAATCCGAAGCCGGATTGCGCGATCGGAACCCGGAACGGGCCTCGGATTGGGCAATCCGGCCTCGGATTGGCCAAAATATCTAAGTCCCACAATCCGAAGCCGGATTGCCCGATCGGAACCCGGAACGGGCCTCGGATTGGGCTATCCGGCCTCGGATTGGCAAACAAATCTCCATTTCTCAATCCGAAGCCGGATTGCCCGATCGGAACCCGGAACGGGCCTCGGATTGGGCAATCCGGCCTCGGATTGGCCAAAAAATCTCCATTTCTCAATCCGAAGCCGGATTGCCCGATCGGAACCCGGAACGGGCCTCGGATTGAGCAATCCGGCCTCGGATTGGCCAAAAAATCTCAATTTCTCAATCCGAAGCCGGATTGCCCGATCGGAACCCGGAACGGGCCTCGGATTGGGCAAGGAGAAATCAATGAACGTTATGAAGAACAAATAACTACATTGAAACAACAATTGGACAACCAACAGAAATCATTCCAAGATAATTTCGATCGCCTCAATCTGATCATTGAAGGCTTGACTCAAAGGTTCCCGACTCCTGATGTGCCATCCACATCGGGGCATCCTCCGCCTCAACAAACAGAGGACAGAAATGGCGATGACGACGAGGACTACGAGGATGCCGAGGAGAGTGAAGATGATGATGAAGATGAAGATGAAGAAGATGAATAGATTAAGATGTATTTTTTACTCTCTATGAATGTTATTCATATGTATCAAAACATTTTGTGTATGAATGTGATTTTGAATATGGTATGTGAATATGAATTTAAATTTGGTGAATTTCAATTTTGGTATGTTAATGTGTGATGTTTCATCCTAATTCGGTGTCCGTTCCGAGTTTGAAACGAGCAATCCGGCACCGAAATTATTAATATAAATCAATTTTTGGATTGGTAGATCCGATTTTAGATCTTTATGAAAGTTTCAAGAATGATTGATTTTCCGGATTGGATCGTATAATTGATCCAATCCGGCCAATCGAATTATTTTTTTTTCAAAAATTTATTATTGGCGACGGCTTTCTATAGCCGTCGCCAATAAAGTTATTTGGGACGGCTAAAGCCGTCCCGAATATTAAAAACAGCCGTCGCAATACCAGAGAAAAAATTCCGGAACCCGCGATGTGGGGTTTCTGCTTTCCATTTGCGACGGCTTACGTGGCCGTCGCAACTAAATTTATTGGCGACGGCTGGTTAGCCGTTGCCAATAAAGTTATTTGGGACGGCTAAAGCCGTCCCTAATATTAAAAACAGCCGTCGCAATACCAGAGAAAAAATTCCGGAACCCGTGGTGTGGGGTTTCTGCTTGCCATTTGCGACGGCTTACGTGGCCGTCGCAACTAAATTTATTGGCGACGGCTGGTTAGCCGTGGCCAATAAGATTATTTGAGACGGCTTAACCCGTCCCAAATAACTTCATCCGCCGTCTAATCCCCTTACCGTTTGCGACGGCTTAAGCCGTCGCCAGTAAAGTTATTGGAAATGGTCGTTTTGCTAATAACTTATGCGACGGCTTACAAGCCGTCGCCAATAAACGTACTAGCGACGGCTTAACAATAGCCGTCGCTAATATTATTGGCGACGGCGTTATTTGCGACGCGTTTGCGACGGCTTTGAAGCCGTCGCTAATGATTATTAGCGACGGCTTTTCGGTTTTTTGAGACGGCTTACCGCCGTCCCTAGTAACCTATTTTCTTGTAGTGATCATGTCTTGGGTATCTAATCAAGTCGTTTATCAGGTGTCAGATATCATTTATCGGACCAGTGAATATGTATCAGAACAAGTAGATATGCGCAAGACATGCATCAGAGCACTTGTACCTTCGCAATTGCATGCATCATATGTTTATGTCATCATATGTACTCAAGTGCAAATTGTTTATCCTCGTAACATATTTCATGTAGAGCTTAATATGTTAATTTGTACGCGCAAATCATGTTGATAAAATAATATTCATATACTCCAAATAATCATAATTATTACAAATATTGTCACACTTCTAGCATACATTCAAAGCATGTCTTAACAAAATTTCATCCAAACTTAAACATTCTTGGAGGCAATTAGTAACCACTCCAAACAAAATTAAAGAGCAGCATGATTTACACTGTGTCCTTACCACACACAAACACTCCCATGTGAGGTGAGGATGTGCCGCCATCACAGATTGTTGGATGAGAGAGCTCTCTCTTTCGCAGATTGAGAGAGTTCCTTCCTCCGTTCGGTCCCATTTCATGCTAGGTATGTTGACAAGCGAATTTTCAAGATACAATAAAAAAAATCATAATCAATTTCTAACGGGGTGTTTGGTTACACGATATTTTTTTTTACATTTTTATGATATGAAAATTATATTAAAATAAAAAGTGAACTAACTCATGACATAAAATTATCATATTTGGAGGGATGTGATAACAAAAAAGAGTAACTGTCATTCATGATCAAACAAAGTGAGGGGACCACAAGAAAAAAGAAAGAGGTGAGACCCTCTTTTTTTGTTTAAGAAGAAAATCACTTTCAAAAACATAAAATTGTCAAGGTTGTCGAACACATCTTTTAACAATTTTTCTTACAATTTTTAAAACTTAAAATAAAAATCTCTATTATCATGCAACCAAACACCCCCATAAGATTTGCTTAAAATATTACTACCCAAATATTGACGAGAAAGAAAACACAGACAGAGTGTAGACATTCGATGCATAAAGAGACCAAATCGCATCCACTTCACGCTAAATATATGTTAAACAAATTTATAAATTTGAATACATCATTTAACATATTTTATAAATTAAACTTAACATTAAAACTATTCAAAAGATCACACGTTTGTACGTCTTTTTTTTTTTTTGACTATAGTAGACCCTAAATGTCATACCTAAATTTTAGGCTAGCTAGTTGAATATTTTTTGAAGATTCAGCTGGCAAAAATTTTGAAGTCAGCTAATTATTTCAAGATGAACAAGACATTCTTCACAAGACTGTCAATTGGCCGGCTTGTCAGGTCAACCAGCTACTTTGATTGTCTTCTATGCCACATGTATGAGCATTAATTTAAGACGTACGGCTGATTGAATATATATATTTATGTGTAATAACATATATAATTGAGCTGACGACGCATGCAACTAGCTAGGCCTTTTGTTCTTACCGAGGAAGATGACACACGCGAGAAATCGGTCGAAGGGGAAAAAAGAAGAAGATAAACAACATAATTTTATTACGTATCATATAACGACCTCTTGATGTTGAGAACATATATATCAAGCGTGTGTTTTTAGGCGAGTGTGAGAGAGTTGAGTTAGAATCATTTATTTTTCTTGTATATATATGTTCTGGTTTGTTTAGATATTCAACCGACAACAGACTCGGTCTATATATATTTGAGCCGTAACTTAACCTTGAGAAGGAACTCACACATCTTTAATTAACTAGTTAAAGTACGTGCTTCGCACGTATACGAACAAAAGAAATTAAATATTCAAATAAATAAAAATATAATGTACTAAAAATATATATATATTTATTATCAAAATATTGAGTAACATAAATTTTTAATTTGTTTCAATTTAAACAAGAAAAAGACATCTGAACATATATGTCAAACCTGTCCTTGTATTAAAGAAATTTCATACTGAATCTTAGTTCAAGAGGGTAGACTTTTCTGTTTATGACATCCCTCTGTCATCCTATGAACTGAGGTTAGCAGCAGTCATGAAGCTGATATTTTCATTGAACTTGTTCACAATTGCTACTTAGAAGTATACCTTTTTTTTCTTTTTTTTTTGAACAGTGGTGGCTCAGTGGCCAAGGACCCGCCGCGCGTGCGGGTGGCGAGGGTTCGAGACCCCTCGAACCCACAAGTCGCCCCCCCATGGGGGCGCCCGGCTTGCAGCCGCCGGGAGGCGATACCCGGACCTCGTGCCCCCATACACGAGGCCGTGCCAACCGAGCGACGCTAGGTCGGCTACTTAGAAGTATACCATGAACCCTTTTTGACAAAAACTCGGGCAGTTATATACTTGAAGCCCTTGAAAGATTCTGATTTCAAATGCACTCAGGCATTCTTCCACCTCTTTTTTTTGAAAAGAAAGATATACAAGAGAGAAAAGGAACAATTAATAACCCTCCTGATATATGGCATAAAACACGATGAGAAGTAGATTAGCAGAACCTGGAACCTACACATATAACTTGGAAATGGAGAGACCAATCACCTGGAACTTGCATGTATAAGCGGAAATGGAAGTGAAGAGAAGTAGATCGACGGGAATGCACTCTATTCTAACAGAAGATCCGATTGTTTGGATCCACAAGGATCTTTGCCAGAGTCTGTGAATTAAAATGTTATTTTTCATATTAGAAAGTCAAAGTAAGTATAAAGGCAAATGGATCTTTTCTCTCTAACTCTCAAGAATGAGCATCCCTTCTTTGTATTTCTGGCTCTTCACATGAGAAGTCTCCTAAAAATGAATAGCTAGGTCAGCAAGTGTAAATAAGACAAAAGGTAGTATTAAAGTTAACATGTTTCACAGAATTCTATCCAAGAATGGAACCACAAGAGACAGATGAAATGTCACTCTGAGATATTCATAGCCCAACAATATCTCTTTCTTTTTCATCTTTCCTATTGTTTTGGCCATCAAAATTCAAAATATATCAAAGTAAATAAACAAGATCAGGTGTAGATAATCCTGAAAACTCATTTGATCTAAAGACCAAAGGACTTGTGCTGTATGATTCAGAAAACCCCAACCCTTTCCATTAATTGATACACTAATCATGTATGGTTGCATACTACCGATATATACAACCATGAATCTATGATATAGTCAATACACGAATATACATAAGATGTAGTACATCTGCTTGTTAAGAAATTGGTAAAAAAATTAAAAGGAAGCAACAAGTTTACGACTACATATTAGAGAGTTGCGATATATTGCATTATATTTATAGGTTGTTGTTTAAGAAACTCCCATCAAGGTCAAGAAAATTTTATTAAAGAAGAATTATGGCTTACACGTCCTCCACTCACCTGCATGTAACACAAATAGTTCCAATCAATAGAAATGTTACGTTCAGTGTCACTTGTGATGTAAAGAAGGCAAAGAAGTAAAAAGAGAATATGAAATTTTAGGATTTAATAAAAATTTGAACAAACCAAGAAATTTTGCGAATCTATATAAACTGATAGGTCTGAGAATAAAATAAAATCATATCACAAATTTAAAATTCTGATAGTAAAATTTTTAAACTAAGAGGACTCTTAAATATAAGATTAAGATCCAAAACCAAAAATCAAAACTTAAGAAACCTTGAAGATTGAAGTCAAAAAATAGTAACTTTGAAATCAATGCCCTCTAAATATTAAAAGTGAGCCCCTCAATACCTGAAATCCCATTCATAAAAAACATCCAATTTGAAAGTCAAGTTTAAAAATCCCCCAAAACCAGGAAGTTTCAGCATCTTAAAAAAATAAAAATTAAATCAAACAAAGCTCAAAACATTCAATTCTGATTCATGAAAATTCAAACCTACTCCAAAAAATGGAATCCTAAGTTCAGAGAACAATAAGTAAAATAAAAAAACGTATCTAAACCAGAAATCTAACCTAATACATAGAATTATATAAAGTTTAATGCCCTGTTTGGTAACATTATTGGGTACCTCTATCACTATCAATTTTAAAATTGATATTGATAGGAACCAATAAGCAGTGTTTGGTTAATTGTATCAATTTTAAAATTTGTAATGCAAACAAAGTATATATATAATATAAGTGATAACTTGTATTACTTTTGATATTGATCATGAATGGTATTTTTTTTTGTTATCATATTTTTCCAAACATGATAATTTTATGTCATAAGTTGGCTCACTTTTTATTTTAATATAATTTTTTATCATAAAAATATTTCATGCAACCAAACACCCCCATAAGGGTCTGTTTGTTTATGGCCCGTTTGGTTACAGTATCAAAAATGATACTATATTAATATTGATATTGATATTTCTAGAAGATGAAATATCAATATCAAAATTGATACAAGTTGACATTTGTATTACACAACATGTGTTGTTTATAATACAAATTTTAAAATTGATACTATTATCCAAACACTTCAAATTGATTATCAACAATATCAATTTTAAAATTAATAGTGATAGATGTGTCTAATACTGTTATCAAACAGGACATTAACCTGCCCCATGCGCCAATTTTTGGAAAAATAACATCAATTAACTCATTTAGTTGTACGTAAAAATTGAATCATGTAAAATAAAATACCTCCCACCAATCTCGATTTTGGCATCCACTAAAAAATACAGCGATGCAGTTTTCGGCAGCGTAACTCTATTAATATATATGTTATTTAATAAAATAGTATTAAATAGATATTATCAAATTTAATAAGTTTACATGTTGAAATTAATTCAGTATATAACAAATTTATTTTATTCTTTATGTTAGAAAAGTAAAACCTTTATTAAAAGTTATTTTATTATACAAATTACTTATTTAATAAAATTTTAATTGAAACTTGAGCTTGCAGGTAATTAAACTATTTTAGCTAAATTATTATATATAAAAATTACAAGATCACTTTATGTTAAACTGTTACATACTATATAATTTATTTAGTTGTTCGTGTATGGTAAATTTTCAAAATATATTTTTTGAGTATTTTAATAAAAATTTTAATATTAGTAATTATTTCTAAATATTGAAGCAAATAAATAAGGATGCAATCGTAAAATTTTACATAAATGTTAAAAAATAATTTGTAGATATCAAAATAACTGAAAACAATTTATAAAAATAATTTAAAATAACAAAAAATATATATTGTTTTCATAAAAATAGTTGACTAATATCTAAATAATAAATTATATTTCAAATTTCAATGAAAAACAATTTGATAGAAAATAATTCACTTAATTTAGTTTTTAGCAAAATTTTGTTATAAATAAATATTTTAATTATATAAATATTAATAAAATTATCTATAACTGTTATGCTCACGTTGAGGAGTTTGATAATTTTTTTTAGAAAACGGACAACCAAATGACCAATAATGCTTTTGATTTCTTTGGAAATAGTATTTCGTAAAAAGTATTTTCTTTTGTTTTGGTTTTACGTGAAACCAAATGGACCCTAAATTCTTTGAACATGACATGACAGTGGTGTGAAAGAGTTTCTAAATCCAATTATGACCACTGGATATTGGGAATCGGGTTTTCCTTACATGAAATAAGAAAATAAAATTATGAAAAGTCATCATAGCCTTTATCACTTTTTTTTCTTGAGGTTGGGAATATCACATTCATTAAAAAAAAGGGGGACTGCGATTTATCTCATGATACAAAAAGGTTGGCAATATCACATACAATAAAAGTAAGCCATCTCTACAGAAGCCAAAAAGTGCGGAAAAGGCCCTAAATCAATGTTAATCTCATGATGCACCCATGATATGTTGGAAATTTGAAACAACCAAATGAAACAAAGAATTGGCTCTTAACCTGACTTTGTGATATGCCCATGTTCGAAGAGGGGCAGCTAATTCCAATCAAAATAGAAAGTAAAACCCAAAATAATAAAAACAACTTGTGGACATGCAATAGAATAAAAACAGATCCAGCCACACCTGTCTGATATTCAAATAACCACCAATTGGAGTCAAGGAATAAAAAATGCAACGGAGAGGGTATGGAAGTAATCACCCCGGGCTCACCTCCTTTTCAATCAGGATGGTGAAGAACCGCTCCACTTGGACTGCAGACATGCCCCTTGATGTTGAGGAGGAAGAGAGCCAAGAGGGCCCTCGCTATAGGGCTTTGTCGGTGAGGCGATAGTTGCAATGGAGACGGGGACGGTGCTTCAAAGAGGCCATTGCAAGATCAGATCTCACCCATGATCGTGGGATTTAGATCTCCAATTCCCGACAGGGGGGATCTTGTAGCTACGGTGAAGGAGGTTGGCAGCAGCACGCGGAGAAGGCGATGATGTAGAGGGATATGAAGGTAGTGCGTTGGTCTCCTTGCAGAGGCAGAGAGAGAGATAGAGAGAGAGAAGGGAACTGCCGCGGTTGAACATTGAAAGGGTGCAGGTAATGGGATGCTAAGGAAGGTTGCCGATGGGTTGAAAGTAAAAGGCCGCGTAAAGAGCTTTGCAACGGCCGCGTAAAGGGCTTGGCAAAGGAGAGAACGCAGGGGCTCTATCGACGGTGGCCTGGCGAGATGACACCGATCGGACGCTCCAAAGGGGAGAACGAAAAATGGAGTACTCCTTTTGAGATGGAAGCCGAACCCTCCCGGCTGACGACGGGAAAATACTCGATGGTTGGTAACGGACGACTATGGAGACGGCAGGTTGTGTGGACAAGGAAGAAGCCATTGAAGTTTAGCATAGGGAAAACCGGCGCCCAAATATTGCGAGAAGAAAGTAGTCGGCGGAAGAGGTGGGCGCACAGGTCAGTGAAGGAGAGTAGTCGACGTAGGGAATGGGACGCAGGGTGGAAGGTTGCTAGGGGAGGTTAGGAAACGGTCGCCCAAATATTGCGAGAGGAAAACAGAGATTGGCTTACGGAGAACAACGGAATGGTACAACGGATGAGAGTAAGCGGAAGGGGCGGGCGTACAGGTTGGCGGAAGGAGCGGACGAGAGGGCGGAGGCGGCCGATGTTGATGTAGGTGAAGGATGCAGAGGGGAGGATGGAATCCGCTGGGTCCTCTGGGAGGCTCACCATGGAGGCTTCATCTTCACAGAGGTTGCGGAGGAGAGGTCGGAGGCGGCTGATGTCCATCGAGGCGAAGGATGCAGATGGAAGTCTCGAGAGATAGCATGAAGACTCGCGAAGGTGGCGGCCGAACCCTCAATGATCCGACGGTCAAAAAATTGAAGGACTAAAAATCGGTAGGCTCATGAAGGCGGATGGCATATAGGCACTCAACGGTGACAGAAAAAACACCGAATGATCCGACCGTCGAAAAAGAAAGGACGAAAAATTGGTACTCCCACTTCTTATATTAAGTTAGATTAGATAAGGATAATACTAACGGCCGTCACCGTTATACGTAACGGTAACGACCGAAGAAGAAAAATTGCCACAACCGTCGAGGAGCAACAGAACGGACTGATCCACCTTACCATCTATGAAATTCAAACTCGAGTTTGATCTAAACTCATATACCGAGCACATGTTTAAGGAACTCGAGCTTCGGAGTAAACTCGGATCGATTTAATTAAGATATTTAGTTATGTACTTGGGAGAGTTTGCTAGATGGTAATATTTATGAGATCAAGTTCATAAGAATATGCTCTCTCCTCCTCTTGTAATCACTGGATCGATGAGCCGCAATAATGGTGGACGACCCATTATTGATCGATATACACGTTCCCCCGAACAAATCATTTTCAAGGCGCTGAATAGAGAGAGAAAAGGGGGCTGAATTATTATATGAAGGGGAGGGCCGGTCCATCCCCCATCTTTATTGATTTCAGTCATTTTCTCGACTCCACGACGTACCTTGAAAATGAGACTCCACCAACTTATATATCATATATATATACATATATATATATATATATATATATATATACACACACACAAGAAGACACGGTCTCAGTCAAGACGTCACCTATGGGTGACTCACGACTGTGACATGATAAATTAGGTTTTCTCTAAACAATTGTGAGCAGACCCGTTAATGGGTGTTTTGGAAGTACTCACTCCTATCCTAAAGTTTTTCCTTGAAGAAAAAAAAAGGGGGGGAGGCCTCTTTTTTTTTCATGATCTAGCCAAAGATGATATTTTTGTCTTTATTTTGTTGTAATATATAATTTTATTATAGGTTGTAAAGGAATATTGTGCAAAATCGAACCCCCCGTTAGATGAAATGTGGCCGAGAAAGATATCTACGGGAATGTTTCTTCCGAATTTAAATTTTTTTTGTCACCTCACTCGTAATAATCGGGTTTTAACAATAATAGTATAGTTATTATACACATTGATATTATTGTAAAGATAATGATTAAAAAATATATTTAATTATTTTATTTTTTTTCTTTTTTTTACGCCAGTGTCTTAGTTTGTTAAGATTTCTAATATCATTAAACTTATTCTAATATCTGTACAACTCTTCTCTGGATGAAACTCTCTCTCTCTCTGTATAATTCTATCTTCTCTCCACCGTTATCTTCTTCCTCTCCTGCCTTATTCTGCTGTCGCCCATCGTCTTCTTCCCTCTCCTTTTCCTTATGTCGTCAACCGCTGCGTCACCAGCCTTCTTTGTGCTGCACGCCAGCGTCGCCATGTTGTTTGTAATACCCGGCAGTTTTAAAAAAAAAAAAAATTAATTTTGGTAACCCCCCCTTCCCTCCCCGTCCCGAACTCCTCGCCGTCGTCCCAGCGATAACGCTGGCCACCCCCCCGGAGCGTCGCGATCTCCCCCCCCTTGCCGGTTTCGCAGCCCCCCCCGACTGGATCTCTCTCGCTCTCTCTCTCTCTCTCTCTCTCTCGCTCGTGCCGTCTCCCCGCCGCGAGACCTCCTCCTCCTCCTCCTCCGTCGCCATCGCCGTCGCCGGACGCGAGCACCGCCCCCGCCGGAAGTGAGCGCCGCCGGACCTCCCCCTTGCCGTCACCGCCTCCGGCCCCTCACCTCGTCGCCGTCTCCTCCCTCCAGCGCCTCCCTTGCCGGCGAGAGCATCGCCGTCCAGCCTTCCCACGCCACCCGTCGTCGTCGCCGCCGGAAGCCAGCGCCGCCGTCGACCTCCCCTGTTCCGGCCGGAACCGCCGCGGGAGACCCTCTTGCCGCCGCCATCGCCGGCCGTCGCCTTCCTCTCGTCGTCGCCGTCGTGGCCAGACCCTCCCCCGCCCATCGCCGTCGCCGTCGAGCGCCGCCGGCCACCTCCCCCGTTGCGAGCGCCGCCTCCGCCGTTGCGAGCACCGCCGCCGTGAGCCGCCGGTCGAGCCGACCCAGCGCCCGGTCCAGCCACCGGTCCAGCCGCGGTCCAGCACCTCCGAACCGGCCCGGTTCAGCCGGTCGAACCGCCCGGTTCGGCGCCGGTTCAGGAAATTCCGATTTTTCGGATTTATTAAATCCGGATATTAGAAAAAGGCCAATAAAAATAGCATAAAAATCCAGAAAAATCAGGAAAATTCACAGAAGATTACAAGTAGGTTTCTCAAGCTCATCTATGTATTTGATCCCTTTTTGATTAGAAAATATGCATGTTTTAACTTATGGACCTTGTTTTGACTAGTTTAGACTTTTGATTTAAGATTAGTGTTTTTCTCAAAAATCCTTGAACCCAAAACTTTGAAAATGATATTTTGAATATTATGAAACATGTTTGGCATGATTCTGGATGGGTAGAACTATTTTTCATGAGATGTGACCATTTGTTATTCATGTATATATTTATATGCTAGAATGGACCTAGAATTGAAATATAATTATGTGGAGTTTTGGAAAAATCAAAAGTCATCAATTTTCACTTTTGGAACCTGTTTAGGTCAGATTATGGGTGTTGACATCAGAAGTTAGCTTGTTTTGATTATGCCAAAATGAGGTTTGATTAATTGTCTTGTATATGTAATTAAGCATATCTAGATTTGGTTTGTTATTGCAAGTGCATCGATCATGTAAAAATTATTTGATTTGGTTCCAGATTGTGTAATATGTCTTGCATGATATGGCTAGGTTCATGTTATCAAGTTTGATATGAGTTTTGATTAGGATATGTTAACCATGTCGGTTAGTGCAAGTCTTGTCTAGTTTATGATAAAAACAATTTGTTTTGCATGGTTGACATTAGAATGAGATGTTTATGTCTTGTGTACATGGTATGCAGGTGTGTCATGATCTGAAAAATTTATTATGAATTCTTGTACCACATGTTATGAGGCTTCACCAGCCTATTCTAGTCAAATTGCCCGTGGGCAACGGGTATCTTAGATAAATCCGGCCTTCCCACAGATCCCGGATTACCGTAGTTTTTCCCTTAGTGTCACCACTGCCTAAGTGCACTTTGGGCTAGCTTAGTATATGTTATTACTATATAAATTAGAGCTGGTGAAAGTGATCTGGATATGTGATGTGAAAAGGCAAGACGACCAATTCCTTGCCATATGACTATGAGTTTAGAAAGAACATGAAATTATGCTCGTTGCATGTTATGTTTAGATGTTAAAGCATGATAAGTTAGAAAAATTCATATATGTCTCATGTTAGATTGGTCATGTTAAGTTAAGTCTGAAGGTCATCTAGTTGATTTTTGTTTAGTCTTATGGTCTTGTATGCATTGGTCTAGAATTGATTAGTTTTAGCATAACCTTTTCTTTGAAGATAATTATGTTTGGATATGGGTTGTGAGATTAATATAGAAGACATTCTATACTTTTGTATTACATCTCAAATTAGATATGTTACATACCACTGCTTGTTTATATGTTAATTACCCGATTGATGGGTGAAGGGTGTAAATCCTACGGAGTCTCCGGACTCACCCCGTTGTGGGTTAATATTTTTCAGCAGGTTTTGAAGATCAGGAGATTGGCTTGGAGGCTCAAGCAGAGGCCGTGGAAGAACCAGAATCTCCTGGAGTTGGAGCGGAGTGATATATTTCATTTTTATCAGGTTGCTTGTTTCGGACTCTTAGGTTGTTGTGTACTTAAACAATCTAGTGGATTTGATTTATAGTTGGAGCATATGAACATACTTGGTTTTGAATTTTAGTTGTTTTAAATGTTTAAGTTCTTGGTTGGAGTTGGACTATACGAAGTTGGCTTGATTTCTTTAAGTTATTGACTCCAGGTTTTGGAAATCTTGTGGAATTTTTGTAGACTTGATTGGGTTGGTTGAATTACATGCTTGTATGGGTTATGAAATCCGAATGATGGATTTCTCCCACTGTCACGACATTATGTTTTCCGTTATGTTTTCCGCTGCGTACTTGTGATTTTGTGTTGTTTTAAATTCCGGGTCGTGACATTGTTAGCCCAGCCGCGCGTTGATCCGCCACGGGGGTCCTCCCTCGCCGCCGGCCGGCCTTGTCCTCCTTGCCGTCGCCGTCATGGACACCGGCGTCCTCCGCGCCGATCGCCGCCGTCCTCCGCCACTTGCCATCGCGGCTCACCCCCGCCGTCGCTGTCGCCCCTCGCTGCCGGCCACCGCCTCCTGCGAGCACCGCGTGCGAGCGCGGACGCGCCAGACGCCCACCTGGCCGGGTGCTGCGAGTGCCGGTCCAGCGCAGTTAAGTCACCCCGGTTCAGTCGATCGAACCGCCGGATTCGACGCCGGTTCAATCATTTCGAATTTCTCTATTTAAATAATTACAGAATCAGAGATAAAACCAAAAAGTTAGTATAAAAATACATAACATTTTTGTAAAATTCACGGGAGCTTCTTTTATCAAGCTCGTATATTTATTTTACCACATTTTGATGAGAAAATATGCATGATTTAATTTATGAACCTTAATTTAACTAGTTCAAACTTTGAACTTAAGATTAGTGATTCTTCTCAAAAATATTTAAAATCAGAAACTTGAAATTGATATTTTTTATATTATGAACCATGTTTATCATGGTTCTGGTTGGGTAGAAATATTATTTTCATGAGATTTGACCCTATGTTAATTGTATATGTGATTATATGCTAAATTGGACACAGAATTGAAATATAATTATGTGTAGATTTAGAAAAATCATGGGTTATCAAATTATACCTTTTAGAATCTGTTTAAGTCAGATTATGCTTGATTACATCATAACTTAATTTAATTAGTTTATGACAAACTTGATTGAGATTAATTGTCTTGTATATGTGATTAAGTATATCTAGTTTGGCTTGTCATTAAATGTGTGTAGATCATGTAAATTTTGTTTAGTTTGGTTTCAAATTATGTAATATGTCTTGCATGATATGATTCTGTTCATATGGTCAAGTTGTTCTAGCACAAGTTGGTTAGTACAAGTCTTGTCTAGTTTATGATAAATTGGGTTGTTTTTAGGGGTGAGCATGGTTCGGTTTGGTCCGGTTTGGGCCATTTTTTTCCCAAACCGAACCAAACCGATTCAACCCCTCAAACCGAACCAAACCAAACCATTTCAATTCGGTTTGGTTCGGTTTGGTTCGGTTTAAATCGAAAATTTATAAAAATAATTTAATTAATTATTTTTTACATATATATAATAGTTTTTAAGTTAAAAACAGTCAAAATAAATATTATTTTATTATAAAAAATATAAAAACTTTATTTTTAATAATATTATAACAGTTTTTAAATAATTTTTTAATTAAATCGGTTTAAACGGTTTGGTTTGGTTTAAACCGGTTTGGAGGACTTCCAAACCGAACCAAACCGAACATGGTTCAAACCAAACCGAACCGAACCAAACAGGCCGGTTCGGTTTGGTTTTTCGGTTTGAACCGTTTAATGCTCACCCCTAGTTGTTTTCATGAAAAGCATTAAAATGAGAAGTTATGTCTTGTATGCATGGAATGATTAAGTTTGTCATGATCTAAAATTATGTTATGAATTCTTGTTACGACATGTTATGAAGGGTTCACTAGCTTATTTTAGTCAATTGCCCATAACTTAGATGAATCCGACCCTCTCAAAGATCTTGAATTATCGCGATTTTTCCTTAAGTGTCACCATTGCCTAAGTGCACTATGAGATATCTTAGTATATGTCACTGCTATATATATTAGTGTGGGGGAAGGGGGTGGATGCCGATGCGGGGGGCAGGGGGAGTTGTGTGGTAGGGGGCGGATGCTACCACAGGGGGGGACGTCGGCGCGATGGGGGAAAGGGGGGCGGGACACCGCCGCGGCATGGTGGGAGAAGGGGGGGCGGACGCCGACGTAGGGGGCAAGGGGAGTTGTGCGGTAGAAGGAGGCGGACACCATGCCAAGCGCCGTCGCCGGCAAGATAAGCTCGACATAAGGTCTCCTCCACCACAACACTCAGGACGTGAATCAATATGCTGTCCATCACATCCCGACCGAGTCCGGCTGCCGCGAGCGTGGCCTATCTCGTGGACGATGCGGCCGGGTGCTACAGCGACGCCGGTTCATGACAAGATGCTGGGTGGATGCATGACTGATGGGGGTGGGGGGAGCGCCGTACGGTAGAAGCTTTGGGGGCAAGAGTGTCATGCCACAGAAGTTTTGAGTGACAATTTTGCCAAACACATAGCCAAACACTATTCTATCAATTTTAAAATTAGTGACAATTTTGCCAAACACAAAAAAATTATGCTTTTTTCGTTTTAAATTTAAAACTGAGAGATCAGATGTTCTTGATTTCAAAAAAAATTTGTCTCAAAATTAAAAGAGCTTTCAAATACCCTATAACAATTGGGTTGGAATACTGGGCTAGATCGGGTCTGAGCTGAACTAAGACTTGCTAGCTTAGGCAAATGGCACCACGGATGACTAGCAACCAGAGCATAGTGACTAGGCGCTCTCAGCGATCTATGTACGGTGACTGCACGTGATAATCATTGTGTGTGCTGGGTCATCTTTCTGAAAATGAAGATAAACACAATAATATGATCTAATTAGAATCAAGCACTTCTCACGGCAACAGTCTCTTAGAGATATGATAGTCCCCGGGTAGGCAACACCCTTCTCTCCCATCAGCCCATCCTTTAGGAGAGTTTTATGAAACACCCTTCTTCTTGGCCCTGTTCTTCATGGCGCATAGGTGGCGGGGGGAGGTGCCTGGTTATAAGCGGTTGGTTGGCGTGGCGGTTGGGGTAACGCATAAATGTCACGACTTGGATTTTTAACATGCACAACGGAAGATAATCCGGCGACGTAACGTAGGAAATATATTGGTTTGGAATCAAATAAGACTAAATCATCAATACAAAATAAACAATTCAAATAATTTTGTCCAATTAACACTATGAAGTTACAATGTAAATAATATTAACACTGAACAAGTAATCACTAGCTCATCGAACTTCAAAACACCACTACGCTTCTGCTGTGCTAAACCTGCACTCCTGAAAATATTAAAAACGGAAGGGGTGGGTCATCACAGACTCAATAGGACTTATACTCTAACTACTCTACTATACTAGTGATTCTTTATTGATATTAAAGATAAATAACCTAAAAATTCAGATTATAATACATAGAGTTTAAACTATTTATATATATTCAATAAGGGTGATTACAATATTTTTCTACTACCCCATAAGTTAATATGATTCTATATGTACTAAAACTAACATAACCTGCACATTTAACTAAACTAAGTATGCATACACCATAAAGACCTATCATAAAAAGAATGACCCATCTAAACACTATCATGCATGTCAAAAATACATAACTAAACCATTTGTCTGAGTAAGTTATATGCTCCACTTGAACATTGTAGTTAATATCACAAACTAACACCAGATCTACCATATATAGAAATAACATATAGTAAGCTAAATCCCATAGTACCCTTAGTCAGGGAAGTACTTAGGATAAATTGCAGTATCTGGGATCGACGGATTCTCCGGATTGTTCTAATTCATCTGCTGCCCACAGGTCACGAATTATAGTCTGGTAAAATAAAATTCCATTACAATGCAGCCCTCTGCGTACTACATCTCTCAAGATGAAAGCACATAATTAACTCAGACAACCAACCATTTAACTAGCATGCCAATCACAATCTAACCATGGGTTACATCTATGGACAACCAAAGATCAATGCACTACATACATGCATACCACATCACTATTTAATATAACTAGAACCAATTAACAACATTATGACATCTAAATGACAATCAAGATATAAAGTACATTAACGAACAACCATGACTCTATATAATACACATATGCATGCCGAACCACAATCTAGCACAAACTAGAACTAGACATCAACATTATGCACTTAATGCAATCTAACAAAATAAACATGCTACATACATACAAAGTCGTGATTAACCAATCTAATAACAATTAACAAAGTGGCACAACTATTCTAAAATCATGCAACCCTACACAATAACTCAAGTAAATGGTATGCCTCATAACATACATGCTAAACTACACATGACTACATCAATAACTTAAATGTATATACCCTAAGACCATGCAATATACGAACTTAACATGCCGTGCAAGTTACAAATCAAACATATTAAATGCAAGTCAACGATGCGGCTGAGCGAGGGGGCAGCGACATGCGGCGACCGAGGGAGCGGGGCGACGCGGCGACGCCGCGGGCAGGTGGCCAAGCGCGGGCGTGCGGTGGGCTGAGCAGGGTGGTGGCGGTGACTGCCGCGCGTGCTCGTGCGGAGGGAGATGAGGGGGGCGGTCAATGCCGAGGCAGCGGGTGGACACGCCGCATGGCTGAAGGCGGGCGGTGAAAGGCGGAGGCGGCGAGGGCTGGCGGCGGCTGATGCCGTGCGCGCTCGCGCAGAGAAAGAGATAAGAAGAGACGGTTTCGCTAGGGTAATTCGGAGGAGAGAAAATGGAAATGAAGAAGATTAGAAACGGAAAGAGGGGAAAAATGGTAGGGAGAGAGATTAGGAAACCAAAAAGATGGGAGAGAGAGAAAGAATAACACTCATAAAATATAATTAATCTCATGATAAATATAATAACTATTTTTAATTAATAAAATATTTTAACTGTTACAATAAATATATAAAATATATTAAATCATCGTTAAGTGAGAATATGAGAAATATTAAATCATTTTTATATCATCATTTAAACGAGGAGATTGAGAATATCTCCTCAAGAGATTTTCTGAAGACCCGAGGAGATCTTTTTTTTTTAAGAAAACAGTACCATATTCATTCATACTAAACTAAGAAGGATACATAGTTTGTAATCCATAAACAGACAACAGTGAAAACACTAGACCGAGTTAACTAGAGAGTGATCTTGGAAAGATAAATTTTCAAGAGATGCTCATACCACCACGAGATGACCAACACACAAACGTGCCAACGTGGTCGGGTGGCAGAAGTAGGAACTCCTTCATAGGAGTTGAACAACTGTGTCAAGACCGGAAGATCACTCCAAACAGGAGTGGATAAAGCCCAGACAAACGATCTCGAAAGATACTTAGCATCTAAGACGCTAATAACAACAGATGAAGAGTCATAACTCAGTCGTCAAGACCCGAGGAGATCCACTCTCCTCATTTTTATGTCGTCATCGTAATCGTCGTCGTCGTCTTCTTATGAAACAAACTCTTCTACGACTAAAGGGGATGCACCAGTGATCAGATATATATATATATAGAGAGAGAGAGAGAGAGTGTGAGAGAGAGAGAGATTGTAACGTTGCGGTGGTTCTGAATTATATACACACATATGAAGACAAAAGTACGGATATAGATAAGATCTGAGTATAAAATAAAATTTTATTTAACACTCAGAATGCATGCATGCATGCGAAGAGATTTTATCGATTAAAATTTCTTACAATAAGCTTGATATCCTTTTTAATTTCTCGGATTGCAATAATTGAAGAAAGAGATGATGCTTCTCGATCTCACCCGCTCCCAAAACGTTCCGATGGATGAATTATAAAAAGTTTACCGGGTTATTAGAAAATCTACATTTATCAAATATTTCTTTTGGATGGTGCGCATTTTGATTCTAGCTAATTTCGAATACTATCGTGATTAAATATTATTTTTTTTATGAATAAAATACTCTGGGGAAGTTAATTAGATGCAAATTAAAGAGGATTGGACGGCGTCAAAAGAAAACATATCCGAGGGTGTCCTCGATATAGACCGGAAAATCACAGAAGATTGTTAACAAGTAGCTAAAAATACAAGGGTTCAAATCATCATCATATTTAATTATCAGTTTACCCCCACACTTTAGATATTGTTCACCCTACCCCAGAAGCAAGAAAGATTACAACCGGGACCCTAGAAAGTTCATAATATCATCACTGGCCAGAAACGACAGTGTTGGCAGATAAGGTTGTTCCCCGTCCGGTCCAACCGGATGAACCAAACCAAATCAATAATTTAACTTGATTTACTTTGATTTTAATTATCGATCGATTTGATTATTTAAATTTTAAATTTTTTTAGATCGAATCAAATCGAATAATTCGAATTAGATTAAATATTTTATTTAAAATTATATATAATTTATGATGATCACGTGTCTTCTCTCGTAAAAATAAATTTATTTTCAAAATTTTAAGACAGAATTAATGAAATGTACAGACACGTCCGATAAATTTTAATAGAATTCGATTCAAAACAAACAAAACAAGAGTATATTTCAACATACTTATTTTACTTTACTATATGACTTGAATCGGATAAAAAAATCAAATCAAATCAAATTTGATTGGCGATATAATTTTATTTTATTTTATTTATCCTGAACATCCGCGCTGGCAAATGCGAGACACTCAGCACCGTCGGCGCGCAGACGGGTGGCCCGACCTCGTCGTCGCCTTCCCGCCCACCACCGCCGATGGCAACTTGTAATTTTAAAGATCGCCGGGAACATTTTCGTCACGCAAAATTTTATTTCTCCCGTATAAATCCACCGGTGCGGCGCGGCCCCTTCTCGTCGCCATCGGTGCGCTCCCGCCCTCGCGTTCTCCGTCTTCCCGGCCGCAGCGAGCTTGCTCTCAGTTGCAGCGACAGGAAGCCGCCAGTGCGGCCGCCGCCATGGCCTTTTCCGTCTTCTCCGGCGTGCTCTTCTACGCAGTAAGATCTTTAGCTATGTCGATCTGTTTGAACCTCTCTGTCTCTCTCTCTCTCCTTCAGTCGCTTATCAACTACAGAGCTCTCTGTATTTGCAGGTGCTCGTAGGGACGGTGCGTGCGGCTTCGACGCCACAGGAGTACTGGACGGCGGCGCTGCCTAACACTCCGATGCCGTCCGCCGTGAAGGACCTCTTAAAGCCAAGTACGACGGCAACTCTTTTCATAAGAGATCGGATTGTTAGACACTTGGTTCTGTACTGCAGTTCAGCACTGTGTTTTTTTTTACTGATATTAGGTCGTTTAAAGTTTAATTAAGGTTGAATCTTATGGTAGAACATACCGCATCACATATTATATGGAAAAATGAAATTGAGATGAGCATCCTAAACAGATAATTGGAAGGTCGCTTCTCCAGTTCAAGAGTTGCGTCCTGTTCTGTTCCCAATATATGATAAGACCAGCGTGTTACTACTGAGAACGCAAGTGTGTCACTCGGTATGACTAGCTAATTAAGATGATCTCTATTTGAATCCCCTTGCATGTTTGGATCGAATTAATAGTGCTACTGCATTAGATTATGGCACCCAGACGCGTTGTGATAGTAGAGTATATGTATAGTTGAAGATGAAGGTGATGTTCTTATCTTCGCACTCTGAAGTGTGTTCCTTCAATGTTGTTGCAGATGCGGGGGTGGGAGATGAGAAGGTGGCTCATGTCGACTCCTACAAGAGAAGTAGAGATTTCCACTGGACCTCGGCCATGGGCGACGATGCTACCGAAGGGGATAAGAAGCTGGCTCATGCGGATACTTACAAGAGAAGTAGGGATTTTCACTGGAGCTCTGCCATGAAGGATGATGCTTCAGATGTAGGTGCGGATGCTAAGAAATTAGCTCATGATGATGCATATAAGAGAAGTAGAGATTTTCACTGGGGCTCGGCTATGAAGGACGATGATTCTACTGATACGTCAAAAGAGGGTGTTGAGAAGCTGGCTCATGTTGATACTTTCAAGAGAAGTAGGGGCTTTCACTGGAGCTCCGCCATGAATGATGATGCTTCTGGTGCAGGCGTGGAGGATGAGAAGTTGGCTCATGTCGATGCATACAAGAGAAGTAGAGATTTTCACTGGAGTTCCGCTACGAAAGATGATGCTTCAGGCAAAGAGGAGGAGAAGTTGGCTCATGTCGATGCATACAAGAGAAGTAGAGATTTTCACTGGAGTTCCGCTACGAAAGATGATGCTTCAGGCCCGGAGCATGAGAAGTTGGCTCATGTCGATGCATACAAGAGAAGTAGAGATTTTCACTGGAGCTCCGCTATGAATGCCAATGTTGCTGATGCTGGAGTGGAGGCTAGCGAGCCGGATGTCGATGCCTACAGGAGAAGTAGAGATTTCCATTGGAGTTCGTCCATGGGCAGTGATGTTGCGGCTGCAGGAGTGGGGGATAAGAAGTTGGCTCATGCCGATTCCTACAGAAGAAGTAGAGGTTTTCACTGGAGCTCGCGAGCGGAGGAGGATATCCCTGACACTGCCATCTACTTGCTAGAGAAGGACCTGCGTCTCGGCACCAAGCTGCACCTGGACTTCACAAGGACTACTCCGGCGAATCCTTTCCTAGCCCGCCACCTGGTCGACACCATTCCCTTCTCCTCTGAGAAGCTCGGCATCACCTCCGCCTACTTCAAGCTCGCATCCAACCCCATCATGTTGGGGGCCATGGAGAAGACGCTCCAGATGTGCGAGGAGCAGCAGCTGAAGGGGGAGAGGAAGGAGTGCTTCACCTCACTGGAGTCCATGGTCGATTTCGTCACCTCCACCTTCGCCAGCCACGACATGTGGGCCGCCTCCACCGAGGTAACCAAGGGCGGCGCCATGAAGCAGGACTTCGTCGTGGCCGCGCCGCCGGTGGAGAAGCTCTCGGCAACAAGCAAGAACATGGCGTGCCACCCGCAGCCGTGGCCGTTCGCCGTGTTCTACTGCCACTCCGTCCGGAACACCAAGACCTCCGTCGTGAAGCTGGCCGGCGCCGACGGGGCGGTGGTGGAGGCCATCGCCGTCTGTCACATGGACACATCGGCGTGGAACCCCAAGCACCTGGTGTTCTACATGCTGAAGGTGAGGCCGGGGGAGACGCCCATCTGCCATTTCCTTCCCCTGGGCAACCTCGTTTGGGCCCCTCGCGGCGAAGTTCACAAGTAGAGAGGGACTCGAATGAAGGGCCGGAGCCCTCTGCTCTCTGCATTAGTCTGGTGTGTGGCTAGGTTGTGCCCTCCTTAATGTAATGAGGACGCTAATATGATGTCCATCAGCTTGTAATAATCTTTGCTTCCATGTCCACCGAGCTCTTGTTGTCAACTTAAATGAGTATGGCCTGATGGTAATGCCGTACGTAGCATGTAAGAAAATCTCAGTTAAATAATCAGCGAGTCTTTTGTGTGGAAGATTATTCAAGTACCTTCAATCCATAATGTCAGCTACTTATCATTACGGCCGGACTGGTTAGTTTTGTTAGAAGAATTATTTCTTGTCGATTCTAATTAATTTTTACCAGGGTCAAGATATTTTTTATTTTCGATTATGATTAAATTGGAATTTTTATGTTTGATTTTGTTGATATTTTTATTAAATTGGAATAGGAGTCAAATCCCATAAATCTTAAAATATCTACATAAAATAATTTTTATTTTAAAATAAGTCAATAAGTTGTATGTAATTAATCATTGGAATTCGGTCTGGTCACTTTAGACTTTTATTTTTACCTTTTTATCATTTATATGTTATGTTTTTATACATCATTTATTTTGTATAATCATATAACATTTTTAAATATATATATTAAATTTCTAAAACAGACTAAAATCAATTGATCCTAATTTCAATTATGATTCTGATTACTCACAAGACGTATTAGTAAGTTTCGAATTCTTGAATTGTTATCGAAAAAAAATAATATTTTCAAATCTTTGTTTACATCTCTTCTCATCTGCTTCTAAATTTCTTGAAAGTAGATTATTTACGTGGGGGGGAGGGGGGATCTTGGAGAATAACACCCACAACTCCACTAGAGATGCTTGATAAGTGTGACGCTGCTGCATTCAAGCCAGATAAAAAAAAAACTAGGAAGTGTGGTGCTGATATTCTGGCTATATATATATATATATGTTAACAGAATACAAATAAGATCCTAGACAATTACTCATATATATATAAAAGATAAACATTCTGATTCAACCACTAAAAAATAATTTAAGTTGTCAATGTTTATTAATTGATTAACTTAGTGGTCTGTTTGTTTATAATATTAAAACTGATACCGTATTCAATTTGATATTTTCTCTGGGCACATCACCGCTAAAATCGGTAGAAGACAATATCAATATCAAAAACAACACTGCCATATAATAGTTTAATGCTTATTCCAAATGCCCTCGATGATCTCCTTGACACATTTTATATGGGAGTTTTAGAGATGAAACTCTAAGGAATCATGACAGCGGAAAAAATTTGATTCCTTAAAACATGATCTTTAACTTGGTCGATGCCGAACGAGTAAAATCAAGAACCGAATATGAAGTAGAACGAGAGTACATTATGTGATTTCTAAAATCCCTCATCATGGATGAAAAGAGGACATTTCTCATTGTTGAAAATCGTTCAAGTGTTCGATCTCTAGCGGTATCCACATGATCTGCTTCAATATATGAGTTCTTCCTTCCATTGAACCTCCACAAGCCTTCCAGATCCAAGTTTGACCATGAGAGATCACCTTTTAGAGAAGAGAGGAGGGAGAGAGGCTGCTTGGGACGTGGTCTAGCCCTATTGCTTGTTAGGGTTTGACTTCATAAGCTATTTATATATAGAAGATGAAATTTTTCACAAAAACTCAAAACTTCTATAAAATTACGTTCATGCCCTCATCTTATTGATCAAATCTAATGTGTGTGACCCACTATGCCCAATAGTCAATTTGGTTGAAGCCTTAATTAATCTAAAAGAACAATTCCTTTATATTAAATCAAAATCGTTATCCGATAACAGTTTTTATGGTTTTATGATTATAAAGGGTACAAGTCACATCCTATGATCCCAAATGACTTTGGAGAGTTAAATAACATTCATTTAGCCTTTCCATCATCAATTAACACACGTATTTAAATCTTCGTTCATACAATGTCCAGGTCGGTCAGGGGTTCGGCACTGACTGTCAACTCCTAAATATTCCAACTCTATGGGATCCTATACTCAGGTTTGAATCAATTGGAAAATTTCTTTTCCAATTATCCTAAGTACCTTGGCCAAAGATTTAGAGTACTATCTCAGAGGACATTCTCTCTCTCCTATCGAGAGTGAACGATCCCTTGTTGTCCGCTCAATTGCTTCTACCGGATTTATCTTGCACTCAATACATCAACTATACTGGACCATCAAGATGATGATTCATAAGTTAATAATTAAAGTAAAAGATATATCCGGTAAGACATCTTTGGCGACTCAGGTTAAAGATCTAAGCGTGCTATTGAGATGTAAGAATAACCTGATTGACAGTTCGGTAAGATACCGATCAGGTTTTCCTAAATTGGTTAGTTCAATGAACTCATTCCACTAATGAGCACTTATGTGTGTATCTTAGTGTTCCTACAGGACCTACACTGATGACCAATGAGATCGATCATTCTTATCACATGAGAAGACATCACACACTAGTCTATCCGGATTCTTGATGTCCTGTCTCAAGGATCCTATGACTAAGAACATTTAGATCACATACCTCTAAATGATCGTTCTCATTATCATGATCTCATCATGATTCAATCATCATTGCATGTGATCAAGGGCTTCATTACGATATACGCTTTTAATAAAAGTTAGTAACGAAGTTTTGCCTATTTAATTGAATGAGTTATATAGAAATGTTGAATCATATCATATATGATTGGCTTGTAGGACATACATTTCTATCAGAAACATATGAAGAAAATTGTTTGGATAAAAATAATAACAATAATAGAAATTCTTTACGGGTAAAACTTCACTAGTCTAAGAGTTGATAGATAAGGCAGAGAAGCAATCGATGGAGATTTCTTCTCTCAATAAGCAAAATCTGATTAACATTAGAGTTTTGTAGAGACAATCGAAAGGCTAACTCTACAAATTTAGCCAAAATTGATCAAACACTCTCTCCATTAATTGATCTATCGAGCTTGATGTCACCTCCGGGACAAGAAGTGAAGGATGGAGAGGTTAAGGAGGAGGAGGAGGATGGGAAATCTTTTGGAGATGATGAATGTTATACGGTTGTCATTATATGTTCATTTTTATGTGAACATTTTTTGTGTATAGATGTATGGATCTATGTATGTGATATTTGGGTTTGTGTATGTATTTGAGTTTGCGTATGTATTTGAGTTTGTGTAAGTGAGATTTATGTGTTGTATGATATTTGGACACGTATGTATGGTGGTTTGTGTATGTATAATGGTTATTGTATCTATTTTAGCTTTGTGCTTTGTAGTGAATTAATATTTGTAAATAGATGATTTGTGGTGGTTAAATGTATGATATTTGTGAATGTAGAGGGTTGTGTATGATATGAAAACGGCCCCATGTGTAGATTTTACGATACAAGGTCTTGTATTTTAATGTGTGATATACAGGCCATGTCTGAATGGATTTTTATTTTTCATTGTATAAAATATTTGTTTAGTTAAGCATTATTAAGTCATTGCCAAAAAATATTGCTGACGGTAAAGCACTTATTTACTATGGCTGTGAGATATCGACAAAGCAAAACTTGTCAGCACCCAAAGAAATTTTGGGTGGTTGGTGATCCACTTTAGTGATTGTTGAAGTCCTCGCCCCACTAAGTACTTCACAATGCGTCGTCATTAGTAACACATTTTCGACGACTTAGAGTCGTCGTAGTAACTTAGTGACAACGATTGTGTGCAAGTCGTCGCAAAATATCATTAGCAACGAGCATATTTATGACCATCTCGTGATAACTTTTGAATTTTCATAGGTGACTTCGGTTTCTTGTCATTATTGTTTTTTCTTATACTGGTAGTTTGATATTAGACAATTATAAATGATTTATCCAAAGTTTAAATGTCACGACCCGGAATTTAAATAACATAAACACAAATTTGCAGCAAAAATACCCGTCGTGACAGTGGGATGAAACCCAATACTTAAATTCCATAACCCAAACTTAAAAAATTATATTAATAAGATCCATCAAAACAAGAGAATAGAACCATACTACTAAGTCTAACACACTCTTGCTCAAAAGCAACCAAGACCATCTACCTAAGTAGAGAATACCAATAATCTCCAAGTGCAATTGACTCTGATTTCCTTTGGTTTCACCTAAACTTCATCTTCAAGCTTTTAAATCTTCAAAACTACTTTGAAAATTTAACCCACAACGGGTGAGTCCGAGACTCAGTAGGATTTACACCATTTTCTTGCCAATCGTATAAGTAACATATAATCAAGCAATGATAGATAACATATCTAGATTGAGATGTAATACAAATGATAATGACATGTCTTTCCGTATTTATCCATAACCCATAACCAAATCACGATTATCTTTTAAGGAAAAAAATATTATGCCAATGCTACTAAATTCCCACCAATGCACACAAGACCATACAAGCTAAACAAATATCATCTAAATGACCTCAAAACTTAACTTAACATGACCAAATTAAAACAGACAATTCTGATTTTTCTAACATGACATGGTTTAATATCCATACATGACACACAAGTAACATATTTCATATTCTTTCCAAAACACATAGCCAAAGAGCAAGGAATTAGTCGTCTTGCTTCACATGTACAAATACTTTCACCAGCTCTAATATATATAGCAGTAACATATAATAAGCTAGCCCAAAGTGCCCCTAGGCAGTGGTGACACTAAGGGAAAACCGCGGTAATCCGGGATCTGTGGGAGGGCCGGATTCATCTATGTTACCCGCTGCCCACGGGGCAATTTACTAACATAGGCTGGTGAAGTCTTCATAGCACGTCATATCAAGAGTTCATAACATAATTCAAATCATGACATACTTGACCATACCATGCATACATAACATAACTATCCAATTTCATAGCCCTTCATGTAAGACATAACATCCACAACGAACTTGACAAGACATATAATGACCCGACATAATTGAACTTGTTCTCAATGACAACTCGTACTAATCATGACCAAATTGACATGACTAACTATGCATAGCATAGCCCATGATCTGAAATCAAATTAAACATATTTTACCATAACTAGACAAGACTTATGTACTAACCGACTGACATATTCAATCAAACATATACCATACCTAACCATATGAACATAATCATATCATGCATGACATATTACATAATCTGAAACCAAACTAACCAAAATTTACTTGATTTACATACATGAAATGACAAACCGAACTAGACATACTTAATTACATATACAAGACAATTAACTTAAATCAAGCTTGGCATAATTAAAAAAATTAAATTCTGATGTAACCAGCCCTAATCTGACTTAAACATGTTCCAAAAAGTGAAATTTGATGACTTATGATTTCTCCAAACCTCCACTTAGCTATATTTCAATTCTAGGTCCATTATAGCACGTAATCATATACATAAATAACATATGGTCAAATCTCATGAAAAATATTTCTACTCATCCAGAATCATGCCAAACATGTTTCATAATATTCAAAATATCATTTTCAAGGTTCTGATTTCAAGGATTTTGATAAAAATCACTGATCTTGAGTCAAAAGTCTAAACTAGTCAAATCAAGGTCCATAAGTTAAATCATGCATATTTTCTAATCAAAATGGAGTCAAATACATAGACAAGCTTGAGAAACCTACCTAGAAGCTCCTGTGACTTTTATGAATTTTTATGAATTTTTATGGTATTTTCTTGGCTTTAACTCTGATTTCTGGAATTAATCAAATACAAAAATTCCAAAACTTGAACCGGCGGCTCGAACCGGCTGAATCGGGCGGTCGGATCGGGCGACGAGGGAACTGGGCCGGTGGCTGGGCCAGCAGTCGGCCGGGCGCGTGCGCGCACTCGCGCGTTCGCGAGAGGGAAGCGGCCGGCGACTCGCGATGGAGGCGGCGACAACGGCGATGGCCGACGAGGGGGGAGGCTGCAGCAATGGGTGGCAATGCTCACGAGGGAGATGCTGACCCATGACAACAACGACGAGGGGGGGGAGCTGCAGCAGCGAACGGCGACGAGATGGGGGTCGAGGCTGACAACGGCGGCGGCAGCGAGGGAGGGAGTCTCGCCGCGGTGCTAGCCGGAACAAGGGAGGCCGGCGGGGCTTCCGGTGATGGCGACGGAGGGGCTCACGTCGGCGGCTGGACAGCGGCCGAACGGCGATGGCGAGGGTGAAGAGAAAGAGAAATGGCAGCGTGGAGGCCTCGGCGGCGGGTTTCCGGTGGATAGGGGCGCGACCGTGCGCGTGGGCGGCGACGAGAGAAGAAGGGAGGAGGGCGGTGGCGATCGACCAGAAGAGAGGGAGAGGGAGAGAAAGAGTTCGATGACAGGGGGGGATCAAAGGCGGCGGCGGACTGGCCCGTCCGCGCACGCACGCGTGTGCGGCGCTTGCGAGGGGCGGGGGCGAAGAGGATACGGTTGGCGCTCGACGGCGGCGGCAGAGGGGTAGAAGCTGAGGGCAGATAGTAAGGATGACGCCGGCAAAAGCGACAGTAGCAAGGAGAGGGCAGGCCGGTGACAGCGGCAGCGGCGAGGGAGGTTCCTCTCGGCGACAGTTCCAATTGGAACAGGGGACGCCGGCACTGGCTATCAATGGCGGCAAGTTGGCTCACGGCGGCGGCTGCGGCAGGACGGCGACGGCGATGCGGCTGGCTGGGGGGGGGAATGCTGGCGACGGTGGAGGGGGGTCGACCGGGCTACACGGCTGGCAGGCAACGCGCTGAGGGGGGGGGCGGAGGCCAGAGGCTGGTAGTGGAAAAGGGGGGGGGGGTCGCCACGGTGGCGTGCAGTCGCGGGTGTGCGATGCATCAACGCGGCGGGAGGGTGGCCCGTGGGTCGCATAGGCGCTGACGCTGGCACTGGTGCGGGAATACGATGGCGACGTGGTGGTGTGCATGCGTCGACGGCTGGTGAGTCCAGGCGGGAGGAGGAGATCGGCGCAGGGGAGCGGTGAGAGAGAGCAAGAAAGGGGGAGATCGGGGCGGAGGCGAAATCGGCGAGAGAGGAGGAGGCGAGCGTAACGGCGAGAGGGGTGGGCGGGCGTAACCGACGAGAGAGGAGGGAGGGGGCAGGGCGGACGTAACGGGAGAGAGAGAGAGAGAGAGAGAGAGAGAGAGAGGGCGGGGCGGGGCAGACGTTACAGAAAAATAAAATTTTTTGTTGATAAGGTATGATTAAATAATCTAAAAAGTCTAAGAAGGTAGCAAAGTTTATGATTTAATAAGAAGATAGCAAAGTTTATGATTTAATTTGAGTCTTACATATATGATTTGTGTGGCAAAGTTAAAATAAAATAATTTATTGGTACAAGCGTGTTGAAGTAGCTGTATATTAACTAATTATTTAAAAAAATTAACTTAATCAATTTAACGACATATAAAGCAAGTGAGGGTGAAGGAAATATGTCCGGACTCTCTGCAATCGTGCCATCCAAAATTAACTTAATCAATTTGTTGGCCATTGGTAATTTTTTATTTATCGTACTATATATAAATTATAGTAGTTTGATGTTAGAAAATTATAAATGATTCACCCAGCATTTAAATATAATTTTTTACTTCACTGATAAATTATGATCACATAATCTAAACAGTACGTCTAATACGGTACCAAAGTTTATGATTTAATTTAATTCTTACAATATTTATGATTCGTGTGGTAGAGTTAGAATAAAATAATTTACTTACACGTCATACAGTGTGTTAAAGTAATTTTATATATTAACTAATTATTTAAGTTAGTTCACTTAATCAATTTGAAGGCATAAAATTAAAACAAGTGAGGGTGAAAGAAATATGTCCAGACTCTGTTTTGTTTCTTCTCATAGTGTGTGTATATATATATATTATAGTAGTTTGATATCAGAAAATTATAAATGATTTATCCAATGATTTGGTTTTTTTTCTTATACGATTTATATAATTTAGTAGTTTGATGTAATAAGATAATTACAAACGATTTGTTTTTTTTCTTAAGGTATACGTATTATATATAGTACTTTGATACATTAGAGTACTTTGATGCATTATTCAAATATGTCCGGACAATTGTAATGAGTTATTATTTCATTATCACTTTAACTTAATTAGTAAAAAGATCAAGGTATCCTTCATATAAAGCTATAATTTCATTATCTTCTAGCTCTCTTATGCTTGGGCTCTCTCATTTCTTCGGTTATTAATTTCTTCTCTCTCTCTCTCTCTCTCTTATATATTTTATTCACGGTAATAATATTATTCTCTAGGTGAATATTGATATTTTAACCAACCGACATGGAGTCGACCATTTCTTATTGTGATTTATAACTCATAGGACACAAAACTATATATATATATGTTCCGAATCAGTTACCTTTTCATCGAGCTCAGATTAAAAAATGGGAATATCCCATTCTAGTTGCACCCCTGGTCATTATCGGAATTTGAAAGAATATGTGAAAATATTAAAAATCTTATATATATATGTATATTTATCTGTGTGTGTGTGTGTGTGTTCGAGCGTATCACACGCTGCCCACAACTGTTTTCAGATGTATGAAGAGTTTTCTCCTCGAGGTCGACAGAACAAGCAGACTGTTATGTACACATCTCTCTCTATCTATATACATATATATGTGTTGACATAATATATGGTAGAGAGGGACCAAGTAAATCGCCGGACCGGATCAGAAGTAAGGCTGGCCGTTGAGCCGGCGGCTTCCTCCGCCGGCGCTCCGTTCACCTCCCCACCGGCTGCTTTCCGAAGGCCCCCCGCCGCCGCCGCCGTAAGCGGGTATCCGAGGATTCATCGGCCGGTGAGGCGCCTCCGCGGAGCTATGCTCGCCGCCGAGCTCCCCCGACGGGCCATAGTCCGAGCTGAGGTCGCCGCTCCCAAACGCCATTCTTCTGAACTGCTGTATGTCTGCAGAGTACTGTCCCGACTCGAAGACGGAGTTGAGCAATGAGGAAGCGCTGCAGAGAAGAAGCCGACGCAGAGGACTCTATCTCCAGATCTAGCCCGAGCTGTTGCAGATGATGCAGAGAGGCAGAAAATGAGGAATGAGCGGACTTAACCTCAGTCGCTGAGTGTACACATGTATATATAGGGTTGTACAGAAGCCGCCAAGCTCTCCAAAGAGAGGGAAAAATAAGCGGGAGACCAATTACAGTGCACACCCTCAATAAAATGTAAATTAACAAATGTAAAATACAATTTGCCTCAATATTCCCCCCTCAAACTATACTGCAGATTGCAGTTGTAGTTTGTCTCTCAGCTGCAAGAACCTTGGATATCTGAGTGGCTTTGTCAAGATATCGGCTGGTTGATCCTCAGTTGCAATGAATTGAATGTGAAGTTGATGCTGACTAACCAGGTCCCTGACAAAGTGAACATCTACTTCAATGTGTTTTGTGCGACTGTGAAAAACAGGATTCCTTGACATATATACAGCACCTAAATTGTCACACCAAAGTTTCGGAGGAGTAGTAGTAATTTGAAGCTCATGTAAAAGAGACTGCAGCCACATAATTTCAGCTGTGGCATTAGCAATAGCTTTATACTCGGCTTCAGTGCTAGATCTAGCCACGGTTTGTTGTTTCTTTGAACTCCATGAAATCAAATTGGAACCATGATATATGAGATAGCCACTGGTTGATTTTCGATCATGTGTGTCACTAGCCCAGTCAGAATCACTATACGCATTAAGTGTAGGATCCTTGGTAGGTTTAAGAAATAGACTTAAGTGACAAGTGCCCTTGATATACCGAAGTATCCTCTTGACAAGTTTCCAATGATGGGTTGTCGGCTGATGCATAAATTGAGCTGCTTTGTTTACAGCAAAGGTGATGTCTGGTCGGGTGATTGTGGCATATTGAAGAGATCCAATGACCTGTCTATACAATGTAGGGTTCTCAAGGGGTTCATTGATATCACAAGTAACCTCATTAACAGCCATAGGGGTATTTGCAGAATTAGAAGTATCCATTCCAGTTTTTTTCAATATATCTAGGAGATACTGTTGTTGTGACAAATATATACCTTTATTGCTTCTGGTAACCTGAATGCCTAGGAAGAAGCTCAATGGACCAAGATCCTTAATGGCAAATGCATCCCGAAGAGCAGAAATAATAGCTTGAATGTGACATTCTGAGGTGCCAGTGATTATAATATCATCCACATAGATTAGTAGAAATAACTTGAGTTCTCCATTAACATAGATAGAGTGACGCATCAGTTTTTGAAGATACAAATCCAAGCTGCACCAAACAGTCTGAAAGTTTTTTAAACCAGGCCCGGGGTGCCTGCTTAAGACCATATAAGGATTTTTTGAGAAGACAAACATAATGTGGGAAATGTGAGTCAATGTATCCATCTGGTTGCTGCATAAAAACTGGTTCAGTCAAATCTCCATGCAGAAATGCATTAGAGACATCAAGCTGCTTAATGGACCAACCATTAGAGATGGCAAGAGATAATATCAACCGAATTGTGGTTGGTTTAATCACTGGACTGAAGGTTTCATTATAGTCAATTCCAGGCTGTTGTTTGAACCCTCGTGCCACTAACCTTGCTTTGAACCGACTGATTGAGCCATCAGCATGTGTTTTGACTTTATAAACCCATTTAGAATCAATAATGTGCATAGCTGGAGTGGGTTGAACAAGAACCCAGGTGTTATTTTGAATTAGAGCTCGAAACTCTTCATCCATAGCTTTAACCCAATGAGAGTACTTTTTAGCCTCTAGAAAACTTGAAGGAGTGTAAAAGGAAGTGGTTGTCAAGTAAAATTGACTGTCGGAGCCAGATTTTATTGTGTTATAGACCTTGGGTTTTCGAGTTCCATCCTTTGTCCTAGTTATCATGGGATGAGTATTAACTGCAGAAAGTACTTTCTGCTGTGGCACAATTGAAACTGAAGTAATGTCCATGCGAGAGGAATCAGAATCCGGAAGTTCAGTAACCTGTTCTGAATCATTAATATGAGAGGCATAAGTGCCTAATACAGCTCCAGTTGCAGGTATAGATGGAGAAAGAATATGAGAGGGAACTGATATATATGTTCCAGAACTAGGCTCACTTGTAGCATGTAGAATTAATTGTTCATAGGGAAATTCGGATTCATCAAAAACGACATGCCTTGCAATAAACATCCTATTTGTCACAGGATCAAAGCAATTGTATCCAGGATGAGTCAAATTGTATCCAAGGAAAACACATTTCTTGGAATGATAATCAAACTTATGTTGCTGATAGGGACGCAACCAAGGATAACAAGCACATCCAAACGTTCTCAAATTTGTGAAATCAGGTTCAGTGTTAAACAACATCTCATAGGGTGACTTGGATTGAAGGGTGGGTGTGGGCATTCTGTTGATGAGGTATACTGCAGTCTGTACTCCTGCTTCCCAAAAATTCAAGGGTAACTTAGCATTATGCAATAGAGCTAAACATGTCTCAATGACATGTCGATGCTTCCGTTCAGCTCTACCACTTTGCTCATGTGTATGTGGACACGATATCCTATGCTGGATCCCATTATCACATAGATAATTTGAGAGAGCACAAAACTCTCCTCCTCCATCAGTATGAAGAACTTTGATTTTTTTCTCAAAAAATTTCTCAACATGCTTTTGAAATTTGATAAACATCTCATAAACTTCAGATTTATTTTTCAAAGTAAACAACCAAGTATAACGACTATAAGCATCAATAAAGTGCACATAGTATCTACAACCATGTAGAGAAGTAATGGGAGCAGGACCCCAAACATCACTATATATCAATTCAAGAGGGCTGTTAACAGTATGTGCAGAAGCATGTAAAGACAATCTGTGAGATTTTGCCACAGCACAATGTGAGCAAAAAGTGTAAGTAGAAGGAGATACAGGTAACCCAAAAACAGAAACTATATTCCTGAGAATTTTCCAAGACGGATGTCCAAGCCGGGCATGCCATTCATTCAAGGATCTTTGTTCTCCAAGGTGTACTTCTGGTGCTTCAGATTCCTTGAACTGCAATTTGTATAGACCTTTATTGTTCTTCCCTTTGAGTAGAATTTCCTTTGTTGTTCGGTCCTTAACAAACACATCATTAGCTGAGAACTCAACAATCACATTATTATCATGTGTAAACTTGCTTATAGATAACAAATTCTTATTGATATTTGGAACATGCAGAATATTCTTCAAGGCATAAGTATTGTCAGAAGAGGAGAACAGTGAATTACCAGTGTTTTGAATTGGTAAACCCATACCATTGCCAAGATATACTTGATCATTTCCGACATAAGGAGTATGAATTTGCAAGTTCTGAAGTTGATTGGTCAAATGATGAGTCGCTCCTGAATCTGGATACCAAACGGAGGGAGTATCAATATCATTATTGACTGAATTTGCAGTGTATGCCCTTGGCTGAACCTGTTGAGGAGGTGTCATTTGTTGAGGAGGTGTCTGAATCTGTCCTTGTTGTTTGGATGGTGCCCTGTTATCATACCTATAATAACACAAATCTGCTCTATGACCTTGAATGCCACATATCTGACATCGAGGTATATAATTACCTTTTCCTCTACCTCGGTTGTTTTTCCGAAATTGCTGTCTAGGTTGCTGATTAGCAATTGCTCGATCAGTATTTGACTGATTTTGAGCCGAACTGTTGTAGGAAGCAACATTAACTGACGGAAATGAATTTGAAGTTGTTCTTGCTTGTCTAAGTAACCAACTCTCATGAGCAAGAAGATGTCCATGAAGTTCTTGAAGAGTAAATGGTGGAGATCTAGTGAGAGCTGCCGGAACAAAAGACTCATACGAAGAACCAAGACCACCAAGCACATTATAAACTAACTCATTAGCAGGAACCGGTTGACCAATAGCTGCTAAATTATCAGCAATCCGTTTAACCTTCTGCAGGTAATCAGTAACAGACATCGATCCCTTCGTTATAGTACGAAGTTCAGAATGCAGTTCAAGAGCTCTAGCTTGAGCTTGGGAGGCGAAGGCGGAGGCTAGAGTATCCCATACCTCTTTTGATGTTTTGAGACCAACAATAAGAGGAAATAATTCCTCAGACAGAGATGACAGAAGCCAACTAACCGTCATCTGGTCTCTCTTCATCCAGTAAGTATAATCTGGATTGAAGATAGATTCGCCTAAATCAGACGCCTCAATAACCATAGAAGGAGGCTGGTTCGGTTCCTTCAACTATGCCTAGTAGTCCATGGCATTGTAGAAGCGGCGAAATTGTGCCTTCCACATTAGATAGTTGTCTCGATTGAGTTTCAAGGAAGAAAATGCATTACATTAGGGAGAGGTGAAGAAGAACGATTCACCCGTGGATGCGAACTCGCTCGAAATCGAGAGGGCGCGATCCGAGAGGCTCGCAGAGATCGGAGTAGTTGCCATGAAGCCGTCGGGCTACGATACCAAGTTGAGCAATGAGGAAGCTGCCGAGAGAAGAAGCCGACGCGAGAGGACTCTATCTCCCGGATCTAGCCCGAGTACAGCGGATGATGCGAGAGGGCGAGAAAATGAGGAATGAGCGGACTTAACCTCAGTCGCTGAGTGTACACATGTATATATAGGGTTGTACAGAAGCCGCCAAGCTCTCCAAAGAGAGGGAAAAATAAGCGGGAGACCAATTACAGTGCACACCCTCAATAAAATGTAAATTAACAAATGTAAAATACAATTTGCCTCAATAGACGGTACTCTGCCCGAACCGTACGCCGTTGCTCAAATCTGGCAGGTCTCCTTCGCTGTCCAGTGCTCTCAATACCTGAAGGGATCAAACAAAAATAAACCGTGATTTTTCGAGAAAAGGAGGAGGAGGAGGAGGAGGAGGAGGAGAAACAGTATAAAACAGAGAGTAAATGACCGACGGGACCGACCATGGGTGCTTCCTTGGAGTGGACTGTTCTCCGTTTGGTTTTCTCCGAGATAAACCCAACAGAAGTAACCTGTTGGATTAATTTTGGTTGAGCATGAATGAATCCCCCTCACTGTCCTCGAAGAGTTTCGAGAACAACCTAAATCGGATACGTATTGTAATGATCAACTAAATCGGTTAACTTGGCCGAACAACTATACTACTAATTAGTAATCTTTCTCTGAAAAATAGTCGCCCATCCTCGGGGTACTCCTATCTATCAGACAATATTTAACTTGGAAGTAATTTCAACTCAATCTCTGAAAAATAGTTAACTGGTGTGATAATTCACTGACTTAATCTCTTAATATATTCACCCACCGAGATGTTGCAAGGTGAATACAATGATTTTCGGTCAAAAATTCTATGATATTTTAATAGTTTTTTGTGCGAAGTCATAAGGATTATACACATAAATATATAGCCTAAATGTAGTAGTGTGGAGACTAAATCCAATTTAACAAAACCTTGGCCCGAGACCATTCCCGAGTGACTTGGGCTTCTACAAATCTCTTTCTCCCCGCTTAGAAAAGCTTCACCTCTACTCCAAAGAGGTTTCAATCCTTCAAATCATATCGGAATATCGTTCTCCAAGTTAATCAGTCACCCACCCTCTGTTCTCTTGTAAAATGTTAACATGTGCTACTTTTCTAACTGGAGCTTTTCTGGTTTAAGTTTAATATGCCAATGGCGTCTCAAACTCTCTTCTCTCTGGTTGTCCTTAATTGACATTAATTTTTCTCTAATACATTTAGCATTAGAAGTAAAACAGCTTGCTGTAATGTGGGATGGGGATATATCACCTGCGCCATGCGAGGTCTCTTGGGAGCAGAGTGTCGAACACAAGCAGCAGCAACTTCAATCATCCGGAACATCTCACTTTTAGCATAACTGTTTTCAAGCCTCAGATCCGCTAATTCTTCAAGATCTTCTGTTTCAAGTGCATGAACAAGACGTGGACGAGCCTGTGCAAAACAAGGGAGGTAATTTAGATCACGGAGGATAAAGCTTCCAGATACTTATGGGAAATAACAGGCACAGGCTCTCCTCAGTTTCAGTCAAGCTTCAAATAGCTTACATCCCCGTAACGTTCATACGCAACAAAAACATTGTTTTAAGAAAGCTTTAAGGTAGTCTAGGACAAATTAAAGCTCTATCCATAGGTGTCAGGAGACGATAAAATGTAGGAGAGAGAGAGAGAGAGAGAGAGAGAGAGAGAGAGAGAGAGAGAGAGAGAATATGTGGGGCCTTCTTTTGTAGGTGTAGAAAAACAAGGTTAAGCATACATTTAAACAAAGCACCATGAGCGAGACAAAATGTTTTTCTGCACATTAGGATGCACAGAGGCTTTGGACAATACAAGAAGGAACAGTAACTCGCTGTTCCACCATTATATCCCTTTCATTTTCATGATATTGTGCTAAAAGTAAAAAATGAAGAAAAGCTATCTGAGAAACAGGTATATGAAGGTTCACCCATTCAACTAAGCTCTCATCTCCTAGAGGTTGAGATGGATCGACAGGCTTGCGTCCAGTTATAAGCTCCAGAAGTACTACTCCAAAAGAGAATACATCAGATCTATCAGTTAATTTTCCACTTGATGCATATTCTGGTGCCATGTACCTGAAGCACAAGTTGAATGTCAGGCAACAGAAGATGCATCATCAACCTGTCCTCACTTGAAAGAAAATTTCAACAAACTGCAAGCATTAAAGACTAGAGAACAGTGCTTCATACCCAAATGTCCCCATAACACGAGTTGAAACATGGGTATTCATATCATTTGATAATTTAGCAAGACCAAAATCAGCAACCTGCAATTTACACAAGGTTTACCAGTTGTAATCTGGTTAAGAAATTAAGATAATTAATGATGCTAATGAAGATTATTTTTTCTACTGATCTACTCGTGCCTGTGCTTCAAAAGAACTATCCAAAAGGATGTTGGCTGATTTGATATCCCTGTGTATAATTCGAGGATGACCTGAACCCAGAAAGTGGGGCAAAATCAGAAGAGCATAACTTACAAAAAGATAACAACAGTAAAAAAGATAATAGCACATACAATCCTCATGTAGGTATGCCAGCCCACGAGCAGACCCTATAGCAATCTTCAATCTTTGTGGCCAGTCAAGGACAGGAAGGCCCTTTGCTGAAATGTACACAGCGTCAAACTTCTAACTTTGAAGATTAGATTAACTTCGTACTTCGCAAGCATTATAGTGCGTTAAAAGTGACTAGAGTTACCATGTAAGTGATGCTCAAGAGTGTCATTTGGGACAAATTCATAAACCAAGGAGCGCTGGTTGTCAGCTATGCAGTATCCAACTAATGAGACAAGATGTCGGTGGTGTACTCGGCTTATGATCTCAACTTCTGCTCTAAATTCCCTTTCACCCTGTCCACTGCCTGCCTTCAGCTGTTTCACTGCAACCACTTTCCCATCTGGCAGCCAACCCTTGTAGACGCACCCGAACCCACCCTCCCCAAGAAGATTTTCTCGAGAGAAACCATGTGTCATATCTGCTATTTCTTCATAAGTAAACCATGATTTTGAACTCCCAATTCCACCAGACTCTGTTGGACCATTATGAGAAGCATAACCTTTATTGCTTCCAGTTGTTTGTCCCATATCAGAAGAGTAAACTGGTGTCCGAGAAGCATAGTAACCATCAAAATGGTTGGAGTTCCCAACTTGGTTCACTTGTCTATAGTACCCATCTAACATAATAACAAAGTCAATAGGTTGGAACAGAAAGAAAGCATGCCGAACAGACTGAGATCTTTACCTGATTTTACAGAGAAAGTAGCATGTGGAGCATAGGGGTTGACCAAAGTGTTCATTCTTCTTTTTTTCTTCCGCAAGGTTACAAAGATGATGGCAACCAGAACAATAAAAACTCCTGCAAAAGTGACCCCTGCAATAGTCCCGCTCCCAGGGCCATCAGATGGTGTTTTGGTTGTTTGACTGGATGTAGAAGAGCTTGTATGTGAGGAAGGTGGTGTTGACTGTGAGACACCAGTTGGTAAATTGGGGCTTGGACTTGTGGTTGGCGTTGCCTTTGCTGGTGTGGTTGGAGTTGATGGAGGGGGCATAGATGATATAGGTGGAGTCTGTGTCGTATCAGGGGAAACAGAGGTATCAGGTGCTGCTGGAGGAGAGAGCACCTCTGAGGGTGGAGAGAATGATTGGCTCCCATCTGTTGGAGGAGGAGGAGTTTCTTTGGGTGACGCAGAAGAAGTAATTGGAGGTGGAGGTGTGGGAAGGGAACCTTGAGATGTTGGTGGTGGCTCATTTGGAGGAGATAATGATTGAGGTGGTTGTGCTGGTAAAGGTGGAGATTCATTTGATGTCTGTGGAGGTCCTGGAGAAGCGGAACTGGACTGAGGTGGAGAAGGGGGAGGATTGTTATCAGGAAGAGGAGCAGGTGGCGGCAAGCTTGGGGGAGGTGAAGCACCTTGTTTTGGTTGGACAGGGATTTGTGATGTAGCATTTGCAGTTAAATCAGGTAAAGGTGGAGGAGAGACCAGGGATGAAGACGTCAAATCAGGTGGAGGTGCTGCCTGATTAATTTGATTAGAAGGAGAAGGGGGTGATGCATTCGATGCCCCATCTGAAACTGGAGGTGGAGCTGAATTTGACATCTCCCCTCTCCCCTGACCTCTTCCCTTTGGGTACTATTCTGGTTGCTCAATCCATAGAGCTTCAAGAAGATCGATAGCTCCTTCTTGGAGCATGGAGCCGAGGTGATCCAGATAGAGGCAATGCCAACCTCGGAATGACGGTCACAAGAAACACAACAGCTGGAGAGATCAACAGGTCTCTATAAACTTTAACATCTTGTATACCAGGAAAACAGAACAATCATCAGGAATAAGCATCATCGATCTCCAAATTGCGGACTACGAGCACAACCACGGGAAATGATCGTGAAGTACTTCCAGCAACATAAATTCTCCAATTTTTACTAAGCAGATATCAACGAAACATTCCGCAGGTGAGAATATTACGAAATGTTTCGTCGGATCAAATTCGAAGGGTTCCACGATCATTCTCCAGGAAAAAACAAGAAGAACTCCCGACGTAGCACAGAAAATTCCTCACCTCAGGTAGAGCAGGAGGCAAAAAGGAAGCAAACAAGCACCCAGCTTCTTCCCTTGGTTACAGGCAGAAACGCTGAATTTCCCGGATTAGACGCGAAATCATTCTCCAGCCAGAAGCACAACAGCTCCCCGCTGGAATCCAAAATTAGTGCGATAGGATACACCCCAAAAATAGAATTATTACGCACCTCACGGTGGATTACCCTCGCCGCTCCGCCTCTTCTTGTTCGAGAAAACTGAACCCCCTTCTCAGCGCTGGCGCTAACCGACTCCAGCTCTTCGGGGGGGGGGAGACGGAGGAGGAGAACCAACGACAGGCCCCCGCCATTTTCTTCCCAGCGCCTCCTAAAGCCTTGAAGTAGTGGCCTGCCACGCTGACACCACCATCGCTGTGCTCGTCGAGGAAGAAGACGTGAGGGCACGCAGGGAGGGAGCCCTCTGATCTGTGTCGGGGCCGGATCGTCGTTCCCGCCGGCGGTTGCTGCGCGGGGTCTGCCTTTTGTATTCTGAGATTTTTTATATTACTCCCTCGAGCTTGCTACAATTTACATATCAACCCTTTCATCTACATATTGGTATAATTTTTTAAATTATTTTTCACTGATCTATTTTTTAAACATTAAAATCATGTTCTAAAAAATATTAATAACAAGATATACACGTACTAGAAAGGGCTTATGAGGTGTTTGGTTGCGTGATAATTTTTTGTACATTTTCATGATAAAACATTGTATTAAAATAAAAAGTGAACCAACTCATGATATTAAATTATCATGTTTGGAGGGATGTGATTACAAAAAAGAGTAACTACCACACATGACCAAACAAAGTGGGAGATCACAAGAGAAAAGAAAGAGGTGAGACCCTCTTTTTTTGTTTAAGAAGAAATTCACTTTTAAAACATAAAATTGTCATGGTTACCAAACACCTCTTTTAACAAGTTTTCTTACAATTTTTAAAAATTAAAATAAAAACTTTCATTGTCATGCAACCAAACACCCCATTATAGAGAGAATGAGTGAGAGAGAGAGAGAGGGGTTACTATTAAAGTTGAGTTAAACAAAAAATAAGTCAAGTTATGGAAGGTTGGTAAATACACTTCATAATCAATATATAATAATATTAAATACAATAACCAATTAAAAAAACTCGAATATATATAAAGACTGTTTTAAAAAGTGATGTATATAGCTGTGGTAGAATATAAGAGAGGATGTGATAACTTACATGTCATTGAGAAAAAAATGTAATTCATTTTAAAAATTTTAAACTGTAAATATTCTTAAGAATATTTTAGGAATCTTGTACATGATTTATCTCTAATCCATCTCTTCTTTCTACGACTATTGAACAAGAAATGTATGTTATAGTTTGACTGATTTATTTAATCGAGTGAAATTCTTCGAATAGAAACATGACTTGAGCTTATTTCGAAATCAAGTTTAAAACTCCGATATAAGTTCAATCTTGGCTTATTTGTGTAACTCGAATTTAAATTTGTTTTCGGACCTCGAGTTAAGTTTTGAATTCAAATTAAAATTTTATTTCAACTCATTACATATATTTAAGTAGCACTATATAATTATTAATATTCATGTTTCGAGTTTCTAAATAACTATTTAATCTGATAGTTATTTAGCTATCATTTAATAAAGTTAGTCTCGATTTTATCGAGTTGAGTTTTTATGAGTACCAAAATTTCAAACTCCACTAGCTAACTAATCGAATTTTTTTAAACTTATTCATTTGTTATAATAAATAAACCAAGCCAAAATTTCATCAATCCTATTAATAAAATGGGTAATGGAACTTAAAACCTTAACACCTTAACACAAGTGGTGAAGAAGACACTACATGTATATTTTGACGAACTCAACAAAATTTTTTTTATCATTAGAGATGTCCATTACAAGATCAAAAAAAAAAACTGTATCAAACTTCTTAAACAACAGACTTTCTTCTAACTCAAAAGTTAAAGCCAAAGGGTGGATTAGACATCACATATCTTGTTAGGGAACTCTTTTTTAACACCTAATATGAGATTATTTTCTCTTGTCATGATGGCCAATATTTTTTTTTGTGATCAGGCACTATCATGAGACCAAAAATATGAGATAAGGGCCAAATAAATCAAACTGCTCACACATCATAGTATCATACCATGCTAACAAGTAAGAAAGCCTAGTAAAGGTGCCTCTTTTCTCGAGCTACAAGAGGATACTCGAAGATTAACGGTAAAACCCAGCCCGGGAGGCCGGATCAACGGAGGCAAACAGTCTCCAGATCCCAGACCATCGCCTCGCCGGCGTTTGCTCTCGTCTCTCCCCGAAGTCGTCGGGTCCGTCCATGGAAGCGATTCCTGGAAAGCTTTTACCTTCAAGGATAACGGAGACCTATGCGAACTTGTTGCCTCCGGCAAACCTCTCGAAGCCGCTGCGCGTGTCCGGCAAATGGCCGAGGAAGCACCCGAGCGTGGGGGTGCTGCCCCGGAACTCCCGGATGTGCAGCGCCGTGCCTCGGGCTGTCGGCAGAGATTCGATCGGCGGCGGAGCAGGAGAGGGGGAGGTGTTTGGGAACGAGCTAAGTTCCGCCACAGACGAGGGCTTCTCTCCTTTGATCGAGGTAGGTGTTTCTTCTCTTCGTGGCGTTTCTCAGATTTTAAACTTTTGTTTAGGCTTATCCGAGGGTCGGCGAGGCTTTTACCTCGGGGATTAGATTTTCAGGCAAAATGGTGATATTTGCTACTTCTTTTTCCGACGAGCCTCTGATTGTTGCGTCTGGATTAGAAAAGGCTTCAGAATTCGGGAGCGTCGTCCGTGATGAATTTCTCTCTTGAAAGTTGAAAGCGGTTGCTATTATCTATTACGTTCCATCAAGAAGAAAAAAGAACAATTAAGCGCACAAGTATAGGCGCGGCAATCCCTCGAATACCCAAAAGTAATCCACATTCAAAAAGAGACCTCTCAAATGCTCAGCCAAACAGCCTTTATCTTCAGAATGACAAAAGAAAGGCCACCTTTTTCACAACAGCTACAAAAGGGGAAATAAGAAAAAAGAGAATACTCGTGTTGACATAAAATTAATCACCGATTCCGGTCGAGCGAGGTTCCACCCGATGATTCCTCTGCTTGTTTCCCCTTTCTAAAAAGGCATGTTGTACTTTGAATCTGAACTGGTGGAGGGTGTCGCTTTTGCTGCATTTATTTCTTATGGATAATTAAACTTGACGCTTTTCCATTAACGAGAGTCAAAACCCCCAACATTCTATATATTAAATCACCTTTCTCTTGTCAATCTTATGTAAGGCTTCAAACAGGTTGAATTTAGTAGCAGAATTTCATGTTATTAGCAACAACAAGGGTTATTAAGACATTCCAATTTAGATTTTGATTAAAACAAAATCATTATATTCTGATTTCATTCTGAGAACTGAATTTGATAACTTCTGAAATATATGATATATATTATTTTTATTTAAAATTATAAATTTACCTTTTATCATTTTATATGTCATATTTTTATAATTTGCATATTTTTATTATAATATTACTTTTTAAATAAATATATATCAAAATGATATTTAAATCAGGAAAATATATACGTAATTTATTGATCCCGATTTCAATAAGGCATAGAAATATCCATTTCTAAATCTGAGAACTTAGAAAATGTATTAACGAGTTCCGACTATGTTAATTTTTATCAAAATCGAAATGTAATTTTGTAATATTGGATTCCGTTTGCATCCCTACTCTTATGTTTCATTTTCTCTTTTAAGTTTTCTAGACTATCATGGATAGGGGCCATGTGGCCCTTGTTGATTTTTGTCTATGCATGAACATATAGTTACATGACGATGGTAAAAGAAGTGCGCATGTCTGTGGTTTTGGCCCATGTATATGAGCTCAAGCATGGAAACCATCAAGTTACTTCTGATTTTCTCCAACATTCTTAGTCTGCTTATGAGGTCAAGCACACAGACCCTAAGAATGTCAAGCAAAAAAGGGTTATCAAGTCTGGTGATTGATTCAATCTCTATTTGTAAGTAGCTGCTCTGGTTGTGTTTTAGAAATGTCATTTTTTTCCTTCAGCCTTTTCTCAAGTTGGAGAGCAATGTGAGTCAAAATGAAAATAATGGAACAAGGCCTGAAAAATCAGGTGTAGAGATGCAGAAACCCAGTGAAAGTGGTTCAAGTGGCAGCTCCAGAGCAGGGCTTTTCCGAACACCAATTTCTGGTGGTGTACAAAGTGCAACATCTGCCCATGGTTTGCCAAGGCCAGCTTTGGCTGTTCGCAACCTGATGGAGCAAGTAAGTCTATTGTATCCAGACATAATAAGAGAGGCATCATTACTTGCCATTAGCATTATGAACATCTTGCTTGAAGGTTTCTATCTTGTCATTGTATCATCATTTTACATTTTACCTGTAGGCTAGGTTTGCTCACCTATGCACTATAATGTCACGGATGCATCATCGTCGAGAGGGATATCCTTTTGGTTCTTTAGTTGATTTTGCAACTGATTCAAGAGGGCGTAAGTCTTGGATGCCATGATTTTTGTTCTTTCATGGATTGGCTATGTTCAAACAGAACTGTACTTACATCTGTTGTTCTTTAGATCCGATCTTTTCCTTTTCTCCCTTGGCTATCCACACGCGAAATCTATTAGCAAATCCACGATGCACACTTGTTGTGCAGGTAGGTGACTTATTGCTTGGTGTTACGCCTTTGTGAAAGTAATTGCTATGCAGACGTTACATTGTTTTAACATCATGAACTTGAAATTCTAGATACCTGGATGGAGTGGTCTATCCAATGCGCGTGTCACAATATTTGGTGATGTCCTCCCCCTGCCTGCTGATGAACAAGTTAGTGTCACATGGTGTAATGAGTGATTTCTTGTTTATTTTGCTTATAAGAATGCATTTTCAGTCTCCTTCGCAATTTTCTAAGATACGAGTTGCTTGTTCCTTTGATAACACTTATTCAGGGAAATAACATCTGGTAAGCTCACTACATGAGTCCAAGCATCAAAGGAGGGGTGCAATCGAGCCGAGCCTAGCCGAGTTGGGCTCTATTCGAGCTCAGCTTGACGATTTATATCACTACTTGAACTTGGCTCGATACTTGACGAGCTTCTAGATCTCTTGCTCAAACTCGGCTTGGCTTGAGCTTGACGAGTTCAAGCTCGGCTCGTCAAGTCACTCGTGCCAAGTTTAGTTTGAACTCGAATAAAAATCTGGCTTGAACGCGAATCAAGGTCATATTCGAGCTCATTTACTTAAAACTCAAGCTCAAGCTTAAACTCGATATAAGTCATGTTTTCAAATATGCCAAAATACTTGATAAAATCATAAAAAAACATTGAGTGGCTAAACTCTAAATTGACTAACAGAACTCTTTAAATACATAGTTCACAACTTTAAAAGTTAAAATCATTGTAAGAAAATATGATACAAAAAGGAACACTCAATTAATTATACAACATTAAAAGGTGAAATAAACTAATGACGTACATTTAGAACCCACCATCCATTATCCATCAATGTTAACATCATTAACATTCAACATCCTTCTCATACAAGCACAGCAGACAAAATTGCACCGTCTATGCTCTTTTTTCTTACAAGAGGTCTGCAGTTACTCGACATCTGGCAAAAAAGAAGAAGTTAATATCATCACGAGGAAAAGGAAATTAGTCATCAACTTCTCATTTTTCTTACAAACAATTTTTAATGTCATGAGCCAATAACTCCCCAAGCTCTCTACCCCCAATATTTTCTACCTGCAAGGAATAATAATGGAGATAATAATATTGGAAGAGAAGGTGCAAGTCATGTCATGTTGCACTAGGAAAAAAAAACTTGAAATCTATTGTTGCGTTGGCACTCAAAAATGTCAAATAGACTTACTCAAAATTAGATAAAATGCCTCTTCAACAAGTTTTGACTCTGGTGGTAGTGTCTTTGGCAGATGTCTGGTGAACAACCTGCATTGCTTCTCCTTCTGCATCCATCTATCAGCACCTGGTTCCATTACAGGGAAGACTGCAGGGGAGGAGGAAGATGGAGAAGGGAGGAGTGAGTTTAGCATGGGAAGGAGAATCATGCACCAGAAGGAAAGGGAGAATGGCAGACTTGCCAAGGAGAGGGAAATAAGAGATGAGAGATGTGGATGAAGATGGCACATTACTGCTGATATATGTAGAAAGACAAAGGAGAGATTCCATGGTTTCCACAGTTATCAGTCCATCTGCATTCTGCTCTCCTCTGTTCACAATGATGGTCTTCTAAGAAGACCTACTTCTACATAGTAGACCCTCTAAGGTGTCTAGAACACATTTTCTATTTCTCTCTTCAGAGTGTCTATCATCAAGTTAGACTGAAGAAATTGCATGAATGAGCCTACAGACTGAAGACACTGAAATGGATGGAAAATATGTAAATAAGTCCAATAAATCTTAAAATTTCTTTCCAAGTTGCAGGCTGGGTCTAGGCTGCAAACACAGTGACCAATCATGCGGTTGGTCTAATCATGTCAGCATCAACTGGGATATGCTTTCAGATCCATGGTGTTATACCCAGGATAATTAGCATATCATAAGAGTAATTGGACTGGACTGGAACATAGCATATGTTAGAATTAAACTTATATCTATTTCTAGACCTACTTTGTTTTTGGTCAGAAATTGTTACTTTTGTCAGTTATGCTGGCTGAGAATCTAGTCCAAGATATCTTGTCTGATAGACCGCAATGTTGTCTCTGATGTTTAATCCATTTTTAATTTGCGACCAGGAATGGGCCCACCAACTGTACATAGCAAAACATCAGCAATGGGCATCTCAACGATGGGGAAACTTCTACTATCATTACATGCAAAATATTAGGTTTGTGTCCATTCTCTTTGCAAGTTAAGGATAGTAGGTCATTTTAGTTTATAATATGGATTTCAGTGTTCCGATGGATTTACTTTTTACCCATCGGTAATGAACTGTTGTTCCTAGGTGTGTTCATGGTTTGGTTTGGTTTGGTTTTTGAGTTTTTTTTCTCAAACCAAACCAAACTATCTCCCAAACCAAACCAAACTGAACCAAATTAATTCAGTTCGGTTTGATTCTGTTCAAATCATATTTTATTAAGGTATAGTAGATATATAAATATATGATTTATTTTGTTTGTTTTAAATCATATTCTATTAAAATCTTGTGTATATGTTTATACATTACATTAATTTTGCCTTAAAAACTCTTGAAATAAATTTATTTTTATAAGAAAATATACTTAACTACTATCTTTTATATAACTTAAACTAAAATATTTAATCTAATTCGGGTTATTCGGTTTACCGGTTTGATTTGGTTTGAAGGGTCCTATAAACCAAACCAAGCCGATCAGGTAGTTCAAATCAAACCAAACCGAATCAAAGTACTGGTTTGGTTTGGGTTTTCGGGTTGAACCGAACAGTGAACAGCCCTAGTCGTTCCCATGTTGTGAACACCAGTATCTTGGGATGGGCTAAATGAAAAGTTAACGTATGTAAAAGAATTTTATTTGTTAGTTTTACATATCATTATAAGTGCTGTTTAAGTTACTGGGTTCAGGTGATCGTCCACGCTTCAAAGTGGGAACTGTGGTCTTTGGTGGACCATCGTTCAGATTTTACTTCAAGCACTAGAATAAGCATAATTTCACAGGAAATACTAGAAATTACTATTTTTGATAAGTTTTTTTCTTCTAGTAGTAGTATATTAATAGTATTGCTGTATACTATATATCTATAAATGTACTATTTATTGATAAGTTTATAAAGTATGTATTAGTAGTATATTAATAGTATTGGTGTTTATTTTATATTTATAAATAACATTTAAAGATATATAAATTAAATTTAAAGAATTAGCAAAAACATTAGTAGTATAATACTAGAATACACTATTCTAATTTAATATTTTGTAATTTTATTTTAAAATTAAACTCAAAACTTGATTAGTCAATTCTATCATGCATTCAATTTAAAATAATTTTATATTTAAAATTTATTTTGATAAATTCAAGTAAATGAATTAAATTATAAATTATAAATTTATAATTATATTTTTGTAGATAAATCATTTAAAAAACAAAGGTTCTGATGTCAATACAATATTTTTTTTTGTATATATATTATAGTCAAAACATTAATGATGTAAAAAAAGACCACAAGATGGTATTTTTTGTACACTTCTTGGTCGTCTTTCTACATACAGGAACAGGATACAGTTTACACCCCCATTTTATGACATTTAGATTTTGCTAGGTTTTTTTATGGTTTCCATTTAGGAGAAGATTGAAGATAAAGTATTCTTGTGGTACGTAAGTTCCGAGGAATGTTTGCCATGGTTAAAGAATTTCATTGTTGCGAACTGGAACAAGTGGTGATACTACTTATAACTTAATAGGTAGCCCTATTGGACTTGTTTTTTCATATACCCTTAAAGTTAAATTTGTTGGTATATCTAGCATATTGTTCACTGATATTTATTCCCAATATTGCCCATTCCCATGAGTTGTCAGCTGAAGAGACCTCTTTTAAGTTTTATCTAGGCTAGTTCTACTATGGCGTTCAGGTTTGAGGAAATCTGAACTCATTACATTGGTGGGTATTAGTTTGAGTTTAAATCCATTTTAGTAAATGCTCCTTATGCATGATTTCTTTGTTCTTGCTGGTGATGATTTTGGCGTATGTCACAGCCCACATGTTGAATGCTATTTTAGGGTATCCAGTTATGACATTGCCCGCTAATGGCAAGAATTATGTGGTGTTGTCCCTTTAATGGAGATGGTGTTATTTGGCAAATGTTGTCATTTTGGCAGCCTACAACAGGGATTAAATAGTAACATATTTCTTTTTTTTGTTCTTAACATGGATTGATGAGATCAGAAACTGTAATCTCCAAACCATAAATTTGTGCTATCACATCTATCCTTTTATTTACTGAAGATTTTGTTGATTTATCTTTACTTAATTAAGTTATGATGTAACAAGGGCGTGATACATTCTGGTGTTTGAAGTGGGTAGCATCTAGTTCTAGGGATGTATATTGATAAACGTCCATCTCTTTTTCACCAGTGACATATATTTCATTGGAGGGTTCGGTACAGTAGCATGGGTAGATGTTGCCGAATATGAAGCCCTTAAGCCTGATAAAATTGCTGTTGATGGTGGGGAACAAAATCTCAAGGTTAGCATCTGCATCTTTTCTTGGGAAGACCTTTCTTTTTTCTCTTTTTTTTAAATGATTGGACATGGCTGAGTTTTTGAAGCATACACGCTGTACTTCCAGTAATGACTATTTTTTTTATGATTTAGGAACTAAACGCCATCTTCTCCAAACCACTGAAGGAAATCCTTTCGGTCGAAGGAGAGGTAGATGACGCAGCTCTCATATCAATAGACTGTAAAGGCACTGATATTCGTGTTAGGCAAGGTGCCCAGGTACTTGATTTCTACTACATCTCATGCAGAGGAATTATGAAGTTTCATTTCCGTTGTATACATGCGGTGCTTGATTCATGAAATATTATTGGCCAACCTTGCTACCAATGCCATAAGTCCATAAAGTCGAGCAATTATATTTCTCTCACTTGCCCCTTTTTATTTTTTATTTTACTTTTGTTGTGTGGTTGGCAATCTCCATTAACGAGTAACTTGATCTCTAGCGTACTCAGGCTTCCGTAGTTTGAATACTCTGTAGAGGTAAAGGATAAACAACTGTCTAAATTCAAGTGATTGTTACATATGGGGCATGCTACTGAGGGCAGAAACTAGATAAATATATAATCACAGATGCCATCACTAGAATATGAAGCATTCATCAGTCATCACCATCACATGTCATTCAAAAAGCAAATTTTTTTTGTTTATTTTGTTGTATGTTAGCTTTATATTTTTTTTAAAAAACCTGCTTGGCAAGGGTAGTCAGTCTTCTCTTGATTGCTGTGTTCCCATCGTAATTGATCTAACATTCCTTGACATGTCAGATATAGTTTATTGGGTGTCATTTAGGCAGAAATTAGCAAATATTATTGGTACTTCATCCTCATCTGAATACTTGCCTTCCTGGACGGGTTTAGTTCTATTGGTAGCTTCTGCATGTCTAATTGTACTTAAAACTGGGAAACTTTTCAGGCTCTGGAGAAAATTTTACTTCTTTTGTTTGATTTTGATCCTTCTGCACTCCGAATCATCTGCAATTCTTTTGCCTGCAGTTTAACATCCAGAGGTTGTCCTTTGAAGATGATCATCAAGTGGAGTCATTAGAGGAAGCCAAAGCAGCCCTCCGGAAGTTAATCAACAAAGGTCGCAAGCGGAGTAAACCCATCTGAATGTTTTGCTATTGGTGCTCTAGGAGTATGATATATAGTGTGTAGATTGCGATGTGTGCATAACCTTTGTTTTGAAATAAGCATCTCTTCTTGTACAAGTTGAAGAATTGGGGTATGATATATATATTTATATATATCAGCTCATTGTTGGATATTTTCCACTGGAGCAGTTGTAAACAATTGACCCTGGGTAATCAGATATGCTTCCAAGTTTGTAATCCCAATCAAGGAAAGATCTGGTTCGGTCCTCTCTATACCGATTGGGTAGGGTTGGGTTGGGTCGGCCGACCCGATTGGCTTTGATCGTGGGGATCGGATCCCAATAAAATTTAAATTTTTATTTAAAAGTTATAAAAATAATTAAATGATAATAATTTAATTATAAGTAAAAAACATTAGTTAAATAGTTAAAATATATATTAAAATGCTTTTTATAATTTTTTTTACACGGTGGCTCAATTGGTTAGTGATGTGTCGCTCGCGCATGCAACGAGGGATTGAGCCCCCGCTGGCTCAATCCCCGCCTGGATAATCCTCCTCTACCCCAGGGAGGACCGGGCGCCTAATGCAGCCCTCGATCTTGGCCCCCCTGCTCACAAGAGCAGGGGGAGATACCAACCGAGTTATGCTCGGCCGGCAAAATATTTTTTATAATAAATATATATCATAAAATATTTTAAAAATAAATTTTGAGATGTTGTGCCATTCCAACTTCTCACGTTGCTGATTTCGTGCTTGGAAGCGGCGTTGATGAAACCAACCTGGTTGGCCAACCCGCCCGACCCGATCCCGCTCCGACGAACCATGCCCTGAAGCGCGGTAGCTGCAAGGAGAGATGAAATGTATCTCAATTAAGGATGTTCATCTGAATTGGCAAAATCGTAAACCCATCTACTTGATTTGATTTAGTCCAGAATGTCAGTTGTTCCGTTGTTTACCACTCAGCCAAACCAAAATGAACCAATTCATTAACATTAAAGGCTTCACCAAATTGATTAGGTTCCATTTAGTGTCAGCAAAATCACCTTGAGATTGAACTGAACCCTCAACAATGCAATAAAGTAGATTGTCTCCTATGGGTTTGGATGGCATAAAAAGCTGGGGCCTGAGCATTTAATTCTGATCCCCACAAATTAGTGGGTTCATCTAAAAGAAATGAGGCAAGAAGATTTTTCAGTAGAATATCGGGAATGAATTTGTTACAATCTTTTGGTCGGCGCATTGATTTTTTTTCCACTAAAGGGGCAGACATAAATTCAAATAAAAATATCTGGTGTTTAGAAAGAGAGAACTACTTCTCTGTCTGTTTCATCTCAGTGGAACCTAACTAACTACTGAAAGAAAATTAAAGAAAGGTGTGCAAATGGACCATCTTGAACTGTGGCAGGATGCCTAAGTGACATCACATACCATCAGCATCTTCTTGGAGTCAGAGGCAATTGGAGTAAAAATAAATAAATATATTAATATATGTATGGCTAGAAGCTAGTATTTACCTTGGGCAGATAGAATTTTTATCCTTCAACACAACATAAACAACCCAACCTTGTTAATTAGATTCCCAACCATGATATTTATTAACTGACAGTTTCCTTTCCCTTTTCTCTTCCCTATTTTTGGTTCTTATGACTCACAAGAGGCCAAAAAAAAACACCTATCTCTATCACATCCACCAATTCTACCCTTAAACATACAGACAGCCCAAACCCAAGACATCTGCAGGTTGCCCACCTTCCCCGAGAGGAGGGGGGGGTGCAGGTCCAGGTGGTGCTCGATACCTCGTCGCGTGCGTGGCCGTTCGGCCATCTGACCAAAAAAAAGAGAACATCTGCAGGTTGCTTTTTTTGATTTGGTGGGGTGTTCAATGCCTCTTTCCATTACTGACCTGTCTTTTCATGTATTGTATTAAAATAAAGTGTATGACTGCATAATAAAATAACATATTAAAATAAAATGTAAGCCATCCAACTACGTGAAATTGTCTTATTTGGAGAGATGGGATAACCCAAAAAAAAAATCATGTAGGGTCAAAAGAGATGGGGGAGGCGGGGAGGGGGTGTTGTAACATTTTTTTTTAACAAATTTTGTTGCAAAAATATAAAATTACAACAAAAACTCATTTTATAATCATACATCTCTTAAGTGTATCTTGACTTAGATAAGAGATCCCAACTTCTCTCTCTCTCTCTCTCATGCCAGCCAGCCAGAAAAGCTTCATGGCAAAAGATCTGTGACTGGAGCTCATTTATCTGTCTCTAAAAAGCTTCATGGCAAAAGATCTATGATTGGAGCTCATTTATCTTTCTGTCTCTAGCTAGCTATGTTATAAAGAAAATCTTCATGGCAAAAGATCTATGATTGGAGAAGCTTCTCTCTCTCTCTCTCTCTCTATATATATATATATATATTTATATATATCAGAGAGAAATCATTGAGCAGCAAACGTGAACTCCTCCCTTGTCTATTCGCAGCTTCCAGCTTCACTTTTCTGGCTCGAATTTTTACATCCCTTAATTTCTGTACGTACTAACTCATTTTTATTTACTTATGACATATTTGATAAGAGAGTCAAAAATAATATTATATCAATTTTAAAAATGATATTTTTAAAAGTTAGAGTATCAATATCAAAATTGATACAAGTTGGCATTTTTATCGCATAGCATGTTTTATTTACACTATAAATTTTAAAATTAAAACTATTAACCAAACACCTTTCAAGAATTGCTACCAATATCAATTTTTTTAGTGATAGAAAAATCAAATAGTGTTACCATACAGGGCCTTAGGTGATGCTTATTTTGACTTAATCTAAAAATTTAAATTCTTAGCTTTTGATTGTTAAAATTGAAATATTAATCATTCTTTTTTTGCATATCTAAATCTTATTATCTCATCATAGTTCCATAGTTCAAATTTTATTTCTTATAGAACAATTTTCTGTGAGTATACAAATATGAATAAAAATATCTCTAATTAAATTCGTTGTTTGATAATCATTTCGGTTGACCAAAATAGACCATACCCATATTCTAAAATAAATCAACACCCAACACTCCATTTCTATTGAAGATGAAAACTCAATTGTAAATTTATTTTATTATCTTTATTTTTGGTTAAAAAGTGTTTAGTAAAGATGCAAATTAAACTTAATAATTTTATGAATATTTCTTATGGATTTTTATGGTATTTATTTTATTTTTTTTACCAATATTTTTTTAATTTTTATTATATTAAATATCATATCTCTCTGCATCTATTAGTCAATAGTTAATTATTTTTAATGGATAACACAAAATATTTAGTGTATGTGTATTTATAATAAGTAAACTATATTTTATTTATAAAATTCACATTCAGGTAGGGTTGCAAATGGGTCAAATTACATATTTTGATTCAGATTTTTGATAAGAGTTAAATAACTTCGATTTCATTTTTGATTAAACTACTATCATGATGTTCTGATTTCAATTATGTTACCTAAATTTAAAAATATATAATATACATAATTTTTTGTTAAAAATATTAAATAAATTTTGTTTTTTCATTATTTTTTGATACATCATATTTTACATTTTACTCTTACCTCTTTAACATCCATATACCTTATTTTTAATAATTTATATATTTTTATTTATCATAATATTAATTTATATGTATTAATTTTTACAAATAAATAAATATGGAATCAACTATTTTCAATTCTTATTCTGCTGAATTATCTTTTTTTGTGTGATAAAAATATATCTTGAAATATCAAATTACAATGATTGTCAAATATAGTTTTTTCAACATATTTTGTCTCAAAAACAACAAAGTGGTAACAAAAACTCAATTTATCCTTCGACCAACACAACAGAAGTACACACATACCACTTTCTCATATTTTTTATTCTAAGAAAAAATATAAAAAAATATATCCAATCACTCTACCAGAGTTAACCGAACGAATTGTTATTCCAGAATCAGTAATTCTGTATGATTAATAATTTTTTTAAAATATTGTAATCAATTACAGAGAGAGAGAGAGAGAGAGAGAGAGAGAGAGAGAGAGAGAGAGAGAGAGAGAGAGAGAGAGTTATGACGGGGAGAAGCGGCGGGCGGCGGCGCCGTTGCCGGGGACGAAGATGCCCAACAGATCCATCCTGTAAGGGAGGAACGACCGCCGCCGGAATCCCTCCGCCTCCCCACACTTTGCATAGTAGAAGCTGTAAGCTGCAGACATGTCCATCGCCGCCGCCACGTTCATGCCGGCTCTACCCTTTCCTTTCTTCTCCTTCCCTGCCGCCGCCGCCGCATCCGGACCCCGCCCGCCACCCTTCTTCTCGTCTTTCTTTCCCTTGGAATATCCGATCCCACAAAAGCTCTGCTTCCCGGCGGTGCGGCCCCGCCCGCCGAGCAGGTTGAACAGGCCGGCCTGCTTCTTGGAGGCGGCGGTGAAGCATGGCGGCGGCGTCGACGGGTAGGGGGAGAACTCGCCGTCTCTGGCAACGGGACCCGGGAGGCGGTCGGAAAGGCCCATACGCCTCTTGCCCGCCTCAGCCGCGACGGCACGGCGGGCGGCGGCGCCATTATCGTCTCCGTCTTCGTCCCAATTAGGGGGCTTTAGCATGTAGCGACAATCGCCGCCGCCGCCGCCGCCGCCGTCGGCAAGGACGTCCGGGTACTCTTTGACGGCGGGAATTCGGAAATCGGGGTGGCCGAAGATGGGGTAGGCGGGGAAGGCGCCGTCGTCGGCGGCGGGTCCAAGCTCGCTGAGGGAGTCGCAGGCGGAGACGTAGCCGAAGGCGAAGTCGAGCTCGCAGCCGCCGCCGTTCACCCCTTCTCCCACCCGCCCCTCGACGATCTTTTCGCCGAGCTTGAGCTGCACCCTCTCCCGGCCGTCGTAGATGGTCCGGAAGCTCGGCATTTCCACCACCCAGCATACCTCTCCCCCCTCCGCCTCCGGCTGCATCGCCGCTGGCGGCATGTTCGCGGCTGCGGGGGGGGGGGAGTTGAAGAAGGCACAGCCCCACAGGTGAGGAGATCGCTCGGTGCTCTGCCTGCTCAGGTTTCGAGCGGTGGCGGAGGCACGCGGCGGCGTTATATAAGCGACGGCGCCGCCGTGCGCGTCCCTGCAAATCTCAGCCTGCACGGCTCTTCCTCCGTTCGGTGGTTGTCGTTTTCCGATGACGGAATGTCAGATAGTGACACTACATTAACAAAATTGTGTATATATATATTTATTTATATTCTCAAATTACGAGGATCAGATATATTTGTTAATTCTACGAGGAATTCGTTTGTTAACAAATATATACTACAGACATAATATATCTAGTTATCTAATAAATTAAAATAAAAAATAAATTGTTTACAATAAGTGACTTAAGAGAGTATGGATTAGAAACATTCGGAAAAGACACTCATATAAAACTGATAAATTTAAGTTGTAAATAGATCATATTTTTTCTTTAAAAGGAGGTAAAAATAGAATAACATTGTTGTTAATTTTTTGTCCAGGATATAAATTGAATCTTTTATTTTTTTTTGTCTTTGATATAAAATAACAGTTATCTGATAATCTACTTTGATTAACGCATATGGTTATCCAATAATAGATTAAGTTAAAAACTATATATATATATATATCCATTTAAGTATATATTAGTTAAAATAATAGATTATTTGTTGAGATTTATTAAATTATCTAACTTTTCGCCAACTTAATAAACAAGTCAAACATATATACATCCAGATGGGAATGCATTTGGTTGGTATTATATAGAAGAAATTATGAATTGGCTTTCATCCCGGCCTCTGCACTTTAAACAAAATAAAATTTATAACAATTGATAATGGGGTGTTTGGTTGCATGATAATTTGTTGTACACTTTCATGATAAAATATTATATTAAAATAAAAAGTGAACCAACTCATGACAAAAAATTATTATGTTTGGAGGGATGTGATAACAAAAAAGAGTTACTATCATTCATGACCAAACAAAGTGAGGGGACCACAAGAAAAAAGAAAAAGGTGAAACTCTTTTTTTCCTTAATAAAAAAATAACTTTCAAAACATAAAATTGTTAAGATTGTCAAACACCTCTTTTAACAAGTTTTCTTATAATTTTTAAAGATTAAAATAAAAATCTTCATTGTCATGCAACCAAACACCCCCATAATATATTTACGATTCATGTTAGCAATCAACTTAATCATTACAATTCAAAAGTCAAAACACAAATAGTCAGTTTTAATGGGGTCATGTGATATCATAAAATCTAATGGTAAAAATCCCTTTTATAATCTCAACCAAACATGCACACCCAAAATATATGATGTATGTGTATATTAATCTTGTCATTGCTGTTTATTATAATAATATGTTCTGCATACTCTCTATTTTACATTAGATTTTTCTTCGGCACAAAACCGTTCGTGTGACAATATATAATAATATCTAAAAATAATTTTTTTTTGAAATCTCTCCAACTCAGACGCAAAATATCTAAAATCTGTGTGTACTGATTTTTTGTCGTCGCAAATTATTACAATGATAATGGAGTGTTTGGTGAAGGTTTTTATTTTAATTTTTAAAAATTATAAGAAAATTTGTTAAAAGAGGTGTTCAGTAACTTTGACAATTTTATGTTTCGAAAGTGATTTTCTTCTTAAACAAAAACAGAGGGTCTCACCTCTTTCTTTTTTCATGTGGTCCTCCACTTTGTTTGGTCATGAATGGTAGTTACCATCTTTTTATTATCACATCCCTCCAGACATGACAATTTTATGTCATGAGTTGGTTCACTTTTTATTTTAATATAATTTTTAATCGTGAAAGTGTACAACAAATTATCATGCAACCAAACACCCCATAAGCCTCGCAAATTATTACAATGATAACGATATCGCCCTCTCTCTTCTTCTTGGAGGAGAAGGGCACTCAAATTAGGTAGGGATGTCCATTTCTAAAGGATCCACCAAGGATGTGGATAGGTACTGCTGCACCACCCAAGCTCCGCTTAAATTTTTTTTTTGGCTTAATTGATGTGTAACTAATTTCAAACAATATTCAAGCTTTAGAACATAATAATGACTTCTGAAAACGGCTTAATTTTAAGTGAGTTGTTTTATATATTTTTATTTTTAAAGACGAATGATTAGAATTTAATTTATATCCAACTGGATAGATTAGAGACAAAATTAAGACTCCAGATATTTGATTTTGAAACTTACCGCGCAAACAACAATAAAAATGTCAAACTTGCATCTATTTTTGATGTGGATACTATATTATCTGGAAATATCAATATAAATATTGACATGTAATATCATTTCTTACACTCTAACGAAATAGGCAATTAGATATCATATTTTATAAGCTACTTGTTTTTAATTTCTTACAGATATACATTGAATTTAATCAAACAATAATTCTGATAAGCTATCGAATAGCTGGTTCAAATAGTTTACATAATGTATTAATAAATTTTGATTATATTAATGTTTATCAAAACTGATTAAAAACTTCATAATTTTGGATTCTTTCTACCCCCCCCCCCTAAATATTGAGACTCTTCCATGTAGGGAACATCCCCATGCATATATAAGAAAAAAAAATCAGCATTTCTATCTTTGTGCAATTGTGCCCCTCCCATGTTTCTTGAGCAAATGAGAATTGCTCATGTGAAGCTATATTTACCCATTCAATTAAAATTTAAGATAGCTAATTAAAAACATAAAATTATCATGTTTGGTGAGGTGGGCCAACGCAAGTCGACCATGCACAACTAAAATTAAAATAGCGTGGGAGACCAAAAAAGAAACACAAAAATTCTCATATGTGTTTTTATCCGAGAACAAACTCTCCATAAAATTATATTTTATATCATTTTTTTTGAGAGATATATTTTATATCATGATAAAACCTATTTTATCACACAATCTCTCCGTTGAATAATGTGATCAGGTTCAGGAGTATTTTCTAATATTTTCGGACATTAACCTATCCTCTTATCAAATGCGAGAACTCATAATTTTAAGAAATTAAACAGCATTAATAGACTTGCACGATAAATAGATAAATACATTCATAAAGTGAATCGCTAATATAAGAGAGCAGAGGGATGCATGTATAACAAGTATCCTATCCTAACCCTAGGGGTGCAAACGAACCGATACACTCAATGAGTAGCTTGAAGCTCGGCTCGATAAAAACTTGACTCGACTCGATTATTACGTTAAACTTGAACACGAAATAAAGTTCGACTCATTAAACGAGTCGAGTTTGAACAGACTCCTGCTCGACTCGATAAACTCACGAATAACTCGATCAAATATTAAATTATATATTTTTTTAAAAAAATTAAATTATATGTATTAATAATTATAAATTATATGTATTAATAATTACATATTTTCATTTAAATATATTAAATAATTCAAAATTTGAGTTTAAATTCAGATTGAGTTTCATAAATGTACTAAATCTAGAGTTTTACAAATGACTTTTTATTGATTTTAAATTTTATAAATGAGTTTGTATATAACTTAAGGTTGAGTATGAATTAAATTTTAGCTTAGCTACTATTCGAGTTCGAGCTCGACTCAACTTAATTAATAAACGAACCAAACTTGAAAAAGGATTGAATGCACTCGTTAAAACTCGAGCTTGAACTCGAACTCGTGTAAAATAAACGAGTCGAACGTGCACACCATAGTCCTCAACTCAGCTCGACTCGTTTGTAGGGATGTCAATGGTAGCGGATTATCCGATTATCCGACCCGTTCGTTAACTTAATGGACGGTTAAAGGATCATCGAAAATTTCCGAATAGGGTATCCTTAGCCGTTTACCGATTATCCGTCTTTTTAACGGATACTGTCACGGATACAATATAAACCGAACTCGATAAACCGTTTCCGAACCCGTTAAGTAAAGCTTGATCCAACGGTTGAAAATATATCAACATCTAATGTTCAAGAAATATGTCAATCTCAAAAACCTTAAAATTAATTTGTGAGAATCCCCGAGTCCGACCTTTCAACTTCTGCCTGTTCCTTCTTCCTTGCTCGACGCCCTACTTGTTGCATCGTTGCACCTTCACCTTGACCTGGCGGCTGGCGGCTACATCAAGGACCTATTGGTTTTGGTTTTGGGTGGCCGGTGGTCCGCGTGGTGTCTGCGAGGCTCCCAACTCTCTCTCTCCTCTGGTTCACCCGCAGCACTGTCACCCCTCTTTCGCTCTCGTCTTGGAACATTCTCATGAACTTGACAGACGTGGGTCATTGTATGCAATCGTCCATGTTACTTAGTTATCTTGGATCATAGGTCAAGTTCATTCCCTACTTTTGTTGCAAAGGTATATTATTTGGCAAATATTTACTTCATGGTGCTAGTATGCACGATATCTCTGTATTATCTTACTACGATATTTAAGTATACGTGTTAGAAGGAAGCAAACATTTTTTTGTGTATATTAGGTACCTTCTAGTAATGCTTATATATTTGTTAATTGACCGTTAATTGACCGTAAACCATTTTTAAGCGGATATTACAATGCGGTTCGCGGATACACCCATTACCGATAGTTAACGAACAGTAAGTGGATACTTTTTTCTTATAGGATACGAATACGGATAATACTATTATTCGAGCCGTATCCGACCCGTTGACATCTATAGGGGTGGGCACGGTTCGGTTTGGTCCGGTTTGGACCATTTTTTTTCCAAACCGAACCAAACCGAATCACCCTCCCAAACCGAACCGAACCAAACCGAATCAATTCGGTTTGGTTCGGTTTGGTTCGGTTTAAACCGAAAATAAATAAAAATATTTAAATTAATTAATTTTTACATATATATACTAATTTTTATGTTAAAATTAATGAAAATAAATATTGTTTTATTATAAAATTTATAAAAATATCATTTTTATTAATACTATAATAATTTTTTTATATTTTTTTGATTAAATCGGTTTAAACGGTTTGGTTTGGTTTAAATCGGTTTGGAGATTTTTCAAACCGAACCAAACCGAAAGGGGGTCCAAACCGAACCAAACCGAACCGAATGGACTGGTTCGGTTTGATTTCTCGGTTTGAACCGTTTTGTGCCCACCCCTAGACATCTATACTCGTTTGCACCCCTACCTAACCCCAACCCTAAACCGAGCGCCCGAGACCAGATCAAAGGGAAACGCCTGGACTCGACGTGGACGCGAGGAGCGGAAGGGGAAGGAGGAAGGACGGGAACGGATGGACGAGCGGCAGCCCGCCGGACGTGCCGGCGACAAGAAGCACCACGGAGGTCCGCGGCGGGGCGGCGGAGGCGGATTTCTCTCCGGATGTGGGCGGTGAGCTGGTCGGAGCCGCAGCTCCCCTCCTCCGCGATGTCCGGCGCACCCTTTATTTCCCCCTTCCCCCCCTCGAACCACTCTCCTCCCCTCGTTCCTCTCTTTCCGTCTCTCTCCCTTCTCTTCTCGCCCTCCCCCTCCATCTCTCTCTCTCTCTCTCTCTCTCTGTTCATACAGAGGGAAGAAGACATTTTGGGGGGGATTAGAGAATCACCACCATAGCCGCGATCTCTTCCTGTCCCTTGATCTCCCGGGGACCTGACTCCCCGTCTTCTTCCTCGATCGCCCCCCCTTCTCCTTTCCCCATTTCAAGGGAATCCCTTTTCATCGCTCGCCGGCCGTCTTCCCTTTCTCCTGGAGGTGTTCAAGATGGTAAGAAGAGCGCTCTCTCTCTCTCTCTCTCTCTCTCTCTGATTCACTGCTCGATCCCCTAATTTAATTCATGATCTTGCTGATCTCAGTCGAACGTGGTGTCGGGCATGGCCGTGAACGACGACTGCAAGCTGAAGTTCTTCGAGTTGAAATCGAAGAGGAACTACCGGTTCATCGTGTTCAAGATCGAGGAGAAGACGCAGAACGTGACGATCGACCGGCTCGGCCTGCCGGACGCGAGCTACGACGAGTTCACGGCCTGCCTGCCGGCCAACGAGTGCCGCTATGCCGTCTTCGACTTCGATTTCGTCACCGACGAGAACTGCCACAAGAGCCGGATCTTCTTCATCGCCTGGTAATCCAAAACCATACATACATGCGTTTCCCTCTCTCTCTCTATATATATATATATTGTCGTCATATATAGATCATATGTATTTGGTTGTTTTTTGCGTATATGCTGCAGATAATCGATCCATCCTGAATATTTCTTCTCTATTTGCCTTCATTTCCCAAGACTTGAATGGCTTGCGGCAGAAAAATTAACGTATGATCAGATAAATTTTTTTAATATATATGTAGTTTATAGCATGTCGAAAAATAAAAGATTTGGAACCATGATAATATTTTTTTATACACGACGTTGTTCTCTTTGGTTCTTCTTATATAAAACAGTTTGTCATTCGGCTCTATATAATAATGTCAGTATCACAATTAATTAATGAATAACGAGAAATACCAAAGTAAGATGTTAAAAGAGGAGACTTCTAATTAATCTCTCCGAATGAGTTAGTTGGAAATGAAGGGAGGCAATCAGAATCTTGGCTCCAATTAAGCTATATTATCAAGGATTTAAGGATAAAAATAGAGAAAATAAGAATAGAATAATATTTCAACCTAACCATACAAAGAAAATGAAGAAATCCTAAAACAAATACTCTTCGTTAAAGCTCTCTTGTGTACCGATAGGAGTGAGTAGGCCTCCTTATATAGGCCTCTCCTAACTCCTAAGGTAACCCCAATGGCTTAATAACATGCTAGGTAACCCTCCATAAATCCCATAGAAACTTCTTACATCAAGTCTCCCTTGAAACCCACAATTAACATCAGAAACTCACACTAAAAGGCCCCTACCTAACACCTTTCAAGAGAAACATATAAAACAAACTCACAAACTCTCTTTTATTCGGTGTTTGCAAATCCAAAAGTAGGGTTACATTGAAAAGATACATGAATGGAAAACAAAGATAAATTTGAAGCTAAAAAAGAAAGAACCATTTTAAGGAGAAGATAGACCAACATGCATATTGCAATTTAAGCTGGAAAATCCTTGTTCTTCCTAGCTACCACCCAGAGCAAGTTTATAAATACACTTCGCCTGGGTTGACATTTGTCCTTGAAAATATCTATTATCTACTTCTTATCCAAACAAATCACATAATATAATAAAAGCAACAAGCAAGATAGGTAATATTCATAGCCAGGTCAAATTATCATGAAAATCTAAACGAGAAACGATGATCTGGCCAATCATAAAAATGCAATTTTTTACAAGTTGATATGTGATATATATATGTATATCTCTATCCCAGTCCTATCATGGTAGGGAGCTTCACCCAGGAGACACAAAAACACCAGGCTCAGCTAGGTCGCACAACATTTTGTTCCTTTTATATATGCTGAAAATTTTGGAGATAGGCCTCACTGAGAATTAACCTTGTTGACTTCAAAGTTATTTTGAAGATATATATATCTTGATGCTTCTCTTCCTACTCCAGGTCTCCAGATATATCGAAAGTAAGGAACAAGATGTTGTATGCCAGTACTAAGGACAGGTTCAAGAGGGAGCTCGATGGGATACAAGTGGAGTTGCAGGCGACAGATCCCAGCGAGATTAGTATTGATATCATAAAAGGACGGGCAATTTGAAGAAGAAAAGGAAACTGCACATGGAGGCGCTGGTCTACTTGAAAGAGAAGAAATAATTAATAATGTCTGTAATATCGTGCACCGATTTTTTGTTGCTATCCATTGATGGTCATGATTAAGACCCAATTTTTTTTCTTGTAATATTTGTTTGACCTCTTCATATTTTCTATGGATTGCCGCCCACCATGGCTAGCTCCAAAGAACAATCTGTTGTCTCTATTAAGTAGTCACCATAAGTTCTTCAGATCTCCAAGCTTATGTTTTATTGCTTTGAGCTCACTAGAATGTCCCATTTGTTCATGATATCACCTAAAGGATTAGGGGTGTAAACGGTTCGGTTCGGTTCGGTTTGGCCTATTTTTTTCCAAATCGAAATTGAACCGATAAGGGGAACCGAACCGAACTAAACCGGCTCAATGAACCCTGAACAGATTGTGGTTTGGTTTGGTTCAGTTCAGTTCATTGCTTTAATGTATACTTAAATAAAGTAAAATATAATATAATAAAATATAAAATATAATAATTAATTAATATTAATATGAAGACTAATACTTTATTTATAATATATAATTATATTTTTACACTAATTAATTTAAATTTATAATAATATATATTTAAAATTGATATAGTATATATATTTAAATGTAATATAGTATGTAAATAAAGTGGGTCAAACCTTGTCAAATCGAGTCAACCGGTTTACTGGTTTGGTTCGGTTTGGGGAGGTGCCGAACCGAACCAAACCGATATGAAATTATCGGTTCGGTTCGGTTCAAAAAACTGAATGGAGAGCCCATCAAATCGAACCGAACTGATCAGTTTGGTTAAGTACGGTTTGGTTTAGCAATTTCCGATTTTGCATGAACACCCCTATAAAGGATACCCAACATCGTCAAAAAAAACACTATAAAGGATACCCAACTGTAGATGGGTTTATATATGCATATGATAGGATGGCCCTACAATTTCAGCAAGAGTATCTGACTAGAACAAACTACAAAGAGAGAGCCAGAAGATAATACAACGGCTCCTCTAAGTAGTTGGAAGCTTTACTTAATTAAGTGAGCATGTCTTGGAGAAATAGATAGATAGATCGATAGATAGATAGATAGATATAAATATATATATATCAATATATATATATATAGATATAGAAAGAGATGGGAGTCTCTGCACACTAATTATTTGATCATAAGATCGAGTACATAGAAGAGGAATACAAGTAGAACAACAAGACGGGTACTGATACACCACAGCTCTCATGCACCCGCTTACACCTAAACAAATTGAGTTTGGATCGCCTCAAATGGCCAAAGGAGGGAACAATTGTCTCCAATCAGAAATGGCTACAACCCCCCGGCCACTTAATTAAGTGACAGTTCAAGAGTGAATCAGTATGAACCATTACTGAACTGAATTTTGTAACGGGTTGCATTGTCGTTCGTAATGGATTACACTATAGTCCGTAACGATTCAACTAGTTCGTAACGGGTTACACTGTGATTTATAACAGGTTACACTATGATTCGTAATGATTCACCCATAACGAACCTCAATATAACCCGCTACGGATCAAAGAGTAACTCGCTATGAACTGGTTGAACCATAACGAGTTACACTGTGGTTTGTAACGATTCACCCATTACGAATCACAAAATAACCTATTATGAACCATAGTGTAACTTGTTACAAACTAAACTGAAATGTTACGAGCCACAATGTAACTCATTACAAAATCCAATTCGGTAACGGTTAATACTTGTTCATTCTGAACCGTTACTTCAGTGGCTGGGGTTGTGACCGTTTCTAATTAGAGATTGAGACGGTTCCCTTCTTTCGGGGAGATATGGGGTAAAACAAATCCAACTTAAATATTAATGCACGCATGCATGCATCCATACCATGAACCATAACCATTCAACCCCATAACACGAAAGCCTGCAATATTAATATACCCAAACATGCACCAACCCCCCATCTGATCATTTTCTTCCTCTGGCCCTGCCCTGCCGTCTCCTGCGCGCTGCCCCTATCTTGCTCCATGCCGTCCTCGCTCGCCTTCCGCCATAGGCTGCGCAGGTATCGCACTATCCAAGATAGCGACGACACCCTTGTCACGCCGAAGGCGCCCGAGGTTAGGAAGCATGCGACGGCCAGTCCCACGGCGATCGCTGCCGGCACCAGCACAGGGCTGAGGATGACCACGACTGTGCCCGCCATGGTCAGCCTGGACAGTAGCAGCAGGATGCCCCTGACGGGGAGCATGGTGGCTACTACCATCACCTGCGTCGTGGACAACCCCTTTTCCAACAGTGTCCCCTTGGTGCCCGCCCCCATGAGTCGCAGCTGGCCTTGCCCCTACGCCCACTTCTCCGCCATGGACACACATAGATAGAAAGAGAGAGAGGAGGAGGAGGGGTAGATCCAGCTATGATTCGGTTTGGGCCTTTAAGGAGGAGTGTGGGGTCACTTGAGGCCCCACTCTCAGGTCCCTCACAAAGAGGTGCCATGTAATATGTGATTTAATAGTTGATTTGATATTTTTCAGTTCCCGAGACATTAAATGACCCCTCTTTGTGAGGGGAACCTGAGGCCCCACACTCAGGCCTCTCACAAAGCGGGGCCATTTAATGTGTTGAGAACTGAAAAATATCAAATAAACTATTAAATCACACATTAAATGACCCCTCTTTGTGGGAGACCTGAGGGTGGCACCTGAGGCCCCACCCTCAGGCCCTATTAAATCACACACTAAATGGCCCCTCTTTGTGGGGGGCCTGAGGGTGGGCACCTGAGGCCCCACCCTCATGCCCCTCATAAAGAGAGGCCATTTAATATCTCGGGAACTGAAAAATATCAAATCAACTATTAAATCACACATTAAATGGCCCCTCTATGGGGCCCCGAGAGTGGGGCCTCACAAAGAGTGGTCATTTAAGCCACTCACAAAGAGGAGCCATTTAATATCTCAGGAATTGAAAATTATCAAATCAACTATTAAATCACACATTAAATGTCCTCTCTTTGTGACGGGCCTGAGGGTGGGGCCACAAATCAACTATTAAATCACACATTAAATGGCCCCTCTTTGTGAGGGGCCTTAGGGTGCAGCAGAAGAATTAATGTACGGTAAGATAAAACTTCTTTAATATATATGTAGTTTATAACATGTCGAAAAATACAAGGTTTGGGATCATGACAATGTTTTTTTTATAGACGACGTTGCTCTCTTTGGTTCTTCTTATATAAAACGGTTTGTCATTCGACTCTATATAATAATGTCAGTACCACAATTAATTAATGAATAACGAGAAATACCAAAGTAGGATGTTAAAAGAGAAGACTTCTAATTAATCTCTCTGAATGGGTTAGTTGGAAATGAAGGGAGGCAATCGAAAGCTTGGCTCTAATTAAGCTACATTATCAAGGATTTAAGGACAAAAATAGAGAAAATAAAAATAGAATAATATTTCAACCTAACCATACAAAGGAAATGGAGAAATCCTAAAGCAAATACTCTTCATTAAAGCTCTCTTGTGTACCGATAGGAGTGAGTAGGCCTCCTTATATAGGCCTCTCCTAACTCCTAAGGTAACCCCAATGGCTTAATAACATGCTAGGTAACCCTCCATAAATCCCATAGAAACTTCTTACATCAAGTCTCCCTTGAAATCCACAATTAACATTAGAAACTCACACTAAAAGGCCCCTACCTAACACCTTTCAAGAGAAACATAAAAAAAAACTCACAAACTCTCTTTTATTCGGTGTTTGCAAATCCAAAAGTAGGGTTACATTGAAAAGATGCATGAATGGAAAACAAAGATAAATTTGAAGCTAAAAAAGAAAGAACCATTTTAAGGAGAAGATAGACCAACATGCATATTGCATTCCAAGAGAAACATAATAAAAAAAACTCATAAACCCCCTCTTTTTTGGTGTTTGCAAATCCAAAAGTAGGGTTACATTGAAAAGATGCATGAATGGAAAACAAAGATGCATTTAAAACTAAAAAAGGAAAGAACCATTTTATGGAGAAAATAGACCAACATACGTATGGAAATTTAAGTTGGAAAATCCCAATTCTCCCTAGCTACTACCTAGTCTTGAATAAGAGCAGGAGCTAGGTTATAAATGCACTTCATCTGGGATAATTTTTGTCCTTGAAAATACCCATTATCTGCTTCTCATCCAGACGGATCATAGAATATAATTAAAGTAACAAGCGAGATAGGCAATATTCACAGCCATGTCAAATGATCATGAAAATTTAAACGAGAAATGATGATCTGGCCAATCATAAAAATGCAAAATTTCGTCGGCTTATCTATAATATATATTTGTCCTATCATGGTAGGGAGCTTCACCCTGGAGACACGGAAGCACCATGCTCAACTAGGTCATACAACACTTTGTTCCTTTTATATATGATGGAAATTTTGGAGATAGGCCTCACTGAGAAATTAACCTAGGTTGACTCCAAGGTTATTTTGAAGATATATATTCTTTGATGCTTTTCTTCCTGCTCCAGGTCTCCAGATACAACGAAAGTAAGGAACAAGATGTTGTATGTCAGTACCAAGGATAGGTTCTAGAGGGAGCTCGATGGGATACAAGTGGAGCTGCAGGCGACAGATCCCAGCGAGATCAGTATTGATATCATAAAAGGACGGGCAATTTGAAGAAGAAAAGGAAACTACACATGGAGGCGTTGGTCTACTTGAAAGAGAAGAAATAACTAATAATGTATGTAATATCGTGCATCGATTTTTTGTTTCTATCCATTGATGGTCATGATCAAGACCCATTTTTTTCTTGTAATATTTATTTGACCTCTTCATATTTTCTATGGATTGCCGCTCATCATGGCTAGCTCCGAAGAACAATTTGCTGTCTCTATTAAGTAGTCACCCTAAGTTCTTCAGATCTCCAAGCTTAAGTTTTATTGCTTTGAGGTCACTACCATCTGTTCATGATATCACCTAAAGGATTAGGGGTGTAAACGGTTCGGTTCGGTTCGGTTTGGCCTGCTTTTTTCCAATTCGAAATCGAACCGATAAGGGGAACCAAACCAAACTAAACTGGTTCAATGAACCCTGAACCGATTGTGGTTCGATTTGGTTCAGTTCAATTCAGTTCATCGCTTTAATGTATATTTAAATAAATTATAATAAAATATAAAATGTAATAATTAATTAATATTAATACGAATACTAATACTTTATTTATAATATATAATTATATTTTTATACTAAATAATTTAAATTTATAATAATATATATTTAAAATTGATATAATATATATTTAAATGTAATATAATGTGTAAATAAAGTGGGTCAAACCTTGTCAAACATGGTCAACCAGTTTACTGGTTCAATTCGGTTTGGGGAGGTGTCGAACCGAACCAAACCGATATGAAATTATCGGTTCGGTTCGGTTCAAAAACTGAATGGAGAGCCCATCAAATCGATCCGAACTGATCCTAATAGGTTACACTGTCGTTCGTAATGGGTTACACTATGGTTCATAATGGTTCAGTTGATTCATAACGAGTTACATTATGGTTTGTAACATGTTACACTATGATTCGTAATGATTCACCCGTTATGAATCACAATATAATCCACTACGAGCCAAAGTGTAGCTTGTTACGAACTGGTTGAATCATAATGAGTTACACTATGGATCTTAATGGTCAACCATTACGAACCACAATGTGTAACCTGTTACGAATCACAGTGTAACTTGTTACGAATTGAATTGAAATGTTATGAACCACAGTGTAACTCGTTACGAATGATAGTGTAACCCGTTATGAATCACAGTGTAACCTGTTACGAACTGAACTGAAATGTTATGGATCACGTTGTAACCCGTTACAAACGACAGTGTTACCTGTTACGAAATCTGGTTCAGTAATAGTTCATGCATGTTCACCATGAACTGTAACTTAAGTGATTAGGGGTTGTGACTGCTTTTGATTGGGATTTTTTTTAAACTAACATACTTTGAAAATATATTTAACAGAATAGCATATTTATAATTTATACTAACATTAGCATATTTAACTAATATACTTTTTTTAAACTAACAACTTCAGTTTCCAAGAGACAGTGCTATATTGATAATTTCACCTGAAACAGTGCTATTATGTTAAATATATTTTCGAAGTATGTTAGTTAAAAAAAGCTTCTAATTGAAGACTGAAGTCGTTCCCGGGTGTCCGAGAAGACCTGAGGTAAAACAAATTCAACTTAAATACTAATGCATGCATGAATTCATGCATGTAGTGAAGCATAACCATGCAACCCCATGACGTGGAAGCCTCCAATATTAATAGAGTGCAGTTCACCTTAAGAGGGAGGGGAGCCCCTCAGGACCTTCACAAAAAGGTGATGGGATGCCATGATTTGATAGCATTAATAGTGATTTGATGGTATCCCATCATCCACTTTGTGAGAGAGATTGAGGGGCTCCCCTCAGGAGCCCTCCTAAGGTGAACCGCACTCATTAATATACCCAAACATGCACTAACTCTCATTTGTGATCATTTCCTTCCTCCGACCCTATGAAGTTGTTCCCATGTTAAATATTTTACTCTCCCACGTGCTAAGTAATAATAACTCCTGAATAAGAGGTCAACGAACTTACTTGCCACAACTCGAATCCCACATACTTGAGGTTCGAGAAGACATAAATATCGGGGTCATCTTTGAAGTTTGAAGAAGATTAAAAGTAAACATTGGGCACAATAGATATCATGAACTAGTGGAACTGTAACGAGTTACACTGTGGTTCGTAAACGATCAACCCTTACGAACTACAGTGTAACCCATTACGAATCACAGTGTAACTTATTACGAACTGAACTAAAATGTTACGAACCACAATGTAATTCGTTATAAACAACAGTGTAACCCGTTACGAATCATAGTGTAACCCGTTACGAATTGAACTGAAATACCACAGTGTAACCCATTATGAACAACAGTGTTACCCGTTACGAAATCTAGTTCATTAACTATTCATGTTAGTTCACCATGAACGGTCACTTAAGTGGCGGGAGATTGTGACTGCTTTTGATTGGAGACTGAAGTTGTTCCCGGGGCGTCCGAGAAGACTTGAGGTAAAACAAATTCAGCTTAAATATTAATGCACGTATGATTGCATGCATGCAGTGAAGCATAACTATGCAACACCATGACGCGGAAGCCTCCAATATTAATAGAGCACGGCTCCCCTCAGGTGAGTCCCTCAGCCCCTCTCATAGAGGAGTTGATGGGATGATGATTTGATGCCATCAATGTCCCATCAACTCTCTGTGAGAGAGCTAAGGGACTCTCCTGAGGTGCTCACCTGAGGGGAGCCGCACTAATATTAATATACCCAAACATGCACCAACCCTCAACTGATCATTTCCTTCCTTCGGCCCCTACCTGGCTATCTCCACTACTCGGCCCTACCCTGCCGCCTCCTGCGCGTTGCCCCTATCCTACTCCATGCCGTCCTCACTCGCCTTCCGCCACAGGCCGCTTAGGTACCGCACCGTCCAAGACTGCGAAGACACCCTCGTCATGCCGAAGGCGCCTGAGGTCAGGAATCCCGCAACGGCCAGCCCCACAACGATCACCGTCGAAACCAGCATGGGGCTGAAGATGACGTGGCCACAGCTAGGCCCACGACCATGCCCACCATGGTCAGCCCCGAGAGCAACAACATGATGCCCCCGACGAGAAGCAGGGTGGCCACCGCCACCACCTGCGTCGCCAATGGCCCCTTTTCTGATAATGTCCCCTTGGTGCCCGCCCCCATGAGTCGCGGCTGGTGTTGCCCCTGCACCCACTTCTCCACCATGCCCCCCCCCCATATATATATATATATATAGAGAGAGAGAGAGAGAGAGAGAGAGAGAGAGAGAGAGAGGAGGAGGAGAAGGAGGAGGAGGGGGAGTAGATCCCACTGTGATTCAGTATGGGCCTTTGTTGGGTCTTCCTTCTCCTTAAAACGTACATGTACCGTAAGGGAGACCCACGTGAGGCTACTACACAATAAGGCATCTCAAAATAAAAATAAAAATGTGGTCATTATTTAATAAATGACATTTATTAAGATGTTGCATTTAATGTAGTGATAACTTTTATGAAGACCTAGATCACGAAATATGAATCGGCTACCAGATTAATAGGTGCCAATTCCAATTATGATTCGGGACAGATCGAAAAATAGAATGATTTTTTAGAAGAAAACTTGATCCAAAATCGGTTAAGATGATTTTTTCAAAAATATTATAAGTTAAAAACTAAAAAAAAGTAACTAGATAATATTCTAGTCTGATGCAATTTTTTTACACAAATTGACCCCAAAATAGATCCGAAATGACGACCACCGCGGTTGAGCGTTGTGTGAACAATTTGACTTGAATCGGTCTTGATTCGGGCCAATTCCAATGGGAGTCTGGCTGTGATGGGTGTCCCTGCTTACATTTGGCTATGGGTGTCGATTCAATCTCGAAGTTGGCCGATTTTAATATGTATCTCCCGATTATGGAAGCCACACTACGTATGGAGGTGTTTGGTTGTACCAAAATTTGAGTTTACGTTATCAAAAAAATATTTTTGTGACAAAATTTGTTGAAAAGTTATTTGCCAATATTATATTATACAAATGCGCTTTTATTCAGAAAAGGGATGTTAGTCTCTTTTTTTCTTTTGGTCCCCCAACTGTTTTAGTTATATATTTTCTCCACCTTTTTTTGTTATCTTTTTTTTTGGATCACGTGGCCCGGTGGCCAGCTACACCTGCAGCGTAGCAGGCAACGGGGGTTCGAGCCCCCGCTCGAACCCCACCTGTCACCCCCCCCCCCCCCACGGGGGTGCCCGGCTCAGCGCTGCCGAGAAGCGAACAGACGCCCTCCGCCCCCAGGCGGAGGGACCCGCGCCAACCGTGCTACGCGCGGTCGGCACCTTTTTTTGTTATCATATTCCATCAAACATGAATTGTTTTGGTCATTAACTATCTTAGATTTTATTTTAATGTAATTGTTATCAAGAAAAATTATAAAAAATATCAGGCAACCGAACACCTATTATATATTTTCATATTAAAAGTTTTACTATTGCTAGCATAAAATTAGTCATATACGAGATATATAAAATCTAGACCTCTTGAAATATTTGAATGGAAGTCCTGTTTTAGAATATTCATACATAGTACACACCTAAGAAAAAAAAGGCTTTCTGGAATTTTTAAAATTTACACACTTGGTGTTCTTTAAAAAAACTTTTCCTAATATGGTATAAATGTTTTGTCCTGACTTTACTGAATCTGACATATTAACCAACCGAGAAATGATTAGACAACAGTCATATAGCCATATTTCTGCCATCTCAAAAGTACCCATTTCAATTTGGCAACTGGGGGGGAGAGAGAAGTGGCAAATCTACATGTAGCCAAGTAAGATATGGGCTGAACTAACAAGCAAGTGGTTGCAGTTTCTTATTGTTTATTGGGTAAACATTTTAATTAAAGAAAAGATCAAGGGCACGTTTGGATTTAAGTGTTAAACATATACATCATTTCTGTTGTTTGTTTTCTGTCTATACTACGAATTTTGATGTTGATGCGCCTGACAATAATATCAAAATCAACATATTAGTTTCACGTACTGTAAACAAGCAGGCCCTAAAATAGTTGATAAATTTATATTCACATTCACGGCCATGTTGACTTTGATGAAATGCTACAGACAATCAGGCTGTCTAAATACCTGAGCCTCTCATTAAATAAGAGATCAAAGATAAATTTAGAAAAACCAAGCAAAGCCTGATAGCATGCCTTGATAACGTTAGGAAACATCTCTATCATCATTAGTTTTGAAATTAATAATGACATACATCATCACTAGGTGTTTGGTCACTAATGTGAGTGTATTGAGAACAAAATATGCTCCGTAGAACAAACGCATGTCATTTTTGACATTGATGATCTCCCCTAAAAAATATGAGTGTCAAAATCACCAAATCTGTATTTTTTTTCGGTACTACCAAATAAAACATAATATCTTGTTTGTTTTGGCACAATTTGAAAAGTTGAACTTTTAGGACACGTTTGACTGGATTAAACCAGTAACGAGTTTAGAACACCAGATGTATGTATGTATATATATTATTTAACCTTGGATTGACCAGAGAATATACGAAATTGGGTAAAGACATTTACATATTAATCAACCTAGTTTACTTAAATCATATTGTATACAATCAGAGAGAGAAAGAGATAGAGAGAGAGAGAGCAACTGCCATCCTTGACAGCAATATTGATGGATATTTCAGACTTTCATGCCACTTAGATTTAGGTAACTCGGAACATTTTACCAACCACCCTCTTGGAATTGAGTGAGAAACGAATGACAGCGATGAAATGTATACACCGCTATGGTGATTTGAGAAGCACAGCAAGATGGGGACGGTGAGGAGAAATCCTTGTCAGAGATTCAAAGCTCGAGGAAGGGGCGAAGCATCACAACGGGGCCTCCACATCAGAAGAAGAGAGGCGCTTTATATCATCACCCATATCAGCTAAACCATCTTTGGACTAGAGAGAGAGAGCAATGGAGGGGGGGTGCTCGGCCTTAATTAGCACTAAAAAACAGAGCTAGAAATCCTTTTCTTATAAAAAAAGAACAGAGAGGTGAGATTGACGGAGATGAATGGCGGCCGCAGCAAAATTTGGATCCAGCAGCATGTCCGCCTACAGCTCGTCCTGCGTAGTAGAGAGAAAAAGAGAGAGCCGAGTCAGCACCCCCCATGCAGTATTATAAAGCCAATCGGAACATACAAAAGCAACTTTGATAAAACTTCTTATAAATGCTAATTGATCTGTGAAAGTTCCGAGGTCTGTCCGTCCTCACTGCCAGTCCATTCACCCAAACCGGTAAAACCAACAAAACTAAACCCATCGGACCGTGTCGAAGTTACTTATTTTATTTTGATTTAAATTTAAATTCTAATGGGGTGTTTGGTTGCATGAGTTTTTGCCGTCATTTTACATTTTTGTGACAAAAGATGTTAGGCAACCATTACAAATCTACCTTTAAAGACATTTTCTTCTTGGGCAAAAAAGAAAAAGTAAAAGAAGAGGAGAGACTCTGTGCTTTGTCATTCGTGGCTTCCACCTTTCTTGTTATCCATATCATCTCCTCACACATGACAATTTTAAATGTTTAATACAAGGTTTTATCGTCAAAGCTTATAAAAATTTGTTGAGCACCCAAACACCCTATATAATATATATTATAAATAAATAATGTATTGAACCGGTGAACCACTGTTGGGTTTTTTTCCAAATCGGTTCGGTTCATCTTCAATTTCAACAAAGGTAAAACTAATCCGAACGGTGAGAACACCCCCCTGGGGGTCCATCACTGGATGTGTATAATAACTAAACTAGTCTTTCAGATCTTTCTCTCAGCAGCCCATGAACAGTAAAAACTGTTTTAGAGCTTAGCTGCTTTGGCAATCATATTATTTTAATCCCGAGGCCTTCTATTCTATCTATGTCGTCTGTCGCCCTTTTTCTCTATTTTGAATTTTGCCGAACAGTGGTAGTTTGATCTGTGGGGTGAACAGATCAAACACAGATCAAACAATCCGCTGTTGTTCCTTAGACTTCTAAGAGAGGGAGAGAGCAATAGATTAAATAGGAATGATGATAGATGATGATACTCACGTGCTTGGTCGCCTCATCAGCTTCATCCTTCTCGTCCTCTTCCTCCGACTCCGCATCATCGGTCGTTTCCTCTTTCTCCGCTTCTTTATCGTCCTCTTTCTCGTCCTGTGTAGATTTTGTTCCAGACTTTCAGAAACTCAACCAATCAAAGTTGAAACCGGCCGGTGTATCAGAAACTTACATCGGATTCGTCATCGCTCTTTGCTGCCGCCTCCTGTTCAGGAAACATGGACAATCAACCCAGTACTCCGCCGGAAAAAGATAATCATGCATGCTTTATATATGTATAAATATTCAGTAGTATAATGGTACGCACCTCTTCTTCTTCTCTCTTCTTCTCAGCTTCGTCAAAAGCTGCCTTCTCAGCCTGTAAAGAAAGAAGCCGAATCAGTCACCCGACACCACTATGTTATCTGTTAGATGATTAGATTGAAGATATATATAGTCGCCGTACATCTTTCTGCTTTCCCCATGTTTCTTCCGCTACCTTCACCGCATATTCAGGATCATCACATATCACGATGTTGTCAACTATGGTGCCGGACTTGACCTGAAAGGCGTGTTACCTATTTTACTCTCCCATGCGCTATGTAATAATAACTCCTGAATAATAGGTCAACAAACTTACTTGCCACAACTCAAATCCCACATACTTGAGGTTCGAGAAGACATAAATATCGGGGTCATCTTTGAAGTCTGCACAAGATTAAAAGTAAATATTGGGCACAACAGATGGAGTGGTTAAGATACCAAGGTTTTGAGGAATTAGGGTCACACCTGGGTTGTCGATCAAAGGTGCTTTCCACTTGCCCTTAAACTCGGTGTTCTTAATTTTCTGCAATTTCGAGAGAAATCGGTCAAAGTTGGATTCTTTTTTATGCCCGAGCAAGCAAAATTTGATGGTTGCATGCGTATGATCACCTTTTGTTTCCATGGTCCCTTGTACTCGGGGTTAGGAATTGTAGGGGCAGTCCACTCACCATCTTCCTCGTCATCCCAATCTTCTGGCTGCAAGAACAGAAATTAAATGAGATACAAGAACCAGTGAATAAGCATGGTATGCAATTGCATATTGATGTGACATTATACACTGCGACAAGAACTAACCTTCTTGGCATCCGGATCTGTTATCTCCTTGGCGATATCATCATAACCCTGCACAAACAAAAGATGGTTTGTGCTTAGGCCGAACAATGCTGGATGCTTGAGTTTACAGGATTTACAAAAGGAATTGTTGAGTTGAAAATGCCTTCATTTTTGGACCCAACTCTGCATTCTTCCTAGGCATGAGAAACAAGGTGCACAAGGTCCAAAACAATACAAAATAGAGCATGCTCTCACACATCCAAATCATGCCTGGTACGACTTATTGCTTTGAAGATAAAAACGACTAAACATTAAGGGAACGGAAGCTTAAAAAATATCAACTGGTAGCCAAAAATCCACCAAATATGTCATTGCTAGTGGAATTAAAGCATAAAAAGAAACATACTCAAGCCATCTTCATGTATGGGAAAAAAAAATAACACTACTGCAAACTCAAGAGTTACCTCAGGCTTTACATCCTCAGGATCAGGAATAAACTCCCTGTCATCCCAGTCTTCAGGCTGCAAAGCATGTAAAATAGTTAGGTTTGTAGAAAATGCTTAAGCTATGGTAATAACTGAAGAAGATAAGGTAGGGACAACATAAGAGGGCAACAGCATGGTAGTGTCTTCCTCACCTTTTTGGCATCAGGATCCTTGATTTGTTTAGGAGGAAGTATTGACCAATCACTGTAAAGACTACCAGTCTGTTTCTCTTCGTTATCAATCAGTATGCTGTATGTGGAGTCTGGGCGGATGATGAATGTGTAAACATGAGTCAGCTGATCCGTTTCGCAGGTGACATCCTTTTTTATCAGATGATTTTTCCCATTACGGTTTAGAATTGCATGGACCTTCTTAGTGCTGTAACCGCAAATATCTGGTCCAAACATGATACTGCAACAAGTAAAGCAAAATGTAAGAACAAGCATAATGATATAGGGATCAAAGTTTGATATTCATGTTATTCTTTGCCAGGAACTATATTAAATGCAAAATATTTTGACTATCACCTGTAATTGGTTTCACCACCAAATGTCTTCTGATCAATGTCACCACTTAGCAACTTAATATACCCACCACCACAATCAAGCTTTTGTTCATGCTTTGCTGAATACTGAATGACCAAGGTCTTATCCTTGTTGCTAAACTCTGGGATTTTAGCAGAAATCGCAAAGAATCTATAATCTGGATTAGTCTGAATACCTGTTCACCAAAAAATGGTCAGAAAATATACGTCAGAAGCTGAAAGAAAGCTCATGATGAAAATCAACATTATAAAACAAAAAAACAAGGAATTTTCTCATGCATAACAACTGAGAAGGAATTTAACTTATTGGGTAGGCATGATAGTCATGTACTTGTGCTAAGTTCATTGGCATCCAATACCAAGAAATTTCAAATGGCAAGAGCGCAATTCAATACAAAGAAGTGGATTGTTGTTCCAATGAATTTTCAGGACTGGATAAACTGGATGAGAATTTTTTTCCCTTTTTGGTACTGAAGATCTTGCATATACAAAGGTCTGCTTTGCCTTCCTATTTTTGGTTATATTTCTGTTTTCATATAAAGCAACGAAAAGTGGCTTTTAAAGAAGAAAAGAGCCAAAATGCACCTTTGTCAGTGGGATCACCACTCCACTTTCCAGCTGTATGTATCCAGTCTCCTGCCATATTCTCATCTTTTTTCCAATCAGATTTCACCCATTTGTCTTCCCATCCATCTGAAACCAAGAAAAAAAATCAAAATGTAGCGACGGAGAATACGAGACAAAGAAAACTTTTCTTTCTGGCGCATGCAACAGAACCGTACTCCTCTCAGCCTCAGCATAGTCATGGCCAAGGCCGAAGCGGATCTAGTAAAACCATGTTTTAATCCATAAGCAATATGACAGGCACCATAACATAAGTGACATTTCTCAAACATTAGCTGCACCACGAAAATGTTGGAACTAATTGTCGATCATTATCAGGACTTACATCGTTATAAAACATGAATTGACAGATGAAAGGGTGGAAACGATTGCATAAGCAAGGTAGGAACTTTTATTTCTAATATGGCGATACCTTAGGCCCTGTTTGGTAACACTATTAGACACTCCTATCACTATTAATTTTAAAATTAATATTGTTGATAGTCATCTCAAGGTGTTTGGTTAATAGTATCAATTTTAAAATTTGTAGTGCAAACAACACATGTTATATAATACAAGTGTCAACTTGTATCAATTTTGATATTGATACTCCATCTTCTCAAAATATCAATATCAATACTAATATAATATCATTTTTGATACCCTAACCAAACAGGCCATTAGGCAGTCAACAGTTCCTAGAAGAAAATCCGGTTGATTACTGGCCCAGAATACAGCATCATTTCTAGATGAGTGAACCACGGACCTAACCAAATCCGCTAAAGGAAATAAATGGGCACTTGCATACTACGTAAAGCGAACCATGCAGTACTTCAAGACAATTAAAGAATTATGCCTTGCCTTTCTTTTCTGTGGAAGATTGACGAATGAAAATAGAAGTAAACTGTGGTGAAAACTAAAAACACCGATTGGCATGTTATGCCAACGCATGGCAAAATCCATGAAGAAACATCAAATACATGTCATACCGCGTACCTAATGCCCTGTTTGGTTAGAGTTTCATTTTTGGTACTAAATCAATATTGATATTAATATTTTCAAATGTTGGAGTATCAATATCAAAATTAATACAAGTGGACACTTATATTACATAATATGCTTTTGTTTGCACTATAAATTTTAAAATTGATACAATTAACCAAACACCTCTTAATAGTTTCTTTCAATATCAATTTCAATATTAATAGTGATAGAGGTACCTAATAGTGTTACCAAACAGGGTGTAAGCTAACGAATTTACATAGAGAACCAAAAACATCACTTTAAAGCCCAGAAAACAACAAATCTTCTACTAATTGTACTACACTGCACAAAATCCATCTCCTAAAACTTCCCAAAGCGATACAGTGTCAGATCAAGCGAACAACATCGTAACGCATCAAAATCGGTGTCTACATATAACATATGAGACGCCAATAACAAGCTCGGATCCTTGCGCACTGACTACAAGAGAAGGTAAGAGTCCTCTGTCCTCGTACCCAACCATCTTTTGACCGGACCCGACAAATCAAACGATTCGTCCTAAAACGGTAGATCGAACTAAACAGCGGGATAAAACAAGAAGGGTTGACCGTATAGACGACGAAGCACGGGCATATCGAGTCGGCACGCGCAATGGCCACCATCTTGATGGCAGAGACAAAAAATGGGAGCAGATCTGAAGTGGGGAGAGTTACCACCGAAGCGCTCCTCGAAGAAGACCTCAGCGGAGACGATCGCGAGCGCGGAGAGTGCCGCCAATGCCACACAGAAGGTTCGGAGACCGCTGCCTCTTGCCGCCACCGCCATCCCTCCCTCAGACCGGCGATCCCGTTGTTGCTGCTGGTGCGTCGGGGAGCCAAGGGTGCCAGTGGCTATATACCAGCATTGTTAACCTGGCATGCGAAACAGCTCTGCAATCGTGTACCCAAGCTCCGCAGGGGAAGACGACGAAATCGTTTCGGGATAAACACGGGGGAGCTATCGTCGTGCGCGGGTACAGCGGAACGAGGTCCCCGTGCCACATCAGAAAGACATCTGACGTTAGCCGATAAGACGAAAATACCCTTATCAGCTCGCTATAGTTTCCTGAAGAAGGAGGGATTCTCGTAGCCTTGCAAGGCGCGGTTAAGGCTACTTTCGGTACTTCGTATGCGTCAGACCAGGTTTCCCAATGGCTCCCGATTGGTCGAGGCCGAAAACCCCTGCTTATGTGGCGCTACCGCATTGGCAGGATGCACGTCAACGGAATGGTGGCGTAGAAGCGTACACTGCGTGCGACGCGCCACGGACGACGAAATCCGCGCTCATGAGCGCAGCATGGGATACACGAGATCCGCATCTATTTTTTTTTTCAAGAAAAAAAAAAAGGTCCGCATCGAAATTATCACGCTGACCAATCCCACGCCGGCTGAACTATCCTAGCTGACGATGTATGACGACAGCGCAGCCACGTCGCCCAATCAGACTGAAGGCTGTATCGACGGCAGGATAGCTTCAACGATCTCTAGTCGAACGACGGCAGGGTTGTAAAGGGATACGGATAAAATTTCGATTTGTTTCGAATTTGAATAATATTTAATTTAAGATATTTATTGAAGAGGATATCCATATACAAATATTATACTAATGTTAATCAGAGTGAGCACACAAACATTTGTTTTGTTCGGTTTAAGATTCGTTCCGAATCAATTTTTAATAATATATATAATTATATATTTAAAATTAGTATATTTAAAAATATGATTAAATATTCTCAATTATATATTAGTATACTAAGTTAATTTTAATAAATATATGAAAATTTTTATATTTAATTAAAAGTGGATATTATTATTAAATATATTAGTCAACTAAAATTTAATTAACACTTTAAAGTGGATATTATCCGTATCTGTTCCGAATTCGAAACTTATCAAACTTATAATATTCAATCCATAATCATATCCAAATCGGACCAAATACAGATTATCTGACTAACTAAACAAAGCGAACATAGAAACGCCATATTCACTTCGTATCCGCTCAGTTTACAGCCCTATACTGCAGTAGGACGTAAACGAGTTAGATTCGGTAGCAAAATCATCTAAATATGATTCCGATTCCGATAAGACGTAAGAAGTTCCGATTTCGATTCTGATAATTTCATAATCGCTATATTTCGATTTCGATCTGATTCTGATTTTGTTATTAAAATTAAAATTAAATCAATTTTTTTTAAAAAATATATATTAAATATTAATTTTTATTTAAATATAAATTAATAATCCACATATAATTACTAAATTTTGACCTAACATCTTTAAAACTTTATTTTTATCATTTTATATATTATATTTTATAATTTACTTAACTTTATTTTATTTTATTTTATTTATTATTGAAATCAGATTAACAAAAACAGAATCAACTAATTCTGTCTTTGATTCCGATAAACTATCGAAATATTCGGTTCTAAATCCAACAATTCATAGGATGCAAAAAGAAATTCTAAACTTGTTAATTTTTATCGAAATCGAATCGCGATATCGGATTTCGTTTACACCCCTGGCCGGCGGAGACATTCTCCGAATTTTTATCTAAAATAAATATTATTTAAAAGAGTAAATTTATTTGATTTTATTTGCAATTTACACGTAACTCCCGGAACCCTATATTATGGCATATACTTTAGAATTCCTTGTAATATTACACATGGCACGTCCACGGTAGTTTCTGATTAGAAAGATTGCTGTCTCCTCTTCCTCCTCCTTTCTTGAAAAAAAAATCCACTCATTTTATCTTTTGTAAGAAAAAAATTCGATGCAATGAATGTAAAAATAAATAAAAGTACGAGAAATAATTAAATAACTCTGTAAGCATAAACATAGAAGCATTCTTTTCAAATAGTGTGATATCGATCATTGATGGTGGTGCGGGCAGAAATGCCGCCATGTGTGAGCTTCAAGCAACATCATCGCGCTTTCCCTTGGAGAACAAGAACGTCATGCATGATGCGAACTTTCTTACACAAATATCAGAAATCTCCACTGATTACAAGGTTTAACTCAAGATTAACAGTCGATATTAGTTAACCTAGACTGGTTAATCACTGATTGATGCAACACATCTTACAAGGTTTAACTCAAGATTAATAGTCAATATTAGTTAACCTAGACTGGTTAATTACTGATTGATGCAACACATCCCAAGGGCCCATTTAGGTGGAATATTAAAATTTAATTTTTTTTTCAATATCAATTTTCCCATTGAGGCTAGATACATCTGTCACAAAATGAGCAGTATCAAATATCAAAAACAATATTGTCGTAGATGAATGATAACGTATTCAAACCGGGGCCTAAACCATTGGGAAAGTACTTGCCTAGTAAAATAACAGGTAGCTCAAGATTTACCTTTAGGATGATCCTTGAAAACATAATCACATATGTCTGATGGGCTTGTCATCATCATCAGCCATTGGGAACTCTGAAGGCTTCACATGTGCGCCACACCACCTCCGCAAACATGGTGGGTAATTAAAAAAAGTTGCTACCATTGAAAAGGTGTTTGGTTGCACGATAAATTTTTACACATTTCCATGCCAAAAATTATATTAAAATAAAGTGTCTGTTAATCAGCCACGTAAGATTGTCGTGTTTGAAGAGATGTGATAACAAAAAAAAAAGAGTGGAAGTCATGTATGATCAAGAGAGGTGAGGGACCACAACATAAAAAATGGTCTCACATCTTTCTGTCCGAGAAGGAATTCTCTTTTAAACTCAAACTCAAAGTTCTAATCTTAAATAATTGGGATCGACTACGTAGATTTGTTTTTTTCCATTCTCTGTAGTCTTTCGATAACTCCTTTCGTATGTCCAGCTTCTCCAAGTTATATTGAATTTGCCTACGCTAAGTTAACGTGGGTCTATCTCTCTGCTTCTTCTATGCCGGCAACGTTAGGGTCTCGACTTGTCTGACAAACACCGCAAGAGGATGCCACTCGACATACCCAGACCAACGAAGTTTTTCCTCCTTAACCATACACAATTCTCGTAACTCTCACTTCGTCCATAATACAATCGTTGCATATTCTATCTATCCGCGTAGCCACACATCCACTTTAACATATGTATTTCAATTACATTCAATTTGATAGTATGTTTCTTCTTAATTGCTCAACACTCACTATCGTAGAACATGTCGGATGTTATAACCCTAGGATAAAAATTTCTTTTCATTTTTTGATCGTAAAGAATTTTCATTGCTTGCCTCCATTTCAGCCATGTCACTTTAATCTTATCGCATTTTCCATCCACACATAAGATTGAATTCAAATATTTAGATTGAGATCCAGTGCATGGATATTTCCGTCCAATGTTACTTCAACCTCTTCAACTTTTGTGGTTTCATTGAATCTAAAGTGCATATATTCTACCTTCATCCTATTAATTTTGAGCCCCTTAACTTCTAACTCAGTTCTCCACTGTTCAAGTTTCCTATTAATACATTCACAAATCTTGTCAATCAAAATAATATCATTTGTAAATATCATAAATCAATGTAAACTCTTTAATTATTTCATTCATAAAGGAATTCTCTTTAAAAACATAAATTTGTAATGACCGACAAACACTTATTTTAACAAGTTTTGTTATAAAAATATAAACTTGTTACAAAAACTCAATTTATCATACAACCAAACACGTCACAAGATACAAAGATATTTTAGGACCTGTTTAGTTAGAAAATTAAATTTAATATAAATATTTTTAGTAGACACATGATTTCTGGTACTAATGCCAAAAGTGATGATATTTAAGAATAATACTCTAACCAAACAAACTCTTACTTAAGTTTCTCTAAGAGAAATGGCTAGGTTGTGGTGTACCAGAGAAAAAAATATCTAGAAAAAAAGAACATTATGTGCTGTAGTTGGACAAAAGAAATATTTGAAATGGAACTTGGTACAATAAGAGTATGAGACTTTAATCTTTGGGGAATAAGTCAAAGAAATCTCTCCACTAAAAAATGGAGCATGTCATTATTCATAAAGCATACAACACTTGGGGTGTTTGTTTGCAAGATAATGCAGGGTTTTATTTTAATTTTTAAAAAATATACTAAAACTTGTTAAAAAAGGTGTTTGACAAATATGATAATTTTATGTTTTGAAAGTGATTTTCTTCTTAGACAAAAAAGGGACCTCATCTCTTTTTTTATCTTGTGGTTCCCAACTTTATTTGGTCACATATGGTGGTTACTCTTTTTTGTTATCACATCCCTCCAAACATGATAATTTTATGTCATTGGTTGGTTCACATTTTCTTTTAATACAAATTTTGATCACGAAAGACTAGAAAAAATTATTGTGCGATCAAACACCCCATTATCCATCTTCAGTCCTGAAAGATAACACTTTTTATCTTATGTGTTTCTTTACAAATTAAATATCAACACTATTTCTCTTTGTTCAGATTTCGCATCCTTAATTTCTTTTTCATGTGTATAAGAAACATGGGTAGAGGTGAGAGCTTCCCTTGTGCATGGAGCAAGAAAATTTTAACCCTTTCATCAAAAGAGACCTAATTTGTTCTCTTCAAGTGAATTAGCTATGAACATTTTTGACAAATTTCCCATTGAAAAAAAAAACAAGCAAATTTGCATCATTACAAAGACAATCAACCTTTTCTATTTCTAAATTTGTTAATATATGCTTCACATAAAATGTCAATGACATTTTGCATTGAAGGCAACGGTGAACCTCACCTATCATTTCAGCCCAAATCAAGTTTCTCCCATGCAAATGCAAAAGGTACCTTAATTATACTTAGTTTATTTTATTTTTATATGAGAAATAATTCTCTGATTATTCCTATGAGGGTTGAAAACAAGGGCACCTTGCCAAAAATAGAGATGAGCCTTGATCTTTAATCAGTCAAGTTACCATTATGATGAGGTAGTATGAATGCCTATACGAAGGTAAATGTGTGCATATAAAATTCTCATGGTTTCATAGAAAATTCTCTATCATTGGATATTCTAAATTCTCTGTCAATTACTAAAACAGAGAATTGTCAACTAAAGGGAAAGAAAAGTAATAAAGTGTTTGATTGCCTAATAAAATAGATTTTCTCATAAAAAATTATTTTGATAACAAAATTTGTTGAAAAGGGGGTTTGACATTCTTGCTAAAAATATAATCCTATAGAAAAGAAAGTAAGACTTTATATATTTATCTAAAGCCAAATCAGTGTTACCTGATTCCAGGACTTGTTCAGATCTTTACCCTACAGATGTAAAATTAATTTGTCTGAAACCAAGCTGGAATTTGTATTTTCAAATGTGATGTGTATTATATAGATAAAAATAAGTTCTGATTTGTTATTCAGGCTTATTTTTCTTATCATATTCAAAAAATAGAGCATAAAATAGGGATCTAGTGTGGATGGTTATCAAAGGAAATAAGCATTTTGACGAGGAAACTATACTTTTATCTTGTGTACTCCAAGACATTCTTTTACATGTTCTACCATGTCTCTGACTTGCACAGGAACATGCTGGAAAAACTGTCATGTCTCTGACTTGCCTTCTCAAGAGGATTGTGATGTAACCTAAGCAACACAAATCCCTAAGCAACACAAATCCATGACATAATCCTATATCGTGTATTGAAGAAAGGGTGTTTATAAAGGCCATTAGTAGTCAAACCCAAACTGACCTTTCAAAATATTTAATTTAATCTAGGACCGTATTTGGTATTAGTCACCTCTATCACTGTCAATTTTAAACTTTAATATTACATTAAATCATCAACACACCATCTGTTTGGCTACCGGTGTTAATTCTAAAACATATTTTATAAACCAAACATGCTACGTAATATAAATGTCTATCTATATATTATATTGATACTCGGTCATCTAAAATGTCATTATCAAAATTGACAGAAATTAGCATCTTTATAGGCTAACCAAACAGGGATAGTCTATTAGACACTGGTATCAACATTAAATCTAGTCTTGGATGGTGTCGACTTTAATAATGACGTATCTAAGTCAATAATAAAAATGGCATGACATAAACTTTAATATTATAAACAAACATACCATGAAACTCAATGAGAAAACACCTCATGAGGTTTAGCTCCAAATTGTCCAGATGTTTCATCACAAGAATTGTTGTTACTGGCCAATGACCTCATGCTACGTAATATAAATTGTCCAGCCGTCACCAATGACCCTAAAGCCGTCGCCAATACGTATTGCCGACGGCTTTACGACCGTCGCCAAGTCATCGCAAATAAGCTCGTTGCCAATAATATTGGCGACAGCTTCGCTAATAACCCTATAAGCGACGTTTAATAGCCGTTGCCACCTATCATTATTGGCGACGGCTTAAGCCGTCACTAATAAAAATATAAGCGACAGCTTGATTAGGCATCCCAAATGTAGGTATTGGCGACGGCTTAAAGCCGTCGCCAATAAGATCTTTCGAATCTGGCATAGGCTTTTCAAAGCCGTCGCCAAAGCAGGGTTTTTAAGCCCGCGGGGTGTCAACAAAACAAATTGGGGACGGCTAACAGCCGTCGCCAATAGTTTGTACACGTCGCTAAAAGTATTATTGGCGACGGCTGACGAAGCCGTCGCCAATACTTCTGTAATGTAAAAAAAAAAGGTTCATTTGCTGTCGGATTCATGCAAGTTTACATCCATACATGAATATACATTATGGGTATGATTATCATCAACCCATTCATACATTTTCACAACACAAAGTATACTTCCATTCACATTTATCACCCCAATTTCTAAATCACAACCTTGTACAATCAAACCAAATAACAATCCAGAATACAATCAAATCACATGCCATTGAACATCACATCCAAACACACATCTCAAATGTCATTCCATAACACAATATATCACATACACAATATCCATAATAAGTTTTGGATAAAAAGAGTACAAAATGGATTGTCTAATGAGAAAAGATAAAAATATCAATCATCTTCAAATGATCATTCCCCATCATCATCCTCGTACTCTTCATCATCCTCATCTCCGTCGTTGTCTTGATGGGATTGTGTTGGAGGTTGCCTCGATGTGGATGGTACATTGGCCGGGAGTCTTTGACTCATTTCTTCGTACATTTGTGTCAACCGTAGGACAGTTTCTTGAAACGACCTTTGTTGATCGTCCAACTATTGCTTCAAAAAAGAAATCTCAGATCTACATTCGACGTTGACCTGAGCTTGCTTCTCCACCTGCTGTCTAAGCTCCTAGACCTTTTGGGTCGTGGAGGAAGAAGAACCTCCACTGGACCTACCATACCAAGTGTTGTGAGTTTCACCTCACCCACAGCATCTAATCCGTCCCGGTCTATCTCTACCGAAAACGGATACAAAAGCCTCCTCCGGAGTGAGTGGCTGAGATACCCCAGCATCAGAAGAATCGGATGCTGGGGGATTCATCAATTGTTGCATATTTTCCTACAATGAGAATTTGAGTTAAAAGATATGGGTATTAAATGAAAAAAAAAATTGAGAAATCAAATTGGTATCGGTGTATACCATCATTTGACGACTCTGGTCATTATCCCAGATGACCGCTCCATCTTCCTCTTCATGTGTTTGAGTCATCTGGAAAACCATCTACCTTGTTACCGACATAATCTTTTAGCTTCTTTAAATATCTTTCAATCGGATACATCCACCGATATTGAACTGGTCCAGACATTCTGGCCTCATAAGCCAAATGCACAACCAAGTGGACCATAACATCAAAAAATGATGGTGGAAAAATTTGCTCCAACTTGCACAATGTTACTGCAATCTTAGACTCTCAATGTCTCAAAATGTTACTATCCAACACCTTTGCACAAATGATCTTAAAATACTGGCATAAATCTACAATGGGACTGAGTACATCCTTCAATACTATCCCTTGAAATACAAGAGGAATGACCATTTGCATCATGACATGGCAACCATGACTCTTTAACCCACTAATTGTTCTGCTACTTACATCTACGCATCTACTAAAATTTGAGGAATAGCCATCTGGTACTCGAATATTCTTAATGAAATCAAGTATTCTAGACTTTTGTTCGTTGCTAAGCTTGTAAACTACATCAGGAAACCTCGATGAACCCTCATATGGATGTAACTCTAGACGAATTTTTAAATCTACTAAATCCTTCCTTGAGATAATGTTGTCCTTATCGGTTCCTGATATGTTAAAAATATCTAATATATTATCACACACATTCTTCTCAATGTGCATGACATCCAAATGGTGCCGAATGACTAGAGATGACCAATATGAAAGTTTCTCAAAAAATATATTCTTTTTCTTCCAATTTTTATTTTTTGACAAATTCTTCCTTAAATTTTCTAAATCCTTCTTAAATGGTTTTCCGAATCTAATAACATCCATTTGTTTTTGTTGGCTCCATATCTCATATCCTGTAAGCAACTTTGGTGTTCCCTTCGGACACCGACGACCATCAAAAAGATGAATGTATTGGTTCTTTCTCCACCGATGTGCTACTGGTAAAAACCGACGATGACCCAAGTAACATTGTTTCCGACTTTGAGCAAGTCGAAGAGAATGTGTTTCCTCATTACAAATAGGACATGCCAGTTTCCCTTTAGTACTCCATCCAGATAAATTTGCATATCCTGATAAATCATTTATCATGCTCAAAAGTATGGCTCTCATCATAAAAACTTCTTTTTTTGCCGTGTCATAGGTCTCCAATCCGATCTCTCACAAATCTTTTAACTCTTCTACCAATGGTTACAGGAATACATCGATATCATTTTCGGGAGCTCTTAGACCGGGTATTAACATTGATATCATTGTGTACGTGGCCTTCATACACATCCATGGTGGCAAGTTATATACCATTGTTATAACAAGCCACACGCTATACTTTGAAGACATGTTACCAAATGGATTGAAGCCATCTGAAGCCAATCCAAGCCGAACGTTGCGTTTCTCTAACACAAAATCCGGATAAAGTTCATCTACTCTTTTCCAAGCCAGAGAATCGGAAGGATGATGCATTTCACCAGCCAACTAGTATAACCGTGGTTGGCTATGCCATGTCATCCACTTAGCCGTATTGGATGATATGAATAGACGGTGCAACCTATCTCGTAATGGGAAATAATGTAAAACTTTTTGTGCTACTTTTTTATTTTTATTTTGAGGATCATCTTTATATCTAGAAGTGTTACATTTTGAACAAACACTTTCATCTTTATTATCCCTCCAAAAAATAATACAATCATTTTTACATGCATGAATTTTCTCATAAGTAAGTCCTAATTCCTTAACTATTTTCTTAAGTTCATACCAATTATCGGGAACACATGCACTATTAGGTAACACTTCCTTAAATAAAGATAAGATCGTATCCATATATCTTCTAGTGAGACTATTCATCGACTTAAGTTGAATCAACTTTAAAATAAATTTTAGTTTAGATACATCTTTCATACCATCATATAAAGGTGTTTCTGCATCTTTTTAATAATCTAAAATATTTTAAACTTTCTTCATTTGATTCATCCTCATTATGTCGGGTAGAAAATTCATTGTTTTGAATATCTTCGAGCATTTCCGTTAAATCATCCTCTATGTGATCCTTTTGCCGTTCATTTAATCATGTGTTATCCTCATTACAAGAGTTAAGTTCAAATTCAACATACTCTACAAGGGCATTGTATTAAATCTTTGTATTGTCCATGTCTATATTGTGTCCTACAATCATCAAAAGCATAGTCTAAGAATTCTTCGACCCCTCGTACATACATAGAATCTAATCTATTATGAATAAGCATCCAAGATTTGTCTAATAAACTCATTTCTTCTAATAAAAATATCTCAAAAAAATAAATGACAATGTAACAACTTTATTACTCTAACCGGACGTCCTCCAAAGGAAGCAAGTTTCAAGTGAATATAAGTCTTTTGAAGCTTACTGACAACAAGGTAAAAAACAAATATATATACTGTCAGACATATAATCAATCGAAGAACATAATTTTCTCTTTAAATAAACCCTATGCCATAGGAACATGCTTGGATTGGACAATGAAACCCTTCGGATTGGGGACTTGAGGATTTTTGTCCAATCCGATGTCGGATTGCCCATTTCAAACCCGGAACGAGCCTCGGATTGGTGAATCCGTTGCATTCCTGGGGAATTGAGTATTTTTACCCAACCCAAAGCCGGATTGTCCAATCCAAACCCGGAACGAGCCTCGGATTTGGCAATTCCAGCTTCGGATTGGGGACTTGGGGATTTTTGCCCAACCCGAAGCCGGATTGTCCAATCCAAACCCAAAACGAGCCTCGGATTAGCAAATACAGCTTCGGATTGGGGACTTGGGGATTTTTGCTCAACCCGATGCCGGATTGCTCAATCCAAACTTGGAACAGACTTGGATTGGCGAATCCGGCTTTGGATTGGGGACTTGGGGATTTTAGCCCAACCCGATGCCGGATTGCCCAATTCAAACCCGGAACGAGCTTCCGATTAGCGAATCTGGCTTCGGATTGAGACTTGGGGATTTTTGCCCAACCCGAAGCCGGATTGTCCAATCCAAACTCGGAACGAGTCTCGGATTGGCGAATCCGGCTTCAGATTGTGAACTTGGGGATTTTTGCCCAACCCGATGCCGGATTGCCCAATCCAAACTCAGAACGGACTTGGATTGGCGAATCCAGCTTCGGATTGGGGACCTAGGGATTTTAGCCCAATCCGATGCCGGATTGCCCAATTCAAACCCAGAACGAGCTTCCGATTGGCGAATCCGGCTTCGGATTGAGACTTGAGGATTTTTGCCCAACGCGAAGCTGGATTGTCCAATCCAAACCCGGAACGAGCCTCGAATTGGCGAATCCGGCTTCGGATTGGGGAATTAGGGATTTTTGACCAACCCGATGCCGGATTGCCCAATCCAAACTCGGAATGGACTTCGATTGGCGAATTCGGCTTCGGATTGGGGACTTGGGGATTTTAGCCCAACCCGATGCCGGATTGCCCAATTCAAACCCGGAACGAGGTTCGGATTGGGGACTTGGGGATTTTTGCCCAACCCTAAGCCGGATTGTCCAATCCAAACCCGGAACGAGCCTCGGAATGGCGAATCTGGCTTCGGATTGGGGAATTAGGGATTTTTGCCCAACCCGATGCCGGATTGCCCAATCCAAACTCGGAACGGACTTCGATTGGCAAATCCGGCTTCAAATTGGAGACTTGGGGATTTTAGCCCAACCCGATGCCGGATTGCCCAATTCAAACCCGGAACGAGCTTCTGATTGGCGAATCCGGCTTCAGATTGAGACTTGGGGATTTTTGCCCAACCCGAAGCCGGATTGTCCAATCCAAACCCGGAACGAGCCTCGGATTGGCGAATCCGGCTTCGAATTGAGGAATTGGGGACTTTTGCCCAACCCGATGCCGGATTGCCCAATCCAAACTCGGAAGGACTTCGATTGGCGAATCCGGCTTCGGATTGGGGACTTGGGGATTTTAGCTCAACCCGATGCCGGATTGCTCAATTCAAACCCGGAAAGAGCTTCGGATTGGCGAATCCGGCTTTGGATTGAGACTTGGGGATTTTTGCCCAACCCGAAGCCGGATTGTCCAATCCAAACTCAGAACGAGCCTCGGATTGGCGAATCCGGCTTCGAATTGGGGAATTGGGGATTTTTGTCCAACCCGATGCCGGATTTCCCAATCCAAACTTGGAACGGACTTCGATTGGCGAATCCAGCTTCGGATTGGGGACTTGGGGATTTTAGCCCAACCTGATGCCGGATTGCCCAATTCAAACCCAGAACGAGCTTCAGATTGGCGAATCCGACTTCGGATTGAGACTTGGAGATTTTTGCCCAATCCGATGCCAGATTGCCCAAACAGATACAGAATTGTCCTTTTTTGTTTTTCTCATCTTAAAAAGATATCCAACAAATACTACATTTGTTCTAAGTTTTAAATCCGGTAAAAAGAACCTCAAAATAAATTGGTTTGATTGTTTGAGTTTACCTAAATAATGACTAACACATTTAACTAACAAATACCACATTTGTTCTAATCAATTTATCTAAATAAATACTACATTTATCTAAAGAAATTATTTGTTACCTAAAAGGAGGTCGCTTGATGGGGGCTGCAGCAGCGGCGACGCTTGACGGCGGCGCTCTGCAGCGGCTAGTAGAGGAGCGGCGGCGCTAGCAGTGGAGGCTGCAACGGCAGCACCGACGGGTGGCACCGGTGGCGGCGGGCGGAGGCAGCTGCAGTGGGTAGCGCCGACGGTAGGGGCGACGGTGGTGGTGGGCAGCGCCTAGAAGAGGAGCGGCGGCGCTCAGCGGTGGAGGTAGCTGTGCTCGGTGGCGGAGGCTGCAGCGGCAACGGCGGCGGCGGCAGCAGGTGGCTAACTCTAGGGCACGACAGATTGCAAGGCACGGCGGGGGGGAGAGAAGGGGGGGCATCAGGCGCGATATAAAAAAAAACTAGTGGCGACGGCCGGAAGTCGTCGCCAATGGTGCATTAAGTTACATTGGCGACGGCTAATAAGCCGTCGCCAATAACTTTCGACCGTTGAAAGTATTGGCGACGGCTGAGAGCCGTCGCCAAGCCGTCACCAATAATTCCCGACCGTTGAACGGTCAAATAGTGGTCCGTAAACTTTTTCGCGACGGCTAGGAGCCGTCGCTTAAAAGGTTTTTTGCGACGACTTACTAAGCCGTCGCTACTTTACATGATATTGGCGACGGCTTAAGAATAACCGTCGCAAATAACATTTTCGGCGACGGCTTTTTTGAGCCGTCTCCAATAGCAACATTCCCTGTAGTGTTTCTTGTGACTTTTGATGGGTACTAAGTTCTATATTTTGTTAGGCTAAGTATACTTTATTATGTGTGAAAAAGTTGCCCAAAGTATCTAACTAAAAGGTGCCAATTTTAAATAAAAATTAGATATTTTGTAAAAAAAATTATATTGACTATATTATTGTACATAAGTCGATGATATATTGTACACAGATCGACCATAATTTTTAAAGCTCGTATATTTCAGTCTAAGTTCCAAGGTCGGCCAAAAATTCTAATTTTTTTTCCTGAGATGTCTGATGGTTGACTGATATCATGGGGATGGTCGACTGATGATGATGAGGTAGAACTTGCCAGATTTGTTGTTTTATTAAAAAAAATGGGGTTGCTCCTCAAAATATTGTGAGATTCCATCTTAGGAAGGGACGTTCGAAATCATTAACAATAATGATTGAAGAGAAATAAGGCTATACAAACGAGGTTAGAGCATTGTAAAGAACTTAATTACAATGGTACGTAAAATTGGTAAAGATGAGTAAATTTTGTGAACATAAGTAAAGATGAGTAAAAAATGTGAAGCTTGAGAACCATAGATCATCGTAAAGATAGGTGAGAGTTGCCAAAGAACCTATGATGTCGAAAAGAAAAGGGTTCTTGCTTGCCATTTCCGCTCGAACATGCCTCCTCCTGAGACTTGTTTGGTAACGTTACTAGACACATTTATTGTTATCAATAAAATTGATACTAGTTAATGAAAAATAATTAATTAATAATATCAATTTTCAAATTTGCAGTGCAAAAAAATATAATATAAATATCGATTTCCATACCGGCACTCTAACTTCAAAGATATCGATATCAACATTAACACGATATCGTTTTTGATATTCTAACCAAACGGACCCTAAACAAACTTCGACCCCAAGAGCGTCAGCTACAACAATACAAACGTCCAACCATGTTGTTTGTCATAAAAGTGATTAGTCCTTATGGTCATATGATGCTAGAACTTGAATTATTGGTGCAAGATGTGTGAGAGAACTAGATCATCACAAATATATGCAGGACTTGCCAAGAACGTACGGCACTTGGTTTTTCAAGAAATCCAAAGATTGGGCATCTCTCAACTTAGACCTACCATTAAAATGCTCTCGAGCCTTGGGCTATCTTTTCTTTAAACCCTAGCCTCTTCTCTCTCTCTCTTTTTTTTGGATCGATGTCGCAGTTGATCATCGCGATGCCACAGATCACCCGCCGGAGATCATCCTGAGATCGAACCCGGGACATCCTCTTGCGGCGGGAGAAAGGGGTCTCCGCGCTAACACCGTACTACGCGCCGGGGAATTTTAAACCCTAACAGAAGGGGATATTTTCTAAACCTCGAGGATACGACGATCTCAAGACGTTTACGCCCTAGTGTTCTTCTGAACATGGAAGAATAATCACATGGGATGAAATGAGAAGTACATATACCCACCCTCGGCAGACACGTTCTCAGATGTGTTCTATGTCTTCCCTGGATGCGCAGCATGAACATGTTTCCAACGGCAAGTTTCAAGATCATCGCCACACACGAATACCACCCAGTCGATCCTTCCTGTAAACACCAAGTCGAAGAAAGAACTATTATTAGCACCTCCGCGGTAAAAAGTTAAAATTTGCAGAGAAAATTAAAGCATCTTAATAGAAAAAAAAATGCATCGCAGAGTATCATCAGTTTAATTATGTTTCCTTCCCGCACCCCTCGTATTTGATTTGCCCGCAAGTCTCTCTCCGAGGAGAGTCGCGTCCTTGTTACGAAGCAGCTAACGTGATATATTTAACATAGTTGTCTGAAAATCATCCGTGAGCGCCTTGGGGGAACTGCTTCTGATTATGTGCGTGGCAGATCGCAGTGACATGCGTATCTGCCTCCAAATCAGGCGAACATGCCTCGTTTTGAGAGGAATGAGAAGTAACGGTGCGCGGAGATCAATGATCACGTATTTATTTGAACAAAAAAAAAATGTTCACAGGAGGGGTTTTTTTCTAGGAGGCTCACGTACATGCTCTATTCCGGCTTCAAGCTCCCTCTGGATCCATGAATCTTCTTCACTGCAATCATCTGAGATGATGATTTCGGTCATCTCCCGCTCTTGCCTTCTTCTCTTCAGTGCAGCTCTTATTCTTTCCATGTCCATGTTCATGATGCCCTTGGAAGGCAAGCCCGCTGTGCTGGTGGGTTGGGCTTTTCCCTGGGATGGTAGCTGCAGGGTACTATCGTGTTGTGTTGTTGCTCGATCGACAATGCCGCCTGGGCTCTCAGGAACCTGCGAAAGGGGCTCTGGCGCCATGTTTTCGCCCGTGGAGGGGATGTCCTTGCCTGGGATCCGGCTGCTGGAGAGGGTGGAGCTGTCGTGCCTCGTGGTTTCATCTCCACCAGCCTGATCCTCCCCCGGCTCACCGGATAGATTGTGGCCGGTGCTGCTCGACGATCCGGGTCTGCTCAGGACACATGATTCTGGACTTTTTGGTGATTCTTTCTGTACTGGAGGTGATGCAGGGCTTTCCTTTCTGTTTGTGGAAGGCAGGGTGATGTCTTTTCTTGTGTAACCAAACGACTCCATCATTTGTTGAGTAACCTCTGTGACATATGAAAGCTCAGTAAAAAAAAAATACCATATGACTGCAAGCACCAAAAAAAGAAAAGGAGAATAGGAGATTGAGAAGATGGGTGCATAGAATGTGCAATGCATCTCAACCTTCAAACTGTCGAGGTGTAATATCAAATTCATGCCACCAAATCCTTCCCCTTTCTGAAGGAAGTTTTACTTTGTTAAGCCTAGCAGCAAGATAGATTGAACCAGCAGCGATGTAGTGGGGTTTGTATTGAAGACACAATGTAGTCTTCATCCTACATCCACAATTTGCAGACATCATATTTTCTTGGGGGCACAAAAGATGTGATAAAAGGAGGCAGTACGAAAAGAACAATGCAAACACGATGTTGTTACCAATCATTTACAAAGTTCCATGCAACTCTTAAAACACTGCTTTCAGAAATCCTCAATCTCTTCATAGCTGCAACTAGAGGCTTGTATGGGTGCTGAATGTCCAGATCAAACTCCATTGTAGACAATACCAGCCTCTCTCCCATCCAAATTAGCTCCTTCTGCTTCTCATAAGCATCCTTTTGATAGAGCATAAGAAAAAAAAAGAATGAACAATGCCACTAAATGATTAAAGAGGTGAACACGTCAGCAACAAGTATCATATGATGTGGGTAGAGCACCTTAAACTGGATCGTTTTAACTGCTTTAGGATCCTTTTGGTGAACCATTTCATATGAAGTGTGTATAACCTTGGACAAGGAACATGGCGGTTCTTCAACCTTGGAAGCAAGGAAAACACAGACTGTTGCAATGGTCTGCAGAAAATGCATCGTTCAAATTCCAGAAATGGTGACAAGTAAACACAATTATAGACAATATATAAGATCAAGAAATATTCACCTAGAGAATTCATAGAAAGTGCAATTCAAAAGAACAAATCCAAGGTCATAAATCCATAATAAAAAAAAATTCCTATTCATACATCATAAGAAGCAATTTCCGCGTGGCTTATATTACTGGTTTATAGAGTGTCCAGTTTCTTCATACTCATTCAAACTTCCGAACAGAAAATTAATTTACAAAAAAAAAGAGATGTATCACATTTTAACACTTACAACATTAAATACAACTAACGAAGTGTTGTCAAATTCTTCTAAGTGTTGTCAAATTCTTCTAAGACCTTGACAGATCCGCATATCATTGTGTGACAGCGTAATGTTCCTTTCACTTGTCAATGCATCTTTGCTTTAGGATAAACATTTGAGTTGTCCATGATATCTTTGCTTGTATGACAAACATTCTGCACAATTGCTCAAAACTGAACTAGCACAAAAGGCTGGTAGAATTGGCAAAATAAACAATTCAAGAAGTAAAAAAAATAAAAGAAAAAGGTGACATCTAACTCTTTAGTCATCTCATAACCCTCATGGTGATACGTAGGAAACCAAAAATCTTGAGGACTCAACTTCATAAGAGTAATGGTAGTGCTGACATTCATCTTGTTATGTGTATTGCTTTTCTCCACCATGTAACCATGCACCATGATGATGGTATTGCATCGCATGTGTATTACTCTTCACCCGTGATGTGCATTGTTGTAGAGTATACGCCTGGATATGTAGGCCTTCTTGGACCAGCAGTGGTTCCTTCATTGTTAAATGCTTCATCGTTGCTACTCTTTAAAGTTGAATCCAAGGAAAGGTGGGGTCAGGGGTCGAGAGTGGGTCAGCTGGGCCCAAACTAACCCGAGTCGGCCAGGGTTGGGACTTGGGTTGACCGAAGTTAGAATAAAAAATAATAAAATAATAATTTAAAAACATCTATGGGGTCAGGGTCTCGGGGTTGGGATCGGGTCAGTTGGCCCAAAAACCGACTGGATCGGGCCCAGGTTGGGACTCAAACCCCGATCCAACATTCCATGGTTGAATCTTCCAACGCCTAGTATTGAACTTAAATATTCGACTCCGACAAGTCTTTTTATCTCTCGTCAATTGTATTATGATCTAAAATGTCCAATCGTGGATCAAGTATAACTTATTTTTCTTTACTAGATGACTTCTTCCTTGGCGAGAAGACTTTGCAGTCTTCTGTCTCTTAGATAGTGAAAAAGGAATCCGGAATTTATTAGCTATGACATGTTGTCCAATTCTCCTCCAGACAATGATCACCAGATAGGAATCAATACCTAGATCAGTAGGTACCGATCTGATTAAGAATGGCTAATTTTGGAAGAACCCCTTAACAGGTCCATCGGGACCCGATATGACCAGATTCGGTTATGACCAATCCAGCTCGATTCAACCAATTTTGGTCAATTCCAGTAGAATATCCGACTAGATTGGCCCTTCGGGCGAAAGTTAGAACTTAGAACTAATCCGATTCTGGAATCAGCCGATTTTGCAATAAATATCTCTAGCCCGTTCTCAATTTTCTACATTGAATTCCACTTAGCTCAAACCTTCTTGATCGTTCCCCCAAGTTTGTAGTGCATTATGCTCATCAAATATCCCATCCAAGTCTATGTCTTCATTGTTTTTAGTGGCTGACTAACTGACTTCTTCGTCCCATTACTTCATCTATCCATCTATGTTTCTCCTTCTAATTGTCCATCATCCTTTGCAAGTTCTTCAGTTTCAACCTCATGTTGTAATTGTAGTATACTACCTAAGCCTCCTTGATATCAACCTATTTCTTTATTTTATATGTATCAGGCTGAATGTTGACTGAGAACTGGATTAGATCCGACAAATGAGAAGATCGAGGACGTTGCCATTCGAGTTTGGAGACGTCGGGATACTTTGTAAAGTTGTATTGTTTAGATTTTATTTTTACAATTCTCATGTTTTATTTTATTCTTATGGGATTTATTTTGAGTACACGTGAGTCATTAACACATGTTTTACTTGGTTCATATATTTATACATAAAGTTGGATATTGAAGAACATAGGGTATTAAAGAACATAGAAAGTATTTCAGAGTTTCTTTGATATTTTCATTGGCCTATTTAAGGCCCTCTTTATGTACATAGAAGGTTATAATGAATAAAAATTGAACTTAGTTGGTCGCATATCTCTCCCGGTTACGTTCTCTCTCAACTAGGTCATCTCTCCAGAGGAATAGTCGATGACAACAAGCTCCAAGTTCCAACAGCAGCGATCACTTCATGATGGCAACCTTGGTATCCGACGATCAAAGCCCCTCTAAGCTTCCTCTTCACCCTTGGTAAAGACAAGCTTGCTCTCCACACCCTCTTGATGAGAGGCCCTTCTCTACACCCCCAACTATGGTCAATCTTTACTCCACCCCCAACATCGACCAGTTCTGATACCCCTCTCCTAACGGTCTTTGTGCCCTTCACAGTTTCCATTCCTTTCTTCCATTCCTTTCCTAGTTGTTGACTTCATCTCGATCATTTTCCCCTCGACGTCAAGACCCAAGTAATCCCATTCATTTACACCCTCCGACCATTTTCTATCCAAGCACCACCCCCACCACTGCCGGTAATCACTCATCCCTCCATCTCCAACACCACCAAGCTCGGCCCCAACTATTAGGCATCCGAGAGTGATCCCAAACCCCCACTCCACCTTTCCCACCACCCATCGAATGCCATTCGCCTGTGTTCACCCGTCATCTCTATCTAGTAGATCTAGAATCCCACTAGCTCCGCCAACCACCCACCACCACAATCGGGTCAACCACTAGCCCTAGGAACCCAACACCTTCTACCGTTAAACCCCTCCATCGACGAGGTCGACTTCCCCTTCAGAGAAGCGCTTCGGTTAGCCGACCTCTACCTCCCATGTTCCATCATTCCAAAAGTAATCTCCCCGTCGGCCCTACCCCAACACCCAACAAGAATCCCACATCCATAGATCCCTCCCCCCATCAATGTCTAGAGCACCCCCTCCCATCGCCCAACTACACTTCGGCATTAGAATCCCCCCGCCAGCTCTGCCACTCTCCCTTCCCTTATTTAGCCATGCTACAATAAGACATGTAGAAGCTTTTCAAGTACTCTCACCAGAGCTACAAGGGCACCAACAGGAGGCTGCGCTACCATCTTGGGAGAGCCACTACCTCACGGGTCTATTAGTCATCGAATCAACCGACTGCTACCCTTGTCGTAGTGAACTACACACACCAACCAACACTGCTAAGGGCCTCCACAACTCCCTCCTACTCAGCCGGGACCTCCACGACCCCTCGGCCAGTAGAGGCTCCACGAGCTGTTGTGACTCCCTCCTGGGGTCCCTATTCGAGCAGTCTTCACTAGACTTCCACGATCCCCATCTAGGTGTTGACTTCAACAAGATGGCCTTCAACCAATAATTGGGTACTGATCTTCGATGCTAAGTGAAAAAGAGGAAACTATAACACCTTCCAGTACGTGAAATTGGTCCGCAAAGCATCAATTTGGAAAGATTATCGATGTCAAGCAATTTTTTTAGATTAAACAATCTGGGTAATTTAACAAGTTCAGTTGGTCTAAAATGTGCCATTAATCGATTCCATCCGCCAAGGTGTCATTGACAGTGCATATTACAATAAAATTGATCATCTTCAGTTGGTCAGTCAATTTATTTGCACTTATAGATGCCATCATAATTTCTGTCCTATATCATCCTTATTGCAACATCAACTAGGTCCTCATACCCCATTATCTTGCTATAGTCTATCTACTAGTCAACTGCATGAGACTAATGTATGTTAAAATATAAATGTGATAAAGCTATCAAAATTGAAAACATAAAGGTGAACTTAGCAACATAACTGCTTGTTGTGTTCTTGACGTTCCAAAATGCATTGACGTCAACCTATAGTCATGTATCTTTTTGCATGCTATAATTAACCAATCATCGTGTTCAACCACTCTATAGATGACCAATTTGATGCACTCAAGAAGCTCATAACATGAAGGAAGGACTATAAACTTATATAGATTCAAGAAAATAACCTACACAAAATAATATACATGTTAGTAGATAACTAAACATAAAAATATTATACCCTTAATGACAATAAAAAATATTTGTTGCATATATAAGATGATATAGCGTACACTCCCACTAACGGATGATGCTATCCTATCACTTGGTGAAATTGGTCACTGTCTTTAAGATTTCTTTCTTCGTCTACTTAAGTTCATCGTACAGATATCTCATATATACCTTCTTATCCCCATCAACTATTCTAAGAAATTTTACTCTAAGTTGCACCATACAAAGTCTTCTTTACAAATCATCAGAAGTCATCACTCTCTAACATATAATGCCTCCTCTATATTCTTCTTATCCGAAAGACTTGCCCTAGCAATCCAAGTTGATCATTCCGGTGAAATTATCATTTAAGTAAGATGACGCATATGTTGTATTAAACTCTCCAAGAAAATATAATATAAAGCGAACTTAGTTGCACCAGACCATAAGAGCACTCAATCCTTCGTATGCTTTTTCAAGTTTAGAATAAAGTTATGGTTATAGATGAAAGATGATATGAATTGGGCTATCTTAACCTCCCGTTCAATATGAAAATTTTTACAAATATCATCTAACAACAAATCTAATGAATGAGTAGAGCAAAATATCCAATATAAATGTGGTCCTTTGACCATCAACTGTTGTCCAACCACTTTTGTAGACAATTGCATTGTCCATTAGTACTCATTGTTGTGGTATTAGACTATTAGTATTTAGGAACTTACAAAGTAGATTCTATAGATCTTCCAAGTGTCGACATAAGGAATGCCCTATCACTTAGACCACCTGAACCACACGTTTTTTTAATTGTCGAGGTTATTAATTTTGATCTCTTTCCATCGAACTTGCAAAGTACCCATGTTAATTACATTGAACAACCATTCAAACATCATTGATTAACTGCCATGACAATTTGTGAATATAAGACATATATCCATAAAATAAATATTCTTTCGGAAACAACGACCCCATAAATTGTTGGAATGCAAACACTTAAAAGTATTTTTTTGAATTTAGTTGCATTTGATTTGAGTTGATTTGGATTTAGAAATGTGTTTTGTTTGATTGTTTTGGTTAAGATTTGATGCCTCTTACCTTTGGGTTTTTTTAATAAGGTTTCTATTGGGTTAGGTTTGTTTTGAGTTGCTTTGGTTGGGGGATTTGGAGTGAAATTCCAGATTTTGAAATATTCATATTGCAGGTTTACTTTTTCAGATTTTGGATTTGTCTTCATTTTTATTTTTTATTTAGGATTTTTGAAATTCTGGACTTAAGATTTGAAATTCAGATTTAAGGGTTTTAAGGTTTAAGTTTGAATTTGGAATCTTTTAGTTTTAGCTTAAATTGATGTTTTGAGATTTTCGGATTCAGTCACCTGAAATTTCAGATCTAGGAATTTCAGAACTTGATTGGCATTTTTGCTTCAAACCTGAGAATTAAAGTTCCAAGTTTTCAGGGTACTTCCAGATTTTTGTGTTTTGGTCCAAATTCCTTTTAAAACTTGTTCATTGTTTGATAATCAAAGTGAACATTTGATCATAGAGAAAAGGGATAAAAACAGAGAAAAAATTTCCCGAAAAGAAAAATATTTCACTCAGAAAAACACTAGCAATTTCAGAATCAAAGGCAAAACAAGATGCCAAAAATTATGTAGGACAACGTGGAAGCATCCCTTATCTAAGGTAAAAACAAGAGGTCACTGCAACAACAAAAAATTTAAACCAAAGGTAAGGATAAATGTGAAATAAGATTCTCTCATAGAATAGAAGCATGAGGTCAGCTAATAAAATTAGAAAACCATCTTCCAGTTAAGCATGTGTAGGATTATCACAATATACAGTTCTAGCGAACAAAAGTACTAGATTTTAACAAAATATATTCTGACGACTAACCTGCCAGTCATTCTTAGCATGAGATTGACGAAGATAGAATCGATGGCAAAATGTCATAGCTGTTGCTAATGCCACCTGAGGCCTATAAGATGGCACCACTAGTCAATCTCTAAGTACATGAGCATATGAAAAATCATGAAAAAACATAAAGCAACATGCAGTAAAAAGTCTAAGAGAAGAAGAAATCACAGTCGAAGAGAAATAATGCAAGTATGTCATGCAGCAAAAGTAAAAGAAGGAATTCCTATAGAGTCCATGGTACTAAAAGAAAAGTATGTACACTCCCTCCTCAACTTTTACAAATGGCTAAAAGCTTCATAAAAGGGTTTTGCAAACGGATGGATCCTTTTGAATATGTATTGCAGAGCATTCCAACATACTATTTCTTTATCCTTAAAATTCCTAATGGTGTTTGTAACAAATTGGAAAGCTTAAGGGCCAATTCTTCTAACAAGATAGTGCAGGTTTCAAAGGAATCCATCTTGCGAAATGGAATCATGTGTGCACAAGTAGAAAGGAGTGAGGAGTTGGGGTATTATCCCTTGACACCATCAATAATGCTCTTCTTACAAATTGGATATGAAAAATCAACCAAAGTAAAGAAGTCCTTTGGCGGAAAATTGTGTATTCCAAGTATTCATGACTTGTGGATCAAGAACTTGAGCCACTGTAGTTGGATCTCTGAAATTTGGAAAGATATACTTCATAAATAAGATCTTTTCACTTCTTTCTCATATATTGCCCTTAGAAATATTAGGAGAACGTTGTTTTGGTGGACCACTGGGTAGGCCATGTGTCTTTGGCAGACTGTATCCTAGACTCATCAGGTTAGCTGAAAAATAGCAAGCAACTGTCAGCTCTAATTGGGATTGGAGTACACATTGGAATCAATGGTGCCTATCCTTTTAAAAAAACTTAAAAGATGAAAAGATCTCTGACCTTTTCAATCTGATGGGTTTTTTCAGGAATATATCTGGGTGGAAGCTCAAGAGGAAAAGTTGCTATGGAATCCTAATAAGAGGAATGATTTTTCAGTTAAATCAACAAGCGGTAGGTTGAGCCTAAGGGCTTATGAGATAAGTTGGTGGGAAGTGGCTTGATGTCATTTGTTTCCTTTCAAAATCAGATTGTTGCTGTGAAATATTTGGAAAGGCTGATTTCCTACCAAATCTTATTTGATGAAAATTTTGCCCCCTTGAGGCTGATTGTTGTGTTTTGTTCAGGAATCAGAGGTAGGAGATATCAATCACTTATTTCTTCTTTGTGGAGTGCATAATTACATCTGCATTCAAAAGCTGAAAAGCCCTGTGGGAGAGATTATGACCTGCTGATGCAGTTGTACAATCAAAAGTCATGGAGCGATGAAGCTATTTTGTGGAACCTGGCACTTACGGCAATGTTATGGTCAAATTGTAGATTCAGAAATATAAGGGCCCTTGCAGTGCTCTTCCAAAATCTGTCAACCATCCTTAATATGATGGTAATGCTATTCAAGGATTGGAATTTACACATTGTGGGCCCTATCTAGACATCAATATTTTAGTGATAGATTTCTTTGTTGGAAGAACTTTTACAAATAGAGGCTTCTCATCCACTACTACCTTGCTATTAGGACAACGGTGCCTCCATTTGTCTCTCTTCTTTTTGTGTTTTAACTGTATGTTTTGTACTTCTTACCTACGTATTAATGAATTGTGACTTTTATCGCCTTAAAAAACCCACCTTGTATTGGATCAATCCCAATACAAACTTTTCATGAACTTTCTTGTATTGAGTGTTAAATTGGAACTGGATCAAAAGATTTGACCAAGTGAAGATATGTTTCCTTACTTTACGTTCCAGCAACCTGGAGAGTTAGACTGGATGGAGCTGGAAAAGGGCATAGAGCACCATGATATATGTAACAATAGGACCTTTTAAACCTCAAGGGGGATGGGTAGAAAGCCTTCCTCCAGAGTTACCAAAAACAAAAATACAAGGAAACAAACAGAAATACTGATTATGTATGTGCATGCAATGATACAACTGATGCATTGTTCTATGAGTAGCCCAATTTTCCATTTTTATCATGTTTTTTTGAAGGTGACCAAGGTCACAATCCATCTGGTTGCAGAACTTAAGGAAGGGCATCATGACTACTACTTTGAATCTAAATAATGAAAAGAGCATCTTCAGAAAAGATAAAGCAAAGAATGAAACAGGGGATGCAATCACATACATTCCAAGTCTCATGCCCAACTCCTGAATGAAAGAACAATATTGCATCCGCAGCTGATTCTCTTTTATCAGATCAATGCCATCCATTCTTGAAGGAGAGTTATCTTCAATTTCTTTCTTGCTGAAGTACCATTTAGCCCTATGTCGAGGCATCTCTATCAAGATATCAGATTCCTTGCAAACTTGATTACTGACCATTGCAATCTAAAAAGACTTATATGGCAATGATGCAACTGCCAAAAATCTTTGTTGTAGTCTGATGTCTAGCAAGTGAGTATTGCCCAAAGTATGTCCTGGATTGAGTTAAGCTGTTATCTGTGAAATAAATAACAAAACAATAACATTATTATAAGGTGCACGTTTACAGAAAAGTGACAGGAAAATGCAGGTCAACGATCTCAATACAGAGATGAAATTAAATATGAACCTTGTCCAATTTCAATCAAGTAGTTTCTAATACAGATAAAGTGCCTAAATGAAAAAAAAACAAGAGAAATTATAACACTAGCCACACAGAAGGAACCAATAAATAAACAAAATAATTCACCACATGGAACTGCAAAGTAGAAGCATATTGGTCATCGGAAAAGAGAGAAAATGAGCAAAATGGCATATTTTTCTGAACATGATCCATTTTTGTGAATTGAGTTCAAGCCTCTAAGGAAATGAACCCGCCATCTGGGATTTGGAAACCCTTCATGGTCAATTGATCCAAAGGTATAACGGAAAATATGCGAACGGAATTAGATCTCAACTTTTTTAGGAGCGACTGGGCCACTATCCATTAGATCAAAGAAAGAGGTAGAAGAAAATTTTGGTATGAAAACTTCCACCAAGCCGGCAGAGATATTCATGATCAGAGGCCAAACGATCCTAATTTGGAGAAAAGAAACCCACCTCGGACGTCGTAGTTGTTATATAATCCTTTTTTACAGTTCATATGCAACACCTTAAAGCTGAACCATACCCAATCAAGGAACCAAGGAACGGAACTCGGCCAAACACCATCGCCGGATCTCTTAAAATCCCGAGCAAAATCCTTCGACAAGAAAACAATAAGCCAGTACCATCCGGGAACGATCACCAACAAGATCGCAGCCGCAAAGAAATCTCTACGAGGGCAACAAGAGAAGCATCGGAGAAGGCTTACTTCATGGGTTCGCTTTTAGCGAAACACGACGAGGGCAGCCGGATCGAAGCGGCTTCGTGGCAGAAGCCAAGACTAGAACCAGTAATACGGGATCGGTACAAGAAAAATAGAAAACCTAAGGGGGCTCCTCCTCTTCCTGCTGCCGGGAGAGACCGTGATAAGAAGACACAACCAACGGCCGGGAGGACGAGGAGGAGGAGGAGTAGGCGGAGGAGAAAATTTTCCCTTTTGTGGAAGGCAACCGAGTCGTGACTCGCTACGCGCCGGTCAAACGGAGTTGGAATCGGCTAAGCACGGCGGCGAATCGGAATCACGAGGATCGTTCGGGTTAATTGCGAACTGTCCCCTTGTATTTACAAAATTGTATAATTATCCAATTTCACAGAAGCTAATAAGGTGCTTGATTGCATGATAATGAAAATTTTTATTTTTATTTTTAAAAAATATAAAAAAGATTTGTTAAAAGAGGTATTTGAGGACCATGATAATTTTATGTTTTGAAAGTGATTTTCTTCTTAAACAAAAAAAGGGTCTTACCTTTTTCTTTTTTGTTGTGGTTCCTCACTTTGTTTAATCATGTATGATAGTTACTCTTTTTTGTTATCACATCCCTCCAGATATGATATTTTATGTCATGAGTTGCTTCATTTTTTATTTTAATTCAATTTTTACGATGAAAATGTATAAAAATTATCATGCAACCAAACACCCCATAAGTGACATTTTATTTTTGAACTCCCGGGCATTCGAGAATCTTTTTGCAAATAAAAATAAATTAATAAAATTTAGACTTTGTTGTAAATTTCACAAGCCCCATCCATTCAAAGGTTAGAAGTCATAAGCTAATATGTCAAAGAAGATATCTACCTTAAACTTATGTAGGAGTCATAATAAGGTGGCCGAGAGATTGGTTATATAATTATTAGAATATTAAAATGATCTTTTATCAGTTTTTATATTAATAATCATAGAAAATGAGTGTCAATAACAAAATTGATATATGAGAACATTTTTATTACAGCTCATGTCTTATTTTTACTACAAATTTCAAAATTAATATTAAAAGTCAGAAACTTTGCTATGATTTATACCAATTTAAAAGTTACCATGGTGATAGACTTGCTTGATACTGTAATCAAACACATAATAACTTTTAGGTGACCGTTTGATTTGACTTAAAAAGCATGTCTAAAATCTTAATTTTGTCAAGAGTCTGAAAATTTTTAGATATTAGTCCTGTTTCTTGTGTCAAGAGTCTGAAAATTTGTAAGTTCTGAAAAGTTAGACATCTCATCAAATAACCCAAAACCAAGATTAGAGGTTGATCCCACCTCACATCAGTTAAGTTATTTAGCTAGTGGTTTATAATAAATAAACAAAAAAATCTAGGATCTTATTTGAATTCGAGAAATTTAATTTAATTACCCAGTCATGTTAGAACAATAGAGGTGGATTTTTCAGTTCTCTAAATGCATCCAGCTCCAGGCTGATTAAGGGTGTTCATGATTTGGTTGGATGGAATTTAGTTTGGTTTTCCTTGATAGAAAACTATGTTACCTTATTAGTCATTGGTAACTTAAAAATCCCTACTATGTGGGAAAAAATAACCATACCATACCAGAGTTCTTATTCATTGCAGGGTTTTATTTGCATCTATAAAATTTAATTGATGTATCACGTAGATCATTGAGGTGGATATGCTCTTTGTATATTGTTCTTTTTTTTATTTGTTGGGTTTGCAGAAAAAAACTAATGGGGTGTTTGGTTGCATGATAATTTTTTGTACACTTTCATGATAAAAAATTATATTAAAATAAAAAGTGAACCAACTCATGACATAAAATTATCATGTTTGGAGGGATGTGATTACAAAAAAGAGTAACTACCACACATGACCAAACAAAGTGGGGGACCACAAGAAAAAAGAAAGAGGTGAGACCCTCTTTTTTTTTTAAGAAGAAAATCACTTTTAAAACATAAAATTGTCATGGTTACCAAACACCACTTTTAACAAGTTTTGTTACACTTTTTAAAAATTAAAACAAAAACCTTCGTTATCATGCAACCAAACACCCCATAAGCATATAAATATTAAATCTAATTCAATCTAGTTGGTCAGTCTGTGGGCCCAATTCCTCTAGGGCCCAAGCCCATATCCACCTCAATGATATGGGCTTGAACCCAAAAGAAAATCAGACCAAATCAGTAGATCTGTCTACTTTGGTTGATTTGAACTATATTGATGAGTTTGATTTATAAGACTCTTTGAATTAAATCAAATTAGTAAACCAAATAAATTGAACCAGATTAAATACTAATTTTAGGTAAGATATATTAAAAATTTTATATATTTTTACGTCAGAATAAATTGGTGTTAAGATGTTTATAAATAAAACTAATGATATGTATAAATACATATAGTAAAATTTAATATGATATAGTTTTTAAAAAAATGAAATTATTTGTCCACATATATACTATATATTAATAAACTATGATTTGAATCGGACCAAAAATAAACCAAACTAATTTGTTTTGCTTTGTTTGAGAAGTAATTTGATTTGAGAAAAAAAATCTCAAAAACCAAACTAAAGCAAATATGTAAACACCCTAAATTTGGGCAGAGTGATCGAGTTGACTCAAATTTATGTTCTTAAACTTAGACTGCAATGGGTTAAACGTAATAGAAAGCTTATTTTCCTGAGATAGAGTTAGACGAGAAGTTCTCTTTAATTCAGATAGAAAATATGCATGTGTGAGTTATTTGTATAAGATATATGTATTCCACCAATAAATTATATATTTATAGTTGGTTTGGAAGGAACACCTTTCAATCTCCCATTGAAGATCTCCACTCACAAAAAATAGGGAGAGAGAGAGAGAGAGAGAGAGAGAGAGAGAGAGAGAGAGCATTTTAAGTGACAATGTAAGGAACACCTTTCAATCTCCCATTGAAGATCTCCACTCACAAGAGAGAGAGAGAGAGAGAGAGAGAGAGAGAGAGCATTTTAAGTGACTATTTTAGGTGAATTTCAAATCCACTGCACATCTCTTTTGCTAAACCTGTGATTGCATAAAAATTAATAAATTATTGGAGTGACGTGTGACTCAATAGGCTCTCCGCAATATATAACTCTTATTTATCGGGACTATCAAATATCAAATATCTATAAAATAATATTCTTCACCACACACCTGCTAATGTAATAAAAATAATCATCATAAAAAATTGGAGACAATATTTTGATTTCCAAGTCAAACACACATAGTTTTGCTTTAATTCTGTGAAAGTCCTAACTACATATGTCAATACAACTAATTAACCTTTTTAACAACATTTGGCTTTATAGTTAATACAGATGTAAAGACTAAGAGTTAGTTGACATAGCCTAATTAATTAATACAGGACTTAATATATATGTGAGCTTTAATCCTCTAATTAACTAATTTATTGTCATTCTTCAAGTTAATATATATATGTACGACTTTCTTAAACTCCTTAATAAATACAAAAAGAAGAGCCCTACACTATATATATGTCATGCTATTAACAAGTGTCTTCTTTTCATGTCATACATTTATGGGGTGTTTGGTTGCATGATAATTTTTTGTACACTTTCATGATAAAAAATTGTATTAAAATAAAAAGTGATCCAACTCATGACATAAAATTATCATGTTTGGAGGGATGTGATTACAAAAAAGAGTAACTACCACACATGAACAAACAAAGTGGGGGACCACAAGAAAAAAGAAAGAGGTGAGACCCTTTTTTTTTGTTTAAGAAGAAAATCACTTGCAAAACATAAAATTGTCATGGTTACCAAACACCTCTTTTAACAAGTTTTCTTACAATTTTTAAAAATTAAAACAAAAACCCTTATTATCATGCAACCAAACACCCCATTACAAACAAATTTCTTGTCCGGCACTATTTGAATATCTTAGTTTGGTTTTGATTAAGACTAAGATTAACTCTTTTTTCTCTAAAATCCCTCGAAGCTTCATAATTATATAAGTATCTTGCTTATTTTTTTCACGGTCTTTACAAATTAAGCTAAAACAAACGTCACATTAAGTTTTGATGTTTTATAAAAATAAATGTTCAAATTTAGATCTTGATTACCTGGTCAGAAAGTAGGAGAGAGAGAGAGAGAGAGAAGAGATCAGATCATGGTGTAGCCAAGTGGGATTACAAACGGAAGCATGCATGACCAGCTGTGGCTTCTGTCACTCCACTAGCTATTCTCATCATGCATGGACTATCAAGTCCACATGAAGACAGCTCTACTCAGAGAGTGAGAGAGAGAGAGAGAGAGAGAGAGAGAGAGAGAGAGAGAGTTCTAAAGTCCTTTTCCATTTGGATAACATCTCTCCCCACCTCTACTCAGAAACAAAACATTCACCAACCATCAGCAGTGACTCACCAAGGAGTAGAGAATATCCCCCTTCCTGAGGAGCAGTAAGATTCCCAGCAACATGGCACACACACATCACTATTTTTGGCCACCCCCATCATCCATGGTGCAGAAGAAGACTTGTGTGGTAAGGGGAGGGCAGCGAGGTGCACTGACCCTTCCCCCATCTTTCCTCTTCACCCCAATGGTGGGCTGTCGAGAGTGAATCCTTTGAAGCCCTGTGCGCATGCGGTTGTCCTCTATAGCTAGGTTGTCATCCGGAAGGGAGCAGGAAAAGGAAATCCCACCTTGTGAAAAAGGCACCACACACAAACTTGGATGGATGCTTCTGGAGGGACCTTGGACGGTTGGGATCTCATGCATGATACAGATGATCGAGCTTAGGGTTTGTCTTTCCTTTGCCTCCCACCCACCTTTCCATAAAAATCCCAAGGGTGGAGACGTTTAGGGTTCTCATCTCACCTCCCTTCGACTTCAAGAGAGGTGATAGAAAGGCAGCTGGCCCCCTCTCCGGCCTCGCCCTTCTTCCTTTTTGTGTGGCACTCTTCTCCTTCTTCTTCTTTCTTTTCCTCCTTGTAGAGTTGGGGGATTCTAGCTAGATGTTGATGGATGCCCAAAGCCTCCAGATGACCTAAAGTAATTGGGATCAACATGGATTAATCTCTCCGGAGAAAATACCCTCCAATCCAAATACAAAGAAAAGATAATAATCAGCAACCCATATTTCCCACATTCGTGCCAGTTAGAGAATATTATCTCGAACCTTTAACCGATCAGCACTGTTCGATACATAATTATATCGAACACCTTTATCATTATCAACTTCGAAATTGTTGACAACAGAAATCACATTCGACTATCAATATCAAATTTGAAACTCTTAATATGTCAATAAAAACATGACATGTAAAATTAATTGATATTCCGTCGTGCAGTGTATACAAATATCAATGTCAAAATTAATATAATATTATTTTTTGCTGGCCAAACATGACATAAGGTTTTAGGGAAGAGGGCAGATCCCCTCAGGTGTCCACCTGAGGGGATCCCCTCAGCCCCTCTCACAAGGGGCTGAGGTGACAGTGATCTGACGCCTGTCAGATCACTGTCTTGTCCTAGTCATCTCACCCTCCTTGTGAGGGGGCTGAGAGAATCCCCTCAGGTGGGCACCTGAGGGAATCCACTCTCTTTAGGGAATGAAATCCAAGGAAACCTACGTATACTTCATTCCTAAACGTTGTAAACAAACAATCAGATGGTTTTGGCTGTAGTAGATAAGCATCTTCTACTTATTAACCATCCGAGCATATATATATCCTTTCCTGCAAGATGCATCTCATTTGATGAGCTATAAAATCTGACCCCCGGCATGAAGTTAGAAAACTGGACATCCGAGGGTTTTACATAGTTTTTTAAAATTTTCATTCAATATAGAATTTGGATATGGTAGAAATTATGATTTTTTACAAGCTGTGATGCACCATCCATATGTAAGTACACCAATATTAAGAAAGGATCTTGTAGACTGCTAAGATGAATAGTGAGAGACAAGAACCCTACTAAGTGGGTGAAGCTACCTACATTCAAAAATGGTCGTACTAAACAAGGAAAGGTTTGACAGAGATGAGGGAGAAATAAAGAAAGGTTTACTTTGTTAATTAGATTCTGTTCACTCTTCACTAGATCTCCACCACAAATTCCCTCTTTTATAAAATCTTTGTATCTTAAAAAAAACCTACCTTCGTATTGTATCATACAAATGTCGACCATTGAGTTCTAATAAAAACTTGTTTTGGTACTTGAAAAATGCAAAAATAAAAAATACTACCTAAAATTAAGTAGGTGTTATTGTTTGAAGATTTTAAGTTGGGTGACCCAATTAATTTAACATGGCTTCGGTTCCCATAGTTTAGGGATTAAGTGCAAATACCTCATGTTTGTGATCCATGAACAGAATATAACAAATAGATCAGCAAGCATGAGGGTGGAAGTTGGAATAAATACAAGAATTCACCAAAATATAAGTATGAGGTCTTTGATCCATTCATTATCTTAATACTTTGACTTGGATGGCCCATTAAATTTAAGAATGTTTAATTGAGTTGGATGTTGTTTCTTGATGAAAATACTCTTCTAAAGAAGAAGAAGAAGAAGAAGAAGAGGAGGAGGAGATGGTGCATGGTTTTGCTCTGCTTGTTGTCACCCTAGTCATGCATGATGAGAAAAATGTACATATGTTTCCATTTTCAAGGTTGAAAAAGATAACCATGATAATACTTCATATATTTATGTATATTACCAATAAAAGAGTTCTAGCTTTTATACAAAAATATTTTAATGGGGGCATCTATGTAAGAATCCCATCACATCCACCTTGAAGCATCATCTCTTCTCCCACCTCATTGGCACCCTTTTTTTTTCCTCCCATGTGTCATGGTGCCCAACATCTCTCCAATGTAACTTTTTATTCTTGGCTCTTTATGAGGTACAAGACCACCCAAATGCTAAAAAGTTGGGGGTCACTCTCCCCACAAGTGGGGGAGGAAGGGTGAAGAGATAAAGGAAGCTGTCAAGCAGAAGTGCACTAAGCCACCATGCTCTCTCCTCATCTAAAGGAAACAAAAAGGAAGGCACCCAACATGTTGAAAAATAGAAGTCATCTTCACCTTGGGAAAATGGCACCTTCTAGTTCTTCTTCCTCAAGCTCTCTTGACCACGATGACTTATGCAAACAAACATGACTTTCACAGAACTTGTGAACAGCCTAGAGAAGAGCCATAGAGGTGGAAATTGACAACTATAAGATGGCCCAAGGTGTATAATTAATGAGGTGTTAAGTTACACGAAAAAAGTGTATATATTTTTATGATAAACTTATGTGTCAAAATAAAATTGAAGACAACTAAAAAGATAAAATCATCATATATACTTGTGGGATAAAATAACAAAAGAGAGTTGGAACCATATATAACTAAAAGAAAGATGGAGGTGCACAAGAAACAAAAAAGAGGCCTCACCTCTTTTCTATTCAAGAGCAAACTCTGTGACATCATGATTGTCAAACACATGTCACAAAAAATGTAAATTTTGTGGAGCAAACTAATTTATCATGTAACCAAACACCCTATAAGACTCCATGACGATGTTTCTACAAATGGGCCGGAATCATCTTTTTGAGATAAAATTATAATTTTTATTCAAATAAAATAATATAATGCATTAATTTTAACTATCTAAGCAGAATATGGAAAGATATAATAACCTGTAAAATATATATAGGTATAACAATATGTTAAGGGATTAAATACTAACAGCTCCAAATAATTATTTTTAAATGTTAAGTTCAAAAGAATCTCAAAGTTAACTTGTACAATTGGAAATAGTCCCAAAATAAGTTTCTTTCTAAAAAAATTACTAGAAATTATTAGCATGCGATTATTGAAATCACCTGATTTGATTGTTATATACTAATCTTATATCATTATCTCTTTAAAAAAAGACACCACCCTGCAATTAAGCAAAATATACCTTGACACTTGACTGACTATGATATTGATGCATTCTCTCTCTCTCTCTCTCTCTCTCTCTCTCTCTCTCTCTCTCTCTCTCTCTCTCTCTCTCTCTCTCTCTCTCTCTCTGTAATATATGTATATGTATATCTATATTAAGGTTCACCACCATGGAGAAGATCAAAAGGGGAAGGCATGAAAGCCACAGACCACCAGAAAAATTTTAGGGCTCTCTTGGAGGGCCGTTCCTCCTGGTCCTAAAGACACTTGTCCCTTTTCAAAGGGGAGATGAGCCTTCACTTTCATCTCTCTCTCTCTCTCTCTAAATATATATATATATATGTATATATGTCAGCTATCTATTTATTCATTAATTATGTATATGTATGCATAAGTGCATTATCTCAGTTTTCCCAACTGATTGGAGATGGTAGTTCTTTTGCTTGCTGGATTTTCCAGCACAGGGAAGAGGATGTGAAGAAACCCAAGATGTTTGCCTCCTCTTAGTAAGATAATTGACAAGATCCATAAATTAGGCCTTGTTTGATTATGATATTCGGCAACTATGCCAACAGTACTTTCGATATTTGGTAGCATCCATCGGTGGTAATAAAAATAGAATTGGTGTCCTCTGATACTTGATATTGTAATTGGAACTATTCATGAGTTGGGCCTTGTTTGGTATTTGATATTACTATTAGGCCCCATATATCACTATCAAATTAAACTAATGGGGTGTTTGGTTGCATGATAATTTTTTTGTACACTTTTATGATAAAAATTGTAATAAAATAAAAAGTGAACCAACTCATGACATAAAATTATCATGTTAGGAGGGATGTGATTACAAAAAAGAGTAACTACCACACATGACCAAACAAAGTGGGGGACCACAAGAAAAAAGAAAAAGGTGAAACCCTCTTTTTTTGTTTAAGAAGAAAATCACTTTTAAAACATAAAATTGTCATGGTTACCAAACACCTCTTTTAACAAGTTTTCTTATAATTTTTAAAAATTAAAACAAAAACTTTCATTATCATGTAACCAAACACCCCATAAGACTTTTTAGTTTTAATAGTTTAACCAAACACGCCCTTCTTTTAAACATAAACTTAAAATCAGGACGCTAACCAAGATGAATGCTAGCTTTAATTAATTTGTTGGATTCCATATTTTCAGGTTATGTACCCCTGTAATATAGCTAGGAAAACACATATTTGTTGGCATATCCTTGCAAAATACAGAACTGTGATCTTCCCTTAGCTTGAAAGTGAATTTGCCATTTTCTTATAGTTGATAACTATGATCAATTCTTTAAGGTCCCATTTGGTACGACGATAAAATTGAGGGGATAGGGATAAGTCACTCCTTGTGACTACCAATCGATATCCTCATTGTTGTTTGATTTGAGTTAGGATATATTTAAAAGATAATCTTGTCGATTCTATATTTGGTATGATATATGATTATTATTTTAAAATTAATATGGATATATATATAAATTATTTAACTGTTAATATAAAATTTAAAATTTATATCATAAATAATGCATAAGTCACACTTTAGTCATGTTTGGAGTTTTATGAGGTGTTTAGTTGCATAATAAGTCAAATTTTTGCTATCATTTTATGTTTTTGCAATAAAACTTGTTAAAAGAGGTGTTTGACAACTATTACAATTTTATTTTTTAAAGTGATTTGTTTCTTAGAAAAATAAAAGAGGGTCTCATCCCTCCAAACATGACAATTTTATGTCATTGCCTGTTTCACATTTTATTTTAATATAACTTTTATCATGAAAATGTACAAAAAATCATTATGCAACCAAACACCCTATTAATATCGATATTAAAAATGACTAAAGTGGCATTTTATTTGGCTTAATAAAATATTCAAAGTTTTTGTTTCATCTCTAATGGAACACAAAATCTTAGTTATCAACCTCTAAAAATAAAAAAAATGGTGAATCACTTAAAATTAATAGGGTGCTTGGTTGCATTATAAATTTTTACACACTTTCATGATAAAACATTTGATTAAAATAAAGTGTGAACTAATTAATGACATAAAATTATCATATTTGAAAAGATGTGATAACAAAAAAATGGTGGGTACTATAAATAACTAAATAAGGTGAAGACCACAAGATAAAAAAAGGTGACACTCTTTTTCTGTCAAGAAGAAAAACTTTGTATAAACATAAATTTGTATAGGTTGTCAAACATTTCTTTTAACAAATTTTGTTACAAAAATATAAAATTATAATAAAAATTAAATTTATCTCACAATCAAACATCTCATAAGTGATTTATTAATAAATTATTATATTTAGATATTTTGCCAAAGGTATCAATGTTTAACATTCGACCAATTTAGAGGTTAGATGTCAATTAAGTCAAAACAAATGGGGCCTAAGGGATGCTGAGCGAAGGTCAGATTCGGTCTGACGTCAAACTTATTTCAGTTTTTTAAGAAAAAAAAACTCTTAAACATGGTCTAAATATAATTATTATATCTAAAACATCTTTTAAAAATAAGTGAAATGAATATCTTTTTTTAGACGTTGAGAGTCTTAACAAGTCCTTTCGTTGTATCTCATGTTTTTTGGTGAAATTAGTTTACATCTTAACTAAATTAAGTATTTAATTTTAGTACAAATCAAGAGATTAGATATGAAATTAAGAGTTTAAAATTTCAGGTTAAGTTAAAAATCAAATGCCACTCAACATGTAATAACTAGCATAACAAAACATCTATCTCAAATAGGTTGGGATCCCTTTATATGGTGATCCCCACATGATAGCTCTGGCTCAACTGCCCTGGGGATGGAGCTGTTAAATGCTTCTCAGCTACTGAGGGGACCCTTTGGGACTGTGATTGGCCATGAAGGGGGGACAGACACACCTCAATCTTGGGAACACAACCACAGAGGTATTGGCAATGCAGCAATAAGAGCCACCAGATTGATGGACCTCTCATTTAATTAGATGTATCACCGGACAGGGCATCCCCAACAGCACTCCAAAGAAAAATTGACAACAACATTGTTCCTTCTGAGGTGCATCAGTAGGAGGGGTTACCCCAGCCCCAGTTCTCCCCCCTTAGACTTAAAATAAACTGCCTTTCACATAAATCAATGTTTTTAACTTTGGTAGTGGCCCCATGGATCCATCTTGGAAAACCCATGTGACAGTGAAATATTGAAATGTTTAGGTTGGGGTTGAGGAAACCTTTTTCTTTTATATGACAATGTATTAACCAAGAACAGTAGAGAATAGAGGATAGTTGCTGTTAGTTAGCTTGTTTTAGAAGTAATTGCTCTGGCATGGTAAATGCCTGCAGAAATGAATAACCACACTCTCATTTAGGTGCTGCTTGATTGGCCTGAACAAAGATAAAATCTTTGGTTCATTCAGAGGTTTGGGTGCTCAGATTAAAATGAAGTTAGAAACTGAGTAATATACATGCATGTAATATTATTTTTTGTAAAATATAAATTAATGAACAAGAAAATATCTTAAGTACCTTTTTTATAACTAAATAATTGTTGCATATCAAATTAGGAGCCTGGATTCTCAGATTAAGCTAAAACAGTTGTCAACTTAGATAAACTAGAAGACTAGTGGCTGCTCTTGCCATCATAATCAGTTATCTAGCTTGATCAAAACAAAGATAAAATTTTCTATTAGTTCTTTTAGTTGTAAGGATTCTCATCCCAAAGCAGACTTCATGTGTAATGTTCAACTTTTTCACATGCCAGCCCAATTAAGCCATTTGACACTTGATTGAGGGATGTCTATCACCATCTTTATTCTTTGATATTGTAGGGTGCACATTACATGTTCTAAAGGATTGGAGGAGATTTCCTCTACCAAAGGCATAGTAACACTGGGCATCTCTCTAAAAGATGGGAACCAGTTTGGTTTTGTTCCATCATCCAACACCCAATCTCCTCCCACTTCCTATTAGCCATCTCAGTATGCTACATCCCACCACTTACAAGCAAGGTGTCTCCCTCCAAGGTCACTACAAGGTATGAAGCTCCTGTTCAAGGTGAAATAAGAGCCCTCAAGCTCATGCAAGGTAATCAAGCAATTAACTGAGTCATCAGACTAAAATAACACTGCCCATCAACCACATACGTGGCAAATAGATAGCCCTAGCTAGCTACCAATCACTAGAATAAGATATTTCTTTCCCAACTTACCAAATGACCCACTTACAGAAATTAAGATCAGGGGTGAATATCAACCTTGTACATGGTAAATAACGTGAGAGAAGATGAGAAAAGGAAATAGAAAAAAAAAAGAGAGGAGAGGCCATAAAATCAGAGGAAAAAAGACAGATTGATGAATGGGGTCAATGGAGGTTGAGAAGGGGAGGGAAGAATCTTAACTATGTAGAGAGAGGGGGGGGAGGCAGGGGGTGGCCCACCACCTCCTTCCTGCCCACCAGCTGGCATATTGGACGGTTGTGGAGTCACACATGATCACATCTCTCCACACCCCCCCCCCACATGCCTCATCAACCCCACAACATCCCCATGTAAAAGTAATCCTTCACACACCAGATTCCAACCAAAGGCCTCATGCTTGTGCAAGGGCCCTCCTAGATATGCCATATTTCACTCACCTAGAAGATCACCAAATGGTGTTTCTATCCATCCCAAACACTTTGATGGGTACTCCAAACCTAGGGTCGTCTTGAGGAACAAACTACCCATTGAGATAAATTGATTCAAGCTCATTTTTATTCATATTGTGTCGATCCTGAGCCGAATTTTCGATCAACAATATTCGGGCGTGATCCACCGGAGTCGTCTGAGATCAAGATCTTATGGAGATGGATCTCTGTAACATTTGCATCTTTTTTATAATGGAGTCAAATTTGGAAGAGGATGCAACTACCTCATGGTTTGTATCTATTTCTTGTAAGAAGTCTTCTTTTGAGTAAAACTTGTCATAATCTCACCACTCACATCTTGACACCAACAACCCACTTCAGGAACGTACAAATGTTTGGTTGACGAGGTTTAAAAAAAAAATCTCAATTTTGCGAAGGACGAGAGAGAAAATTCACTTTTCCAATTTTAATTTCGGCATTTTTTTTCTCTATAAACCCCATGTTCAGCCCCCCTGGCCCGGCCCCTTCCGCCGTCTCTCCCCCCTTACCATCTCGCCGTTCTCTGCTCCCTCGCCGGCGGCTCCCGGTGCCCGTCCGACGCCTTCTCTCCCCACCCCTTGAATCCCTTCTCCCCTCTTGCTCTCTTGCTGCTTCTCCGGCCACGGCGCTCCTCGCAAGCCGGCGGCTGTAGTCTCACCGGAGAAACCCAGTTGCAGGTCTAGCCCCGCTCTCTCCGTTTCCAGCTCCGGCGGGCGTGCTCCGGCTCTCTCCCCCTTCTTCTCCGGCGGAGTCGGGGTTCTATCGGCCTCTCGATTGAGTAATCGGCTTCCGGCAGAGGAAAACGAAGAGCTCGTCGGGTTTGTTCTTCGCCGCCGCCGGCTTTAATCTCGCCGCCCCCTGCTTTGTTTTCCCCGCCGTCCTCTCATGCTTCAGCAGGCCCGGCTTGATGTCCCAGACTGATGTCCGCCGCCGCCGGTGAGCTGCTCCTCTCCGAGTTTTTGATCAATTCCACCTTGAAGCGCCCGGCACAGATGTTGCAATCCTTCTCCGTGGTCTTTCTCTACTGGTTCTACGTTTTCATGAAAGCCGCCGCCGCCGAGAACTGAGCTCCTGAACCACCGTCTAATTAGGCCAGTAATTCTCCGAGATCGTACTCGCACCGTCGCCGTCGGAGAGCGTTCGAGCTAGCCCTTTCCTGCAAACAGCTAGATTAGATCCCTCCCGTCTTCTTCCTCGCCGCGATCCCTCCCCCCCCCCTGTGGAAGGAAGCCATGGTGTCGTCCAGCGGCAGCGGGGGGAGCTCCGGCTCCGGATTGTCCGCTCTGGGCAACTCTGGGTCGGAGGGGGACCTGCGACAGGCCATAGACCAGCGGCGGCAGCGGCGGATGCTGTCGAACCGGGAGTCGGCGCGGCGGTCGCGCATGCGCAAGCAGAAGCACCTGGACGACCTGGCGGCGCAGGCGGCGCAGCTGCGCAGGGAGAACAGCCAGGCGCTGGCCAGCTTCCGGGCGACCACGCAGCAGTGCCTGGCGGTGGAGGCCGACAACACCGTGCTGAGGACGCAGGTCTTGGAGCTCAGCAGCCGGCTGGACGCCCTCACCGAGATCTTGCACTACATGAACGGCGTCGGCGGCGCTCAGGGGCTGCCGTGCGAGGGGCTTCCTCTTCCTCTCCCCGCCTCCCCCGCCGCCGCCGCCTCTCCTGTCCTCCCACCGGCACCTGCACCTGCTGCTGCTGCTGCTGCTGCTCAGGCGATGGAAGGCCTCTTCATGAGCCCCTGGGCCATGCTCCCTGTTAACCAGCCCATCATGGCCTCTGCAGACATGTTCCATTACTGATTCATGAAGAAGATGGGAGGGGACCTGCTGGGAGAGCAAGGAGGGAGCTGTTCTTTGTGGTTAATGGTGGTTTTGCCTGTGTGGTGAAGATGGCCTTTACTTGATGATGCTGAAGAGGGAAGAAGATACTTTGGTTTGGAGGAGGGCCCTTATCTATGTCTAGAATATAAATAACATAGAATAAGAAAAAAAAAAGGAGGGGGGGCGGGAACCATGATTTAGGGAGAGCTTAATGTGTAGCTCTTGAAAGCAACTTGTTAGAGGTTTCCCTCATGTCTGTCTCATATGTGTTATGTGTTATGTGTTATGTGTTATGTGTAATATGAATATGGTTCTGGAGTCAAATGATATGTAGCTGTTCCTGTTCCCTTTTACCCATTTTCTCTCTCTCTCTCTCTCTCTCTCTCTCTCTCTCTCTCTCTCTCTCTCTCTCTCTCTCTCTCTCTGTATATACATATAATATAAATAATGTTGGATAAGAAAAGAGATGAAAACCATGATTTAGGGAGCTTAATGAGTAGTTCTCTCTCTCTCTCGAATGTGTATATATATACCTGGCCGTGAGTTTTATCTCAGTATCACTTGCAGGATTAAATTTATGAATCAATTGGAATAAACAGCATTAGGAATGGGGAACTGATTCATATGAGATAATCTACAAAAAAAAAGAGACTAACATGGGATGAAAATAAGGATCTTATAGTGTGGTCTATAGGTGAACATGTATGCTTGGAATTTTTGTATGCTTGATTGCATGTTTTACCCACTGTAAATGAAGTTAATGATTAACTTACCTTCAAATGAGACCTTGTAAGTTTTCAAGTTCTCAACTGTTCCACCCGTCGTTTCCATCTCAGTTAGAAGGAATAATCTTCTTTTGAAGAGGGGTTTGAATCTGAAAGCATAATAGTTTGGAAGCTTTGGGAGTACCATCAAAGAAATAGCTAAGAGATATAACTTAGATACAGTACATTAGTGGGACATACAGATGAAGAACCACCCCCTCCCAAACACACAACCCCCCAAAAAGTGCTAACATTATTTATTTATTTATTTATTTGCAGCGCAAAGAAGGGCTAACTTGAATCTGAAGTAAACAACGCTGGTGAGTGCTGAAGTCATGGTGATGTTTTCTTATATTTGTTTATGCCAAGTTTATATGGGTCGGGGGGTCCGGAGGGGGTCAGCAAATTGGATCCAATCGGTCTAATTTATATTGAAAGTTTGAATAAAAGAAGAAACAAAAATTATTTATGTCTATTCATATCTTATGTTTTGAAGATAATTTTTGTCCATTCGACTTCGCATTTTTCATAATAACTTTTATTTTCTCTCCATTTTGAATTATAACCAGAACTCCACTTGTATATAAATTTTCATAATATTAACTATAAGTGAGGTTATGATTATAGACTAAAATAAAAAAATGAGAGAAGAACATGTAAACTATTTCTTTAGGTAAAGATGAACAAATTTTTGTTGGAACGTACGACGAGAGAGATTAAAGTGAGAGAATTAGTAAAGGGGGAGGCAAGGGGAAGTGAGAAGACCCCTTAAGGGGTGCTTGGCATGCTAGCCGTTGGACGACCAGCTCAACCAGGTCTGGCCAAGTCACGACCCGGTCGATACTCGGTACAACCCAATGCAACCCGGGCGAAGATCCGGATGTATCGAGTGCTCGGGGTTGCGATCTGGTCAGTCGGATGGGTCACACAAGCTACTCCTGACCCAACATTTCATAGTTTATGCTATTCCTGGTTCCGCCTACCCCTTGATCCTTCCATCATTGACGAGAATGAAAATTAGAGCTTTATTACATGAAAGAGTTCACATCACAGTAGATTGCCATCGTTATAATACTCAAGGCTGCCATAACTGCTGATGTGTCCTCCATTTGAAAGCTCCTTGATAGATCCTCCCCCCCCATGGTGTGATGGCTTATCATAATGTTGGAGGCTGTTCTTAATGGATTGAGATGTCCTTCACCTCTATTCATTGAATCAACGGAATAAACTGCATGCAAGTGGGCTGTGCATGGAATAAGCCGAAGAACAAGTCAAAACCCTGGTTGATGATCATGATGTTCCTTCAGTAGGCTTCCTTCTTGTCATGCATGATCACCTTGAAAAAGAGCAAGCCCAGTAGATTGGGTGTGTGAAGAAGAGTTCAAATTAATAACCAAGTGTTCAGATTAGATGATTTGCTAGTATAGCATCACTACGTTTTAGGGTAGATATACATATGAATGGTCTAATCTTGCCAAGTTTTGACAAGCTCAAAATGTCAAGTGTTAATAGGGTGTTTGGTTGCACAATAAATTTTTATACATTTTCATGATAAAAATTTATATTAAAATAAAATGTGAACTAAGATCAATGACATCAAATTATCATGTTTGGGAAGAAATGATAACAAAAAAGAGTAGACACCATATATGTCTAAACAAGGTGAGGGACCACAAGATAAAAAATGAATGGCATCCTATTTTTTTGTTCAACATGGTAAACTCTTTAAAAATATAAAATTGTAATAGTTGTCAAACATCTCTTTTAACAAATTTTATTACAAAAACACCCCATCAACATTTTAGGTGTAAGCTTAGGAACTTAATCCCCATAAGAGGAGGCAATCTACCCCAAATCCTTGATCCAACAGGCAAGATCTGAGAAGCATGGAAAGCAATCATTTGGCATCTACGGTTTCTAAGTGCTCAGCATCTTGGCCTCTTGCTTTGCACATAGTTTTACTTCAAGGAGTTAGAATCAACTTCTTTCATGGGCAAATAGTTCCAAATTAACAATAGAATCAATGTCACCAAGAATCCACTTTCACCTTTTTGAATAACAAAGGATGGTTCAAGAGAATGGAAGGAAGGCATATCCCTCTCTAGTCTCTACTAGCAGGAATGAATGGCCGTTTGTCTAGATGCCAAATCAATACCCTTCTTTCATTTCTTCTTTTTGCATGTAGACTGACCGGCTTGAATCATGATTCATGCTCACTATCACAAGCTTGGGTGATAAAACCCACATCATGGCCTCATGTAATAATTAACGAATAGGTTTTTTTTACATTTAAGTCCCTGTAAACAGTTGATACTTAATGTTACACTTCTTAATCCAACAAATATTTTCCCCATAATTCCCCCCCCCCCCCATTCTCTGTTGAGCTTCAATGCAGACTGTCTTCTGGAGGAATATCCCATCAATCTGTAGTACCCAAACCTTTCGAATAAGTAAAATTACTGATGGCATGTTTGGTTATATCAATTTTGATATTGATATTTTCGAAGAACAGAGAGAGTAGCAATATTAAAATCAATACAAGTGGTCACTTGTATTACATAAGTTACTTTGTTTGTATTACAAGTTTCAAACTTGATATTATTAGTCAAGCATATCAATATCAATTTCAAAATTAATATTAATAGAAGCATCTAATATATTACTAGTTCCAAATAGAAATGCAAATAAGCTGAGCTTAGCCAAATAATATATTGTTCAAACTCATCTTGTTTATGTTACAAGAGTTTGAGTTCGAGCTCAAGGTTGTCTTAGTGTGTTGAACCTTTGTTCAAATTTAGTTTGTTACTTAATCAAGTAGAGCTCGAACTTGAACGATAACTTAACTCAAATTCAACTCAAATACAAATTTGTTTATAAAACTCATAATCGATCAACAGTCACTTGCGAAACCATAACTTTAGCTTATTTATGAAATTTAATTTAAGTTTAAATTCAAATAAAATTTTATTTCTACTTATTTCATATATTTAAATGATAATATATAATTATTAATATTTATATTTTATTTTTAAATAGATATTTAATCGAGTACTTAATCAAGTTACTCATAGTATATCAAGTTGAGCTAGAATCTATTCAAGTTTAGCTCATTTAATGACTCGGGTTTTAATTTTTATTTAAACTGGTTCATTTAACTTGATAAATAAATCGAGTCAAATTTTTTTCGAGCAAAGTTTCTATGAGTGCATTGGTTCGCTTGCAGTACTCTTGGTACCAAAACTGGCATTGAGATAACCTCACATCTCTTTATTCTTTATAGACCCAGTCAGCTCTTTCTGGGGCAACTTACTAGCATGGCCACCCCCTTTTGTACTCTCTCTCTCTCTCTCTCTCTCTCTCTCTCTCTCTCTCTCTCTCTCTCTCTCTCTCTCTCTCTCTCCTAGTATTATGCTTCGATGTTAAGTTCACACAGATATATATATATAGATATATAGATATACGTAACATATATATATAGAGAGAGAGAGAGAAATGATTTCAAGTATCTTTAGGAACAGTGAAGTTTCAGACAAGCCCTTCCCCTCCATGCCATTGATCTCCAAGGAGATCTGCTCCATATCCTATTCCTGCTAGGTTGAAATGCACTTTACCCCCAACACAGGTTCACATTAACTTCGTTAAAATGAATGATACAACACTGCCAATGTCCTTGTCTACCAGCAGGACAGACCCTTTAGTCACATAGGGAAGGGACGAAGGACGGTGAGGCATGTGGGTTCTCTCCACAGCAACACCACCCCCTCTTGAATCATGTGTCTCTGTGTCCTTACCCTTTTTTTTTCTTTGAAGTACATGCATATGTGTGTGTATACATATAAGATCAGCTAACCACACATATATAGCTTACTCCAAACACTGATAAAATGGCAACATGTTGTCTCCTTGAGAATCCCCCCATATATTTTTAATTCCTGATCACCGGGGAGTTTAGCCAATTTGCCACACCAGGATCTAGTTTGTTTCGACTTAATCGATGTCTAAACTCTAAATTAGTCAGAGATAAAATATCCGAACGAAGTAGTAACCTCTTGAAACACTACTTAATTTTGAGTGGTTCGATGTAATTTTTATTTCGAAAGATGAATGACGAAAATTTTATGTTCCAAAACTAGAGGGGTTAGAGACAGAATTAAGATTTTAAACATTTTAGTAAGTCAAATTAAATATCATCTAAAACCAAGATGGTGCCATAAATGGATCTGTCAGTCTCAAGCACCTTCCAGCCCTTGTCATATAAAAGCTTGGGGCCTCAAGTGAAATGAGACCATTGCAGGGCATCATGGGTCTCAACTTCTTGGAAGGGAGATCATATGCAAAAATAATAATGAAAAGAAAACTAAAACTTACAATTATAAAATAACTATATGATCTGATCAAATGACGGTGACATTTTACACATGGCGTGACAACAAATGTACCCTTGTATTTCTCGCAGAGAAAATATGCAGAGTTTATTACTTTGTCTTCACCGTATAGATTTTGGGAGTAATGATTATTATCCCCATGGGTCCATCTTCTTATGTATGTATCATAAATATATATGTTTATATTTATTTACACATAAGTGTGTGTATATAAAGCTGAGCCGATTGACTACTCAGAAAGATTAGACACGTTTGATCCTAAAATAACGTACTACTTATTTGATTAAGCTAAAATCACATGCTTGTTTTTTAGATAGAATGTAAGGATTATGGCAAAATCAAGGTCTAGGGTAGTGTTTGATTTGACTTTGTTTAAATATTTAACTTTTGATCTCATCTATGCTCGTCTATCTTGAGAAAAATAAATCTTACATATTCGACCGACCTTTGAAAATAAAGAAAATGTGTGTTATCTAAAATTAAGTGATTTTTAAGAGTTAAGTATTGAATTTAGATATTACATGTTTTATCAAATAGTTTATAAATTTTAAAAAATCATAGGTTAATGTTGTGTTTGGTTGCACAATAATTTTTATTCACTCTTGTCATAAAATTGTACATTAAAATAAAATCTAAGATAATTAAAAGATATGAAATTATTGTGTTTGGTGAGATATGATGACAAAAAAATTGAGATCAAATATAAGTAAAAAAATGTGGGAATCACAAAGAAAAAAAAGGAGAAGAGTTCGTCTCTTTTTAACCCTTGAAGGAATTTTCTCTTTTTGATGATTGCCGGAGAACTCTTCTAACAAGTTTTGTTACAAAAATATATTTGTTAGGAAGTTTTCATAGGAAATTCTTATTGCACTTCCTAACTTTGATGGAAGCATGTAGTTGGCCATGTTGAAGTAAGGAACATTGTTCTTTTAGGACCCCACTCCTTTGTTCTTTCTTTCTCAGTGGCATGCATGTGAAAATGAGGATAAAAGGTGGTTCTCTCTCTCTCTCTCTCTCTCTCTCTCTCTCTCTCTCTCTCTCTCTCTCTCTCTCTCTCCATTCATTTTGGTAGCTGAAAAAGATGAACTTGGTGGAATTAAAAGTTGCCCAACCAGATCTACTAAATGTGTCAGAAATTTAGTGCACTCCTTTCTCCTTTGAAAGGAAATTATTTTAAAATATGAATAAATGCAAGTCTGACCTTTCAATTAGAGTTGTTAATGGGTCCCAATTTGGATTCATGGAGAGTGTTATATATATATATATACCGTTCTTGTTTGTGTTCTGTTTAAGAAACATATTGGGAAGAAGATTGAGTAGAATTACTTATCTTTCTGAGATTTTGAGAAGTCATTTGGTAGAACCTTTGAGATGGTTCAAAGGTGGTAGTAGGTTATTTTACTTGAAAACAAATAGGAAAGAAACTTTTTTGCAAATGTTATAAGCTTGTGAGAGAGATTTCTTTCTAATGAAAGATCCTAATAGGAAATTTGTATAAGATGAATTTTGTAGAACCTTGGTGACAGGACGTCAGGACCTAGCAACAAGACAGAGGGAGTGGCACGCATGTTGCCTTGATAAAGTAGATCAAGATAATGGGAAGCACATGATTGAAGGAGCTTATGTTGTCTTCTATGAGACAATGTAAACCACATGTTGGAAGCAAAGAACAAGGACAGTCAATTGAAAGCTCTGAGCCCAACAGAGAGGCATGTAAAGATGGTGGCTGAGATCAGAAGAACACATTTTCAATTAAGTATTTTTACCCATACACCCCTGAACTTTTACTGTTTGACAGAATGTATCTCCAAAGCATCACATTTGCTGCTAGATTCCAGATTCTGAGATCTCAAAGAATCGCGACGCTAAGGTCAAGTGATACTCGGACATTCTTTCTAATATTCTCAATTCGTAGAGAAAGGCAGGGCATTTTTATTTTTTGTTTTACAATAAATATTATCGTCTAAAAATCGAAGAAACTGAATTACATCCGTTGACTCAGTTAATCCCTTGAAAACTTGCTTCTGATTTGGGCTACCATGGTAAGCGTTGGATCTGTCCTGGGGCTACCATGATTTTAGGCTTGAACTTGCTGATTGTCATTGAAAAGGATAACTTATTGTGGTGAAGCCTTATCACTGCATTGAGGAGGAAGTCCATAGTTGGCTGTTTTTCTCCAAAGTCACTGTCATTACTCCAAACTGTAAGCTTATATTCATGATGAATTTTCATGATAAAAAAGGAAACAGTATTTAGAGCATAAACTTAGTGTTGGATGTGTTGGTTTAACTGATTCATCATTTATATGATAAATTTCCATAGAAATTAAGTATTTGCAATATGGAAAATCAAGTGCCACCTTAATCTATGAAAGCTCATTGAAAGATATAGGAGGCCCTCAGTTCATCAATTTCTGCAGATCTTTGTGGGTAACTTTTACCTGCTTTTCTGTCTCAGACCTGTAGACCTCTTCATCATATCTGTTTGCCTAATTTCTTGGAGGATTTAAATCTTTTATGTGGTAACGTTGTCCAAAGTTCTACCAAGTGGAGTTCATGTAGATAACCCAAATACCATGGAATTAAGATTTCCGCCAACTTGGGTCAAAGTAGTATGATCATCTTCCTTCCACATACAAACACAATGGAGGGAAGAGCTTTTGGAAGTATTCAAGACTCGAGTCGGGATCATCTCCGTCGAGTAGTGGAAGGAGGCTCCTCCTCCCATAGGAGGGTGGGGTCCACCTTCTTAAATAAGGGAGAGATAGATGAAGTCATTTAAGGAGATGTGTCTCACTGTCCCATATAAGTGAGAGGAAGGGCCTCCCTCCACCGGTGCCACAGGTGATCAGCACCTTCAAGACTGACGTAGCAAACAGCATAGTTATTTTCTCAAATCCATAGAAAGGATTCGGAACTTTGATCAAGGGGTAAAGCGAAGAGATGTCTCCCAAGTCCCAAGGTCCATTTTTTTTTTTAAATGCACCCACCATTCTAGGTAAAAAAAAAGATGTTGACTGTAACCGGGAACATGAGAGAATTTTCCAAAAAATCATTTTATCAAAGCAACTGCTCACTTCTCAGGGCTCAGTGAAAGAGGAATTGATTGAACAATGTGCTGCCAATTGCTATATGACAACCATAAACTACCACTCTTTTATTTTTCCTTTCAGTTTATCATCTTGGAACTGATTGGCTTTCTTGTTGTTTCCCTCTTTGTGCTTGTGAATTTCTCCCTTTACAGTTTTCAGGGCAAAGAGCAACTGCCATCAAGAGATCCTGTGATTAACAACTTACAATGAGGTCGAGACAAAACCACATGCATCTTTGAAGCTGGCACATGATGGCCTGCCACAGTTCATACTCTTCTCACATTATCGTGTAAAATGGAAAAAGTGCTACTTGTGAAAACCAGAAGACAACCCATTTTCTGAGCTAGATGAATGCTCCATGCAATTGCCTTGCAACTCTTCAAAATGGTCATGAACCATTTGAATATCCACCACTCTCATTTCAGAGACATTATCAGGCTTTCTTATGTTCTACTACCATAAGACCCTACAAGAGCAAGCTCCTTGTTAAAATGATGAAACCTAACCTGATCCCTGATGTTCCATGAAATTACCTTGGAACTCTTTAAAATGGTCATGGACCATTTGAATCTCCACCATTCTCTCATTTAAGAGACGTTACATCAGGTTTCAGTATGTTCCACTACCAAAAGTCCCCACAAGAGCAAGCCCCATTGCTGAAATGATGAAACCTAACCCGATCCCTGATGATTATCTGCCTATTGTATATTCTCGATAAAAACTTCATCACATTATGGCAGTCCTCACACGATCTCAAATTTTTAACAACTAGAATTTTCTCTCCTGGATTAGTGTTAATCAGCCCATATGCCACAGCCAGCCGTTCACTGTGATGCTGCAGCTGAGAAGCTTTCCCTTCTTCTTCCATGTCAAGCAAGACCTCTGAAACCTTTGGACTGTAACCTTCTTCCCTCAGTTTCTCACATATTTCATCCAATTTTCCATAAATTTTTCCTGCTTCCGGGTGGCCACTATCACCAGCCTCAAACTCATGTATCTCCCCATTAACTTCAATCTTGCTACAAGCAGGTGGTTTCAGGATTCCCCTCTGATCCATCAGCTCCCACACCCTTGCTTTCTTTTCCCATTTCCTAGCTGAGGCATAGATATTTCCAAGCAGAATGTAATTTCCACTATCCCTGGAGTCTACACATTGAAGATATGCATTCATCAGGCGTGCTGCCCTCTCCGTGTCTCCATGAACTCCACTTGCCCAAGCAAGTGATCTCCATAGTACAGGATCAGGCTCTACAGTCATGCTTTGGATGAATTCCTCTGCAGCATCTAACATCCCAGCTCGACCAAGTAGGTCGACCAGACACCCGTAATGCTGAAGCTTTGGCTTTATCCCATGTTTCTTCATCTGATCAAAATAGCACTGTGCTTCACTTATCCATCCTGCATTCCTACAAGCACACAGCACAGCAGTTATTGTTCTATCATCTGGAGCCACTTTGAGATCCCTCATTTGCTCAAACAACTGAACAGCATCTCTACATCTGCCATGGCTGGAGAGTGCAGAAATCATTACCGTCCATGCAAAGACATCTCTTTCCACCATATTGTCGAACAACTTATGGGCATCATCAATGCACCCACACTTCGCATACATATCTATCAGTGCTGTTGTGACATTGGCTTTCTTATCAAGCTTATGCATCTTAGCTACCCTATGCACTCTCCGGCCAACACTCAATGCACCTGAATCTGCACACGCCCTCAGAACGGAAACCACAGTGGCATCGTTAGGAGCCACCCCCTCATCCAGCATTTCCTCGAACAGGTGCAGTGCCATAACAGCGCGCCCACATTCCGCTGCGCCGTCAATAATCGAAGTCCACGACACAACATCTCTGTTGCCCATTCTCTCGAATACCGTGGCTGCATAATCCACCTCTCCGCACGTTCCATACATATGGATGAGGGAGTTCCCAATGAAGCGATCTTCGGCGACACCCTGCTTGTGGGCGAGAGCATGGAGCTGCCGGCCCACGCGAGACTCCCGCAGGCGGGCGCAGGCGGTGAGGAGAAAAGGATAGGTGAAATTGTCCGGATGAGGGCCGAGAGCGCGCTGGCGGAGCGAAGCGAAGAGGAGGAGGGCGTCGCCCGGGCGATCGCTGCGGGCGTAGGCGCGGATCATGGTGTTGGCGCAGAAGGAGCTGGGGGCAGGGAGGGAGTCGAAGATGGCGCGGGCGTAGGCGAGGTCTCCGGAGGGAGAGAGGGCGGAGAAGGCGATGAGCTTGCCGACAGCGAGGCTGTCATGGCCACGGTCGGCGCCGGCCTTGAGGAGGTGGGCGTGGAGCTGGGTGGCCTGTGCCATGGTGATGACCTCCATCGCGTTGTGATCACTTCCGCGGTTGTGCCGGCGGGACGGTCTGTCTAAAGACTCGCCGGCGCCGCTGCCCGCTGGCTTCGAATATTTAAATGGGCCCTATTTAAATGGTCCTACATCTGAACTTGACTTGAGGCCCATTATTTAATGTTAAAGCCCAGAAGCAGTTAATGCAGCCATTTTTTGGATTAGAGTTAACGAACTGTTTGATTATGCTAGGTTTGGTCAGGGTATAAAAGAAAAACAACACTATATCAATTTTAATATTGATATTCTTAGAAGTTAGACGATGAATATCAAAATTGATACAAGTTAACTCTTGCATCTCATAACATGCTTTGTTTGTTCTACTAATTTCAAATTTGATTTATGTCAATATCATCAACTTCATATTTGATAGTGAGAGAGACGTTTAATATTGCTATTAAATAGGGTTTTACAGCCTCTTTGGTTCGGCTATTAAAATGGTAATATATCAATTTTAATATTGATATCGATATTTATAGAAGATTGAGTTTCCACATCAAATTTGATAGAAGTGGATATTTGTATTACATGTCGTGTTTTGTTTGCACTAAGCGTTTCAAAATTGATATTGATAGTCAAACACCAGTCGATGATTTTTATCACTATTAATTTCACATTTGACTGTGACAGAGGGGTCCAATAAGATGGAAAATGATAATATATCAATATTTATACTAACATGTTTATAAGATGGAATACTAAACATAATGTGACATATACAAGTGAACACACTTGAACACTACAAGTCTTTCCTTGTTTGTAATACAAATTTCAAATTTGATGTTAAGAGACTTGTGATGCTTTATATCAATTTAAAAATTAATAGTGATACAAAGTTTAATATTATTACCAAACAGGCTGCAATTGAAACAAATCACTATGTTATCATTTTTATATTCTAAATCTGATAGCTTTTTAAATATACTATATATTAATATTTATTTAAAATAAGTTTATAAATCACATATAATTACTAATGGGGTGTTTGGTTGCATGATAATTATTTGTACACTTTCATGATAAAAAATTGTATTAAAATAAAAAGTGAACCAACTCATGACATAAAATTATCATGTTTGGAGGGATGTGATTACAAAAAAGAGTAACTACCACACATGACCAAACAAAGTGGGGGACCACAAGAAAAAAAGAAAGAGGTGAGACCCTCTTTTTTTGTTCAAGAAGAAAATTACTTTTAAAACATAAAATTGTCGTGGTTACCAAACACCTCTTTTAACAAGTTTTCTTACAATTTTTAAAAATTAAAACAAAAACCTTCATTATCATGCAACCAAACACCCCATAAACTTTGATCCCATAGTTTAATGGGCCTGCCACAATAACTAAGGCTATGCAAAACAAAGGATTAGAACTTTATTTTTTTTCGTTATTATCACTTTATGTATTATAGTTGTATATTTTTTTATTTCAGTGTAATATTTTCTACATATATATATATCAAAAATTTACCAAAATCAGAAGAATAGAAACAAAGTTAAGTATTTCCGATTCTCATAGGCTATATATTAGAGTCAACATATATATATATATATATGATTCTGATTCCCTTTGCAGGATAGTTCGAATCCATTCATTTTTATAATCTGAATTTTGCAATCTCCTACAATACCCCACCATGGGCTTGTTCTCTTGATCAATTATATCTGCATCTTTGTAAATTAACGTCCATTAATTGGAATAGGAGATGTAAAATTGAAGTCACGAGAGGCAATTTTTTGGGTATTAATTTGATTAATTATGATGAACTAGCTGATTACTGACATTTTCACTTCTTTTTTCTTGTTCCCCATCTTCTGACCTAGTGTTGTTGATGTGTTAGAGATTTCCACCACCCAATCCCTTGCTTTGGCAGCTGCAAAAGATAAACCCTAATATATCATCCTCAAATGATCATAGAGAAATGAAGTCATGTCATCTTCTCTCAAGGAGGGATTAAATCACTGGATCTTATATCACAGGTCCTCTATGAGCTTTAATTGATAAAAAGATGTTTTAGAATTTTTGAACATTGCAAAAAGTTTTGTGAAAATATAAGTGCTTTGAATATTAAAAAAACGAGTTTGTAAAAAAATAAATGCCATTCTTACTCCACTAACTTTAAAGTGTTGAGTTAGATGACCTAACAAATTTAACAATATACCATTTTAGAGACATAAGGTGTTGTTCAGTTATGTAATGAGAACCAATTGCTGTACATTTTGGAATTAATAGTGATAGAAATCATCGTATTTAACAATAATATCAATATTAAAGCTCTTAGTACAAATAAAGAGGGACCGGTAATATAAGTTTTTAATTATTTGTATTAATTTTGATATTGTTACTCCATCCTCTACAAAGATCAATATCAAAACTGATGTAGTGTCATCTTTTGGTACTCTAACCAAGAGGAAGGCTCTTTGAAGATTATAAGGAATTACCTTTATGGGGTGTTTGGTTGCATGATAATTGAGGTTTTTATTTTAATTTTTAAAAATTGTAAGAAAACTTGTTAAAAGAGGTGTTTGACAACCATGACAATTTTATGTTTTGAAAGTGATTTTCTTCTTAAACAAAAAAAGAGGGTCTCACCTCTTTCTTTTTTCTTGTGGTCCCCCCACTTTATTTGGTCATGTGCGGTGGTTACTCTTTTTTGTAATCACATCCCTCCAAACATGATAATTTTATGTCATGAGTTGGTTTACTTTTTATTTTAATACAATTTTTTATCATGAAAGTGTACAAAAAATTATCATGCAACCAAACACCCCATTAGCTTTTAATAATGTAGGAGTTACTCGAAAACATCTTCACTCCCATATCTTCATCATCTCAGGACTTGTTTTGTTATCATACCATCAACTTTGATACTTGTCTTAGGAGCTATTACCATCAAATATATATAAAGGTATATCAGTACGGGACCTTATGCTATATGCAAAATTGGCATCCGATGAGATTAATAGCAGTGAGCTCACTTGCTTTTTCTCTTATTTTTATTCACCTAATGTCGACATATATAGTTCTCATCAGGCTACATTAATGGTTATCTCGACCATTTAATTAATTAAACTTAATAAGAAAATAGTGATTGAGGTAGTTATATGCTCAAGTTGGGCATGCTGATCACATCCCAAAGGAGAACAAGACCGGCCTGTAGTTGAAACATTTTGAGAAGCAGAAAACACCCCTTTAACATCAAGGAGTTCACCTCCAAAACCTGCTTGAAGGAAACTCCCTCTAATTTAGACACATGATGGTGGGGTACACTTGCATTTCTTTTTTGATACATTATATTTAATATACACATGGGTTCTCTACTCATTATATGCTTAAAATATTGGTGGAAATTCTCTCTCCAACAGATGTTAATGTAGGGGATTCTCTTTCTTCATTGCATTAAGTGTGAGAGGGATATCCCACAATCCAACCTTTATTCTCCACTACTGACCCTCTCTATGTTTTGTTGCTGCTTTGTCTCTGGATAATGTACAGAAAACCCTAGTTACCTATAGATGCATGAATGGAGAGACCTTTATGTCTTCCCTTCCTTTCAGGTCTTGTAGGCTGAATAAGGTGGTGCCACATCTAAAGTACACATTATTGTTCTAGAATATGCAGTATCCTCAGCAAGTGGGTTGTCAAGGATGATGTATATATATATATATATGACTGATGATAGGAGGAGACACTTCTTCTGACTAATTGTGGTAGCCATGTGCAAATCACAAAAATGAGAGTGATCATATGCAGTGTTTACTGCATTTATTTCCCTTTTCTATATCTATGGTGAGAAGAGATGACACTGGTTATATGATAGTCAATGATTAATCTGTGCATCAGATGATTTCTTCATAGATACAATATGAAGAAGTTACCCTCTATGTATGCTTGCATTGATTTTTCTGATAAGACAACTGATTAAAAAATGCGCAATGCATTAACTTATTTCGAGATTAAGAAGAACCCTGCATGCCCAATTCAATCAGATGTGAGATATGCCAAGCATGCTCGTATGAACATGCTAGAAAAATTGGATCATGATCTGTTGCTTAATTAAGATTGGGTTATTACAAGCCAACACACCAATTGCCATTAACCTAATTCTGGAGGCCCTCCTCCCTTCAACCCCAAGTACCATAGATCAAGCAGTGATCTCATTGGCCTGTACTTCAACGCCTTGACCTTTAATACCAACAAGAACATGTTAGCTAGGTCAAGAGCTTATTTTAAAGAGGTAAGGAGGGGCTAAGAAGTCAAACACATGCATGAACTAAAACAGGCGTGATTCAATACATTCTCATTGTGGGCGCACCTATGGAAACTCCTATATTCTTGCATGCTCGTAGTGCAAGGAAGACGTGCTCTAAGGGTCGGAAGATCCCAGTCATGAGCACAATATATATATAGGGTTACACTACTTACATTAGTTAATGTAAGGTCCTCTCTTCTTAATGTCTGATCTCTTTTACAACCTTAGATGGAAAACTCAAAAACCTTCAGCATAAGACAGCCAAAAATCAAGACTCGTCTCTCTATAATCTAGTACCATGCGGGCCCTAAGTGTATTAAAATTGTAGATATGTCCTCTCATACCGAGGACCTTTTTATGTTATCCAAGACAGTGTATACACCCCTAATGTACGTCATGGGCATAAATATAATATTTCTAACACCCCCAATCACAGTCAAAAGCTTAGCCCCACCCGCAGCCATATGGAGGGAAACGACCACCTCCTCCTTTGGATGTGCGCTTTAAAATCCGTATCCCCCATCTTCTGCAATAAGAAACAGCTTCTCCACATTCTTCTCAGAGCTTCTATATATCTATATATATCATCATGATAAAGGGTGCATCGATCATCTTCGATCCTTCTCTGCAAGAAGCCTCTCCAAGCATGGGCTCTGCGTCCTCTACAGCTCCTCCAAGGAAGAAGGCAGCCCTTCTCTTCGTCTTCTTCCTTTCGTCCCCTCTGCTCATCTCTGCACCATTTGAAGGTACGATGACGATGTTGATCTCTCTCTCTCTCTCTCTCTCTCTCTCTCTCTCTCTCTCTCTCTCAACTTCTTCTTTTGTAACATTTCAGTTTCTAAATCATGTTAAGAGATGAGATCAGTAAATTATCAACTACGTACTTCTATTAACAATTTTTTTAATGTTGAGATGAAAGAATTTCGAAATTATATTAATTAGAAGTTTGTTGTAGGAACGAGAGAGAAATCGGCGAAGGTAGAAGAGGAGAATTATATTGGGTTAAGAGATCAGTCGACCAGGATTCTGCACAGGAGGCTGATCAGGATCGGAACAAATGACTACGGCAGCTACGATCCGACACCGACCTTCGTCAACCCACCTTCAAAGATCATCCAGAACTAGAAACTTTAGCTTCTGCAGCAGAAGATATATGTGTGTGTGTGTTAGTCTGTTGAGTATATTTATAGAGACTGATGTGCATTATCAGTCCAGGTGATTAATTTACATAGTAACTAAATATATATAAATGTATGTTTCTTTTAAATGAGACATGATGATGTAAATGAAATATATATACATACACGTATGTGTGGGTGTTGCAATTAGAGGTTGGAATGATGGTTGGGAACTTGTATCTAACCAAAACCCTATACATCTCTTAAAATTAAGTGATATATTTTTAAGCTTTATAAATTCTTAAAGACCTAGTATCTTCAGTAAGAAGTATAAATAAATGTCATAGACACAGTCTTATTATATGTGTTATCTGCAGACATGTGGACACTTCTATATATTACAATTCAGTATATACCAAATTTCAAGATATGTAGTTTGGTGTGTTTCTGTAAGTTACTTTTCTGAAAGGGGACTGAAGGTATTCCATTTCCTTCTTATTTTTTTCCTTCAAAATGTTTCGTGTGTTTACTGAATCTCAATGTTTAACCTTTTACACATTTTATCATCCTTTTTGACGTTAGTCATGCACATAAAAGAGTCGAATACAACAGTTCGTGAAGTCTTAAACTTTAATCTAACCAAAAATAAAATTTTCTTTATATTTGATGATTTTAAATATGTAAGTATTCTTGAAACACCCTTTCATATATTTCATGGGTCTCTCTCTCTCTCTCTCTCTCTCTCTCTCTCTCTCTCTCTCTCTCTCTCTCTCTCTCTCTCTCTCTCTCCCCCCGTTGCCAAAATTCAGATTTTATGTAGTCAAAGGAAAATAGTTGTTGTTGACTTCATATTTTCATGACAACCAAATAAATGGGGAAAGTCTGATTTTACAAATTAAACAACCAAAACAATATACCTAATTAGGTCTGATCAGATCTGTGTTTGGTTTTTATTGATACAAGAGAAATATAGTACGCATAGTTTAGCTTCCTACATATAGAAAGATTTTGGGAACTAAGCGCATCTTGCTTCTGAAGACATCCAGAAAACACAAAGATTGCCATTACAAGAAAATAGGTTACTAGGGACGACGGCTGTAAGCCGTCTCAAAAAACCAAAAAGCCGTCGCAAACGCGTCGCAAATAACGCCGTCGCCAATTATATTAGCGACGGCTATTGTTAAGCCGTCCCGAGTACGTTTATTGGCGACGACTCGTAAGCCGTCGCATAAGTTATTAGCAAAACGACCATTTATTGGAGACGGCTTAAACAGCCGTCGCCAATAACTTTACTGGCGACGGCTTAAGCCGTCGCAAATGGAAAGCAGAAACCCCACCCCGGAATTTTTCTCTGGTATTGCGACGGCTGTTTGTATAATTAATCGCTAATAAAGTTCGGGACGGCTACGGCCGTCCCGAATATTAAAAACGGCCGTCGCAATACCGGAGAAAAATTCCCGGGACCCGGGTTCCGAATTTTCTCTGGTATTGCGACGGTCATGTTTTAATATTAGGGACGGCTTTAGCCGTCCCAAATAACTTTATTGGCGACGGCTATACACAGCCGTCGCCAATAATAAATTTCTGAAAAAAAAAATAATTTGATTGGCCGGATTGGATCAATTATACGATCCAATCCGGAAAATCAATCATTCTTGAAACTTTCATAAAGATCTAAAATCGGATCTACCAATCCAAAAATTGATTTATATTAATAATTTCGGTGCCGGATTGCTCGTTTCAAACTCGGAACGGACACCGAATTAGGATGAAACAACACACATTAACATACCAAAATTGAAATTCACCAAATTTAAATTCATATTCACATACCATATTCAAAATCACATTCATACACAAAATGTTTTGATACATATGAATAACATTCATAAAGAGTAAAAAATACATCTTAATCTATTCATCTTCTTCATCTTCATCATCATCTTCACTCTCCTCGGCATCCTCGTAGTCCTCGTCGTCATCGCCATTTCTGTCCTCTGTTTGTCGTAGATTTTTTGGCCAATCCGAGGCCGGATTGCCCAATCCGAGGCCCGTTCCGGGTTCCGATCGGGCAATCCGGCTTCGGATTGAGAAAATTAGATTTTTTGGCCAATCCGAGGCCGGATTGCCCAATCCGAGGCCCGTTCCGGGTTCCGATCGGGCAATCCGGCTTCGGATTGAGGGACTTAGATTTTTTGGCCAATCCGAGGCCGGATTGCCCAATCCGAGACCCGTTCCGGGTTCCGATCGGGCAATCCGGCTTCGGATTGAGAAACTTAGATTTTTTGGCCAATCCGAGGCCGGATTGCCCAATCCGAGGCCCGTTCCGGGTTCCGATCGGGCAATCCGGCTTCGGATTGAGGAACTTAGATTTTTTGGCCAATCCGAGGCCGGATTGCCCAATCCGAGGCCCGTTCCGGGGTCCGATCGGGCAATTCGGCTTCGGATTGAGAAACTTAGATTTTTCAATTCGGCTTCGGATTGAGAAACTTAGATTTTTTGGCCAATCCGAGGCCGGATTGCCCAATCCGAGGCCCGTTCCGGGTTCCGATCAGGCAATCCGGCTTCGGATTGAGGGACTTAGATTTTTTGGCCAATCCGAGGCCGGATTGCCCAATCCGAGGCCCGTTCCGGGTTCCGATCGGGCAATCCGGCCAGTTGAGGAACTTAGAGTTTTTGGCCAATCCGAGGCCGGATTGCCCAATCCGAGGCCCGTTAGGTTCGCGTCGGGCAATCCGGCCAGTTGAGGAACTTAGAGTTTTTGCCCAATCGAGGCCGGATTGCCCAATCGAGGCCCGTTCCGGTCAGACAGTCGGGCAATTCGGCCGGATTGAGAAACTTAGATTTTTTGGCCAATCCGAGGCCGGATTGCCCAATCCGAGCCGTTCGGGTTCCGATCGGGCAATTCGGCCAGTTGAGAAACTTAGATTTTTCGTATCGAGGCCGGATTGCCCAATCCGAGGCCCGTTCCTGGTTCCGATCGGGCAATGCGGCTTCGGATTGAGAAACTTATATTTTTTGGCCAATCCGAGGCCGGATTGCCCAATCCGAGGCCCGTTCCGGGTTCCGATCGGGCAATTCGGCTTCGGATTGAGAAACTTAGATTTTTTGGCCAATCCAAGGCCGGATTGAGAAACTTAGATTAGGCAGCAATCCCGGCTTCTAATTGTGCAATAAAAAAATTTTAGCGAATCCGAGGCCGGATTGCCCAATCCGAGGCCGGATTGCCCAATCCGAGGCCCGTTCCGGGTTCCGATCGGGCAATCCGGCTTCGGATTGAGGGACTTAGATTTTTTGGCCAATCCGAGCCGGATTGCCCAATCCGAGGCCCGTTCCGGGTTCCGATCGGGCAATCCGGCTTCGGATTGTGGGACTTAGATTTTTTGGCCAATCCGAGGCCGGATTGCCCAATCCGAGGCCCATTCCGGGTTCCGATCGGGCAATTCGGCTTCGGATTGAGAAACTTAGATTTTTTGGCCAATCCGAGGTGGAATAATTCATCCCATCTACATCCCTTATTCTACCATGTTAGTACAATATTGGGTGTAAGTAATCCGTATAACCAAATTAATTGCAAGTAGAATAAGTTGAAGGATTGATCAAGCAGGCATTTTACTCTCACCTCCGGCCCAACCGCTCCCACTTCCACATTCTCTGGACAAGCCGGTTCATTGCCAACTCCTTCCTAGTTTTGTCATGTGATTGGCCACGTTATAACATCTTCCACTTGATCAACCATACCAAGTGATTTCCAATCACATAGTACACATGAGAATGTATCATTCCTATATTATGAGGCATGAATGTATTTTTTATGTACTCTTACTATCACTGAGATATATGTATATTACTATGCAGTTCTATTAACAATTAACTGTATATACATTTTTATGTACCTCTACTATTAGTGAGATATATATATTCATGTACACTCATTATTTGTGAGATGCATATACTTAACTTTTACCACCCATGAATAGTATCATTATTCATGAATATTATCATTGACTCATATTCTTAAGTCCCGTTAAGGTAACATGCTCAATGAAATTTTCATTGTTAATATTCCAAGTAGTTGAGGGCATTATTTATCGTCTTTCGATTTCAATCCCGTTACATCGAAATCGAATAACTATAAATACTGTTTCACCTCGGTGGTCGAGTTCTACATATTTTGCACCGGGAATAAAACGAACCTAACCTATTTATTACAAATATAACGTGAAAAGATATAATTACCTCACCACCTGTGTTTGATAACAGTATAAAACATCTCTATTAATCTTTAAATTGATATTGATAAAAATCAACACAAGACATATAGTTTTTAATATCAACTTCAAAATGTTGATACCGCAAACAAGGTGTAACACAGTTTTGTTTTATTATTGATATTTTTTTTGTTAGGGCTATTTGGCACATATATGCTTTGTGATGTATATAAAAAAAATTAAACAAAAATTCGTTTGTTGAAGATGTATACCTTAAAGGAGGTTCGATTAACCCTAAGTAGGGTTTAAATCTGGCACAAAGGAGGCGGCGGCGGCGGCGGCGGCGGCGGAGCCGGCGACACCCACGGCGGTGACGGAGGTAGCTCTCCCCTCAAGGTGCCCTACGCAGGGAGGGGGCAAGCCGGCGGCGGCGGCGGCGGCCGGCGGGCAGAGCGCCGGCCACGGCGGCGGCGACGGGCTGAGCGGCGGCGGCCGGCGGCGGCGGCGGCGGCGGCGCGGTGGCGACCGGCGGCGGCGGCGGGACCGAACGGTGAGAGGGAGAGAGAGTGCGGCGGGGGAAGAAAGGAAGGTGTCGAGGGTTTTTTAAGCCAAACTTATTGGCGACGGCTTCAAAAAGCCGTCGCCAATAACGGATAAGTTACATTGGCGGCGGCCCCGTCGTCGCCAACAAAAGTCGACCGTCAACGGTCACCATGGATTAGTGGCGACGGCTTAGGCCGTCGCCAATAATATTATTAGCGACGGCGTATGAAGCCGTCGCCAATTTTCCGAGGAAAAAAACCCGCGGCCCCGGGCGTTCCGGGTATTGCGGCCGGCAAGCCGTCGCCACTAATATTAGTAGCGACGGCGTATCAAGACGTCGCCAGTTTTCCGAGGAAAAAAACCCGCGCGGGCGTTTTCTGGGTATTGCGACGGCTTAAGCCGTCGCTACTAATATTAGTAGCGACGGCGTATCAAGCCATCGCCATTTTTCCGAGGAAAAAAACCCACACGGTCGTTTTCTGGGTATTGCGACGGCTTCGACCGTCGCCAAAAACATTATTGGCGACGGCTATATTTAGCCGTCGCTATTTACCAATTATTAGCGACGGCGTTAGTTTAGCCGTCGCTTTTATCATTATTGGCGACGGCTTAAAAAAGCCGTCGCCAATAACCCGTCGCCAATGACCCAGTTTCCTGTAGTGTGCTTATCACTCTTATTAGCTACGAAATGTTAGAATCATGGGAATAGTCCTATATTAATTATTACAGACACAAAAACATGCTTATCTATTTTGGATCCTTAAACTTTAATCATGATTTTGAAGATAGTAAGATGATGATGATCTTACTATCTTAACTTTCATTCATAATGTTCATCTTGATGGTGACAAGAGTGTTAGAAAGATGTGCATAATCTCGTATCGAAACTAATTAAAAACTTGTTTGATACCATAAAATTTTGAAGATAAACCTGAGTTATCCTCAAATTTTAAGAAATAATTTAAGTTTATCTCCAAGTTATCCTCGTACCAAATAGCCCCTAAGAGAAAAGTTCAATTGCTTATTATGAATCACAGGTTCTTCAACCTCAACGTCAACTTTCGTGGTTTGTAAGAAAGGTAACATCCATTAGGCAACAAACGATTACGCGAGGAGGCAATGTTGGTTTGATCTCAACATCTAAAATCTAAATTTTAGATCTAGTCTCTTATCTTTGTCGAAGAAAAAAAAATCTCTAGTTTTCTAGCTCTATAAATAATACTGGATGATACCCGCCCAAAACCTTAGTTTTTGATCTAATTAAGAGGTTAGCAATCATTTCAGGTTCAATCAATGACCCTTAAATTGAAAAAAAATATTAATTAATTAGATAACCAGTCCAGAATTTTGAACATTAGAATCTAAACTCCTGTTTCGTTATACCAAGAATTTGATCTATATACAGTGGATATATGCATATCAATATATATATATATATGAACGTTGGAAAAATAAGCAGATATCAAAAGATAGGGATCCCTCACCCTTACCTCCCCACTCAAATTAATGTTAAAGTAGATCTCTCTAGAGATGTCTACTGGTGGTATTGTGAACCTATCCATATTTGTATCATATAAATAAAATGGATATCCTTTTGTTGTTTGTTAATTATATATGTGGAAAGAATAAATCCGCAAATTATTTTTTTTGTATTATCTCCTAAGGAATGATTAACGATAGGTTAATTAGCAAGCGATCAATAGATATATAAGGATATCAATCCAGCACATTAAAATAAAAGGCAAAAATAGCTTAAGGGATAAAGATTAAAATATAAAATAAAATATGAATTCATAACAAACATAAAAGATACTCATCAAACAACAAGACAGCTCTTTGTTGCATCTCCATGTCATAAAATTCTTTAATATGACATAAGAGAGAAAAATACTAATTAATGACAACGTTATTGATTTTTTATCTCTGCATGTTACAAGTGTGTTGAGTGTTTGGTTTTCCTAAAATATAAGTCATTTGATGATAGGGTTTGATTTGAAGTGTGTTCATTTTAGCTAACATCTATCATCCAATATTGATTTAATTTGTTAACACATTCTTAGATCGAAGTGTGTTGCATTATCGGTATTAAATTGTCTTGTAATTATTTATTGACTTACGAACAGATTGGATAAAGATAGTTGATTATTGTTGACATCAACTCAGAATGGATGATAGATGTTAGCTAGAAGCCTAGCTAGGTTATTGTAATACCTCTAAAGGTCCACACTTTCTTACTATACACGTAAACATATGCATATATATGTGTGTATATTTATTTTACGAATCTTAATATATATATATATTAAGCTAAAGTGTCCAACTGCCCAAGCACGATGAGTTTTTTTTTTTTTTTTTTGAAAGAAAGGCATGGCACTATATATCATTCAACCAGGCATGATGGCTTGACATGACTGAGACATTGATCAATCTTGACGATCATGTTTCTTTATAGCGCTTCTTGAATCAGATCAAATCTCATATATATAAGATCACAATAGCCGTCTACTCTGATGTGTCAAGAATATAAATATATATGTGCATATATATATATTTGCATTTATTTGAACCCCCTGGCTTATAGATTGGCTCATCTGATTTAATGGGTCTTGATCAAGTTCTAAGAAACAAATATTTTTTCATGTGACTTTCACGTTCCATAACTTGAACATGAAATATATTTATGCACTTGATTTTTCAGTCTTAGGAGAGAGGATCACACACAAAGCGAACTTGTTTGGCTTTCATTGTTCATTCCGAGAAATCTCTTTGATTGGATTCGGTTCGATTCAGTTCAATTTCTAGGTAGATGCCGTGAACTTGAACAAACAAGGGTGTCTCTTCAACCTTTCATGTATCTTAATCACATCCAATCTTGATATGATCTACATCATAGAGCATAGTGCCTATAAATCAAAACATAGGGGGTCCCCCATTTATTATTCACACCTCATTTCCTTTATGTGGATCTGTGGGCATTCTTCTATCCATACAGGTAGTAGGAGACTAGTTTATATGCATAGCTAGGCCTCTATTGGATGGCTTTATTCCTCCTAATTGTCTTTGTTCTTGGGACAGCAGGAAGTGCCACAGTCTAAAGGGCACCCCATGGCACATGGGCACACAGTTGACATAAGAACACTGGTTATTATAAATTGAACTGAGTGCCCTATGTGCTATGCACCAGTCTTTGCCCTTTTTTATAAGGAGAAAAAAAATTATCAGTATTAATTAAGTTGGAGGAAAATATTCTATTATTTTTTTTCTCATAGAAGTTGTGGATGTCTCTGTTAGTGGAATGGTAACACCCTTCCCCTTTATTCTAGAATGGAAGGAAATCAACATGGGAGCTCTCATTTGACAGCTGCTAATTGAAGGAGGGGGGAGGCATTTTTTTGGGATCAAAGTATCTTTAAATTATACATAGTTTCACATGTATCTTTAAGTTTTTTTAACATAATTTTAAATTTTTTGAAATCCAATTCAATTTACATTACGGTTCTTCCATTAATTTTTTTACACCGCACTTTAACTTATTTCTACTTAACTCAACCGAATAATAATATTTTTCTTGATTCTACTTAACCTAATAATAAATCTCTTTCTCTCCCTATGAGAGAGAGAGAGAGGGGAAGGGAGGGAGAGAATGGGATAATAAAAGGTATTTATGCAATTTTATAATTCTATATTAAAATTAACGAGTTGGAATTTAGTGGGCTATAACGAAAATAGAGTAACTTTCCATAGATTTAAACTTTATCCTCAAAAATTTAGAAATATATGCAAAATTACAATAAATATTTAAATGCAAAAATCCCAATATATGCATGGCTGACTTGGCTAGACTCGGCCGATTCTCAGCATGAGCCGGTCATAATTAATCAGCCAAAATGAGATGAACTTAGGAAAAAGATGGGCTTAATTGTCACAATATTTTTTTTCCAAAACATTTCTTGCTTTATCGGTACGATGCTCAGAACAGCGGTATTTTGACAACGAAATATTTTTTTTGTAACAAAACTTGTTAAAAGGCAAGTTTTGGTAATCATGACATTCTTTTCTTGTAGAAGATTCACAACAAAAAAGGAACCTTATCTCTTATTTTTTTTCTCTTGTGGCCTTCCACATTATATTAATATACATGATATCCACACTTTACAGTTGTAGTCGATGATACCCACATTTTTAACTACATATCTAACCAAACATGGTAATTAAATGTCTCGGACCATCTTAGATTTTATTCTAATACAAATTTTATCTTGAAAATGGTAACCATAAAGGCCCTCAGTGTTTGCAGAGCTAAAATGGCTGCCTAAAAGGATGTCGTGCATGTACCACTGCAACCAAAAAGTGTACAGAAATTGAAAATTGGCGTTCAGTACACATGAAGAAGGGGACTCAGCTTAGATATCTGGGAGACGACATTTCCATCAACAAGGGGATAAAACGCTGTCTATCACGACTATTTAATTTCCTGCCATTTATAAACGAACATAGCACCACAACAACAAAAGAAAGTAGGATTATGGGATGGTGCGCTGGTAGAGGGGAAGTGCTCCCAGTGCCTCGCGCTCGGATCTTTCCTTCTTCACCTGCAGCAACAGTCAGAACCGGTCAGACACATGGTTCGCCGGGTCGCGACCCGGGTCGCGACCCGGTCCCGACCGGGTCGGTTTTGGGGCCGACCGACCCGGTCGCGACCCCAAGACCCCGACCCCATTTTGATTTTTTTATTATTATTTTTTGCGACCCGGGCCGACCCTGTCCCGACCCGGGTCGCGACCCCGGCCGACCCGGGTCGGTTTGGCCCCAAACCGACCCGGTCCCGACTCCCGACCCCACCTCCCTTGGTCAGACATGTAAATGCGTGAACAGAAACTGACCGCAGTGGGATGGGAATAAGTAGAGCATTTCAAATTCTATCAAGGATAACAGAAAACAAAGATACATATTTCATGGGTATCCAGGGGGCTTGCCCCTTGAAGTTTTTTTTTTTTTTTTTTTGGTTGATCATGTGGAGGAGCATGGGCCATCTATGCAGGCACCTTGGTGGCCTAGGCAGAGAGGCCTTGGGTGCCTTTTGGGGTCTCGGAATGGAGGGCCTTGCGCCTCAGCCCCGCATGACACCATGGCACCGAGCTAGGCCCGGTGGGCATAAGCATAAAATGGAGTATGTAATGCACCAGCCTTTGCCCTTTATGGAGGAAATATCATCAAAATCATTCTGACACCAGATGGGTGAAAACTTGCAGGTTAACAAGATTCTAGTCTGCATAGCTTAATATCAACAAGTCCTGTATGTAGGCCGCTTATTTCTAACGCTGGAGACTACTACGACATCATTTGCCAGGAATCATCACGTTCTCTCGTAAAGATTAGGCCCATGTTGCAAAGAACATGCTCCATACCGAATCACGAGGACTAAGAAACACACCTGAACACTGTACGAACTACATTTGAATACCCAAACAGAAAACAAACTACTACTAAGCAACAAAGATGAGACAATTGAGCGGAGTGAAGAAATATTATTTGAGTTCAAGAACTTCATGAACTCAAATAATATATGCACATATTAACATGTTTGAGAGAACAACTTACAAGAGCCAACATGTCTCGAAGATAGCTTCGAAAAGGTGTCTGCAATGCCTGTCACGAGTAAGAGAAATAATGAACCAAAATTCAAAATCTACGATGTCTGAGGTGTGAGGCACCCAAGTGCTTGGAACAAAAGTATATTTTTAATACATATTTATATTTTACTAGTTTATATATACATCTATGAACCAATGATGGCATCAGACATTTAAAATTGAAATATAATATGCATAAAATATCAAGAAAAAAAATGCAACCAACTTTTGAACCAAAGTATCCAACCTAGGGGGGACAGCGCTATGTTATCAGAGGCGACTGGGTGGTCGCCTCGGCAATGAGGCAAGGCAAGACATTCCAGCCTTGCATTGTTGGCGATCATCCCAGGCAATCGCCTTTCTGCCTTGGAGGTGAAGCGATCACTTTGACTGCCTCGCCGGCCCGGATTTGGACCTAACAAGGCTTGGATCCAGAACTTGCCCCCAAGCTGACAAGAACCTGATGGAGCCCCAGCCCCTCGCCGTTGTCGCTGGAAAAGCCACCCCCACAGAAAATGATGTGTTTTCCATTTTCCTTCTTTTTTCCTTCTTTTTTCTTCTCGTTGTCAGTCTTCTTCTAATACATTAGTCTTATTGACAGCACCTCTTCACATCAATGTCAAATTTTCTTGGATTTGTGCAATCCCTCGAGGTGAGTTTAATAGTTTTTCTTTGTTTTCTTGTTTTACTTAAACTTCCTATAGTTCTAGTACGCCGGTTAGTTTTTTTAAGAACGCCATTTTAGGATGAAGCAAAAAACGTTAAATGATCTTGTGTATGTTCAATATAATCAAATACTTCGAGATCGTCATTTTAAGATAGAAAAACTTAATCTTGATCCAATATCTTTTAATGACATTAATGAGGCTAATAAGTGAATAACTAAAGGTGATGATAATCTCATGCATGAAAACGAGAACCTTACATGAAGGAATGTGGAATTGGCTGTTGGAATTGATGGAGAGGAATGACCAAACACCAAGCAGTGTTGTCAAAGCGACTGCTTAAGCAACACTGGGCAATGTTGTCGAAACGACAACTTAAGTGGTAAAGCGGTCTGGGACTTTAGGGTTGCTAAAGCACCCAGCTGCTTTTCTTTATGGCAATAAAGTGCCCGCTTTAAGCTGCTTAAACGGTAAAACAGTGCAAAGCGCCCACTTTGGTCGATTTGGGCTGCATAAGTTAACTAGATGAAGTGGATCCAGGTATTTCTTATTGGGTCTATTTTGTTAGACTTATTTGGTTATTTTGAATTAGTTCCATTTTTATGTGTTTATGTACAATTGAATGTGTTTTTTACAATTGTTATTTGCATGTCGTATTTTTATATTGGCAAAAACGAATTGCTTGTTGTATGTCATGGATAAATGCTTCACATATTCCCTTAAATAATGATGACAAAAAACATTTTGTAAGTCATTTTCTCTTTTCCTATTTACATATAAATTTTATGGTTATATATGTCTCATTGCTAGTATTTTTGGTTATATTTAGTCTGCTAGCTGCTCAACTCGACTAGTTTTACCGACTACCGCTTAAGCGGGCGCTTTGTCGCTTAAGCGGTAAAAAGACATTTGGTCACTTTGATCGTACTGTTTCCATGACAATTATGGCTCCACAGCAGCAGCTTTTAAAAGGTAAATGATTGACAAGGGAAAGCGGTGACCGGCCACTGAAGAGTATGGCACCAACTTAAAGAAGTAAAAAATTCAAATTAATGATTCAAAGACATCGATTGATAAGTTCTTTTATGTTGTTGACAGAAACTTGGAGAGATGACATTTTTATATGTTATGTTGTGTTTTACGTTGGTCATGTTCGTATGGAGCTGATTTGTTGGCACAAAAACTTGAGTAGATAGTTGATTTTTGTATTGTGGCCAAAGCCAAAATTTCATTAATGCAAACAAAATATTTCAATGGAAAAACAGAACAGGCAATAAAACAGAAAAGAAAAAAGAGCTCAATAGGTAGGAAGACTCATCTATTTTGAGAATTCCCTTTAGAAAGAGGTATGCCCCACCTCTCATGAGATAACCTCCAATATTTGACATAACATGACATCAGATGAAGAATACTTTTTGGGTTCTCAAATGATACTTTGAATATTATTCTATTCCTGGTGTGCCATATGGATCACAACATAGCAGGTAGCATTAGCCTCCACACATTGAGATCAGAGGGTGAAGGATTCAAAGACGGCCAGTCTTGCAAAAGTGAGTTAAAATTAGCCGGATCTATCCAATGCATCTCCAGTTTTTGAAGACGGTTCTCCATAAGAGTTGATAACCCCACAATCAATAAATAGGTGGTTCACTATCTCCGCCAGAATACCATAAAAAACACAAGTAGCAGAACCAAAAGGAAAAATCTTTTGAATGACTTCTAGTAGGCAAATCCTGTCTGGCAAAGAAAACCTTAATTTTAACAGGAAAAATATGATTTCACTTCCCTTAATCAGCTTACGCAAAACAGATTCCATTAAGAAGGCCTTATTATAATCCAGTAACCTTGTGTTTGTTCTCACTACCCAATATGCATTGGCGGTCCTCAAGTAACTTCAGCAAATAAAAAATTTCGGTAATTTCTTCCTCACATCTCTCCTGAATAGCATGCACCATCTAGGGTTGGCATCCCAGTTGCACCAAACCATAGCAGAAGGGTTTCGACTAAGGTTGAACAAACCTGGAAACATGTACACCAAGGGGACGTATCCAACCAAATGGACCTCCCAGAGAGAAGTTCCCCTTCCATCTCTCACCACAATCAAGGATGAAGAGTTAAAAAAGTCCCAATTGCTTAGAATGCCTCTCCATATACTAGTAACTCTACTATTGACCTGAAATCTTTAAACCACACTTCGTTTTCTCCTAATCCATACATTGAAAAAAAAATTTCTGTCCCAGAGTGTCTATGTTAGTGTTGATACTTGAAATTATTTAGTTATTTATGCTTGTTAGTTGTTATTTCAATGTTATTGATCTTTTTTCGGTGTTATTACTATGTACTTGTTATTTATTTAATATTTATATCTTTTATGTTGTTATATTTTTATGTTGCTGTGTTTTTTTCTTTTTGCAAATATGGTTATCGACTTGGTGCATTCATTTCAATTTTTACAAACATTTTATGCACTTTTGCATTTGTTGCTAATAACTATATGTATTGTTAAAATTAATATATAATAAATATATTCATCTCGGGCGTGTGCCTCTGACAACATAGGGCTAAAGGGTTAGAGAGACTATCTGAACCATACAGGATTGGGCAAGACTAAGGCAGGGTTCTTGACATGGATTTCTTAAATGGTTCAGTTCCGGTCAGGTTTCTTACATGGTTCAGCCATCTCCAAGGCAAGATGGGAAAAACGACTGCCTAGATGGGTCAGACGAAAGAGGTGGTCGTATCAGACTCTCAGGAAATCACGGCCAAACGACGGGCCCAGACATCACCTAGGCAAGTGGATAATCACTTTTTATAACATAGACCAAATAACTCTAAAAATTAACAAAAAAAGAGGGAGGTACAAGAGATAAAACATATAGTCGAAGAAAATTATTGGGATTCCAAGAGGAAAAATGATGTGCATATATACATAAATTTAATGCTCCACTACACTACATATTATAATCTAATCTTCCATGCAGACATGCCTCTGTCCAACTTCGTCTTGCATTTCTTAGGTACACAGAAGTGAAATAGGCAAAGTTATATCAGACTAATGATCAGACTTATTTCTTATAATCAGACACTAGAATGTTCACTTTCTATTTTTATGTGCAACATGATCCTCAAGTTCGTTGCTTCAGTTTAAATACAACTATAAACTGTACATGGCCATGAAGCGATAAACAACTTTTGATGTGAATAATGCCTCATCTGTAATGTGAAGCCTGTCATAGTCTGCAAGCATCCATTTCTATCACCCAAACCCAATTCAATTTATCAGTGTCATGGTTTGCAGGATTGGGTGATCCTTGAATGAGGAACAGCACCAGCTGATTCAATCCCAAGAGTAGGCTGATCCCAGCCTCAGCTTCAGCCAGGATCACCCTGGTTCTGGCCGGATAGACCAAAATCTCTCTGTACCGGCCAATCCATGTTGAATCATGACTGATCAAGTTGAAACCAGTTTGGTCAGCCTGATATATGTCATGCCCTGGATCGGCTGATCCTGAGCTACGATTAGCGGATCCTACCATGGAATGCTGCTTTAGACCGAGTCTCAGACAACAAAACCTCTTTTCTAGCATTGTGATGGTTATTAATATGTTACTGAAGCTGTGTTATGAGAAGATATGTGTGATTGCTCTTGTAAAATGTGTTATGATCAAGGAATTATGAGTTGAGATCGGGACCAGAACAGCTGATCCGAGGGAAGAAAAGTCTATCAAAAATTAACTTGAATCTCTTCTAAAAACAGAAAAAATTTAAAAAATTTAACAAAATGGACCAGTGGCCAATTCCAGTATGATCTGGCCATCCAATACCTTAAAACCCAATCCTCAGAGAAGTTTCCTCTAGGATCAGGCTCCTCTTGGTGATTGAAAGTCATCCTATGCCGATACCAATTTAGATTGGCCAATCCTCGAAGCTATGGTTACAATAAGCTTGTTTGCTTCCCTCAGCCTAATGGTGTCAAATCTTTGTTTCTATCTAGAAGACTAGAACATGAGAAGGAAGAAGTGAAGGCATGGAAAAAGAGAAAGGAAGGGGTAAGGATGTCAACCAAATAGGTGACAAATATGATGGGTAAGTGAGACCAAAATGATCCATATAAGAACTATCATGCTTGTGAATTGTACTTTGTATTGTTCCCATAACTTCATGCAAATATATTCATATTAACTTTACAAATGTACATGTTCCAATGTTTTAATCTATTCACATTAACTTTAGAAAATATTCTAAGTACAAGAATATATCAATATGAACTCTGATGCACTAATAAGCTACTTTGTTGCTTACATCAAGAAACAAATTTCTTCTACATTTTAAAACTAGAATTCACCTTGATGCAGAGCTCAACAAGTAAATGTGGCTCAGAAAGCAGTAATAACATTCAAGCCCATGGGAAACCAGCTCACTGATGAAACCCAATAGCTTTATCTAAGAATATTGAGTCATAAGCTATCGATTTCCTGTAAAAGTCCTGACATTAATAAACTTCGATGTGTAGCATTCATCTAAGCATATATATTATCGTAATGCTGTAAAAGAGGGACTTGTAGTGATGTTTTCAGTCTTTCATTTATTTCATTACATATGAAACCAAGATAAAGAAAAAACTAACTTTTCTTCCCGTGTTGCGATGTACTAAATGTGACAGGTTCCCGCTCATAATCATCGAAAGTCCCTTTACTTTTTCATTTTTCTTATAACGTAGAATTGATGTTTTCTCACAATTATTTCTTGCCTTATTTTGGACTCCTTTGGAACAAATAGATCGAAGCACAATCTTCCGTAGAATCTCCATTTTCACCTCCCATTATGGGTTATAAATAAAATAACTAAAAAGACCGCTACACGAGAAAGAAACAAAGGGGTCAAATTTTCAGCTTGTACCACAGTAAATGGATAAATTCAACGCGAACACAGAGAGATGGAGACATCAGGCTCAAAGCAAATGTCCGCAGAAACACGGGCAACGACGAAAAGGCAGGCAAAACCCAACCTGGAGGTCCTCGGGCAGGTACTCGTGCTTCATGGAGAGGTCCATCGCCCGCTTGAAACGCTGGTTCCTGGCGTCCACGATCTCCCGAGGCAACCGAGACAACGCCTCCTTGATGTCTAGATCATACATCGGATCATACAGGTCGTCGTATCGCAGCCCTTTGCGGATAGCAACAACAGATCCAGCGCCCCTCAACAACACAGCAGACTCGCAAACCAGATGAACACAAAAGAGGTGCCAAAGAAAGCGGCGAGGCGGTACCGTATTTGCGGAGGCGCCGTGACACGGCCTTGCAGTGCTGGCGAGCGAACCAGTTCTTGGATGGATCCGTCAGCCACTTCGTGAACCCCGACATCGCCATGGATCCGGCCGAGAAGCTCTCTCTCTCTCTCTCTCTCTCTCTCTCTCTCGCGTCCGTATGTTCTACAGAGTTCCTTGGTCGGAGAAGTAATCTGAGGATGATCTGGGTGTTTCGTGATCTGTTGCACATCGGACCGCCCAAAACGATCGTGCTCTTCAACCGAGCGGTACCGTTCGATCATGCAGAATGAAGGCCTCGTGTCAAAAATATTTCAAGTTTTATAAAAAATCAAAAGTAAAATAAAATTTAAGTTCAGACTTCTGAAACAACTTCAATCGCAAAAAAGAAAATTGTGAGGTTATAAAAATAATCCCTACCAATATTCAGATTGAATTTCTAAAATAAAATCGATGAAACAAACTTAGCAGAGGGCATTTTACGAATATTAGAAAACTATATATTTGCCCGCAAATATATATGTACACAAACTTATATAAGATTCTAACTGATTTATTACAGTTTACATTTTTAGGGTATTTTAATTTTAAATATTTACTCATATATCAATCTGGAGAGGCTGGTCAGAGAAAAGAATAAGTTATAAGCACACATTTAAGATATTAATATAATATTAAAACTCTTGCCCCAAACAAAATATTATAGGTAATAAAATTAAAAAGGCTATTTTATATAATCTTTATATTAATATTTTATTTCCACGTGGCAGTGACAGATCACACTGCCATCTGTCCCCCCCCCCCTCTCTCTCTCCCCCAGGTGCGGCGCCCAGCTCGTTCCCTCTCCAGGTTTTGAGCTCTACGAGCGGAGCCATCTTCTGCCCTAACCGCCCCCATTCGAAGCCTGCTAAATGCTGCGTCTTTCCTCTCCCCTCCCTGCCTCCCGGGCTCTCCTTCCCTCATCCCCTCCTCGAGTTTCGCCTCGTCCTGCGGCCGCTTCCGCTCTTTCAGCCGGCCTCCGCTGCCAGCCCGATCGCGCGAGCGAGGTTGAACCCCTCGCTTGTTGCTGCGGCGGCGGCGGCGGCGGCGGCGGCGGCGGCGGGGGAGAGAGAGGTATTTACGGCCGCGGCGGGGCCGGCGCAGGCGAATGTCGCTGGCAGGGGAGGAGGAAGCCGCGGCCGTGATGGAGCGAGGTCGTCCTCAAGTACTTCCGCAAGAGTTGCGAGGTCGTCGACAAGGACGACCATAGTGAGTGCTCTCCGTGAAATTTCCAGGAACGGATTTTGGATTTGCGCGGGGACCCTTTTTGCTTGGGTTTTCGCTGATTGCTGAGTTTTGGCGTAATCTTGTTTTCCGCAGGCCCCGTGACGATAGCCGACCGTGCGGCGGAGGAATCCATGGTGTCCATTATCCTGGAGAAATTTTCCTTCACACGCAGTGTATGATCTCTCCTTTTGGTTAGGTGCTTAATACCGCAATAAAAAAGGAAGAAAAAAGGAACTTCATCTTGGTACTACAAAGAACTGTCATTCGGGCGAGGAGCCCTGGCCTTTGAATCTCATATTATGTGACCGAAGTAATTTTATCATTCTGAAGTGTCTTCGACACCGTTAAGTTTAAACAATGCGGGTGCAGGCTTTTGCAATGGAAGTTTATCCTCTCCGCAGTCCTAGTCTCATTCTTGTGTTCTGTCCATGAATCTACACACTCTTTTAAGCCTGCCCGCATTTTCCCAATCTAACTTCTTCTTCTTTTTCTAAGTGCATCTAGATGATGAGAAAAGTTTTCACATATTCAACTCGTTCACCTCCACACTTGTTTAGCACTTTAGCTAGTGCCTATCTAGTCTTATATGGGTTGCTGATGTATAGATATGGAGAGGGAAATGGCTGGAGATGCAAGGAGAAATCTGCTGATTATGTATGGGTTCTGGATCCAATTGATGGGACGAGGAGTTTCATCACTGGTATTAAGTGTTTATTTACTGTATGTGCCTCTCTGTAGTTGCATTCTGGGAATTTTTTCTAATGGGGTGTTTGGTTGCATGATAATTTTTTGTACACTTTCATGATAAAAAATTATATTAAAATAAAAAGTGAACCAACTCATGACATAAAATTATTATGTTTGGAGGGATGTGATAACAAAAAAAAGTAACTACCATACATGACCAAACAAAGTGGGGGGACCACAAGAAAAAAAAAGAGGTGAGACCCTTTTTTTGTTTAAGAAGAAAATCGCTTTCAAAACATAAAATTGTCATGGTTGTCAAACATCTTCTTTAACAAGTTTTCTTATAATTTTTAAAAATTAAAATAAAAACTTCCATTATCATGCAACCAAACACCCCATAAGTTCGTGGTTATTTTCTTCATCCAATGAAACTGCAGGAAAGCCTTTATTTGGGACCTTGATTGCTCTTCTACACAAGGGTAAGCCAGTACGAGTCAGCTACACATGACTTCTTTGAATTGTTATGTTGAAGCTTCCTTTTAGTGTCGAAGCCAGCATGCATGCATGCATTCAAGGAAGCTGCTGCATTGCCATTTCTTTTATGTCAGCATCTCATTAAACTTCTAGCTCTAGGAACTGCATTTTCTAAATATAAGTGAGGATGGCAATCAAAAAAGAAGAAAAAATATGTTTCTTTTCTTCTATCACTTAGAAGCCATGCAAGATGAAAGATGTGATATGCATATTGAAATGCATGGTTTGTCTACACATTTATTAAGATTCATTTTCCTTGGTACTTGCTTCTCTACAAATTTAGTTGAAACCATGAGTGCCTAAATTTTGTATTCACTACAACGATGTTCATGTCATCATGCCGATCATTTCTTCCATTTGTACTTCAAATTGCTTCTCCGGGCCCTCATCTTATATGTAGAATTATCAACTAAAGACTAGTTACTCCAAAAAGCTTATCCTCATCTTCAAATTGTTGGGCTGAGGGCAACCCTAGATGCTATACCTCAGCTATCTGCATTTCTCTTCAGATCGTTGGCATCAATGATCAACCTGTTCTACGAGAAAGATGGATCGGGGTGAAAGGGAGAACAACTACATTAAATGGCACAGAAGTTTGTGTCCGTCAATGCAGTACCCTTGCTCAAGCATACCTGTGAGCAACTATTACTCAAAGTCTCAAATGTCGTTTATGATGTCAAAACACGTTACTTTTTCCTGCTGGTCAACATTCTGGTATCTTTTTTATATTTCAATTCCTTCAAGATGTAGACCAATGTGGAATGTTTATGTTTGTATAAGCAAAAGTGGTATGTCCTTTTCACACATTTCTGAAATGAGCGCAGATTACCTTGAAGCAAAGATATATTTTCCGGATGGGCAAATAATGCTGGACTTTGTATTTTACCAAAGAAAGCATGTGATCTTATTTTTCTCCAAACATTGAGCTGTCTTTCTTTTCTTTCTTCTAGTAATTTGAAAAACTATCTCAGTCCATTTTTATGTGGTAGTACTCATGAGCTTGATCTTATATTCTTATTTGCTTGAATTATGTTGCTTGATAGCTCACAGCCATGGATATGACTGTGCTTTGCCTTTTTATGGTATCGGGGGGGGGGGTCAGTAGATCAGAACAAAAATAAGAGCTTTGCGACTTAGAAGTTAGTTTTTCTACCCCTTATAGAAAAATCGGGATTAGCAAGCATCCTCATAGGTGCTGTGTGGATTTTGGGATGCTAAATTAATTCGAATACTGTTGTTACATTCTTTTGGTAATCTACCTCTTTTCATCAAATGAATAAGGAGGAAGGCTGGTGTTTCGTATCGATTACAAACTCTTCTGCTCACTCACTCTATCATCCACAGTTATACCACCAGCCCACATCTCTTCAGTGGAGATTCTGAGGAAGCCTTTAGCCGCGTCAGAAGTAAGGTCGGTACACCGGATGGGTTATTTATTAATTAGTCTTCCCAAACATCTCGAAACTCCTTCAAACTTTTTGCCACTACTTTTTTTATCATTGTATGATGCATTTTACCCATGTCTGCCAGATAATTAATCTTTCTTATCATATTTTGCCCTGTATGCTAGGTGAAAGTGCCACTGTATGGCTGTGATTGTTATGCCTATGCTCTCCTAGCGTCAGGATTTGTGGATCTTGCGATCGAATCTGAGCTCAAGGTTAGAGTCTTCGGCCCCATTCTGCCTTCAAGGAGGTAAGCCGTATTTATTAGGCATTCAGCTAAAGCTGGTGGCAACTTCCGCTTTCATCGTTACCAAAACTACAGCGCTTCGTCAACCTTCACCTAGCTTACCACTTTCTTTGACCCATATCATGCAGCCGTATGACTTCCTTTCTTTAGTACCCGTGGTAGAAGGCGCCGGTGGATCAGTAACCGACCGGAAAGGACAGAGTCTCTACTGGTAGGCATCACCTGATTCTGTTGCAACGGGTGTGTATTCTTTTGGGACGCGTGCAACTGTCCTTGAGCGACCTCCTTTTCAGCTTCTCCCCCCGTGGCATTTGCTGCTTTTGATGCAATCATGCAACCATTGTGACGAAGGCGAGCCAGAGACTAACGTTAGTTTCCTTGCTCTCTCCTAGGTTACAATGTGGTGGCCGCGGGGGATACCAAGCTCCACCAGGGAGCGTTGGATCTGCTGCGGCAGAGCTAGAGGAGGCGGCAGAGTGAGACCGAATATCATGTAGTCTTGGAAACTTTTGAATAATAAGTTCATAATCTTCCGGTAAAAGCCCTTGTGTGGCCATCTCACGTTAGCTGTCGAGAGCAGGTGAAATTGGATATTTATGCAGCTGTCGCAAGTTTTGAAATTTTAATAATAAAAGTTCCCTCTTGGGGTTAGAGTAATATAATGCCAGCGGGGTTAGAGTAATATAATGCCAGCTTTGGTATCGGTAGTAGATACATGAGCATGAAAATTGGTGCTTCCATATATCAAAAACGAAGGGTGTAACATAATTCAAAATAAGGGCAGGTTGTGCCGTCTCTAGATCTGCATCAGGGCCCTTTTTCTTTAAAAAATGTATATATAGTAGTAGTGCCAAATAATCTGTCATCCTTCAGTATCAATTAAATAAACAGGAATACATGTCAAATATCGAACCCAGCTCATGAGGCTACTGCACCCTACCGGAGAACTTTCCCATACGACCATGGTCTACCAATAAACTCAAGCATGGTTCCAATCAAGGAAGGCGGAGTCGGGATTGGGTCAATCGAGCTTAAAATTGACCCGAGTTAATTAGGGTTGTGATCCGGGTCAGATCGGGTCGAGGTCGGAAAAAAAAATTAATAAAAAATTTGTTTTAAATCAACAATCGGGTCAGGGTCATAGGGTTGGTGCCAGATCGGTCGGCCCAAAAATTGACCGGACAAACCATGGTTCCAATACAGCACCTGCCAACAATTTACTTACAAGGCTTATGTGCCGCGGGATGATCTGGATGGGGACTGCAACGAGCCCAGGATGCTCCGTAACCCGGACCTGTAGCTTGGATGGATCAGGGTGATCCCTAGTTCGTCCTTCAGGCGAGCGTTGGAAACACGCTTCTCCCCTCTGCCGCCAGCTTCCAGCATCTCTGTGTGTAGTGTCTCCCCGTGTGCACTCCCACCGCTTGTCATCATCCCAGGCCATCTTTCCCCTATCAGCTCCCGAGCAAACGCGAATACCTCTGCGCGCGGTGCCGGATCGTCGTCCACCACATTGTAGACTCCCCTGACATGTTATATGGCCGCTGATCAAAGTACACAACTCAGCTCTAACTTAATCCTAACTTATTTAGGGGCAGCTAATCAAGTACAACATCTGAGAAAAAGGTACAACGTGTGTTTGCATGGCCTTCAGATGAAGGGAAACATCCTCCGCCGACAGGAATAAGGTCATGAAATACTAGAGGCACTTCCATGAGTCCATCCATGTAAATCCAACATCACATGGTGTTCTACTCATTTCAATACCGCTCGTGCAGGTAAATAATGATGAGTGGTCAAGAACTATAGACAAATAATTGGCTGCTTATGACGAAAATGCATGAGGCCCAAGCTCAATATACTATTTTCTCGGTGTTTGTTGAAAGAGGTTTTCCTGTCGGTAAATGCCTAATTACTACGAGTAAGCTGTCTTCTACTTAAAAGGAAATCTACAGATTCATGATTGACCATGAGCTGACTGCTGAGTGCCGAGAAAGCTGGAAAACGCAATTCATTAGTGGCATACCCCATAGATGGCCTCGCAAAACTGGCCTTGATTGCTTGATAGATATCAGCAACATGAATGCGAGCTGTGAACTTTCTGGACTCCCTCGTCTTCTGATTAATTGACATATCATCTTGGTTGAGGATGGTATCCAAAGCACTGCAAAAATAATAACATATTGTGTAAATATTGGAACCATGATGAGTAGTTTAACAGAAGATAGATCTATGCGGTTGACCATTGGCTAAAAGCTGGAATTTCAAGATATGAGCCTCGTATTCTACGTGGACTGATCCCAGAACGTTTCCAAACCGCGTCAGGTCTCCATCAGCTGTGTATAACATATGTGCGCTAATAAGAGCATTTTCCACACCACACCATTGTGCACACATTACTGTGTCCCCAATTTGACCAAGACTACTCGTAGCTCCTACCAGTTAGTTAACAACCATTCTTTCTCATGGACCGTCACGCAAATATAAGATCATATTCCTTCCCTTATTCATTATTTCTTTCAGCATTGCAAATAGCAGGATCAGCACATACTACTAAAAAAGCACAGAAAAAACGGGAAATAGCACTATCGAGGAACTGAATTAATGGCTAATAGGCTCTCACTTTTCAGAGGGAGAGATCAATCATGGTTCCCATGGAATAGATCATGAAAGGAAGGGGCAAGGTGGTGAAAATAGGAACGTCAGCCCAATGTGAGAACACATTTTAAACTCTAATATACCCTCGGAGGGAAAGAATGCACACCAACACCATTCATTCGCTTCGGTTGGCCATTGGCACGTAAGTTATGGACTATACTGAGTAACTGCCATGGGGTTGCCAATTCTCCTAAAATAAAGCATAAGGAAATAAGTGGCACGGATCATAATCATATCAGCGGTACTGACATAGCCCATCAGCTTGCAAAGTGCATGCCTTGATGGCATGGCATCTGCAGGCTGATATTCATGCTACTCTCATGACACAGTTCTGGAGGACAAATTTTTAGGGTGCACAATAGAAAGCATTAGTCTCCAAAATATAGAGAGATTCATGTGGTATGGTAGCACAACCAGGTCAAGTCTTTGTTACCATAATAAAGCAAAAGTTGCAAAATTAGACTGACTTGGTCTAATTTTGTGTCAAATAAGCTTTTCAGGCATATAATATATTAATGTCATGCTCAGATATATATTCCTACTTCAATGATAACCTATTGAATTAGTGGTACTGGCCCCCTTTTTCCTGTAATGGGTACGAGGTCCGAGACTAAACACTACAGAAACTGTAGATCAGATGCACACTAAACAAACCTTCTTCCGGGACCATAAATTCCTCCAAGCCTAAAAATGTATGTTGATATGCCAAGATCACTCCCAATGTCTAACCATCCTTGTTCAGCAGCCAACCTCATTTCAGCTTTCGGTTCTGCAGGATTTGCTGGGAAACTACACAATCTCTCTAATGTAAAAATTGTAAAAAAATTCCACAATGATGACTCTTACGAGAAGCTAAATGCATACATACTCCTCATTTACCCAAGCACCTCCACAATCTCCGTAGACACCTGCAATACAAAAGCATGTTTCATTAATAATGTCTAAGCACGGTATCATACACTACGTCAATTGAATTTGCTACCAAAACATAATTTCGTATCAATATGGAAGGTTGAGAATCACCCCCCAGAATACGGAATAAAAACTTCCCGTCAGTATAATGAACACTAAAATCACAAGAAAAGAAATTATCTCTTTTCATGTAAACATGTGAACTGAATATGTAAATGCACTTCCACATGTGAATTGAATATGTAAATGAACTTTTCACAAGAACAGAAATTATCTCTTTACAGGAAGGACAGTCTATCATTTCTTAAAGCTTATTGTGCCTATTCGCAAAGGTTCTGATTGGCTCTGTTGGGTTCAGGTTTAACACTCCCTAGGGCAAACAGGTAGAACAGTGGAGGGGGCAATAATAATGGTTATTTAGAGCAAGCAAGGAGGTTGGTGGGGCAATCGGGTGCAACAGTGGGAACTGGCAAATGGTGCGAGGTCTCCGAGGACAGAAGCAGATGTCACTGGTATCTGACGATGGCCTCGGAATCTGATAGATCAAGGAAGCTCTTGAGATGGAAAGCGAGGTGACGTCAACGAACATCAAGGGGCTGCATTGGCAGTCGACCCACTCATTGGGAGTGGAGACCTGGCCATATAAGAAGGATGGGGTGGCAATGCTTGATGGTGCTGAACAAGGACCGGAGAAGAGGAAAGAGAGCCAGCCTATCAAGAAATGACTGAAACAGGGAAGTATTCCGGTGGCTATGGTAGTGGGGTGGTGACTGGTGGGGTCTTAGATGTCGTAGGAAGAACCGGGACTGAAGGGAGAGGCGGTTGATGGCATTGAAGAGGCATCGGGAGGGTGGCTTCCGATGTATGCAGGCAGGTGAAAAGGCAAAGCCACACCGGACAGACCCTATTGACTTCCGGAGGTGGGGAATACAAATTTGACTCTTACCAGATGTCGAGAGGAAGGAAGAGTGAAGGGGACGGTCGAAGGGAAGTGCCGGTCTCTTGCCGGCAATGGAGAAGGCGTCCGGCAAGGTCTCAATCATCCGAAAAGCCCAAGGCCGTTGTCACCACTAGGGGCAGGAGGTGCCGCCAAGGGTTTCTTCATCACATTGTCTGTCTGTTCGAGAAAGGGGAGCAAAATAACCAAAATGCCACACTTATATATTAATCATCATCATAATATCTGATTTCAGTAGCTTATAGGATCCATTAATATGTTCAAATCCATTAACTGAATTGGAATTTCATTTTACACCCCTAGTATCGAATTAGGCTAAGTTCTAGGAATGTAAAGCCTTATCTAGGGCCCTAATAGCCTTGAATATGACAGCCAAAAGAGCTGTCGGGCCAGATAAAACATTCATACATGGTAAACAGGATTTGTAAGGGTGTTGTATGACTGGCTTCTTTACTTAACTAGGAAGCCGGGAGATCTGTTTCTGACATAGGGTGTTCTCATTTCCACTACCTAGGTGCTAAATGCTTCCTGGGACAGGATTGTTTCATTATGTGGGTTGTTGTTATCATGTGTTGCTATTTTTATCATCGCTCTTCTTTTGTATCATTTCTGTTGTACTATTTTCTAACTACAGAAATCAATGAGCTGTCGCTATGATTTTGGGTAAACATTCACATATTATGGGGTTTGATCTTCGGAATATAATTAATGCATGCTCCCAATGCTGATGATCAAGATATCTGCATACATACTTGTAGATGATAAATACCCAAGCCATTGAAGCTTTCCACAGCTTAACATGCTTCGAAGATCTTCTTGCAGACAAAGCAACTGTACAATATATCACACTTCAGCATTAGCAGACATCTTACGCATCCCCTGTTTCAATTGAACAAATTTTGCACTCATAGTAGTTGAATCTCTATGGCTCATAAAATATTTACACAATCCCTAGAAGCGGCAACAGGAGGGATAGAGATCAGAAGATGAGTAGCATGCTGCAAGGAGTCCAAGTGTTTCAACCTACACAAGAAATAGGGTTTGTAAAAAAAGGTAACAAAAAGGTAACAAGCATCCAGTCATTTTTAATTCCTAGTTGGTTTAGTTGTGAACAAGGGATGCTGTCAAAACAGATTTAACTTAGTACACATGGAATACAAACAATGGGTGCTGATAAAAAAATAAACTTCATATGCATAAATCTTGTTCAAACATTGGATCAGACATGAGATCTCAGTAAGAACTTGCATGAAACAGCATTCAAATAGTTATACAATGAGAAGGGAAATCAGGGACCTAAATTGATCTCTGAAGACTGCAGCTTTTAAAGGAGACCTTGGCAACTGGAGCTCCTTAGTTCATCTTTGTGCGGAGCTGAAATGAGACCTAGAGAGCCCACATTCTGTGATAAAACGCATCGTTCATTTGACCTTTCTCTCTTTGGAATTGCACAACTTAGCTAGCGCATAGTTGTAGCGGGGTAGGAGGTCAGCCAGTGTATAGTGTGTAGCTTAGGGGAATTTGCCTTGGAAACATAAAAATAAGACACTGATATCAGCAAAACTTGTTCATACAGAAGTTTGCATGTTACATGATTTTACAGTTGTGGATGTAGATTAGTTTTGCTCATTTTCTTGTTAATAAAAACTAGTGACGTAGCAGGCCAAATTAGTTGAAAAGTACAAAGCTTGAATGAACGCACATAAAAATAATTAAGCATGGTACATTTCAAGTAACAACGAATCAAATGGAATGCATACCATCATGGTTATCCTAAAGCCTAATGAATAAGCATACAAAGCAACTGTAGTTTAAAGAATTTCTTTACAAAGCCCTTGAAAAGCATCAACATTATGGAAAAACTCATAAATTATATCTTGTCTAAAAAGCCCTTCAATTATTATGCTATTTCTAAAAAGCTCATGCTGTTAACAAACATCTAAGAAAGGAACTAACTGTAGAATATTCTTTTTGAACCCTCGGCCTTCGAAACCTGTTTTGTGGGATCTTACCTTACCTGCCATGTTGTGAGCTATATGGTGTACAAGGAATAGTCGGATTTTTTATAATCACTTCAACCATCCAAGGTGTATTTTTCATTGGATGCACTACTTCGTCAAAGACTGGCATCTAGCTTACAAAGGAACCAGTTTGGAGGAGGTTGAGCTCAAGGATAGTTCTTGTTTGCTCTCCTCTTTTTTCATGTAGTGGACCTTTTTTGGCTACTTCCTTGGTAGTCTGATTGCTCCTTCCCCTCTGGGGTGCCCTCTTTGTCTTCACCCTTTTCTACTATTTTTGGCTTTAAGCCCCCTGTTTTGTACCTTTTCTCTTCTTTTAAATTGCTTTAATGAATTTGTGGTTTCCACCACTATTCAAAAAAAAATTGTCCTTCTCTTAAATCATACCGCACTGCTGCCACCTGATGCCTCTTTTCACTCATTGCTGCCAGAAACCGCCTGTTAAGGTTATAAGTGTGAAAGCAATGAAAATGTCTATTACTATTATGAGCGCTGTTATAAGAGGTGTTGAGGTGACCGCCTAGGCAATGTCCCTCGACCACCTCCAGCATGTATGCCGGTCCCTCTGGCAAATTTTCAGCGAATCAATGCCTCCGGTATTCTGCAGTGCCTCCAGTGCATTTTCACGCAAGGGAATTGGGTGGGGAAGACGGAGTAATCACGATCTGGCAGACCCAATAAGAGGGGATCCGCAACTTAACTGCGGACCGCCCTTGGGCACTGAACCACCCGGTCCGACCAGCAGTTCAGTGTTGTGATCCACCCAGTCCGCTTTAAGTTGCAGATTGGGTGACATTGGACCCACAAGTCCAATTTCAGATCCTGCATGCCCTTTCTTCTCCACGCGTATTCCTCTTCTTAACCGTGGGATCACAATCCTTTCTTCTATGGCTGCTATCGAGGGTGGTCGCCCAAGGGTCTCTCGCCTCAACCACCTGATGCCTATGACTAGATTGAGTTAAAACATAACCTAAAAGTAAAAAAATTAATGACATGGGCCTTTCAGAAATAAAGTAACATTTGGCTTTAAATGAACCTTAATCAAAGGGACTTGTCAATTTTGAGTGAGAGTACATGAAGGCTAGTAAAACGCCCTTAGCCCAGGAAGGATCAAGACTGACTTCAAGTAAGTCACTGCAACGACAAACTTTTAAAGCAAATTTATGACAGAAGCATACTGCCAAAAATCAAAGAACAAGTCAACAAAAAATCGAACAGCAAGGAGAATGACTAGTTCTCATGTACCGTTATAATTTCGCACTGTGTGTGGGGTACTTCGTCTTTGCTACAATTCACGGGTCTAAAGTTAAGATGCAATATCAACGATGCAAAAACTTGCAGGAACACACAAGAACTACAACGTTACGAGGATGATCAGATAGAAAACAAGAATAAGTGACAACTGTAAAAAAAATCAAGGAGTTTCAAATCTCAACTTACCCATCCGTAGTTGCGTCAAAGACAAACGTACTGAGACCCATATCCTCAAGTTCCTTCTTCTTGTCCACACTAGTGCAGGTCCCTTTGACTTCCCTACATTTAGATTTCAAAAATGAGGATATCACCCTCATAATTCAAAGTATACTCGGGCAACTGACGTGAGATAAAGACACCATATAGCGCAACAGGGCAAACGGGAATCCAAGTTACTCTTCCCAGGCTACAACATTGAGTAAAGCAACCGGGGGGAGGGGGGGGAGACGAAACGAAACCCACCAGCCTTCTTCCCTCAGCCGAGCTGAGACGTAGCGGCCGACGAATCCCATGCCGAACACGAACATGCTCCCTCCTCCCGGCGCGGCACGCTCGGTTGAGGACGAAGCGATGGCGGAGAATGCGTAGATCATGGCAGGGCGCCTTTTCTCCACTCCCTTGTGCAGCCGGACGGCCGCAAGGGACCCAAGGCAACCTGCGATGTTACACGCCTCCATCGCCCCCTCTCTCGCCCGGGGGAGAGGGGGACGAAGTCGCATCTATCTACTAGCCTTCACCCGAAGCACCGCGCGCCTTCCTCCTCCCTCGTCGTCATGAAAATTTCAGGATTTTTCAGCCAGTTTGGTATTAATATAAACATATCGATATTAATTTTAAAATCGATATTAATATGACTCGTTAACTAGTATTATTATTAATTTTTAAATTTACAATACAAATTAAACATGAATTACAGTACAAGCATCAACTTTTATCAATTTTGTTATTAATATTTTTTTTAAAATATCAAAATAAATATATTTTAAATACTCTGATCACATATGCATTAGTTTAATTTCCTACTCTTAAAAGTCACATCCAAACATCCAACGTATGTTACACCAACGTTCACATCTCTTGCATGATTGGTGGTGACAAAATAAGTTTTTCGACAAAATATATGTGATAAAGTTGTTAAAAGAATATAACATTTTTAATTTTTGTAAATACTTTCTTCTTAGATAAAAACGTGAAGTTTCTTCTTCCTTGTGATCTCTCTAATCTCATCTTTTTCATCGTATATTATCTTCACCATAAAAATATTATCGTCTAATTGAACATGATATTTTAAATTTCAGTTACTTTAAAATTATTTAAACATATTATTTTTGTCGTAAGAGGTGTAAAAATTATAACTATAACCAAACGTCTCACAAAACATTTTCATTCTCATTTTGCAATGGAGGTAGACGGTAGTTCTTTAAGAACCCTTCCATTTTTGCCCCCTTACACGTACGAGGTGATATCAACTGACTCCATGGGTATAAATGCAAAATCTCAATTTGTATATATTAATTCATGAATAATCTACCTTACACATCCCATCTTCAACTTGATGGAGTCCTCCGGGAAAAAAATCTACGAAAACTAAATGACATTGACAAGGAAAAAGAGGGCATCTATCTAGTTTGGTGTTTGGTTGCACAATAATTATTTATAATTCTGCGACAAAAAAATTCATACCAAAATAAAATATAAAATAGCTATAGACAATTTTTTTTCATGTTTAATGAGATCTGATAACAAAAAAAATGAGGGCCCTGTATAACAAAAAGAGTGTAGAAGGCCACAAGGGAGAAAAAAAAGATCTCACTACTTTTTGTCCAAGAAAATAATTTCTACAAAACATATTTGTATAATGATTGCCAAGCATCTTTTTTAACAAGTTTTGTTACACTTTTTTTTTGCAACAAAAATTCAATTCGTCCTGCAACCAAGGGCCCCATAAATTTCTTATTTTCATCTACGTACGGGTATCAAAACATGAAGCACATCATCATCCGAAGAGTACCGAGCTCCTTTCTGTTCAGTGTTCACCTACACACTAGGCAGTTGAAGAGTAGAGTAATATTTATGCGAGCCTATGAGATCAACCGTGGTTCCTTGAAGAAGATAGAAGAATTGCGTATGCATTTTTTCCTTTTTTTTTGTATATCTTCTTGGTTCAGGTTCCATTCATCACATTCAAGTTTTTGACTACTATTAACTCAGAGAAGATCAATCAGCTGTCACTCACTCTCTGTTGATCCGGTTGAACCAGTCGGCGATGGTCCTGGCGAGCATCCTCGTCTCGTTGAGAGAGAGGGACTTGATCCCCTGTGCGAGGGCGTCTGCCGTGGTGTAGCGATCCCCAACTTGCCATCTCAGGTCCTGCCCAGGTGCAGAACAAGCACAATTCAGGGAAGAACATCAAACAAACTATCAGACTGCAGAGGAAGAGATCATGGCCGATTCTGTCAATGTTCCTGAAGAAGAGAAGAAACCATAAAATGGTCTCTAATTTTAGAGGGCCACCGGCTACAGTTGTGATAAGCAGGAGAAGGGTTCACTCTTAAGGAAACATGAACCAGATAATGTTTTTCATGTCTGCCCTGACCGATCAATCAATTCATGGGTGAATCTGGCAGGTTCAGATTTGAAAGATTAACTTAGGGCTCTAAAAGTGAACTGGTAGAACACAGGAAGAAGATAGTGAAAGAGGGTGCAATCTGACAGTGTGATGCAGACTAAATTTGTTAATGAAGGAGGGCATGCATGACAATTGACAACCACTGTGTAGGAAAAATGATAGATATGTTACGGAAAGGATTACTCCGTGGTGAATCTACCTGAAATACCAAGACCAAGCAACAAAACGGTAAAACAATGTATTCCAGTTGGGACATACAACTTAAAATGGGATAGGGGCTTCTTCGATGGAGTTCTTTTACATCCTCATCCTTTTAGGAGGCGATCAAAATTGATCATTTTGACTAAAACGTTTTTAACATACAGGCATTTTAAAATATACATAAATGGCGTGGGCAATTTTCTCCAATTTCACAGGAACAAATATCAACGGGATCATGAAGTTGAACATTGAATATATTACTACCTGTATACATGGTGTAAGATGATTCCCAGACAAAGTGACCTTTTCCAGTGAGCCCCCTATAGATTCCACGCGTGATCTCAGGACTTCTTCTAGCGTGTCACTTTCATCAATAGCATCGGTACTGAATTTAATCTACATGTAGGAGTATACCAAACTTTTGCTCAAGAAACAATGTGAATATAAAGTTTTCTAACTTGAAACTGAAAGAACATGATTTCTACCAGCAGAGTGCGTGAAACGTTATATGATTTCATAAAGAATTCACGATTTTCAGATGGTGTAGGTTTGAACTCTGACGTACCCTGTGTAACCTGAGAAGAACAAAAGAAAATTGTCCCTACTATAGATGTGATGCAGTAATGAATGTCATTTTAGTAGGCATCAACTGCGTAAGAACCTCATTCATCACTGAAGGGAGCTGGTTAACAAATTTATTTAAAGAAATGGCAGCTTCCTGGTCGTATCCCTGCACCAATGAACTAGCAGTGTCCAAGAAAGCCTTCCAAGCATTTCCTACAAAATTAAAAAAACAATGGAATAACACATAATTGTGTTTTATGGCAAGCCAAAATGAATTCTGTAGACTGTAGGACTAAGCAATAGGCTCCGTCTTATGTATAAAAATACTTAGACAAGAAAAAGAACAACATTATAGCCCATTTGTAGGCATGATCCCAACCGTGTGTGAATGTATATGACACAGATCGCAGGTTTTAGAAATGAATACATGACAGCTGTTCATGTTGCATGGAACAGAAATTCATTATACAAATGTTTCAGTAATGAGTAAATGTGACGTGGGACAGGAACACATCCTAAGAATGAGTCCATGACAGCTGTTCACGTAGCATGGGACAGAAATTCATTCTACAAAATTTCCAGTAATGAATAAATGGGGCGTGGGATGGGATCTCTCTCTCTCTCTCTCTCTCTCTCTCTCGGGCGCGCGCGCGCGCGTAGGAAGGGTGAGAAAAAGTAGAATGTACAAGAGAGAATGAAAAGAATTATGTATTTTTCTTTAAAAACTACTAGAGGGGGGCATTTTCTCACAAATAAAAAATATATAACAATATATAACTAAGGGCATTTTAAAAAAATTTAGAAGATAGCATTTATTTTAATTTTTATAAGGACATAATTAGAAGTACAAGTAGATCCCTGAAGAAAACTATGCATCTGAATCCAATTTCTACGATACCATGAGAACTGAATAAAAACCTCAGCCACATCCACTTAAGCTGAACCATCACAGTCCTGTTCTTACAATGAACTGTTGAAGGAGTCAACACCACATGGCATCACAACATGCCTTGCTTCTCCCTTAACTACAACAGAAACAATCCCCGCGGTCGTCAGTCAAACGAATTCTTTCCTCGACATTGCATCAGTTTGGGCTTGGAAATTGCCTCGCCATGTACCCTGATCAATTCCACCATACCCAGCCAACAGAGAAGCGGGATAAAAAATTCCAGGTTGGGATCAACCCCTGAATAATCCCAATCCGGATTGGGATCAGACTGCCGACTCAGCAATCTGCTGGAAGAAAATCCATTTTAGGATCAGCCTGGATTGGTTCTTCAAAAATCTGAAAGAATATAAAAATATAAAACCTCAAACATGTCCAGGGTGGAGGAGATGGTGGCAGCACCCCTCTGCCTCCTCTTGGTGGGGTCAGATCAGTCAGGAATCAGCTGATCCAGACCAATTCAGCAGCCAAAAAACCAATCCTGGTGGAAGCTCTTTCCAGGATCCCAACCACAGATCAGGTCGGTAGGTGCTGATCCCAATCCCAGATCAGCAGATCCTACAAACCATATGCGAGATGCTTCCTCATCCATCCAGCACTTGTCTCCAGTCAGAAGTACTGCTAACCTCAAACCTCACTGGTTGTAAGGTTTTCACACAGTGTAACACTAGCACCACTAATCCCACTGTCCTCTCTTTTCAATGGTCAAAGGTGCTCCCTTGCAGCCTCTTATTTTCTTATATAGCCACATCTGTAACCATCCTCTCTCCATCTGTGACTTCTGCCTTATCTTCCCTCTTTTGCTTTCACCTACTTCACCTCTATCCTTGACCAGTTCACTCCCAGCCTGTCACCATAACATAGGCTCTGTCAGCACCGAAGTCCCACCACCGACCACAGCTATCATCATTTTATACCACTTGGCTGTTCCAGTCTGGCTTATACAAACATGGCATCACTGTGCATCAGATGGGCAGATCCAAATAATGTCAACTCAGTGAACAGCATAATGCACCAGTAAGCATTCATTTTGGCTTTATTTTGTTTTTTTATTAACGGGGACAAACCCACCCCAGTCACCACTAACTCAACCTCCATCCCAACCACAACCATGTGTGGTCTAGTCTAAGTTAGTGGAGTGGCGAGGATAACTCATGGTCAAACACACCCAGTGGTGAATTAGGGGAGGGTGGGCATTTAGCCCGAAGCACTAGACACCACACGTCACCTTAAACCCAAGGGTGTGGCATTGGCAAGGTTAAATCCCTGACTTTTGGGTACAGTTGTTCAAGCAGTTTATAAAGATGGTTAATAACTGAGATGATAGAAAATAAAATATGTTTGAATGAGGAATTGGATCAAGCAAATCACAGCTCCCGCATTTCAGTTTATAGCAAAATATGCAGTTCCAGTAGGAAGCACAACCACCTATATGAACGCAATAGGTTCTCATTATTGTTGATTGTAAAGAAACCTCCATGCATCATGTTAGGGGAGGAGCGGGTGCATGTGCCTGTCTCCTGGATGATAATCATCACGACAGTTAACAGAGGGCATGGGGCAAGTAGCAATTACCTTTCAGGCTTTCAGCTAAATACAACAATCTGTCATACTATTAAAACATAAGTAGTCTCCTATTTATGTACATAAGGTGTAACCTCGATTTATTTCACTTCTAACTACACAAACTTGTCTTCTGGGTTAGACTGAATAGTTACTAAGCATATTAAACAGGCTGTCTTTCCCTGTGGACCCTGTGAGAGATGTAACTACTGATGCTTCTGTGGAACGTTGGGAACAGTTCACAAAAATTCACTTCACCTGATAAAGGATGCATACAAAGTATTAGTGTTTATAAATTGGCAGGTCCTTCCCTATTTTGCTAAATAAGATAAGTCTCCAAATAAAAAATGTAAAATTCTTGCACTGAATATCACCCTTCCAGAATCACTGACAGCAAGTTTTTTGCTTAATGAAGTTCCCATGGACATGAGCTTCCAGCAAAATGATTGTTTTCTTTTTCAACCTTTTGAAGTAAGCATTTTGGTGATGTTTGTCTCACACTTCAACAAACAAAAAGGTTACACATCAAGTTTCTGTTTGATGTCCTCCTTTTTAACATAAGCCAACATGAGCACTGAAATCTTGGGGGAAGCACTTTCCTTCAATGCAATATTCACAAGATCATATTTGGTAAAACCTGAAGTCAGTCTCTGTCAGTCTATGCAAAAAGGTAGCACAAGGTATCTTTATTTCAAGGTACTATTATTAATATTCTGTATATTTATGAAGCATCTTCCCCGAGGTTTGTCTGATATAAACCAGGCATCTGCTGGAGATAACCTTGAAGTCAACAGAAAAAAGGATCTTAAGGTCCATAGCATAATAGATATGCATAAAAGGTTCAAACAAGCAAAGGAAAGCTGAGAAGAACTGGACTTCTTCCATGAGAGGTTTGTAATTTGCCTGACAAGCAAACCATTTGCACAAACAATTTATATAGATAAGTAAGCTTCTCAACAAAAAGAAACAGTTCAAGGTTGAGATGAGCATAGAAAAAAAGGTACTGCTTGTTATTTGCATCATGCAATTCCAGCCTATACCTGATGCATTCTGAGCCATTGAGTACATTGGGGATGCTTCCATGAGAGGTACTGCTTGACTAACAAGGGGACCCATCTGTACAAACAATTTATAAAGATAAGCAAGCTGCTCAACCAAAACAAAAGTTCAAGGATGAGATGGCCTTTGACAAGACTGTAAACATCTCATTTAACTTTAATTTACTAAGATTATGAACGAACAAAGCCTCCATATATTCTCATAAAGTCTTTTACCACCACCTCTTTACAGTTTACACCATAAAAAGTATCCAACATATTGTATGCTATTATGCACCCAAGGAAAAAAAATAATATGAGACTGAATGTAGAACAGATATTACACCATCAATTTGAGTATCTGACTTTACTTACATTTAGCAATTCAACTGTCATCACGTTGTTTACCAGATGAATAGATGCATTACATACAGAAACGACAAGTTACCTGCTCAAAATATGGGACTGCTTCTGATGCTGGCTTGTTGTTGAACGAGATTATTGCGTTTGCCTTTTGCAATACAGAAAAAACACTTGCATTATAAATAGCTTTATCCATTCAACCTGACTCAACTCCCCAGCTCTTACCCTCGTTAACAAACTTCATAGCCTACTGGAAATGTAATATTCATGACCTTTTACTCCCAAAATAAATGATGAATAAAAGAGCAATTATCATCGAGTCTTTGTCTGGAAACAAGAGAGCAGAAAAACCTTGGGTAATTTGTCCGAGAAGTAGCTTCCCACGAGCACCTGAAGGAGCGCGCCATTGCTGCAGCAGATGAAAACCATAGGCATCAACAAACTTATGCCACTTTTCTTTTCTTTCTTTCGATACGCAAGCAACTTAACGTCAGTGTCACTCACCTATGACCAACAGAGTAAACAGGAAGCTCTGCCAGATCGGTAGACTTCAAGTCGGACTCCGGGCAGCCAGATGTGAGGAGTCCCTCCAAGCAGGAGTGAAACCTCTCGTACACCTCTTTTGCAGCCCTTGAATGGTCGAAGGTTACCTCGTACGGCACCGACACAACGAGGAACCCCTCCTTTGCCAGCAGCTCCATCAAGTGGCTGCACCGATCCGGAAAGGCGTAAAAAAAACCAACCAAAAGAATTCCAACAGTGGGGAAAACAGTCAAAACTGAACGACGATTCCGCGGAAGCACAGACCCATAGGTGACCTCGGGAGCGGCACCGACGAACGCACCGCCCAAGAACTTGATGATGCCTAAGGGCTTCCGCCCTGGTGGCGGGGGGATCACGAGGCAAGTATCCATCCTGCGGTAGGTTCTGCTGTTGAACGGACCACTGCTAGATCCCGGAAGCCAGCTGCCAGCGGTACCGCTCGAGGCCATAGCCCCGGGGAAGATAGCCATGGGCACCGTGCTCTTCGCACCTCTTGATGCACCGCCGTCGCAGGTGATTGCGACCCTGGGAAGCACGGAGGCGGCGGCCCTGGCGGAGAACCGGCAGGGGACACCGCTCAAGGAGGCCGGCGCGAGTGGAGCCGCCAGCGCCATGGCGAGGTCCAGGTGAAGAGGAGTGAGCAGCTGCAGAGCACAACTCGGCTAGTGTATTTACCAGGCGGGAGAGGAGAGACGTGGCAAAGGCATGGCTGTATTTTTCTAAATATTATATAATTCAAAATCTCAAGAATATCGTTGATCCATTATTGTAATTAAAAAATAAAATTACTTGGTTTATCTCTTTTAAGAACATATTTTACATGAAATTTAATGGGAATATATTTGACAACTGTGATCACAATATATTTCTGTACAAATATTTTCTTTGTTAATTTTTCCTTTTTCTCTAAGAACCTTTTAACATCATTGCTCCGCTTTTCGTTGCACCCTTTCTTGCAGTTCTTTCCCTTGCATGCATGTGCAAATAAAAATATAGATACAAATATATATTTTTTTACTTTCCAAGTATATGCTCAGATAAAAAACTATAAAAGGTGGGAGGACGGCAAGGAAAAAGAAGTCTCACCTCCATTTTCGTCTAGCAAGAAAATTTCTAATTGTAATGGTTACCCAACACATTTTTTTAACAAATTTTGTCACACAAACATCAAATTATAACAAAACTTCAACTCATGCAACCAAACACCCCCTTAACTACTAATATGAGTTATTAAAAACAATCTAGCATACTTGTTTAGCTTCTAATACTTTTGACATTGACAACGGAAGCATTGCAAGGCAAGTTTGTTTCTTAGAAGAAAGAGCTATCCTTGTGAATAAATATTTCATTTGCTCAAAATCTTCTCCAATAGTGATCTAGCTCTAACCTATAGGCACATGCTATATTGTATCTTCTTGACAGCAGTCAGCACAACCTTTAATTTGCCCCATGTTGGGATGTCCCTACAAATGAGACCAAGAGGCAATCTTTCATCACTGATCAGAGGCGAGTGCATACATAGACCAAGTTAGTAACTGTTGGAAGTTTCAACTTCCAGATTATTGTATTGATGTTTCAGGTAATCCAAGTAATGGAGCTGAGGACCAGTATAAAATGGAAGGAGATGTGAGAGGGAAAAGGGACAATAAGAGCAAGAGGGCATAAGTTATAACCACAGTTCATACATATGGGCAATAACAAGCCATACAAAGGTTTGAGGCTAGCTATAACAATAAACTTGTCAGCTTGCTTCCACAGTGAGGATCTCAAGCTCTGCCCACCACAGTGGAGAGAGCCTAGGAGTTGCAGCTTCTGGAGAGATGCCCAACACATCCCTCAGCTTGCTGGTGACCTCCCTCATGGCCAGTCTCCTCCTCGGATCTGGATTGATGCAGTCGTGAATGACTTCACACACGATATCCATCTCGCTGTTCTTGACAGATTTCAACGCGGGATCAATCACATAGCTGATACCATGGTTATCTTTCAGGGTTTCAGCAGCCTGAGAAAAGATCATTTGGGCAGATGAAAAATTAAAGGCTCATTCTTTTGACAGTGAAGAAAAATAAGAAGTAAAAATAAAATTGTCATTCTGTTACAAGATCTTGAGGTTTCAGAGATTACCCAGTTTGCAATGGAACCTTCCTCCTCTGACCAAGGATGTTTTCCAGATATGATTTCCAGCAAGAGCATCCCAAAATCGTGAACATTATCACGAGGGTGGGTAGATGGTGATACTGAGAAGCCGATCTCACCTTCTTCAGACAGCCTGCCTTTAGTAACATCTTTCCAAAATACAATATCAGCTATCTGCAGAAAGAATATGTAAGTTTCTTCAAATTTGTTTGGTAGAAATACCAGAAATATATGTGCATTACCTTAGCTGCATAATCATCTGTCAAGTGGATAAAATTTGATCGAAGATTGGGATGCACCAAAGGTGGGTTAAGCTCATGGTGCATGTATTGGAGGCAGTATGCAACTCCCATAACTACCCTCATTCTGACGCCCCAGTCAAGGTTCTCAAGTTCTTTGACTGCAGAATAGAATCCTCAGTACCACAATCCACTGTCAACTTATCAAACCAAGTTCAAGGCCTAAAAGGGCTAAAGATATTTCAGGTTAAATTACCATGAAGATGCTCGAACAGGTTTCCATTAGGAGCATACTCAAACACCATCATCCTCATAAAGGGTCCATCCTCTTCACAGTAGCCAAGAAGGTTGACAAAATTTTTATGGTTTATTCGAGACAAACTGTCTATCTGTAAGTTTGAAACATTATGGGGGTTTTAGGCTTCTAGTTTAGAAATTGATTTTTGCATCATGCACGAAAGGAAATAGTATGATTATGATCACAACGAGTACCAAGATTTTAGACCTTTTTCTGGAAATGTGTTTGTGAGGTTTTTGACCAGATATTGAAAGATGAAATTGCAGTTGATACAACCGCTATCTCAACTCCACTTGATAGTGTGCCCTTGAAGACAGTGCAATCAGGTAAAGTTTGGATAATGTTGCTAAAATCTTCACAAGCAGCCTCAAGTTCTGATCTCTGAAGCTTTGGAACACCTGAAAGAAACCAGAAAATTAGCAGTAGGCCAACATGCTCTTAACCACAAATGTTTATGTTTATTAATAACATCCTGATCATCAGTAAAAAAAACATGGGATCTAGTCAGAATGCCGCCATTTTAACAGGGCAGAATCCAGCATGCAAAAATATATTGAAAGCAAAATTTCAAATTTCACTTGAAAATAGATTAAGTGCATTGTGATGATTATTTAGATCAGGATTTAGGTTGTCAAGTCAAGGACAAGGGAATCTCCGAAATCAGACTAGAAAAGAATTTTTGCTTTATCAGGTTAATAGTGGTGTAAGTTGTAGACAGAACCGGATTTAGTTGATTTTTATACCCTTTTCTTTCTATGTGGTACTTCACTATAAATCTTCAGCTTCAACAAGTCGATTCCTCCATTCTTAAGAGATTAAGTGAAACATGAATGAATAGAGATGACTTTTAACAACTATTTCTCGTTACACAATGGATGGTCGAAATCCAGGGTGAAGTTCCATGTTTCCGTATTAAATCTCTCTTATACTGATATACGTTAGGAAAAAAAAGTAAGCATGCAGTCCACGTCTGTGCAGATGCTTGCTAAGAATGTTCCCCAGTATACATCTAAATACTGTATAAGACTGCAAAAGATCAGGGACAAAATGCTGCAAGGGTCTTCAAGGTGACCAATGTTATATATTGAACTTCTATTTTAGTAAAAATTTAAAATCAGTTTGGTCAGAAACATTCAATTAATGGCTCTGGCTCCAATAAATGATCATATACTCATATGCCAAAAGTGATAATTACTTCATGAGAGTAATTTTTGAGCTTTCCAAGAGCTGACAGACATTAGCATTGGAACTGCTAGTTTCTACAATGCGAAATTACAAACAGCATCCCAAGCACAAGCCAAAGGCATCTTTAATTATCTCATTCCAAGGTAGAGAAGGATTTTGTATTGAATCATATGATTCAGGTGTTTTTCCCTTTCTGCCATTATCAGAAAGGGTCACAAATCCTCAGACAAGCACAAAAAGCAAAAAATAAAGCATCACTTGATAAAAGATCAACTCAAGATGTGTATAAAAAAGAAATTGCCCAGAATTTATCATGATGATCACATTATTATTGCCTTGGTATTTCTCAATTAGACATTGAGCAAGCAGAAAAGATACACATGAACAGTTACCAGATGGCTATCAGCCTCAAACAATTTCCCTCAGGCAAGGGGACAATGATGAAGAGAAAACTGGTGCTACATTAGGTACGAGGAACAAAATGGAAACATGGAAAAACTATGCAGAAAATAATAAGTGCACTTAAAGGTGATGTTATAGGCAATGCCAAGATAAATATGGATATTCAAGGTAATTCAGTACTTTTCAACATTCTCAAATTTTACATATTGAAATAAAGAGAAAAGTTACCAGATATAAATGCCTTTTGCAGTTGACCACTTAATCCAGACCTCCAGGGACCTACTGCGGTCCTTGAATGGGCCCGAAGCATGATGAGCATTCCTGCAACAATTGTAACAAGAAAAGCTACTCCTGGGAGCACGAGAAGATATGCCCATTTTCTTTCTAGTCCTTCAGACTTGCTTTCCGACAAGTTGCTTGAGTTCACAGCAACAGCAGTGGTTAAAATAGTTCCTGAAGAGACTGAAGGCAAGGTGGAATTCTCATTCTTTGGATAAGGTATAGCTGGGAATGAGCCACTTCCTGAGGATAATACTACTATAATCTGCTGAGAAATGGAAGCATCCGGGGAAACAGCAGGAAGGTTGCTAGCTTCTTGGAACAACCTGCGACGGCCAGAGCTGACATAATGATGTCCATTTCCCACCAAGTACTGCTCCATTGGGTCTGTGATACAAGAAAAGCATGTAGTTCAGGTTTCACTGTGCACAGTGGAGAGGATAAAGAAATGGACTTTTACCGTATTGCTTCCTATTGCCAGGTGAGGCAACATCTTTAAACCCAAACCTTCATAAGACAAAGCTTCATCAGAAACATAAAACTTAAAAGCATAAAATGTCAAGATATAGGAAAAGACTTAATGGTGATCTCTAATATGCGGGTGTGCAAAAGAAAATTATTTCCTCAGCTTATGCAAACAGATTATGAACCTGGTGATATGCTTCCAAATTTTAGTTTTTCTTGTTTTCCCTCTAGACATTATCAAGACTGTGGCTGAAGGATGCATCTATTTGTCAATTTGACATAATTGGAATGTGTAAATTTTGTATCATTCTGAATATCAACTGATGTAAAGGACAAGTAAAGTGCCTGAAACAATTATAATCACGTATATCCCATCTAAGCAGCAAATCTAGCATACCACTCCATCGAACCTAAATAACATGAATTAGCTTACTATACTGATTGCTGACAGAACCACCCACTGGTATTCATTTGACTGTTTCATTTTCAACAATTAATTTAAATGCAGTATCACATATCTTGAAAACTAGACTTGTAATTGGCATGAATAATTCAAAAGTAAAAATGTTCTTGATGCGGGACGGTGCCATGGACCGGTGCTAAAACACTGCTAGAGGGCATTAGAACACCAAAAGCAAACTAAAAGCATGCTGAAATGAAAAGAGTTGGGATTAAACCAGTCAAAACGGGCTTGGAATGACCGGGGCCAGCCTAAACCTTGCAAAACCACCTTTGAACCGGTGCAAACCTGGATCGAACCGGGACAAAACCAGCTGGACAGGGTCTAGACCTGGCTGGAGCAGTCAGACTAGCTGGCTGGACCAACTCGAACTAAACCCCTTGAGGGTCGTGGCGTGCACTGGTGGCTTCCAAGTGAAGGGAGTCATGGCTGCCCGATGGAGCCCCAATTGCTGTGAAGAGGAGGTCATGGAGGAGTGCAGGGCGCAGGATGAAGGACCTCGTTGGGGGGAGGGGGGGGGGACATGGTGGTTAGGGGTGTCAATGGGCCGAGCATGAAGCCGACCCAATAAAAGTTCAATTCAAATTATAATGGGCCGACCCAGCCCGGCTCGCATTATATTCTTGTCCAGCCCGGCCTGACCCGCATAAAATTTAAATTTGGCCGGCTCGATCTAGCCCGGCCCAATCTTTCTAATATAAAAATATATAAAGTTCAAAATAAAAAATAATATAAATATGATAAAAAATTTATAAATATGACAGAAATTGTATAAATATTTATAATATGATATAGCATAGTTATCCATGTTTATCACTCAACACCTCTTAATTTAAAAATAAAAAATAGTTATCACTCTTCAGCCATCGCCTGCTTAATTTGAAAACAAAAAAAGAGTTGTCCCGACTTGCTGCATTTGTAATCCATCAACGTAAACATTCTGATTGCCCTTTGTTTATAATCAAGCACACTGTAAAATCTTAAAACAACTGGGAAAAAATAAATGAACATATTCTTGCCAGGGATTACAATGCTAATGCTGAGGAACCAATTTATGAACAACTTTTTGAAGAATTCATCCATCCTATGCCCACAACAATGAATATATAATTTACAAAACAACTTTCTGCTCTAGGCAACATAATATTTATTCATATGATAACGTAATACTCTAAGAAAACTAATAAAAATTGTGTAGCCGAAATAGACAATTCTTCTCTAAATCTTTGACAAATTCAACACCCTGTAATATGCAAGTTTATTACAAAACTCAAACAAAACCCGCCCTTGGCCCGCGGGCTCAAATTGACGGCCCGATTTAAGGTCCGCCCTTGGCCCAGCTCGAGGGCCCGCATGCCAACCTGACCCATTGACGACCTTGGTGTCAATGAATCAGGCCAGGCTTGCAGACGGCCCAACCAAGGTCCACTCTAATATTATAATGGGTCGATCTGGCCTGGCCCACTTTATATCGTTGGTCCGACCCGGCTCAGCCCATATAATAAAATATAGATTTGGCCCGGCCAACCCGACCCAACTCAATTTTTTAAATATATATTATTTTTAAATTTTTAAAATATCTCTTACCAAAGTCTTGATATGACATACAAAATTAAAACTAAGATTCTTTTTTGAAAATATTAAGGTACGACTGGTTTGATAAAAAAAATTGAAACATGATTAAAATAAGAATAATAATGTATGCATTCATAATTTGTTAATTTGTAATAAAACATATAGATTTGACTAGATCACTTAATTTTTCTAGTATATAATAAAATGCATATCATATTTTTAAATTTTTTAAACATCAAACCAACTACCAAAGAAATATTTTGAATCTAGAAATAAAAATAGATACATAGATAGAAACAAACTGTTTAACACTCAAATAATCATATATATGCAACTAGAGTTAAAATATTGCTTTTTTTATTTCTCTGATAATCTACGTACATTGGTATGACCCATGCATGCAAAAAGTTTAATGAAAATTAAATATAAAGAATTTTGCATGTCGCTCGTGGAACAAGGGACCACGATCGCCGGACATTGCTGCAGAATAAGGCCCGTGGGGCCTGGTTTCTCGGCCCGAGTAATGCAAGAGGGCTCGTTTCTCTGCCTCGAAACAAGGCCCATGGCTGGCCCGACCCGAGGGCCTGCGGGCCAGCCCGGTCCATTGCCGCCCCTAATGGTGGTCTGCGAGCATCCTCAAGCACATGAAGATGCATGAGCAGCACACCCGATAAAACACGCGGGCAAACCTCTTTTTTCGTCCTCATGTCACTCTGTCATCCGGAAGGAGTAAAACAGCAGACGAGAAAGGGCAAGCGGACATGCAGAGAGCAGCGGCGGCAACCCCGCACGTGGTCGGAAGCATCAAGAGGAGAGGGTCCTGCAGGGTTTCGCACATCCGCTTCACCGTTACTCCGACTCCGTCACTACAACCCCTCCTTTTTCTCCCATGGACGTCTGCCGTAGATGCAGGGAGACTTGGCAGCATTACGTGCAGGTAGATCGTAGACAGCCGCAACAGATGCTACAGCAGCAGCAACAGGTGAAGGTGTCCTCGGTCCTCCCTCTCCCTCCATCTCTCGGTAGCAGCAGGAGCAGCAGCAAGAAGATAGCACCTTCGGTTCCTCCTTCTTGGGCAGGGCTGACAGCAACATCAAGTGGGGAAGAGACCTCATCGGCACCTTCATCTCCTCCTATATGCACCAGCAGCAGCATATCCCATGGGTGCAGGCAGTAGGAGAGAAGGGATAGAGAGGGGGGAAGATGGGGAGGCTGGAGAACAGACCCGACAGACTCCAACCCTTCTCCAAGGTTCACAGGATCCGATTTATTGGAGAGAGGGCACAGTCTTCATTGCACATGAAGTTAGGAGTGGAGAGAGGAAGACCTGGTCAAGGGAGGTGTGCACGAATTTCTTTGCTCCCGCTTCTCCCTATGTATTAGGAGCATTGAAGGTTGACCTAGCATTTGCGGCTATGGGAATAGAGAATTGTACCATGTTTCTAATTTGACCAAAGATTTCATCATATATCATTTATTCAATGGCTCACATTGATCTTCACTGAAGTAGGATCCAAATCTCTTTTAAGGACTCAATAAGAATAGGATCTGAAACTCAAGTGATGGTGAGATTTTATCTATCGGATCTCATACTCATTAATTTAATTACAACCATTTGTCATGTAAGTAGCATCCGGATCCCATTAAGGACCTTATAAGCTCTAGATCCAAAACTTAAGTGAAAAACACATTCTGGCCATTGGATTTAGCACCAATTTGATCATGTCATCTGTTAATCTCGGCCGTCGGTGCTTTATGTAGGATCCAAACCTTGCTAAGGATCCTTTAAGCCCCTAATTAATGAGAATTGGACTATACTTAATCTCTTCCCGTGGATAATGACATTTTTCGGTGCCAACACTCTCCTTCAGTTGGTTGTGGCTTCCGACGACGGTGGTGATCGAGGCTTAGGGCGGCGACTTCTCAACAATGGCCTCATCTTCCACCTTTCTCTCTTTTCAGCACAGCACACGGGAGTCCGTAGGGCTGTCTTCTTCTCCGGTGTTAGCCATTCTCTCAGCCAACAACTATTCAAGACTGGGAGGGTCCGATTCCTTCCGCTTGTCCAATTCCTCCCGCTTCGCCGGTGGTCGGAGGTTTTCAAAAGAATCCTTCAACATTGATGGTGGCTTGTGGCTGAGGCAGTGACTTTTTCCAATGACCTGCGGTGACTCCGGTCGAAACAGGTTCAAGCTAGCGGCCTACATTCAAAGGGAGTATGGTTGTATCCAACAATCGCATGGAGGTTCCACCAATTCCCTCTATCTTTCCCAATAGTGGTATTGACGGAATTGCTAATGACATGGCAGCAACATCCGACGATGATTTCCCCTTTTGTTTTCGTTGTCATTGACAGTCGATTTCTCGAAAGCACTTCGGATGAATTTTAAGGGGTTTATGTCATCGGATTTGAGTTTCCAGTCGACTGTACAAGCACGAGTGTATGAGCATATATCATATATGTGTATGTGCACACTTGTGTACGGAGATGTACATGATTTGACTACATTAGAGCAATGATAACCCCTTCAAAATTGTGTGTTGTTTGTTGTATGTATATTTTTTTAGAAAATAACCAGTCCAACAGTCTTCAACTTCTTTCTCTTTCGCCACCAACTTACGGTGGCAGGGAGCAAAGAAGGTGGCAAGTGGAGTGGTCGAGAGAGGTGGTCGGTGGCAACTTAAGGGTGCAACGGTGGGAGGAGGTGCAGCGGGATGGTGCTCCCAATGGCATATGAAAACGGAGAAGGACACCAAAGACAATAATGTCGAAGGGTTCCCCTAATATAGTCGGGGATCTCTCGCAGATGTTTAGGTAGAGCCAACTGCAGGACTACATGGAGAAGGAAGCGGCTGATGATCGGAGGGTGACGGAGAGTTGGCAAGAAGATGGGAAGAGCCAAGGATCGCCAGATGGTCCCACGATACATCACGAGCTTGCAGGAGGAGAACAAAGATTTATGGTCACCTAAGAATCGTTGGATGGCTTGAAGGTGTTGGGATGCCACCGAAGGGGACATGTGCATTGGTTCGCACAGATCCAGGACAAGTTGATGCCGATTGACTTGCTTCTGTAAGTCCCCAATGGTGTCGACAATGGGCGAAGAAACCAATGGAAACTGATAAAACTAGGAACCTGTGTAACCATGAAGGGAAAGGTAGACTAAGGCTCGGCGAAGGGGTGAAAAGGGTGGAGAAGGCCCTTGTGGCCGCAAGGGTGAAGACTGATGAATGGCTCTCTTGGCCGGAGTAGGAGTGAAGGGGATACCGGGGGCCAAGCCCCTCTACGTGAGAAACTAAGCCAAAAGGCCTTCAAAAAATTCTTCTATTCTTTGATTCATTCCAACGTAAGGAGCTCCTTATATAGGAAGTCTTAATTACAAAAAAAGACCTAAGAAAAGAATATTTATAGACATGTCCCTTATAGACATAAATGCAAGAAAAAGACTCAAAAGCAACTTAAAATATTTACAAACAAATCCTTAAGGACTGAAATGAAAAAGATCCCAAAATTCTTGAACCAGTTTCCCATCAGTTCTCTAGATATTCACATGTGCAGACATCAGTCAATATATGAGTACCAAGCGAAGAACTTAAGAATAGAATAAATTGAGTAAGAATGATGTATAAAACATCATGTGCAAAAGACATGTAATAACACCCTTTAGTTAAAAATAACTTTGAAAAAATTCTACAAGCACAAGGGTGCTCATTAACTTCATAGCCCATGCATCTCATAGGTGAAGTACAAAACAGAAAGTAACTTTCTTACCTATTGATAAGTTTTCTGTTCAAATAATTGATCTCAGTATCCACGCTAAGCAGTGAATAGCCCTCATCTTCCATCTCAGGTAACAGATAAAGTTTTTCCAGACATGGCGGTACATAATTGGAAAAATTATTATCACATAGGAGGCTGAAAAAGAGAAACAAACTATTAGTCAACATCAACGTGAAAATTTATGCAAGTTTCTGCTATGAACTCAAGGTGGATTCACACTCAACTGTAACCCAGTCAACATCTAGATCCCCAAAACTAAAAACCACCTTCATCCCAACACCCCAACACTCCACAATTGCTCTAAATGTTGAGCCCAACCCATTTGATAGTATCTGAATCTAACAAAATTTCAATAGCCTTGTTAGATCATCATGTAAACTTCCATTTCTTCATTTCCCTTTTGCTATCATAACTAATCTTCATATATAAGCGAATTTTCTTTCTTAACAAAACAATTTTCGAAACGAAGATACAAATACCAAATACATAAATTATTTAAAATCACATGGCAATTACATTATAACATATATTTTTTATTTGAAAAATTGGAATATAAAATAGAATATGTGACTTTCGGGCAAACTAAATTATTTCACATGTGAACTACTGAAGCAATCCCCCAACATATAAACATGATCGATTAGGTTGGGCCAATTGTATAATTATGTCTGGATTTATACTGCAAAAAATTTGGAGCCTTGTGCAAAGTACTAGTGAATACTTACAGGTGCTTGAGAGATGGCATCTCCTCAATTTCCATTGGAACTTCACCGGTCAAGTTGTTACTTCTGAGGTCTAAGACCTGTAACATTGTAAGACTCCCAATCTCCTTTGGCAGGATTCCAGAAAAGTTGTTCTTATGGAGGACACTGCCAATAAGAAAATAAATTGAGAAGATAAAACAAATCTACTGAAATGAATACTTCTATGTCCCTGTTAAATACTACGAATCAAGTTTCCAGAAGCAAAGCAATTGCAAAATATATCTGAAGTAGCATTTCAATTCTGCGATAAAAAATCTGCAATCCAGAATTAATCCTAAGAGAGGAAAAATACAGAATGAACTGTTGGATACATGGTTTGCAGATGTGCTAGATTGCTCCAGTACATGGTAGCTTAGGTATAACCCATTATGCATGCTAACAATATAAGGAAGGTTCCTTGTAGGTAGTCCAACTCCGAGGCTCCTTGTCATCAAGCTTTTCTCTCACTGTATATATATTATAATATTTATAACCTCTCTCTCTCATATTATATATACACACACACAACTTAACTCAAGTTTTAACCAAAATTTATTTGTGGTTAGCCATATAGATTCTCTTTCTCCACTTATGTCAATGTTGAGTTACCTCTCAGGGATATTTATCTCTCTCTCTCTCCTATGTTATCTAAGATGACCACCTCAAGCACCCATGCACTGAGGCAAGGCGAGGTGAGGCACCAGCGCCCTGTCTCACCTGCAACTGCCTTAGGCGGCCACCTTTCCTGCCTCGGGTGCCTATTCTATTTTCATATTTATTCTTAGTTTTGTTGTTTAGCTCAACTTAGTTGGTTTATTAGCATACACCAATTTCATTTTCCCGAATCATGGCATCCTCGAAGCTGCACCTTATCGAAAATGTATATTTTCAGTTTTGGGGGGCTGTTTTTTAGTTTTTTACTTAGTTCAAATTAGTTTTTTTTACTTAGTTCAAATTAGTTTGTTTATTACTACACCAATGTATTTCCTGCATTTTTTGATACATTTCCTGTATTTTTAGAAGTATTTCTTGCTTTTTTCACTTGTATATAACCCCCCCAATGTATAATTAATAATAATAATAATAAAGCCTCACCTCGGGTGCCTCAGACTCCCGCCTCAAGCGCCTGAGGCTAGGCGAGGTCCCTCTTGACTTGGCACCTCTCACTTTTGACTACATAGATACACACATGCATATGCATATGCCTACATACACAATAAATTTTTTTAAGTGAGATCATGATTAAAAAAATAGCAGACTTACAGAGTTCTCAAGTGGCTAAGTTTCTCAAGTTCTGGGGCTAACATTCCTCTCAGGGACAGTCCTCCCAAGTTCCTGGTAAGAGCACAATTAGAGACTAAAACAGATTCCAACATGAGAACCTATCCAAACAGTTGCAGTTACTCCAAATAGGCATTCTGAGAACGCATAAAATTCCCTTCCAACAATATCTGGACTCAAATGAAAAAAAAAACATGTTGAATTTGATAGGATAACCAAATTAATAAAAAATGACATGTCTAAACCAAAAGTATCCACAATAACATAAAACCACTTTCAAGATTCGTCTCTCGTGCAGAATCATACAGGGTAAAGCCAGATACCTCAGACAAATCCATTAAAAGCTTTAAATGAATATATGAGCTGCAAAACACAACTGAACATTGTAGGTGTAGATATACCAGAAAAACAAAATAGGAAAAATGAATCTACGAGTGGGCTTTGTCTCATTCCCATGTAATAGGTGAATAAATTAATACCCTAAAGTTAGCACATCTGAATGTATATCTCCAAAAGTCTCTAAACTACTGCAATCATATTGTCTAGGTTAATTTTAGTAAAAAAAGGAACAACTTTTTCAACAATTGTTGGTCATTGAAATGATAATCTGAAGTATTTGAATGTTTAGATGGCACGCATATGAGTCTTATATACACCTCATAATAACTGGGAAAAGGAAAGGATTCATAATTTAATCATTAATTTGGATTAAACTACAGCTGGGACATTCCAATGAACCTTAGGAGGCATGCAGCAAAATCAAACACCCCCTTTGATGAAAGATCACTGTTTCTCTGTGAATCAAGGATCATCTGGCTTATCCTAGTTTGGTTTTTGTTTTGCTCCTATTGGGATATTCTCTTGAGCCGCATCATAACTAGCACTTAAGACGCATACATGGTAAACATCACTAATGCATCTAAGAGAACTTCAATACATCTAACATGAATATGAAAAGTAAGCTTCCTAGAGAGGGGTAAAAGAAGGTAAAGCTACTTGATTCTATTGGATCAAGCCATCCCGTGTCTTACTACATTATCCAAGGTTATCTGGGTTAACCTTATTCTAACATAACTCCTGACCCACCTTCCAGAGAGAATTTTGAAATATTATGATATGAAACAGAAAAGATAACCCCTTTATCAAGGTGGTGGTGTGTGTATTGAGTAAATAAACGCATGTTATAGGCATGGATGCAGCTTAAAAACTATAAAACAGTCTATCATTCTCTGATTCATTAATCATTTGAGAACTAAGAGTTGCCCAAGAATACAGGAAACTTGAAAGTTGGCATTCAACTGCATGCAGGCAGGAAAAAAAAAGAGAGGGCAACATACTTACAAAGTCGCTACTTTACCATCGATGCAATGAATGCCGGACCAGTTGCAGGGGTTATCATCCTCAGGATTCCAATTGTCAAAGACTCCACAAGGGTCAATATCCACTCTCAACCGGAACTCCAACAAAGCCACACCTATATCTCATAATCAAGACAGAGAACAAAACCCAATGTTACCAGTCGCTTCCCGGGGAGGCCGATGAACAAATTCAGACATGGAACTGTCAACAGAAGGAGAATCATTTGCTTGTTACATACCATCGAGGTTCAGTGATAAGCATTCAGGGCTCCACAAGTACACCATGAACACAACCCAAAAGATCTTGTACTGCTGGAACTGGGAGTGGTTCCAGCTGCCCACCATATCTCCAGGTACCAAACTCTGTTGACAAGGTCGTCGATGCTACCCAGGAGATAACCAAAATAAAGCACACGGGCCGCCAGGATTTCCCACCGAAGGAACAACGCAACCCACCACACACCGTGCCTATTCTCTCCTACTTAAGCCGATTGCAGAAAATAGGGAATACAATTCTTCAACGAATAGATATAAAAAGGCACAAATTTCACCTCCTCGTGCATTGCCACAGAGTCGTCCCCGAAAGCTAAAGGAGTATGCAAGGCGATGATTGGAGTTGGTGAAAATCCACCGCCAAAATCAGTGTCCAGAAGAGTAGGAAAGTTTCATTTGATGAACAGGAGCCTCCTTGCAGTCTAATGAGCCTGATAGACGTGGTAAGATGCATCAACCAAATAACAAAGCGCGTTCATAATCCCTAATGCCCTGTTTGGTTAGAGTTTCATTTTTGGTACTATATCAATGTTGATATTAATATTTTCAAATGTTGGAGTATCAATATCAAAAGTAATACAAATGGACACTTGTATTACATAATATGCTTTGTTTGCATTACAAATTTTAAAATTGATACAATTAACCAAACACCTCTTAATGGTTCTTAGCAATATCAATTTTAAAATTGATATTGATAGAGGTACCTAATAGTGTTACCAAACAGGGCGTAAGAAATCTCAGTTCCAGGAAATAATCAAGATGGGGAGATTCTTCAAAAAATGGGTTTTTCTAGAGCTTCTTACCGAGGCAAAGAAACAAAACATTTCTTTTCTTCGAGAAACTGCAGTTGGAAGAACGCAAGGAACGGCGACGGCGATCCGGAAGACCCCACTGAGGAGAACAGGGGACGAAGCAACAATCGGCGACGTGCCGCTGCTGCTGCATTCGGCACTCCGACGTAATCTTTTCTTTTTTTCCTAAGAAGACCGGTGTCCGCCGGCTTCTTCCTCGGGAGAACGGAGGGTAGCCGCCGGGGATGCCGGCTTCGGCACGAACACACACACACACTCTCTCTCTCTCTCCTCCCTCTTTGCCCTCCCTTCCCTCTCCGTAAACACGAACGCCCTCTCCCACCCCCCGAAAGTTGTTATTTTTTCGCCGTCTCTCTCCGTCCCGTGTCCTCCTTTTCCATTTCTCATTTTGTTCCTCCATTATTCTGTAGCTCCGAACGCTCGTCCCTGGCGCAATAAGGGAATCGGCGGCGGGGAGAGGAGCCTGCCCCCGCGCTATTAGTGGCCGGGCGAGCTCCATGCCCCCGTGCACGCTCGTCCCCCCCAGCTTGACCCGGTCACTCTCTGTCTCCCCCGCGTGGTCCGCGCGGAGGAGCCAGCCGCTCGGCCTCGGCCGCCCCCGCAATCTTCTCGTCGCCTCCCCGATCCCGTCTGCGGTCATTCTCGCCGGGGGGGCTCCCGTCCACGGGGGACCGGATCCTCTGTTTACCACGGTGTGCACCCGGATGCACACCGTGATGCCATTCGCCCACGTATCCCGGCAGCCCGCGCGAGACACAGCCGGAAACAGGCCGGCTGAGATAAAAACCGGCTTGCCGTGGGCGCGGGAACCGGTAACCGACCTGGCGCACAGGATTAAACAAAATAACGAACCGGAAAGTGGCCGCGCGGGACAGAACCGGCGCACAAGAAAAAAAAAATACAAAAATACAAAACACCTTCACGCCGTTTCCGTCTTCATCTCAGTCTCAGCACTATTTATGAAATACGTGTTGACATTTATCATTATTTTTTACATTGACCCTCGGTTATATACGTGTTGGCATTTATCATTATTTTTACAGCAGTATTTATCATTATTAATATTTTTAATCATCGTCTGTCTCTCTCAAACAATTGTATTTAATATGCAGACAAATTACATCTTTTTTTAAAATTAATAATTTGGTAACACCATTATATAGATAAATATTCTTTTTCTCAAATTAATTAAGATGGAGTTGTAAATTATCTTTCACTTTAAAATTTTTAAAAAGAGTGGAGACAAAAATATTATTTCATCGGACAATTATACAGATAGAATTTAATTATCTAGTTAACAAGTTTAAATATTATTATTCATTGCGTGGACATTACTCAATTTAGATAAAATAAATTTGGTGACAAACTAATCCATACAATCAACATGTGTGTCAATCTACGTACTTGAAAAATGATAAAAACTTAAAAACATCAGGTTAACAAATCTCCTTCATTCAACATCATAAAAAATCTACCTAATATCTTTATATTGTAAGTTTTGATACAAAAACATAAAATTCAACTGATTTTTGTGCGCACGCCTCATCCTTCATGACATCCTTCTCCTTTGATTTGTTTGCTCCTACGTTACATTCAAAAGTAAGTTAATATGAAACATACTTTTTAAATTAACAAAGTAAGATAGGATTATTTACCTGTAATAATTGCATATACGAATTTTCTTCTTGAGATGTTGTTGACTCAAAATTGAACATGTCCGGTAAATATGTCGTTGGATGGATATGAGTATGATTTGTGTGCTGTACAAAAACAAATTTTTTAAAGAACTAAGATAATATTATAATTGCTTTTGTTAAGGAAAAACGTGTGATGTTCTAATTGCTAAAGTAAAAATACTTAACCTGTACATATGCTTCTATCATACTTCTATTTGGGGTGGATCGTGTATCATCTGAAAAACTCCTTTTAGTAGATAATTTCCCTTTTTTCTTGGCAAGAGCTTTCTCCAAAGCACCTTTTTTTCCTGCGACTACTACCACCACTTCGTTGTCTTTTACAAATTCCTTTGGCAATGTCATCTTGAACAATACTAGATTCAGCAATATCATTTGTTTTTATTTGTGAAGTACTCATCAACTGGCTATCAACTTTTTTCATCATTTCTATGGCAAAGTCGGCAACCATCTTACTTGTTTGTTCTGATAATGATGCCTTTGTCGCTAATTGAACAAGCATAGGGCACAAATTCTTATACCTTGAAGAAATATCTACCCTTTCACTATTTCTTATCATCATGCCTTGATAATCATAGACAACTCCCTCTTTTGCTTTTCTTGTCCACCTTTTCAAAATATATTGTTCGGGGAATAACTTTTGCATTTTCGTTTCTAACACTTTTAACGCATGTTTGCACAAGTATACCAACAAATTCAAACATTCTACATGTGCAAGAAATAGTACAATCTATGTCATCAAATAAAACCATACAATCTCGGGTAATCAAATTAGAACTTGAAGTATTTTGACTAATTTTGTATTTTGTCTCGATCCCTTTGATCTCAACAATCGAAATTTCCAAATCAAATATTTCACTTGCTTCTTTTACAAGCATTTTGAAAATTGCAGGTGTATATGTTATACACTCTTAAGAACTGTCCATTGTATATGCATATACTGAGAACTTTGGTTCATCCAATGATCTGCTTTCAACTCTTCATAACGTCGATTAGCTATTATATTTTCAAGCTTCTCAAAGAAAGACAACAAATCAACTCGACAATTGAGATGCTTCTTAATAACGTAGTTCGAACTTTCACTACGTTGTGTGGTACTCATGTCTGAGAAAATGTATTTCTTCCATATACTAAAGCCCACTTCTCTCTAGTTTTATATCTTTCCATCAACCACTTGTTATCATGTAATTCATATTCATTGATCATAGTGTTCCATGCAGACTCAAACTCTTGAGAATTATCATACTCATATACACACCTTTTAAAATCTATGACAAAGCTGTGAATTGTTCTTAAAAATATGATGAAGGTGCTCTCTGCATTTTGGAACATGTGCCAACCACAAAGACGATGACATGTGTCAGGTATGATAGCTGATATTGCATTTGCCATAGCAGCACGTTGATCTGTTAAGATGGTTTTTGGTTTTTTTCCACCCATTGCTTTTATAAAAATTTCAAATAACCATTGAAATGAGGATGCAGTCTCATCAAAGAGTAAGGCAACACCAAAAATTATGCATTGCTTATGGTGATTTGAACCAACAAATAAAGCCAATGGACGTTCCTCTTTGTTACTCTTAAACGTCGTGTCAAAACAAACAACATCGCCAAAATGATGGTAATCAACAACCATCATGGGATACGTCCAAAACATATTTGTAATCACTCATCCTGCGTCAAGTTGTATGGCATAAAAAATGAGGGATTTTCAACTTGCATATTTTGAAAATATCTCAATATGGCGGTATAACCTCTCCTTGTTTCAATGTATTTGTTCGCTTTGTTTGTAAATAATTTTTCAAATCTTCAGAAATAAAACCAACATTGTCTCGACCACCAGCTTGTCTGCTCATTAAGTCTAAGGTCATTTTTGGAGTGATCCCAGAACTAACAGCCATATCAATCTCTGTCTTTTGTGAAGTACTGATATGTCTATGTGATCTCAAAAAGTGTACTTTTCTTGGACTAACGACATTGTGATTATGATTTGGCTCGAATTTAAATATCTCATATTTTCCTTTAACCTCCACCAATCTAAGAGATAAAAGTGCCTTACAACCACATCTAGTTTCAGGTCTCTGAGTATGTGTGACTTCATCTCTTTTATCACTAATACGAAATCCTTCTCTAGAACAACAATAACTTACGTGTGTGATCACTCCATTATGCTTCTTTGTTCTACATTTCCTAATGCTAAATCCGTTTTCTCACTATATCTATGATAAAAATCTTTGGCATCATCAATCGTGTCAAATTCCATTCCAACTTTGGGAATAAACTCTACTTCTTTTTGTTCAATATCGCTTCTATCAAAATCAAGTTTTCTTGCAATTTCAGATGTAAATGTATCCTCGTTTGTGATTTCCATGATCGTATAAGTCTATAGAATGTAACAAAAATTCATAATAAGTGATATCAATCTCTAAAAAAAATATATAAACATAATAGCGTCTAATGGTAAAAACTACGTACCTTAAAGTGATGTAATGAACTGATTATGAAGCAACCAAAGGATTAAGAGGATTTGTACGTTCTCGTGACTTCAATCGTTTCTCTGCGAGTAGCGTCTAAGGACCGGCTGATCACGTTAGGTGGAGTTGACGAGAGATAGGAAGCGGAGAGGATGATAGAGAATAACGAAACTAAAAAAATTTCCCGTTTACTCTTCAGAAGGAACGATTCACTTTTTGTCGTTGCCTGCGTGAAGAACACAGCGGCGGCGGTGCGTAGGTCATCTGTATTTCATGGATTTTTTTTCTTCTGTGCGTTGCTCCAGTTTCCGAATCTCGCTCGCACGATCGATTTTTATCGATTTTTTTTATCTTGTGCGCCGGTTCTGTCCCGCGCGGCCACTTTCCGGTTCGTTATTTTTTTTAATCCTGTGCGCCGGGTCGGTTACCGGTTCCCACGCCCACGGCAAGCCGGTTTTTATCTCAGCAGGCCTGTTTCCGGCTGTGTCTCGCGCGGGCTGCCGGGATACGTGAGCGAATGGCATCACGATGTGCATCCGGGTGCACACCGTGGTGAACAGAGGATCCGGTCCCCGTCCACGGGGATGCAGTCGCAGGCAAAGGAGCTGCCTTTATAAAGTTATTTTCCTATTTTATTCCATACGAATGCTTCATTGAAGTTGAAATCTAAAGAACAATATTGATATTGGTGGATATTTGTATTACCTTCATGATTTCTTTGTACCGTATATTTCAAATTTGATATTAATATCAAAGATCTTGCAGTTCTCGGTGCCCGTTTTCAAAGTCAACAATGATTCAAGTGTTCGATACTGATGCCAAACATTTCGCAATGTACGGTTCGCTCCCTCATTCACGGTTTTCAAAAACACAAAATTCGTTAAAAAAAATTATGTACCGTACTCATTGTAATTTTATTTTTTTAAGAAAAAAATCCACTGTCCCTTGTTATCACATCCGTTCAACATTTTTATGTCACTGGCTTATTTGGGTTTTATTTTAACTAACTTCGTATACCAGAGGGGTGCATGATAATTTATTGTGCAAACGAACCAGCTACAGGCGGAGAAAGAGAGTAGGGTGAACTGTTCAATTATATAGCCTTGAGAATTTTAGATCAAACAATATGTTAGGATAATATTAGCCAGTCCTTTGGTATCTAGATAAATTTGAGAAAGATAAGAATAAACTAATCATCGTGGTTAACTCTATCTTTACTATGTTTGACTTGAGTTCAGATAGATTTAAGAGATAATATTATTCTATATTTGGTACGTTCACAATAAATTTAAAGATAGCTTTATTTTTTACTTTTATTTTTATAATCTTATTTTATTTCTCATAACATGTTCACAAAGATTTTTATAATAAACCTAAAATATAATTTAAAAATATAAATAAAAAATATATTTAAAGATATAAATTTGAAAATATAAATAATATAATTTTAAAATGCGACGGTGAAAATCTTATTCGAATTTTGTTTTTAAAAATTAATTAAAATTTAAAAATATTTCAATTAAATATCTTACAAAGTGATCTACATTTGTTTCGTATATATTTTCTTAAAAAAAATCTTCTATTTCATGTCAAACCACCATTTTAAATATCGAACGAATGTTAATCCTAGGCATTCATGACAAATAAGGTGCACAGAAGCTGGCCGAGCTTCGCTCGGTTGGCAACACCCTACGCCGGGTTCGTCTCCCGGCGGCTGCAAGCCGGGCGTCACATGGGGGCGACTTGTGGGGATTGAGAGGTCTCGATCCAGAGTCCGCTGCGTACAAAACTTGTGGGGCTCTGGCCGCTGAGTCATCTGTGTTTCAAAAAAAATTTAAAAATAATCAAGGTGCACAGAAAAAAAATGTTTTTTTCATAATATAAATCTACGAAAACCGAAATAGAATCTGGCGTCGTCGGGAGCCTCGGCGACGGCGACCGGGGCGACAACAGATTCAAGAATGCACTTGGGGATAGGGATGTCAATGGGTCGGATACTGGTCGAATAATAGTATTATCCGTATTCGTATCCTATAAAAAAAGAAGTATCCACTTACTATTCGTTAACTATCGGTAATGGGTGTATTCGCGAACCGCATTGTAATATCCGCTTAAAAACGGTTTACGGTCGGTTAACGGTCAATTAACGGATATATAAGCATTACTAGAAACTACCTAATATACACAAAAAATGTTAGCTTCCTTCTAACATGTATACTTAAATATCGTAGTAAGATAATACAGAGATATCATGTATACTAGCACCACGTAATAAATATTTGTCAAATAATGTGCCTTTGCAACAAAAGTAGGGAATGAACTTGACCTATGATCCAAGATAACTAAGTAACATAGACAATTGCATACAATGGCCCACATCTGTCAAGTTCATGAGAATGTTCCAAGACGAGAGCGAAAGAGGGGTGACAGTGCTGCAGGTGAACCAGAGGAGAGAGAGAGTTGGGAGCCTCGCAGGCACCACGCGGACGCGGACGTCGCTAGGCGCAACAATGCAGCCGAAGTCACATCGGCCACCTAAAACCAACAGGTCCATGACGTAGCCGCCGCCACGCGTCAGGTGAAGGTGCAATGATTCAACAGGTAGGGCGTCGGGCAAGGAAGAAGGAACAGACAGAAGTTGAAAAGTCGATTTCGGAGATTCTCACAAATTAATTTTAGGATTTTTGAGATTGACATATTTCTTGAACGTTAGATGTTGATATATTTTCAACCGTTGGATCAAGCTTTACTTAACGGGTTCGAAAACGGTTTATCGGGTTCGGTTCATACTGTATCCGTGACCGTATCCGTTAAAAAGACGGATAATAGGTAAACGGCTAAGGATACCCTATTCGGAAATTTTTGATGATCCTTTAACCGTCCATTAAGTTAACAAACGGTCGGATAATCAGATAATCCGCTACCATTGACATCCCTACTTGGGACGCCAGTGGGAACAGCGACGCCGGCGAGGACAGCGAGCTCCGCTGATCCGCCATGGGAGGACGGAGGCCCATCGAAAATGTGGCCGCACTCTGCAGGCCGAGCTTGTCGTCGGTGGTGGCGGGCGGCACCAACGGGGCATGCTGTGTTTGGCCCGGCTGTGCTGGTATGGGGGCAGTCGGGGCTCTCTAGGCAGCGCACGAAGGTAGAGATCGGCGACTCGAGGTTACCGGCCAAGGGGACGCTCCTGGTAGGCGTCGGCGGCGTCGACTGAGACAAGGGTACGTCGGGCAAATACCCACTCTTCACTCCTCTTGTCTCTTCGGCATTTCTCCGAGCATGTGCCGTTGAGGGGACTGGTTCTCTTCGTCCGATTGCTGCATCCTGGAAGAAGCGGGTGACGATGCCGACGGACGCAAACGCTCCACGGCGTCGCCAGCCAAATCATCCACCTCCGCCATCGCCCGGCCTCCGGTGTCGCCGCAGCGCCCGGCCATCGGATCTGCTCCTCCGACGGCAAGGCATTGGAGAAGGGAAACCAAACAAATAGATGAGAATGTAAATTTAACGAGGTTTTTGGTTGGCCGGTAAAATGAAATTTTATTACAATTTTTTTTTTTGGCTTGTGTAACAGAATTTTTTAAAAAAGATATTTGAGAACTATTATAGATTTATGTTTTTAAGTAAATTCATTTTCGAGACAACAAATGTTTTATCTCTTCTTTTCTATATCGCGATCTTTTACCTTGTGTGGTCATACATGGTATTTACTTTTTTCTACCGTATCTCTCCAGATATGACAATTTTACGTTATTGGCAATCTCATACTTTGCATAAATATAATTTTTTAACAAAAAATTGTATAAAAATTTATTATGCACCCAAACACTATATTAGTTGTGTCGGGCTATGCATCAATTAAATAACTCGGCCTTAACAATAAATATTTTCCCCGTTCCTTTCGCATAACCATAAAAATATATGAAAATTACTTCACGCTTATTTTCGTGTTACTATCTAACCGCTTCTTTGGTACAAAATGTATTTGTGTGTGAGAGAAAGCTAAAAATAAAATGACTAAAACTCCAATATCATGATGTATGGCGAGGTATGATAAGAATTGTAACGGTAAAGTCCGTCGATTTTTTTGTCCAAGAAAATATTTTATAAGTGTAACATATTTTTATTATGGTATATATATATATTGTATACGTAATGACTTGTTTGGTTAGAGTTTCAGAATTAATATTATATCAATATTTATATTGAGTTTTTAAAATTTAGTCTATCGCTATCAAACTTTATATAAATTTACATCTGTATCGCACAACGTGTTTTGTTTTCCTTATCGATTTCAAAATTATTATTATTAGTAAAAAAATTTAGTGATTAATATGAATATTATTTTTTAAAATCGATAATAATAAATATGTCTCGTAGTGTCGTCAACACGGCCTGAAGGTTTCTGTTTGGCAATTTGTTGAAGTCCTCTTGGTTGAAGGAGTTTCTTTCGGAAGATACTATGGTTGGAAGGTCTTCTTGTCGATCGAAGCAAAAATTGTTTGGTTATAATTAAAAAGAAGAAGACCTTCTAATGTTCTAGTCGCCATGCTTGTGGTGATCCTGCATGCAAGGGATCGTGGTGGAGCTCTCCTGGTGGTGGAGCAATGCTTCCGTGCGTCCTCAATGGGGCTATCATCGTTGTCGGGGATACTTCGCGAGGAGCAAGGTCGCAGGGGGAAAGGGGGCTTGCGGGTGGAGGTTGTGCTCGCGGGGGGAGGTCGTGCTCAGAGAGGCTTCGCGAGGAGAGGGGGCGCTCGCAGGGGGAGGTTGTGCTCGCGGGAAGAGGTTGTGCTCAGGGAGGCTTCACGAGGAGAGGGGGAGCTCGCAGGGGGAGGTCGTGCTTGGGGAGGCTTTGTGAGCAGAGGGTTGCAGTAGCCAACAGAGGAGAGGATACAGTGACACGGGAGCGCTTTTCCGTTATCGAATGAGAAAATTTTTCTTTCTAACTTCTATCTTCGGTCAAGAGGAGAAGTAGAGAGAAGAATGTAATCAAAGGGTATCATAAAAATAGGAAGTACTTCAAAAGGAAGGAGAAGTAGAAAAAAAATCCTTCTAAACAGTTCCCAACCGGACCCATGATATCCATCCTTCAAAATAGTCATGGGTTCAAGGGCTGTTACGCCCAGCCGTCCCATGGGGGAGGGTATCGATAGGGATCGATACCTCGTCGCCGCGGTGCGCTCCGCGGAGCTCGGCCATTTGGGCCGGATGACCAAAAAAGTCATTACAAATTTATTTTTGTAGTCATTTCATTACCGAACAAGTAAAGAAGGGAGATTCACCTTTTTTTATCTTGTGATCATTCACCTTTTTGTTGACTCCCACTCCTTTTTATTGTGTATTTTCGCTATAAGATTGCAACATAGCCCAATATAGTCAAATATATTAATTTGTCATGTTTGGAGGTATAGGATAAAAAGGAGTGCAGCTATCTTAATTTCTATTTTGATGTATTTTTTATTGCGAAAACTTATCACAAATTCTTGTTGAACAAAATACCCAATAAAAAATTTATATTTGACTCAATGGTTCCTGTTGTCATAAGAATTGCCAAGAGTGGACCTCTTTTTGGTCAAAAGGTGTCTGGTTATATCATAATTCGAGTATTTGTTATATTTTTTCAACAGAGTCCCTTAGAAGTATTTTAACAATAAGTATTAATATATATTTTAAAAAACATTCGAAAATTAGATTTTTTTATTTTCTCTATGCTCCCCATTGATTATACATAGTCTCCACTCTTGTTGTCCTCTAGTATCTCACCCAACATGTTAATTTTTTGTATCAAGTTATTTGTCGGTTAACTATAGCCCAGTTGATATCTCCCCTCATTTGGGTGTGTGGGGAGTTGAGATCGAGGGCCGCTTGAGTTCGACTTCCTCCCGGGAGAGAAAAGTACTGATGGGGATCGAGCAGTGGGACTCGATCTCTTGTTGTAACCCGACGCAATGTGGAGTTTGACCGTTCGTTCAAGTGACCAAAAAAATTTATCATATTTTTTAATATAAAAAGTTAAAAACTATGAAATACGTGGAGAATAATGTGCAGGCAAACATTTCATTGATTATCCAGTCTAGGTGCGGTAGAAATTTCAGAAAATATTTCCCTAAATAAGAATATTTGGCGGTGTTTAATTCAACCAACTTTTTGTATCATACAATAGTCTAAAATCTCCTTCAATATATATATTGTTCTTTTTTATATTTATTCATATTGTATATTTTTTATTCATTAGAGTTAATAATATATTTAATAATAAAAAATAAAACTTTAATTAATTAAAATCAAATTAAGAATTTGGAATTAAATAGTTACTATTGATAATACTAGTCTAAATTTTATGTAATTATTTTATATTAATTTTTTTTTGTGTTATTTACATATTTATAAATAATAAAATTTACATCATATAGTACTATATAGTTGTTTGATACGTTATTTAAATAAGTTATAAATTTATATTTAAAGACATGATAAAATTTTTAATTTGAATTCTATTAATGTGACTTGCGGACTAGTTTAATTCGATGTCTACATATACGGATGCGGATACGAATACGGATACGGATAGTGTCGTTATCCTTCCGTATCCGAACTCGTTGACATCTCCGCTCGCCCGCTATCCCGCGGACTCTCCACGCATGTCCGATTTCACTCCTCCAGCTCCACCAGGTGCAGCCTCCGCTCTCCAGCCCTAGAGGGCCGTCGAGTGCGTTGGTCTCTTCCCTCCTCGGCGTGCGAAGCTCCCACCTCCGGATCGTTCTGCATGCGCAAACCATGGTAATCTCATTTCTCTGCACCTTTCGTCGTTCCAACTTTACCTGTTTCGCTCCGGTGCGCTACATATGGCGATCCTCCCCGTGCAACTGTGAATTTCTCGGCACCGTCTCTCAAAGCGTTCAGGTCTGATGAAGTGAGAGGTGGGTGGGTGGATTTCGCAGTTTGCTTTTAGGTTTACCGTTGCTGCTGGGGTTTTGGGTTTGATTGAATTTAACGCGCGATCCCTTTTTTTTATTTCTGGTGGAGAATGCCGCGAAATGGTTAGTGCCGAGAAGTAGACGATCTTCAACATGCGCACCTTAATATGTAATCGTGATTTTAAAAAATAGTTTATGAATCCTTGCATAAGTCTGCACCCTAAATCTATCATCAGCTTGCATCAAAAGGACTTCCCTTATCGTTGTCCTGAAAATGCACATCCGCAACTGCGATTTCAACTTCCTCACTTCTCTGGTCCAGCAGTCGTCCAAATCATCCAAGCACGCAGCATCAAAACTCAATGACGCCAACATAATTAAGGTGGCGCTGCCATTTTACACCTGTCGTGGAGGCTGCAGGTATGACCAGACCTGCGACAAACATAAATGGCTCCATTGGCAATGGGTACACTCACTGCCTTCCATAGTTGTCAAGGCGGCCAAGGCGACATAGTACCGCCTTGGCGATAAGGCGAGGCATTAGGCGACGCCTTGTTTTATATAGTAAAATGGATAAAATAGCAAAGATATATGTAAAAAATGATGCAAAATAATTTTGACACCATGCAAATCAATTAATAATGTGGGAAGTGCAGTTACATACACTAAATAACTTGACACATTAGTTGATTTTACTATTTAAATTATATCATCTATTAGTAAACACTTAAGAAATCATTTAAGCCTAACTATTATTTTATCAAAATGTTAATTTATAGTCAAATTAACTATTAAAACTACTTAATTTTACTCTACAACAACTTAAGTATGTGATATTGACACTTAATTAGCATTATTTATTATTAAAATATATAAAATAGTTATTTAAGGCAATGGGCGCCTAGGTGCCCATCGCCTTGCCCCCTCTGGGGGCGCCTTGTCGCCTAGGTGACGCCTTGAAAACACTGCCGCCTTCCAAGGTTCACATATGCCCAAAGGGCAAAGGCTGCTCTGCAGATAAAAGTAGCCCTATCAACACCAACAAGTGAGGATACCACTGGCATGTCTGTTTCCTTGTTAGAATCATCAGGCCATTAGGAACTCTACTCTTCCATACCATTTCCGCCGTTCATCCTTCATTGCAACTAGCAAGTATCTATCATCTTTTTTGCACCAGGCAAGCATGTTTGAACTGAATTTATTTTTAGTTTCACCTACATCCACTGTCGGTTAATGTTCTATTTCCAAAGCTATGGCTTATTCTTTTGACGCAGAGTTTTATGTTTAAATGTTAGGAATGGGATACTTTATTTTTAAGATGAAGGATTAGTTGCTGTCTTAGGGTATTAGGTAAGCTGGTATAATAGGAATCAACTTCATGAGTTGTATGAACCAGCCTAATTATTTCACTGTTTTTAGTTGATCTTTTATGATCTAATGTTGGTTACTTAGGTGAGAATATATTTCAGAATGTAATTCACAGGCAGGGATGTTCAACAGAGTCACAAATTGAAATGGGATTCACATGGAGTAAGGTTGGAATTAGTTTTCCCAGTTGTCTTTTTTAGTTGTCAGTTTATGAGGAATTTTGTTTTTCCGGGGACATATGTCTGTCTATTTAAGACTAGGCTTCACCTAGTCTCATTTTTAATCCTCCTCTTCAGGGATTAGAGATCATTACATCGACCCAAATCTCAATCTTTTTAAGAACTGTTGTTGTTTTGATGGTGACATTTCTATCTTGATTTGCGGCCAAGAAACTGTGGAAGCTATGGTCTTCTGTAGAACATAAATTGGGAAACAAAGTTTAAAGTATTGTGTGCATTCTATGTACTAAAATCTGGAGAGGTCTTTCAGTAGATGTGTGACCTCTCAGACTACAAATGGCTAAATAAATTCATAGGCATGATATTCTGTAAAAGAGGGTACCTTTGCCCTGCCTATAAGTGCAGACTTTTTGGTCACTGTGCCAATTTGATTTATCTGGATGCTTTCTAGTATATAAGTATATTATCTAACATTACATGGAAACCATGGTATGTGGAGTATTTAGGAGGAAGATAATGACAGCTTATCCAAATTATGCAAAAGAGTAAACATAAATTTAAAACTTTTGCTTCTTGCAGGTGATCTGAATAAAAGTGCACTGAATCCTTCTGGGTTCCCTTGTAGGTGTGCATCTTTCACCTTTTAGTGGACTGGTGGGATACGAACGTCCTTTTTTTGATTAAGGAGAGGCAACACCTTGAAAGTTAGAACAGTTGCCTTTCATTTCTTCCTCTCTTTCTCCTTGCATCGACGTGGGTAATAAGTAACCTGCAAGCAATTTCTTTTCCTTGGATTTTTCTGATTTTCTTGCTACAATATATTTAGGTAAGTATTTTCTTGCAATTTTTGCTCTCGTGTTGTGTGGTTTAGCTGTTTCGTGTGTCTTTATCTTATGTTTTTTTCCTATTTTGTTGCTATTTTTTGTGCTTCTTTTGTGTATACACACATGCAGGTGTTTTCTGATTTTTGCTTCTTTTATCTTGATTGATCTTTCTTATGTTCTTTATATTTTTCTAAAATTCAGATACATTCAATTTTGTAAGAAAATTTGCTATTTACTATGTAGAGAAAAGAAACTAAATGGTTACCATTTTTTATCATAATATAAATGCTGTATTTCACTTGTATTTTTGAAAAATTGAAAGTAAATGCCACATGTATGCTTTCTTTCTTATGTTGCAGTTTGTCATCATACGACTTGCAGAATTTAATATTTCTGAGAAGCATATTATATTGGTCTCATCAGCTTCTCAGAAGCTCAACATTACTCCTTAAGCTATGCCAGCTGTACAGAAGCTGTACGATATTTGTAAAACATCTTTCTCTACTAGTGGACCAATATCTGAAGAAGCTCTTGAAAAAGTTCGTGCTGCTTTAGGTGAGGCATTTCTGGCTTTTAAGTTATACGGCATTTCCTTTCATCAAGTATGACAAACACAGAAATCATTACAGAACATGCTGCTTCAGTTATTACTTGTTTCTATGAATTTATGTACCACTGGCATACTATATTTGGGGTTATCATATTTTCACCTGAATCAGTGACAGTGATTTCTTCTTTGTTATCTATACAAGAGTGATATTGATGGGAAATTAGGTAGGCAGCCTTTAAAATTTAGAGATATGTTTTTAAATATTTGTTTTGAAATGTCAAATTGTAATGGCACTCTGTATAAAGGGTCTTGATGTACTCTGAAGAAGGAATGATGCGTTGAAATTTTTGGAGCCAAGTTTTTGCATTCGGTCCTGTAGGGGTTTGGCCATGGGTTTTCCCTTTTCCATACCCTCTCTGCCAAGGAAGCCATTCCTTCTTCACCTTCTGGCCGAGAGTTTTCTCCATCTATTTCCATCTGTCAGCCTCCAAGCCATTATTCTTCTTTCACCCTTCCCAATTCTCCTACTCTCTGCTCTTATTCAATCTTTTTCCTCTGCTCAGTCATCCAACATCAGCACCACACCAAGTCAGCAACAGAAGTTTGTTTTCATTGTCAGCAACAGAGTCCAACTTTTGCAACATCCGGCGATCCTATTTGTGTTGTCTCCAGTATTATCGGTGACAACTCCTGAAGAGCATGTTCTCTAGAAGCATTGACGTCTTCTACAACCTCTGTGATCCATTAAGGATGCAACACCACATCATTCTCCTACAGAAGCAGCATTTGGCGATCCTCGGATTTCTCCGACTTCCGCCCGATGAAACCCCCCTTCTGGCTACCTCTAGGTCTGTCGGGATCCCACCATTGTTGACATCAGGCTATGCCACACCTCCTTCCAGTTACCTCTGGATCCACCGAAACACATCCAACCATTCTGTCAATCACCTGTTTCTTTCTCCTGTTTTCTGTCAAGACAAAGAAGCACATTTGAACTCCATGAAGCTACAGTAGACACCCAATTTTCTCTTTTCTGACTTCTCATGTTCTCATGTGCGGACAAGTCACTTCTGACATGGTTGATCTTCCAACCCATCCAACACTGTGCAACACAGCTGACCCCTTGAGCTGGCCCTGATGGTTTGACTCTCCTTGACTTGGCCCGGTTTAGCTGGGTCAACCAGCTCAAGCCTCTATCCAGGTTTAAGGCTGGTTTGGCCTGATTTAACCAGGTTCAGGGCCGAGTCAAGCCAGTTCAACCTGGTTTAGCCAGTCTAGGCCTGGTTCAGACTGGTTTGACTTGGTTTACATGAGTCAAATTTCAGCCAAAATGGCTTAGTTTTACATGTTTCTGGCATTATATTTTGGTCTCTAGTGTTTTTCTCTCACATCAATTTGCTTTCAATGTTTGAGATCGGCTTATTTCTATGAGTCAATTCTTGGATCATTCAATTAATGTCGGTGCCTAAAGCATAAATAGCGATGGCATTCAAGCTGTGGTATTTGAAACCTGACAAGTTTTCTGCAAGTAAGGGAGTTTGGTGGAAAATTATATAGGTGTCATTTAAGTTTTAGTTTTTTAGTTATTAGGGATATGTTTGCAAATATTTTGTTTCAAAGAGTCAGATTGTAATGGCTCTTTCCATATAAGGGCCCAGCCTTGACGTAATTCCAAAGAGGGAATGAAATGTTGAAATTTTTGGATTCTATTTAAGTTTTGGTGTTTAGCTCTATAGGGGCTTGACCCCGGTTATTTCTTTGTCCACTCCCTCGTTTAGTCTGGAGGTTATTTCTTCTTCACCATCTGGTTGAGAGCCTTCTTCACCTATCTCCACTCGTTGGCCTTCGAGTCATTCTTTCTCCGCCATTCTTCCCAATTCTCCTGTTCTTTGCTCATCTTTGATCTTCCTTGTCAGCTCAGTCATTTAACATTGTCACCTCACTGTCGGACCAAAAAAATCTCTCAAAAAAGAAGAGAGAGAGAGAGAGAGAGAGCAGAAGAAGGGGGACCAGCCGCGGCTCCCTCTACCATCGTCGCCGGCATCCTCCGCTGCCGTTGGAGAAACCAATGGGAGCTACTGCCGTCGCCGGAAGGAGCTCCTCCCGCAGCCGTCGTCGTCGCCGCCGTTGCCGGAGCCCGCCGTCGCCGTCGCCATCGCCGGAGCCCGCCGGAGTCGTTGCCGCTACCGCCGGGATCCGCCATCGCCGGAAGGAGCGCCGCGAAGAGGAAACCCTCGCCGGCTTCCGTCTCCGGTCGGGGAGAGAGTGATCGGGGGGGGGGGAGGCAGCGGTTCGCGGTCAACCGCGGTCAGCAGAAAAAAAAAAAGAAAAAAAAAAGCAAACGACCGCCCGAGTGGGCGGTCGTGGGCCACGCGCGCGCCCACACGCGGGCAGCCGTGGCTTCAGTCTACCGGGGGGTGAACTTACCCCCCCCGGTTTGACTTTGGTCAAACAGGGCCATAAAAGCTCAAAAAAAGGGGGGGGGGAATGGGGGTAACTCCACCCCACTCCGGTCACCCCCCCCACTAACTCGAAAATGGGTTTAGTGGGGTCTTCCAAATGACCCTTTTGCCCCTCCAAAAACCCCTATAAATACCCCCCAAGTGCCATACGTACATGGGGTTGGATAATGCGCGAGAAAGGAGAGAGTTGAGAAGAGAGAGAAACTCGAGTTCTCACCCTGTAAGGTAAGAAATACCTTGGTTTTCAGGCTACCTTTCCATAAAAGGGGCCGGTTTTTGCGCTACCTTTCCGTAAAAGGGGCCGATTTTGCGCTACCTTTCCATAAAAGGGGCCCAAAATAGTAAACTATTTTGGATAGAAAATAGCCAACCCAACTCCGGTCTACCGAAATGCCGCCGAAATTAAGTGGTTTTCGCTACCTTTCCATCAAAAGGGGCCCAAAGTAGCTTGCTATTTTCGATACAAATAGAAAACCCAAATCGGTAAAGCCGAAATGCCTACCAAAACCGAACGGGAATTCAACACGAAACCCAAATCGGTAAAACCGAAATGCTACCAAACCGAACGGGAATTCAAGATGAAAACCCAAATCGTCCAAACCGAATGCGCCTGGCCAAACCGAACGGGAATTCAAATCGAAAACCCAAATCGGTCAAACCGAAATGCCGGTCAAACCGAACGGGAAATCAAGGTGAAAACCCAAGTCGGTAAAGCCGAAGTGCCGGTCAAACCGAACGGGAATTCAAAGTGAAAACCCAAATCGGTCAAACCGAAATGCCGGTCAAACCGAACGGGAATTCAGATGAAAACCCAAATCGGTCAAACTGAAATGCCGGTCAAACCGAACGGGAATTCAAATAGAAAACCTAAGTCGGTCAAACCGAAATGCCGATCAAACCGAACGGGAATTCAAGATGAAAACCCAAATCGGTCAAACCGAAATGCCGGTCAAACCGAACGGGAATTCAAATCGAAAACCCAAATCGGTAAAACCGAAATGCCGGTCAAACCGAACGGGAATTCTAAATGAAAACCCAAATCGGTCAAACCGAAATGCCGGTCAAACCGAACGGGAATTCAAAAAGGAAACCCAAATCGGTCAAGCCGAAATGCCGGCCAAACCGAACGGGAATTCAAATAGAAAACCCAAATCGGTCAAACCGAAATGCCGGTCAAACCGAACGGGAATTCTAAAAGAAAACCCAAATCGGTCAAGACGAAATGCCGGCCAAACCGAACGGGAATTCAAATCGAAAACCCAAATCGGTCAAGCCGAAATGCCGGTCAAACCGAACGGGAAATCAAGATGAAACAAACCGAACGGGAATTCAAATCGAAAACCCAAATCGGTCAAACCGAAATGCCGGTCAAACCGAACGGGAAATCAAGGTGAAATCCCAAATCGGTAAAACCGAAATGCCGGTCAAACCGAACGGGAATTCAAATCGAAAACCCAAATCGGTCAAACCGAAATACCGGTCAAACCGAACGGGAATTCAAATCGAAAACCCAAATCGGTCAAACCGAAATGCCGGTCAAACCGAACGGGAAATCAAGGTGAAAACCCAAATCGGTCAAACCGAAATGTCAAGAACCCGAACAAGCTCCGTAAATGCCGCATATCAAATGCAATTAAGCCATTCCCCGGACACATGAAGACAATCAAGTTCGCAGTAAAGCCAAAATACCGAAAAGGCCGAAACTCAGACGTAGAAAGTCAAATGTAAGCAAAGACCGAACAAGCTCCAAAAATGCCGCATATCAAATGCAATCAAGCCATTCTTGGACACATGAAGACAATCTGGTTCGGTAATGTCAAAATGCCGAAAAGGCCGAAACCCAGATCGGTAAAGCCGAAATGTCGGCAAAACCGAAGAAACTCCAGAAATGATGCATATCAAATGCAATCAAGTCATTCTCGGATATACGAAGAAAATTTGGTTCAGTAAAATTGAAATACCGGCAAAGCCGAAACCCAAATCGGTAAAGCCGAAGTGCTGGCCAAAGCGAACAAACTTTGACATGTGTGGAGGATCGAGGGCTCGAATGCCCCCTCTTTTATTGTACTTCCATGTGCTCAAGTCGTCATGAATTAAATTCAAGTTCGATTGACTCGATGTGTCATCCAAAGGTGACATCTAATCCCCATGGACTTTGAGAGGTGGATAAAAATTAAATAAGTCATTGAAATAATAATTTCTAAACTTGATCAAATAATCAAATTTGATTAAATACAAATTCCATCTCATAAGGCCATGAGGATATGTCTTCCAACTTTCTTTACGTGGATGAATGACTTCCGATCAATATGTTGCTGTGACGGTCAATCAAGGGTATTCGAGTGTTTGCTCGATGTAATTAACACCGGAATATCGCAAGTCCGGTGGAGAGAGGTCAAAATTTATTTTCAAAGAACTCAGATAACCTCACAAATTAAATTGTGGTTCAGATCATCTAAGTGGTGGGTGATACCCATATCGACACTTAGCAAATCTGTGGAACCATTGGTGTTCCTATAAAATAATACCACATCAAATTAGCTAATACTCCTATGAATACCACATATTTTCATAGTAGTCAATGCTAGCCTAAAAGCAAAAAGAATTTTCTACACCAAAAAGACAGAGGAAATTCGAGGTTCCAACACTCACCAAGTCAGCAATAGAAGTTTATCTGCATCGTTAGCAATCAAAGTCCAACTTCTGCAACATCATGGATGCAACATCTAAAGGACATGTGTTAGATCCATGTTGTTTTCCTACAGCAGCAGCCTTTGGACGATCCTTGATCTTCTTTGACTTCCTCCTGATGGCACTCCTCTTTCTGGCTACCTCCGTATCCATCAGGATTCCACCAGTGTCAATATCGCACCACGCCACTCCTTATGGCTACTCTAGATCCACCAAAGCACATACAACCCTTCCGTTTATCTCAGAGCCACCACCATCGTCCTGGCCACCCATCCCGCCACACTCGCTGCTCCTCCGCGATCGAAGCTTTGCATTGCTTCCGTCTTCCCTCCTGTCAATCACCCCTATATCTTTTCCCTGTTTTCTGCCAAGATGAAGAAGCGCACTTAGACTTCATGAAGCTACAATAAATACCCGACTTTCTGCTATTTTGTCTTTTTTCTGACTTCTCACGGGCACCCAAGACACCTCTGACACAGTCGATCCTTCAACCCATCTGATGCGGTGTGGCACAGTGCAGCCAGGTGACCCTTTGATCAAGCCCCGTTAATTCGGCTCTCCTTGAACCGGACTGGTTTAACCAGGTCTACCGGCTCAAGCCTGGCCCAGCCAAGTTCAAACCCCATTCAAACCGGTTTAAGGATGGTTCGGCCTGATTTAACCTCGCCGAGTCAAGCTGGTTCTACCTGGTTTAACCGATCTAGCCTGATTCAGACTGATTTAACTTGGTTTAAACCTGTTTAAGTCTGGTTCAATCTGTTTTAGTCAATTTTGCTTAATTTTACATGTTTCCAATGTTATATTTGGTTTCTACTGCTTTTGTCCCGCATTAGATATCACCAACTCCTAGAAAAAAGAAGGGTTGAACTGTTGCAGCCAATCAGAATTTTCTCAGGATTAATCAAGGAATGAAACCCTCAACCTCCCCTTGGAGAGATGAGATCTTGTCAGATTCTTGCGATATCAGGGCGAGGCAGATGTTGGAGGGGTGGAGGGATGCATGGAGGTGTGCTCCCATGGTCCATGGATCGTGGGATTAGAATCGGGGCCCAAATCATTGGGTCCCGATCCAATCCAGATCGGAATTGGTTTGACGATCATGACCAATTTTTTGGGAGAAAAACCGATATAAAATTAGTTTGGACCAGTCCTTAAGAAAATTCTAAAAAAACTGTAAAATAAGGAGCTAGATCGGATTCCGATCCTATCTAACTATTTTGGGGCCAATGTCGGCTCCAAAATAGGGCCGAAATGGCCACTGCGGGGGCAGCTTGCCACCGCGGCATCTTTCCCGCATGCGGATCTCCAATATTGGGTTCGATGGACCCTATATGTCAAACTGTTATTGGAGGAGTCACTACATCCAAGCCTTACCGGGTCTGTGGACCTGATATTTAGGGGTGCAAACGAGCCGAGTCGAGCCGAGTAGTATGGTGTTCAAGCTCGGCTCGTTTATTTTACACGAGTTCGAGTTCGAGCTCGAGTTTTAACGAGTATGTGGAACCCTTGTTCAAGTTTGGTTCGTTTATTAATCGAGCCGAGTCGAGCTCGATCTCGAGTAGTAGTTAGACTAAAATTCAATTTATATTCAAACTTAAGCTATATACAAACTGATGCGGGACGGGACCATGATTTCAGATAAACCGGAAAGATATCACCCAAACAGATATAAAATGCCAAACAGAAAATGACAGCAGACTGAAATCAGTAAATATAACCAGGAACCAGCAGTCTGATATGAAACAGCAGGTAACAGACCCGAAATGAACAGGTTTTCCAACAATACAGCAGGCCAGCAGTTTAAACCGAACAGAATATGCAAATTATCATCATGACAGTGTCAACCAGAACAGGGAGGTTATATCAATAGCACAGTCCTCTTAAAAATGATAATCATAACAACAATCAGGACAGCAGTTGAAAAGAGGGACGTGGCTCAGATTATGATCATCACAGCCAAATGAACTGCACCTTGCTTGATTTTCCAGCAATGATATCGATTTCCAGCAATAGGGACAGCAGTCAAAATTTTAGGCTCAGATAATGGCTCCTCACAGTCTTGGAATCAGGAGACCAGATTTAAAGAGATTTCTGTCCCAGGTGAGAAACCAGCTCACAACCGGCAACTCAAGTAGCTACCCAGGCGTTTGGGAACTCACTGGTCCTCATCACATTCCATTCCAAAAAAATGTAGGCGGATACCTTATCCTATCCGCCAAATCTCTATGGCTATTTATTATTGACAGAACTGAATGCTTCTAATGAAAACCAAAACTGTTGTAAATCAATTGACTGACAGTTGAAACTAACAAATTCCCAAAGAATCCGGTTCTCAGCTAAGCGTGACTGGATGTGGACCAGTCTTGGTCAAACCATTTCTCAAGCAATATCCATTTATCAGAAAAACCAACAGAATATAAGTCCTTCAGCGGTAAACAGACTGAAACTTATTCTTGACTGGAGTTGGACCAGTCTAGACCACTTCAATAATCCAGAAAATCAGTATCAACAACTGACAACATTACGAATGCACGAACACAGGCTACCGAACAGCAATTTCAGTTTCAGGTTGATCAGCAGAATGAACATAATAGAATCAGACTGGAATAAAGGACCAGTCGATATGTGTTCAAAGTAATCAGAACTCAAAGTAGCAGTGAAGTAAGAATTCCAGATCCGGCGATTAGCTGAACTAGGACTAATAACAGACCAACTCTTCAACCGAACAACAGCCACAAGATAGACTAGGTGTGATCAGTCTCGGGGTGCAATCGAACTAGTAAGATCTCTTGAAGAAACAGTAAGAACGGGCAGACAGAACCATTGGAGAAACAGAAACGTAACAACTACAAAATGGAGATCAATATCAACGAAGTTCAAGCTCTGTGTAATAGTATAGCCGCACATTAAGAACTGAAGTAGCTGTATGGAGCTAAGTCAGATCTGTCATTTACCATAGACGACCTCAAATACTAAGACCAAAATAATATCTGTTTCTCAAATCCAGCAGCGTGGACTCCTCGGAACCAAAAGGCATTCACAAGAATAGTAATGTTCTAGTCACATTTGCAGCTACGGAAACTAGAGATCCAAAGAGGAGAGATCTCATTCGTCACTGGCAGATAGCCTCAGAGTTCTAGAAGTATATCAACATCTGCGGACGGTCATTCAACAACACCGACTGACAATAGGCAACAAACGAGCTCCATGACCCGTAGGTATGAGGAGGATGGCTACCAATATTGTCTATCAAAGATCCGCACAAGAATGAACAGGAAGGAATAGCTAGAAGACTGAAAGAGGTTCGAGTGAACCAAATCCGAATGAAAATGTGTCAAAAACAAACTATCTTCAAAGAAAAGGGAAAATATAGAATAGCGAACTATCTCAAACCACAGAGGATGAGAAGACCTCCGTAGAAATCAGATTAGCAAGTCTCCGAAGTGAGATTCAAGGCAGATCACTAGATCAGAGGAGAATGAGTCGATCTCGCCAAAACACCTCATCACTGGAAGAGAAAACTGAGAGGAAGACGAGCGCGTTTGAGCACCGGCCGAAGTAACAGAGCACAGATCGGCTAACCATTATAGTTGTCCACGGATGAGGAAGGGAAAACTGGAGAAAAAGAACCCCGAGCTAGGGCTCCGCTGGAGGAAAAACAGATCCGCCACCGAGGAAGAAGATCCGCCGAAGAGAACTGGAGAAAAAACGAACCCCGAGCTAGGGCTCTACGGGAGGGAGACAGCTCCACCACCGGAAGAAGGAGAAGATCCACCACCAGGAGGAAGGAGCTCCGTCGCCGGAAGAAATGTCGCGACCAGCCGTCGCCAGAGAGGCCCCGCAAGCCAGCCGCTCGCGAGTGAAAGTGAACGGGAGAGAGAAAAACCCTTACGGGTTTAAGAGCACACAGGGAAGGGTAAATCCGGAACGAGAACTTTCAACGGGAGCTTTTCTATTCAATGTATCATATCCTCTTTACAAAGGGGCCCGGTCCTATTTATAGGGCCGAACAGCATATCTCCAATTAAAATGTAAAATAAATTCATTTTAAAGCTAGAAATTTGAAACTAATGACTCTAAAATGCCTAAAATAATGGAAAAAGACTAGACATCTTAGAAAAAAATTCTAAAACTTAGAAAATTATTCAAATGGACCTAAAATCAATCTAAAAATCAAAATTTACATGAAATTGAATTCTAATAATCGGTTCTTGCATCCCGATTCAATTTTTAACATGAATCGGTTCTTGTCCCTCGATTTGATTCCCATCACAAACTCCTTTATAAAGTCAAAATCAATGAAAAGTCATTTGTGAAACTTTAGACTTAACTCATTTATGAAACTCAATCTAAGTTTAAACTCAAATTTTGAATTATTTAATATATTTAAGTGACAATATATAAATATTAATACTTAAAATTTGCTTTTTAAAAATAAATATATAATATAATATTTAATCGAGCTGCTCGCGAGCTTATCGAGCCGAGCAGGAGTTTGTTCAAGCTCGGCTCGTTTAATGAGTCGAGTTTTATTTTTTGTTCAAGCTTGTTCATTTAACATAATAAACGAGCCGAGTCAAGTTTTTATTGAGCCGAGCTTCGAGCTACTTGTCGAGCGTATTGGTTCGTTTGCACCCCTACTGATATTGGAGGAAGTCAATGGATCCAAGGACCCGATAAGCTTAGGGGGGGGGAGAAGGCCGTAGCTGCCGGTTTGGGTACCGAACCAGCTTTAAACCAACTGAACTGGGCTGAGCTAGTTCCAAACCGGTGCGAATTGGGCTTGAACTCTGTCGAACCGGGTATGGACCTGGTCTGATCGGCTCGGCTGGCCGGGCTGAGTGACCTGGTGCCGATTTGGGCCGGCAAAACTTACCCCTCATGGGGGGGGGTCGTGGCCACCCTTGGTTCACCTTTGGGGGAGTCGTGGCGAGGTGGCCATGCACCACGAGCCTCAGTGGGAGACATCTTCAGCCCCCGACCGCATGAGGGTTTTGGTCAAGGGGTTGTCTTTGCATCACTGCGGCATCTTTGCGGGGGGGGAGCCGAAGAGGGGGGGTTAGGAGTGTAAATGGTTCAGTTCGGTTCAATTTTACCCTTTTTTTACAAACCGAAAACTGGAACCGAATCGAGCTGGTTCCATTGAACCTTGAACCGATTGTGGTTTAGTTTGGTTCGTCAGTTTAATATATATTTAAATAAATTAAATTAAAAATAAAATAAAACTTAAGTTATAATAATTAATTAAGGTTAACATGAAGATTAATACTTTATTTATAATATATAATTATATATGTATACTAATTAACCTAAATTTATAATAATATATATTTAAGATTGATATAATATATGATTAAAATTAATATAATATGTAAATAAAGTGGGTCAAACTGGATCAACTGGTTTATCAGTTCGGTTCATTTCTGTTCGGTTTACCGGTTTTGGATGAACACCCCTAGGGAGGGTTGCTAGTGGAGTTTTGGTGCCGCCATCGACGTTGCAAGGGGAGACCGGAGTCATCGACGCTGCGAGAAGTAGGAGCTAGGGTTCCAGTGGTTGCCGACTTCATGCTAAGAGGAGCCGACCGGGAGGGGGTGCAGATGGAGCCGTCGTTGTTGTAGGATCTTCTTCTCCTTCAGCCTTTGTTTGTTAGGGGGGTATGGAGGTACTCCGGGGATCGCCAAAGATAGATGTGGTTAACAATGGTGGTGGAGGTGGAGATGAGTGGAGGTTAGTGGAAATGAGCATCGATAGGGGGACATCGACCGAAACGGTGAAGGGAAAGGTGAATGGGAATGGCATGGAGGCCGATCGGAGGTAGGGGAGGGAGTCGTCGGGGCCGACCTCATGTCGGTGGTGGAATGGAGCCGGCCGATGCTGGAGATGAAGAAGACAACCTCCATTGTGAAGGGGATGAGGAGGATAACGAGGGGCCAAGCTCCTTGCGCATAGGACCAAACCTTAGGGCTCAAGATTTTCGAATAGGAATCGGTCACCGAATTGGTGGGTATTCGATTCGATTCGAATCGGATTAGGATTGATTCTCAAGAAGAGAAACCGATCCGGAATCGAGTTTTTTTTAAACAATAAAAAAATTATATTTCAATTTTGATTTGGACCGATTTTGGCCAATTCGGCCTAAATATTTTTTTAAAAAAATCAGGATTCTGATTCTGATCTGATTTGACCAATTCAAGATCGATTCGATGGATTCCGGCAAAATTCAACTAAAAAACAATCCTTCAAGCGGGAATCGGATCGAAATTGACCGATCCAATTCTAGAATCGGCCGATTCCTATTTGATTCAACCGATTCTGCAATCCATGCTAGGGCTCCAAAAATTCCAAATGAACAACTCTCTCATTTCCAACGTAGAAGCCCTCTTAAATAGAGGAGCCATTTACAAAAGTGGCTTCCTAAATGGTTATTTACAAACATGGATAATACATAAAAAAGGACTCAAAAGATTTCAAAAATTTACAAACATGTCTAAAAGGGCATAAACGAAAATAAACTTTAAAATGGACCGAACTGGATCCCCATCACTAGCCTTGTCGAAAGCTGCCCTTTCTTCCTTATATGCATTGATAGCTCCTAGCAGTGGTGGATATTTATGCTCTTGAGCAGCTGAAAATGAAATAAATGTTCACTGTGTAGACCAGGACTTGCTGACACATGTTATGATGACAGTGCAGAAGAGCAGATTTCTGTAGTGAAGTGATAAGTTTTATTTTTAAATGTTGATGCCAGTTGAAATGTAATTCGTTGTCACGTGGGTTATTTTAAATGATTATTTTCTTGTTATCATTGTAACATGTGGAGCATTATCTCAGTTGCAAACTGATCTATAAATGAATTCTTTATGCATGCTTGAAGGGATTCTTATTTTTTTTTAACATTGATGTTTTCTTTTGATGTTTTGTTTGTGCGTGGAATAAGGAGAGGCCTTACTTACATATACATATAGATATACATATATGCACACATTTTTGGCATGGGAAAACCGAAAATGTTACTTTGGGTTGCCTGTGGTTGCTGATATTCTTGTTCATTGAATGAGAGGAAATACTGATGTAATATTCTTCCAGATAATATTAAACCTTCTAATGTTGGCCTTCAGCAAGAAGCACAGATTGTTCGAGGATGGAAAGGTGTCACTACAGGTGTCAACGGGAGGAAAGGACGTAATGGAGGCCTCCAGTATTTGCCTCCTATCAAGTACTTGCATTTACACGAATGTGACAGCTTTTCCGTAAGTCTTTTAAACATATTACGCTCATGTATATTGTATATCCTTCCTGTTGAGTTGAATAGTCTTTTTCAGTGTTACTGTTAATTATTGGAAACGATTGTACATCAACTCATACCTTCTCTTGCAATCTGTTATGCAGATAGGAATTTTCTGTATGCCACCTTTCTCAGTGATTCCTCTTCATAATCACCCTGGAATGACCGTCCTGAGCAAGCTCTTATACGGTGTGCTGCATGCCAAATCGTATGATTGGATTGATGCCGGAATCCCTCATGATCCTTCAGAAGGTACCATAGGTTTTGGCTGCTGTACTGTAGGACCATTATGATAATGTCAGCTACAGGCACATTGAAGTTGCTTTATGGGTGCCAACAATGTTTGTCAGCAAGAAAGCGTTGTCTGAGCCAGTAACCTTTTTTTAGTATCTACTGTCTTTATCAATGTTATTTGGTAATATCATCCTTAATGAGTTAGTTGCCTGTAATATGATTTTTATTCATTTGTACGGCAAAATTATATATTAGAATAACATTTAGGGCAACCGAAAAAAATATATCATGTGTATGTGAAGAATATTTTACATGATGGAGATTATGTATAAAAAAGATTAGTTGCTCACAAGCTATTGATTTTTATCTACGAAGATATTCTCTAAAACATATTTTATTCATGACTTCATGTACCTCTAACTTTCTGTATAGAAACTGTTTTTTGTCATGCATTCAAACACCAGGTAAAGCTTGCAAACTGATTCTGATTTGTCTAGAAAACATGTTCTCCTGGTAACAGATTGGTATTGCTGGATGCAAGAATAAAGATAGCAAAAACGGAAGAAGGGTGAAGGAAAATAAGATTGCTAGGAACAACTGGCAATCGGACTCGTCTGCTCTTACATGCTTTGTGTCCTATTATGTTGAAAACCTACAGTTATCAGTTGCTACTTTCTGTCATATAAAATGGTTCTATATCTCTGGTTCAAATTATGGTGCCCATGAACCATGTACGGCACCATTTGGAACTTTCAAATGTACATTACTGATAAAATAAATTATGTTTGGTTAGTTGACATTTCTTTTTCAGATAAGAATAGCTCATGGTTGATTTAGGCTGGGGTAGACTAGTTGTTTTTTCTAAGTACTTCGATTGTTCAAGGAGTTACTACATAACTGGTTGCCTCTGCTCCTAACTGTACGAACCTCGCGATTATCGTTGTTATTGTTTTATTTTATTTGGTATCTTACACCGCTCCATCTTTTTATTTATTTATTTTTTAAAACTCTTTTTTTTTGCGGCGGAAATTGTGGTTAATCTTTGGTAAAAATTATTTTAGAGATAAAATAAAATATTATATTGCGCGGATGCGACAACTTTTTCCCTCACTTATCGTTTTGGCGCGAAAATCCTCAACAACGATGATGACAAGATTCTCGCTCTACCTCTTTCGGTATATAAAAAAAAAATTTAATTTGATGATTATTAGAGTTATTATAAATAACATAGCGAGGTTACATGGTGGGTTCTTTAAATTATGGTTTGACTCTCTCCATCAATCCACGAATGGATTCGATGTTAATTACACCGGAATGGCTCGGTAACCCCCGATTAACGCTGCCATGGTAACACATTCAAGACGGGACAAATGCAAGGAAGAAAATACGTGTTTGCTCTTCTTTTTTTTTTTTGAATGTAAATAATGAAACAACAGTTGCGGGAGTATCGGCACCGCCTCCCTCTCCCATTATTTCTTTTTTTTTGTCTTCTTTCTCGCTTCCCTCTCCTTCTTTTTTTTGGGATTGGGGTCCGGGCTGAAGGCGGCATCCGCTAATCTAGCTTCGCGGTCTTCTCCTTTTTTCGATCCAATGCTTTGTGGTTCCGCATCCAACAAGCGGTATTTTCCCGATCGGGGATCGACCGACTACAGTTCAGACATGATACCCCGACCCGGCATTTCCTTTTAGGGATCGGGCCGGACCGATGGGCGTTGGAGATTTTCATCCATTATCCCGGTATTTCCCGATCGGGGATTAACCGGATTAACGGGCTTGAATTTTCATCCATTACCCGCATTTCCCGATCGGGGATTAACCGACTAACGGGCCTTGAAATTTGTTCGTCGGCATTGCTCATTCGTGGGAGCCGAGCCGAGTGATGAATCGTTTTTCATCCATTACGCGGTATGTTCCCGATCGGGGATTAACCGGATTAATGGGTCTTGGGATTTTTGTCGGCATTGCCCGTTTGAGAGCGAGCCGAGTTGAATTTTGGGGTTTTCATCCATTACCCGGTATTTCCCGATCGGGGATTAACCAGATTAATGGGGCTTGGACTTTTTGCGTCGGCATTACTCGTTTGGGAGCGAGCCGATTTGATGAATTTGGGGTTTTCATCCATTACCCGGTATTTTCCCGATCGGGGATGAACCGGATTAATGGGCCTTGGACTTTTCTCGCATTTACCCGTTTTTGGGCGAGCGAGTTGATGAATTTTGAGATTTTTTTTTTGGTGAGCCGTTGGGCCTTTTCTCTCATCCACCGACCGGGTACCTCCCGATTGGGGATCGACCGGATCGGTGGGTCTTCGCGAACCGTTGGGGGTTTCTTCTCATCCGCCGGGCCGGTATCTCCCGATCGGGGATTAACCGAGCCGACGGGCCTTGATGGTCCGTCGTGGGAGTTTTCTCTTTCCTCCACCAACCGTCGGGGGTGCTCTTTTCATCCGTTGGGGGTTTTCTTTCTCCAACCGTCGGGGTTTTCTCTTCCTCCACCAACCGTCGGGGATGTTCTTTTTCATCCGTCGGGGGTTTTCTTTCTCCAACCGTCGGGGTTTTCTCTTTCCTCCACCAACCGTCGGGATGTTCTTTTTCATCCGTCGGGGGTTTTCTTTCTCCAACCGTTGGGGTTTTCTCTTTCGTGGTGGAGTTGGGTTTTTGCTCGTACGCTGGTTCCACGTTGGAGCTTGATCATCGTGGACTTAATGGGCCCACTTTCCATGTTAATGGGCTCGGTCGATCTCATGCCCACCTCGGTTGAAACCGGATTGGGCTTGAATGGACCGAGTTTGATGTGCTTGGGATGGAGCCACATGACATTGAGCTTCCTTAAAAAAAAAGGTTAATTGGGCCTTGTAGACCTTAATGGGCCTATGTCCCACCTTAATGGGCCTTGGACCGGTCTCTTGTTCATGTTGGGCAAGGCCTAATTGGGCCTTAGTTGATTGGACTTGGTTCATTTGAAATGGGAGCACATGGTCTTGTATTTCATTTGAAGATGATCGATTGGGCCTTGAAAGCCTTAATGGGCTTTGATGAGTGATTTTTTTTTCTTAGGACCTTAGTTAATTGAACTCGATTTATTCGAATGAGGTCGCATGATCGATCCACATGGATGATGGCCAATTGGGCTTCGAGAGCCTTAATGGGCCTTAATGAAATGAATGATGTTCCTCCTTGCCTAATGGGCCATTGATTGCTGGTGCCTCACATGCCATCACGGTACGAGATGATATGATTTTCATACGATCTTGGTGTGCGAGATGATGTGATCTTCATATGATCTTCACGGTGTGAGATGATGTGATTGAGCCCATGGTATACCAGACTTAGCCAATTCCACGAGAAATGGACCTTGAGTTCCTTCTCTCCTTGCACTCTTCGACAACGGGGCAAAGGGGAGAGCCTGAACTGGCGTATGGAGCTCGGGGAATGTTACCTCTCCTCTCCAAGAGGAATTCACGGGTTTTTATATGCCAAAAGGGGGGTATTTCGTCCACAAAATGCCCCAACTTCTCCTCAGGGTGTGAGAAGAGGGGAGGGTAACTTTGGAAATATTTTATTATGCCTTTTGCTTTTGAGTAGGTGTGAGGGAAAAAGGTGGGGGCATTTTGGGCTTTGGTCACTTTTATGGAAGGTTGGGGTGGCCAATTACACAAAATGTCCCTCAAAATCACTTTTCAAGAGGATTTTCGCATGACCTATTTGGGACAACTTTTGGGCCCTCCCCTCTTGAAAATTTGAGGCCCAAATGGCCAAAATGAAGGCCCAAATGTATGTGCATGGGTCCAATGGATAAATCAACATTATTTGAGCCCATTTGGGGCTCATTAGAGGGATCCTAATCTCTCTAAAAAAAATTCCAACAAACTTGGATAGTTTAAGAAGAAAGTTCGGCCCAATGAGATCCAAGTTAATGGCCCATTTGATATAACTCACATATTTTTTTATTTCTTTTTCTTTGCTGACTTTTTCCCATTCTACATTTTTTTTTCCTGCTTTTTCTTTTTTTTTTTTTTTTTTTTTGCCATCCTCTCTTCACTTTTTTCTTTTCTCTCCTTTTTCTTTTCTTTTTTTTATTTCCTTGTCCTTTTTTTACTTCCTTTTATCATCCAACATTCTGATCTCACGGTTGAATAAGAATATTAGACAAACATCCTATTTATTCAACTAAATGGGCCGAGGCTAGGGATGCTTGGCTCAATTTTGACCAAGTCAAAATCGGAATCAAGCGTACACCAACGGGGGGAATGAAATATCCCAGCCGGGCGAAACCCCCTTGTCCTCACGCCCCAATTTTGACCAAGGTCAAAATCGACCCACGACAGCCGGACGCGTGAGGGGTAGTTGAGTCATTTTGCCCCCCTGGCAGTCGACCTCGACCTGCGGGCGGCCAGCAAGCGTGGCAGAGCGCTGTCGTCTTCGGCAGCCGGCGGCTCCCTCCCGGACTCGTCGTCACCGAGCAAGCACTCCGGCAAGCCTTCTTCCCGGCGTCGGCGACGGATTTTCACGGCTCCTCCCGGCCGCTCCAGGCGATTCGACGCTCCGGGCTTCTTCGGCTCTACCTCCCGGCGACTGGTCCGCGCGAGGTTCTTCCTGCGGCCTGCCTTCTTCACCGAGCCACAGCCTCCCGGCGACTTTCTTCGTCGTCGAACGGCTCGAGCGGGGCCGGCTGCCCGGTGCCTTCAGTCCAACGATCTGCAGGTCTCCCGGCGACTGGTCCGCGCGAGGTTCTTCCTGCGGCCTGCCTTCTCTGGAGAGGTCTTGCGCCTTTCTCTTCCCAGTCAGCACCTCCTTTGGCGAGGTCTACTCCCCGGCGTGCTGGTGGCTCTGTGCAGGCTTGAGGACTTCTCCGCACTCTCTGGTGGGAAGACCACATTGGCGTGCTTGCCGTCCTGCCCAGTCCACCTCCGGGCTATCTCCTACGGAAGCTTGGACCCCGCGAGGGTGTGCAACGGTTTCCTTTCTGGTAACCGGTACGTTCACGCCTTACCTCGCCTCTTTGCTTTCGTCACTCTCCTCATCGGTCTGAGACTCGTCTTGCGGGATTCCTATTGCATCTGGTAGAGTCCTTTTCGGAACTCTACGCTGCGAGCACCTCAGATGTCGACTCCCATTTTCTTGCGTTTACTCCTTTTTACTGCCGGACCTGGGCTAACCGTGGCTCCTTTTTTTTTCTCATTTTTTCTTTGGCATACAAGGAGGGCTCTCCCTCGTTCCCTGTGGGTCCTGGCTTCAGAGCTACTGGCGGCGCGCACTGCTTTCTCGGTGAGCCTCTTCCACCCTCTTCTTCTCCCTTTTCTTTTTTTGAAAACCTTTCGATGACCTGCAGGACTCAGGTTTAGAACTGTCGGATGGTCTCTTTGCCTTCCTGTCATCATTCGTTCATCGTTTTTTTTTTGAATCATCTTATGTTCACGCTTCATTTGGTCCATCTTTTCTTTTGACGTCAGAATACTGTGCAGCTTTGTGTGCTTTAAGCTCACTCTTGTTTTACTAAGACATGGCATGGTATTGGTGTATCTGGCGTGGGACTGAGATTGGTTGACTGTGATCTTGGATAGACTGGACTGATCGACACATGACAGGGTTTAATGAATAAACAAGGTCGTCGTCGACCCCTCCGTTGGGGGATCGTTGGCGTTCGACCTAAAGAAGATGACATTTGTCTCCGACCACCCTTCCGGGGAGCCATGGCCGGCTGACTTGAAATAAATGAATAAATAAATAATCACTGAAAAAGCAGTCGTCAACCCCTCCGTTGGAGGACCGTTGGCGTTCGGCTTGGATGAAGATGACATATGCTGGCGACCATTCTCTTTGGGGTTGTGGTTCGTTGGTTTAATAAACCAAAAACATCAGCTGTCCCGTCTGGTTGTGTGCTTAGCGAACATTTTTTTTGATGACAATTGCTTCACTTGTAGTCGCCCCTCTTTTTTTTTTTTTTTAACTCATGTTGTGCATAGATGCTTCATTTTTCTGTCTCATAGCATCATGCCAATTCAAGCTGATCAAACCCGATTGATTCAATGCATGCTGTATTTTTTTCTATATTTGGCAAGATTATTTCAATCATCTTTGGTGCTCCCATTGATTTGCTTGGTTTATGACATGGCATGACCACGGTCGTGTGTCTTGTTGTTTTTTTTTTTGGTGGGGTTAACACTAACTAACCTGCTTTTTAAAATTTTCCTCTTCACCAGTTGCAGTGGCAATGCAATTTTAAATGTAGAGAACGCAATATATCTGCTATATACTTTCTTCTTCGTTATGAGATTCCTTTTTTAATCCTGCATTACCTTTATTTTTAAAAATAAAAATTTTGCTTCAGTTACATCAGGAACAGTATTTACCTTCCGTGCCATTAATGATTCCATTTTCAGGACTTGTCTGAACTCTGAAGCTTTGCAGCTGGATTTCCATACCTTACCCACTTACAGCCACATATTGTAGCCCTGGAAAAAGCATATACCATAAAAAGTATAAACTGAAACTCAAGGACTTGCCTGCCTGTGTTAGAGATATCCTAGTGATTTTATCAGACCATATGTTTTCTTGTATCCTGATAATAGACAGGTGCAAAATAATTTCTGACAATTTATTTTACAAACAGAATAAATGTTATATGTATGTGTGTGTGTGTGTGCATGTGTGTGTGTGGTCGATCTGGATTTCTTGGGCATTTCACTTTTTACTCTCGGTTACTTAACATTCTTAAATTCTCTTTGGGACATCTTTGCTGCTGGCCAAGCAAAGTAAATTTTAAAAACTTAGATTGGAGACCCATTTCTTCTTGTTTGTTTGTAACCTAGATTGAAGATTGGATCTAGCAAATGAAATACTGAAAAACAATATGGGAAGATAGTGAGATAGCAAAGTGCAAAACCACTCTTTTACAGTGGTAATGGTATACGCTTGATTCATCCACTTAAAAAAAAGGAATAAACCGACTCCAGTTACAGAATTGCAGTTCTTTTTCTTGGCTTTATTACCTTGTTTTTTCGTACAGAGGATGCATTGCCATTTTTATAGAGAAAGACCGCATCCCCTTCTTGGGATACAAGTTTGCGGTATAACTTATAAGCTACAATTTTCAGGAGGTAGAAAACTCACAATTATATCCACTCAAGCAGTTCATTTTTTGTGTTGGGTGGTAGGGGTGCAAACATATTCTGAGATTCTTATTGAATTTCAATGTAGATTAAGGGGTTTGGATGATTGGATCCCATCGCAACTCAACTCAGCCCTACATCCTACAAATAACCGTGTTCCGCTGGCTGATTGTAAATAGAACTAAAATTAGTCAATTTTGCATCCAATTTTTTATTTTAATATAATGTGTATATGCATGTGCATAATATATATATATCTTTGATGTTGATATTATAAAAATTTAAAAATAGATAAATTGAAAACATCATGGTGGACAAGATAACAAAAGGATATAATGTTAAGGTGACAAATATTAGGCTGTCAAAAGTGGTTGGGATGACCATCTAGGTGAGGATAGGGGCGTACATTAAATGGCTCATATTACCAAACTGATGTGAACCAGCAATGCCGTTTGGTTTGAATCATTGGTTTAGTTTAACTGCTTTAGAGACCTTCCCGACCAAACCCAATCATTAAATTTTTTATATTAATAATAATAATAATTATTATATAGTTTTATAATGAAATAACAAATAATTTAATGTAAATAATAATTCTTTTTAATATTTAATAAAATTTGGTTTTAAACCAAACCAAAAGGGCTTGAACCGCTTTGGTCTGAGGCACTCCATTCAGTGACGTTTGTTTTTTTTTTGGTTAAAAGGGTCTAAAACTGGACTGAACCGAACCATGGACACCCCTAGTGAGGGAGGAGACTAACTGGGGTAATTCTTCAGTAGAGGTGTAAATGAGTAGGATTTAGGTTAGATGTTTCAGGAACCTATACCCGCTAAGATAAATCAGGATTCTATAACAAATCTGACATAATATGTTTTTTTGGATCTGGGACAATAGCCAAATGTGAAATTACATTTTGGATCCTGTTCCACCTGTTAATGCGGTTAGTAATATAGGTTTGAGTTGATATTGATACTGGATTCAGAATTAGAATGACGATAACAATCTTGCTACACATATCAACATTAATCTATGTTTTGTATAGAATGTCAAATGTGTTTAGCTAGACCATGATGTGTGAGCAAAACGGGTCAAAAGATCTCAAAATATTTTCTGTATATATTAGGCACTAACAATGTGTATGTGTTTATGTAAATATAAATATAAAGAGCAGCAACAATGTTCTTTATAGTTCATATAAAAAGGCCCAAAATGGAAGAATGTATAAGAGGTTGGAAATCAACTAGGGTTTTCATCAAGAGAGGTTGCAGGAAAAGGGATCTGATTAAAACTCTTCCTTAAACCTTGGTGCAAATACATACGAAGAGAAGTGGGAATGTGAAGGATTGACAATGTCCATGGCATGGAAGTCTCAAATTCCAAAAACTGTAAGAGTCATGAATTTTTTCTGAAGTTTCTCTTATGTAAGCTCTCCTCCCATGCTGAGGAGTCCACCACCATCATCGTCCCGAGGGAGGAGCACTTCTGCTAGTGTAGATTGCATGGATGATGAGGCAAGAGGAATAGGCTCTGGGGGCAACGACAAGAAGACGAGCTGTGGGGCTGTAGACCTGCTGTGAAGCTCTCTCTCTCTCTCTCTTTTTGAGGAAGGTCCGGGGACCAAATTTCTATTAAAATGAAATAAAAGTTACAAAGTTAGATAAGAAGAAAAAATGGGGTGGGGGAGACTCATTTACCAAGGTGGTATATAAGTTAACAGGAAGTTACAAGAAAAAAGTACCAAATGGTAATTAACACATCCCTGCATTTTGAAGCCTTGGCCTAATGATTTAACACATCGGAAGATAGTTCTGCTGGCTATGTTGTGGTCCATTTGGCGCATGAGGAACAACCCTATTTTTTGGAGTGTTTTGAAAATCCAAAGCTTATCCCGCAGACCTATTTATACTTATGCGCTTTGCTAGCTCGACCTAAGGCTAAATTACTAGGTTTTTGCTTCCGCTGCTTCCTTGATTGTGGATGCTACAGATGCTCTCACCTTCTCTACCATCAGGTGGAGTAGACAAGGGTCGAGAGACCCATCAACTGGACAGTTCATCTTCCCAGGGGGTACGTTTTAAGTTTTAGACCCCCAACAGGTCCAATGGACTTGTTACACTTGTCTGAAACCTTTTTCAGTTGCAGCAGGTTTTCAGCATCCTGTAAACATTCTGTTCACTTTTGCCCTCTGCTAACCTTCCAGCCATCTCTCCCCCACTGACCAATCTCCTCTTGCCCCCTCTGATGCGGGACAAACCGGCTAGACCGGGCTAAACAGACCGAAAACGAAACGAACCGGCGCTAATCGCCGCTAAACGACATAAAACGAACCCAAAATGAAGTAAACCGGATTCGAACCGGTCCGAACAGGCCCAAAATGACCCCGAACTGAGTCGAACTGGCTTGAACCGGTCTAAACCGGCTCAAAATACCCTGAACCGGCTTGAACCGGCCGGTTCAGTGCCTGAACCGGGCCGAACCGGCTTAAACCGGGTCTGGACCGGCTCTGAACCCGGTCGAACCGGGTCTGAGGCCGGTCTGGGCCGCAAACCGGCCAGCGCGAACCGCTGTGACCGGTCTCGCGCGTGGCCGCGGGTGAGCGCGAAGGGGGGGATCGTGGCACCTTCCTGGACCCTGCGGGTGGTCGCGTGGCCGCGCGAGGACCGTCGCCCGCCGTCGCCGTGGCGGCATCGCGGCGGTCTTGCGAAAATCGCGGGCCGCGACAAAAGGCGGGGCAGCGCGGAGGCGCCCGCGTCGTCCTCTTCCGTCCAAGTGCTGCGGCAGGTGGTGGTGATCTCGCGCGCCCGCAGCGACCGTCCCGTCAATGGCGTCGGCGGCTGAGGAAGGAGATCGCCCGGGAGGAGACGCACGGGAAGGAAGGGGGGGGGACACAGATCCGGGGATCGCCGGATCTGGCCCCTCCCACAGCTCCCGCAACTCCTCCTTCTTCTGTTCTTTCTTCCTTCGTCTGCAGCCGCGAAGGGGAGGATGGTCCACCTCCATCACCATCGTTGAGGAAGGAAGCCGCCGGAGGTGGAGGACGGAGGTCGAGGCTGGGGTGCTGTTGTCGAACCGAGAAAGGGAAGAGGGGAAGAATGGCACGGAGGCCAGAGGATGAGGAGGGAGAAAGGGGATCGGCTACTTGCTGTGTTTGGAAGATGGAAGGGGAAGGATAACGGCGCTCCTCGCCGGGATTGAGGGAGGAAGAAGAGCCGGCCACCTGCCGGAGGTTGGAAGAGAAGGCGGCGCTCATCACCGGGGTGGGAGGAGAAAATGGGGGCCGCAGCCCCCTGCGCGGGAGACAGACCCGAGAGGGTTCCAAAAATCAATTCTATTTCACTGTTGTTGTGCGTACATGAGGCCTTTCCTTATATAAGGAGTCCTGTCTATTTACAAAAAGATCCAACTAATTTGGTTATTTACAAAAAAAGGACTAAACAGTAAAGAAATGACTAAAATTTCCAAAACTCTGAAAATTGTCCCCATCACCCTCTCTCCCTCTCTCTTCCACCACCACTGCATATAGGGATTGCCTCAATCATAGGAGGCAGTAGCGTTGTGCACCTGAGGCAAACCTTTTGCCTCTGATAACGTAGGAGAAATAGGATTCTGACATGTTTTTATTCGGTTCAAATAGAAAATGATGAGTATCTAATTTTGGAAAATGGCTAACTTGGTTTCTTATTTTAATAATAGAACTGGAATCAAAATGAAATGAGAGCATAAGGATTTCAAAATAGGAATCAAAATTCTCTGTCTTACGGAATTGGAAATGGGAACATGTGTTTCCACTATCAAACGTGACCCTTTTACAGCTCTTGTTGCTGAGAGATCTTGCATCACATGCTACAGTGTTGGTGACAATTTTCCACACAATTTTGTCGAAACAGTGGAATTGTCAGATAAAATAAAAGGGGTTTTGAAACACTAACGGATTAATGTGCCTCTTGCCAGATAATAGACAATTCATGAGTTATAGAGCCATTTGCCGCTTTGTCACTAGTTGTTATCTTAGCAAGATATGCCATTCCTTTGGGAGACTGCCCGCATGTTATCTGTTTTCAGAGCAGCAGAGTAAAAGTTTCAAGGAATTTGTTTAACTATGGGCAAATTAAGGGATTGCTCTTTTTTCCTGCGCATTTCCATGCAATTTAGATTTCAAAGCAGAAGAATAGGATGGTGTAACTGCTGGAGAGCTGCTTGCGGTTTAGACTAAAGTTCTCTTGCCTTCCTGGGTCGTACATCGGCAACAACATCATAATGTCTTTTAGATGCATACATTTTTGGTCTCTATATCATGTACTTGATTTACAACTTAGGTGCTGTGATCAGGGTTTGTGTTTTTGTCAAATTTGAGGGCCTGTGGATGGATGTATTTTGAAATAAGTGGTGATCTTTCTCAAGTTTTGGTTGTCGTTCTCATGCCATCGTAGTTCAAGCCCACAAGTGACTTCAAGAACCATGTTCTTTAAATCGACCAGTTACAACAAGAAAACCCTTGTGCTCCGTTTGTCACAAGACTATTTAGGGGATAAACCTGGTCCCCACCCCCCATGTTAATCTTGTACCAAATAGCTCCTTAATGTATCCTGCAGTAGTAGCGGCCTCAGAAAACAACTAACGTAATTCAGTTTCACCCTGTGTTTGCTTCTGTCATCCAACTAAATATCCTGAATTGTGCATATCTAGCCTAGTGGTCTTAACTGACATATTTGCCGTGTTTGCATAATGTTAGGCTTGCCGGTGTTAATCTGGTTTCATCTGATCATAACATGATACCATTTCTCACACATTGTACGTCTCATTGCAGCAAGACCAGCAAGGCTTGTTAGAGATGAAGAGATGTCTGCTCCATGCGGGACAACAATTCTCTATCCCACGACTGGTGGGAACATACACTCATTCAAAGCTTTGACCCACTGTGCCCTTTTTGACATTCTGTCACCCCCTTATTCTTCAACTGATGGGCGGCACTGCTCCTACTTCCGGAAATCCTCAAAGAAGAACGAATCAGGTGCGACTTCCTCCCAGCATTGACTTCTATTTAGGAGTGCAAATGGGTCGAGCTGATCTTCGTGCGCTGTGCAAACTTAGCTCATTTATTTTACATGATTTTTTGTTCTAGTTCGAGTTCGAGTTAGCTTGGTACTTAATTGAGTCAAGTTTGAGCCCGAGCTCTAATAGTAACTCGATATGAGCTCCTTTATAAAACTTGGAAGTCCATATAAACTCATATGTTGAAACTGTGAACTTTGGCTCATTCACTAAGTTCAATTTAAGTGCAAGTAAGTGTTGTTTAAGCTTGGCTCATCAATAAATCAAAAAAACTTTTTGTTCAAGTTTATTCCTTTTCATAATAAATGAGTTAAGAGTCTGAGTTTTTATCGAGCTGAGTTTTGAGCTACTTGTCTAGTCTCCAGTGTACGGGTAACTTTGCACCCCTGCTTCCAGCATCGCCTTCCCTAGAACCCTATAAATCTCAGTCATCGTCGTCTCATCTCTTCCTGAAGGTAATCATCACCATTCCAATGGAGTAACACCACCCGAAGTTGCTTGGCTGGAGGAATACCAACCGCCCGACAACTTCGTCATCCGAAGGGGTCTGTACAAGGGTCCTGTCATCAAATCGTGACTTATTTTTATGCAGTGGTGTGCCACATCCCACTTACCGAGTTTACGAGTGAGAACAAACCGATGTAGAGCACGCCCTCCGGGGGCGATGTGTATTGACATGGTCTTTAAATAAGTGTTCATCTCATTCTGCTTGTTGATCGATGCAAGGATCCAGTATCTTGTACCCTTTCGATGATTCTCAAAGCATGTTTTTGTTTTTGTTTTTTTTAAATCAGTCTGGGATTTCAATGTGCTGCCAAAATCACTCCCCATGGTAATAATATATAGCCTGATCGAAGTGTTGGATGGATGGATCCAAGGAAGAATGCACCGAGCACTACTGGCCTGGATGGCTTCCTGTTGAGCTTGTCCGATCTCAACGTAGCCAATTTGATCCTGGTGACTGTTTTGTATCTGTCAAATGGGCCATTCCATTTTACTCTTCGTGGTTATGTATATATGTGTACATGCTCATATATTTCTTTCATTTTACATTTATGCTTGGTTGGTGGTTGGTTCACAATGAAAGCTATATTTTTTTGGGTTAAATAACCGGTGGGGAAATATTAGAATACGAAGAAAGATTTATGCGTAGTGATTAAATAATTTGAACAATATTTAAGCACTTCCAAGAGATCTTCCGGTTGATGTTACAAAACATAAATATATACAGATGACGAAGCCGGGGACTATGAAGCAATGTTAGCGTACAAGTAATTGGGGGGGGGCGAAGGTGTTGAGAATTAAGCAGTGTAGTAGTTAAGGAAATATTTGATATGAGTTATTCATGAGTTTTACGGAGTTAAGTAGAGATTTATGAGTTTCATGAAGTTTAGTTTTCTTGTTCAAGTTTATTCGATTAACATAATAAATGAGTTGAGTCCAACTTCTATCTAACTTAGTTCTAAATTTTTTGTAAAAGAATTTTTGATTTCAATTAACTTACAACAATACGTTATACTTACTAATTATGAATGAATCAACAAAAAATATAGAAAATATGATAGTGTATAGTATTTATTGTTAAATAAGATACAAAAAGATGTTAATAAGAAGTTAAAATTTTGGACAAACACCTTAAAATTTAGGAGTGCCAAGATTGATATAAAAGATAGAATATATGGATTATAAATTTAATGACAAATTTAAAATAAAATAAAAATTAATATGAATAAAATAATATCATAAAAACCTCAAGTTTAAATATTTTAATTTAATTATTAATAAAAATAGAGAGTATGATGAGAATGTTAATCGTGATGATTAAAATATAAAGGACTAAATAGAGATTAATTGCATGGTAACTTTGTAGTCTTATAATTAAAAGACTTACAATATTATATGATACTTGACGTTAAATAACAAAGTTAAAGTATGTTTTTAAAATAAATATTATTGAAATGGGAACACTAAGATATATCATAATAAACCAGATAAAATAGATCCATTAGAGAAATAAATTAAAATAAAAAAGATTGAGAAGATTTATATGTATATTAAACATATCTAAAAAATTTCCAGTTAAAAATAAAAAAATAAAAAAATAATTTAAAACAGAGGAAATTAATTAAATATAACTTAAATATCTCTCCAGAAATAACTCAAAACTGATTGTGTAGAAAAAATATATATAATGTGCCTCAAATAATTTGATATTAAAACTTCAATTTAGCATATTAAAAGCAAATACATCTGAGAGTCCCTGCTTGAGAACGCTCCTAAAATTGAAGAGAGTTAAAAAAATAAAATTTTTTGGTCCAGAGGGATGATCTTTTCTTTTTTTGCGATCGACGACGGAGAAGATGACGTCATCCGTTTTGGTCCACTGTGCCGTGGACTACGGACGACCAGGACCACACGAGGCACCGGTGACCGGACCGGCCGGTGAAAGCGCCTCCGACAGCCAATAAAATCATTCCGTTTCGGCGTCCCCATCTTGGCCTTTTCGCCGCCCCCAGGCATCCGCAGGCTACCGCATCCCCGCGCCCAGCGCCGGCGACACGGGAGAGAGGAGGAGCGAGGGAGCTCAGATCCGAGGCGAGGCAGTGCTCCCCCGAGCCATGGCATCCCAGAAGGACCGCGAGAGCTTCGTCTACGTCGCCAAGCTTGCCGAGCAGGCCGAGCGATACGACGGTGAGCAGCCTCTTTTCCCAGATCTGCGCATCCGGTTTAGGGTTTTCCTCTCCTGACGCCCGCCGGCGGGTCTCCTCCCAGAGATGGTGGAGTCGATGAAGAAACTGGCGGAGCTCGACGTGGAGCTCACGGTGGAGGAGCGCAACCTTCTCTCCGTGGGGTACAAGAACGTGATTGGATCGCGGCGGGCGTCCTGGCGGATCCTCTCCTCGATCGAGCAGAAAGAGGAGGCCAAGGGCAACGAGCAACATGTCAAGCGGATCAAGGAGTATCGCCAGAAGGTAGAGGCGGAGCTCACCGGCATCTGCGGTGATGTCATGAGGGTTATCGACGAGCACCTCATCCCGTCTGCGACTGCCGGGGAGTCCTCAGTGTTCTACTACAAGATGTGAGCTCGTCGTAATTGGGATTTTGGTTTGGCCTAAGCAATGTCGTATGCGTTTTGGTTTAAGCTCCCTCATTGACGTGGGATGGGGAACGACAGGAAGGGGGATTACTATCGCTATCTGGCGGAGTTTAAGGCTGGAAACGAGCGAAAGGAAGCTGCGGATCACTCGCTGAAAGCTTATGAGGTCTGCTTTTAGAAATGCTCGTCGTAACTTGTTTTCTTCTTCTTCTTATCTCTCTTTCTCTCTCTCTTTATATCGATTTGTTCTCAGAAACTTATTCAATCCTGATTCCAGCGGAAGATCTGTGAACCGTAAGCCATGAGTTTGTCAAATGTGCATGGCGGCACTGGCCACAGCTGCTAGCGGCTTGGATTCAATTGTGCTTTCTTTCTTGGAGACCGAAATTTTCACTTTGGCACTGGCAGTTTACGTAAATGTTAGGTTTTTTTTTGCACGACTGTTCAGCTTATGTTCTACGATTGTTGATTTACTGGTTGAAAAATCACTATCTTAATCTCCATCAACGTGATTCATTTACCATCGTCTGCAATTCTCATCTGAAGACGAAAACCATATTTTAATAATGTTGGTCTTTGCTAACAAACACTTTAACGGGTGGTATGTTAGGCAGATGTTTCAGGGGATAATTTGGTTCACGTTGGAGGGGAAGGGGACTGGGAAATTATTGTTCTGGGTACCTTCCTGTCCAGGTTAAAATGCCATCTAAATGAACAAAGAGGAACTGGCATTACCAGTGTGTGGGAGTTTGATGGATAATCTTGGAAGTTGGACATTTAGAGATACCTTCAGTGAAGAACATTCGGGAAATCAGATAAAAAAACTACCATGTTTGCTTATGATGAGTATTACACATTTGGTGAACTCACATAGATGATGGGTATTGTAACAAGGAGAGGAGATAATGATGAAGAGAGATGATTGAGGATGAGATTTATGTGAACAGTATGTGTTTGACTATGTTCACGAGAATGCCCCTTCCTCTCAATGTCAGCACTGAACCCTCTTTCTTTTTAACTTTATTTTTTCATTGATTTTTTTGCACAATAGTTTGTTGTATCTTGGTTTCTGAACTCGACTATATTTGTTGTTTTAGTGTGGTGTGGAAATTGTCATTCCATTTTTTCGTTTACCACTTCTAATTTTCTCTTAGCATTTGTATTGTAAGAATGAATTTAACACTCTGGAACTGCTGGAACAACACTTCTGCAGGCAGCCACTACTACAGCCGAGTCAGACCTGTCTCCTACACATCCTATTCGGCTAGGCTTGGCATTGAATTTTTCTGTATTCTACTATGAAATTATGAATTCTCCTGAAAGGTGCATTATAAAATGAAGATGTAATTGTGTTAAGTAGTCTTAGCTTTCTGTTATTTTAAATTACGTTAAATGGTAAATCCATGCTTGTGATCCAGGGCCTGTCACCTTGCCAAGCAAGCTTTTGATGAGGCAATTTCTGAGCTTGACACTCTGAGTGAGGAGTCTTACAAAGATAGTACCTTGATAATGCAGCTTTTAAGAGACAATCTCACCTTATGGACTTCTGACATCACAGAAGATCCAGGTAACAGTGATATATTTAGAATGCCCTTTTGATGGAATTTATGTTACAACTGAAGCACTTATTTCTTTTGGATATATCATATATGCATAATATTTTCTTGGGTGCACATCTCAATCATCTAAGCTTATACTATCTTTTGCATAATGTTGGCTTAGAAAATAGTAATAATAATAGCTTTTAGTGAACTTGTGATATTCATAGACCTATCTTTTCTCTATATCCACTTGTAAGAAACAATGTTTCTTTGATTGTATTTGTAGCTTCATTTAAGTTGCCTAACATTAACAATGGTAAGTTGTTAATTGAACATTGTTTCTCAAAATTTTCTTCACATACATTTATATTTATGGTGTTTACTGCAAGGATCGCGGGATCGGAATCGGAATCGGGATCGGTGGGTACCGATCCGATCCGAATCGGATAGGATCGGACCGATTCCGACCGATCCAATGGAAGAAAATCGATACAGAATCGGTAAGCAAAAAAACAAAAAACAAAAAAGAAACGATTCGATTCCGATCCGATCCGATTCCAGACCGATCCGGACCGATTCTGGCCGATCCGACTGGAATAGCAAAAAATGAAAAAAAACGATTCGATTCCAATTCCGATTCCGATCCCGATCGATTCGGCCGATCCGATTCCGATTCCGATCCGATCCCGACCGATTCTGCCGGAACTTTTTTCCGGATCGGTCCTTCAGCCAAGAATCGGATCGGCAATGGCCGATCCGATCCAGGAATCGGCCGATTCCGATCCGGATCGGCCGATTCCGCGATCTATGGTTTACTGAATGAAACTACTGGTTTCTTGGTGCATGTCTACTTTTCAGACGATACCAATCCTCGTTTCAATAGCTTGTAATCAGTCCTCCTTTGTTTAAATGTCATTTTGAATCTGCAGTTCTGTTGGGGATCAGTGGCATTATTATTTATTTTATGAATTTACTTATATCCCCTTGCATTGCTGAAGTTTCAAAAATTGCAAATATAACAGGGATCTGAAATCTTTAGGGATTTTGAACCTTTTTTTGAAGGCTGGATACTTTGCACCTTTATTGAAATGAAGTGCATAGTTTGTGGTAGCCATATGTATGTCAAGGATCTTGTGCAGATTTTTGTTTTCGTGACAGTGCAGTTGCTGGGAATTTTAGGTAGACAGATTATGCGTGTGATGTGAAACTTGCTTTGTTTCAAATGCGTATATGGCTCTATTCAGCGTTACCAGCCTATCGGGTGTTAAAGGCAGTTTAATGGCTTGTTTGGATTGGATGTAATTAGAAGGTGATTGGGATGAATATGCCTAGGGGTGCAATCGAGCCGAGTCGAGCCGAGCAGGGCTCTGTTCGAGCTCGGCTCGATCGTTTATTCCGCTGTTTGAACTCGGCTCGATACTCGACGAGCTTCCAAATGTGTTGTTCGAACTCGGCTCGATTTAAGCTCGACGAGTTCGAGCTCGACTCGTCGAGCCGCTCGTTTACGTAAACGAGCTTAACCCCAATCTAGAAGCGTAGAGTTGCACTTCGAAGTGGAGGTTCCGAGCTCGAGATCCCCCGGGACGATGACGGCAAAAGACAGCAAAATCAATCCAGCATTGAGAGATAGGTCCGATTTGTGCATCGGGGAGGAGATTTCAGTGACTCAGAGACTACTTACAAGTTACAAATTAGGGCTGAGGGCTGCCTGCTTCTCGGAGGACGCGATGGAAGGCGATGAGGAACACAAATAGCAGTTGCGGGTCCAGATCCGGGAGCAGGCGGAGGCGGCCTGCAGGCTGCAGCGCGTACTCGAGTCTATGAGCAGAGAACGAGAGATAGAGAAGAGGGAGACCAACCTCGCCAGTCGCCAGTGGAGTTGCGGAGAGGCCGGAGGCGGCGGTCGCCAGTGGAGACGGCGGGGAGCTGCGGGCAGGCTGGCGCCTGGCGGTCTCCTGCGGCTGCGGGCTCTGTGCGTGGTGGGTGATGTGGGAAAGAGAGAAGTGGGATCGATGGGTAAACTGGGGTTAGGTTTCATATTGAACAAACGGACAAGATTTCATCAATGTGAGATGGGCGGTTGATAATCATCTGGTATTATTTATATTTTAAATTATTTATATAAACATATAACGATAGACACGGTTGACAATCATGTAATATTATTTTAATTTTAAATTAATTATGTAAACATATAACAATATATTCTGTGTTAAATATATATTATAAATAAATTTTACTTATAATTTAATTATCTGAATGAATAGACAAATATTTAATCGAGTAACGAAATAAATATTTAATCGAATATTTAAACGAGTAGTTAATCGAGTTGTTCGCGAGTTAATCGAGCCGAGCAGGAGTACGTTCAGACTCGGCTCGTTTATAGAACAGGCTTTTTTTTGTTCATACTCGTTTATTTAACTTAATAAACGAGTCGAGTCGAGCTTTTACCGAGTCGAGTATCGAGCTACTTGACGAGTGTATTGGTTCGTTTGCACCCCTAAATATGCCTACCAAATGCAAGGTGGGGAAATATCACAATGATTGCTTTCTCAGGTAAGAGGGGATTGGACATGCTGGTGGTTTTGGAGGCATCCACCTTGTCCTTACTGACAAGAATGGCTTTATTCACATGACATCTCACTGTTCATGTAACCAACCATACTTGAATCCTAAAGGAGCATGTTACCCAGGAAAGTATAGATGCATACTGGTTATTGCACAGTTCATGATTTCATAGATCTTTCATTCATTTATTCTTCTTTCACATTATCATTATAAACCCTCATTTGTTCTTTTTATGTAAATTTTATAACAAAATAAACTTGTATGCTCATCTGTGTAAATTTTCAAGAGTAATTTCAAAGTGTTTTTAAAAGTAGATTCCAAAATTTTCTAAAAACATACATAAATTTTGTGAAAATATAGTATGAATTCTCAGGACTACTTTGCAGCACTCCGTTGAATATGCAATGGAAGCTTACCACATGTTGTGTATGGAGTATGGACCATACATAGGGATTGGAGGGAGTAGGGATAAAACTTTTTAGGGGCCTTGGGAAGTTCAACAAGAATGAGCCGAATTGATCTGATAGAATGAAATTATAACATCATGATTTGTAATCCATCGAAGCTTTGTTGGGAGTTGTCTCAACATGGGTGACCTCTTGGGAAGGTTACTGATTTGTATGGTTGGGCCAGTCAGCTGATTTAATTGTTATAGAAATTTGATGATTTATGTGGATGGTTGATTATTTATGTTTAGGATCTAAAAGAGGTAAGGTAGATGAAAGAGTTTTGTGCTTACGTGTAGGGTTGTTCATGGTTTGGTTCGGTTTCAACCCATTTTTTATACTGAAACCAAACCGAAGAGCAATCAAACCAAACCGATCCGAACTGGTTCGGCTGAAGCTCAAACCGATGGCGAACCAAATCCAGCCAAACTGGTTCAGTTCGGTTCATCGGTTTAAGATACATTATCTTTTTATAAAAATAACATAATTAAGATTAATATTAAGATTAAAGAGAGAACCATATTTTTAATATTATTTGGGATATATTTATAATAATATATTTAAAATCAATGTAATACATAAATAATTAATATAATTTATAAATTAATTAAGTCAAACTGGGTCGACTGGTTTATCGGTTCGGTACGATTTAGAGAGGCTCAAGAAACTAAACAGCCAAATTTAACAAATTTAAACCTGGGGTCTCACATTTATATGGCTCGGGATTGCTCCAAAACTGGTAAAACATGGTCTTTAGTCCTGACTTGGTGCTTGTTCTTGAGGTGCAATGGCTTTATAACGGAGGACCTTGGGATTTGGTCTCAGAGCATGGTCCACGGCTCCATATGCTTGTTAAACCGAGTTGCTAAATATTGTATTACGTCCTTTTGTCTAGCGTTGAATCCTTTACCGTTGCCATTAGTTGAGCATGTAGCATTGTGATAATGGAGCGGTGACGATGGCCTCACCGAAGGGAGTTCGGGGTATGTGTGTGAACTGTGAAGGCCTTGCTCGGAAGATTCAGAGGCCAACATTCTCCAGAATGCTACTACCAATCTAGTGTGTACTTGTATTCACTCGTTCACCCACCGAGGCGGCGTGGACCATTTTTCTCTTGGCATTCTGCCCTCTTCTCACTCAAAATTGAACTGTTCTTTTTCTTGGTTGATGATCTCGAGCATCAAGATCTGCTGCCTCGCTTATATTGTTGTTTTGGTCCCTTCCGACCCACCCGTCGATTTTTGCCACTTGAACAGCTGATTTGTGGTTTTGATGTAATCGTGTTGATCATCTCTCATCTGAGTGTTCTGCTCTCAACAGAGGACTCCATGAAGGACAGCACCGGCAGGGCAGCAGGCCCAGGCGACGATGCAGAAGTAAGTTTCTGATTTCTCCCACCACCGCCCTTCACCGAATCCACAAGCCCAGAGCTGTTCTTCATTTGGAGGAATCTTCTGTTCTGTTCGGTTCTGACATGCGTGTCGGAACTCGATCTTGGCAGTGAGAGCCCAGCAGATTCAGGAGCTCTCCGGGTCCTCCTCCTCCCTCGTCAGAGTGCTATGCAGCGGGAGGGCGAAGATGCCGAAGCAGTGCACAAGGGACCCATAGAATTTTCATTAATCCGTAGCCCCTTTCCTCTCATTTTCTCTTCCCTTCCCCTCCGTTCCGTTCCGTTCCCACCTCATGATTGTTGTTTCTTGTTCATGTCTGTTGGACTTCTTGAAAATCCGTTCGATGGGTCGTCGGAGACGTCGATCCCCACCCCCTCTTTGTATTGGGACCTGAGACGTCTATCAGTGTGGCTTTATTTAATTTGCGAGACTTAGGTGCTTGTCTTGGTTTTTATTGTTTTTCTATGCTCCTTCTAGGGAGCAGGGGTGGTGCAAATGAGTGGAGTCAAAGTGGAACCGAGCAGGAGTATGATGTTTAAACCCGCCTCGTGTACACTTGTTCGAGTTTGACTTTTGTTACTTAATTGAGTCGGAGTTTGAGTTCGGCTCAAGATCCATTCACGTCCGAGTATTATGTAACTTAAAATTAATCAAAAAATTATCAGTAAAATTTTAAATGTAACTTATTTATGAAAATTTAAGTTTTTACTTATGTTATATATTCAAGTGTAAGTGTATAACTATTAATATTTATAATTTAATTTTTTTAAATAAATATGTAATCGAGTTTAATCGGGTGGAGTTGGTTTCCGTTCAAGTTTGACTCGTTTAATGGGTTGAGGTTTATTATTGTTATTATTATTATTTATTTTGTTGAAACTTGTCCATGAGTGGACGGTGGAGTTGAGTGTTTATTGAGTGGAGTTTCAAATCACTAGTCAGAGTGTATTGGATCGTCTGCAGGTGTACTTAGCGAGCAAAAATGGTCCTCTCCTGATGCTGTGTTTTGATTATTAAAATTGTTTATCAGTTTTGATAATGATATTTTTAGAAAAATTTGAGTGCCATTTACGATATTGATACTAGTGGACCTTGTAGCATTTTATGTCACGTTCGCTTGCAATACAAATTTTAAAATTGATGTAAGTAGTTAAACTGGCTGTGATGATTATGTCAATATTGGCAATTATCTAAAATTATCGAGATGGTTAATATTGTTACTAACGGAGTGCTGGGTAACATGATAGATTGAGATTTCGTTACAAAGTATGTTTTCTTTTTTGAAAATTTTGTTAAACAAGTTTTTTATAATCATTAGAAAAGGTATTTTATAGAGGCTCTTCTTAGATAGAAAAGAGGTGCTATTTTTTATTTATCAAAATTTTGTACAGGTGAACATTGGTGCTCGCTTCAACGTTTCCATTGATTTCTCTTCTTTTCACGTTACCACCAGCATCCCGTGTGTAGGCCTGTAAACGGAGCGGATATGGACCGGATATGACATTTTCGAATATGCTCCGCTAGCTAATTCGGATATCGGATATTCGCTCTGGTTAGAATTCGAATATGGAGCAAATCTTCACAATCGGATATCTCTCGGATACAGAATGAATACGGATAATATCCGGTTCGAGATGCTATAAGGGAGGGGTTGCTCGGGGGAGGCCCGAGCGCTGTGACCCACAGCCTGTGAGGGAGGGGGATGCTCTGCTCGGGGGGGGGTGGGAGCCGCCGGGAGGGGGCTGGGAGGAGGGCCGGAGCCGGGGGGGGTGGTGCCGGGAGGAGGGGGAGCCGCAAGGGGATGCTCGGGGGGAGGGGGAGGCTCGGGGGCCGGAGCTAGAGGGGGATGCTCGGGGGGAGGGGGAGCCGCCGGGAGGAGGGGAGGAGGGGGAGCTCGTCGGGAGGGGAAGCCGGGAGGGCCGGAGGGTTGGAATGCTCGGGGGGAGGGGGAGGCTTCGGGGGAGAGGGAGCCGGGGGAGGAGGGGGGCCGCAGGGGGATGCTCGGGGGAGGGGAAGCCGCTGAGAGGAGGGCCGGAGCTGGAGGGGAATGCTCGGGGGGAGGGGGAGGCTCGGGGGGAGAGGGAGCCGCTGGGAGGAGGGCTGGAGCCGCAGGGGGATGCTCGGGGGGCGGGGGAGCCGCCGGGAGAAGAGCTGGAGCGGTGGAGCCGGAGGGGAAGTCGCCGTTGCCGGGAGGGTCGCCGTCGTCGGGAGGGATGCGTTACTCGTGCCTCGTGGTCGCCTCGCCTGCTCAGGACGCCAGCTCCACCTGTCGCCTACATGATGCGCCGATGCGGGATGGAGAATCAGGGGGACTAGAGATTTCAGGGTGAGACAGATGCATGTTCAAGATATGATTTAAAGAGGACCATTGGATCTTATATCCAATGGCTTAGTTCGAACTGGATCTTAACTGGAGTGGATCTAATGATTCCGAATTCGCTCCGTTTAAAATTCGGATAATATCTGAATTCGAAAATACTATCCGACGAAACAACTTAAACGGATAATATCCGCTTATTCGAATACGAATTTGAACCGGATCCAGATTTTATCTGGATCCGTTTACAGCCCTACCCGTGTGTGCTAGTCAGACTTCCTAGCTTCAGTTTTTCATGTCTGTTCCTTGAAACTGGTGCGATTTCTCACAAAAATCTACCATCCCAATTATGCAAGTAGATTTCTGATTTCTTCCTCAAGAGTACGTTGCAGCCTTTGCTGCCGGAAAAGAATGCGGTCATGTACATCTCCAGCAGCGGCAGCGCTGCGTAGAGCTTGGAAGAATCTGTCTTGGCATCCTGAAAGATGAATGGAGCCCGGCACTTCAGATCGGAAGGGTGCTGCTGAGGTGAGCCGGACCCCTATAGACTCTTGAAATCTTTTGAACGCCAGGTGTGAGGGTGAACATGTCACCACCGATGCCGGATAAGATAATCCCTTTGTTCTTGGCAACTCACGAAGATGTCAATGTCAAAAGAAGGCTGACGGTCGTTTTTATTTACTTCTAAATCGGTATTCAGGCACTTCCGAGCGATCCTAACCCAGATGATCTCTCCAATCCAATCCAACACTGTCGGACAACGTTGCCGAACGCTGGAAGGCCAAGTGAAGCGGAGTCGGTGGAAACAGGTTCACCCCGTTATCTTCCCTAATCTTAAATCGTGGCTATGCCGTCGGCTTTTCAACTGGACGAACGTTCGTCAGTAGTCTTGATCAACGTTAATCAAAAAAAAAAAAATTTCATAACGTCTAACATCACAATGTGATATTAGTGAACCGGTGATAATCGACGTGCCCCAGACTATGAACAAAGTTGCCGTCGTAGTGCACCCTCACCTCACTCGATGCGACCACAAATGCCACTCTGACTTTAACCTGCCACATTCCACGTTATCACTCTTTCCCGCATCGCGTGTCGGGCAGAGGGACCTCGATAACTTTGAGCCACCTCGTCTTCTAAAATGGTTTGAGCGTCATCACCACCCTCGACAAAGACGTGACTAGCAACAGCAAGTAGAATGACGAGCCGGAGTCAGACAACTGATACCACGTGAATCTGCGAGACCCACAATGTTGGGCACCTTCCTAATCCAAACCGGGAGATCCAAATTTGACTAGCTTGTTTCACTCGAATTCAAGTTCCAATTCAAACCCGACTTTTTCGGAACAGCCAAGTAACAACTCACTCAAATTCAATACACACTCAAGTTCAAAATTCGATACAGATTCATTTATAAAAATTCTGATTTTTTGTAAAACTAAAACTTTAACTCATTTGAATCAAATTTCGTTTCTACTTACCTTACATATTTAAATAATGACAAACAGCTATCAATACTCATACTCTTATTTTTTTTCAAATAAATATTTAATCAGCTACTTAATGGGGGAAACCGAGCTTACCCATGCAAGGAAACATCTATCTGGACTCGTTTGATTATCAAACGAGGGAGGGGAGAGAATAGGGAGAGAAGGGACCCGGTGGGCGACGAGAGTAGGAGAGCTCTCGGAGCCGACAAGTAGTAACGGGCGAAAGCAGCGCTCGCGGCAGATACAACTAGACAGCTGCCGTTGTCAGACTGTCGGTCGGGCAGAGCCGAACTCTCGAACAAGAGAGAGACGCACGAGAATTACCTTTGGGCCTGTGACGGGCTCTTCCTCGGAGGATAGCGTTTTCGTGGTTCGAGACGACGTACAGACGGGGTCCGCCGTCGGAGATATCTGACACCTATATATAATACATAACACATTCACATGGTTGTATTTATGTGCGCTGCCCCCACCCCCGCGTATACACAGTACAACCACCAGATTCCCGCCTCGCCGGGTCCTCCGAGCGTACATACACATATATATATATGTCGTTATGTACAGTCTTGAAACAGCTGCACGCAGCGAGAAAACAGTCGACACGACGACGGGTGTTAGCTCCACCAACCCGGAGACGGGACAAGAACCCAAAACAAAAAAAAATGATCATGAGATGTTTGGTTGCATTTTATTTTTTTATATAATTTCATGATAAAAAATGACAAATTTTAAAATTAAAAATTACAAAAATATAATGTTTGACAAAAATATTATCATTTTTAGAAATGATGATAAAGTATTTGATGCATAAACGAAAAGTCACTTAAGTAACACATGGGTTAGGCTCGTGAACCATATGCATTGGTTGTGCCCTTTTGAAAAAAGAATGCTGACTGCCTCTTTTTTTTCTCCATCACGTAGAGGAGGGTGAAAAAATTTTTAAGATAAAAAATTGTAACACATGCCAAATACTTTTAAAATAAACTTTTACTATAATTTTTAAAAATAAAAATAAAAATGCTCATTATCATGCAACCAAACACCCCATTAGTGTTTGGTAGCACAATAATCTGTACGTATTTTCATGATAAATCTTATACTAAAATAAAATCTAACATAGTCAAAGACGAAATTAACCGGTTTCATGTAATATAACAACAAAAGGAGCGAGGATCATGCGTAAACTAAAAAAAAATTGAGAGCCCACAAGAGGGGGGGGGGAATTCTCGCCATTGTTTTGTGTAAAAAAAAAAGAATCCTTTATAAAAAATATTTCGAAATGACAGTCAAGCACCGTAATTTTTACAAAGCAAAATTTTGTAACAAAAACTATGTTTATCATGCAACTAAGCATCCTATAAAGAAAAAGCCACCCCGAGAGATGCAAAACAGACAAGTAGATATGCACAAAAACTGGAAAAGATGTCAGCTACTTGACGGCTTTTAAAGACGAGAGGGGTGTGAGGCGTGCATACAGGTAAGTTGAATACCTTTCAGGTCAGACCCAGTTCCTTTTCTTGGAGCGTAGCTTCGTGAGCTGGTCCCTCCATTGAGCTGAAACATGGCAGACCGAGGGGGTTGTTAGCAAATTTCAGATAGCTAGAAATATTACAATAACGTGAAAGAGCCACGTAATACAGGTTCACCTCTCTCCCTCTCTCCCTCCCCCATGCCCCTTTTTCTCGTCCTGCACAATCTCCCTCTCCCCTATGCAATATGCACCCCCCCACTCATTCTCGCCTTCTCTTCTCTCTCCTCTCTCTCTCTCTCCCCCTTTCATTCACAAAGTGGGCGTCCAGCAAAGCATAATGGGCAGCAGGAAGCCAGTGGTAGGCTGGAGTTGCCGGACTATGAGGGGCGAGTGGCACTGGGATGTAGATGGTCAACGGGGGATAGGATACAGGCAGTGGATGGGGATAGCACGTTTGAGCAAGAACATGGACGTGGAGACGTTACGAACTGTCTCTCTTAGTTCGTAATTGGCACTCGGCATCTTCTGGGTTCTACCCAGACCCAAGCCAGTCTTCAGATCTTTGTTGTATGAGCAGAAGAAATTTGTGGTGGGATCCTACTACCTCAGTAGTATCCCTCCAATATCACCTCTTCTTATCCTCTCCCTTCTATGCTCCTTTTTCCTTTCTAATCTTCTGTAGTTGTTTCTTTTTTATTTAAGCATTAGATGAATCGTGGCCTTCACCACGTTAGGGGCATAGGAGGTTGGCAAGTGTGTAGGACGAGCCATTTGTGCAGGTGGGTCAGCTCGTCAGGGAACTTCCTGCAGGTTAAGCAGGCGGGTGGGCGAGCCTGGTGTCAAACACGGGGGGAAAAGAGAGAGAACAGAGAGTGGTACAAAAGGCATCGGAGAAGGAGGGGGAAAGAAAATGAACAAAATATCTAACAAAATTTATACAAGAGGGGTTATTTTGGCCTTCCATCCCTTATCATTAAGGTTATTTTATGTTTGAAAGACCATGGTAGTGGCATATATGCAATGTCTCGAGGATGAAGAAAATACACAACCTAATAGATGTTTGATGGAAGCATTTGCACAATTTCAGGCATTTCAAGAGAATATGTAAATATCCCATTTTATAATCCAGGCACCCTTTGCATCGACCATTCAAAAGAATCTCTCTCGAACATTCAATCAAGTTTATCCGCATCTTAATGCTATGATCTAAACAACTACGGCAAAGTCTGCAACACAGTTCTTGCATTGAAAATAAACTGTTAGCCAGCATTTCTTGAATTTATCCGGTTACAGCAAAGTCAAAAGGACTGGGCGAAAAGGATACCCTACCAGCATCTTTATATCGTTCTTCAACAGCAGCTATCAGCATGTTACGAACTAGATTGAACTCTGTGGTTTCCGTGCATGGCTGACCATCGGGTCTGCAAACAATGCAAGAGGTTACAACTGGCTTGTACTGCAGAAGAATGGTACGCATTGTGGCGTAACCAACTATAGTATGCTTGCTATCCAGCTGGAAACAGATGGATGATCAAATTGGAGAAGACTGATGTCAAAAGCTACCTATCCAGTTCGGTGAACAGCAGCCCGTCTGAGAGAGGAGCTTGGGTTAATCTTGTTGGCTCAATCATTCTCATCCCATCACTGTACGCCAACTGTCTATTTACTTGTATCGGCACCTGTATGGAGCCATATTTAACAGCACCGTGAGACCCTTTCACAGAAGCTTCTTTAATATCTTGAACTTAGAAAATAACATTGAACTGGGAACGCAAAGCAGTGCCGCAACGTGAGTCCTAAAGATGCCCGACGGGAAGAAAAGACATATTACTGTCACTTCAACTCCGAGGCATTAATAAGTATAATGGGGTGTTTGGTTGCATGATAATTTTTTGTACACTTTCATGATAAAAAATTGTATTAAAATAAAAAGTGAACCAACTCATGACATAAAATTATCATGTTTGGAGGGATGTGATTACAAAAAAGAGTTACAACCACACATGACCAAACAAAGTGGGGGACCACAAGAAAAAAGAAAGAGATGAGACCCTCTTTTTTTGTTTAAGAAGAAAATCACTTTCAAAATATAAATTTGTCATGATTGCCAAACACCTCTTTTAACAAGTTTTCTTACGATTTTTAAAAATTAAAATAAAAACCTCCATTATCATGCAACCAAACACCCCGTAAGGTGCTACTCATTTACAAAGAGCCATCAAAAAAGTGTAAACTACAAACCAAAACTAAGGTGGCATTTGATTTGGCATAATCTGGAATTCTGAACATTGCACGTCTAACTTTTTAGTTTGTGGTAAAATTAAGTACCTTGATTTAGATGTTTACACGCTAATTAATGTAGCGATTAGTTAAAGATATATTATATATGTTACTTCTATCCTCTACAAAGAATTACATCTTAAAAATAACAAGAAAAACCATACAACTTATTTTTAAGAGGTGTATCAAGATTTTAAATGTATGTTTAGAAGTTAAGACCTACAATCAAACAACCTAATGGGGTGTTTGGTTACATTTTAATTTTTAAAAAGGTTTCATGATAAAAAATTAAAATATAATACCAAACAAGATAATTTTTAAAAATGAAAATATGATAATGAATATGTTTGGTAAAAATATTTTAATTTTTAAAAATGATAATGAGATGTTTGGTAATTTTATAAACATGATAATGAGGTGTTTGGACTGTCTCTCCTTCCGACGCCCAGCGGCAAGTTGCCGCCGCGGCCCTCCGCCTCCCGTCGCAGCCCGTATGCTGTGAAGCTACCCCGCGGCGGCGGCGAGATTAGTTCTCCGCCCTCTCTCACCTCGAGACGCCCTCCCAGAGCGGACCCTGGAGCGTCGCGTCCCGGAAGACGGCGTCCATCTCCGAGCGGATCCTGAGAAGCGCCAGCGTCTCCTCCCGCGGCCACCGGTTGCAGCCGCTCGCGCCCCCGCCTCGCTCGGCCTGATCCCCCAGCAGCGCCGCGTCCTCGTCGGGGAAGCCGGCCTCGCGCATCGCCATCTGGCGGCCGCCGCCGCCGGGATCAGACCCCGCCGCCTCCACCGGCGGCGGCGGCTCCGTCGACCCACCGGCAGGCATCCCTCCGAAAGGCTGGAGGGGGGCGCTGCACCGCCCCACCCCGCGGCGCAGCCGCATGCGCCGGTGGCGCATCGGCCGCCTGCACGCGCGCGAAGCCGCGCGTGCGTGGCTTAAACTCGGGAAGGAGGGGGGGGGGGAAGAGAGAGAAGGGAGAGAGGGGGAGCCCGAGAGCCGGAGAGGGAAGAGAGAGAGAGAGAGCGGGAGAGCGCGGCGAAGGGGGGGGTGCGAGCGGAAGAGAGATGCGCGGTGCCAACCGCGACAGTCGGAGGGGGAAGGAAGAAGGAGAAGAAGAGGGAGGGCGACGGCGGCGGAGGCGGCGGCATCGGCGACGACGGGAGGAGAGAGGGAGAACAGCGGCGCCGGCTGCGCCCGCGGCGGCCGTGACGGCGGAACGAGGAAAGAGGAAGAAGAGGAAGAGGAGCAGGGCGACGGCAACCCCGGAAGGAGGGAAAGAGGCGGCGACGGCGAGAGAGGAGGTGGATGAGGGGAATGGCATCGACGTCGTCGACGTCGACACAGTGGCGACAGAACACAGCGACGACGAGGCGACGGAAGAAGAAGTAGAAGAAGAAGGAATGGAGAGGAAGAGGACGCCGGACCAGGTAGACAAGGGCGACGACGGCGGTGGCAGACTGAGAGAGGGGTGTGCTCGCGCGGCAGCGGCGAGTGGGGTGGCGATTCGGGCGACGATGAAGGCGACGGTGGGAAGGTGAGGCGGTGTCGACGACGGCGGCGAGGCAGCGTCCGGCAGAAGAAAACAGAATGGGAAGGCGGTGGAGGAGAAGATTCGAGAGGGGGAAGAAGAGCGGCGGACGGAGGCGGTGCGGGAGGAGGCCGCCGGCGGAGAGGGCACCGGGAGGAGGAGGCCGCGGGCACTGGGAGGAGAAGGCCGCCGCTGGGAGGAGGCCGCCGGGCACTTGGAGGAGAAGGCCGCCGCTGGGAGGAGGAGAGCTGCAGCGGAGAGGGCATCGGGAGGAGTCGCGAGAGTTTGTCCGCGAGGGTTTCGTGAGACGGGGAGATCGCTTTCAAAAAAAAAAAAGGTCTCTACCTCTTTTTTTTTTTACAATGTCAAGCGGATGAAAAAAGTTTTTGAAACAAAAAGTGATACCACGACCCAAACATGGTTTTAAGGTCAGTTTCATTACAATTTTCAAAAATTTAAAAAAAAATGGTCATTATCATGCAACCAAACACCCCATAAACCTACCAACCTCTGAATGAATCAAATGTCAGAGGTTTAATAAGCCAAAACAAATGGAACATAATGCTTGCAACACTGTTCATGCTAACACTAGCTAAACTTCAGGTTAATCCATACTGCCTTCTGGACATGTTTTGTAGGGTCGGCCAATCGGAATCATGATCGCCACCTACTTAACCGATCTGTGGAAGGGAGGCCTGATCTGAAAAGAGCTTCTGCCAGGATCAGGCTCTTGAATGTCGGATTGGTTGATTCCGGACTGACTTGACCCCAATAAGAGTTGAATTGGTGTCAGGAGATGGCAGAGGGGCAGCACCGTCACTGTTCCTGCATTTTCCTTACCCTAATAGGCAGGAAGGACAGTAATGGCATCCAAACTAGTAGGACCTGATCTGGTAAGTTCCAAACCAGTTATCAAGTCCAGGAGACACAATTTTATATGATACGGTAACTTAAGTTACCGGATCAAGTCGATAAGTGGGGAAGACGTAGGGCCAGCACCACCACCCCTCTACCACCAAAAAGCAGTGATTCCATGGGGATTGGCTGTCCCTCCATCCAGGATATGTTTAGAGCCTTTTTTGTTAGTTTTGGAAGAATTGATCCAAGCCGATCTTGGATCGGATTTTCTTCTGGTGGATGGGAAGAGCCACCAGATCAGGATCAGGATTGACAGACTAGAAATCTTTGCTTCTGGATCATCACCTTCAAATGATGGCCAATCCTCTGCCAAATTGACAGCCAATATTCAATGTGTTCGAAATAGAAGGAAATCACATAGGACAGTTCATGGAGAAAAGACAAATATGACTGTTATTCTTCAATCAGTATGCCTACTTGCAATATTTTAAGCTTTGCAGTTTACTTAAGCTTTAGAGTTCAAGTAACACAGATCCATAATCCATTAGGTGAATATGTCATGATGCACAAATAATTCCTATAAACCACGTGATTGTTCTTACCTTACTCTAGAAACAAAGAGAGAGAATAAGGACGTGTGCTATGGAAGCATGATGACATTCAAAATGACAACGTCAAAACATGCATATTGGCAAATTTGATTTTATACACCACCCTTGACGTAACCTTAGGTTTAAAACAATAAGGCCAGAATGAGAATCATATACCTTGCATCTAACAGCAATATTGATGGCATCTGATGGCCGTAGATCGATGCTAATTTTCCCTGTTTCATCACCTGCCTGAAGAAAGCAATAGAAAATGTGCCACCAAGAAGTCCTGCACTATTCAGTCCAATAAAGAAAAAATAGAAAACTAAAGGAACCTTGAAATCTACTAGTTGTATACTTTTACCAAGTACCAACAAAGGAAACAAAAGCAGAAAAAGTGAAACATGAAAGTAACAAATTAGGCAATATTAAGATCTTAATTCAAGGAGAAAAAGATTAAGAAATGGCGAAAGTGGGAGTGTTCCCTGGAACCCCCTGTTGGAAGCAACTTATAGCTTTCACTTTTCACATCACAAACAAAAGTTACAAGGATAAACACATATTAACTACTTAAAGGAATGCTAAACGTAGGGGTGCAAACAAACTGCGCCGAGCTGAGTAGTGTAGTGTTCAAACTCAGTTAGTTTATTTCACATGAATTTGAGTTCCAACTCGAGCTTTCATGAGTATGATAAACCATTGTTCAAGCTTGGCTCATTACTAACTTTAGCTCATTTATAAAACTTGATCCAATTTTAAACACATAAAATTTTCTTTCGACTTCATATATTTAAGTGACACTATGTAGCAATTAATATTTCTAATTTATTTTTTTTAAATAAATATTCAATCAAATATTTAATTGAGCTACTTGCAAGCTTATCAAGTCGTGTTGAAGTCTATTCAAACTTGGCTTATTTGATGAATCGAGCTTTATTTCTTTGTTCAAACTTGTTCATTTAACATAATGTCTAAGCCAAGTTAAATTTTTATCGAGCTTAGTTTCAAGCAACTTGTCGAGTTGAGTGTATTGGTTCGTTTGCACCCCTAGCTGAATGCAAAGTCACATTTACCTAAGAACCTACTTTTCCTCCATAAGAAAATGTTCAATTCGTAGCTTTTATTTCCAATTAGAAACAGCAAAATAACTAAAAAATTAGCTTCTATGGCACATAACCCTTCCCAAAATAACTAGGTTTTCACAAAAGGCGCTTCTAAATAGAAGCCATAAAGCACACAAGATGTTACAGAGGTAGCTACTGATATGAGCAGCATGGAGCTGGAAAATACCTTGACAAGGTAAAGCTTAGCAAAATATGCCTCGTGTATCCTTCTAGTAATGCGGACAAGTTGCACCTGAAGAAGAAAAGACAATTAAATTAGGCAAACATGGAGATAAGTACATTCAAAATCATGCTTTACAACACTGGAATCAAATTATAAGTTACATTACATCATATCCCATTTTCTCAATCATCTCTTTCACGACCTGGTACACTGTAGGTCTAGCCTGACAAAAAAAAATCAATGTTAAACCCCTAAGTAGAATCTAAAAGGAGCTCTGGAGATTAATAAAAAGATGAAAGAGTAAGAGTATTGAAGGTTGAAGCTCAACTAAAGGAGCCTTATGCAACACACCATTTGAATATTACGCACTGCTGCCATCAGAAGTACACTTGGCATTTCCACTGTAGAGTAATCACCAAGTCATTACATAATATGTATAATGCCCATAGGTGCACAGCAACAATGAAAACAGCAAAATTACACATATAACTTACAGACAATGATTGGAAGAAGGAGGCCACTCCCATCCTCCATCTTGAGTACTATGGCTGGATGTGGAGCATAATCAGGAAGCTGTCCACCTTGAGGATTGTTGTGGACACATCTTACATGCTTTCCGTCACGCATTTTTATGACAAAACCATCTGCACCACTTCTGACTTCAACTGCAAAAAAAGATTCCAAACTTAAGCCAGGGTCTTCCCTTGATTCTTAGAATATTAAGCCAAGTTTTCTGGAGCAAGGGGAATGCAAGTGCAAATAAGTTAAAAGTACATCCAGTACTACTTCATGCATAGTTCGCAAAATCAGCTAAATCGAATCGGGATCGGCTGATTCTAGGATCGGATCGGCTTTTCCCCCGAAATTGGCCTTGGATTGGCCGATCCGGCAAGATCAAATCCGGAATCGGCCAATCAAGACAATTCCTCGGGAATCTGAAAAAACTGGAATCAGGCAAGATTCTGGGCCCGATTTTGGTCGAATCAGCTTTTATTGGGACCAGAATCGACCGAATTGGTCTATTCTGTACCGATTTTGGTGAGTCTTAGCTGGAATCCAGTCAAGGCCCATTATATATATATATATTTCTATTTTTAATGCTTTTTAAAGGACTGATTCCAGATCGGTTTTTCTCCCACAGGATTGGGCCCGGATTGGCCAATCCAATCTGATCTGATCTGATCCGGAATGAATCAAAACCCACCAATCCGAGTCCTGATTCTGATCCCGCTATCTTTGACTTCATGCATGCAAGAGAGTTTCCGGTAAAATCATAGTTGCCAAGGCAAACACCAAGGCACAAAAGCACCTTTGCATGGCCAAGGTGCCTAAGGGGCCAAGGCCCTTCTACATGACAACAAAAATCATTGATCCGCGAATCGTTGCTGCCCATTTTATGATAGTGAACTCATGTAAATATTTTCACCATTGCTTATACCATTTAATATGTTCAATATTTTTAATGATAAATATATACTTAAAAATCATAAATTTTCTCTCAGCCTCCTTTCCTTTCCCTCTCACCTAGTTTATCAAGATTATCTCCTTTCCAAAAATATAAACCCACACACACACAATTATATACACAAAACACACTTACATATATAATCACACATAATACACATTCAATTATAATATACAAATATGTATATAATTATCTCTAAATATCTCTCTGATACCTAAACCTTTTAAGTGTACTCTATACTCTCTCTCTCTTTCTCAATATATATATTTATATATGTAGTATTAACATATAATATTTTACTGCTTAGGATCCTTGACCACTGTGAAATTTACATGTTTATGCATCCAAGAAATGGTAAGAAATATGCAATTGACATAATAGATAAATTTATGAGAAAGAATAATGTAGTCTTAAAAAGATAATAAAGAAAGTATTCCAGAAGTATACCAGCTTCAATCACAGTGGACGTCACATAATCTTCATCGCTCTCACTGAAGTTTTCTGCCATACTCCCACTACCATCAGATGATGAACTGAAACTACATTTGATGGCTTTGTCCTTTTTGCTTGCTTGAAGATGTAGAAATCCAAGTTGAATTTGTCGTCTGCATTTACCTCCAATTCCCCAAAACTCACTCCTAGGAAGTTCCAGCTTCATGAGATTTTTATGTCGCAAAGGATCATACTTCATCTGTTTAGCATGGACAACAGGACGGCAGATAACTGGTCCTTGTAGTGTCCCCATAGAAACACTTCCTATGGCCTACAATAGGCAAGAAATTTTTAGATGGACTCAATTAAAACCAAACAGAGCTCAAAATTGTGGAAAAATTCCGGATGCACATATTAAGCTCCACTTTGAACAAGCAAACTTCCGAAAAAAAAAATCATAGGAACAGCCGTGAAAGAGCTCTTTGTTTGCAACTACTGTGCAACAATAAAAGATTACTGATATGTTGCTTCATTTAATCAACAATAAGTGCAGATCAGATGAAAGCACATTCAGAGCTAGACGATAGACCAAAGGAAATACTTGTAAACAAATAAAAGTATGAAAGGTGCTTGAAGCAGCGAAAGACACAATAAATACGATGTTGAACAAAGTTCCCTGTCCTTGTCCAAACTTATGCCTATGATAAGTAAGTTTTCTCAGTTTCACCTTCAGATAAAAGATCTGGTTAAACTTTGCTGTAAATAAAAAAATAAAATTAAATCTAACTCGTAGGGAAAAACTACAAATAATAGTTTATGTCCTTGTCGTACGATGTAGATAGAGTGGGGCTGAGAAATAGCAAGCCTACAAACTCATGTAAAACAGTGAAAAATAAATAGCATAAACGGAACAATGAAATAAGCCTCTCGATGTTCAAGACAAATAGAAATAGGATACCAGACGCCCTTGGAACTCACAAGTGGAAAACTAAGGGAATCGCAAAGAATCACGAATCAAGCAGCAGAAAAGCCCTGAAACGAGCGAGGAATAATTTAAGTGTAGTTAGCAAAAATGATCGACGTGTTAATAGAGCAAAATGTGAAGCCTACAAGTACAGATAAATTAAAAACAGACAAGCGATAGATCAATGGACCGCAACCAAACGAACATCAGCCAGAATCAACGTTAGCAGAATTTCAATAGTTCCACGGATCATCAGACTGAACCCGGAAATTTACCGTACTTACGCTAGTTGACGAGCTTCCGATCACAAGAAAGCTGATGGAATCGCCAAACTATCCACACTAAGCGCTATTCGGCACGCCCACAGTTTCCTTGACAAAACGGAACAGTAAGCAAGCTCGGATTCCCAACAGGATAACCCTAACACCGAAGGATGGCCGTTTCGGCACTCAAACCCCGCAGCAGCGAAACAGCCCGGAGCAGATCTCGGGAAAAAGCCGAAGAACACGGGAACCTGATCCTGATCAATCTTCGCGCAGAAGCAGGTCGCACGGCCACCGACGCTCCAGAGAAAGCAGAGACGAGAGAGTAATCGAGAAACCAAATAGAGCCGATCTTATAGCAGGGAGGAATCGGTGGGAGCCGGCGGGTTCTCGACTGGATGAGCTCGAGCTGACTTATAGAATGACCAAAATACCCCCTCTGTCTGTCCCTCCCCTCGGGGACCGGATCCTCTGTGCACCTCGGTGTGCAGCTCGGTGTGCATCTCAATGCACACCACTTCTTAAATTCATCTAATTATGTGATCAAATTAATTATTTTAATTATTTTTAAGACTGTGAATATAAATATATATTATGTATTGATAAAAAAAGTAATATTAATATTTTTCAATTTATACTATTTTGTAAATTAATTATATTTTTTATTTAAATAAATATGTATAAAATATATTTAATGTTGATTTTCATAAAATATAACATCAGATATTATATATATATATTCACGGTCTTAAAAATGATTAAAATAATTAATTTGATCACGTAATTAGATGAATTTAAGAAGTGGTGTGCATTGAGGTGAATCCGATCCCCCTCGGCACGGACAGAAACGAGGGTACGGAGGTAAAATGATACAGCGGCACCACGGCGGGATTTTTTAGTCTTCTTCTGGAACGCCACGCAAGGATTTTTTCAGATTCTCCGCCCGAATGGACGAAAACGACCCAGGATCCGAAGCACGGCTGCAGTTACCGGTACCGCTCCCGGACCAAATCCGACTCGTGCCCACTCACACCGCTTCTATCCAACGTGGCTCTTCCAGGGGCGGCCACGTAGGAATGCTCCAGCTGCGTGGGAGACACGTGGCGTCACGTAGAGCGCGCAAGTCGTGGCGTTTCGTTCCCGGGGAAATATCTTTCCCCCCCTTATCCCTTCGGGAAGCGGCCTCGGTCAGCGACGACCGTTTGGTTCCCGGGAAGTCCACATCCGGGCAAGAGGAAGAAACGGGAGGGAGGGTGGGGCCCGCTTGGACGGACACCACGGCTCGAAAGAACCGCAAATCCGGCCCAGTCTGGATACCAATTTTTAGGTGCTCGGTTATGGTTGAACAGTATATTTTTATATTAAATTTTTATGTTGAAATAATATCTAACGTCCTATTTGATAACACTATTAAGTATCTATGTCACTATCAATTTTAAAATTGATATTGATAAGAACTATTAAGAGATGTTTAGTTAATTGTATCAATTTTAAAAGTTATAGTGTAAACAAAGTATATTATATAATACAAATGACAACTTGTATCACTTTTGATATTGACAATCTAACATTTGAAAATGTTAATATCAATATTGATACAGTACCAAAAATGAAACTCTAATCAAACATGACATAAACTAGTTAGAGATATAAAATTATAACGTTTGGAAAGATAGGATAACAAAAAAGTAGAGATCATGTATGACTAGAAAGTACGATGAGCCACAATAAAATTTAGTATAACACCTTTTTTTTGTCCGACAAAGAAAATTCCAAACTTCTCTTAAAATATAACCATCACGTGACATATTATAGAATAAATGTACTTTTGACCTATGTGATAAATATACTTTCCACGTGTTATATGACTGGGAGAACAACTTTGCATGACATACAAGAAATACAATTTTTTTGGCATACTCACTAATTCACACCAAAGAAAGGTAGAGGAGAGTGTTGACCTATGACGAGAATATTTATGAACGGTGAAAAAATCATTTCGAAATACTCTTCAACGAACATTTCTAGGAGAGCACAATGAACTCGGGTGAGAATCGAAGACAAGGAGAAGAGGCCTCTCAAAACCTTATGTCGCTATAAGTGTGCCTTGCATTAAAAAGAATGGGGATCGTAAAGGCACGTGATCTTGATAATATCCTGATCAAAGGCGGAAAGTGTTCGGGTGAGAAATGAGTGAAGTGGTTAACCCTATTCTTTAACAAAATAGTTATCTCTAGTAGGATGCCAAATGAGGCAAAAGAACATCACCATCTCGATATTTAAGGGGAAAGGGAACATTCAAGATTGTGGAAATTATATAGGTATCAATCGTATGTGTTCGACCATGAAGTTGTGGAAGAAAATTATGGAGAGGAGACTTAGAGAGTGTACTAAGATCTCTAAAATCCAATTTGGGTTCATATCAGGTAGATCGATTACGAATGTTATCTTTCTAACTAGATCATTAGTAGAGAGATATCGAGACCTAAAAAGAGATCTTCGTATGGTTTTTCTCGATTAGAAAAAGCCTATGATCGAGTTCCAAGAGAGATTCTTTGATGGATATTAAAAAGAAAGAAGATGACTAGTGGATTCATTAATATAATCGGGGACATGTGCGAGAGGTCGATCACCTAGATTTTCTTGTCGGAAGGGGAGTCAGGATCCTTTCCCGTATCAATTGGGGTACACCAAGGATCCGCTCTAAACTCGTATCTTTTTGTCTTAACTATTGACGAAATAACTAAGGATATACAATAGAGTTTACTTTGATGTATGGTGTTCGTAGATGACATTGTCTTTATTAATGAGACTTGAGAACATATTAACAAAAAACTTGAACAACGGAGAATCGTGTTGGAAACCAAGGGGTTCAAGGTTAGCACGACAAAGACAGAATATACACACTTGAGATTTATAGAAACCCTGAGAATGGAAGAGGTTGAAGTTACCTTAACGGAAAGGTCCTCGCATCAAGAACCCAATTTAAATGAATACGATGAAGATGTCAACCATGGGATCAAAGTGACTTGGCTAAAATGGAGGCAGGCAATAGTGATTCTGTGTGACCGTAAAATCCTCCTAAAATTGAAAGAAAAGTTATATCGCACAACCATAAGACCCGCCATGATTTACGATAGTGAGTGTTAGACAATTAAGAAGAAACATATTATTAAATTGAGTGTAGCAGAAAAACGGATGTTATGGTGGATGCATGGCCACACTCGGGATAGATAGAACCCGTAACGAGGAGGGCATCAGGGATAAAATAAGAGTTACGAGAATCAAGGATATTATTAAGGAGAGAAGACTCTGTTGGATTGAACATATTAGGTGATGCCCACTTGAGACACCTATCAGATAAGTTGAGATCTTGATGTTGCCATCACAAAAGAGATAGAGAAATATATCTAAGTTAACTTGACGTAGACGTATTAGTATGACTTAGATAAATTAGGCACAAGAGAAGAGTTAGCGGAAGATCATGTAAAATAGAAAAGACAAATCCCTATAACTGACCCCAACTATTTGGGGTTGGAACTTTGAGTTTGAATAAAAAATATTAATATATATATATGTATATATTATGCAACATAACATAGGAATGTTTGGTTACCGGTCTAGTTTTGAAATATCCTTATAAAATTTAGAAATCTAAAAGGTCTTTAAAACTGTCTGTTGTTCTAAAACTCATCGCCGTTTTCGAAAAAGAAAAAAACTCCAGAATATTTTTTAGCTAGATTTTTTTAAAAGTTCCGGTAACTTTAGTAACACGATAGTAATTTAAATGACGTACATGTTAAATTATATTTCATGATTATATTTTAATAATTTCATTTTCTATTCCGTGCTTAATTATGTTTTAATAATGGTAATCTCAATCATATGGTTAGTTGAATAATTTTAAGTAACTATACTAAGCATTATTTCAAAACATAATACATATTAAATAAAAATAACTTTATGAAATATTTTTGTATAAATACTACACTTTATTTATTTTATGAAAACTAGTGGATGGGGTTAAACAATTAAACCAAGATAGTGCTCTTTTGAACATGTTTCGTTTTAATAGTTGAGATAACTTTGTTTGTGTGATCCATAAATGAGTCAATTCCTATTGCCTTAGGTGTTATTTGTTTTGACGTAATTTGAAAATTTTAATATGTCTTACCTCTATATCTATGATTAAAAATTTAATTTAATTAATATATATTTACAAATAATTTTATTTTATTTAAGGATACATCATACAAGTTATTTTTAATCTCACAAAAAGTATAATAAAACTTTAAAATATACCCCTGATTTTTAAGAGATTTAATCAGAACTTTAAAATTATTTAAGGATCTATAACTTTAGGGCCAATTTTTATATTTTATTAAAAACCAATATCAATATTAAAATTAAAGACGTGGTACCATCAACTTTGTTCTTCGCATATTTAAAGTCAGAATCAAAAGTAATACTATTTCAATTTTAATAATATAACTAAAAAGTTATTTGATTGATGTTAATAATTCAAATTGATTTCTCTAACTAAAATATTTGATTCTATTTTCTGATAGTGATAAACCATATATGATGCATAAATTTTTAAAAAATATTTTTATGAATAGTCACTTAAATGTATTATATTGGTTCACGTGCGTTGCACATCTCAAACTTGATATAATAATTCGTTTTTTGGGTTTGGCTGTAAAGTTAAATCGAAGTTCAAACGTAAATTAAATTAAAATTTAAAATTTTAATATAATTAATAAATATTATTTTAATTTATGTATTTATTATTTATTTGTAATAATTTTAATCAAGTTTTACTCATATAATAATAAAATAAATGAGCCTCTTGTGATTTAAGCGGTTTCCGGACCCTGAACCGAATCCGACCCGACTACCGAAAATCTTCCAACCGGGGGTCTTCCGTTCCGTCCACCAGGCGAGCAGCAGAGAAAGGAGAGAGAGAGAGAGAGAGAGAGAGAGAGAGAGAGGGAGAGGCGTCGACCTGGGCGGGCGAGCGAAGAGAAGCGCAGAGCAGGAGAGTGCGGCGGCGATGGGGCGGTGGTTCGTGATGGAGTTCGCCGAGAATCTGATCCTGAAGCTGATGGAGGACCCGGTGGAGCGGGATCGGAAGAATAGCGAACACATCTACGCCATCAAGGCCCGGTGTGACAAGACCAAGGAGATGTGGAGCCTCCCTCTCCGCCCCTACGGCTTTTGGACTTTCGACCGCTTCAACGCCCAGCTTCGCTGGGACCCGCAGATCAGCCAGGTCCCCGGCCGCCGCGATCCCTACGACGATGTCCTCCTCGACCTCGAGAAACCTTCTTCCCAGAAGTGAGGCCCCGAGGTCAGCATCTCCATCTCTCTTCTCTCTCTAGATCCCCGTCCTTGCGGTTTCTCTCGATGCGTTATCAGGCTGAAGCAAAGATGCTTCCCATTCGGGTTTATTGTTATTTACACGTTGATATGTTGTATCCTTAGATTCTCTTTTCTTGGTATCTGTATTGTTGTTGGATTGTTTATCGAAAAAGATCCAGATTGTGGTAGTTTCAGACCCAATAGTGCTCACAATGTGTTTAACCAGCAAAATTTTGTCTAATTCATAATTTATCTCCGTTGAAAGTGCATTGATACTCACATTTAGGTCACAGCACTTAAGTAGCAGCTTCTTCTTCTTTTTCTATAGTTGTTCTCTGTCAGTCAGATAAAACCGAATGGAAATGGATTCTTTAACATGACATCCATGATAGTGTGGGTAGATAGGGAAGTGATCGTTATCATACCTTTCTAGCTGACAATGACATGGAACAACGATGGGTCTTAAGAACGTGAGGTTCATAATTTGGGTGCTCATTGTGCTGTCCTGGAAGCTAAACATCCGCAATTGGCTTCAACAAATGTACAATCTAATACTGATATGAAATGCTGTAAAAGCAGAGCACATCTTGTGTTATGTTTGTAGGCGCAAAATGTTCATGTGGTGTTGATTTTCTTAAAATTATGGTGCCATTAACTTTTGGGTTTTGATACGGATATGGATTTACTCATGATGCAAAACTGGCTAAATGGATTGGTCCAACTGGAACCAAGGTAGAGGAGCTCCCAAAATAAAAATTAGTGGAAAAGATGAGAGGAAGGAGGAAAACCTAGATTAACTTGAAGGAGGATTCAAACCTTTCAGAAGAGATACCCTAAAACCCTTCGGAGTGGAGACAAACTGTCCATGTATCTCACTCAGGATAATTTGGGACTAGAACTTCCTTGAGTTGATTATCACATAACAAGGTAGCCCAACCAGACTGAATGTATAAGGACTGAACCATAGTTGCAAGTTGCAGCAACACTTCTCACATCCTTTTCTGGATTCCTTTCGGCATTTTCATGTTTCTCATCTCTTGTTGGATTCCTTGAGTTGATTATCACATAACAAGGTAGCCCAACCAAACTAAATGTATAAGGACTGAACCATAGTTGCAAGTTGCAGCAACACTTCTCACCTCCTTTTCCGGATTCCTTTCAGCATTTTCCTATTTCTCATCTCTCGTTGGAGTTAGCTTTTAGGATCTAAGATTCTAGCCCATTTTTCTGCTCTAGTCTTGCTTCCCACTTTTGTTTTCCATGTTGGTAACTATGGACTGAATGCATTCTGACGGCTAATCCTCACTGAGTGATACATATTCTTGATTGTGCACCATTAAAATCAAGATATGTGTTGGATCAAGGTACCTCAGAGTTGGAATTCTTATGATTTCTGCCAACTATTTAAGTACGAGTGTGTCATAGTTCCTGATTATGATAGGAATGACCAGTTGCAACTTATGGGAAAGGCTCGAATTGTACAATGTATTCTTTTGATCATTTTACTCAAAATTCTCTATTCCCTTTGTCTGTTACTGTCATTTGGAACCCAGTTATTTCTACCTTTTCTTGTTCATTTTTGTTTTATTTTAGCTTCATAAATGTTTCAATATGCTTGTACATGAGTAAATTGGTGTCTTTTAGCATCCTCCTTTAGCTCCAGATAGCTAAATGCTTTGACTTCTTAAAAAATAACCATAGTCCTGCCTAGTTGCCAAAGGTGCTTTTGCAGGCTCTAGGCACCCAGGCTTTTGTGTGTGTGGGGGGGGGAGGCATGTACCTATGAACGCCTTGGGTGCCTTGTTGCCTTTAGGACTGTTCACGTTGAACCGGAAAACTGAAAAACCGAACTGAATCGGTTCGGTTTGAAAAAAAAAAGTTTGGTTTTTGAAACCAAACCGAACCGATAGCACATTGTTGGTTCAGTTCGGTTTTGATATGTCTAGAAACCGAATGAACCGATAACCCGAGATAATAATGAGACACTTAAAAAAAACCTTGGGCCTCCCTCGGCGGTCGGTCGACACTTCGCTGAGCACCTAAGCTGCTGCCGCTCACGCTCACGCTCATGCCTAACCCTACCCCGCTCACGCTGCCCTCTTTCGCAGTCCTCGGCGCCTCGCCCTCGCCCTCACCAACAGTCACAAGCACGGCAGGCGGCAGCGGCAGGCGCAGCTGCGCAGGATCGCAGCCGGCAGTGGCACCGGCGGGCGTCAGGCTGCAGTGCCCACTCGCAGGCTCGTGGCAGAAGCTCCTAGAGGTGGAGGCTCCGTGGTCGGATGGTCCTAGAGGTGGAGGCTCTGGAGGTGGTCAAACCAAAAAAACCCCATCTGTTCCCTCCCCTCGTTTGGATTGTGTCCCCCCCTCGCAGGTCTCGCCCCTCCGTGGTTGGCTGGAGCCTGGAGGTGCGCAATCGGAAAACCTTTTTTGTTCCCTCCCCCTCGTTCAATTGTTTTCCCCCTCGCAAGCCTCACCCTTCCGTGGCTTGGTGTACAGAGGTGGCACCCAGCTTCCCCTCTCCAATCTCCATGCCGCTCAACTCCCCTTGACTCCCCCTCGCTCCCCCCTCTCCATGGTGGCTGCTCCATCTCCACGGTAGGTCAGTCTCCTTTCTCCCAATCCTGGTGGTCGATTCTTCTTCATCTCTTCTGTAGAAAAGCTACCAGCTGCCAAGCCCTCTCTATCCGTGGCTCACTGAGCATAGAGAGGCAATCCTCCTCATCAGATTGCCTCCGACTCCGAGCTCCGAGTGCATGCTTACAGAATGGCTAGACGAACATGGTGCCGACGATTTCGATCTGTACCTAGATCTGGGTGAGGTCATCGGCAGTCTCGTTAGCCGTCTTGAGGTCGGTGGGGGGGGGGAATCCGGTGGAGGAGGTGCCATTAGGTCCTACAACAGCAGGGAATGGCGAGCCATCGGATAGCACCACGGGAGGGGTGGGGACGAGGATGGTGCCATTGGAGAAGCTGACACGGAGGGTCCAGGCCTTGAGATCGACAGTGATAGCGTGGTCGCTCTAGCTGCCTGCGCATGGGAAGGAAGCAGCAGATGCGGCGACAGCACCACCACCATCACCAGCACCACCATCCGGAGGAGGAGGTCGCCAACGTGAACCGTTGAACCGAACCGAACCGAACCGAACGGTTCGGTTTTGGTTCGGTTCACTTTCGGTTTGACTTCTAAACGAACCGGTTCGGTTTGGTTCATCTTATCAGTTTGGTTCGGTTTGAAAAAAAATGATCTCAAACCGAACCGTGAACAGTCCTAGTTGCCTTGACAACTATGAAAGTAACACCCTTGGGGTCTGTGCAGTTATAGAATAAACTTTGGCAATGGCCATCAAGAAGTTTTTATAAATCTTCACTTTAAACAGTCACTGGTGATCATTAAAATTGTTCACTGTAATGGTATAGGTATCTTCGAAATCACATCACCATGTGAGATCAGTTGTCCTTTACATTTTAGTCATTTTCTTTGCAACTTTGCTGATTGAAGCTGAATTAAGATGGTTTCTGTCGCTCAACTTTCAATTACATAGAAAACGCCTCTCCCCTTTCTGGTACCCTCGAATATTGGTACCTTATTTTTGAGACGTCTGTTATTTTTCAAGAATTTGCTGAGAGTTGAAGAGTTATATCTTTCTAAGGGCTAATACTAAGCTAAAATGGACTTTGGAAAGTCATCAGTGTTGGAAAAAGAAACTCGTGCTCTAGGAAGATGACTTGATATTCTTGAATTATTTCTTCCATATGAAGATGGTCACTCTTTGATGGGAACGGGTATTTGAATTTTGTTGTTCCATTCAAATGGGTCCTTTTTTGACACCATCTTGTAAACTACTCATGACAGGCTTAGGAGGATTTGACCATTTGGGAAGTGGTGAGCGTCTTGAAGGGACCAGTAAAATCTCTTCTTTATTTTTTTATGATGCGATGCATGCTGCAAAGGCCTCTTTGGCTCTGTCAATAAATGTAAGCACTTGGAAGTTTTCTGTTTTTTTGTGACCGGAACTTTGCTGAATGCTTCTTATATTTGCTGAACTGCAACTGTATTTCAGGTACTGATTTAATGCAAGGTTTGAGACATGTCAAATTTGAAAAATGTTCATGATATCACTATTTATCCATATTCTAAAATAGTTCCACACGTTATCCTTCATTTTGGATTAGAAGTATATACATGCTTTTTTTATCTTTCTAATCTTACAAATTGTTTTCCACTAATTCTCGAAAGTCAGGAAAAATACATGCCATTTGTTTATGTGACATCCTTGGTGAAGAATCTACCTAATAAGTCACAAAATTGCAAAGAAGGCACCCTGGTAACGTGTCTGGTTGTACAAAAATTTTCATACCCTTTTATCATGCGTGAAAAAATACACATTAAAAATGGTGTGGGTCATATCTAAACTGCATGTTCAAAGAATCTAAGATAGTCACTAACATAAAAATTTCATGTTTGATTTATGTGAACAATAATATCTTACAAAGTGGGATCATATGTTACAAAAAAAGTGAGAATTTTTCTGTGACAGGAATAGATATCGTCATGTGCCCAAAGACCCACGTGTAAACTCCAATGGCTTCGGACCCGTTAGGTTAGAATAATGAAATAGCTTTGCTACATTATCTTTTGTTGATATTCGCATTAGAGACCTGTATGTGATAAATGATTTTATGAAATGTTGAAATTGATAGTTGATACAGCCATACAGGTACCTAATGCTTCATCAGATATATATTTATATTTCTAAAATAACTATGATGGTTCTTCTTAGTTGTGGTGATCACCGTCAAGGATCGAATATGCAACTGCAAGCATCGTTTTCAGCTGCAAGACTAGGGATGCTCCCGTTGATTTTTCATCCATACGGTTTAGTTTGGCTCAAACTATTTTATATACTAAGCACAATTTACATATTCGGATATATAACTAATTCTGTATTAAAAATTGTCAACTATACTATATAGAAAATAAAAAATAGTATTAAAATAGTTATGTTTTATTCATTCTATTCGGCTCATCGATCCAGTTTGGTTGGTCGAAATGAACTAAAAATCAAACTGATTCAAAATTTTTAAAATTTCAAATTGAAAAGAAAAAGAATATCTCAAAGAGAAGCCGGGAGCGAGGCCATCAAAGGTGAGAACCGGCAGGTAAGGGTGTTTGGTTCGATTTTTGAGTGAGTATTTTTTTCTCAAAATTAACTAAACCAAATTATGGTCTAGATCAAATTAAATCGAACTAAATTAATTTAATCTAATTTGCTTTGATTATTCAAATCATATTTTACGAAGATAGAGCAGATATATTATTTTATTTTATTTTTTAAATTGTATTCTATTAAAATTTAGTGTATATGTTTACGTGTTTCATTAATTTATTTTAAAATAAATCTACTTTTATAAAAAAATACATAAATATTATATTATATAACATTTAAAATAAAATATTTAATTTAATTTTAACTATTCAATTTATCGATTTGATTTGATTTGAAAATATTTTAAAAATCAAATCAAACTGACGACTGACGAGCAGTTTATATCAAATCGAACGGAACCAATTCAATGATTTGATTTAAATTTTTTATTTTTTTCTGGGTTGAGCCGAGCAATGCCCTACATACCGGCGGGTGCCGTCGATCGAAGAACCGAGCCGCTGTCTTTCCTCCGCGACCCTGCTCCCCGGTACGTTTCCTCCGCCGCCGGAGCCTCTTCCTCCTCCATCGGAACCAACCTTCGCAGTCTATATTCGGCCTCCTTGATCTTCAGCGCCGGCGGCTTCTTGCGAAGTTCCTCCGGGAGCGCGCCTGCGCGCCGGGTGCGGGGCGCAGGGAACTTGCCGCACTTTCTGCCGCTTTCCTCTCGAGGTTCGTGGGAGGAAGCTCTGAGAGTATGTACGCCGGCAATGGCAGATTCTACGCCGGAGGACTCCAGCCATCCGCGCATGGATCGGCTCCGGGGCTTGATTATTACTGCATCGACCCTAACCCTCCAGAGCTGGATGGATGGGTACGATGATAATCGCTATTGCTATACCTTGCTATGTTACTGTTCGCAGCCTGTTCACCGAAATGCACCTTGTTTTTCGGCACCTGCAGCGCAGTCACTTCATAAGTACGGTCACCGCGTCGCCTCGCCCCCACAACGATGACCTGCGGTTCCTTTCTCGGGTTCCTTTCTCGGTTGCTCGATACCCTGATTATTCTCGAACACGGTGAGTGGCTCGTTATGGCTCCTTTTCTTGATTAGCAGTCGTATGCCGTTCTTTTCTAGAACACGGATTGGACCATCCGTTTAGCACCTTAATCCATAGGCTAGGGTGATGTGACCCAGGAGATACAATACACAACCCATGCCGATAAACGGCACATACACACTTCGGATCGAGAAGTTTTACGTTCTAATCCAAGTGTCAACGTGCTCGCTCACTCTAGTTCCGTAGTGTCGGAACCAACAAAATGTCAACCAGGAAGAGACCCATGCTTAGGCTCTATAAGGAAAACTTCTACTGCTTACATTCTGAAGTGCTTCTATCTGTAGGTCCTTTGTGTTTGCATTTACTTTTGCTTCAACTGCATTACGGAACTTTTATTAGATTCTAACTGACAGATTAAGATGTGCCTATCACGTAGTGATGTCCTCCAACCTTCTCCCCGATAACCTTAAAAGATCAAATGATAGGTTGGGCTTCGATCCATGAAGTCTGGTTCATAATCATGGCAGATTTTAAGTTGAGCCATACCCTCAAATATTTCAACCCGAGAGAGGAGGAAACTGAACTGGGAGGCATCAGATGATAGGAGCACCACCTACACGTGCCTTGTGGTAATGAGAAACTGAATAAAATGGGAGATTAGAGCTGCCAATGGTATTTGTCAATGGACATGGATTTTAGACATATAGGCAACGTTTATGAGTGCATAGTCAAAATCCATTTATTTTGGTTCCTGGAGAAATATTGTGTGCTAACTTTTGCCATCTTATACTGTACATAACTTCTTTTTATTTGCAAACTGGACATAACTATTTGATGTGATATAATTTCACATTTAATTATTTCTAGTGCAATTGAATGCTTTTGAGTCTTGCAAAATGTTGCCATCTGAAAGAATGTTCACTCCACGCATGCCCATTGCTGCCTCCCATAGGAGTCTGGGCGAGTCACACTCCCTTGCACTGTCAATAAAATGATAACTAAATATATTTAATAGGCTGCTTCATTACCTAAAGTGACATGTATATGGGCATGAGTTTCCGGCCGAAAGGAAAGCCGCCAAGCCTACACACATTTTGTTAAAGTTGAAGTTTACCCATAGCAGAAGTGCTGTCAACAGATTCAATTCCTTGCCTATAGCAGAATTGCTGTCAAATTTCCTGCAAAATTGGAGCATTGTTGTACTTCTCCAAGCAAATATCATTGATGTAAGAACACTTCCTTGGAGGAGGAAATCAAGGATCTAACAAAAAAATATCGCACTGGTGAGGGGTCGGTGAGACTTCACCATAGATGTTACTTGGCAGTGCACATACATTCTGGGGATCTAGGTTGCCTATATATGCTTCGGCCTCTGTGCCTCACATGCACTTTTTGGCCCTCGTCGATCATCTTCTTCACTCTGCTTGAGAAGTCTTCCCACTGTATCATGTTGTTTGCCGATAGAATCTTGGCGAGCCGCTTCTTATTTGGCCGCAAAGTTGGAGCGTGACCCCCACCATGGTATATCCGGAATCCAGATACCAGTGAAGAAAGCTGGCTTCCAGAGTCAGTCATGGCAAACACATCAGCAGTTGCACAAGCAATAAAATCCAATGCTGCCATCTGCATTTGCAGTAGTGTTGTTTTTTGTCAATTAAATGAAATGATGTGCTCAAATTTCATCGATCAAGGATTTCATTGAATTAATTCATGATCCTAAATGCACATTGCTGTCCAAGAAAAATGCTGCTTAACAATAGTGGAGATGGGTTCCATTAGGAAAAGAAAACAACCTTGTAAGAATGTCTGATTTATTTACTTCTGCTAACTAAAGATGTTGAATCAACCAAAGAGTCGAAGTGCATTCAACAGAAATACGTGTGGTAACTATGATCTCAATACCTAAACTTTGGAAACGTTACACCTGAAGAACAAAGAATAAGCTATGATTAATGGTGGGAGTAGCAACAGCCAGTTGCAATAGTGGCAGCCAGCAGAGGCAGAGGACACCTCGTGCACTTTTTGGCTCCCTAGAAAGGCACCCTTGTGCCTCACCATGCAGAAAGACAATAGTGACGCCTCTCAGGCTGACACATTGACAACAGTGGTCACAGTATAGACTGCGGCAACTTGTCTTTGACTAGCAAAAAGAAACAGCTGTAGGCTGGAGCAGAGGACAAATGGGCCTCTGGTGTGAAATAAGTTGTGTTGAGATGCCTACACTAAGAAGAGAACATGGTGAGATAGCATAACAGCAAACTACCAAACCTTTTGTACAGTGCACTTGTTTCAAATTTCAGCATAGTTCAAGTATCCCAACAAATGGAGTAGGCTTTTTTGGCAGAAGCTACCTGAGAAGAGAAGTTCTTGAATGATGCAAGCTCACTTTCTGTAAGCAGGTCTTCTTTTGTAATCAAGTTAGGAAAGAGCTGCACGAGGGGAAGCAGCCTCGATTTTCCCCCATATATATGAGATCCAGCAAGATAAATATAAGTTCCACGACTAAATCCAATGGCTGAGAGGACAAGTGCTGCTTCTTCTGGTGTCAATGGGCATTTCCCTAACTTCCTGAGATCTTCTCGTGTATTACTGTTTCCAGAAAGTATCATAGTTAGATTATGATCACGTACAACAGGAAAAATGTAAAATCCAAATTGCGTAGATAACCACCTTTTGTTTATCCTTGAGACAAGAAACGGAAAGTGGACCTCTCGGTAAGCTTGGAGCTCTCTTTTCTCAATTTCTCCCCCACCAAAATCACAGAGAGAATATGCCAACATGTCCATTTCAAACCTCAAATGCAACGCAAGGTACTTATATGGCCTTAAAGAAGAATTGCTTTCTTCTGGAGAAAAGCTTGAAACATGACTTCCAAGCAACTGTGCATCTAATTCACTGATCTTCATATCATATTGTCTGATCCTTCTCACCAACAAAGAACCGACTTCTTGAATCTTGGGTGCAAATTTCAGTGCATGGAAGTTGCATTTGCATCTCAATCTCTGTAAACATTGGATTTGTATCATTTGCATGTGAATCATTGCAATACATAAACTTCAGGGCATTAGCAAGAAATACAGTTATCATCATTAAAAATCACTGTCAGGAAAAAAAGGGACCTGTCCAGTGTGCTTAAAGATAGAACAAAAATCTACAAGCCATGTGCTTATGCAGTTAATAAATGTTTCTCAACAAGGGTAAACAGTTATCTTCTTGATCAACAGTATTTCTCAAAAGATCATTTGCTATCTCAAATCACTCAAGAGGGGCAGTTTCTGTTAACAAATCAGGTGAATTTGCCGTGCAAACAGTCCAGAAGTAATGGAAATAGGAAAGTAAACTTCGCATGTGGTAATCTTAAAGAACAATCCTAAGAAGCTGCTGTTCACACTTCTCCAAATTAAATTCAATAAAGACAAAGTTGGTCGGATTTTGTTCATCTCAAAGGATGCTTGCCTTTTCCCATGAAGTGTTCAAGAAACCCGCAACATTTTCTAGGAACAACTGATGAAATGTTGCAATAATAAGAATGCAGCAATAAAACTCAGCTGGCGTTCAGAACTTGAGCCTTTTTTAGATACCTGTAGAGTAGAAGGCATTGGATCAAAACCAAGTCTGTTTCCAAAACCAAGGAAGTGTACGACTCCATTCCTTTGTAGAATGGGAAGAACATGTTGGACAAAGAATGCCGGGTCAGATTCCTTCATAAGATCTGCGTCTGTAATCTGTCAACAAAATATATGTGTTTATGTCGGCTACTTCTATACAACGTAGATTTTTTTTTAAAAAAAGCAAAATGACTTTACTTGGCTACCAATTGCTTCTAGGTCCATAGATTGGAGATGGTATGGCAACTCCTTCACAATGTTCAAATCGTTTTTCAGAAAGTTGATGAAATAGTGTACTTGATATAAATCTCCAAACTGGCTGCACCAAAAAATTTAGCACCCTGAGATTTCCACCTCTGAGCACTAAGTCACAAGGTTAAAAATGCCCCTTGGGATTGAAAGAAAAAGTATATTTTCACACAAAAGGAAATATATTGTCATCTAGGGAGACCATAGATAATACGACACTTGAGTCAGATGGGTTTTACCATTTTACCTAGATAAATGTGTTTACAAGCTGACAGTAGTTCCACAAATTTAAGTGCAACGAAAAGTTAATACTATTCTGCAAATCCTCTTCTAAAAGGGTATCGCCATAATATGCAGCATGCTCTGTGTATCTGGAGTCCTTGAAGGAAATAAAGGTTGCTTCAACCAGATCTTCCTATGGTAAAACTATCTGAACTACTTTAGTAGTTGGAGAAAGTCAAAGTTCATCAAGTACAATGAAAAGAGAAGGAAAAAATATTTTTGGAGGGTACGGAGAATTCAGAACTCAGCTCAGTTCTAGAAAGAAAACCTTGAAACTGTTCTGGAAAAGCTGGAACAACAGTTTCTCTATTCTCCAGTTTTAAGTGATGGGGAAGTTTGCTCACGATCAAGGGTCAACTCAAGTAAGTTTATGATAACCTTAAAGCCCATAAGCTTGAGCTCAGCTTAAAGTTGTATACATTCATGTAACATTTTTTCTCTCAAATTGCACCAAACAGGATCTTATATTAGCAGTAAACGTGATAAAGTTGCTTTATAATCCATTTGATCCAAACCTGGCATCTTTCCACACGCTACTGTATAGAAATCTTGGAAGAACAAGGGTAGCATTAAGTAGTGCAGCAACAGCAACAGCATTGCATACCTACACCAAGTCCAAACAAATGAAAGTGATGATGGCTTGCATGGAATTGATACTTTTAACCAAATTATATAAAAATGAAAAATATAAATAGACACCATTCCTAACCACTCTAGTTCTTTTCATGTGTGCTCAAATCATAGTTTGCATAATTGGCCGATCCATATTCTTGGATCGGATCACTCCATGCTGATCTGATTTTTGGCCGGAGGACCAATCCGGTACAAACTCTCGGTAGCATCAGTCAAATCAGGACTGGAATCGGTGCAAGCCGCCGCCGCAGCGGCGCTATACTGGTGAGGAAGACCCTGTCGGTAAAAAGTCATTGGATCCTGGCCCTACTAGGTCCAACAGACCAGGTAAGGCCGTAGGGTGGGGACGATGCCACGGTGGTGCCACCACTGCTAAGGTGTTATACGGCCCCTTTTAGGGCCAATACAACCCAGGGCCTAAATTGGATCAGAATCCGATCTAGGCCCATCATATATATTTTTATTTTGTAACACTTTTTGAAGGACGGATCCAGACCGAGTCTGGATCAAATTTTCTTTTGGAGAATCGGCCTGGATCGGGCCAAACCAATCCAGATCAGATCAAGACCTATCAATCCAGGTTCTGATTATTGACAAACCATCAAACTAAACCTGAAAGCAGGCTGGACCAATAGTCAGGAACAGATCTAGGCCCAAAAGGGGACACCAAAAAAGTGACGTCTCAAACCATCTTTATATAAAAAATCCAAAATTTGAACAGATTACAAATGTTTAGTTTTTATGGTTATGTTCTACCACATCATCCAATTGCAAGTAGAAAGTGGAAACATACATTCTGCACACATTGGGCTGATGCTTTACTATAAGTTAAATGCTCCTAGAAATAATTATTTCATGACCCTAGTCTGTAATGGTGGTAAAAGGCTTTCATAGTGCTATACTGCTATGCCAGAACGCCAAGTCAAGGTCTAAAAATCATAAGATGACTTTAAAGAGATGCAAACTTTTCACAGTGCAGGATATGTCAGAGTGCCACGAAAGATGAAACTACTTGAAGACACACTCTGAAGATTAAAGGGTGAAAGAGAGACGCATTCCATGTGTGGGGAGGTATTGAGAAAGAGTAACAAAAATCAATCAAAGATAAAGAGGATTACCCAATAGAAATTTAAAATTCTGTGCTCATTTCATGGGAAACCATCAGTTAAAGAGTGATTAAAGACTAAATAGAAGGGAATCTCCTCTATGAATTTGTTACCATCCAACACATTCAGGGTCTTCAGGTCAAACTAATAGTTTTTGTGCTAGCATCAACCTCGGTCCTCGACAAACAATATATTTTGAAAACAATGAGTCCATGAGAGGCCATCTGCATAGATGGTACAGATGTCCCAGTAGGGTGGGCATGGGCAATGATATTAACTGGATCCAACTGAAAGTGCATACACTGAACACTAGATGTGTTCCTGATTGCAGGATACGCTATTCAAGGCTTGTTATCCCTGACTGTTTCCATGCAAATTTTCACTATTTGATATGCATAATTGCATATATTGACATCGATTGGAAAACACAACAGACATACAGGTTCTGTAGCCATACTCATACATTAAGGAGATAATCCGCAGAGGATACCAGGATTTCATAAATATCAATGATACCAAAAACATAAGTCCAAGTTTCTAAATCTTAAATAGCATCGGTTAGAAGTTAGGGGCTTACAGCAACACGTTGTTGGTTCAGACCACCATTTGCACTGACTAGAATAAAGCCAGTTGGTTTCACTCCATTCGTTGGTTCAACGTCAAGAACTGGATGCAGGTAGATAACAAGAAGAAAAAGAGTAAGGGTGATGAGAAAATGGTACAACCTTCACGATGTTCAATTATGACTGACAGCAGTTCATATAATGCCCAAAAGTCCAGATGTGTCCTTCATATTCACATTTTGTTGTTGTTGTAAAACATTGACAACTGTGCACAAGTTCAATTGTTTAGACCATAGAATCTGCTGGCTGGTCACCAATATACGGGTGTGCCTCAAATGGTTCAACCCACCAAGCTGATCTGAGCTGACTAGTATAGTTGGTTCAGTTTGAACCACCGTTTTGGTTCAACTGCTTTGTAAGTCTTTCAAACTGAACCAAACAGGACCACACTGTTTAGACCAATTTAATTAAAATATTATATATACTTGTATATTTTAATTATTTATAATGTAAACATCAGTATATATATGTAAATAATTAATTACCTTGAATATTTTATTATTTTTTGTCTCAAACCAAACCAAACTGAATTGAACTGGTTCAGTTTGTGGTTTGGTACTGCTTGGTTTGAGAAAAAAATGACCACAAATTGGACCAAACAAAACCGTGCACACCGCTACCAATATAACAAGATCTAGCAAGGGATCTTGAGTGCTTCACTTACCATATCTTGACTGTAACTTATTAATTAATCCTAATGTCTACATCAATGAAACAGAGATAGTGATACTTCGTAAGTTCCTAGGGACAATTGTTTGAGGAAAGAAGAACTCAAAATTGTAGATTATATGAGTATCTTAGCTCATGGTAGGAAGAGGTGTGAATCAAGCGAAACAACCCAAGGCAAAAAAAGTGACCTTGCTCTCAAATGTCTAGCTCTTGCTGCCACAACCTCAAAAAGACAAGAATGTTGTAGTCATGATTTTCCACTTGGCAAGATCTTGCGAGATTCTAGATCTCACAGACTGCCAAGATCCAAGAGAGGCGAAACAGGTTGCCAGAGAAGGCAGTGGTACAGAAGGGCACTGTTTTACTGATTGTGGAGAAGACATGCTGCTGGGGTCCGGATTCTTGGACTCAACAGCGCCCGAAAACCTCCAGGGATCAGACAGCCTGATCTGCAACTTTCACTTGCAGATTCAGGCATTTTGGGCCGCTGCTGATTGAGAATCCAGAATCCAGTGGCAAAACATAGCAGCTGTTCAGGGCCACCTCCCTTTGTGCTGCTGCTCCGGCCGCAGCCCAGGAAGCGCTCACCTGTCTTCCAACATGTCATTTCTATTCGATCTTGTGAGATTCAAAAAGATCTCATCTCTCTGACCTCTGTGAGGCTAGGTAAAGAGGCAAGATAACAATCCTTAGTTGTAGTTGTCAGGAGAGTATAGCTTCGTGAAGAAATGTGTGATAAAATGTCAACAGCATTGGTGACTTAAAATTCTTGGGGATCTGACGATATCCAATGAATGAAGACCAATGAGTAGAAAACATTCATAGATATCTGATGGCTGAAGAACTCTAAAAAATAAGAAAAAAGATACTACTAAGTTACTAACAATAGGAAAGTCATACAAGATAGTGCTCACTGCTTACACCTATGTAATTTTCTCTTATGCATTTTTATTGTTCCATTCCTTTCATTTTTTTATGAATAGATGACAACATCAAAGGAAACAAATTCATAAGGAAGGAAAATGTTTCAACTTTTAGACTAACTTGCCTTGCCGCTCATGCTTAGTTGCACAAGGTTTCCAGAATGATGCATGTTTGTAAGGCTCATCCCAGAGGTCACGTGGACTATGTTGTACTCCAGCCTATCAGAAAAGAAAGCAAACAAAAGCATTCAACTTTAAGTTTTAAACTTCTAACAGCTTAAAGATTGCAATGTGAAAATGAACTGAGGCTTAGTAAACAAAGGACCTTCTGAGTCATGTTCAAAGCTAAGTTATGAAGCCTTTCATACATAACTTTTTGGGAGTCCTGGGAAAGACCTTCATCCTTAGCATCCTTTAAAGAAACATTGAGAACCATGTCATCGTAATGAGCAACTCATTTACCATGAGAGGCAATTCTTGATAATCTTCACAAGAACAATTTTAAACCTGCAACAACTAAGGAGGCAGCCAACCACATGCGGTGATGAAGCTAAGGAAGTTATGTTATGGGATAACAAGACAACACCCAATCTGGTTGTTGGGCTTGGCCTGATAAAACTTAGATGGACAAGATTGAATATCAGGTGCTAGAAGTAGATGTTGATTTTTTATGATTTTCGGTGCAGAAAGAAAGCTGCTTTGGTGTGAACAAAGAGACATTCAGCAAGACTCCAAAATGGACCTCTGGAGTAGGGAAATGGGCAAATTACAGTGGGGTGAACATTGAGACATTGATCAGGGAACAAAAATATAGAATAACATTATTAATTTAAGATCCGCCATGTGCGAGAAGCACCTTTATTGATGTCAACCACAGCATCTTTATGGTCTGAATAATGACCTAGATCTAAAATTGAGACACTATAGGCCCTTCTTCCCATGGTAGATCTACCATCATCTCTATCTATTTAGGAAACGGATGATGAGAAAATAAATCTACATAGTTCAAATTATTTTATGAGAAAACAAGCCTGTTACCTTATCATCTTTCATTAACCATATATAAAGCTGATAAAAAAATTTTCACACCCGACATGCCTGAAACAAATCTTCCTGAATCTCAGCTAGTTACTGACATAAAACAGAGGAAACAAGAGAGAAGACCAAACCTGCATCTCCTTTGATTTTCTAGCATATAGACTGTTATGGAAAGCGAGGTGGTGAATCACAGAGAACATCAGAGAATCGAGGACTAGAAAGGACACGACCAAGACAAGCACTAAGGCAACCGCCCTCAGATGCTTGCTGATTATCGTTCTCTTCTTGCTCCAATATGTGACCCTTCCTCCCCCTGTCCCAACGACTTCACCCTTATACCCATGAGCAAGTGCTGGGTTCTTCTGCCAAGACAACCATGGATCAGAACATCGAAGACAGCAGTTCTTCTTCGTCGCATTAGGCTTCCAATGCAGCACCCTCTCCGAAAAGCTCGGGGGACACCAATTCCGGCCGCACCCCTCTATACCCATGAGGTCAATATCTGAACAGTACTCTACCGCAAAGACACCTGCAGGGCACTCCGATTCCAGGCAGAATTTCCCGCTCGAGACATCTCGCCAAGACATAAAGCCCGACGACAAACCGGGCGCGAGAACATCTCCCCGCCAGATAGCAGGGAAGCCAAGAAACACGAATGGCCCGTGGAATTGCCATTTGAACGGACGCACGAAGCACGGAAGCCTTCTCTCTAGCCGAACAGAGTAAAGAACAGACGGTCGTTTCAACCGATTCGAAGCCTCTCCGCGGGGAAGCAGGTCAGTGGCGGCGGGAGGATTAGAAAGCAAGCGACGAAATTCGGCGCAAACCACCAAACAATCGACGGCTTCGACTGGAAGAAAGGGAGAACATCGGAGAAACTGACCTGTCAGAGAGGACGGGCGGGAGGAGGAGGAGAAATCGCATTCCAACCACCGCCGCAACCACCAAATGGAGAAGCGAAACCTGCCGCGAAGTCTCTCGATCGTGTGTTCCCCCGTCTGTCACACTCCGCAAAGCCGAGGCGTGGGAAGAAAGGAACAGAGGGGGAGGGGAGGATGTGGATGGCGCCATCGCCGCCATGCTCCCGCGGCGATGCAGCAGTATCGGCAAGCCGTCGGGCCGATGGCCTGAATATGCAAGGAGAAGTTGGGGGAGGGGTTTTCTTGCAAAAAGGAAACTGCTCTAACTTCTGCATAGGACTGTCAATGGATCCTGAAGATCCGACAACCCGATCGACTTCTGTGAACAGAATTGGGTTCGGGTTATGTTCAGTTCAGGCGATCCTGAAACATCAAGATCTAGAATCAGGTTTAAACCCGATTATGTTAAACCCGAATACTTTTTTTCGGGTTCTTCCTAAAAAACCTGATAGGTTCTGCGGATGGAGCAAAGGACAGCTGGCTGTTGTCACTGTCTCACGTCTTCGACCCATCGCCGCCGTGCCACCTTTCTCACTCACTCTTCTCTCCTTCGATCGAAGCCCTTTGCAGCTTGCCGTTCCACCGCCGACGAAAAGGTGAGGAACAGGGCGACATAGGTGGCTTCCATGGCGACGCCATCTTGCTTCTTCAGTAACCTCCATCTTCTTCTACTCTATGAACCTCATCGATCCCACCCCCTATACGGGCGTTGGCTGAACCAGAGGACTGGTTGCCGCCGGTGTTGATGGCACCTGCTGTGCCGCCTACTAGGTCTTCCCCATCGCTACCTGGAGCAAGGCCCCCCTGTTGCTTCCAATGGTGATCTTGAGCGCCCTCCAATGCCATTTATAGCAGAGCTGGGAAGTATTAGAGAGAGAGAGGGGGGGATGGGGTTATATTACATACCTTGGTTGTATCGGTGTTGCTCGGGTTGTCGGATCTTCAGGATCCATTGACAGTCCTAATGGCGTCTCCCTGTTCTTCCCCAGCGAGTTGCCGGCTGCCGCTCTCTTCCGTGGTCCCTCGGCGGCGGCGCATATGGAGTGCCGTAAAAGGGGGCAGGGCCCGACGGGTAGGAGGACGAGGAAGGAGAGATCCCTCCTCTCGTCGGGCCGTCGACGGCGTCCGGCTGCAGCTCCCTCGGGGAGGTGAGTTGCAGCAGAAACCTACAGGCACCTCTGCTCTGTTCTCTGCACCCGGATGGAAAATAGGGAAATTCGAGTGATACTCGGATCAGGGTTTTATCCAAATCCGAGAAGGTAACATCTTTGGATCCAATTTTGGATTCGAACTTTTGTTTTCAAGTTTGGATTCGGATCCACACAGATCCGATCCGAACTTGACCCATTTACAGGTCTACTTCTACACGTGAAAAAAGGTTCAATTTTTATTGTTTTTAATTACCATATCCCTGTAATACTTGTATTTAATTTAATGCTTCAAAGTTTATATATTAAAATATTTTTTTTGTTCACGCTGGTCCAACTCACCTGAAGGTACGTGCAGCGAGAGATTCAGTCCCAACTCGATCCCCACAAGTTATCATCTCCAAGAGGTGGTGAGTTCACTGCCCTTCGAACCCTCATCTCCGCTCTCGGGAGCGGAAGTCGATACCCGTTAACCTACGGTCAACCGGCATGTACATTGAAATACTCACACACCCATGTATGTATAATATCTGAGCTGTCTCAACTAGGTGTGTTTGAGTTAAACTTTTTTTACAAGGTAAAACCCGAGTAAATATATATATATATGTATATGTTCATGATACCCTCCTCTTTTGCATCCCATGCATCTCTTAGGAGTGCCAAGGATAAGTTGATCTCACTTATTCTACTAACTCAGCTCAAGTTAAACTACATTGAAATGGAAATGAAAAAACATGTAATAGAGTGTATAATCCATGAGGTATAAGATGCATCAAAGTCTTTTGATTTGTAAGAGTGTTAATTGTTATGTATGCCTTGTTATAAAGCTATACATGTGAGAACCCAATGGTTTTATGGGGGGGGGGGGGTTTGGTTGCATGATAAATTTTAAGGCACAATTCTTATATTTTTACAATTTTTTAATATTTAATATGACATTATTTTAACATATCTCCTCGCATGTAGTTGAGATTTTTCCGATTAGGCATTACATGGGATACACCCTCACAAAGCTCCAATTAAATCAAATATCATGCTAAATAAATGAGTCATCAAACTCAAGATCACAAGACAATAAGTAGAATGAACATCTTTTTTTATATATATATTCACGAACCTTTTTCCAATATTCAACATGGTATTCAATTTTTTATTGAGCAGATCTTTGAGTTAATTGGGAGTGTATCGGTTCCTTTGCACCCGAGAGAGAGAGAGAGAGAGAGAGAGAGAGAGAGAGAGAGAGAGAGAGAGAAGCCATGGATAGATAGCTCTTTAAGACCTTGTTTGGTATGGGGATAACCTAGGATAGACCTGGTTTATCCCCAATCTTCTGTTTGGTATACACCTAATATTGGGCTTAACCTGGATTAAGTTAACCTAGGATAAGATTATCCCCAAACTTATCCTAAGTTAAACCAAACATGATGAGAATAGGGTTAACCACAAGGATTGGTTTATCCCTATCCCCGTTAAATTTATCCTGATACCAAACGACGCCAAGTAGATTTTGATATTTTTACTTATTTCTCCACTGTAATAAAGGAAAAACAAAAATCCTCCGGTGCGGTCTGAGGAGTGGAACGAATTTTAATTTAAAGAGAAAAAAAAAAGTTGAAAACGACGTATCGACTGAGTTCAGCGGGGAGACGACAAGAACACCAAAGTTCGATCTTTTCGGCAGATGTTCGACGCCTGTTTGATCCCCAGAATTTGAATCAACTCTCCCGTCAATCTCTTTCTCTTCCGTCTCTGATCACCTGGGAAACGGGGCTTCCTCGGCCTCGCCTGCCCTTCGTACCCAGAGACACCTCCATTTCAGCTCCCCCGCCCCATAAAAATGTAATCTTGTATTGAAAAAAAATAGAAACTTCTCTAGATCTTTATCATAAAGCAACAGTTAGAACATATCCAAGAAAATATTGTGTTTCCGTACTGGTCGGTGGAACAAAATGGTGAGGTTAAGGTGATATAGATGCTATACATTAATCTAGCTAGACACCTGACAAGTTAAGAAAATTTCACGCGGGCACCAGAGATTTGAATACGTGAAGATAGATAAGGGTGGATGATTCATTTTAGAGGAAAGATGTGTTCTTTTTCATCTCCGTGATACATACAATCACGGTACATTTCAAAGATAATCTGTAAAAGTAGTACTTTTTTTTCCAGCTCTCCTCCTCCTGTGACTCTCCGGTCAGGTTAGTCCACCGGGACAGGGCCGATCTTCTTCCGAGGAGACGAACCCGGTCAAGAACGACGCCATACCAGCGTCTCGTCCACGCCGTCCCGGCGGCCGGCACGTCCCCGAAGACGCGCTGCAGCTCCGTGGAGAGATGGCGCAGTATATTTTTATACAGGGAAACGGGTAAGCTCGTGCGGTGCTGCGGCCTGCAGCACCTGCTTTTGGTAGTATTCATCCGTCCTGAGCTTTTGAACCGAGGCGCGGAAGTGAGAGAGAAAAAAATTGTTTTTTTTTTCGAATGTTTTGTTGCTTTCCATGCCGCTGAGATTCTATAATTCTCCTCTCTTGCCCCCGCACCGCACAGTTTCCTCCGTCTCATCAATGCCACCCTGCCTGCAGTACTGCTGCTGCTGCTCTGCCCGAGCCGTGAACAGTTTCCTGCCCGGCACCCAGAAAAGGTGCCTCCTTTATGGTTCTACCTGGCGGGGTTGCCCCCCTACTCTCTCCTCCGTCTCCCTGCTAGTGCTCGACGGGCGGCCAATGGTAACGGGGAGGGGTGCTGGATCGGCGTGACGTGGTGGGTGGACTGTGGGGGGCGGCTGCGTAGGGGCGGTGGAGGAGGGTGGAGACCGGAATGGGCGGCGGGGACGAGAGGAAGAAGGAGAGCGTGGTGCTGGTGGTGATCGTCGTCCTCGCAGTGCTGGCCGTGTCGTCCCTGCTCGTCGCCTTCAGCTACTACTGCTATATACGAAGCAAGGTCGCGAAACAGCGCAAGTCCCTTAAAAGTGAGTTGCCATCTTCTCAGGGCTCTGTTTCTCACATTTTGATCTTGCTTGTAAGATAGCTAGGATTATTGAAAAGATTGTGCGTTTCTCTCTAGCCCGACACCCTGGTTCTTCCTCCATGTTTAATCTTGCACAAAATAGGAATAGATAGCATAGACATTTGATCTTTCCCGCTTTCTGAGTTGCCCCTCACTTTCGTCGAAAGGGGGCGCCGCCGAGAAGGAGGCGGCAAGGGCGCCGGGGGACTCGGCGAGCGTGGGCGGCGGCGGGAAGGGGGACATATCAGTTAGGGAGGCGCAGGCGGTGGTGACTGAAAGGGGGGTTCAGGTGTTCACCTTCAAGCAGCTCCACGCTGCAACTGGTGGGTTCGGCAAGAGCAATGTGGCGGGCCATGGCAGCTTCGGCTCCGTCTACAGGGGGGTGCTCCCCGACGGGAGGAAGATCGCCGTGAAGCTCATGGATCGCTCTGGGAAGCAGGGGGTGGAAGAGTTCAAGATGGAGGTTCTTCCTTTGCTGCCTGCCCTTGTTTTCTTTCTGAATGCTGTTTTGTGTTTTCACCTAGGGAAGGCTTTCACTCTGAGCTGACCTACGGCAGGTGGACTTGTTGACGCGTCTCCGATCACCTCACCTGCTGGGCTTGCTGGGCTATTGCTCAGATAGCGACCATCGACTGCTGGTTTATGAGTACATGGCCAATGGTGGTCTGCAGGAGCACCTCTACCCCAGTAGTGGTACAATTTTTTATATCCTTGTTTATGTTTACTTCTCTCTGTAGATGAGCATATCAGATGTGGGTTTTACTCTTACATCTTATCTTGATCAGCTTCAGTGTTGATTCCCCCGTTTCTTTTCATATGTCAATGTACTGCATATAGGAACTGAAATGGTTTGGTGCCTGATCTATCTATGCTGTTTTGGCTACTGGCATCTGGAATAATTTAATTAGAAGTGGTTTAACCTCTCTCGTTGGATCCGTGAATGAACATCACAAGTGATGATGTTAACAGTCTATAAGACTTCCTATTCCTAGTTTGTGGTTAGGAATATCTACTGAGGCATGGATTGCTAGTTTGCATACTTGTAGTTTGGAATTTAACCAGAAAATTCATCTTTTTTTAGTGTATGGTTTGTGGGTTGTTGTGATGATGTTCATAGATTCCATGTACTGGGAGTCTTAATCCTCTGTAACTGTTAGCCTCGTTTTCTATTATTGAGTTGGAAGTTAATGCTAACGAGGTTTTTGCATTTGGTTCAGTCTGACCTTATCCATAACCTACTTAATTTGCTTGTGTATCTCTTTAAAGAGGGAATCTTCGTTTACCATTTAGCACAGTGGCGACATGCATTCATTAGCTTGAAACTTCTGGATTGTGTTAATGTGAGAGAGAAACATGATGTATGTTATACCCCTAAATGCATGATGAACTAACACCTTTTACTGCTACAAATACAAATTGATATAATAATAATGCCTGCTATTTTTAAGGGTTAATTTCATTGTCATAGGTACCTACGTAAATGCCTCTAATTGTACCTGTATTGAAGTCTCCAAATCCTATGATTTTGTGTATTCTCATAAATTATAAAATCTTTTGGTTGTCCCTACAGTGCTTTTTTGTAGCTAATTTAGCTGGTTCCAATTATTCCAATGCAGAATGACTTACTACCCTACTCCCTCCCTCTTTCTTTCTCTCTCTCTCTCTCTCTCCTCCCTGCTGCTTCACAGCCATGCCATTCACGTCTGGATGTGTGCTCCCATCTGATCTTTGGAAATAGAGGTTCCATTGCTTACTGCCTGAAGTGCACCTCCTCTCAATTCTCATCCATGGCTGCAGCGGACGGTGCTGCCTGATGTTAGACATACACTCCTCCATGTCCAGAGTTTCAGACTGCAGATGGCCTTTCCCCTTGCCCTTAAACCTCTTCTCTCTTTTTTTACACTCTTCCCCCCCTCTCTCTCTCTATATATATATGTATACACATTCTTCTGTATCACTTTCTACATGCACATCTTGTCTGTCCTGCTGCCATTGCCGCTGTTTATGCATCTCCACCATCCTCATCCTTAGCTTGCCTCCTCCACAATTTTCTCTTGGCTCTTGCCCTCTTAACATCTCTCCTCAGCCTCCTTCATGAGCATCTTCCCCTCCAAAATTGTTTCCTCCCCCCTCTCTCACATCACACAGAAAATAAGAGGTGTATAATTGGGATTTAGAGAATCTAGCACTGTTATCCTTATGGGTTTATGAAATAGCAGCCCATGCTTTCAAGGTTATGACTGCAGCATGCTAACCTCTTAAGAATAAAATAAACAGTAGGCTTTCTGGAAAAGTTTAAGTGCAATTAGGATACTGATGGGATTAACCATTAACGTGTCACAAACTCTATGACTAACAATTAGGTCAGGTCAATGAGATTAACAAGAGACCCTTGTTCCACCTATGGGTTTGATATGTTCACCTAGTGGAGACACTGGTAGAAACCATTCTAAATATTGTTTTGCATCACAATTGGATAGTTGAGATGGCATAGTTATTCTGCATTCATCTAATACTAAAACATGACTTATTTTCAACGGTGAAAGCTCGTCAGAAATTTTCATTCTCAATAAAGGTCAAGTTAATTTGTATATGATTCAAGTAGCAAAAGTATAGTTCTTACTAGTATAGTCACTAAGTTTGAAGCTTGAAATCATGCTGATGCTTATGTGATTAAGATTGGCACACTGTTTGTGTCGACACTTAAAATTGCTGCTCTTTTGAATACATGAGATGAAGGTTGAAACTTAAAAAATTACTTCTGCATATCAAGCGGTATGTATGAGTTCTTTTTCCTTTTCTGGAAAGTGAAGGGTTATATATGAATATAATTTTCTAAGTAGAGCATACTGTTCTGATCTCCTCATCTCCTTTTTCATTTATAGGCATTTTTACCTTTGCTTTGATGTGTGCTGTTTTCTGTTATGGAGCATGCAAGATGGTTTTCGCAAGTTCACTCTCTGCCTTAGTAGACCTTTTCTATCCCTTGGCAGTTGTTTGGATATCATAAGCAATAAGGACTGGAAAAACAATTACATGGTTTATGTTTCTTATGTTATCAATATAGTTGGCGAGGGACCTGGATATGGTGCAGGAACATCCATCAAAATGGTCTAGTTCATAATGTGTTTAATGAATCTAGGTTGGCAATGTAAAAATAAGTTGCGTAAACTATGTAACTTGGAGTATTATGTCAGCAAGACCTGATATCCGGATGGAAGGCCTGGTCATTGTGGTGTCTAATGTACAGTTTGAAAAAAGGCCTGAAGCCTATCTTGTGCGAAGGTAAAAGTGCACACATGCAACTAGAAAAAACCATACTGATTGCACAATACAGAAGTTTCTTTGTAAGTTTAACCTTGAGGCAGAGGATCTGAAAATGTCAGGTCAACAATTGTGGTGCTTCATAGAGCATACGTTTGTACATGGAAACCCATAATTATCATTTTTACCTAATAAGGAAATGACTAGCCATAGAAAGTGGGATCCTTAGAAGTGGTAGAAATATTCTAAAATTTAATTGTATAATTTTTTCTTGATTTCTGACAAATTACAAGTCATTATGAGAATGAGGTAAGCTATTACGATATTTAAATGTACCTGATATGCTTTGAGTTATCATTTTTCTCAGAGGAGGTAGAAGTGCTAGTAGTGCCACTTATTTCTGAGTTGATTAGTCTTGTTAAAAGGAAATGGAATATGATAAAACCATGTATTTGGTAATCTCATAGATCTTGTTTATTTGATTGTGAAATTCTGCAATTAGTGCTATTGTTCATTTTGCAGTATTTCAATGGTTTAGGTTTATGTAAAACATTGTATTTTGAAACAATGTTTCTTGTTTTAAATTACATGAGGAAAGGGGTGGAAACTAAATCAAGGACATATTATAGATGTAAAATCATCTTAACCATGCTGCCCCCTTCCATTTTTTCGTGTCTTTTACAAAGTTAACCAAACAAGAACTCTTGTTTTAAAATCCGTAAAGAATATTGTTTTTAATCAAGTGATTTAAAGACAAGAACTACGACAAAACAAACAAGCCCATAATCTTTATTCTGATTATGTTTTGTAAAATCTGGCATGAAGGAGCTCTTCGGTACTTCAATTTCTTTTCAAACAACTGAGTTGAGGTTCAAGATCCGAGAGATCTTTGATCTTTGCTAGAGGGCCATGGGTCATGATGGTTTTTCTTTCCTTATCATAGTTCAATATTCATTTCAAGCTTGTGTGTGTTTGTGCGCTACAATTATGTTGTTATATAAGTCTTCTTTATGGACATTACAGAAGTTTAATTTATCTTTCATGCTTCCTTGCACTTTAAACAGGCTCATATGGTGGCATTTCAAAGTTGGACTGGGAAACTAGAATGAGAGTAGCTCTTGAAGCTGCGAAAGGGCTAGAATACCTTCATGAGCATGTTACTCCGCCAGTTATTCATAGGGATTTTAAGAGCAGCAACATCCTTTTGGACAAAAATTTCCATGCAAAAGTGTCGGATTTTGGTCTGGCCAAGCTTGGGTCTGATAAAGTGGGAGGCCATGTTTCGACTCGAGTTTTAGGCACACAAGGATATGTTGCTCCTGAGTAATTATCCTCATCTTTTCCTGAAGAAGCTGTCATAGCTAAAGAACACTTGTTAAACGTGATTTCTGTTTCAGTCTTTTAACAGTACAGTCATTCTATATGAACATAGACAAGTAATGGGACACGTTACATTTCTTTTGACAGATATGCACTGACTGGTCATTTAACTACAAAGTCCGATGTTTACAGCTATGGAGTTGTTCTTCTAGAACTGCTTACGGGAAGAGTTCCTGTAGACATGAAAAGACCTCCTGGAGAAGGGGTTCTTGTGTCTTGGGTGAGATTTTTTTTCTTCTTTGCTTTTCTTTTGGGCCATGGTTATTTATTTTTGGTGTTGCTGTGTTGCTGCCTCTGCATAATTCTCCCGATTCCTGTGTTATTTGCGAGTACATATTATATACCATCTTAATATGCCAACAGCAAGCATGATGGAACAGAAAGGTAAGTTTACATAATTAATATAGCAAGAGTAATGTAAATCCTTGATTGCTTCCTGCTGTAAGGCATACTGCAGAATACTGAGCTTTTATTGAACCTCCTGTAGTGTCAGGATACTTGGAATAGCATCACTTGTTAAATTCCTCCATGCTTTCATGAACCTTGGGATTACATGCCGAGACCCACTGACTATGGTAATTTTTTTTTCTTCCTGGGGCAAAGGCTCTTCCACGTCTTACAGACAGAGAGAAAGTGGTCCAGATAATTGATCCTGCAATGGAAGGTCAATATCTGATGAAGGATGTTGTTCAGGTGGCTGCCATTGCAGCCATGTGTGTGCAGCCTGAGCCCGACTACCGACCATTGATGGCTGATGTGGTGCAGTCACTGGTTCCTCTTGTGAAGCAAAAGTCCCCTGCAAAGGTGGGAAGCTGCTCCAGTTTTCACTCCAAGCCACTCACTTCACCTGAGTGCAATAAAAATGGATCATGACATCTTGGTGCCCATGCCTGTTTTGGTCTTGGATACCCGCTGAATTTTCCAAACATTCTGGTTTGAATCTTGTAGGTCCCAACCTGGAGATTCTGGTGTCTGGCTTATCCAACTGCAACATCTATCCATAGAAGACACACCCTGCTGTTATAAGTTCTAACCCGGAAAAGTTGAGTCTTGAGACTAGTCTGTGGCAGTAATGATTCCTTTTATGTAGAACATGTTACTTGTCAGCTTGACTGTTCTGACAAGCAGATACCAAGGGTTGTAACTGACTCAATTTTTTTTTCTCTCTCTCTCTCTCTCTCTCTTTATATATATATATTTATATCTATCTATCTATCTATCTATGGGCTTGTGTGTTTCACCTTGAAATTGCTTGGCCATTCAAGTGTAGACGTGAATATTCACATTATGCTTTCATAAAGTCAATACAAGATTCTTCAAATACACTGTCTGTTCAGGTAAAACTAACTGACCCTAAGGGTCGATCTTTCTATTTCATCATATAAAATTTGATCATTTAAAATAAATGTTAGACTCATAGTCTTTGATGATATGAAAGGTCTAGGAAACAAAGCAACCCCAAGGGTCAGCCTATTAATTTTTAATTTGTTTTATAACAATTCTCATTTATTGATGAAAATATCGAAAAGAAGCAACAAAGTAACCTAACAACAGTTCTGCGCTTCCTGCCATGAGCGTTTACAGATTTCCTTCTGTTATGCGATAATATTAAAGGTGTTTTACATATATACACGTATGCTGATATGCCATTGAGATATCATCAGAGATCTAGGAGTATGAATGCTATATTTCCATGTGTTATTTATAGGCATGGAAAGAACTGTTTAGTAACTGCTTAGAACTACTAGTTTGGTCGGAGATTTGAGTAGTATTTAGTTATCGAATTATGTGCCTTAATTAGTCTCTAAACATATCTTTGATATCTTAATAAAACTCTTAAAATTGAATTGTATGATTTATTTTTTAATTTTTACATATAATCTCAGTAGAGATTGAAGAAGTATGCATAATATAAATTTAAGTAACTACCGAACTGATTGGTATATACTTTTTTTTTCTACAAATCAAGAGGTCAGACATAAATTAGAAGTTCAGATTAAGCAAAAAGAGATTATTAATCCACCTTTGACCTTGAATTTAGCTATGTCAGTTGGCACAGCTCCTACCTAATCAACACAATATCATGTGTCAATGTGCCAAATATATTGAAGCTTCCCAAGGGTTGAAACTTACATAGAGTGTTTGGTTGCACAATAACCTTTTTATGATAAAAACTATATTAAAATAAAATGTAATTTAACCCGTGACATAAAATTTTCATGTTTGGGAAGATGTAATAAAAAAAGAGAGAAAAGATTGGGAGCCATGTATGACCAAAAAAATGGATCATAAGATAAAAAAGAGGGTGCCATCTCTTTCTTGTCCAAAAAAATTTTAAAACTATAAATTTATAATAGTTGTCAAACACTTCTTTTAACAAATTTTGTTATAAAAATATAAAATTACAGTAAAACTTAATTTATCACGCAACCAAACATCATGTAACCAGAGGTTGAGAGAGTAATTATTCGGGGAGCCTTATTTCAAGTTTCAACTGCGATTTCATTTTTACTACTTTACCAAAGCATGATGCACTTATAAGGTGTTTGGTTGCAAGATAAATAAAATTTTTCTTATAAATGGTATTTTGTAACAAAATCTATTAAAAGGATGTTTGACAATAAACATGTATTTTATAGAGATACTCTTTTTCAGAATAAAAGGAGTATTTTATATTTTGTTATTATATCTCGCCAAAACATGATAATTTTTTTAGTTATGTTAGATTTTATAATCCTTCAGGACAAGTTATTAAACTGTGTTGGAGATATCAACCTACATATTGTTATGTGGTGCTTTACCTTCTTTATAAAAATTTTTCTTGGTCAACGCAGTGGTTGGTTGCATGACAAATCATAATTTTCTTATACAAATATATTTTGTAATAATTGTCAAACAATGTTTGACAATTTTTTTTACAATGTATATTTTCATATCAAGAACTCATTTTATTATGCACTTATAAACACCCCATTTCTATTGTTTGATCTCTTTGGTTGACAAATTTGTTCTTGTGCGTGCGAAGGAAGAGATACGGTATCATAAGTTCATAAAATATATAAACTTTAATTCTTTGTTAACTGGGTGTTTGATTGCATGAGATTATGAGTTATTTTTGTGTAACAAAATTGTTAAAAAGGGAGTTTGAGTGAGTACAATCATTACAAAACATAAATGTGTTTCATAAATAATTCTATTGGGTGAGAAATGATAACAAAAAGAGTGAGGACCATTCATGGTAAGCAAATATATATGATAAAATTTCATCTTTTGCTATATTGTATTTTATTTTAATATAACATTTTATCAAGAAATATATATATACACAAAAGAATTATGTAACCATACACCCTTTAAACGTTATAAGAACAAATATATTAGGATAATGGAGTGATTTAGTTGTCAATTTTCTTGCACTAGCTAGCAGTATTGATCTTAACTTCACTTGGATTAATGTGAATAGTTGCACATCCTACTAATATTTGATATTTCTAGTTAATAGAGAACACTGTTAATTTCTTGCTATAATTTCAGAAAACAGCTTAATTAAAAGAGTTCAATATGTATTACGGTATTATAAAGACATGATTAAGATGTATAATATTACACGTACAAGCAAGATCAGAGATCAACGTTGGACTTATATTTCTGCAAAAATGTGAACGTTGATGAGGAGTTTTCTCTCAGCTGGACTTGCTATATAGGAAATAATTTTTAAAACATGGATAACATTTTTATTTATAATTAAACCCAAACTTGTTGATACTTTTACATGCAAATACCTATAGATTAAATAATACATATATAACCAGCTATCATCAACTAATCCCATATGGTAGTTAATCAATAGCCTAATTTGTAGGCCCATGTTGTACATTTTTTTTCAAAAAATAAAATAAGAAGAAAAAATGTTCCTTGTTTCCTCTTCAGTTAGTTAACTGAAAAGGAAAAATCTGAACCAAATGATATATGTAGGCTCCTGATACTTTACATCTTATAATACCATTTATTCTTGAGGAAATTGACTCCCGATCCGATTTTCAAATTCCAGTTTAACCGACAGTCCGATGGTGTGATTTCTATAACATCCGATCCATTTTTCTTGGTATCTAAAACATTCGCTCCATTTTACACTGTTACCGTCAATGAACTGTTAAGGTGAGGAGAAAATGACCAGACTGCCCACTATCATTCACAAGAGAGTTCTCTCGTATTCAAATACATAGAGGTGATGCTCATTTTATTTTAATGCATTTGTTTGTGATAAAAACACATAAAAATATATCCTGCAGCCAAAAACACCCCCATGCCATCGGTGGCACCAGCTTCAGTAAAATGGAGGTGCCCGTCCCGGAGGAGGCGTTCGCATCGAGTAGCGACAAGCCCCGTCGCAGCACCGCCGCCGACACCTGGATGCACCTGCAATCGGAGACAACGGCACCCTCCTCCTCCCTTGGGAGGAATGCGGAGCTCCAGCTCCTGCTTGGGGTCATTGCCGCGCCACTCGTCCCCTGCCCGTCACCACCAACCAGAGATTTGACCACGGTGCCGAGAAGGCCGCAGAGCCATTTGTAAAGATCCCCGCCCCCTTTCTTCTTGTGAAACCTTGCCGCATCTCCGCCGATAGGGATTTTTCGCAGGACCCGAGAACCTCACGATGAAACGATAGGGCAATGGGGGGTAAAATAGGAATAAAAAAGTTAACTCCCCCGGGGGAAACGGACCATGACAGAATTGGACTGGATGTTTTAAATTTTTGTATTAATGGATTAGACGCTATACAAATTCGGTCAACGGATTAAAAGTTAAAGTGATTTTAAAAAATGGACCGGAAATCAATTTTCCCTTTATTCTTTTAGGGGCTGTTTAATAATTTATTCTCTAAATTAAATAATCTTGTACCAAACAGCCCCTTAAGTCATGCTTGGTACAGTGACAATAAAGGGATAAGCTTACTTCATCCCTACAAAATTAAACATAACCTGCAGGTTTTTAACAAAATGTGAGTGCTATGGGAATTTCTAAAACATACATATGTATATCTGTTTCTACATGACAAAAAGTGCATTAATAGCTTTTATATTTTAGCTTAAGATATAAGATTTTAAAATTTAAATTGAAAGATTGTGCTCGAGAAATTTTATAAATAATAAAAAAGATTACTATACATTCTGTTCCAAACATGCATGCAATTAAGAGAGAGAGAGAGAGAGAGAGAGAGAGAGAGAGAGAGAGAGAGGGAGAGGGAGATTGTTGTCATTTATACAAAATCTTGGCTGTCAAACAAATGTCATCCAACTGAAAATTAAAAAAAATGGTGAAGTAGTCACCATATTTATGTTTTGGTGTATTCGTTTTTAACCAGCAATACCTGTGTGATTATCATACCCACCTTCATCGTAAATATCTTTTTTGATTATTAAACCGATACACATTATATATATTAAGGCCCTATTTGATAACACTATTTGACACCTCTATCATTATCAATTTTAAAATTGATATTGCTAGTAATCATTAAGAAGTATTTGGTTAATAACATCAATTGTGAAATTGGTATTGAAAACAAAACACATTATGTCGTACAAGTGTCAACTTGTACGATCAATTTTGAAATTGATACTCTAACTTCTAAAATTATCAATATCAATGTTGATATAGTATCAAATTCGAAACTCTAATCAAACAGGCCACAAACTTGATGCTCTACCTGACTCAACATTTTAAAATTACAAGTGATCATACATATATTTTGCATGGTAAACTCTTTCCTGCTTAATATAAACCCAATATCATATTAATTATTCAAACATTGGTTAGCCCCACACATGAGTCACGTGCCCAATATATATATATATATATATATATATATATATATATATATACACACACACACACAGAAGTTTCCCCACGGTTGAAAAACCACAGCTGACTTTCTAGCGCACAATGTCCTCATCGATCGTTAATCTAGCCGCATGTCGTGGATTTGACTGAGAACAAGAAGATTCCTGTTCTTCTTGTACTTGTGTGTGTATATATATATATATATATATATATATATATATGAAGTCCTAATTAAAGTATGCATGCGCGCGACCTTTTCTCTGCATGCACTTTGGTTTGGTTTGATATATATAGTATATACACATTCATCGAGGCACTTATTCTCGGTCAATTATAAATTAGGGATGATGAGCTGGGTCACTGATGGTAGGCGTTGATCTTTCTTAATATTTTCTTCGGTCAATTATAAATATACACATGTTTACAACACCACTGATTCATATGGTGATTGCTTGGGAAAGCACGCACCAAGCTTCCTTTTCCTCTTTACACGAGGTTATGGGCAGGCCTGACTTTGAGGTTCAACGACTCAGCACCATTTGTAAAGACCTGTTTGTTTAATTGTAGTATTCACTGTTGTTCTCAAAAAAAAAAAAAAGACTCAGCACCATTTTCTACGGCACAGTGAAGAACACCAGTGTACGTATCTTATCAATGCTTGATTTGATCTGATCTCCCTGGTTGACAAATCTGTTCATGTGTTTGCATGCCAAGAAAGTAATAGAGAGAAGGGTGAGAGAGGAAATATTAGAGATATGGTCATATCATAGATATGCACCTTGAACAGTTGGAGTACTGGTGAATATAATATATAAGCACAGTCCGTACGTAGAACATGTAACCATATCAAGCTAGCTAACTATGCATATATATTGCATGTGCTGTGTCTGTGATATTCTAGGGTTCTTTTATATAGTTTTTCTTTTGTTAATTAGATTAATAATCTAATATCTTTTTTACACATTATTATGATGAAATTCATATTAAATCAAAATATGACCTAGTTAAGAAATTATGGTGTTCCATGAGATAAGATAAAAAGGAGAAAATATCATGTATACATAAGCGTAGAAGATGGGGACTACAGGAAAAAAAAGAAATAAATAGTACCCACAGCTTGTTATTCAATGAATAATGTTTTATAAAAATATATTTTATAATGTATCCTTTTCAACAATTTTTGTTACAAAACATAGTTTTTTGAACCAATTGGTCCAATTATCCCTATATCCATGCAAAATGCCATTGCATGATCCTAGGATTTTTTTCCCACCCCACCTAGGTGTTGATGGCAAGGTTTGCAGGATCGACCAATATGGAGTAAGATCCAATCTGATCTGGGGTGTGGGGGATCACGTTGGATCTGGTCAAATTGGCTAGTTCTGGACTGGGATTGCATCGGATGGTCAATCTTGTCAAACCCTCATTTTCTTGCAGGGAGCTGAGGGCGGATGGGCGGACAGCAATGCAGCCACTCCCTGCATCTTCCATGCCCCATTTTGGGTGGGGAAGATGACAGGTCTGGTGGGCCTGCCCACTTGGATCCCACTGACCAGAAAAATGGATCCCAAATATAAGTTGTGGATCCACAACTTAACTGAAAGACATTGGGTATGTGGATCTGAACTCGATAGGCTCCACCCTTCAAAGTCTGAGCCTACCCTTGAATTCCTCCACCGTCGTTCTATATGTCCAGGGACTACTCTCATAGTACATGCCGTGGTCATTGTGAAACTTGTACTCCCATCAGACTGATTGTCCTATGAGGTTCAACGACTCAGTACCATTTTATGTATATTTTGATCTTGCAACTGTCATCTTTTCCCTAAATTGTATATGTTCATGCATGTGTCATTCTGTCTTGAATTTTGTGGTGCGACGAGCCGGCTAACTTTATATATTCACATAGTCCTTGTTGTTGTGAGATGGTACAACACAAAAGAAGATGCTTGTAATTAAGAAACATGATCAAAACATTTATTTCAGCTGACGATGATGGTAACGACGGTGGTGGTGCACCTAATGAAGTAACGAGCATGTCGTTGGAATGATTAAGACTTCTATGTTATTGTTAACGTTAACTTGCCATGTTTTTTTGTATATTAAACTTTAGGACTTAGTATGTGAACTTGAAAGGTAGGTGTTTTGTATTTTATGTTTTACTTGTTTGCTTCTTTATATGTGACCGTTCAATTTACTTACTTGCTTGTAATACTCTTTTTTATAATCTTAACATAGGTTGATGCATGATATATTGTGGACCGATCTTGTTTGTTTTAATGGTATTAACATCAATGTGTTTTCTCTCGATCTTCTCTTTGTTGGGCAGGTAGAGTTAATGAGTTTAAGATCAATTTTAACTCGCGTAGATGTATGATATATCATCCATTCCTTGTGTACGATATATAATTCTCTTTGTTTTCCCTCGTGGATAACAAGCAGTTCATTCATACATCCATTAAAATTAGCGAAAAATTACTTATACACGCATCATGTTTTGATACCGGTTGATCTGAAAGTCGCCGTGTCTTGATATATACCCTGCAGGTGCATTAATACATCAGTTTCTGAAAAAGGAAAATACGGCCTTACATACATGTATCAATGCACAGGTTGATGTGTTTTTAATTTTTAATATTGGATCGAAAGGTGGTCGTTCCGGTTCGATTCGTTTCGATTTGGATCATTTTTTTCTAAATTAAACCGAATCGAATCGACCTATCAAATCGAATGGAACCAAATCGAGGTGAAAATATATAAAAATATTTAAATTAATTATATTTTACATATATAAAATAAATGTTAAATTAAAATAATCGAAATAGATATTATTTTTATCATAAAATTATAAAATTATTATTTTTATTAATACTATAATAGATTTTTTATAATTTTTTGTTTAAATCAGTTTAAACACAATTTGAATTAGTTTAAATCGATTTGAAGAAATTTTAAACCGAATGAAACCGAAAAAAAATCTAAATCGAACCAAACCGAATTAAATGAATTGATTCAATTTTTTCGTGCCCACCCATAGATTTAGATTTAGGGCTGGAAAACTTAGCTAGAAATGGACCTTCTGTTACTTTCTTTTTTGGTCACGAGTGGCCCAGTGGCCCGAACCCCGTTGGCGCCGCGGGTGACGAGGGTTCGACCCCCCGGTCGAACCCCACAGGTCATCCCCCCAGGGGACGCCCAGCTTGAACAGCCGCCGGGAGACATCGCGCTCGAAGCGCCGACCTGCGCCCCCAGGCGCAGTCCCCGTACCAGTCGAGCCACGCTCGACCGGCTGTTCAAGCCGACCTTCTGTTACTTTCAAAACTCTAATTTTCATCTCTCTGACCGCTGACCGCTGACCGCTATCTCTATCTCAACTGCTACGTGCACATGTCTGTATATCCGCTATCTCTATCTCTATCAACCCCGTGGAGATCAGAAACCCTACTGCGAGCTGGCTTGTTAGAAAAAAAAGAAGATGATAATGGCTGCCTGCTGGCGCATCTCCTTCCATTCACATCCCTCTGCCGCCCTATTTTCCAAACCCCACCAACCTTCTATTCTGTTCTTTTGTGCCCACCTCCCTCCCTCCCCCCCTCTCTCTTTCTCTCTCTAAATATATATTATATTCATCCATCCATATACTTACTTCTTGCCCTAGATTGACGCGTTTGACATATGCTCCACCTGTGAGGGGAGGGCCGGTTCTCGATCGTCTATATAAAGGGGCTGCGCGCGTCTCCGTTCCTGCATCCATCTCTGACGTCTCCGTCGTCTGCGGCAGCGCTCTCTAGCTCGCGCTCGCGGGGGGCTGTTCTTCGGGGGCGGCGGGTCGATCGGCATGGCGGCGATTTCTGCTGCCTTCAACCCTGTCCCGGCGCTGCTGGCCGCCTGCCTCCTGCTGCTGGGCACCGCCGCGCAGGCGCAGCTCTCCGCCACCTTCTACGCGAGCAGCTGCCCCTCCCTGCAGACCACCGTGCGCAGCGGCGTGAGGCAGGCCCTGGCCCGCGACGGGCGCATCGCCGCCTCCCTCCTCCGCCTCTTCTTCCACGACTGCTTCGTCAACGTACGTATGCCGCCCGCCGCCGCCGCACCTATCGTCTCACTCACCGTGAGGTTATAGAGCTAACATTTTTCTGCATGCATGCATGCATGCTTGCGCAGGGCTGCGACGCGTCCGTGCTGCTGGCGGACACGGCGGGGTTCACCGGCGAGCAGAGCGCCGGGCCGAACCAGAACTCCATCAGGGGGATGGGGGCGGTGGACACCATCAAGGCGGCCGTCGAGGCGTCCTGCAACGCGACGGTGTCCTGCGCCGACATCCTGGCGCTCGCCGCCCGGGACGGCGTTGTCTTGGTGAGACGACCTAGCTACACGTAGTTCTTGCATGCATGCATGGCAACACGGCCATACACACGTAATTCTTCCAGGATATTCACACGTGCCAAGCAACGCATACCCAACACATATATTTTTTTAAAAATATAAAACTAACGCATAAAATTGTACTTCGTCCGGATTTGAAGAATTCTCTGGAAATTCTAAAAATTATATTTTTAAGGAAAAGTCATGCAGTTTTTTTTAAATAGCACAAATTTTTTATTTTTAAAAGTAGCACGTGAAAATTTTTTAATTATAAATTTAACATAATTTATTCAAAATCGAGTTTTCAAAACTCGAATTTTCATCTTGACATGAACCCGAGTGATCCGGTGATTAAATGGTGTTTAAGTAAAATTGAGTTTTAATATAGTCACTTTCAAAGTCGAGTTTGTGTGACTGGATTTCGAGACTACGACGTTTTTCCGGCTCTAACTCGCGTTTACCGGACAGAGTTGTTTTTCCTGAAACCTATTTTTTAGAAAAAGTGAAATGGTGAATCAAGCTAACTAAGTGGATTTGCTTAAAACAAAATAAATATTATTATTTAGAATACTTATTTTTAAATAATAATAAAAATATATAAATAAACACAGTTTTAAATGTATGAAATTAAAGTGGAATTTGAGGAATTCAGACTTCCAAGAAAGCCTATTAAGTTTGCTAATAAAAATATTCTACGTGTTAGTTTCGAAATGATTTTTTTTTCTTTTTATATGGAAGTGTGTTAATTTTTTTTTAAAATAATTCCCCCTCCCTATGAATATATGTATATATATGTATGCAGACGGGTGGACCGTCGTGGACGGTGCAGCTGGGGCGGCGCGACGCGAGGACGGCGAGCCAGAGCGCCGCCAACAGCAACCTGCCGCCGCCGGCGTCGAGCCTCGCCACCCTGACCTCCAGCTTCTCCGCCCAGGGCCTCAGCCTGCGCGACATGGTGGCGCTCTCCGGCGCCCACACCATCGGCTTCGCCCGCTGCACCTCCTTCCGCAGCCGCATCTACAACGACGCCAACATCGACCGCGCCTTCGCCAACGCCACCGCCGCCACCTGCCCCCGCTCCGGCGGCGACGCCAACCTCGCCCCCCTCGACGTCCAGACCCGGTCCACCTTCGACAACGCCTACTACCGGAACCTCGCCGCGCAGCGCGGCCTGCTGCACTCCGACCAGGAGCTCTTCGGCGGCGCCGCCATGCCCATCGTCCGGAGCTACGTCAACAACCAGGCCCTCTTCTTCTCCGACTTCGCCGCCGCCATGGTGAGGATGGGCAACATCAGCCCGCTCACCGGCACCGGCGGAGAGATCAGGAGGACCTGCAGCAGGGTCAATTAATTAATTAATTAATTATGCTTGGCAGCATACTTAGCAGCTGGAAATCAGCTAGCCAGAAAGAAGTATACCGTACGAGAGCTTGAATAATATAATTGATGTAATAAAAAGGGAAAAAACCCATTTTTGTCTTGTGTTTTGACAAGTTAGCTAGGTTTGAAAAAGTCTAGCTGACTTTCGTATCGTCCATTCCTGGTCGAACAGGGTGTTTGGTTCCAATTTTTTACCTACCTTTTATCTTATTTTAAAAAAAAGGAAAGATAAGGTGTTTGGATGATCTTTTGTAGTGCTCTTTCTTTTTCAAAATCAGTGTCACTTCTTTGTTTCTTCTATTTCGGAAATAAAACAACCACATAGTTATTTTATTTTGAGAAGAGAGCCGGCTCTTTCCGGACATCCCGCTTCTCTCTCCCGCGCTCGAGACGGTCGCGCTGGAATCCTCTCAGACGACCACGGACGCCGGCAGATGATCAGTGGACGGCCTGCGGACAACCGGGGGACGAGTTGTGGACGCCAGTAGACAATCCAGTATGCCCTCGCATAGCGTCATCACGAGGTGCATCGCATCGACATCCTCGTAGGCGTGCCGGAGCGTGATGTACAGAAGCCAGAGGGGGGGCGGTGTTCGCGACAGAATGCGGGGGGGGGGGGGGGAGTTGTGCGGTAGAAGCTGGGGGAGGGGGAGTGCGACGTCCATGGGGGGTCCAGAATGCGGGATGCGAGGGTGGGGGATGAGCCCGACACAGGTACGTCGGCGGTGGGGGGTGGGTAGAAGCTTGGCGGCGTGGCATCGCGGGGGGCATTCACGACAGGTACGCCGGCGTGGGGGGAGTTGAACTAGAAGCAATCGCAGATCTGATCCAGACGCACACACAGAAGCAGAGAACGCAGAGCACACCAAACAAGGGACAGGACAGAGTGAAGAGCGGGAGAATGGCTCCGATCGCGGCATTCCTCCCCTCAATTCTCATTATATAACCTATGCTCATACAAACTTTATAGGTCAGCATCTACGTGGCAAATATTACAGGTGGCACTCACTGGGTTGACACATCACCCAGGTTTGTCTCTACTTCTTACTCTAACATCCCCCCTCAAATTAAGCGGGGGTAACACGTTCAATTTGGATCTTAATAGCTCAAACTGCATGACAGGAAGTGGTTTTGTAAGAATGTCCGCCAATTGATCAGCTGTAGCAATATGTTGAACCAGGATTGTTTTGTTCATCACCAACTGTCTAATAAAATGGAAATCAACCTCTACATGCTTCGTTTTTGTTTTGAACACTGGATTTGCTGTTAGATATATATGGTTGAAATGTTATCACACCATACTATAGGAACTTTGTGCATAGGTAATCTCAATTCCTTTACCAATTCAATGGTCCATAGCAGTTCGGTTACTGCAAGTACCATGGCCCGCATCTCTGCTTCGGTGCTGGACCTAGCAACAGTTTGTTGCTTTTTGGCTGCCCAAGATATGATATTAGAACCCAAGAAAATACCAAAGCCTGAAGTGGACTTCCGATCATCCGGGCATCCAGCCCAATCAGCGTCACAAAAGACATTTAGATTAAAACTGGTTGGTGTAATGAACAGGCCATGATGAAGTGTTGCTTTCAAATATCAAATAATCCTTTTGACCAAGGTGAGATGAATGGTTGTGGGAGCAGCAAGATATTGGCATGCCTTGTTTACTGCAAAAGCAACTTCTGGTCTGGTCAATGTGACATATTGGAGTGACCCAACAAGGCTTCTGTAGAAGGTAGGATCATCTAATAATTCCCCATCAGTTTGAGATATAACAGTCCGTGGTGCTATTGGGGTTGTAAAGGGCTTAGAATCATGCAGATTTGACTTGTGAAGAAGATCCAGTATGTATCTCTCTTGACTTAATCTTAAACCAGCACTTGTTCTAGAAACCTCAATTCCTAGAAAAAAATGTAGATCTCCCAGATTCTTAAGAGAAAAAGTGGCAGCTAAGTCTGAAATCAGACTTTTCAAAGCTTGTGCATCACTACCTGTCACTATAATGTCATCCACATATATTAAAAGATAAATTGTGACTTTGCCATTTAGAAAGAGGAAGAGAGATGGATCACAAACCGACGACTTGAAGCCAAGCTTCAATAAGTGAGAATACAGTTTAAGAAACCACATTCTAGGAGCCTGTCGAAGACCATAAAGTGCCTTGTGAAGTTTGCAAACATAGGATGGATACTGTTGATCCACAAATCCAGGAGGTTGAATCATATAGATATCTTCATCCAATTGTCCATGTAAAAAAGCATTGTTCACATCAATTTGTTTAATCTCCCAATTGCATGTAACGGCGATAGATAAGACCAACCGTATAGTTGAATGCTTGACTACGGGACTAAAAATCTCATGGAAATCCATTCCATATTGTTGAGAAAAACCCTTAGCAACTAGGCGTGCTTTGAACCTTGCAACTTGTCCATCAGAATGTCTTTTGATTTTATAGACCCACTTACAACCAATTATGTTAGCATTTAGAGGAGGAGGGACAAGGGTCCATGTCCCATTATGTTGTAAAGCAGAATATTCCTCAGACATAGCCGATCTCCAACATTCATGTTTACTGGCAGATTTGAAGTTATTTGGTTCTGGGTCATGCTTGAGTTCAGTGTGTAAGGCATACCTGCTTACCCGAGGTTCTGGTCGACTGAGAATGTCTTGCAAAGACCTATACTTCTTAGGTGGTGAATCAGTAGAACTGGAAGTAGCAGCAGTACCTGGATCAATAGAAGAAGACTGAAAAAAGGGTTCCACAAGCTGTGGTGAGGTGGGATCATCTTGCTGGTAGGACGGAGCAGTTGCAGAACTGGACTCAGAGTTCACATCCTGAACAGGGTCCATATGTGTAGTAGATAAAGGAGCTGCAGACGTGAGTGGACTGTTGACTTCAGCAGGCTGAAAATTAGCTGGATCAGCTAGGGGGCTTGGAAGAACTACAGCTGGCACATTGTTTGTGGTAGACTCTGTCTGTGCAGTAAGTTGTTTATAAGGAAATGTTCGTTCATCAAAAATAACATTGCTGGCTATATATGTTTTTCCTGTCTGAGGTGAAAAGCATTTATACCCCTTGTGTGTAGTAACATATCCCAAAAAAATGCAGCAGTCGGACCTATAAGTGAACTTCCTCTGATTGTATGGCCTTAGGTACGGATAGCATGCACATCCAAAAGTTTTAAGGAGAGAATAATCAGGCTTTCGTTGAAACAATTTCTCATAAGGTGAAATCTGATGAAGAACAGGTGTTGGCAGTCTATTAATAAGATGCACTCCATAAGACATAGCATCGTCCCAAAAAGAATATGGTAAGTCGGCATGACTTAAAAGAGCAAGACATGTTTCGATTATATGGCGATGCTTCCTTTCTGAAATACCATTTTGATTGTGGGTGTATGGACAAGCAATGCGATGAACTATACCACATTCATCAAAAAATTTAGAGAGTTTTCTAAACTCTCCACCCCAGTCACTTTGAAAGTATTTAATCTTCACAGAAAACAGATTTTCAACTTGACGTTTGAAATGAAGAAAAACATCAAACACTTGACTCTTGGAGGCAATAGGATATATCCAACAATATCTACTAAAATGATCAATGAAACTAACATAAAATTTGCATCCATTGTTACTCAAAAAAAGGGGAAGGACCCCATACATCCGAAGCAATCAGTTCTAGTGGCTGCTTAGAGACATAATTGGATAAAGGAAAATGTTGTCTATGATTTTTAGCAACTGCACAGTGAGAGCAAAAAAAAGTGCTGTTTGAACTAAAATGTGTTCCAAGAGATTGTAAAATCTGTAAAACTGTTTTCATTGACGGATACCCAAGCCGGTGATGCCAACTTTGAATAGACTCTGCTGTAAGTGCTGTTGAAGACCTTCTACTGTCTGGTGCTAGGCGGTACAGCCCTCTATCATTGACTCCGGTTGCTACAACCTTCTTGGTCTTGATGTCCTTAACCAAGCAATAAGTAGGATAAAATTCAAAATATGTGTCATGATCTCTAGTAAACTGGGAGACAGATAGAAGGTTCTTAGCTATACGAGGTACATGCAAGACATTTCTAAGATCAAATGAGTGAAATTCAGACTGACCAATATTTGTAATTTGTAGACCATCACCATTTCCCACTTGAACCTTGTTAAACCCATTGTAAGTAGTAGGTGTTTGTAGCAGACCGAGTTCTGGTGTCATATGGTTTGTAGCTCCAGAATCCGGATACCAATTTCGATCAAAGGAACTGGTTTCAGAAGTAGTCGAGGCCATGTTGGCATTGAAGTTATGAGAGTGATTACCTTGCTGTGAATTGTTCCTTTGTCCAGAATTCCGAAAATTAACATTGAATCTTTTCCAGCAATTAAGAACAGTGTGACCACGCTTTTCACATAATTGACACACAACTATGTTGGACTGATTGGTGGATTGATAGCCATTATTCCCACTGTCATACCCCCTGTTTGAAGACTGATACTGCTGTTGATTACTACCCTGGTTTCTATCAGAAAAATTGCCATTCTCATTGTTGTCTCTTGCACCATTTTTGCCCTTGTAATTTCTGTTTTTGTTATAATAACTTTTGTTGAAGTTACCTTGTTGCTGTTGTGGTGAGTTGATGTTCATCCGAGCCATGTTTGCACTCAACTCAGCTGTATGTTGATGATTCTGTTGGAGAAATATTTCATGAGTTAATAATAGCCCTTGAATATCATCAAGAGACAGTGCTGAAATATCCATTCTCATTGTCACGGCTGTAACAAACGACTCATACTCTGGTCCAAGGCCTCTCAATGCATGATACAGTAGATCTGTTGATGAAACAGGTTCAGATGCCATAGCAAGGGAATTTGCTATTAACTTCATCTTATGAAGATACTCAGTTAACTTCATCGATCCTTTCTTCAATAACTGAAGTTGAGACTTCAATTGAAGCACCCTAGCTTTTGACGGTGAAGCATAATTATTGGCAATTGCCTTCCATATTGCTGCTGATGATTCAAGACCAATTACTAGAGGCATCACAGCCTCAGAAATTGATGAAATCATAATTGTCATTACTAGACTGTCAAATTTCTTCCATATTTTGTAATCAGGATTTATCATCTCTCTTGATAAATCCAGAGGACTCACTATAAACGGTGACGGACAGGGAATACTCCCATCAACAAGTCCGATCAGATCATAGGTGTTCAAAAACGGTATGAATTGTGCTCTCCACAGTAAATAATTCTCTCCGGTTAACTTGACAGACATGCAACTTGAAACATTTGGAACCGATGTAAGAACTGAAGAAGAAGCGAAGGGTAAACTGCTAACAGCAAGAGCAGATACTGGCATCGATGTACTGATCGGAGCAGAAATTCCAACTGGATTAGTAACTCCAAACGGTGCAGAAATTCCATACTGGGCTGAAACTCCAATCGAACTGGACATTCCAATCGGAGCAGAAAATCCAATCGGAGAAGGAATAGCAGCAGAGATTTGCGTAGGAGAAATAGGAGATGGAGCAGATACCACAGACGAACTGGACGTTCCCTCCATCCGATCCATAGCTCTGATACCAAGTTGAACTGGAAGCAATCCCAGATCTGATCCAGACGGATGCACAGAAGCAGAGAATGCAGAACACGCTGAACCAAGACACAAGGCAGAGTGAAGAGCGGGAGAATGGCTCCGATCGCGGCATTCCTCCCCTCAATTCTCATTATATAACCTATGCTCATACATACTTTACAGGTCAGCATCCACATGGCAAATATTACAGGTGGCACTCACTGGGTTGACACGTCACCCAGGTTTGTCTTTACTTCTTACTCTAACAGGGGGGTAGAAGCTTGGCGGCGCCGGTGGAGGGGATTCACGACACGTACGATGGCGGGGGAGGTTTGAAGCTTGGCGGTGCCGGGGGGGATTCCCGACAGGTACGCCGAGGGGGGATGTAGAAGCTTGGCGGCACCCGGGGAAATCTGTGTATTACAAAACGCCGGGGGGAGGGGGTTTTTTAATCTTTGGATTTGTTACGTGGCCTTTTTTGGAATTTGATTTTTTAATTTGATTAAGTTGCGTAGTACAAAAAGTCTGCCTGGTTCCCTATTGACTAGAGAGCAAGGCTGGAATTTGATTTATTTAATTTTTGAGTTTGCTACGTCATCTATTTTGTTGTTGTTTTCTTTTTTTTTTAAAATCTCCATATTGAATCAAGAGCATCTGATTAAACCATTTATGTATATGTGTATGTGTGTACGTGTAAAATGATAGATGAATTAAACACAATTTTTTTCTGCGAGCGAAAGTAATGACGGGATAAAGTGGGATCAAACATTTTTAACGTGTGTGATAGAAATTTTGATTTAAAAAACATAGCCAAACACTGCTCTATTAATTTTAAAATTGGTGATAGTTTTGTCAAACACAAAAGAGTTATGTTTTTCTGATTTTAAATTTAAAACTACGAGATCATATATTTCTGATTTCAAAAAAAAAGTTGTCTCGAAGTTAAAAGAGCTTCCAAACACCCAATAAGACAACTATCTATGTTTTTCTCTTTCGGACAAGAAACAGTTTCATTCATGCATGTGTTAAAATTAGCGAAAAATTACATACATTATGGTTTAATACAGGTTGATCTGAAATTCATCGTGTCTTAATACCCTGTTGCATATTTTAAAATGTCAGTTTCTGAAAAAAAATAAGGCGTTATACGTGCATGTTTTATTTATTGTAGGCTGATGTTTGTAATTTTTTAATATATTATCCACTTCATGACAACAAAAGAGGTAAGGGGTCGCCCCCCTCCCCCCCAAGAGGAGAGCGGATCACCGGGTGAAGGGAGTACTCTCAATCCCAATAAAAATCGATCACAACTCCAGGCCATTTAAGTGGTGAACCGCTATCAAAAAAGACTGAACTACTATCGACGTCTTACTAACTCACTACCCATCGGTAGTGAGTTGTATTAGCTCGATAGCGAGTTTGTAAGGCATTGGTAGTGGTTCAGTAATGGTTCACTGACTTGTTAACCCACTACGGACAGGGGTTGAACCGTTACCAACACCTTACAACTCACTATCCATCACTTGAGTGGCTGGTATCGTGGCCTTTTTTCATTGAGAATGAAATTACTCCCTCCACTTGAAAATTAAGGTGATCCGCTCTCAAGAGAGAGTAACGAGGGTTATTCTTCCAAAATGGATAATGAAATTCTGAAAAGAATAAATGTTTCTCGAGTTGAAATGGACTTTTTATTACTTTCCACTGTCCCTATATGTATGTTTCTCCGGTTAAATTTCTCTCTCTTTTTTTCTTCTTCCTTCCATTGGTTTAACTTGGTCAAGCTCGAGTTTGGATCATCTTAATTCTCGGGTGAAAAAAGCTCGGGTGAAAAGAGCTGTCGTAGTTCTGAACAAGATGACAGCACGTGACATGCGGAAAATGAAGCGACCAGTGTGTTACGGCTCAGGTGCCCACCTGAGGGGATCCCTTCAGCCCCTCTCACAAGGGGCTGAGGTGACAGTGATCTGACGCCTGTCAGATCACTGTCTTATCATAGTCATCTCACCCTCCTTGTGAGGGGGCTGAAGGGATCCCCTCAGGTGGGCACCTGAGGGGGATTCACTCTCTTTCTCCACACTTTGGTTTGATATGATATGATATGATATATCTACATTCATCGAGGCACTTATTCTTGAAGGAGAGGATGAGCTTGGTCACTGATGGTGGAAGTTGATCTTTCTTAATATTTTCTTCGGTCAATTATAAATATACACATATTTACAGCACCACTGATTCATATGGTTATTGCTCGGAAGCACGCACCAAGCTTCCTTTTTCTCTTTACATGAGTTATAGGCAGGCCTGACTTTGAGATTCAACGACTCAGCACCATTTTCTACTGCACACTGAAGAACACCAGTGTATCTTGATAATGTTTGATTTGATCTGATCTCTTTGGTTACCAAATCTCTGTTCATGTGTTTGCATGCTAAGAAAGTTATAGAGAGAAGAGTGAGAGAGGAAATATTAGAGATATGGTCATATCATAGATATGCACCTTGAACAGTTGGGAGTACTGGTGAATATAATAAGCACAGTCCTTGGAACTTGTAATTATATCAAGCTAACTAACTATGCGTATATATTGCATGTGCTCTCTGTGATATTCTAGGGTTCTTTATATAGTTTTTCTTTTGTTAATTAGATTAATAATCCAATTGAATAATGTATAAAGTAGTTTATGCATGGGGTGTTTGGCTACACACTGCTTTTTACACATTCTTATGATAAAATTCATATCAAATCAAAAAATTATCATGCAACCAAACACCCCATAAGCTAGTTAAAATTTATGGTGTTTGGTGAGCTAATGCCCTGTTTGGTAACACTATTAGGTACCTCTATCACTATCAAATTTAAAATTGATATTGATAGAAACCATTAAGAGGTGTTTGGCTAATTGTATCAATTTTAAAATTTGTAGTGCAAACAAAACATATTATGTAATATAAGTGTCAACTTGTATTACTTTTGATATTGATACTCCAACATTTGAAAATATTAATATTAATAGTAATGTAGTACCAAAAATGAAACTCTAACCAAACAGGGCATAAGATAAGAAAGAGTAAAGATCATGTATACATAACCGTAGAAGATGAGGACTACAAGAAAAAAAAGGAATAAATACGTACACAGCTTGTTATTCAATAAATAATGTTTTATAAAAAATATTTTTATAATGTATATTTTTCTACAAATTCTGTTACAAAAACATAATTTTTTGAACGAAACTCAATTTATATATGGTGCAACCCAACACCCAATTATTAAGTTGCCAATTATTATTATATATGGGGGTAACACAGGTAGATGGAACAGTCTACTACTGCTAGAAAACACTTGAGATTTTTAAATAGAATATGTCATTACAGTCCTAGCTAGCTACTAGTATTTGATGGAGAAATATAAGTGCAAAGTCAGAGAAAGGACAGAATTTCCGTTACTATAATTGTTTGATTACAAAATGTCATTATCAAACGTATACGTACCATCCTTCATTTTATACCAACCGAATTTTCAATTAATTGGCCAAACATTGAGTTAATAATATATTCTATGCTATATCTTAATCAAACATACATCAAGATATATATATATATTTATATCTGCCTGGACGCGCCTCTTGCATTTATGTACATGAGAAGTATTATATATTTTTTTTGAAAAAAAAATTAGATTAAAAGTCAACTTAAATTCTGGTAATTTGAACAAATTAACTTTAGGTGCATTAATTATGTATGCTATATTTTATTTTCCTGTTAATAAAATTATCACATCTAAACGTTATGTTAGACCAATTAAAAACATCTAAATAAATTTCATTTACTTTTTCGATATATATGTTTTCTTTATGTAAGCAGATCTAACGGGAAACTATATATACATGATCGTATATATTTGGGGATTGCGTTCAGATTATTATTTTATGACCACCAGCTTCTTGTCATCTTGTTAGATTACTGAAAGCTAAGATATATTGTTAATATAATTTTTATTGTCATACCATTTTTGAAGCTTTTCTTATTAATTTCATCTTGTTTTTAGTGCTCTCTTTTGACAACCCAAAAATCAAATTGACAATGGCTAGTGGTTCTCTAATTCCATGTGTCATTTTCTAGGACGTGGTGGATAATGTGTTGTTAGAGTGTGTGAGTCAAACATTTTGTGGTTATGTATGATTTTGTTTTTGCAACTACCATCGTTTTCCTAAATTGTATATGTTCACGCATATGCCATATACTATCTAGAATTTTGTGGTGTGATGAGAGCCGGTTAACTTCATAGATTTATGTAGTCCTTGTTTTTGTGAGAGGGCAGAACACAATAGGGAGAGATGTATAACTTTGTCGGAGAGTGAGTTAAGAAGGTAGAAGAAACTTAGAAAATAAAACGAAGATGGTTGCAAGAAACATGATCGAAATAATTATTTTATTCGATGATGAGGGTGACGGTTGTGATGGTGCTCCTGATGTAACACTTTGATTTGTGATTATGTTAAGAGATTAAATCAGTGGATTGTCAATGACACCGATTAACTATTTCTCAGAGGTCAAGTTGAAAAAACTCCAAAGTTAAGCGTGCTCTGTTGAGAGTATACTGAGATGGGTGACCACCTGGGAACACTGCTAATTAGCATAGTTGTCGGGTCAGTTAGTTAATTCAGTCGATTGTTACAGATGAGCTAGTCTCAGCGAGTCACAGGCCAACATGAAGGCAGCTGCTGGCTCGTTGGAGAACATGGTCCGATTGTGCATATGTTTGAATATTATACAGATTAATAAGCGGGCCAGAAGGTGGATAGCTAGCCGTGGTCGTCTGGATTGGCCTCAAAGTAGAAATATTGATAGCTAGCCATGGTCGTCTGGATTGGCCTTAAAGTAGAAATATTCCGGTCTTAGTTTCTAACAACTATTCATGTATATATATATGTTTGCATGATATTCTATCTAGTTTTCAAAAAGTTTTGAAAAAATCCACTTGAAGTAAAAAAAATGACTTTAGTGACTAGTCCATCAATTGACCAAATTTCACATATGATAGATCTACGATTCAAATCTTTTTTAAGTCCATCCCCTCTGTCTGCTTCTCTCTTCTTAACTCCGTTTTCATTTCCCCATCGTGCTCTTCATGTCATCACCCGATTATAATAACCTCACTTGCACTACGTAAAAAAAGTTATATAATAAATACTAATTATTTAATATAATATTTATGTTAACCTTTTAAGCACCCCTTTTTCGCCTTTTCCGTAACTCTCTTTTCTCCTATCGTAACCACTCACCCGGCTCAGGAGAGAGAAAGGGAGGAGGGGTAGTTCTTACAAATTCTTACGGAGTGTTTGGTTGCACGATAATTTTTTGTACACTTTCATGATAAAAAATTGTATTAAAATAAAAAGTGAACCAACTTATGACATAAAATTATTATGTTTGGAGGGATGTGATTACAAAAAAGAGTAACTACCACACATGACCAAACAAAGTGGGAGACCACAAGAAAAAAGAAAGAGGTAAGACTCTCTTTTTTTGTTTAAGAAGAAAATCATTTTAAAAGCATAAAATTATCATGATTGTTAAACACATCTTTTAACCAGTTTTCTTATAATTTTTGAAAATTAAAATAGAAATTTTCATCATCATGCAACCAAACACCTCATTAGAGACGTCATCTTTTTCATTAGAGTGGACGATTTCATGTTCGACTGAGACAAGAAAAAGAGTTAATTGTGTCGGAAGGGATGCCCCAAGGTTTGCTAGAACATGATCCGAGTCCTACATTTGTTCGGAATTGATTTGAAGATTTTTGTTTGAGGTAAGCTTTTGTGGATCTTATCTCCGAGTTAGAAAAAAATATTTTCGAATTAGATACTTGTTAATGCATGAATGGAATAGTTATTGTTCAGATTTATGATCAACCGATGAGATTTTGTGTTTTGTTTTAATGGTAGGCATATATAAGAGCGCAACCATGATTTTTACCACCGTAAGATAAATTTTTTTCTAATTTAAACCATCTCTATCATGCACTTTGGATACAATGATGGCGTACGATCTACAAGTTTGAACATGTAAATAAAAAAAATATTTTATCTGCCGTGAAATCTTTCCATATGATTGGGTTTCTGGTGCGCCTAGTCTTGAGTGGGAAGAAAGTTTCTCCATCTTGCATATGTGATGCCAAATATATATATATATTATATACACCATAGAATTTATTTTTTTTCTCTCTGTTACGTTATTCATAAATAGTGTCCTTTTATGTTTAGGACACCTTTGATATATATATATATATATATATATATATATATATACACACACACACACGTATCTTCTCCTTCCCTCACCTCACGTTTCCAAAGTACGGATATTCTATGGATGGATATTTTGTGATTTCTGTTGAAAATTTATGGCTGATCATTTATTTTAAAATATTTTATGAGTGAAAAAAAAACAGAAAGAGGAACTGCACGTACATACAGAAGCCTCTGTCACTTTGTTTTGATATCTAAATATTTTAATGAATTGGTAACGTAAAGCATCCTTGTCATTTTATATGATTGTATTTTTTTTAGTTAAACTGGACGGTACATAGCACGTCATTACCTTGCTTAGTGTCCTATATTTATTTTGCTTGTGATCATGTACCTATGTCCAGAATTAGTATGTTATATCCCCATGCAAATTTAGAGTATGTTTCATGTCTTTTATATATGCATTTAATTAGAAATCTCATTTGTTTTAGGATGCCATGCATCATTTAGATTTTAAGTTGGCTATGATATTTGTGCCTATGGCAATTTGTATGTGAGTATTTGAACTTTGATGGGTATTTGGACATGTATATGTCACATTTGCATGTGTATCATTTGAAAATATGTTAATTTGAGCTTCCCCAACCTAGGCTTAGTTTGCCAGAGGGCAACAGGTTTCTTAATTTGTCCGAGTACCTGATGGTCCGGGATATTGCGATTTTGTTCTTGTGCGTCATTGCCTGTATGCACGGGTATTAGCTTAGCTATATGCTTATCGAATATTATATGTTAGAGTTGGGACAAGGAACTTTTTGTGAAAGTGATAAGAATATTTGCATTGAGTATTTAGATTTAGTTCATGAAAACTAAAATAAATTGGTAATCAAGAGAAATAAGCGAGTGAAATGTAAAAGAGAAATTAAGTGCATTAGAATGCATTAGTTCTTTCATATTTGTCATTAGTTGTATCAGAATTCTTCGGTTCTTTCATATTGGTCATTAATTGTATTGGAATGCATTAGTTCTTTTAGTTGTCAATAGTTGATTTTTTATCTTACTTCGCTATTAGTTATGGTGGCATGCTTTTGAATAAGTTAAATCTTATTTTGTATGATAATTTATATATCATGTTTTATGTTTGGATATATGAGTTATGCATATCTTATTATATGTTTATTTCAGTGGTAAGTGATGTGAGGCCTACTGAGTCCAGGTGATCAAGATGTGAAAGTTCAAGCTGAGGAGTAGAGTTTATAGTTTGTCTATCTATCTAATTGTTTAGAGTTTTTAGACATTATATCGTTATGGTATTTTACTATGTTACTTTTATTCAGTGAGACTACTTAGCTTGTAGTATCATGTTTACTTTTTGGTTGGAGACAATTGATAGTTTGTGGATAGTTTGGATGATCTTTATTATTTTCATTCCATCCCCGGATATTTGTTTAAGAGGGTTGTTTTCCCATTGTTGTGCTAACATGTGTTTCCACCTTCAGCTCAGGGTGTGACATCATCAAAGAAAAACTGCTATTGGAAGGGTAGGTAATGGAAAAGTATAAATATCTGGAGCCAACATTGGATTCTCAATCATTCCAAAACTATAGTCGATGTTATCAACTTTATTTGGAAAAAATATCAATCAGAAGATTAGGGACATTATTTAACTAGCAAGAGACAACTTGCCGTCCTCTACAGGTAGAGACACCTTATGTGCCATGCTCACTTCAAATTTGGTTTTTGACTATGCCAATCCAACACCACATGCTTATATAAGGATCTTTGCTTGTAGCGAGTTACTTAATTTGAAATGATATCAAATGCTATCTTTTAGACCAAAGAAAAGTTTTTATTTTAGTACACTACTTAATCCCAAAAATGTACCTCATAAGTTGATAGTTTACATAAAACTCTAGCAAAAGAAAGTACTTATAATTATATACGTATGTGGTTTGTACTGTATGTACCTAATATAATAGATGAGAGGTGACGAAAATGTCCAATAAAAAAGGAATGAAATATCAGTGGAAATTAATTTAATTGTGGAGCATATGATCTTACCAAGAAACATATTACTAATAAATATGGATGAAGATGTAAAAAATTACACTTTGATTCCGAATAGACCATTTGCTTTGTGAAAATTCTTTTGGAGATTCAACTGTTATTCTCCATAAACTGAGGTACGCAGCGTGGAAAAAAGAAGAAGGAAGATTATAATAGAGGAGAACATGTTTACCATAGGAGCCATAACCATTTTAATTTCTACGTACGACATCTCAGTGTGTAAAGTTCGTGGAAGGGATGTCTATATATATAGATAGATATATCATTATATCTTATGAGCTGTATATAATTAATTAGATCATATACTTGGATGAAGATCATGTGCCCCACAGATTTAGATCACACTTGTAGAGTAGAGGGTATATATGCTGGATACATAGATAAGATTGATTAGCTTAATATGTTACACTTTGTAACTTTGACATCCTCGGGTGAGTCTGGGTGACACCCGCTTGCTCTGCGACAGACCGCGAAGGACATCATCGTCGGTCACATATTTAATTCTTGGAGTGCCATACAATACAAGTATAGATAATAATATAATTAACCTTAACGAATAACAAGATTCAACATCTTGATGCTCCTATCGGACGGACTCAACGACAAAACTAATATAGGTGGAATAAAGTGGATGGGCATATTTAAGAGGTACCCTCACAGTGGATATCATGTATGAATGTTGTTATCTGCAGCTTGCCTCACTAGCCGATGCATACGTGGGAACTCATCCGCACGGGAAAGTTGGCGAAGACATGCGTGCGCGGGGCTTCATCTGCATGAGAAGTCCGCGTGGATGAGCGACATGGACCACCATGACTCTTCTTAGATTTGCATGGCGATAGAGAGAGACGTGCATTCATGGAGACATGGGAAGCCTATCTGTGTATGTGAGGATGAGATTGTGGGCATCGTCTAGAAGCTCTATAAATAGGAGGGATCTCTTCTGCATTGAAGCATCGTGGTGAGCAAGCAACTACGAATCCATTCGTGAGTGCTAAAAGAGAGATTTGTCATTGTATTTGAGAGCTTTGAGGAAGAGGATTTGTTCCTCTTGGGGAGTGAGTCTCTTTATAATATTCTCCTTGTTTAGTGAAATTTCTAATTGTCATAGCTCGTGAATGTGGGAAGGTATATTGCTTTGCAGAACCATGTTAAATCGGTGTCTTCTTATTGTGGTTGTCTTGTTTCTTCTTCTATCTCCATTCGCATGTTGATATTTGGGGGTGAACTTTATCTGTCAGAGTTGTACATTTATTTCGCTCATGTTCCAACAAATGTTATCTGAATGTTAAACAAAGCTGATGTAAAAAAAGTATGTTCCACCATGTTTAAGATACACTTTCCAAAAGTTTTTATAATATATAATTAATGTATATAATTATATAATTATAATTATTTATGAAATATTTTTTAATATTTTCTAATTCATTAATAAATATATGGTGAATCTTATGTTTAATGATTTAAATTTTCATATTTTATATTATTAAAATTATAAATTAAAACTTTAAATGTGATATTCTTTAGATAAGAGAAATACTATCTTATGGGGATGTTTGGTTGCATGATAAATTGAGTTGTTGTCATAATTTTATTTCAAAAAATGTTAAAAGATGTGTTTGATAACCATTAAAATTTTATGTTAATTTTTAGATATGTGTTTGGTCTTTCGGGGCTAAGTCTTTTTTTTTCATCGCATCTCCCCAAACATATGATTTTATTCATTGGTTAGGTTACACTTTATTATTTTAGTACATTTTTTATCGTGAAAGTGAACAAAAATTTTTTGTGCACCAAAACACCCAATAAAATATAATATCCAATTATCTGTATTCATGTAAGTTAAATACATTGATTTATATCAATGTCAATTTTAAAATTAATTGTTAGATTGAAGTATTTAATAGTGATATATACCAAAAATCTGTAATTTTGACGGTGCTATTAATTATTTATGATTAATATACAAATAGGCGATTAACTAATCAAGAACAGCTCTTGGCTATATAATTGAATACGGTGACTGTGAGTTTTTTTTCTAGTGGGTCTCTTTAAGTGATAAATTTGGAAAACAAAGTCATTAGAACGATGATAGCAACTCCTGTCACGACCCGGATTTATACAAATGCGCAGCGAAAAATAAATCCGGAATACCGGGACAGTTTAGGAGAACAACAAAATCCAATTCACACTATCAAATCTGAAAATTAAAACAACCTGTAATGATCCAATCAAATTTAAACTCCAAGTAAAAACCATAACTAGCCACAACCAAACAACTAAGAGGACTCAACACATAGTCCATTCAATCTCTAAAAATCACACCAAACAATTACTAAACTAACAACAGAAGGGAAATTTAAGCAACCTAAAAGATATGAGGTGATCACTCGTCACCAAACTCCTCCTCTTTTGGGTCCTCGAACGGCTCTGGATCAACTCCAAGGTCCTCCTCGAAATCTTCTCTAAAGTCCTCCTCAGGAAGAGGCTCCTCGAAATCAGCTGAAAAAGTTAATAATGGGAAGGGGTGAGTCACCACAGACTCAGTAGGTCTTACACCCGAACTACCCTACTATACTAGTGATTTCTAGTGGTATACAATACATATTAAGCCTAAAAAATCAGATTTAATACATAGGATTTAAACTAATCATATATCTTTAATTAATTGATTACAAAGTCATTCAACTACCCCATATGATAACCAGACTCTATATGCATTAAAACCAACATAACCTACACATTAGACTACTCTAGGTATGCCCAGAACACATAGACCTGACATAAAACCAAGGACACATCTAGAACACTAACATCTATGCCAAAATACACAACTAGACACCTGTCTGAGTAAATATCATGCTCCATCTGAAAAAATGTAGTCACATCACAAAACTAGCACCAGATTTACCATATAGTAGGAAGTAACATATAGTAACTAAATCCCATAGTACCCCATAGGCAGGGGAGTACTTAAGATGAACCGTGGTATCTGGGATCGAAGGATGCTCCAGATTGTTCTAATTCATCTGCTGCCCACAGGACCAAACTATAGTCTGGTGAAGTACATTTCTATCACAATGCAGCTCACTGCATTTACCACATTCCACACCATGCAAGCATATAATTAACTCAGACAGTAAACATGAACATGAAATTGGCAAATCAAACATGAAATACATAGATGAACACCCATGGTTCTATGCACCACATATTTGCATACCATACCACAATTTAACACAAACTAGATGCATATAGATAGGATCATGCCATTTACAACCTAAACATAATCATTACATGTTTAACCAGAACTACTTATCACATAAAAGAAAATAAACTAAATTCTAACAACAATATGCCTAAACCTTACATCGGTTTTTTATCAAATCAGGATATACATGTTTAAGGTTTATCACAATGCAAACATACTAAACTAGCTAGATTTAAACATACACAACCTATCATGATGACTAGCATACATGAACAACCGAATTAATCTAAGCATGCACGATTTAAACAGATTAATCTAACTCTATCTAAACATGTAAATAAATCAAAAGCAGCCCATCAATTCCAATCTATTAGTCATGATGATCTAAACATAATTTTTACGATTTAATTAAATATATAGAGTGCTAAGGATAGCCGAGACGCCTACCTTAACGGCGACGGCGAACGGCGCACGGAATTCCAAAAAAAATGAATTTGGCGACGAAACTGCCGCGGTTGCGTCGGCGACGAAAAATCGAGCCAGGTAGGTGTTTTCAAAAACTGTTGGTAGAAGAAAAATCATGAACTAGGGAGTTTAATAGAGAGGATGATAGGAGAGAGAGAGCGATAGGAGAGAGAGGAAGAGAGTACCGCGTGGATGAGAAGGGCGGCGCACAGCGGTGCACGGCGGCAGTGCGCGCGGCGGTGCAGGCGGGCGCATGCGGCGGGAGACGGTTGCGCGGCGGGTCCACGTGGCGGGGCGGCACCGGCGAGGCGGTGCCGACGTGGCGGCCACGGGGCTGCGCGGTGACGCGGCACTCGGCGGCGGCGTCAACGGCGGGGTCAATGGGGACAACGCGTGCGGCGGCGGGTGGCCGCGGGCGCGGGATGGCGCCGGCTGACGGCGGTCAATGGGGCGGCGGCGGCAACGCGAGCGCGCGGGTGCACGGGGCTCGTGGCGGTGGCGACGACGTGGCAGGCGGCGGCGGCCGAGGCATGCGGAGATGCGCAGGGACCGAGGGTGGCCGATCGTGGCCACGTGGGCGGCGCCGGGCGGGCGCGGGAGAACCGAGGCTGCGAGGACGGCACTGGCAAGCGCGGCGGTCGCTTTAACGCGCACGCGCGCGGAGGGAGAGGAAAACGACAGGAGGGCGGCTGGTGTTCGGGAGAGGAAAAAGTAGGGTTCCGAGGGGAGGAAAATGGCGCCGCAGGAAATCGTATGGGGGGGGGTACCGGGGGGGAAAGGAGGATATAAATAGGGGGAGGAAGGAAATAAAATAATAATAAATATCTATTAGCTAATTTTTTTTCTCTTTTTATTTAACTAAAATTTGTAACGTTACAATCAATTTGTTGACAATTAACCACAAATAAGAAATACTACATGAGCGGATAAATTTGTAATATAATTTAGAAGATTAGGAGGGTTAAAGTAAGAACAATTTTATGACTTTAATGATAATTAATCAAACTGTAATTATAACTCCTAATCCTAGTCTTCTCAGTTATGTTTTTCCTCTCACTCCCTCGCTTTCTCTCTCTCTCTCTCTCTCTCTCTCTCTCTCTCGCTCTCGCTCTCTCTCTCTAGATATATAAAATCTTGCTCCTCTCTTTCTCTTTCTCTTTCTCTTCTCTCTTTCTTGTGCTAACCCCTTGGTGCCCCCATCCCATGTAGTGGTCCCCTCTCACAAGCGCCCCTTATACTCGAGTTCAGTTCATCTTAGGAGCCCTCATGACGCAAGTCTCTCAACCTTCTCGTAGATATATAGTGTGATGACATAATTTGATGACACTTAATGATGATTTATTGTCTTCACATCATCTCTTTTGTGAGTGAGAGGGCTGAGAAACTCGTCTCAAGAGGGCTCTTGAGGTGAACCAGACTCCTTATACCCGCTACCCCTTGCTCCGATGCCATTGTGTTGGCTCCTCCATGTGTTTGCTGTTGTTCTCCCCCACCATGCAACCCCACTCACCGGTCACCCAGCCGCATGCCTCGTCCACTTTCTCCTCTTTTAAACTTTACTACTATCCGAAGATAAAAAAGATTTTCAGAGCGACCAAATAGACAGACCAAAAAGACTTTTAAATTTATGTTAGAATATTAGTCATGAGATTTGAAATACAAAATATTATAAAAATATTTTAAAATAAAACAAACAATCAAAACTATCGTAAGTAAAATCATACCAAATAAAGTATTCGAATTTATTTTTTCATGGAAAATAAAATTTATGTTAGAAACATACTTGATGATTAATTACTTGTCAAATTAACCAGAGAAATGATTTTTTGAAAAAAATATTTTTGGAGCAGCCAAATAGGTAGGCCAATAAGACTTTAAATTTATGTTAGAATATTAGTCATGAGATTCGAAATACAAAATATTATAAAAATATTTTAAAATAAAACAAACAATCAAAACTATTGTAAGTAAAATCATACCAAATAAAGTATTATAATTTATTTTTTCATGAAAAATAAAATTTATGTTAGAAACGTAATTGACGATTAATTAATTGTCAAATTAACTAGAGAAATGATTTCTTGAAAAAAGATTTTCGGAGCAACCAAATAGGCAGGCCAACAAGACTTTTAAATTTATGTTAGAATATTAGTCATGAGATTTGAAATACAAAATATTTTAAAAATATTTTAAAATAAAACAAACAATCAAAACTATCGTAAGTAAAATCATACCAAAAAAGTATTCAAATTTATATTTTCTCGAAAAATAAAATTTATGTTAGAAACATAATTGATGATTAAATAATTGTTAAATTAACAAGAGAAATGATTTCATGAAAAAAAGATTTTCGGAGCAACCAAATAGGCACGCCAACAAGAATTTTAAATTTATGTTAGAATATTAGTTATGAGATTTGAAATACAAAGTATTATAAAAATATTTTAAAATAAAACTAACAATCAGAACTGTGGTAAGTAAAATCTTACCAAATAAGGTATTTGAATTTATTTTTTTATGAAAAATAAAATTTATGTGAGAAACATAATTTATGATTAATTAATTGTCAAATTAACAAGAGAAATGATTTCTTGAAAAAAGATTTTCGGAGCAACCAAATAGGCAGGCCAACAGGACTTTTAAATTTCCTAAAAATCATATCTAGTTTGTATTAGGGTTTTGGTGATTGTCTTACAGGAATCTTTCCAAATAGTTGGACCTTTTCGGGTGTTAGCATTTCAAGAAGAGAAAAGAGTAGGAGGGACAAAATAAAAGAGTGAGAGGATCGAGTCGTCCTTACGTCATGTGTGATATATGCTTAGGATAACATGAATTTTATTTGATGCATTTCACCACACTTCATCATGTTTGAACAAACACGTATGATAGTGTGTGTACATATATATATATATATTTATAGAGAGCGACTCATCTCATGAGTGTTCCTGAGAGGAACTTGTGAGAGATGAGTTGATATGATTTGATGATATTAATGGTGATTTAATGATATTACATCATTCACTTTGTGAGAGAGACTATGGAGCTTCTCTCAAGAGCTCTTCTGAGGTGAATCACACTAGTATTTATATTTTTATATATTACAATTAGTAATGGTAGTAGCAAAACCGATTTTGTTGGCACCGAGATCGTAGATGACCTCCAACCCACGCTGTTGGATCGCCCCAATGATGGACGGGTGGTCTGCAAAGTGGTTAGCCAAGAACCCCAGGCAGAATATGTGCGGTTGCTCAGGCTCACTGAAGAACGTCTGGGTAAACCCTAGTCGGAGGTCGGCGTCGGTGAAGTGTAGAGTGACCGTCGGAGAATCCACTGTCGTGTGGTTGCCGAGGTCGTAGCAGGTGTCCACCCGGGGAGAACTCCAGTGTGGCATGAGCGGAAACCTGGTCATGCTGCTGCGGATGGCCTCCCTAAGGAGGTCGTAGGCTAGCTGCGGGATGTACGACATCGGGGTCCCCGAGTCGACCATCGTCATTGCCCTCGCAAAGACCTCCTCTGGCACTGGCAGCCGCCGCCCGTTGATGCTCATTGCGTACAGGGCGACGTAGAAATGGTCGAGATGTGCGGGCTGCGGAAGGAAGGGCGTGTACGACGCTGGCGGATAGGCTCCGCTGCCGAGGGTCAGGTACCCCGTATGCCTATACGTGGGGGGCAGACAGTAGGAGAAGATGTTGCCCAGGTGAGACATCTGCGAATTCAGTGACAGGTTGGTGCGCCCCAGGCCGACAATCCCGGCGGTCTTGGGGAAGGGCCCTCGATTGTCGTTGCCACAGCCGAATGTGAAGTCCACACGCTGCACGTCACCCACCAGCTTGACCCTATCCCGGACGAGGAGGCCGGACGTGTAAGAGTTGTCGTTGTAATCGAACCGGTAAGTGCACCTGCCGTGGTGGTCGCAGCCGCCGACGGAACGTTGATGCTTGCATGCCAGATCATTGCATGGAAGATAGCTTGTGGTCGACTTGGCCGGGTTGAAGATGGGTTGCAGCTGTGGGTAGCAGTGCTTGCAGGGCTTGCACTGGATCCAACAGTTATCGCTGCCAGTGTCGAGGAAGACATCCATCATCCTCCAGGGGGTGCCCACGTTGATGGACACCATGTAGCCAAAATTTCCGATCGTTAGGATGTCCTTCGTCGGTATGCGGACCATCGATGCTGATTGACCCAACTGTGCGGCACTGGCACTATTGGTGTTGGCTGCAGTACCACCCCGTAGGTGCCAGAGTGCTTGTTCGTGCATATAAGCTTGCCTCAGAGAGTCACGGGCTAACATCTCGGCGGTGCCCGGTGGATCTTCGCGTGTAGGAGAACACGGTCCGTGGGCGTGCACAATCTTCAATGAGTTCTCTCTCAGTACTGAAAATTTTCAAAATTTGCCTCATATCTCTATATATATGCACGCACACACACACATATATAGACGATTAATATGTGAGCCCGGAAGAATGATAGGCATGCAGGGTACGTTCTTCTGTATTGGGCTCTTTAATTATAAGGTGAAATGTATGTATATCATTCTAATAAAAAATTTTCTCCGTATGGTTATTACATCATATTAATGGTTTTTTTTACAAAACAGTATGTATATGCCACATAACTATCCAAAAAGATTGATAGGCATGCAGGGGTACGTTCTTCTGCATTGGGCTCTTTAATTATAAGGTGAAATGTATGTATATCATTCTAATAATAAATTTTCTTTGTATAGTTATTGCATCATATTAATGGTTTTCTTTTTTTACAAAACATTATGTATATGTCACAGAACTGTCCAAAAAAATGTTTGACAATCATGATAAAAGTATGGTTATATAATATATATATATATACACACACACTCCCCCTTCAATTGCTGTTATTATTTAATTTTCGGCCAAGCATGATGTAATTTTAAGTTTAGTCTATCGTAGTTTTTATTTTATCATACTACTTTTTCACAAAAATGTACCTTAATTATGTGTTCATACTTTAGTCATAATTTTATTTATGTACTGCATACGTACCTGTTTAATTCTACATGAGAGGTGTGATGGAAATGATCAATCAAAAGAATGAGAATACCTTTGAAAATTAATCTAGTCATAGAGCAGATGATCTCTTATATATCCTGTGGGAGAACATTATTAATAAGTGCGAATGGAGATGTGGATGGAGATACAAACCTTTTGGTTCTGAGCAGGTCATTTTCTTTTCAGAAATTGCTTCCAGGTTCAACTGATATTCTGCATGAACGGCGGTATGTAACATGGAGAAAAACAGAAGGTAGCACATAAATGGTGAAAAGAACGTGCCAGGAGCCATTGTCATCTAACTATTTCTACCACACTGAAATGAAAAGACTTCGTGTGGAGGGAGAGATATATATATAAATAGATAAATAGAAAGATATATCCTAATGTCTTGGCTGTTTGATTTTGAGATCTTCCTTGGTTGATGTTCCTACCCTTGTTTAGACACTTGTAGATTAGAAATAGAAAGATATATCCTAATATCTTGGCTGTTTGATTTTGAAATCTTCCTTGGTTGATGTTCCTACCCCTGTTTAGACACACTTGTAGATCAGAAGGGTATGTTAGATTTATAGATAAATCTTAATAATTAGCTATTTAGTTGCACTTGGCAGCACTGACATCTTCTCAATTGCCAGCTATACATGTGTGAGAGATTAGCATGCAGTCATTGAGGATAAAGTATTTCCGGCAGATGTGCTATTATTAGAGACAATTCTCGTCAATTATATTTTTATTAGAGTTTATAGTGTCGTACAAAATATGCTTCATATAACACAGCTAACTTACAAGTAATTATTGGGAATCATAAAACAATGGATCGACAGACACAGGTTTGATTCAATAACAAAATTGATATAGGTGGATAAAATATAATATCTTATTTATATCCATATTTGATTCAAATAAACTAGTGTGATGTGTAGGCTATCTGAATATTTGATGCACCAAAACTAATAAACTATTTGGCACCAATATTGAACACTTTCCTTAGGTATCAGTATTGAAATTGATAATAATAAAAGTTGTTTATAAGTGTTTGCTACCAATATTAATATTAACAGTCTTAATGCGAAAACAAAGTATATATGTTATGTAACATAAATGATCGTTTATATCAATTTTGGCATTGATATTCCATTATAACAATTAAATTCATCAAACTAATCAAACAATCGTACTAATTAGTAACATTCTCATGATATTAATCCAACGGAGAGTATGTTTATAACTTTTGGAGTTTTTATATCAACGCAACTTTTGAAAAATGGTTTATCAGTTGATAATTCTTATTTAGTCTCTTAATATATTCATAGAATGAGATGTTATAATATATTCTTTTTAAAGGTTTGGTGTCCACGTCAAAATCACACACACATCACACATGAGAATAATAAACTTCAAAGCAAATCGTTACCAACCAGGAAGAACAAACACCACCTACACAAGTCCATAAATTCCGGTGACAAGAGAAAGCTTACATCGCAGTATAACATAGCCTGATTATCGTGTTTGATTAGATCAACCCCAGGTTTGATTAAATTATGCAAGGAAGAAACGTTGATTGATATAAACAGAAAAATGGAGTTTCATATATTACTATACGAGGGTTAGAAAGAAAAATTACTTTTCAAATATGAATACTTATGTAGGGTGAAAAAGTAAAAATCTCTTGTCTTCTCTACTTGTACCATGATCCTTGTTAAACTTGTTTAAAATCATATACTAGTCCCTAACTCGGATATTTGCTAATTGATTTAAGAATGCCATTAAAGAAAATATAAACTTGAGCAAATTCTCTCTGCTAATAGTTATAGATCATTTCATCACAACAAAAATAATAATAAGAAGTCATCTAGATGTTCAGATCAAGGCAAAACAAAGGCCACCTTAACATGACACGCTTCAAGGACAGAATGCCGTAAATTTTATTCCTTGCGGTGATATGAAAAATGAAGAAAATTGTGAACTCTCTAGGACCTCGTTTGGTCAGGGATAGGGATAACTTACTTCCGGTGATTATCTTTATCTCCGTTGTGCTTGTTTTGAGTTATGATATATCTAGTGGATAACTGTGTCCTATGTATAGTATGTCATATAATTATTAATTTTAAAATTAAAATTGATATATGTATATAAATTATTTATTTATTAATATAAAATTTATAATTTATAAATAAGTAGTACATAAATAGTAATGTAAAATATTGTATGTACTAGATGGGATGACTATCTCTCGAAAAAATTTAGAGATAAGATATATCATGTATTAGATGAGATAACTTATCCCTCATTTTATCCTTATCCTTTGGGATAAATCAAATTGAGTTAATTCAAGTTAAGTGCCATTTTAGTTGCAAAACAAATTGAGAAAAATCAAATTTATCCATGATTATCCCTGTACCAAACATGGCCGAATAGATTGTAAAGTTTTTCTCGGTTGTCTTTGGCATTGCACAACTGTGAGATTCTGATGATCTCTTGGCTATTATCAGTTTCACAATTTGCTTGTTTGTGTGTTAGTTTGAAAATAATTCATATTTTACAATGTATTGGTTTATTAAAAATAACTTTAGAATACACTGCCCTTTCATGTATCCACGTAGGTGACATTTGGCTGAGATTCTCTAGAAGAAATTCTTGTCAAAACCTATGACAATCGAAAATTATAGAATTTGTGTCAACAAAATCAAAACCTTAAATTCCACGGAGACTAGATTTTCAAGATTTTGGGCGGAAATCTCGGCACAAAATATCTAAGAACCCTTGGTGAAGGCCGCAGCTCTATTAAGCGACATACTTCGTATGGCCCTTATCGAGCTTAGTATATAGAAAGAGTTCAGGTCACTTTAGGGGCCCGACGGAGGGAGCACTCTCCACCTTCTCACAAAAAAGTGGAGTCCATCATATTTAAATGGCGATTTGACCTAAGATGACCTAAACTGTCATGTGGATCCCATTTTGTGAGAAAGCTGAGACTGTTTCCTCCGCCAGGCTCCTGCGGTGACACGAACTCATATAGAAATGGGAGTTATATTTTTTTGTCCTCCCACTATTAATTGTAGATAGCTTTTGATTTTAATGTACCATGTGATCAAATGATCTCTCTCTGCATAATAGGGTCCCGATATTTAGTCCCCTCACCCTATTGGCCTCCGTCAACACTACAACAAATATCCTACTCTCCCTTCACGAAGAGCCAGAGTGAGGTGGCATTTGATTAGACTTAATCTGAAAATTGTTACTCTTAATTTTAAGTCTAGCTTCTTAATGAGTGGTGACAAAATACTTAATTTAATTAAGACATAAGTGATTTATGTTATTTGATAAAAAATCTGAATTATCCACTTAAATATAATAAAACAATGAAATTTTGACTTTGAATACAATCTATCGTATACAAATCATATACATTCTCTCACTCAGATTGTGCAACAAAATCATAATTTAGACCAACAAATTTTACAACAAAACAACATACAAAATTTACAACCAACAGGTTCATTATCCTGTGAAGGTTGTAATCAGAGAGGAGAACATTTAAACCAGGAACATGCAAGATAACACTTGTTGACTTCAAATTGCCAAGAGATATGGCCCTCTCATTGCAAAGATAGTTTAGGCCCCGTGTCTAGCTAGGCCCCAGGCAACATCTAAAGTAATTCTGATGTGCTGGTTCAATGATAAAGGTACAAGCAGTTACCAATAGTTCCCCAGTAGAATACCCACTAAAATATAGATTGTTAATATTATCCCAACTGTCTCAACATATCCTTTAAAACTTGGGCATAATAACTAGATTTTGGGATCTAATAAGAAACAAAATAATTGTACTATGGTCTTCATGTCATTTTTTTTAAAAAAAGAACAACATGGATTTACATATGCATTAATGTGAGGATGGAAACAAAAGCCTCATGAGAATAGTAAGCCTGGTAGATAACAGTGCACCAATCACTCCATACTGTTTCTTAGCTTTTACCAGACCACCAAATCTTTGTACCAAGAAAAACATAACATCTACAAAGCTGCAATCATTCTGCCCATTCAATATATTAAGTTAAGTGTTGTGGGTCATGAAGGTAATGCCACAGGTCACAAGCCCCTCAATAACAGGTAATTAAAGACACATACCTAGACATGGAACACCTGTCTAGTCTATTTAGTCAAAAGCAAAGGGATGCTAAGGTGATTAAGGGGAAACCTCTCCTCAGAATTACTTCGAAGATTGAATGACGATTGTGTAGTATAATCTCATATATACATTACTATAAAAAATAGGTGAAATTTACACAATAAACTTAAAAGATAGCAATACGTGAAAACAGGAACAGTTATAACAAATCTTGATTACATCGTCTCGTCGTAGCTCAATTAGGAACAAAGCATAACGGAACACTCAAGAAAATACAAGAAACAGAATGGAATCATGATTTTGACATGCAAGTTCTTAGATTGGAGGCCGTTTCTTCATGAGAAGATATTAAAATGAAATACAAGAAACAGAATGGAATCATGATTTTAACATGCAAGTTCTTAGATTGGAGGCCGTTTCTTGGGAAGATATTGACGGCAAAATTCTCTCTCTCTCTCTCGTACACACACTTAAAAGAAGCAGAGAAGAGCACTTAAACTAATCGAAAGAAATTAAAATACATATTATTCTTATAAATCTAAACTTAAGATAAAATATTAAAATTAATTATACATGATGAGTTTTGAAATACAAAATATTATAAAAATATTTTAAAATAAAACAAACAATCAAAACCATCGTAAGTAAAATCATACCAAATAAACTATTCGAATTTATTTTTTCAAGAAAAATAAAATTTATGTCAGAAACATAATTGATGATTAATTAATTGTCAAATTAACAAGAGTAATGATTTCTTGAAAAAAAGATATTTCAAATACAAAATATTATAAAAAATGTTAAAATAAAAGAAACAATCAAAAATATCGTAGGTAAAATCATACCAAAAAAGGAATTCGAATTTATTTTTTCATGAAAAATAAAATTTATGTTAGAAACATAATTGACGATTAATTAATTGTCAAATTAACAAGAGAAATGATTTCTTGAAAAAAAAGATTTTCAGAGCAACCAAATGGACAGGCCAACAAGACTTTTCAAATTTACGTTAGAATATTAGTCATGAAATCATACCAAATAAGGTATTCGAATTTATTTTTTTCATAGAAAATAAAATTTATGTTAGAAACATAATTGACGATTGATTCATTGTCAAATTAACCAGAGAAATGATTTTTTGAAAAAAGTATTTTCGGAGCAACCAAATAGGTAGGCCAATAAGACTTTTAAATTTATGTTAGAATATTAGTCATGAGATTTGAAACAAAAAAATAATTATAAAAATATTTTAAAATAAAACAAACAATCAAAACTATTGTAAGTAAAATCATACTAAATAAAATATTAAAATTTATTTTTTCATGAAAAATAAAATTTATGTTAGAAACACAATTGACGATTAATTAATTGTCAAATTAACTAGAGAAATGATCTCTTGAAAAAAAAATTTCGGAGCAACCAAATAGGCAGGCCAACAAGACTTTTAAATTCATGTTAGAATATTAGTCATGAGATTTGAAATAAAAAATATTATAAAAATATTTTAAAAGAAAACAAACAATCAAAACTATCGTATGTAAAATCATACCAAGTATTCAAATTTAATTTTTCTTGGAAAATAAAATTTATGTTAAAAACATAATTGACGATTAATTAATTGTCAAATTAACAAGAGAAATGATTTCTTGAAAATAAGATTTTCCGAGCAACCAAATAGGCACGCTAACAAGAATGTTAAATTTATGTTAGAATATTAGTCATGAGATTTGAAATACAAACTATTATAAAAATATTTTAAATTAAAACTAACAATCAAAACTGTCGTGAGTAAAATCATACCAAATAAGGTATTCGAATTTATTTTTTCATGGAAAATAAAATTTATGTTAGAAACATAATTGGAAATTAATTAATTGTCAAATTAACAAAAAAATGATTTCTTGAAAAAATATTTTCGGAGCAACCAAATAGGCAGGCCAACAAAACTTTTAAATTCTCTTAAAATCATATCCAGGGTTTTGGTGATAATTTTATGGGGATCTATCTATGTAGCTAGACCACACTTCATCTATTATGTGTTTGCATTTCAAAAAGAGAAAAGAGTAGGAGGGACAAAATAAAAGAGTGAGAGGATCGAGTCGTCCTTACGTCATGTGTGATATATGCTTAGGATAACACGAATTTTATTTGATCCACTGCACCACACTTCATCAGGAGTCCCTCAACCCTCTCACAAAGTGAGTGATGAGTTGATATGATTTGATGATATTAATGGTGATTTAAGGATATCACATCATTCACTTTGTGAGAGAGACTGAGGAGCTTCCCTCAGGAGCTCTCATATTTATATATTTATATATTACAATTAGTAATGGTGGTAGCGAAACCGATTTTGTTGGCACCGATATCATAGATGACCTCCAACCCACGCTGTTGGATTGCCCCGATGATGGACGGGAGGCGCGCAATGCGGGGAGTCGAGAACCCTAGGTAGAATATGTGCAGTTGCTCGGGCTCACTGAAGAATGTCTGGGTGAACCCTAGTCAGAGGTCGGCGTCGGTGAAGTGCAGGGTGATTGTCGGAGAATCCACAGTTGTGTGGTTACCGAGATCGTAGAAGGTGTCCACCTTGAGGGAACTCCCGTGCGGTGTGAGCGGAAACCTAGTCATGCTACTGCGGATGGCCTTCCTAAGGGGGTCGTAGGCCAGCTGCGGGATGTACGACAATAGGGACCCTGAGTCGACCACCGTCGTCGCCCTCGCGAAGACCTCCTCCGGCACTGGTAGCCGCTGCCCGTTGACGCTCATCCCATATAGGGCGACGTAGAAATGGTTGGGATGTGCGGGCTGCGGAAGGAAGGGTGTGTACGACGCCGGCGGAAAGGCTCCGCTGCCGAGGGTCAAGTACCCCGTATCCCTGTACGTGGGGGGGGGAGACAGTAGGAGAAGATGTTGCCTAGGTGAGACATCTGTGAATTCAACGACTGGTTGGTGCGCCCTAGGCCGACCATCCCGGCGGTCTTGGGGAAGGGTCCTCGATTGTTGTTGCTGCAGCCAAATGTGAAGTCCACCCGCCGCGCATTGCCCACCAACATGACCCTATCCCGGACGAGGAGACCAGACGTGTAAGAGTTGTCAGCGTAATCGATCTGGTAGGTGCACCTGCCGCGGTGGTCACAACCGTTGTCGCGGTGGTCACAACCGTTGTCGCGGTCGCCGTCGGCGACGGGACGTCGATGCTTGCATGCCGGATCATTGCATCGAAGATAGCTCGTGGTCGACTTGGCCGGGTTGAAGATGGGCTGCAGCTGTGGGTAGCAGTGTTTGCAGGGCTTGCACTGGATCCAACAGTTATCGCTGCCGGTGTCGAGGATGACATCCATCATCCTCCAGGGGGTGCCCATGTTGATGGACACCATGTAGCCAAAATTGCCGATCGTTAGGATGTCCTTCGTCGGTATGCGGACCATCGATGCTGATTGACCCAACTGTGCGGCGCCGGCACTGTTGGTGTTGGCTACAGTACCGCCCTGTAGCTGCCAGAGTGCTTGTTTGTGCATATAAGCTTGTCTCAGAGAGTCGCGGGCTAACATCTTGGCGGTGCTTGGCGGATCCTGACGCGTAGGAGAACACGGTCCATGAGCATGCACAATCTTCAATGAGTTCTCTCTGAGTACTGAAAAGTTTCAAAATTTACCTCATATCTCTTTATAAATAAATAAATAAATAAATAAAATATATAGACGATTAATATGTGAGCCGGCCAGAGAAGATTGATAGGCATGTAAGGGTACGTTCTTTTGGATTGGGCTCTTTAATTATAAGGTGAAATGTATGTATATCATTCTAATAATAAATTTTCTCTGTATAGTTATTGCATCATATTAATGGTTTTCTTTTTTACAAAGCAGTATGTATATGCGGCAGAACTATCCAAAAACACGTTTCTCAATCAAAAGAATGAGAATAACTTTGGAAATTAATCTAGTCTTAGAGCAGATGATCTCTCATATATCCTGTGAGAGAACATTATTAATAAGTGCGAACGGAGATGTGATCAGAGATACAAACCTTTTGATTCCGAGCAGGTCGTTTTCTTTGCAGAAATTGCTTCCAAGTTCAACTGATATTCTGCACGAATGGCGACATGTAGCACGGAGCAAAATAGAAGGTAAAACATAAATGGTGAAAAGAACGTGCTAGGAGCCATTGTCATTTAACTGTTTCTACCACACTGAAACGTGAAAAGACTTCGTGTGGAGGGAGATATATATATATAGATAGATAGATAGATAGATAAATAGAAAGATATATCCTAATATCTTGGCTGTTTGATTTTGAGATCTTCCTTGGTTGATGTTGCTGCCCCTATTTAGACACACTTGTAGATTAGAAGGGTATGTTGGATTTATAGATAAATCTTAATAATTAGCTATTTAGTTACACTTGGCAGCTCTGACATCTTCTCAATCGCCAGCTATATACGTGTGAGAGATTAGCATGCAATCATTGAGAATAAAGTATTCCCAGCAGATGTGCTATTATTAGAGACAGTTCTCGTCAATTTTATTTTTGTTCGAGTTTATAGTGTCATACAAAATATGCTTCATATAACATAGCTATGTTACAAATAATTATTGGGAATCATAAAACAATGGATCGACACACAGGTCTGATTCAATAACAAAATTGATATAGGTGGATAAAGTATAATATCTTATTTATATTCATATTTGACTCAAATAAACAAGTGTGACGCATAGGCTATCTGAATATTTGATGCACCAAAACTTATAAACTATTTGGCAATAATATTGAACACTTCTATCGGTATCAATATTGAAATTGATAATAATAAATATTCTTTAAAAGTGTTTGCTACCGAAATTAATAATAAAAGTCTTAATGCGAACAAAATATATATGTAAGATAAATGATCACTTCTATCAATTTTGACATTGATAATCCGTTATAACAATTAAATTCATCAAATTACTAAACATTCTCATGATATTAATCCAACAAAGTATGCTTATAAATTTTGTAGTTTTTATCGACACGACTTTCGAAAAATAGTTTATCAGAAGTTGTTGACAATTCTTATTTAGTCGGTTAATATTTTCATAGATTGAGATGTTATAATATATTCTTTTTAAAGATTTGGTGTCCGCATCAAAATCACACATCACACATGAGAATAATGTACTTCAAATCAAATCGTTACCAACTAGGAAGAGAAAAACACTACGTACACAAGTCTATAAAGTCAGATAATGAGCAAAGAGATGCATTAATTAAGGGAAAGTGGGATAATGTCTTTACATAACATCGAGTGCAAAAACAGAGGGGGAACAGAATCCGAAGGGTCTAAAAGAAAGTTGGAATGGAGAGCTTGGCGAGCTAGGTGGTGCTCAACTGATGAGTTTGCAGTTCTCGAAATGTGACGAAGCAGAGTGCCTGAAGTAGAGAGAAGTGTTTTGGCTTGCGGCACTAATAAGTCTTCGATCTTCCAGTGTGGGATACCATCCGAGCAAAAAGCATTAACAACCACCTTGCAATCGCTTTCAAAAATGCACCTGGTATCCCGAAGCCGATCAAGTTTAAGGGCATGGAGTACAGCCAAAGCTTCCGGGATGAGTGGATCTGTGGTCTCGAACCTCTTTGTGCAGCAGAAGATGAACTCCCCAGAAGAGTTTCTGGCGACGATGCCAATGGCTCCTGCGGAATTGTCGGTGGCTGCATCTGTAACAGTTCGGACTTTTTTTTCTGTAATGTCTGCCCCGCCCCGCCCCCCCCTCTCTCTCTCTCTCTTGCCGGTTACGTCCGCCCCGCCCCCTCCCTCCTCTCTCGCCGGTTACGCCCGCCCATCCCTCTCGCCGTTACGCTCGCCTCCTCCTCTCTCGCCGATTTCGCCTCCGCCCCGATCTCCCCTTTGCTTGCTGTCTCTCACCGCTCCCCTGCGCCGATCTCCTCCTCCCGCCTGGACTCACCAGCCGTCGACGCATGCACACCACCGCGTCGCCATCGTTTTCCCGCACCAGTGCCAGCGTCAGCGCCTATGCGACCCACGGGCCACCCTCCCGCCGCGTTGATGCATCGCACACTAGCGGCTGCACACCACCGTGGCGGCCCCCCCCCCCCCACCACGTTGCCCGCAAGCCGTGTAGCCCGGTCGACCCCCCTCCACCGTCGCCAGCATTCCCCCCCCAGCCAGCCGCATCACCGTCGCCGTCCTGCCGCAGCCGCAAGCCCAAACCGCCGTGCGCCTAGCCGTTCCGTGCCCCCTGCTGCCTCCATCCGCGCAAGCGTGCGCGGCAGCCGCCGTCGTCGCCGACAGCCGCCTCCCTCTGCGTTTCCACCCGCCACCCAGCCGCTTGCGTGAGGAGTCGCCAGCCACCCTCCCGCGCAATCCACCGCCGGCCAGCTGCGCCTTCCGCCGCCGTGCGTCGTCCCCTTGGTGCTGCGGCCGCGCACCCCCCCCCCCGCGTTAACGCAGCGCGCACCCGCACGCTGCCGCCGCCTTCCGGCGTGGACCCGCTTGCTGCTTGTGCATCGCCGTGCCACCCTCCCACCGCCGGTATCTCCCCTGTTCTGGAAAGAACCACCATGGGGTCCTCCCTCGCCGTTGTTGCCATCGCCGGCCTTCCCTCTCCTCGCTGCCGCCCTCCGTCACCATCGCCGGAAGCCCTGCCGGCCTCCCCTGTTCTGACCGGCACCGCCATGAGCCCCCTGTTTTGCAGAAACCGTCGCTGCCACCGGCCTTCCCCCCCTTGCCGTCGCCAGCGTGGACAGCATCGCCGTCGTTGTCCACCGCCGACACTGTCGGGCGCCGCCGTGGTCGCCGTCTCCGTCGCGAGCACCGCCGCGCGAACCCCGCGCGAGTGTGAGCCGCCGGTCGAGCCGGATCAGCGCCCCCCCCAAGCCGCCCGGTTCAGCGCCGGTTCAGCAGTTTTTGGATTATTCAATTTATTAATTCCGGAAATCAGAGTTAATGCCAGAAAAATAGCATAAAAATCCAGAAAATTCTAGAAAATTCACAGGAGCTTCCAGGTAGGTTTCTCAAACTTGTCTATGTATTTGATCCCATTTTGATTAGAAAATATGCATGATTTAACTTATGGACCTCGATTTGACTAGTTTAGATTTTTGACTCATGATTAGTGAATTTTCTCAAAAATTCTTGAATCCAGAACTTTGAAAATGATATTTTAAATATTATGGGACATGTTTGGCATGATTCTGGACGGGTAGAACTGTTTTTCATGAGACTTGATCATATGTTATTTATGTATATGTTTATGTGCTAGAATGAGCCTAGAATTGAAATATAATTATGTGGAGTTTTGGAAAAATCAAAAGTCATAAAATTTCACTTTTTGGAATCTGTTTAGGTCAGATTATGTGTGTTGACATCAGAAGTTAGCTTGTTTTGATTATGCCAAGCTTGATTTAAGTTAATTGTCTTGTATATGTAATTAAGTATGTCTAGTTCGGTTTGTCATTTCATGTATGTAAATCAAGTAAATTTTGGTTAGTTTGGTTTTAAATTATGTAATATGTCATGCATGATATGATTATGTTCATATGGTAGGTATGATATATGATTGATTCAGAATATGTCAATCAAGTCGATTAGTACAAGTCTTGTCTAGTTATGGCAAAATATGTTTAACTTGGTTTCAGATCATGGGCTATGCTATGCATAGTTAGTCATGTCAATTTGATCATGATTAGTATGAGTTGTCATTGAGAACCAGTTCAATTATGTCGGGTTATCATATGTCTTGTCAAGTTCGTTATGAATGTTGTCTTGTATGAAAGGCTATGAAATTAGATGTTTATGTCATGTATGCATGGTATGGTCAGGTATGTCATGATGTGAAATTATGTTATGAACTCTTGATATGACGTGTATGAAGGCGTTTCACCAGCCATGTTATAGACAATCGCCCGTGGGCAGCGGGTAACTTAGATGAAACTGGCCCTCCCACAGATCCCGGATTACCGCGGTTTTTCCCTTAGTGTCACCACTGCCTAGGTGCATTTTGGGCTAGCTTAGTATATGTTACTTCTATATATATATTAGAGCTGGTGAATGCATTTTGTACATGTGAAGCAAGACGGCCAATTCCTTGCTCTTTGTCTATGTGTTCTGGAAAGGATATGAAATATGTTACTTGTGTGTCATGTATGGATGTTAAACCATGTCATGTTAGAAAAATCAGATTTGTCTGTTTTAATTTGGTCATGATAAGTTAAGTCTTGAGGTCATTTAGATGATATTTGTCTAGCTTGTATGGTCTTGTGTGCATTGGTCTGTAATTAATTGGCTTTGGCATAATCTTTTCTTTGAAGAAAATTATGTTCAGATATGGGTTGTGAGATTAATATAGAAGACATTCTATACTTTTGTATTACATCTCAATTTAGATATGTTACATACCATTGCTTGATTATATGTTATTTACCCGATTGATGGGTGAAGGGTGTAAATCCTACGGAGTCCGGACTCACCCCGTTGTGGGTTAAATTTTTCACAGGTTTTGAAGATTTAAGAGCTTGAAGATGAGGATCGTGGAACCAAAGGAATCGAGTCATTTGCACATGAAGATTCTTGGTATTCTCTACTTAGGTAGATGATCTTGGTTGTTTTTGAACAAGAGTGTGGATAGACTTAGAAGTATGATTCTATTCTCTTGTTTTGATGGATCTTAGGAAATTAATTGTTTAAGTTTGGGATGCGGAATCTAAGTGTTGAGTTTCATCCCACTGTCACGACATTGTGTATTTCTGCTGCGTATTTGTGGTTATGTTATTTTAAATTCCGGGTCGTGACAGCATCAACGTTGATCTTCCAGTAGTAATCCAGAGGTGGTGGCTGCCATAGACTGGGAGGAGCATCCGAAAGGGTCTTTGCAGAGCATAAGTAGAAAGAGGCCTCAGCGAGGGCCCTGTTGATCATAGCAGTGGGGTGCTACCTTCAATGGCGCTTTTACATCTGTCTTTCCAAATCCACCAAAGGAAAGAAGCACCCAAGGCAAGAAGTCTAAGACTGTCAGAATCCTTCAGAGCGGTGTCCAGCCAAAAGTTAAGAGAAGAAATCAGTGGTTGAGACTGGAAAACTTGGGGGGGGGGGGGTTATGGGGGAACCTTACCAGGTGGCTCGGGCCCAGGGGCAATGGAGAAAGGTGTGCTCTATGGTTTTGTCGGCCGAGTGGCAGATGTTACAGGTGGGGGGTCTGTTTTTGCACCTACCGGCAATGTTAGCATTGGTGGGGAGGATATTGTGAGCGCATTTCCAAAGGAAGAGGGTAATTTTATGAGGGAGAATTTTTGTTAGTTTTTGGTTCCACAGGAATTTCCAGAAAATTTGGTTTGAAGGGCATGGGGGATGTTTTTGTTTTGGAGGTAGTGGTAGGCAGACTTGGTGGTAATCTGGCCATTTGAGTTAAAAGGCCGAACGAGAGTGTCTGGGGGATGGGGTTCAGGTGGGAGGTTGGTTTTCAGGATGGCGTCAGCAGAGTGGCAGTGGAAATGGAGGCGGACGAGTTGTTCGTTCCAGGAACCGTTAAGAATAATATCTCTGACTTTGTGACCTGGGAGGGGCATACCTGGAAGGGCCTGAGGAGGACCATGGAAATCTGGGATCCAGTTGTGATCCAGTAAGTTAATGGTAGCACCATTACCAACTTTCCAAAAACTGCCTTGTCTGATGTGAATGAGGGCTGAAGTAATGGCTCTCCAGGTGGCAGAACAACTTCTGGGGGTCTTGGCCAGCCAAGGGCTGGAATTCTTGAGATATCTGTGTTTGAGGGTCTTGACCCAAAGGTGGTCATCTTCCCGCAGGAATCTCCAGGCAAGCTTCGTGAGAAGTGCTTGGTTAAGTATCACTAAGTCGCGAATGCCAAGACCACCCAAGCTTTTCCTCTGTTTAATCTTGCTCCATTTCAAGAGATGCAACTTCTTTTCATCTTGATTGTGCCCCCACCAGTAATCGCCTTTGGTATTTTTCCAACTGCTTGAGAGTGGACATGGGAAGCTTCTGAATAGACATAAGGTGAATAGGGAGTGGGGTGAGGGACGACTTGATAAGGGTGGTTCTGCCTCCAGAGTTAAGAAGCTTTCCTTTCCAACCCGCCAACTTGGAAATGCACCGGTCTTCGATGAAGCTGATATGATTTCTGGAGGGACGACCGCCAATGGAGGCGGTTCCTAAGTATTTCTCATCAACAGACATCACCTTCAAGTTTTCCATATTGCACAGAAGTGTGCGCATGCTGTTGGGAGTGTTCTTGTTGAAGTGTATACTAGACTTTCTGTAATAAATGGATTGGCCTGAAATATGTTCGAATTCCTGTAAACAATGGAGGTAGTTGGCCATCTCCGACTGGTTTGCTTTGCCAAAGATGATAAGGTCATCGACATATAAGAGGTGGGTGAGGCGAGGGCCTCCTTTGCTGAGCTGAACTCCCTTGATTTCTCTATCTCTTTCTTTGACCATAATAATCTGGGAGAGCGCTTCAATGCACAGGATGAAAAGATAGGGGGAGAGGGGGCAGCCTCGTCTGAGGCCTCTAGAGGGGGTGATGAAACTCGAGGGAGCGCCATTGATGTTAATTGAGAAGGTGGCAGTGGTGGTACATTCAAGGATTAGGTTGGTGGTGGAGGTAGGGAAATTGAAATGGCGAAGGGTATTGGCAAGAAAGGTCCAGTTAATGTGGTCAAAAGCTTTGCATAAGTCTACCTTCATAAGGAAAGCCCCATGTTTGCCCCTCATCCTTTTGAAGTGATGATTGACTTCGTTGACAAGAATTGAGTTTTCTGAGGGGAATCTGCCTTGGATGTAGGCGCACTGGTTATTGGAAATGAGTTGAGGTAGGATGGTTTTAAGGCGGTTGGCTAAGGTTTTGGTGATGAGTTTAAGGGTGGTGCTACAAAGGCTAATAGGACGGTAGTGCCAGGGGGAGGTAGGGTGGTCTGTTTTGGGAATAAGGGTAACGTTAGTGTGGTTGATGTGTCTGGGGAGGGTGGAGGAGTGGAAAGCAGTCTTGACTAGATTGACTAACTCTGAGTTGCAGGTGTGCCAACATGTTTGGAAGAACGAGGGGGGCAGGCCGTCAGGGCCAGGGGATTTGTCTGGGTTCATAGAGAAAAAGGTTCTCTTAATTTCATCGGATGTGGGGGTGCTGGAGAGGAGGAGTTTCTGATGGGTGTTGAGGGGATTAGTGACAGCAGCTTGGGGAAAAATTCCCGTGGTGTTTGCACAGACAATGAACAACTTCTGAAAATGAGAGATGAAAGTGTTTATAATACCTTGGGACTCTGTAGTCCATGTTCCGTCTTCCCTTTGAATTCTGTCAATTCTGTTGAGCTTGCGCCTGATGTTGACAGTGGTGTGGTAAAACTTGGTGCACCTATCACCATGGCTGAACCAGTGAAGCTTGGAGCGTTGTTGCCAGTAGCATTGGTCATAATTGTAGAGAGTATTCAGAACCTTTTCTAGCTGGCGCGACATTGAAATATTGGCTTCAATAGGGTGTCAACTTGGAGTTTGACCAACTCCGCTTCAGCATGTTTGATGGCCAAAGGAATCTTCCCAAATATTTCTCATTTCCAGTGAATGATGTCTTTCCATAAGGAGCAGATTTTTCCTTTGTAATTTGCAATGAGGGGTGGAGAATTTCCCTAGGCAGACTCAATGACATTCTTAAAGGTGGGGTGGGTTAACCAGGCGCTCTCAATTTTGGAGTTGGTTTTCTTCCTGGTGGGTAACGGTTGAGTGTTAAGGAAAATAGGAGTGTGGTCACTGGGGCCCATGGGTAAGGTGAAGGTGGTGGCATTAGGAAATTGGGAGAGCCAATCTGAATTGGCAAGAGCTCTGTCCAGTTTTTCTCTAATATGGAATGTGAAACTTCTTCTATTGCTCCATGTGAAGGCCGGACCGTAATTCCGAATGTCTATGAGACCATTGTTGAAGGTAAAGTGATTGAAAGCCCGAGAATGCATCCTATTTAGTCCCCTACCTCCTGACTTCTCTCTGCTATTCCTGATGCAATTCCAATCACCGATGAGGCACGCCGGTAGTTGAGTCTACATGATAAGTTTTGTGATGTCTTTCCACATGAGAATCCTGTCTCGGTGAGAAGTAGGGGAATAAACTACAATGAGGAGTCACTGCCAGCTGCTGTGTTGTTCTTGGATGATGGCTCCAATCCAATTTGAATATGTGCAAACAATGTTGACAGTTAAATCATTGACCCACCAGAGCCATAAGCCGCCGCCGCTGCCAACATGATCTATGATAGTGTAATTCAAGATGGATCTAAGACGGAAGTAGTTAGCAGATTTGTGGTGGTTACATTTGGTTTCAGAAATAAAAGTAATGGCAGGGCTGACAGAACGGGTTATTCAATCAAGGTAGGAAATTGTCGAGGCCCCGTCACCCCCTCGACAATTCCAAGCTAAGATTTTCATTGGGGATTTGGCGGCTGTTCAAGGCCAGCCGCCTCAGCCATGTCCGCAAGAGGGGGAACCGGGGGAGTCAGTTCAAAGGAAGTGGTAAGTTGGCATTTAAGAGGGGAGCCTTCAAGAGGAAGGCTAGTGGAGTTACTGTAAGGAATCGTCCATTAAAATTTGGTGCAGCGAAAGCGACGATTCCTATGGGTTCCTTTAGAATCCGTCTCAATTAGAACCGAACGACGAAAATCGAAAACCGATCAAATCGGGTTCAAATATACCTGATAGGGATTCATATAATCCCATGGAGAGGAAGGAGATGAGCTTCTCAAGCTCTCCAAACCGTTCAAGTGTCCGATCTTCAGCAGTATCCACACGAACTTCATCCACGCACAGCAGGTTCTCCCTTCACGCCGGCCTCGAGAACTCTTCCCCAACGGAGCTCCATCGACCATGGACACCTTCTAAAGAGAGGAGGAGGTAAGGAGGAGACTTGGGACGTGGTTTTCACCCTTGGCTTGATAGGTTTTGGCTGAAACCATTAGTATTTATAAAGAATTATGGAATTTTTCATAAAAACCCAAAATCTCTATAAATTACGCCCTTGCCCCTGTACTTGTGGATAAGTCCTTTTGTGTGTGACCCACTAGGCCCAATAGCCTATTTGGTTGAGGCCTAAATAAAATAGAACAATTCTATTTAATTTAATTAAATCCGTTATCCGATAACAGATTAATCGGCCTATCGATCATGAAGGGTACAAGCCACATCCCATGATCCCAAATGGCTATGGGGATAATCTCATCTCCATTGAGCCTTTCCATCATTAGTTACCACATGGATATAAACCCTCATCCATCCAATGTCCCGGTCGGAAAGGAGTACGGCATCGACTGTCAACTCCTTAGTGTACCGACTCTATAGGATTCTGTACTCGGAGTTGGATCAATTGGAAAACTCCTTTTCCAATTATCCTATCTACCCTGGCCAGGGATTTAGAGTACTATCCCATAGGACATTCACTCTCACTTATGGAGAGTGGACGATCCCTTGTTGTCCGCTCAATTGCCTCCATCGGATTTTCTTTGTACCCGATCCATCGCTATATAGGACCATCTAAATTGTGATCCATAAGTCAATGGTCAAAGCACAAATTCCACCCAACAAGGTATCTTTGGCGACTCAGGTCAAAGGTCCAACCATGCAACCGTGATAATAGAAAACCCTGATAGACAGTTCGGTAAGATACCATTCAGCGTTTCTAATTCGGTCAGTTCAGTGAACTCATTCAACTAATGAGCACCTGTATGTGTATCTCAGTGTCTCCACACTAATGACCAATGAGATCGGTCGTCCTCATCACATGAGAAGACATCACATACACTAGTCTATCCGGATGCTTGATGTCCCGTCTCAAGTATCCTATGACTAGGAACATTTAGATCAAATACCTCTAGATGATCAATCTCATTATCATGATATCATCATGATTTAATCATCATTGTATTTGATCAGGGACTTCATTATGATATTCGCTTCTAATAAGAGCTTATAATGAAGATTTGCCTAATTAATTGAATTAGATATTTCAGAAATGTCGAATCATATCATATTTGATTGGCTTGTAGGGCATACATTTCTATCAGTTACCCCTTTTGGCTTTGGTTTTGAGGTTAGGACGTTTCAGGGAGGATTTGGTATAAGTAGTAGTGTGCGTGATGTTTGCAGAGTGGGGATTGGAGGAGAAAATGAAAGTGTTTGGTGGTTTTAGATGGTGTTGGGAAAAGGGTAAATAGCGGGAGTCTGTGAGATTTGAGGTAGAGGAGGTGGGCCCGGTGTAATAAATAGGGGATGGTGGGTGATTTGGGGGAGAATGGCGGGTAATGGGGAGAGAGGAGTAGATCTTGTCGGTCCTCCACCCCCTCTCTTCCCACATACCCACCATGCCCGTGACCACTTCTTGTCTCTCTAACACCTCCCCTCAAGCTTGTGAGTATAAATTGTGCACAAGCTTGGACTGCAACCTGTTGAATTGATCACAGCTAAGTGATTTGGTGAAAATATCTGCAATTTGATTTGTGATTATTAATTATTGCAAAATACGTATGTTGGTAAAAAGTGGAGATGGATCAACATTTCTCATGATTTCTCCCTCTTACAAATATTAGGGGGTCTATTTCTTTGTACGAAACAGGTGTTGCATGTAACTACCTTTCCTAAAAACATATAAGTATTAGATTTGATTTTATGTAAAAAACTATCTCCAAGTAAAATGAAATACAAGAAACAGAATGGAATCATGATTTTGACATGCAAGTTCTTACATTGGATGCCGTTTTTGAGAAGATATTGACGGCAACATTGACGCTCGCTTGTTCGCTCACTCGTTCACACACGCACGCACGCACGCACAAAAAACACACCCACAAAGGCACAAACCCTTATGGGGTGTTTGGTTGGATGATAATGGAGATTTTTATTATATTTTTAAAAATTGTAAGAAAATTTGTTAAAAGAGATGTTTGACAACCATGATAATTTTATGTTTTGAAAGTGATTTTCTTTTTAAACAAAAAAGAGGGTCTCAACTCTTTCTTTTTTCTTGTGGTCCCCCACTTTGTTTGATTATAAATGATAGTTACTCTTTTTTGTTATCACATCCCTCCAAACATGATAATTTTATGTCATGAGTTGGTTCACTTTTTATTTTAATATATTTTTTATCATGAAAGTGTACAAAATATTATCATGCAACCAAACACCCCCTTAAAGAAATAGAGAAGAGCCGATAAATTAATGGGGTGTTTGGTTGCATAATAATTTTTTATAAAATTTCATTATAAAAAATTATATTAAAATAAAAAGTGAACCAACTCATGACATAAAATTATTAGGGATGTGATAACAAAAAAGAGTTACTATCATTCAGAATCAAATAAAGTGGGGGACCACAAGAAAAAAAGAGGTGAAACCCTATTTTTTGTTTAAGAAGAAAATCACTTTCAAAACATAAAATTGTCAAGGTTGCCAAACACCTCTTTTAATATGGTTTCTTACAATTTTTAAAAATTAAAATAAAAATCTCCATTATCGTGCAACCAAACACACCAAAAAACTTTTAGCGCTAATTAAATATTATTTATTGATAAATAATTTCATTTAAATTATAAGATTATAACAAATTTTATCATCAAAAGTGGTTAAAATAATTATTATTCTTATAGAATATCAAAATTAATTATACGTGATGAGTTTTGAAATACAAAATATTATAAAATAAAACAAACAATCAAAACTATCGTAAGTAATATCATACCAAATAAAGTATTCAATTTTTTTCATTGAAAATAAAATTTATGTTAGAAACATAATTGACGATTAATTAATTGTCAAATTAACAAAAAGAAATGATTTCTTGAAGAAAGATTTTTGTAGCAACCAAATAGGCAGGCCAACACGACTTTTAAATTTTTATTAGAATATTAGTCATGAGATTTGAAATACAAAATATTATAAACATATTTTAAAATAAAACAAACAATCAAAACTATCGTAACTAAAATCATACCAAACAAAGTATTTGAATTTATTTTATCATGGAAAATAAAATTTATGTCAGAAACATAATTGAAGATTAATTTATTGTCAAATTAACAAGAGAAATGATGTCTTGAAAAAAAAGATTTTCGGAGCAATCAAATAGGCAGGTCAACAAGACTTTTTAATTTATGTTAGAATATTAGTCACGATATTTTAAATAAATAATATTATAAAAATATTTTAAAATAAAACAAACAAACAAAACTATCGTAAGTAACATCATAGTAAATAAAGTATTCAAATTTATTTTCTCATGGAAAATAAAATTTATGTTAGAAATATAATTTACGATTAATTAATTGTCAAATTAACCAGAGAAATGAGTTTTTTGAAAAAAAGATTTCGTAGCAACCAGAAGGCAGGCCAACACGACTTTTAAATTTATGTTAGAATATTAGTCATAAGATTTGAAACAAAAAATATTATAAAAATATTTTAAAATACAACAAACAATCGAAACTATCGTAAGTAAAATCATACCAAATAATGTTTTAGAATTTATTTTTTCATGGAAAAAAAGTTTATGTTAGAAATGTAATTAAAGATTAATTATTTGTCAAATTAACAAAAGAAATGATCTCTTGTAAACAAGATGTTCGGAGCAACTAAATCGGCAGGCCAACAAGACTTTTAAATTTATGTTAGAATATTAGTCATCATATTTGAAAGACAAAATATTATAAAAATATTTTAAAATAAAACAAACAATCAAAATTATTGTAAGTAAAATCATACCAAATAAAGTATTTGAATTTATTTTTCCATGGAAAATAAAGTTTATGTTAGAAACGTAATTGATGATTAATTAATTGTGAAATTAACCAGAGAAATGATTTCTTGAAAAAATGATTTTCGGTGCAACCAAATAGGCAGGCTAACAAGACTTTTAAATTTATGTTAGAATATTTGTCATGAGATTTGAAATAAGTAATATTATAAAAATATTTTAAAATAAATTAAACAATCAAAACTATTGTAAGCAAAATCATACTAAATAAAGTATTTTAATTTATTTTTCCATGGAAAATAAAATTTATGCTAGAAATGTAATTGATTATTATTTAATTGTCAAATTAACTAGAGAAATAATTTCTTGAAGAAAAGATTTTCAGAGCAACCAAAAGGCAGGCCAACACGACTTTTAAATTTATGTTAGAATATTAGTCATGAGATTTAAAACAAAAAATATAAAAATATTTTAAAATAAAACAAACAATCAAACTATCGTAAGTAAAATCATACCAAATAAAGTATTAGAATTTATTTTTTCATGGAAAAAATTTTATGTTAGAAACATAATTAACGATTAATTAATTATCAAATTAACAAGAGAAATGATTTCTTGAGAAAAAGATTTTCGGAGCAACCAAATAAAGTATTTCAATTTATTTTTTCATGGAAAATGAAATTTATGTTAGAAACCTAATTGATGATTAATTAATTATCAAATTATCTAGAGAAATGATTTCTTGAAAAAAAAAGTTTTTTGGAGCAACCAAATAGGCTGGCCAACAAGGCTTTTAAATTGATGTTATAATAGTAGTCATGAGATTTGATATACAAAATATTATAAAAATATTTAAAAATAAAACTAACAATCAAGGCTTTCTTAAGTAAAATCATACCAAATAAATTATTTAAATTTATTTTTTCATTGAAAATAAAATTAAAGTTAGAAACATAATTGGTGATTAATTAATTGTCAAATTAACTAGAAAAATAATTTCTTGAAAAAAGATTTTCGGAGCAACCAAAATAGGCAGACCAACAAGACTTTTAAATTCTCTGAAAATCATATCCCACATGTGTGGCGGTTTCGTTGATACTTTTACAGGGATCTATCCAAATAGCTGGACTTTTCGGGCGTTAGCATTTCAAGAAGAGAAAAGAGTAGGATGAACAAAATAAAAGAGTGAGAGGATCGAGTCGTCCTTGCGTCATGTGTGATATATACATAGGATAACAAGATTTTTATTTGATCCACTGCGCTGCACTTCGTCGTGTTTGAAAAAACACTTGCGATAGTGTGTGTACATATATATTTATAGAGCCCGATTCATCTCAAGAGAGTTCTTGAGGGGAATGGTGATTTGATGACATTAATGGTGATTTGATGATATGTCATCATTCACTTTCTTAGAGAGGCTGAGGGGCTCCCCTCAAGAGCCCTCCTGAGGTGAATCACACTCATATTTATATAGTTATACATCACAATTAGTAATGGAGGTAGAAAAACCGATTTTGTTGGCACTGAGATCATAGATGATATCCAACCCACGTTGTTGGATCGCCCCGACGATGGAAGGGACGCCTGCGATGTGGTTAGCCAAGAACCCCAGGCAGAATATGTGCGGTCGCTCGGGCTGGTTGAAGAACGTCTGGGTGAACCCTAGCTCGAGGTCGGCGTCGGTGAAGTGCAGGGTGACCATCGGAGAATCCACCGTCGTGTGGTTGCCGAGGTCATAGCAGGTGTCCACCCGGCGGGATCTCCACTGCGGCACGAGCGGAAACCTAGTCATGCTGCTGCGTATGGCCTCCCTGAGGAGGTCATAGGCCAGTTGTGGGATGTACGACAACACTGTCCCCGAGTCTACCACTGTTGTCGCCCTCGCGAAGACCTCCTCCGGCACCGGCAGCCTCTGCCCATTGACGCTCATCGCGTATAGGGCAACGTAGAAATGGTTGAGATGTGCGGGCTGCGAAAGGAAGGACGTGTACGATGCTGGCGGATAGGCTCTACTACCGAGGGTTAGGTACCCCGTATCCCTATACGTGGGGGGGAGACAGTAGGAGAAGATGTTACCCAGGTGTGACATTTGCGAATTCAGCGACAAGTTAGTGCGCCCCAGGCCGACCAACCCGGCAGTATTGTAGAAGCTTCCTCCGTTGTCATTGCCGCAGCCGAACGTGAAGTCCACCCGCTGTGCGTTGCCCGCTAGCATGACCCTATCCCGGACGAGGAGACCGGATGTGTAAGAGCCGCTAACGTAATTGAACCGGTAGGGGCACCTGCCGCGATGGTTGCAATCGTTGTCGCGGTCACCGTCGACGACGGGACGTTGATGCTTGCATGCCGGATCATTGCACGGAAGATAGCTGGTGGTCGACTTGGTCGGGTTGAAGATGGGCTGCAGTTGCGGGTAGCAGTGCTTGCAGGGCTCGCACTGGATCCAACAGTTATCACTACCAGTGTCGAGGATGACGTCCATCGTTCTCCAGGGGGTGCCCACCTTGATGGACACCATGTAACCAACGCTGTTGATCGTCATGATGTCCTTCACCGGTACGTGGACCATTGATGCCGATTGACCTAGCTGCGCATCGCCGGCGCTGTGGTTGTTGGCTGCAATACTGTCTTGCAGCTGCCGGAGTGCTCGTTCGTGCATATAAGCTTGCCTTAGAGAGTCATGGGCTAACATCTTGGCGGTGCTCGGCGGATCCTGGTGCGTAGGAGAACACGGTCCGTGGGTGTGCACAATCTTCAGTGAGTTCTCTCTGAGTACTGAAAATTTTCAAAATTTGCCTCATATCTCTATATATGCACACATATATAGATAATTAATATATAAGCCGGCCAGAAAATTGATGGGCATGCAGGGGTACATTCTTCTGGATTGGGCTCTTTAATTATAAGGTGAAATGTATATATATCATTCTAAAAATAAATTTTCTCTGTATGATTATTGCATCATATAATAGCTTTTTTTTTACAAAACAGTATGTATATGCTACAGAATTGTCAAAAAAAATGTTTGACAATCTTGATAAAAGTATGGTTATATAATATATATATACACACACACTCCCCCTCAATTGCTGTTATCATTTATTTTTCAGCCAAGCATGATGTAATTTTAAGTTTAGTCTATAGTAGTTTTTATTTTATTATACTACTTTATCACGAAAATGTACCATAATTATGCGTTGATACTTTAGACTTAATTTTATTTATGTGCTGCGTACGTACATGTTTAATTCATTAATACATAGAGGTGTGACCGGAAATGATCAATCAAAAGAATGAGAATAACTTTGTAAATTAATCTAATCAAAGAGCAGATGATCTCTTATGTATCCTATGGGAGAACATTATTAATAAGTGCGGACAGAGATATGGATGGAGATACAAACCTTTTGATTCCGAGCAGCCCATTTTCTTTGCAGAAATTGCTTCCAGGTTCAACTGATATTCCGCACGAACGGCGGAATGTAGCACGGAGTAAAACAGAAGGTAGAACATAAACGGTGAAAAGAACGTGCTAGACGCCATTGCCATTTAACTGTTTCTACCACACTGAAACATGAGAAGACTTCATGTGGAGGGAGAGATATATATAGATAGATAAATAGAAAGATATATCCTAATATCTTGGTTGTTTGATTTTGAGATCTTCCTTGGTTGATGTTCCTGCCCCTCTTTAGACACACTCGTAGATTAGAAGGGTACGTTGGATTTATAGATAAATGTTAATAATTAGCTACTTAGTTACACTTGGCAGCTCTGACATGTTCGAGAGATATATACGAGAGAGAGAGATTAGCATGAAGTCATTGAGGATAAAGCATTTCCCGACGATGTGTTATTATTAGAGACAATTCTTGTCAACTATATGTTTATTCGAGTTTGTAGTGTCGTACAAAATATGGTTCGTATAACACAACTGACTTACAGGTAATTATTGGGAATCATGAAATGATGCAACGACACGCAGATATGATTCAATAACAAAATTGATACAGTTTGATAAAGTATAATATCTTATTTATATCCATATATGACTGAAAAAAAAAAGTACAAGTATAGTTTGATAAGTACTTCTGTCACGCCCCGGATTTTTCGACACGCAGCGGAATAAATCCGGGTACGGGACCGGGAAGTTAACCCCAAAACTACGTCGATTTGGAAAAAAAATAATGAATCACGGGTCCCATTAATAATCGGATATATGAACCGATTTTTGGTTACCAGTTGTAGAAATTGCAATTAAATGAATATCAGGTTGTTTTTCCTACCACGGGTTTATTAATTTAAACCCAGCTGTCGCGTTCTCGAGTTGCCGTGTTTTCCGCTACGCGTGTTTATAATGTGGTAATTCGGGGGCGTGACAACTTCGACGAGCATGCACCTTGGATGCAATGCAGCCATGGCGACGGATCTTTCACTCCCAAGACGACTATATATAACCGTGTGTAATTAACCTAGATTTCAACGGTTAATTAATACGACAAGTGTGGGAATAAAACAAAAATAATTCTAAGGCTATGCACGAAATCAACAATTCAAACAGATTAAATATAAAGATCCACCCACTGAAATTAATCAATCATCACATTAAGAAAAGGAGCCAAACCCCTGACTATTTGGCATGCACACTCAAAGCAGTAAGTAATTAGCGGCGGTATTGCTTGCTGTAATTTTTTTTTCTCATTTAATTTGAAAACAGCGACAACATCCAAACTCATGATCAGAACTAGAGAGAGGTGCAAAGGAACTAATAAGCTTGATAAGTAAATTGAAACTGGGCTCAACAAAAATTAGACTTGACTTGTTTATTATATATGTTAAACGACAAAACTTGAACAAAAAAAAAACTTGACTCATTAAATGAGCTGACCTTGAATGGACTCATATTCGACTTGATAAGTTCATGGGTAACTCAAGTAGATACTTGATCAAATATTTATTTTTTGAATTATATGTATTAATAGTTATATATCATCGCTTAAATTTATGATATAAACCAGAATTTGAATTTAAATTATGAAGAAGTTTTCAAATTAATTATACATAATGATTTTTTAGTCAAGAGATTCAAAATAAAAAATAATGTAAAACATTTTAAAATAAAACAAACAATCAAATTTATTGTGAGCAAAATCATTTTCGAACATACAAAATAAGATATTTGAATTTCTTTTTCCATGGAAAAAAACATTATATTAGAAACATAATTGACAATTAATTATTAAATAAGATAAATGATTTCTTGAAAAAATATTTTTGGAGCAACCATAGAGGCCAACAAGATTTTAAATTCTCTAAGAATCATATCCAACGTGTATTAGGGTTCCAGTGATTTTAGTTTTACGATCATCCAAATAAACCCTAGGTACGTATCAGCATAAGAGAGGAAGAGAAAAAGAGTAGGAAGAAAATAAAAGAGTGAGCGGATCGAGTCATCCTTATGTCATGTGTGATGCTTAGGATAACATGAATTTTATTTGATCCATTGCACTGCACTTCGTCCTGTTTAAACAAACATGTACTCTAGTGTGTACATATATGCTTATATATTTATATATTACAATTAGTAATGACGGTAGCAAAACCAATTTTGTTAGCACCGAGATCGTAGATGACCTCCAACCCACGCTTGTTGGATCGCCCCGATGATGGACGAGCCGCCCGTTAAGCGGTTAGGTGCGAACCCTAGGCAAAATATGTGCGGTCTCTCCGTCCGGCTAAAGAACGTCTGAGTGAACCCTAGTTGGAGGACGGCGTTGGTGAAGTGCAGGGTGATCATCGGAAAATCCTCCGTCGTGTTGGTGCCAAGGTCGGAGCAGGAGTCCACCCACGAGAGCAGCGACGACACAAGCCTAAGCCTGGACATGCTTCGCGGATGGCCCCCCTGAGGAGGTCGTAGGCCAATTGTGGGATGTACGATATCAGGGACCCCGAGTCCACCATCGTCTTCGCCCTCGCGAAGGCCTCCTCCGGCACCCGCAGTCGCCACCCATTGACGCTCATCGCATACAGGCTGACGTAGAAATGGTCAGGATGTGCTGGCTCCGGAAGGATGGGCGTGTACAACGCTGGCGGATAGGCTCCGCTGCCGAGTGTCAGGTACCCCATATCTCTGTACGTGGGGGGGGGAGACAGTAGGAGAAGATGTTACCCAGATGAGACATCTGTGAATTCAGCGACAAGTTGGCGCCCCCCAAGCTGACCATCCCGGTGGTCATTTTCATAAGGAGCAGATTTTTCCTTTGTCATTTGCAATGAGGGGTGGAGAATTTACCCAGGCAGACTCAATGACATTCCTAAAGGTGGGGTGGGTTAACCAGGCGCTCTCAATTTTGGAGTTGGTTTTCTTACTGGTGGGTAACGGTTGAGTGTTAAGGAAAATAGGAGTGTGGTCGCTGGGGCCCATGGGTAAGGTGAAGGTGGTGGCATTAGGAAATTGGGAGAGCCAATTTGAATTGGCAAGAGCTCTGTCCAGTTTTTCTCTAATATGGAATATGAAACTTCTTCTATTGCTCCATGTGAAGGCCGGACCGTAATTCCGAATGTCTATGAGACCATTGTTGAAGGTAAAGTGATTGAAAGCCCGAGAATGCATCCTATTTAGTCCCCTACCTCCTGACTTCTCTCTGCTATTCCTGATGCAATTCCAGTCACCGATGAGGCACACTGGTAGTTGAGTCTGCATGATAAGTTTTGTGATGTCTTTCCACATGAGAATCCTGTCTCGTTGAGAAGTAGGGGCATAAACTGTAATGAGGAGTCACTGCCAGTTGCTGTGTTGTTCTTGGATGATGGCTCCAATCCAATTTGAATATGTGCAAACAATGTTGACAGTTAAATGATTGACCCACCAGAGCCATAAGCCGCCGCTGTTGCCAACAGGATCTATGATAGTGTAATTCAAGATGGATCGAAGACGGAAGTAGCTAGCAGATTTGTGGTGGTTACATTTGGTTTCGGAAATAAAAGTAATGGCAGGGCTGACAGAATGGGTTATTCAATCAAGGTAGGAAATTGTCGAGGCCCCGTTACCCCCTCGACAATTCCAAGCTAAGATTTTCATTGGGGATTTGGCGGCTGTTCAAGGTCAGCCGCCTCAGCCATGTCCGCAGGAGGGGGAACCGGGGGAGTCAGTTCAAAGGAAGTGGTAAGTTGGCGTTTAAGAGGGGAGCCTTCAAGAGGAAGGCTAGTGGAGTTACCCCTTTTGGCTTTGGTTTTGAGGTTAGGACGTTTCAGGGAGGATTTGGTATAAGTAGTAGTGTGCGTGATGTTTGCAGAGTGGGGATTGGAGGAGAAAATGAAAGTGTTTGGTGGCTCCAGATGGTGTTGGGAAAAGGGTAAATAGCGGGAGTCTGTGAGATTTGAGGTAGCAGAGGTGGGCCCGGTGTAATAAATAGGGGATGGTGGGTGATTTGGGGGAGAATGGCGGGTAATGGGGAGAGAGGAATAGATCTTGTCAGTCCTCCACCCCCTCTCTTCCCACATACCCACCATGCCTGTGACCACTTCTTGTTTCTCTAATTCTCCCCCTCAAGCTTGTGAGTATAAATTGTGCACAAGCTTGGACTGCAACCTGTTGAATTGATCACAGCTAAGTGATTTGGTGAAAATATCTGCAATTTGATTTGTGATTATTAATTATTGCAAAATACGTATGTTGGTAAAAAGTGGAGATGGATCAACATTTCTCATGATTTCTCCCACTTACAAATATTAGGGGGTCTATTTCTTTGTGCGAAACAGGTGTTGCATGTAACTACCTTTTCTAAAAACATATAAGTATTAGATTTGATTTTATGTAAAAAACTATCTCCAAGTAAAATGAAATACAAGAAACAGAATGGAATCATGATTTTGACATGCAAGTTCTTACATTGGATGCCGTTTTTTGAGAAGATATTGACGGCAACATTGACGCTCGCTTGTTCGCTCACTCGTTCACACACGCACGCACGCACGCACATAAAAACACAACCACAAAGGCACAAACCCTTATGGGGTGTTTGGTTGGATGATAATGGAGATTTTTATTATATTTTTAAAAATTGTAAGAAAATTTGTTAAAAGAGATGTTTGACAACCATGATAATTTTATGTTTTGAAAGTGATTTTCTTCTTAAACAAAAAAGAGGGTCTCAACTCTTTCTTTTTTCTTGTGGTCCACCACTTTGTTTGATTATAAATGATAGTTACTCTTTTTTGTTATCACATCCCTCCACATGATAATTTTATGGCATGAGTTGGTTCACTTTTTATTTTAATATATTTTTTATCATGAAAGTGTACAAAATATTATCATGCAACCAAACACCCCATTAAAGAAATAGAGAAGAGCCGATAAATTAATGGGGTGTTTGGTTGCATGATAATTTTTTATAAATTTTCATTATAAAAAATTATATTAAAATAAAAAGTGAACCAACTCATGACATAAAATTATTAGGGATGTGATAACAAAAAAGAGTTACTATCATTCAGGATCAAATAAAGTGGGGGACCACAAGAAAAAAAGAGGTGAAATCCTATTTTTTGTTTAAGAAGAAAATTACTTTCAAAACATAAAATTGTCAAGGTTGCCAAACACCTCTTTTAATATGGTTTCTTACAATTTTTAAAAATTAAAATAAAAACCACCATTATCGTGCAACCAAACACACCAAAAACTTTTAGCGCTAATTAAATATTATTTATTGATTAATAATTTCATTTAAATTATAATATTATAACAAATTTTATCATCAAAAGTGGTTAAAATAATTATTATTCTTATAGAATATCAAAATTAATTATACGTGATGAGTTTTGAAATACAAAATATTATAAAATAAAACAAACAATCAAAACTATCGTAAGTAATATCATACCAAATAAAGTATTCGAATTTATTTTCCATGAAAAATAAAATTTATGTCAAAAACATAATTGATGATTGATTAATTGTCAATCTAACAAGAGTACTGATTTCTTGAAAAAGAATTTTTAAATACAAAATTTTAAAATAAAACAAACATTCAAAACTATGGTAAGTAAAATCATACCAAATAAAGTATTCAATTTTTTTCATGGAAAATAAAATTTATGTTAGAAACAAAATTGACGATTAATTAATTGTCAAATTAACAAAAAGAAATGATTTCTTGAAGAAAGATTTTTGGAGCAACCAAATAGGCAGGCCAACATGACTTTTAAATTTATATTAGAATATTAGTCATGAGATTTGAAATACATAATATTATAAACATATTTTAAAATAAAACAAACAATCAAAACTATCGTAACTAAAATCATACCAAACAAAGTATTTGAATTTATTTTTTCATGTAAAATAAAATTTATGTCAGAAACATAATTGACGATTAATTTATTGTCAAATTAACAAGAGAAATGATGTATTGAAAAAAAAAATTTCGGAGCAACCAAATAGGCAGGTCAACAAGACTTTTTAATTTATGTTAGAATATTAATCACGATATTTTAAATAAATAATATTATAAAAATATTTTAAAATAAAACAAACAAACAAAACTATCGTAAGTAACATCATAGTAAATAAAGTATTCAAATTTATTTTCTCATGGAAAATAAAATTTATGTTAGAAATATAATTTATGATTAATTAATTGTCAAATTAACCAGAGAAATGATTTTTTGAAAAAAAAAAGATTTCGGGGGCAACCAAAAGGCAGGCCAACACGACTTTTAAATTTATGTTAGAATATTAGTCATAAGATTTGAAACAAAAAATATTATAAAAATATTTTAAAATACAACAAACAATCAAAACTATCGTAAGTAAAATCATACCAAATAATGTTTTAGAATTTATTTTTTCATGGAAAAAAAGTTTATGTTAGAAATGTAATTAACGATTAATTATTTGTCAAATTAACAAAAGAAATGATCTCTTGAAAACAAGATCTTCGGAGCAACTAAATCGGCAGGCCAACAAGACTTTTAAATTTATGTTAGAATATTAGTCATCATATTTGAAATACAAAATATTATAAAAATATTTTAAAATAAAACAAACGATCAAAATTATTGTAGGTAAAATCATACCAAATAAAGTATTCGAATTTATTTTTCCATGGAAAATAAAGTTTATGTTAGAAACGTAATTGACGATTAATTAATTGTGAAATTAACCAGAGAAATGATTTCTTGAAAAAATGATTTTCGGTGCAACCAAATAGGCAGGCTAACATGATTTTAAATTTATGTTATAATATTTGTCATGAGATTTGAAATAAGTAATATTATAAAAATATTTTAAAATAAATTAAACAATCAAAACTATTGTAGGCAAAATCATACTAAATAAAGTATTTTAATTTATTTTTCCATGGAAAATAAAATTTATGCTAGAAATGTAATTGATTATTATTTAATTGTCAAATTAACTAGATAAATAATTTCTTGAAGAAAAGATTTTCAGAGCAACCAAAAGGCAGGCCAACACGACTTTTAAATTTATGTTAGAATATTAGTCATGAGATTTAAAACAAAAATTATAAAAATATTTTAAAATAAAACAAACAATCAAACTATCGTAAGTAAAATCATACCAAATAAAGTATTAGAATTTATTTTTTCATGGAAAAAATTTTATGTTAGAAACATAATTAACGATTAATTAATTATCAAATTAACAAGAGAAATGATTTCTTGAGAAAAAGATTTTCGGAGCAACCAAATAAAGTATTTCAATTTATTTTTTCATGGAAAATGAAATTTATGTTAGAAACCTAATTGATGATTAATTAATTATCAAATTAACTAGAGAAATGATTTCTTGAAAAAAAAAGTTTTTTGGAGCAACCAAATAGGCTGGCCAACAAGGCTTTTAAATTGATGTTTTAATAGTAGTCATGAGATTTTAAATACAAAATATAATAAAAATATTTAAAAATAAAACTAACAATCAACGCTTTCGTAAGTAAAATCATACAAAATAAATTATTTAAATTTATTTTTTCATTGAAAATAAAATTAAAGTTAGAAACATAATTGGTGATTAATTAATTGTCAAATTAACCAGAAAATAATTTCTTGAAAAAAAGATTTTCGGAGCAACCAAAATAGGCAGACCAACAAGACTTTTAAATTCTCTGAAAATCATATCCCACATGTGTGGCGGTTTCGATGATACTTTTACAGGGATCTATCCAAATAGCTGGACTTTTCGGGCGTTAGCATTTCAAGAAGAGAAAATAGTAAGATGGACAAAATAAAAGAGTGAGAGGATCGAGTCGTCCTTGCGTCATGTGTGATATATACATAGGATAACAAGATTTTTATTTGATCCACTGCACTGCACTTCGTCGTGTTTGAAAAAACACGTGAGATAGTGTGTGTACATATATATTTATAGAGCCCGACTCATCTCAAGAGAGTTATCCAAGAACCCCAGGCATAATATGTGCGGTCGTTGGGGCAGGTTGAAGAACGTCTGGGTGAACCCTAGCTCGAGGTCGACGTCGGTGAAGTGCAGGGTGACCATCGGAGAATCCACCGTCGTGTGGTTGCCGAGGTCATAGCAGGTGTCCACCCGGCGGGATCTCCACGGCGGCACGAGCGGAAACCTAGTCATGCTGCTGCGTATGGCCTCCCTGAGGAGGTCATAGGCCAGTTGTGGGATGTACGACAACACTGACCCCGAGTCTACCACTGTCGTCGCCCTCGCGAAGACCTCCTCCGGCACCGGCAGCCTCTGCCCATTGACGCTCATCGCGTATAGGGCAACGTAGAAATGGTTGAGATGTGCGGGCTGCGGAAGGAAGGACGTGTATGATGCTGGCGGATAGGCTCCGCTGCCGAGGGTTAGGTACCCCGTATCCCTATACGTGGGGGGGAGACAGTAGGAGAAGATGTTACCCAGGTGTGACATTTGCGAATTCAGCGACAAGTTAGTGCGCCCCAGGCCGACCATCCCGGCAGTATTGTGGAAGCTTCCTCCGTTGTCATTGCCGCAGCCGAACGTGAAGTCCACCCGCCGCGCGTCGCCCGCTAGCATGACCCTATCCCGGACGAGGAGACCGGATGTGTAAGAGCCGCTAACGTAATTGAACCGGTAGGGGCACCTGCCGCGATGGTTGCAACCGTTGTCGCGGTCACCGTCGACGACGGGACGTCGATGCTTGCATGCCGAATCATTGCACGGAAGATAGCTGGTGGTCGACTTGGTCGGGTTGAAGATGGGCTGCAGTTGCGGGTAGCAGTGCTTGCAGGGCTCGCACTGGATCCAACAGTTATCACTACCAGTGTCGAGGATGACGTCCATCGTTCTCCAGGGGGTGCCCACCTTGATGGACACCATGTAACCAAAGCTGTCGATCGTCATGATGTCCTTCACCGGTACGTGGACCATTGATGCCGATTGACCTAGCTGCGCATCGCCGGCGCTGTGGTTGTTGGCTGCAATACTGTCTTGCAGCTGCCGGAGTGCTCGTTCGTGCATATAAGCTTGCCTTAGAGAGTCATGGGCTAACATCTTGGCGGTGCTCGGCGGATCCTGGTGCGTAGGAGAACACGGTCCGTGGGTGTGCACAATCTTCAGTGAGTTCTCTCTGAGTACTGAAAATTTTCAAAATTTGCCTCATATCACTATATATGCACACATATATAGATAATTAATATATAAGCCGGCCAGAAAATTGATGGGCATGCAGGGGTACATTCTTCTGGATTGGGCTCTTTAATTATAAGGTGAAATGTATATATATCATTCTAAAAATAAATTTTCTCTGTATGATTATTGCATCATATAATAGCTTTTTTTTACAAAACAGTATGTATATGCTATAGAATTGTCAAAAAAAATGTTTGACAATCTTGATAAAAGTATGGTTATATAATATATATATACACACACTCCCCCTCAATTGCTGTTATCATTTATTTTTCAGCCAAGCATGATGTAATTTTAAGTTTAGTCTATAGTAGTTTTTATTTTATTATACTACTTTATCACGAAAATGTACCATAATTATGCGTTGATACTTTAGACTTAATTTTATTTATGTGCTGCGTACGTACCTGTTTAATTCATTAATACATAGAAGTGTGACCGGAAATGATCAATCAAAAGAATGAGAATAACTTTGTAAATTAATCTAATCAAAGAGCAGATGATCTCTTATGTATCCTACGGGAGAACATTATTAATAAGTGCGGACAGAGATATGGATGGAGATACAAACCTTTTGATTCCGAGCAGCCCATTTTCTTTGCAGAAATTGCTTCCAGGTTCAACTGATATTCCGCATGAACGGCGGAATGTAGAACGGAGTAAAACAGAAGGTAGAACATAAACGGTGAAAAGAACGTGCTAGACGCCATTGTTGTCACGACCTGGATTTTTAATATGCACAGCGGAAGATAATCCGGCGATGTAACGGGGAAGAATATCGGTCTGGAATCAATTAAGACCAAAATCACAATCCAAATAAACAATTCCAATAATTCTATCTAAAAATCACTATGAAATTACAATCTAAATACTACCAACACTGAACAAGTACTCCACTAGCTCCTCGGACTCCAAAACACCACTACGCTTCTGCTGCGCTAAACCTGCACTCCTGAAAATATTAACAACGGAAGGGGTGAGTCACCACAGACTCAGTAGGACTTACACCCGAACTACCCCACTATAATAATGATTCTAGTGGTATGATAGAATAATAAGCCTAAAAATCAGATTTAATACATAGGGTGTAAACTAATTATATATCTTTAATTAATTGATTACAAAGTCATTCTATTACCCCATATGATGACATGACTCCAAATGCATAAAAACCGACATAACCTACACATTAGACTACTCTAGGTATGCACATAACCTGACATAAAACCAAGAACACAACTAGACCACTAACATATATGCCAAAATACACAACTAAACACCTGTCTGAGTAAATTTCATGCTCCATCTGATAAATGCAGTCACATCACAAAACTAGCACCAGATTTACCATATAGTAGGAAGTAACATATAGTAAGCTAAATCTCATAGTACCCCATAGGCAGGGGAGTACTTAAGATAAACCGCGGTATCCGGGATCGACGGATGCTCCGGACTGTTCTAATTCATCTGCCCACAGACCGAATTATAGTACGGTGAAGTACATTTCCATCACAATGCGACTCTTGCACTAACCACATTCTACACCATGCAAGCATATAATTAACTCAGACAGTAAACATGAACATTTAATTGGCAAATCAAACATGAAATACATAGATGCACACTCATGGTTCTATGCACCCCATATTTGCATACCACACCATAATCTAGCATAAACAAGAATCAGTCTATCATATGATGCATCTAAATATGATCATGCAAGCTACAACCTAAACACCTCAATTACATACTTAAACAGGACTATCTATCACATAAAAGAAAATAAACTAAGTTCTAACCACATTATGCCTAAACCTTACAACGGCTTTTTATCAAATCGGAATATACATGATTAAGGTTATCGTGATGCAAAACATACTAAACTGGCTAAATTAAACATATACAACCTATCATGCCGACTAATGTACATGGATAATTAAATCAACCTAACCATGCATAGTTGAACAAGCTAATCTAACTCTATTTAATCATGCTAATAAAACAAAAACAACCCACTAATTAAATCATTCTAATCATAGTGATCTAAATATATTTTAACGGTTTAATCGATCATATAAAGATGCTAAGAATAGCCGAGACGCCTACCTTTACGGCGACGACGAACGGCGCACAGAATTGCAAGGGAATCAAACCGGATGACGAGTATGTTGCCACGGTCACGACGGCGATGAAAAATCGAACCAAACGGTAACCTGATAATCTGCTAAAACAAAGAGGATGAATGATCTAACAAGAATAAATGGATAGAATAGGAGATAGACGATAAGAGAGAGAGAATAGGAGAGAGATAGAGAGCGATATGAGAGAGGAGAGAGAGACCGGCGGAGGGGGCTGGGCTGCTGGCGCACCGGGGCGCAGGGGGAGGCGCACGCGCGGACCACGCGCGGAGGGGGGGGCCACGCTGGCGGGCGCCGGGGGGGGGCTGTCGCCGGGCGGCGGCGACGGCGGGGGAGAAAATTTTTAAACTAACGTGGTTTAAAATCTTATTTCCGGAACTAACACCCAAAAAATTTTATTTCCAAAACTAACACACTTTGGCCAAAGTCGCTGCCTAAGTCAGCGACTCTAGGAGACGGAGGCAAAGTCGCTGCCTAAATCAGCGACTTCCACTCTTTTATAAAAAAAATAAATGAAAAGAGACAAAGTCGCTGGATAAACCAGCGACTTCCCTTTTTTTTTTTTAAAAAAAAAAGTGAAAGTCGCTGGATGCTCCAGCGACTTTCACTCATCTTATATATATATTATTATAAGTTAATATATTATGTAGTTAATATGTATAATTATTTTAAACTAAATTATTAAATGTTAATATATAATTTATATTTTAATTATATAGTAATGTTAATATATAAAATTTATTTAATTAAATATAATAATTAATTTCATATATATTTTTATAAATATTATAGATATTCTTTTAATATAAGATATTATATTATATTATATTATATTATATTTATTTAATTTAGAAATATTAATATTATGTAATTAATTTATTAATTTATAAAATATTTATAATTACTTTTCTATAATTAATATTCATAACATTTAAAGTTAATATTCATAAATTATACAATATAATATATATATTAATATAAATAAATTATTATCCTATATAGTATTATAATATGTTATAAATATATAATATACTATTTAAATTATTTAATAAAATAATTTGTATATACTATTTAAATTTATAATTATACCTATAACATTTGTAAACATATATATATAAATTAATTATTACATTTTAATTAAAAATTATATATTAATATTATTAGATATTTTAACTATCAATTATATATTAACATTTAATAATTTTACTTAAAATAATTATGCACATTAACTACGTAATATATATCAACTTATAATAATATATTAATAAAATAAGATGAGTGAAAGTCGCTGGAGCATCCAGCGACTTTCACTTTTTCAAAAAAAAAAATTTGGAAGTCGCTGGTTTATCCAGCGACTTTGCCTCGTTTCATTTTTTTTTTTTTAAAAAGGAGTGAAAGTCGCTGATTTAGGTAGCGACTTTGCCTCCGTCCCCCAAAGTCGCTGGTTTAGACAGCGACTTTACCCAAAATGTGTTAGTTTTGGAAATAAAATTTTTTGGGTGTTAGTTCCAGAAATAAGATTTTAAACCACGTTAGTTTAAAAATTTTCTCGACGGCGGGGCTGGCGCCGGGCAGCGGCGACCGGCGGAGCTGGGCGCGCTGGGCGGTGGCCGGCGGGCGACGTCGGGCGACGGCGACGGCGCAGGGAGGCGCGGGGGTGACGCGGCGACGGCCGCGGACAAGGCGTCAACTGGGCGTCGCGGGAGGCGACGATGGCGGTGTCCGCAGGCGGGCGCATGCGGGGACCCGGCTGGCGCGAAGGGGGGCCGAGGCGATGGCGGCTGGCGACGGGGTGGCCGGTGGCCGGGCGTGGCCGGGACGGCGGCGGAAGGTGCAGGTGGACGGTGACGGCGGTTCGCGCGGCGGCGATGCGCACGGCGCGGGAAGGACGAAGGCGGCTTCACGGCGGCGGGACGGCGCGGCGGTGGTCGTCGCGCGGGAGGCTGTGGCCGGCGGCGGCGACAGCGGCCGGTTAGCCGGGACGGCGGTGGCGCGGGGTGGCCGCGGTGGCCGGTGCGCGCGGTGGCTCCGGCGGTGCAGGCGGCACAGGTCGGCGGGGGGGAAGAGAGGTCGCGCGGCGGCGCGGCGACGGATGAGAAGAAGAAGAAGAAGAAGAAGAAGAAGAAGAAGAGTAGGGCGGCGCTCGCGGAGGAGGTTTCGGGAGGGGGGCGTAACCGAAGGAAAATAACAGGGGAGAGGGGAAGAAAAAATAGTAATAATAAATATAATAATTAATTCTCCCTTTTTTAAAAAAAAACAGTAACGTTACAATTGTCATTTAACTGTTTCTACCACACTGAAACATGAGAAGCCTTCATGTGGAGGGAGAGATATATATAGATAGATAAATAGAAAGATATATCCTAATATCTTGACTGTTTGATTCTGAGATCTTCCTTGGTTGATGTTCCTACCCCCTCTTTAGACACACCCGTAGATTAGAAGGGTACGTTGGATTTATAGATAATTGTTAATAATTAGCTACTTAGTTACACTTGGCAGCTCTGACATCTTCGAGAGATATATATGAGAGAGAGAGATTAGCATGAAGTCATTGAGGATAAAGTATTTCCGGCCGATGTGTTATTATTAGAGACAATTCTTGTCAACTATATGTTTATTCGAGTTTAATTTGAAAACAGCGACAACATCCAAACTCATGATCAGAACTAGAGAGAGGTGCAAAGGAACTAATAAGCTTGATAAGTAAATTGAAACTGGGCTCAACAAAAATTAAACTTGACTTGTTTATTATATATGTTAAACGACAAAACTTGAACAAAAAAAAAACTTGACTCATTAAATGAGCTGACCTTGAATAGACTCATATTCGACTTGATAAGTTCACGGGTAACTCAAGTAGACACTTGATCAAATATTTATTTTTTGAATTCTATGTATTAATAGTTATATATCATCGCTTAAATTTATGATATAAACCAGAATTTGAATTTAAATTATGAAGAAGTTTTCAAATTGATTATACATAATGATTTTTTAGTCAAGAGATTCAAAATAAAAAATAATGTAAAACATTTTAAAATAAAACAAACAATCAAATTTATTGTAAGCAAAATCATTTTCGAACATACAGAATAAGATATTTGAATTTCTTTTTCCATAGAAAATAAACATTTTATTAGAAACATAATTGACAATTAATTATTAAATAAGATAAATGATTTCTTGAAAAAATATTTTTGGAGCAACCATAGAGGCCAACAAGATTTTAAATTCTCTAAGAATCATATCCAACGTGTATTAGGGTTCCAGTGATTTTAGTTTTACAGTCATCCAAATAAACCCTAGGTACGTATCAGCATAAGAGAGGAAGAGAAAAAGAGTAGGAAGAAAATAAAAGAGTGAGCGGATCGAGTCATCCTTATGTCATGTGTGATGCTTAGGATAACATGAATTTTATTTGATCCATTGCACTGCACTTCGTCCTGTTTAAACAAACATGTACTCTAGTGTGTACATATATGCTTATATATTTATATATTACAATTAGTAATGACGGTAGCAAAACCAATTTTGTTAGCACCGAGATCGTAGATGACCTCCAACCCACGCTGTTGGATCGCCCCGATGATGGACGAGCTGCCTGTTAAGCGGTTAGGTGCGAACCCTAGGCAAAATATGTGCGGTCGCTCTGTCTGGCTAAAGAACGTCTGAGTGAACCCTAGTTGGAGGACGGCGTTGGTGAAGTGCAGGGTGATCATCGGAAAATCCTCCGTCGTGTTGTTGCCAAGGTCGTAGCAGGTGTCCACCCATGAGAGCAGCGACGACACAAGCGTAAACCTGGACATGCTTCTGCGGATGGCCCCCCTGAGGAGGTCGTAGGCCAATTGTGGGATGTACGATATCAGGGACCCCGAGTCCACCATCGTCTTCGCCCTCGCGAAGGCCTCCTCCGGCACCCGCAGTCGCCGCCCATTGACGCTCATCGCATACAGGCTGACGTAGAAATGGTCAGGATGTGCTGGCTCCGGAAGGATGGGCGTGTACAACGCTGGCGGATAGGCTCCACTGCCGAGTGTCAGGTACCCCATATCTCTGTACGTGGGGGGGAGACAGTAGGAGAAGATGTTACCCAGATGAGACATCTGTGAATTCAGCGACCAGTTGGCGCGCCCCAAGCCGACCATCCCGGCGGTCTTGGGAAAGGGCCCTCGGTTGTCGTTGCTGCAACCGAACGTGAAGTCAACCTGCCGCGCGTTGCCCATCAACATGACCCTGTCCTGGACGAGGAAACCGGCTGTGTAAGAGTCGTCGAAGTAATTGATCCGGTAGGTGCACCTGCCGCGGCGGTCGTAGCCGTTGTCACGGTCACCACCGACGATGGGACGTCGATGCTCGCACGCCGGAACATTGTACGGAAGATACCTCGTGGTCGACTTGGCTGGGTTGAAGATGGGCTGTAGCTGTGGGTAGCAGCGCTTGCAAGGCTTGCACTGGATCCAGCAGAGATTGCTGCCGGTGTCAAGGATGACGTCCATCATCCTCCAGGGGGTGCCCACATTGATGGACACCATGTAGCCAAAGCCGCCAATTGTCATGATATCCTTCGTTGGTATGCGGACCATCGATGCTGATTGACCCAGCTGTGCGGCGCCGGCACTGTCATTGTTGGCTGCAGTACTGCCCCGCAGTTGGCGGAGTACTCGTTCGTGCATATAAACTTGCCTCAGGGAGTCGCGGGCTAACATCTCGGCGGTGCCCGGTGGATCCCAGTGCGTAGGAGAACATGGTCCGTGGGAGTGCATAATCTTCAGCGAGTTCTCTCTGAGAACTGAAAATTTTCAAAACTTGCCTCATATCTATATATATTTGCACACATATATATAGATGATTAATATATGAGTACGCTGGAAGATTGAAAGGCATGCAGGGGTACGTTCTTCTGGATTGGGCTCTTTAATTATAAGGTGAAATGTACGTATATCATTCAATTAATAAATTTTCTCTATATGGTTATTGCATCATATAATAGTTTTTTTACAAAATAGTATGTATATGACACAAAACTGTCCAAAAAAAAAACGTTTGACAATCATGATAAAAGTATGGTTATATAATATTTATATATATATGCACACACACTCCCCCTCAATTGTTGTTATCATTTACTTTTCAGCGAAACATGATGTAATTTTAAGTTTAGTCTATTATAGTTTTTATTTTATTATACTACTTTATCACAAAAATGTACCTTAATTATCTATTGATACTTTAGTCATAATTTTATTTGTGTTGCATACGTACCTACTTAATTCATTACAATCAAAAGAATGAAAATAACTTTGGAAATTAATCTAATCGTAGAGCAGATGATCTCTTATATATCCTGTGGGAGAACATTATTAATAAGCGCGGACTGAGATGTGGATGGAGATACAAACCTTTTGATTTCGAGCAGACCGTTTTCTTTGCAGAAATTGCTTCCAGGTTCAACTGATATTCTGCACGAACCGCGGTATGTAGCACAGAGCAAAAAAGAAGGTAGAACATAAATGGTGAAAAGAATGTGCCAAGAGCCATCGTCATTTAACTATTTCTACCACACTGAAACGTGAAAAGACTTCGTGTTGAGGGAGAGGTATATATAGATAGATAAATAGAAAGATATATCCTAATATCTTGGATGTTTGATTTTGAGATCATCCTTGGATGATCTTCCCGCTCTTGCTTAGACACACTTGTGGAGTAGAAGGGTACGTTAAATTTATAGATAAATCTTCATAATTAGCTACTTAGTTGCACTTGGCAGCTCTAACATCCTCTCGATCGCCAGCTATATATGTGTGAGAGATTAGCATGTAGTCATCGATGATAAAGCATTTCCACGTGATGTGCTATCATTAGAGACAGTTTCTAGTCAATTATATTTTTATTCGAGTTTGGCGTGTCATACAAATTATGTTCCATATAACATAGCTAACTTATAGATAATTATTGGGAATCATAAAATGATGGATCAACACACAGATCAGATTCAATAACAAAATTGATCATATAGGTAGATAAAGTATAATATCTTATTTATATCCATATATGACTCAAATAAACAAGTGTGACGCGTAGGCTATCTGAATATTTGATGCACCAAACTAATAAACTATTTGGCAATAATATTGAACACTTTCCATAGGTATCAGTATTGAAATTGATAATAATAAAAGTTGTTTATAAGTGTTTGCTACCAATATTAATATTAACAATCTTAATGCGAAAACAAAGTATATATGTTATGCAACATAAATGATCACTTCTATCAATTTTGGCATTGATAATCCATTATAACCATTAAATTCATCAAACTAATCAAACAATTATACTAATTAGTAACATTCTCATGATATTAATCCAACGGGGAATATGTTTATAATTACTTCTGGAGTTTTTATCAACGCAACTTTCGAAAAATGGTTTATCAGAAGTCGTTGATAATTCTTATTTAGTCTCTTAATATATTCATAGAATGAGATGTTATAATATATTCTTTTTAAGGATTTGGTGTCCGCGTCAAAATCACACACACATCACAAACACATGAGATTAATAAACTTCAAAGCAAATCGTTACCAACTAGCAGGAAGAACAAACACTACCTACACAAGTATAACATAAATTCCGATGACAAGAGAAAGTTTACATCGCAGTATAACATAGCCTGATTATCGTACGTGTTTGATTAGATCAACCCCAAGTTTGATTAAGTTATATGCAAGGAAGAAGAAGACGCATGCCCACAAACTTAATTAATTAACTAGGCGACTACTTTTGGCACTACAAAGCTGCTGCAATCATTCAATATATATTTAGTGTTGTGGGTCATGAAGGTAATGTCACAGGTCACAAGTGACATCTAATAACAGGTAATTAAAGACATATATACCCAGACGACATGCATGGAACACCTGTTTAGTCTCTATTCAGTCAAAAGCAAAGGGATGCTAATTAAGGTGATTAATTAATTAAGGGGAAACCTCTCCTCAGAATTACTTCCAAGATTGAATGACACGATTGTGTACGTAGTATAATGATCTCATATATATATATACATTACTATAAAAACAGGTGAAATTTACACAATAAACTTGAAAGATGGCAATACGTGAAAATAGAAACAATCATAACAACTTTTTATTACATCGTCATAGCTCAATCAGGAACAAAGCAGATTTTGACATGCAACTTCTTAGATCGGAGGGCGTTTCTTCTTGAGAAGATATTAAAATGAAATACAAGAAACAGAATGGAATCATGATTTTAACATGCAAGTTCTTAGATTGGAGGCCATTTTTTGGGAAGATATTGATGGCAAAATTCTCTCTCTCTCTCTCTCTCTCTCTCTCTCTCTCTCTCTCTCTCTCTCTCTCTCTCTCTCTCTCTCTCTCTCTCTCTCTCTCTCTCTCGTACACACACTTCAAAGAAGCAGAGAAGAGCGGTTAAACTAATCGTAAGAAATTAAAATACATATTATTCTTACAAATCTAAACTTAAGATAAAATATTAAAAAAAATTATACATGATGAGTTTTGAAATACAAAGTATTATAAAAGTATTTTAAAATAAAACAAACAATCAAAACTATCGTAAGTAAAATCATACCAAATAAACTATTCGAATTTATTTTTTCAAGAAAAATAAAATTTATGTCAGAAACATAATTGACGATTAGTTAATTGTCAAATTAACATGAGTAATGATTTCTTGAAAAAAAAAGATTTTCAGAGCAACCAAATGGACAGGCCAACAAGACTTTTTAAATTTACGTTAGAATATTAGTCATGAGATTTAAAATAAAAAATAATATAAAAATATTTTAAAATAAAACAAACTATCAAAACTATCGTAAGTAAAATCATACCAGATTAGGTATTCGAATTTATTTTTTTCATAGAAAATAAAATTTATGTTAGAAACATAATTGACGATTGATTCATTGTCAAATTAAGCAGAGAAATGATTTTTTGAAAAAAAGTATTTTTGGAGCAACCAAATAGGTAGGCCAATAAGACTTTTAAATTTATGTTAGAATATTACTCATGAGATTTGAAACAAAAAAATAATTAAAAAAATATTTTAAAATAAAACAAACAATCAAAACTATCGTAAGTAAAATCATACTAAATAAACTATTAAAATTTATTTTTTCATGAAAAATAAAATTTATGTTAGAAACATGATTGACGATTAATTAATTGTCAAATTAACTAAAGAAATGATCTCTTGAAAAAATTTTTCAGAGCAACCAAATAAGCAGGCCAACAAGACTTTTAAATTCATGTTAGAATATTAGTCATGAGATTTGAAATACAAAATATTATAAAAATATTTTAAAAGAAAACAAACAATCAAAACTATCGTAAGTAAAATCATACCAAATAAAGTATTCAAATTTAATTTTTCTTAGAAAATAAAATTTATGTTAGAAGCATAATTGACGATTAATTAATTGTCAAATTAACAAGAGAAATGATTTCTTGAAAATAAGATTTTCCGAGCAACCAAATAGGCACGCTAACAAGAATGTTAAATTTATGTTAGAATATTAGTGATGAGATTTGAAATACAAACTATTATAAAAATATTTTAAATTAAAACTAACAATCAAAACTGTCGTAAGTAAAATCATACCAAATAAGGTATTTGAATTTATTTTTTCATGGAAAATAAAATTTATGTTAGAAACATAATTGACAATTAATTAATTATCAAATTAAGAAAAAAATGATTTCTTGAAAAAAGATTTTCGGAGCAACCAAATAGGCAGGCCAACAAAACTTTTAAATTCTTTTAAAATCATATCCAGCTAGTATTAGGGTTTCGGTGATAGTTTTATGGGGATCTATATAAATAGCTAGACCACACTTCATCTGTTATGTGTTAGCATTTCGAAAAGAGAAAAGAGTAGGAGGGACAAAATAAAAGAGTGAGAGGATCGAGTCGTCCTTACGTCATGTGTGATATATGCTTAGGATAACACGAATTTTATTTGATCCACGGCACCACACTTCATCGGGAGTCCCTCAACCCTCTCACAAAGTGAGTGATGAGTTGATATGATTTGATGATATTAATGGTGGTTTAAGGATATCACATCATTCACTTTGTGAGAGGGACTGAGGAGCTTTTCTCAGGAGCTCTCATATTTATATATTTATATATTACAATTAGTAATGGTGGTAGCAAAACCGATTTTGTTGGCACCGAGATCATAGATGACCTCCAACCCACGCTGTTGGATTGCCCCGACGATGGACGGGAGGCCCGCAATGCGGGGAGTCGAGAACCCCAGGCAAAATATGTGCGGTTGCTCGGGCTCACTGAAGAACGTTTGGGTGAACCCTAGTCGGAGGTCGGCATCGGTGAAGTGCAGGGTGACTGTCGGAGAATCCACAGTTGTGTGGTTACCGAGGTCGTAGCAGGTGTCCACCTTGAGGGAACTCCCGTGCGGTATGAGCGGAAACCTGGTCATGCTATTGCGGATGGCCTTCCTTAGGGGGTCGTAGGCCAGCTGTGGGATGTACGACAATAGGGACCCTGAGTCGACCACCGTCGTCGCCCTCGCGAAGACCTCCTCCGGCACTGGTAGCCGCCGCCCGTTGACGCTCATCCCGTACAGGGCGACGTAGAAATGGTTGGGATGTGCGGGCTGCGGAAGGAAGGGTGTGTACGACGCCGGCGGAAAGGCTCCGCTGCCGAGGGTCAGGTACCCCGTATCCCTGTACGTGGGGGGGAGACAGTAGGAGAAGATGTTGCCTAGGTGAGACATCTGCGAATTCAACGACTGGTTGGTGCGCCCTAGGCCAACCATCCCAGCGGTCTTGGGGAAGGGTCCTCGATTGTTGTTGCTGCAGCCGAATGTGAAGTCCACCCGCAGCGCATTGCCCACCAGCATGACCCTATCCCGGACGAGGAGACCAGACGTGTAAGAGTTGTCAGCGTAATCGATCTGGTAGGTGCACCTACCGCGGTGGTCACAACCGTTGTTGCGGCCGTCGTCAGCGACGGGACGTCGATGCTTGCATGCCGGATCATTGCATCGAATATAGCTCGTGGTCGACTTGGCCGGGTTGAAGATGGGCTGCAGCTGTGGGTAGCAGTGTTTGCAGGGCTTGCACTGGATCCAACAGTTATCGCTGCTGGTGTCAAGGATGACATCCATCATCCTCCAGGGGGTGCCCATGTTGATGGACACCATGTAGCCAAAATTGCCGATCGTTAGGATGTCCTTCGTCGGTATGCGGACCATCGATGCTGATTGACCCAACTGTGCGGCACTGGCACTATTGGTGTTGGCTACAGTACCGCCCCGTAGCTGCCAGAGTGCTTGTTCGTGCATATAAGCTTGCCTCAGAGAGTCGCGGGCTAACATCTTGGCGGTGCCTGGAGGATCTTGACGCGTAGGAGAACACGGTCCGTGAGCATGCACAATCTTCAATGAGTTCTCTCTGAGTACTGAAAAGTTTCAAAATTTACCTCATATCTCTTTATATATATGTGCGCACACACACATAAATAAATAAATAAATAAATAAATAAAATATAGATGATTAATATGTGAGCCGGCCAGAAGATTGATAGGCATGTAAGGGTACGTTCTTCTAGATTGGGCTCTTTAATTATAAGGTGAAATGTATGTATATCATTCTAATAATAAATTATCTCTGTATAGTTATTGCATCATATTAATGTTTTTCTTTTTTACAAAGCAGTATGTATATGCCGCAGAACTATCCAAAAAAACATTTCTCATTCAAAAGAATGAGAATAACTTTGGAAATTAATCTAGTCTTAGAGCAGATGATCTCTTATATATCCCGTGGGAGAACATTATTAATAAGTGTGAACGGAGATGTGAACAGAGATACAAACCTTTTGATTCCAAACAGGTCGTTTTCTTTGCAGAAATTGCTTCCAAGTTCAACTGATATTCTGCACGAACGGCGACATGTAGCACGGAGCAAAATAGAAGGTAAAACATAAATGGTGAAAAGAACGTGCTAGGAGCCATTGTCATTTAACTGTTTCTACCACACTGAAACGTGAAAAGACTTTGTGTGGAGGGAGAGATATATATAGATAGATAAATAGAAAGATATATCCTAATATTGGCTGTTTGATTTTGAGATCTTCCTTGGTTGATATTCCTGCCCCTGTTTAGACACACTTGTAGATTAGAAGGGTATGTTGGATTTATAGATAAATCTTAATAATTTGCTATTTAGTAACACTTGGCAGCTGTGACATCTTCTCAATCGCCAGCTATATATGTGTGAGAGATTAGCATGCAATCATTGAGGATAAAGTATTTCCAGCAGATGTGCTATTATTAGAGACAGTTCTCGTCAATTTTATTTTTGTTCGAGTTTATAGTGTCATACAAAATATGCTTCATATAACATAGCTAAGTTACAAATAATTATTGGGAATCATAAAACAATGGATCGACACACAGGTCTGATTCAATAACAAAATTGATATAGGTGGATAAAGTATAATATCTTATTTATATCCATATTTGACTCAAATAAACAAGTGTGACGCATAGGCTATCTGAATATTTGATGCACAAAAACTAATAAACTATTTGGCAATAATATTGAACACTTCTATCGGTATCAATATTGAAATTGATAATAATAAATATTGTTTAAAAGTGTTTGCTACCGATATTAATATTGAAACTCTTAATGCGAACAAAATATATATGTAACATAAATGATCACTTCTATCAATTTTGACATTGATAATTCGTTATAACAATTAAATTCATCAAATTACTAAACATTCTCATGATATTAATCCAACAAAGTATGTTTATAAATTTTGTAGTTTTTATCGACACGACTTTTGAAAAATAGTTTATCATAAGTTGTTGACAATTCTTATTTAGTCGGTTAATATTTTCATAGATTGAGATGTTATAATATATTCTTTTTAAAGATTTGTTGTCCGCATCAAAATCACACATCACACATGAGAATAATGTACTTCAAATCAAATCATTACCAACTAGGAAGAGAAAAACACTACGTTCACAAGTCTATAAAGTCAGATAATGAGCAAAGAGATGCATTAATTAAGGGAAAGTGGGATAATGTCTTTACATAACACCGAGTGCAAAAACAGAGGGGGAACAGAATCCGAAGGGTCTAACAGAAAGTTGGAATGGAGAGCTTGGCGAGCTAGGTGGTGCTCAACTGATGAGTTCGCAGTTCTCGGAATGTGACGAAGCAGAGTGCCTGAAGCAGAGAGAAGTGTTCTGGCTTGCGGCACTAATAAGTCTTCGATCTTTCAGTGTGGGATACCATCAGAGCAAAAAGCATTAACAACCACCTTGCAATCACTTTCAAAATGCACATGGTATCCCGAAGCCTATCAAGTTTAAGGGCGTGGAGTACGGCCAAAGCTTCCAGGATGAGTGGATCTGTGGTCTTGAACCTCTTTGTGCAGCAAAAGATGAACTCCCCAGAATAGTTTCTGGCGACGATGCCAATGGCTCCTGCGGAATTGTCAGTGGCTGCATCAACGTTGATCTTCCAGTAATCCAGAGGTGGTGGCTGCCATAGACTGGGAGGAGCATCCGAAAGGGTCTTTGCAGAGCATAAGTAGAAAGAGGCCTCAGCGAGGGCCCTGTTGATCGTAGCAGTGGGGTGCGGGTGGGGGGGGTACCTCCAATGGCGCTTTTACATATCTGTCTTTCCAAATCCACCAAAGGAAGGAAGCACCCAAGGCAAGAAGTCAAGACTGTCAGAATCCTTCAGAGCGGTGTCCAGCCAAAAGTTAAGAAAAGAAATTAGTGGTTGAGACTGGAAAACTTGGGGCGGGGTTGTGGGGCAACCTTACCAGGTGGCTCGGGCCCAGGGGCAATGGAGAAAGGTGTGCTCTATGGTTTTGTCGACCGAGTGGCAGATGTTACAGGTGGGGGGGTCTGTTTTTGCACCTACCGGCAATGTTAGCATTGGTGGGGAGGATATTGTGAGCGCATTTCCAAAGGAAGAGGGTAATTTTATAAGGGAGAATTTTTTGTTAGTTTTTGGTTCCACAGGAATTTCCAGAAAATTTGGTTTGAAGGGCATGGGGGATGTTTTTGTTTTGGAGGTAGTGGTAGGCAGACTTGGTGGTAATCTGGCCATTTGAGTTAAAAGGCCGAACGAGAGTGTCTAGGGGATGGGGTTCAGGTGGGAGGTTGGTTTTCAGGATGGCGTCAGCAGAGTGGCAGTGGAAATGGAGGCGGACGAGTTGTTCGTTCCAGGAACCGTTAAGAATAATATCTCTGACTTTGTGACCTGGGAGGGGCATACCTGGAAGGGCCTGAGGAGGACCATGGAAATCTGGGATCCAGTTGTGATCCAGTAAGTTAATGGTAGCACCATTACCAACTTTCCAAAAACTGCCTTGTCTGATGTGAATGAGGGCTGAAGTAATGACTCTCCAGGTGGAAAAACAACTTCTGGGGGTCTTGGCCAGCCAAGGGCTGAAATTCTTGAGATATCTGTGTTTGAGGGTCTTGACCCAAAGGTGGTCATCTTCCCGCAGGAATCTCCAGGCAAGCTTCGTGAGAAGTGCTTGGTTAAGTATCACTAAGTCGCGAATGCCAAGACTGTAAGGAATCGTCCATTAAAATTTGGTGCAGCGGAAGCGACGATTCCTATGGATTCCTTTAGAATCCGTCTCAATCAGAACCGAACGACGAAAACCGAAAACCGATCAAATCGGGTTCGAATATACCTGATAGGGATTCATATAATCCCATGGAGAGGAAGGAGATGAGCTTCTCAAGCTCTACAAACCGTTCAAGTGTCCGGTCTCCAGCAGTATCCACACGAACTTCATCCACAGCAGGTTCTCCCTTCGCGCCGGCCTCGAGAACTCTTCCCGAACGGAGCTCCATCGACCATGGACACCATCTAGAGAGAGGAGGAGGTAGGGAGGAGGCTTGGGACGTGGTTTTCACCCTTGGCTTGATTGGGTTTGGCTGAAACCATTGGTATTTATAGAGAATTATAGAATTTTTCATAAAAACCCAAAATCTCTATAAATTACGCCCTTGCCCCTGTACTTATGGATAAGTCCTTTTGTGTGTGACCCACTAGGCCCAATAGCCTATTTGGTTGAGGCCTAAATAAAATAGAACAATTCTATTTAATTTAATTAAATCCGTTATCCGATAACAGATTAATCGACCTACCGATCATGAAGGGTACAAGCCACATCCCATGATCCCAAATGGCTATGGGGATAATCTCATCTCCATTGAGCCTTTCCATCATCAGTTACCACATGGATATAAACCCTCATCCATCCAATGTCCCGGTCGGAAAGGAGTACAGCATCGACTGTCAACTCCTTAGTGTATCGACTCTATAGGATCATGTACTTGGAACTGGATCAATATTTTCCAATTATCCTATCTACCCTGGCCAGGGATTTAGAGTACTATCCCATAGGACATTCACTCTTACTTACCGAGAGTGGACAATCCCTTGTTGTCCGCTCAATTGCCTCCATCGGATTTTCCTTGTACCCGATCCATCGCTATATAGGACCATCTAAATTGTGATCCATAAGTCAATGGTCAAAGCACAAGTTCCACCCAACAAGGCATCTTTGGCGACTCAGGTCAAAGGTCCAACCATGCAACCGTGATGATAGAAAACCCTGATAGACAGTTCGGTAAGATACCATTCAGGGTTTCTAATGTAAGGAATCGTCCATTAAAATTTGGTACAGCGGAAGCGACGATTCCTATGGGTTCCTTTAGAATCCGTCTCAATCAGAACCGAACGACGAGAACCGAAAACCGATCAAATCGGGTTCGAATATACCTGATAGGGATTCATATAATCCCATGGAGAGGAAGGAGATGAGCTTCTCAAGCTCTACAAACCTTTCAAGTGTCCGGTCTCCAGCAGTATCCACACGAACTTCATCCACAGCAGGTTCTCCCTTCGCGCCGGCCTCGAGAACTCTTCCCGAACGGAGCTCCATCGACCATGGACACCTTCTAGAGAGAGGAGGAGGTAGGGAGGAGACTTGGGACGTGGTTTTCACCCTTGGCTTGATGGGGTTTGGCTGAAACCATTAGTATTTATAGAGAATTATGGAATTTTTCATAAAAACCCAAAATCTCTATAAATTACGTCCTTGCCCCTGTACTTGTGGATAAGTCCTTTTGTGTGTGACCCACTAGGCTAGGCCCAATAACCTATTTGGTTGAGGCCTAAATAAAATAGAACAATTCAATTTAATTTAATTAAATCCGTTATCCGATAACAGATTAAGGCCTACCGATCATGAAGGGTACAAGCCACATCCCATGATCCCAAATGGCTATGGGATAATCTCATCTCCATGGAGCCTTTCCATCATCAGTTACCACATGGATATAAACCCTCATCCATCCAATGTCCCGGTCGGAAAGGAGTACGGCATCGACTGTCAACTCCTTAGTGTACCGACTCTATAGGATCCTGTACTCGGAATTGGATCAATTGGAAAACTCCTTTTCCAATTATCCTATCTACCCTGGCCAGGGATTTAGAGTACTATCCCATAGGACATTCACTCTCACTTACCGAGAGTGGATGATCCCTTGTTGTCCGCTCAATTGCCTCCATCGGATTTTCCTTGTACCCGATCCATTGCTATATAGGACCATCTAAATTGTGATCCATAAGTCAATGGTCAAAGCACAAGTTCCACCCAACAAGGCATCTTTGGCGACTCAGGTCAAAGGTCCAACCATGCAACCGTGATGATAGAAAACCCTGATAGACAGTTCGGTAAGATACCATTCAGGGATTCTAATTCGGTCAGTTCAGTGAACTCATTCAACTAATGAGCACCTGCATGTGTATCTCAGTGTCTCCACACTAATGATCAATGAGATCGGTCGTCCTCATCACATGAGAAGACATCACATACACTAGTCTATCCGGATCCTTGATGTCTTGTCTCAAGTATCCTATGACTAGGAACATTTAGATCAAATACCTCTAGATGATCAATCTCATTATCATGATCTTATCATGATTTAATCATCATTGTATTTGATCAAGGACTTCATTATGATATTCGCTTCTAATAAGAGCTTATAATGAAGATTTGCCTAATTAATTGAATGATATATTTCTAGAAATGTCGAATCATATCATATATGATTGGCTTGTAGGGCATACATTTCTATCAATCTCCCACTTGCACTAAAGCCAATCACCCATCTGGCTGATCTATATCAGCTCGAGGTGAAGCTCAAACACTCTTTGAGTAATCGCTTCGATTAGTGGATCTGCAATGTTATTAACGGTAGATACTTTATCTTTAATTATATCTCTATAAGCTGCTATCTCTCTGATTGTATGGTATCGCCACAGAAATTCTAAACTTCTGATGAGACATCGGCTCTACTCCATTGTTTTCTCAAAACAATGATACACTTTCAAAGAAAATTGAGACAATCTCATATCAAATATGTAGATAAAAAACTTCATCTAGACTACTTCTCAAGTAGTGTGCAACCACTATGTAAACTTGTTTACATATATTGTAGAACTTACAGTGTTCTATCACATAGAACTCTTTCAACTCACTGCACCACCATAATTCTGACTTAATATCAAACTTATTTGATTAGAAGCTTGTGTTTGTAAAACTACAAGACTTCAAGTCTTATCCTCCAGTGTATAGAGATACATTCTCAGTGCTTCTCAAGTACCAAATGATATATCTCTAAACTATCCAATGACTCTCACTTGGATCTTCTTGATGAATGCTCATAACACTTAGAGCATTAATCACATCATGTACGTAGCATCATATAAATAATAGACCTTATGACAAAGGCATAAGGGCTCTATTTATGTGATCTCTTTATCTTTCAAGGAGTCTATAAAGACAACACTTTACAGAGATCAACTCCACACCACATAGGTAAGAAACCTATCTTGGAGTTTATCATGTCAAACCCTTTGACTATGGTGACTACGTACATTAATTGAGCATTGATTTTAGATCTATCTACATAGATCTCAAAACTCAAATTGTGTTTGGATGATCAATATGATAGCTAGGTTCACTTATGATAACACACCTACTTCATTCTCAATGAGTAGTATGTCATCAACATAAAATGTCAAGAAAGTAAGAGCACTCCCACTTATCTTGTTGAATTCACAAGGCTCCTCTTCGTTCTTAACGAAGTCATAAGATTTAATCTCATTAAACCTTATATATGATCTATGGGAAATTTTTACTTCAGTCCATAAATGAACTTAATACACACTCTTCTTGGATGTTATTGGGACTTGATTCCCTATAGTTATATCATATACATCTATTCCTCAAAATACTTTAGAGGAACACCATCTTAACATCCAATTAGCTTATTTCATAATCATAGAGTGTTACAATCAAAATCCGAATGGATTAATCCATGGAATAGGTAAAAGATCTCATCATAGTCAACCATTTGACTTCAATGATATCCTTTTCAACTATTCTCACCTTTGAAGGTATCTACCTTCTAATCCACTCCAATCTATTCTTTAGTGATCCATTTATTCCTTATGGATACTATATCCTTAGGTGGATCTATCAAGTTCTAAACTTGATTAGAATAGATAAAGTTTATATCGGATTTTATTCTCTTTTCCCATTAATGAATCAATATCTCATATTGGTTCTATATAGATCGTAGGATCAATATCCTTATTATCTTATGCCTCATTTCATCTATCAGAGATATGTCTCACATATCTCTTAGGTAGAATGGACACAAGTAAAGACCTATCATTAGTCCTTGTGTAATTATTAACTAGCACCTTAATAAAAGTGTTATTGGGTTGTGGGACTGGAACAACTTCCATATATACCTTGCTCCCACTATCTTTCTTAAGAAGGAACTTTTCCTTTAGAAATATAGTGAGCTGAGCAACACATACCCTTATACATAAGGGTCGTATATTTAATATCCAAAAGTTTCCTTAGGATATTCCACAAGCAACACTTCATAGTCTTATATTCCAACTTGTTAGAGTTATACTTCTTCACCAGGTCGGACATTCCGAAACCTTAACTTGCTTAAGGTCAAGCTTTAACCCCTTTTTCCATATCCTATATGGAATAATCGTAATGTACTTAGAAGGTACCTATTAAGAACAAGTGGTTATAACGAGTACTTAACCAAAATTAGACAAAGAGAAAATTTGCAAAGCTTGTCATTGTTCATATTATGTCCTACATAATATGGCTTTTCCTTTTAGCTACTCAATTAAGCTAAAATGTGTAAAGATGTCCATTAGATTCTATTATCCTTCTATTATATGTAAATTATGTACTTAAGTATTCCTCTCCTTGATCTCATCAAAGAGTTCTAATACTCTTTCCATTAGTATCTCTATTTCATTCTTAATCTCGTATAATTTCTCAAAGGTCTTAGATTTGTACTTCATAAAGTACATATATCCATACTTAGAGACATCATCTTTGAAATAATGAAGTAGAAATATTCTTCTTTAGCCTTACTAGATATGGGCTAACATACATCTAAATGTATGAGTTCTAATAACTCATTAACCCATTCTCCATGTCTATATAAAGCTAAAGTGTAGATTGATCTAAATCAACCCATTTCCTCTTAAAAAGAATATTCACACATAACATGAGAGCTAACATATCAAATATGATTAAACAATTCATTAAGCTCCCACTGGCAAACACTTTGCCATTCAATCTATTAGAACATCTATCATTTCCATAGCTTAGAATAAATCAACATTTATTTAAGTAGGAAATCATATAAAGTCCTTGTAGAAGGATTTAATAGCAATATTAATTATTAAGACATCTCCATAAGGCTATTAAAGAATTGCACCTCCCACTAATAATGATGCAACTTTTGCACCATTTCATATGTAGGTCAATATCTTCTTTATTAAGCCTTCATTTACTTGTCATCATCTACAACTCCTTGTAGATATAAGATGCATATCTGGTATCTCATACCATTAGATGCATCCATAGTATCTAATATTATGATATACACATATAGTATCTAATACTATTAAGTGTATATTTAAAACAAGTAAGTGTCAATGACTTGGATACATGAAGCTTCTCAAGCTCCACCTTTGCATTATATACAAAAACACTTTGTACTTTCTCTTCCACTTATCATCATCATGACAGTGTAAGAATCCTGTCTTATTCTGGCTTTATTATCTTGATCACCTTCTTTTACTATTAACTCTCTCCTATTTTTTTTATCTAATGATTTACTTCTTACTATTGGTCTCACCAACAAGAAGTAATTAAGATGTATTGTTGATCTAAGTTGCCCTTTAGTTAACTCATCAATATGAGCCATGATGGATCTCATATCCATCTATCCATGTTGTCTCTATAATTATGTCTCATAGAGACTAACATCTAGTTTAAGGCAAACAATGCATCTTGTCTATGAGATAAGATCTTATCTTTCTTTCATATCACTAGATAATTTAGGAGACACCTACTTCTCAAGTAGAATAGTTAATTGGTCAACTATGAGAACAATTCTCTTAGTTCTAAACCAGCCTAAGAAGTGTGAGCCATTAAGCTATATGGCATCTAATATGCCATACTAATGGTGGTTTATTATCGTATTCTACAACAGAGATATAATTTTATCAAAATAACATTGCAAACATTCATTAAAATTAAGATATGGTCTTTTATCCTAATTTATGCTCCCACTAATTTTCGACGAATTTGCATAACCCTCATTATGCAAAGACGGGATATCACGATGAAATCCTAGTGGGGACTAAGACCCTATTAACTTTATGGTGATGACCTTGTGGTAGCACAACAAATCACCCCATACTTAATAGGTAGGCAACTATTGCCGATTGCAACTCTTGCAACTCTTAGTCATTTAGCCTCTAGAGTTATGACCTTGTGGTAGCACAACAAGCCATATACTCTAGTTAGGTCAAACCCGCTTGTTACGTTATGAGAATGGATTCTTCACACAGCCCTTGTGGTAGCACAACAAAGCCATGCAAATGATCCACCCCAAGGTTCGGCAAATGCCTTAGCCATGATCACCAATCCCTTGCTGAATGAGTCTTGTGGTAGCACAACAAACCCATCCAATCTAAGATTGGCTCATCAAGACCATAACAACGGAAGGCTACGTGAGTCAATCTTAATGTCACACGTTTATCAACCTAATTATGACAAGGAGGGATTTTATTTTAGTCTCATCAATAATATGTGCTAAGTATATATAATACCTTTGGAATATCATATATCTAAGGTATAACTTGTAGCACACATCCACATATCAAATATGCACAAAATCAGGTGATCATGGACTTAACCCTAAGCATGCACCTAAGGCACCCCTATAGGTGCAAATCCTTGCTTCAGATGCTTGAGTTGGTATGCTCCCACTTCAGAAGGGTGCTTCTCCAAGTGGTCCCACTCTCCAACCTTCCACGAACCGGCTTCTAACTCTTACAAGCGGCTTAAGGGTAAGCAGACCCCACAAATGTACATAACTCAATAAGAAACCTTGGTTTTAACCAAGGGGAGTATATTAATGGAGGGAGGTAGAATGTACAATCAGATTGTATAGAGAGAGAGGAGGCACACGCAGGCTCCATTTAATAACATAACCAACATAATTAAAAGCAATAACAAGCCAAGCACAATTAAGTCCATGATCACCTCCATACACACACTAACATTCATCACATGAACATAGAGCGCATACGTGATAATTATATGAGATATATCATATATATCAGCATAAAATTATATATAATTTATTTTGAAATTCTCAATTTCATGCATGTCGAATTTTTCATGAAATAAATAACATGAAAATAACATGACAATAACATATAAACAATTTATATGAAATGAACATATAAAACTAAACTATTTAGAACATTCATGCATTCCCAATACTGTGAAAGGTCAGAAATTAATGTCCCAATTTATATTCTGTAAAATATCATTTTACAGAATTAATTAAGACACTAATAATTTAAGTTAAACCTTTAAAACAATTTTAAAGTTTAACCATGAGTGAATCTATGTAAATAGAACTAAACATCATCTAACATGTCATTAAACACTTTAAAACATATTAAATAATATTATAGAATTTTTAAGAATTTTTCTGGATTTTTCTGGCAATTTTTCGGAATTTTCTATGATTTTAAACACTTTAAAAGCATATAAATGGTGTCTGGCGCAATGCGCCGCACATGGCGGCGCACTGCGCCCGTTCGGCGTGCGCCAGTCCTGCAGCGGATGTGAGCCGACCGTCGGTGCGCCGGCGCGTGCGCCGACCGACTGCGCGAATAGCACTGTTCATCCGGGAGAAAATCCATCCAATGGAATCGGATTATCTCCTTATCCCGGACTCCGAAAAATCCGAAAAAATATGCGTTGGAATCCTTATCAAATAAGGAATCCAAAAAAGTCGGTCTCATATCTAGTAAAAACTCCAATTGTCCGGTAAATGAGGAAGAAGAGGCGGCGGTCACCCATATTTCGTAGCAGAAATCTCTATTTTGCAACGAGGATAACTCCTTATCCAGGAAGCCAAATATTCTCCAAAAATACAATTTAGAATCCTCATCATATGAAGTTTCCAAATATATATATATCCCTTCAGATAGAAATTCTCTATCAACGGGAAATCAGGAAGAAACAAGTCGGCGCCGCCAGATTCCGCAGAACCCTAGTTCGTCCAAAAACTCAAAAATTCTCATCCTCCGCCGTCGTTCAAAGCTGGAGATCAAAGGGAAATGTTAGGTAATCATATTACCCATCTCCTAAACCTTTTCCAAGTCTCAATTTCTTCTGTGGACGGAGATTTCACAAAATCCCCAAATCCGGGTGTCGGTTCGGGCATGACAGAATCATCAAATTTTGAGGCTTCTCCCGAACACTACAGAGATCCAAACTTCAAACGGTTTGCGGCGTTGGAAAGCCCTATATCACGAGATTCTACCAAGGCTAACCAATATATTATCTGAGTCATACAAGAAATATGGTGGCCTCGTCAAAACAGACGTTTGCACAGATTCGGGAACACATAAATAACATGAAATAATGTCGATTCGACGTCGGTTTCGACCGAGACTTGAAACGGGCTCTGATACCACTGTAAGGAATCGTCCATTAAAATTTGGTACAGCGTAAGCGACGATTCCTATGGGTTCCTTTAGAATCCGTCTCAATCAGAACCGAACGACGAGAACCGAAAACCGATCAAATCGGGTTCGAATATACCTGATAGGGATTCATATAATCCCATGGAGAGGAAGGAGATGAGCTTCTCAAGCTCTACAAACCTTTCAAGTGTCCGGTCTCCAGCAGTATCCACACGAACTTCATCCACAGCAGGTTCTCCCTTCGCGCCGGCCTCGAGAACTCCTCCCGAACGGAGCTCCATCGACCATGGACACCTTCTAGAGAGAGGAGGAGGTAGGGAGGAGACTTGGGACGTGGTTTTCACCCTTGGCTTGATGGGGTTTGGCTGAAACCATTAGTATTTATAGAGAATTATGGAATTTTTCATAAAAACCCAAAATCTCTATAAATTACGTCCTTGCCCCTGTACTTGTGGATAAGTCCTTTTGTGTGTGACCCACTAGGCTAGGCCCAATAGCCTATTTGGTTGAGGCCTAAATAAAATAGAACAATTCAATTTAATTTAATTAAATCCGTTATCCGATAACAGATTAATCGGCCTACCGATCATGAAGGGTACAAGCCACATCCCATGATCCCAAATGGCTATGGGGATAATCTCATCTCCATTGAGCCTTTCCATCATCAGTTACCACATGGATATAAACCCTCATCCATCCAATGTCCCGGTCGGAAAGGAGTACGGCATCGACTGTCAACTCCTTAGTGTACCGACTCTATAGGATCCTGTACTCGGAATTGGATCAATTGGAAAACTCCTTTTCCAATTATCCTATCTACCATGGCCAGGGATTTAGAGTACTATCCCATAGGACATTCACTCTCACTTACCGAGAGTGGATGATCCCTTGTTGTCCGCTCAATTGCCTCCATCGGATTTTCCTTGTACCCGATCCATCGCTATATAGGACCATCTAAATTGTGATCCATAAGTCAATGGTCAAAGCACAAGTTCCACCCAACAAGACATCTTTGGCGACTCAGGTCAAAGGTCCAACCATGCAACCGTGATGATAGAAAACCCTGATAGACAGTTCGGTAAGATACCATTCAGGGATTCTAATTCGGTCAGTTCAGTGAACTCATTCAACTAATGAGCACCTGCATGTGTATCTCAGTGTCTCCACACTAATGATCAATGAGATCGGTCGTCCTCATCACATGAGAAGACATCACATACACTAGTCTATCCGGATCCTTGATGTCTTGTCTCAAGTATCCTATGACTAGGAACATTTAGATCAAATACCTCTAGATGATCAATCTCATTATCATGATCTCATCATGATTTAATCATCATTGTATTTGATCAAGGACTTCATTATGATATTCGCTTCTAATAAGAGCTTATAATGAAGATTTGCCTAATTAATTGAATGATATATTTCTAGAAATGTCGAATCATATCATATATGATTGGCTTGTAGGGCATACATTTCTATCATCTAATTCGGTCAGTTCAGTGAACTCATTCAACTAATGAGCACCTGTATGTGTATCTCAGTGTCTCCACACTAATGACCAATGAGATCGGTCGTCCTCATCACATGAGAAGACATCACATACACTAGTCTATCCGGATCCTTGATGTCCCGTCTCAAGTATCCTATGACTAGGAACATTTAGATCAAATACCTCTAGATGATCAATCTCATTATCATGATCTCATAATGATTTAATCATCATTGTATTTGATCAAGGACTTCATTATGATATTCACTTCTAATAAGAGCTTATAATGAAGATTTGCCTAATTAATTGAATGAGATATTTCTAGAAATGTCGAATCATATCATATATGATTGGCTTGTAGGGCATACATTTCTATCAATCTCCCACTTGCACTAAAGCCAATCACTCATCTGACTGATCTATATCAGCTCGAGGTGAAGCTCAAACACTCTTTGAGTAACTGCTTCAGTTAGTGGATCTGCAATGTTATTAACGGTAGATACTTTATCTTTAATTATATCTCTATAAGTTGCAATCTCTCTGATTGTGTAGTATCGCCACAGAAGTTCTAAACTTCTGATGAGACACCGGCTCTACTCCATTGTTTTCTCAAAACAATGATACACTTTTAGAGAAAATTGAGACAATCCCATATCAAATATGTAGATGAAGAACTTCATCTAGACTACTTCTCAAGTAGTGTGCAACTACTATGTAAACTTGTTTACATATGTTGTAGAACTTACAGTGTTCTATCACATAGAACTCTTTCAGCTCACTGCACCACCATTTCTGACTTAATATCAAACTTATTTGATTAGAAGCTTGTGTTTGTAAAACTACAAGACTTCAAGTCTTATCCTCCAGTGTATAGAGATACATTCTCAGTGCTTCTCAAGTACCAAATGATATATCTCTAAACTATCCAGTGACTCTCACCTGGATCTTCTTGATGAATACTTATAATACTTAGAGCATTAATCACATCATGTACGTAGCATCATATAAATAATAGACCCTATGACAAAGGCATAAGGGCTCCATTTATGTGATCTCTTTATCTTTCAAGAAGTCTACAAAGACAACACTTTACAGAGATCAACTCCATACGACTTAGGTAAGAAACCTATCTTGGAGTTCATCATGTCAAACCCTTTGACTATGGCGACTACGTACATTAACTGGGCATTGATTTTAGATCTATCACCATAGGTCTCAAAACCCAAATTGTGTTTGGAGGATCAATTTGATAGCTAGGTTCACTTATGATAACACGCCTACTTCATTCTTAATGAGTAGTATGTCATCAACATAAAATGTCAAGAAAGTAATAGCACTCCCACTTATCTTGTTGAATACACAAGGCTCCTCTTCGTTCTTAACGAAGTCATAAGATTTAATCTCATTAAACCTTATATATGATCTATGGGAAATTTTACTTCAGTCCATAAATGAACTTAATACACACTCTTCTTGGATGTTATTGGGACTTGATTCCCTATAGTTGTATCATATACACCTATTCCTCAAAATACTTTAGAGGAACACTATCTTAACATCCAATTAGCTTATCTCATAATCAAAGAGTGTTACAATCAAAATCCGAATGGATTAATCCTTTTGGATATTAAATATATGACCCTTATGTATAAGGGTATGTGTTGCTCAGCTCACTATATTTCTAAAGGAAAAGTTCCTTCTTAAGAAAGATAGTGGGAGCAAGGTATATATGGAAGTTGTTCCAGTCCCACAACCCAACAACACTTCTATTAAGGTGCTAGTTAATAATTACACAAGGACAAATGATAGGTCTTTACTTGTGTCCATTCTACCTAAGAGATATGTGAGACATATCTCTGATAGATGAAATGAGGCATAAGATAATAAGGATATTGATCCTACGATCTATATAGAACCAATATGAGATATTGATTCATTAATGGGAAGAGACAATAAAATCCGATATAAACTTTATCTATTCTAATCAAGTTTAGAACTTGATAGATCCACCTAAGGATATAGTATCCATGGAATAGGTAAAAGATCTCATCATAGTCAACCATTTGACTTCAATGATATCCTTTTTCAACTATTCTCACCTTTGAAGGTATCTACCTTCTAATCCACTCCAATCTATTCTTTAGTGATCCATTTATTCCTTATGGATACTATATCCTTAGGTGGATCTATCAAGTTCTAAACTTGATTAGAATAGATAAAGTTTATATCGGATTTTATTGTCTCCTCCCATTAATGAATCAATATCTCATATTGGTTCTATATAGATCGTAGGATCAATATCCTTATTATCTTATGCCTCATTTCATCTATCAGAGATATGTCTCACATATCTCTTAGGTAGAATGGACACAAGTAAAGACCTATCATTTGTCCTTGTGTAATTATTAACTAGCACCTTAATAGAAGTGTTATTGGGTTGTGGGACTGGAACAACTTCCATATATACCTTGCTCCCACTATCTTTCTTAAGAAGGAACTTTTCCTTTAGAAATATAGTGAGCTGAGCAACACATACCCTTATACATAAGGGTCATATATTTAATATCCAAAAGTTTCCTTTGGATATCCCACAAGCAACACTTCATAGTCTTATATTCCAACTTGTTAGAGTTATACTTCTTCACCAGGTCGGACATTCCGAAACCTTAACTTGCTTAAGGTCAAGTTTTAAACCATTTTCCATATCCTATATGGAATAATCAGAACAGACTTAGAGGGTACCTATTAAGAACAAGTGGTTATAATGAGTACTTAACCAAAAATAGACAAAGAGGAAATTTTGCAAAGCTCGTCATTGTTCATATTATGTCTTACATAATATGACAACTTCTCATTTAGCTACTCAATTAAGCTAAAATGTGTAAAGAGGTGTCCATTAGATTTTATTATCCTTCAATTATATGTGAATTATGTACTTAAGTATTCCCCTCCTTGATCTCATCAAAGAGTTCTAATACTCTTTCCATTAGTATCTTTACTTCATTCTTAATCTCAGATAATTTCTCAAAGGTCTTAGATTTGTACTTCATAAAGTACATGTTTCCAAACCTAGAGTCATCATCTTTGAAATAATGAAATAGAAATATTCTTCTTTAGCCTTACTAGATATGGGCTAACATACATTTAAATGTACGAGTTCTAATAACTCATTAACCCATTCTCCATGTCTATATAAAGCTAAAGTGTAGATTGATCTAAATCAACCCATTTCCTCTTAAAAGGAATATTCACACATAACATGAGAGCTAACATATCAAATATGATTAAACAATTTATTAAGCTCCCATGGCAAACACTTTGCCATTCAATCTATTAGAACATCTATCAATTCCATAGCTTAGAATAAATCAACATTTATTCAAGTAGGAAATCATATAAAGTTCTTGTAGAAAGATATAATAGCAATCTTAATTATTAAGACATCTCGATAAGGCTATTAAAGAATTGCACCTCCCACTAATAATGATGCAACTTTTGCACCATTTCATATGTAGGTCAATATCTTCTTTATTAAGCCTTCATTTACTTGTCATCATCTACAACTCCTTGTAGATATAAGATGCATATCAGGTATCTCATACCATTAGATGCATCCATAGTATCTAATATTATGATATACACATATAGTATCTAATACTATTAAGTGTATATTTAAAACAAGTAAGTGCCAATGACTTGGAAACATGAAGCTTCTCAAGCTCCTTCTTTGCATTATATACAAAACACTTTGTACTTTCTCTTCCACTTATCATCATCATGACAGTGTAAGAATCATGTCTTATTCTGGCTTTATTATCTTGACCAACTTCTTTTACTATTAACTCTCCTATTTTATCTAATGATTTTACTTCTTACTATTGGTCTTACCAACAAGAAGTAATTAAGATGTATTGTTGATCTAAGTTGCCCTTTAGTTAACTCATCACTATGAGCCATGATGGATCTCATATCCATCTATCCATGTTGTCTCTACAATTTATATCTCATAGAGACTAACATCTAAGTTAAGGCAAACAATGCATCTTGTTTATAAGATAAGATCTTATCTTTCTTTCATATCACTAGATAATTTAGGTGACACCTACTTCTCAAGTAGAATAGTTAATTGGTCAACTATGAGAACAATTCTCTTAGTTCTAAACCAGTCTAAGAAGTGTGAGCCATTAAGCTATATGGCATCTAATATGCCATACTAATGGTGGTTTATTATCGTATTCTACAACAGAGATATAATTTTATCAATATAACATTGCAAACATTCATGAAATTAAGATATGGTCTTTCATCCTAATTTATGCTCCCACTAATTATCGACGAATTTGCATAACCCTCATTATGCAAAGACGGGATATCACGATGAAATCCTAGTGGGGACTAAGACCCTATTAACTTTATGGTGATGACCTTGTGGTAGCACAACAAATCACCCCATACTTAATAGGTAGGCAACTATTGTCAGTTGCAACTCTTAGTCATTTAGCCTCTAGAGTTGTGACCTTGTGGTAGCACAACAAGCCATATACTCTAGTTAGGTCAAACCCGCTTGTTACGTTATGAGAATGGATTCTTCACACAGCCCTTGTGGTAGCACAACAAAGCCATGCAAATGGTCCACCCCAAGGTTCGGCAAATGCCTTAGCCATGATCACCAATCCCTTACTGAATGAGTCTTGTGGTAGCACAACAAACCCATCCAATCTAAGATTGGCTCATCAAGACCATAACAACGGAAGGCTACGTGAGTCATTCTTAATGTCACACGTTTATCAACCTAATTATGACAAGGAGGGATTTTATTTTAGTCTCATCAAGTATATGTGCTAAGTATATATAATACCTTTGGAATATCATATATCTAAGGTATAAAAGATAGCACACAACCACATATCAAATATGCATAAAATCAGGTGATCATGGACTTAACCCTACGCATGCACCTAAGGCACCCCTCTAGGTGCAATTCCTTGCTTCAGATGCTTCTGTTGGTATGCTCCCACTTCAGAAGGGTGCTTCTCCAAGTGGTCCCGCTCTCCAACCTTCCACGAACCGGCTTCTAACTCTTACAAGCGGCTTAAGGGTATGCAGACCCCACAAATGTACATAACTCAATAAGAAACCTTGGTTTTAACCAAGGGGAGTACATTAATGGAGGGAGGTAGAATGTACAATCAGATTGTATAGAGAGAGAGGAGGCACACGCAGGCCCCATTTAATAACATAACCAACACAATTAAAAGCAATCACAAGCTAAGCACAATTAAGTCCATGATCACCACCATACACACACTAACATTCATCACATGAACATAGAGCGCATACGTGATAATTATATGAGATATATCATATATATCAGCATAAAATTATATAATTTATTTTGAAATTCTCAATTTCATGCATGTCGAATTTTTTCATGAAATAAATAACATGAAAATAACATGACAATAACATATAAACAATTTATATGAAATGAACATATAAAACTAAACTATTTAGAACATTCATGCATTCCCAATACTGTGCAAGGTCAGAAATTAATGTCCCAATTTATATTCTGTAAAATCTCATTTTACAGAATTAATTAAGACACTAATAATTTAAGTTAAACCTTTAAAACAATTTTAAAGTTTAACCATGAGTGAATCTATGTAAATAAGACTAAACATCATCTAACATGTCATTAAACACTTTAAAACATGTTAAATAATATTTTAGAATTTTTCAAATTTTTTCTGGAATTTTCTGGCAATTTTTCGGATTTTTCTATGATTTTAAACAATTTAAAACATTTAAAAAAAAAATTGGCGCATTGCGCCGCCAGTGCGCCGGCCCCTTGCCCCGAGCGGGCACTGTTCATCCGGAAAAAAATCCCTCCAATTGAATCGGATTTATCTCCTTATCCCGGACTCCGAAAAATAGGAAAAAATATGCGTTGGAATCCTTATCAAATAAGGAATCCAAAAAAGTCGGCCTCATATCCAGGAAAAATCTGAATCATCCGGAAAATTAGGAAGAATAGGCGGCGGTCACCCAAATTCCGTAGCAGAAATCTCTATTTTGCAACGAGGATAACTCCTTATCCAGGAAGCAAAATATTCTTCAAAAATACAATTTAAAATACTCATCATATGAAGTTTCCAAATATGTATATATCCCTTCAGAGAAAAATTCTCTATCAACGGGAAATCAGGAAGAAACAAGTCGGCGCCGCCAGATTCTGCAGAACCCTAGTTCGTCGGAAAACTCAAAAATTCTCATCCTCCGCCGTCGTTCAAAGCTGGATATCAAAGGTAAAGGCTAGGTAATCATATTACCCATCTCCTAAACCCTTTTCAAGCCTCAATTTCTTCTATGGACGGAGATTTCACAAAATCCCCAAATCCGGGTGTTGGTTCGGGAAAGACAGAAACACCAACTTTTGAGGCTTCTCCCGAACACTACAGAGATCCAAACTTCAAACGGTTTGCGGCGTTGGAAAGACCTATATCACGAGATTCTACCAAGGCCAACCAATATTTTATCTGAGTCATACACAGAATATGGTGGCCTCGTCAAAACAGAAATTTGCACAGATTCGGGAACACATAAATAACATGAAATAATGTCGATTCGACGTCGGTTTCGACCGAGACTTGAACCGGGCTCTGATACCACTGTAAGGAATCGTTCATTAAAATTTGATGAAGCGGAAGCGACGATTCCTATGGGTTCCTTTAGAATCCGTCTCAATCAGAACCGAACGACGAAAACCGAAAATCGATCAAATCGGATTCGAATATACCTGATAGGGATTCATATAATCCCATGGAGAGAAAGGAGATGAGCTTCTCAAGCTCTACAAACCGTTCAAGTGTCCGGTCTCCAGCAGTATCCACACGAACTTCATCCACAGCAGGTTCTCCCTTCGCGCCGGCCTCGAGAACTCTTCCCGAACGGAGCTCCATCGACCATGGACACCATCTAGAGAGAGGAGGAGGTAGGGAGGAGGCTTGGGACGTGGTTTTCACCCTTGGCTTGATTGAGTTTGGCTGAAACCATTGGTATTTATAGAGAATTATGGAATTTTTCATAAAAACCCAAAATCTCTATAAATTATGCCCTTGCCCCTGTACTTGTGGATAAGTCCTTTTGTGTGTGACCCACTAGGCCCAATAGTCTATTTGGTTGAGGCCTAAATAAAATAGAACAATTCTATTTAATTTAATTAAATCCGTTATCCGATAACAGATTAATCGACCTACCGATCATGAAGGGTACAAGCCACATCCCATGATCCCAAATGGCTATGGGGATAATCTCATCTCCATTGAGCCTTTCCATCATCAGTTACCACATGGATATAAACCCTCATCCATCCAATGTCCCGGTCGGAAAGGAGTACGGCATCGACTGTCAACTCCTTAGTGTACCGACTCTATAGGATCATGTACTCGGAATCGAAGCAATTGGAAGACTCCTTTTCCAATTATCCTATCTTCCCCGGTCGTGATTTAGAGTACTATCCCATAGGACATTCACTCTCACTTACCGAGAGTGGACGATCCCTTGTTGTCCGCTCAATTGCCTCCATCGGATTTTCCTTGTACCCGATCCATCGCTATATAGGACCATCTAAATTGTGATCCATAAGTCAATGGTCAAAGCACAAGTTCCACCCAACAAGACATCTTTGGCGACTCAGGTCAAAGGTCCAACCATGCAACCGTGATGATAGAAAACCCTGATAGACAGTTCGGTAAGATACCATTCAACGTTTCTAATTCGGTCAGTTCAGTGAACTCATTCAACTAATGAGCACCTGTATGTGTATCTCAGTGTCTCCACACTAATGACCAATGAGATCGGTCGTCCTCATCACATGAGAAGACATCACATACACTAGTCTATCCGGATCCTTGATGTCCCGTCTCAAGTAACCTATGACTAGGAACATTTAGATCAAATACCTCTAGATGATCAATCTCATTATCATGATCTCATCATGATTTAATCATCATTGTATTTGATCAAGGACTTCATTATGATATTCACTTCTAATAAGAGCTTATAATGAAGATTTGCCTAATTAATTGAATGAGATATTTCTAGAAATGTCGAATTATATCATATATGATTGGCTTGTAGGGCATACATTTCTATCAAAGACCACCCAAGCTTTTCCTCTGTTTAATCTTGCTCCATTTCAAGAGATGCAACTTCTTTTCATCTTGATTGTGCCCCCACTAGAACTGCCTTTGGTATTTTTCCAACTGCTTGAGAGTGGACATGGGAAGCTTCTGAATAGACATAAGGTGAATAGGGAGTGGGGTGAGGGACGACTTGATAAGGGTGGTTCTGCCTCCAGAGTTAAGAAGCTTTCCTTTCCAACCCGCCAGCTTGGAGATGCACCTGTCTTCGATGAAGCTGATATGATTTCTGGAGAGACGACCGCCAATGGAGGCGGTTCCTAAGTATTTCTCATCAGCAGACATCACCTTCAAGTTTGCCATATTGCACAGAAGTGTGCACATGCTGTTGGGAGTGTTCTTGTTGAAGTGTATACTAGACTTTCTGTAATAAATGGATTGGCCTGAAATATGTTCGAATTCCTGTAAACAATGGAGGTAGTTGGCCATCTCCGACTGGTTTGCTTTGCCAAAGATGATAAGGTCATCGACATATAAGAGGTGGGTGAGGCGAGGGCCTCCTTTGCCGAGCTGAACTCCCTTGATTTCTCTATCTCTTTCTTTGACCATAATAATCTGGGAGAGCGCTTCAATGCACAGGATGAAAAGATAGGGGGAGAGGGGGTAGCCTCGTCTGAGGCCTCTAGAGGGGGTGATGAAACCCGAGGGAGCGCCATTGATGTTAATTGAGAAGGTGGCAGTGGTGGTACATTCAAGGATTAGGTTGGTGGTGGAGGTAGGGAATTTGAAATGGCGAAGGGTATTGGCAAGAAAGGTCCAATTAATGTGGTCAAAAGCTTTGCGTAAGTCTACCTTCATAAGGAAAGCCCCATGTTTGCCCCTCATCCTTTTGAAGTGATGATTGACTTTGTTGACAAGAATTGAGTTATCTGAGGGGAATCTGCCTTGGATGTAGGCGCACTGGTTATTGGAAATGAGTTGAGGTAGGATGGTTTTAAGGCGGTTGGCTAAGGTTTTGGTGATGAGTTTAAGGGTGGTGCTACAAAGGCTAATAGGACGGTAGTGCCAGGGGGAGGTAGGGTGGTCTGTTTTGGGAATAAGGGTAATGTTAGTGTGGTTGATGTGTCTGGGGAGGGTGGAGGAGTGGAAAGCAGTCTTGACTAGATTGACTAACTCTGAGTTGCAGGTGTGCCAACATGTTTGGAAGAACGAGGGGGGCAGGCCATCAGGGCCAGGGGATTTGTCTGGGTTCATAGAGGAAGAGGTTCTCTTAATTTCATCGGATGTGGGGGTGCCGGAGAGGAGGAGTTTCGATGGGTGTTGAGGGGATTAGTGACGGCAGCCTTGGGGAAAAATTCCCGTGGTGTTTGCACGTACAATGAACAACTTCGAAAATGAGAGATGAAAGTGTTTATAATACCTTGGGACTCGTAGTCCATGTTCCGTCTTCCCTTTGAATTCTGTCAATTCGTTGAGCTTGCGCCTGATGTTGACAGTGGTGTGGTAAAACTTGGTGCACCTATCACCATGGCTGAACCAGTGAAGCTTGGAGCGTTGTTGCCAGTAGCATTGGTCATAATTGTAGAGAGTATTCAGAACCTTTTCTAGCTGGCTCGACATCGAAATATTGTCTTCAATAGGGTGTCAACTTGGAGTTTGACCAACTCCGCTTCAGCATGTTTGATGGCCAAAGGAATCTTCCCAAATATTTCTCATTTCCAGTGAATGATGTCTTTCCATAAGGAGCAGATTTTTCCTTTGTAATTTGCAATGAGGGGTGGAGAATTTCCCTAGGCAGACTCAATGACATTCTTAAAGGTGGGGTGGGTTAACCAGGCGCTCTCAATTTTGGAGTTGGTTTTCTTCCTGGTGGGTAACGGTTGAGTGTTAAGGAAAATAGGAGTGTGATCGCTGGGGCCCATGGGTAAGGTGAAGGTGGTGGCATTAGGAAATTGGGAGAGCCAATCTGAATTGGCAAGAGCTCTGTCCAGTTTTTCTCTAATATGGAATGTGAAACTTCTTCTATTGCTCCATGTGAAGGCCGGACCGTAATTCCGAATGTCTATGAGACCATTGTTGAAGGTAAAGTGATTGAAAGCCCGAGAATGCATCCTATTTAGTCCCCTACCTCCTGACTTCTCTCTACTATTCCTGATGCAATTCCAGTCACCGATGAGGCACACCAGTAGTTGAGTCTGCATGATAAGTTTTGTGATGTCTTTCCACATGAGAATCCTGTCTCGGTAAGAAGTAGGGGCATAAACTGCAATGAGGAGTCACTGCCAGCTGCTGTGTTGTTCTTGGATGATGGCTCCAATCCAATTTGAATATGTGCAAACAATGTTGACAGTTAAATCATTGACCCACCAGAGCCATAAGCCGCCGCCGCTGCCAACAAGATCTATGATAGTGTAATTCAAGATGGATCTAACAAGGAAGTAGCTAGCAGATTTGTGGTGGTTACATTTGGTTTCGGAAATAAAAGTAATGGCAGGGCTGACAGAATGGGTTATTCAATCAAGGTAGGAAATTGTCGAGGCCCCGTTACCCCCTCGACAATTCCAAGCTAAGATTTTCATTGGGGATTTGGCGGCTGTTCAAGGCCAGCCGCCTCAGCCATGTCCGCAGGAGGGGGAACCGGGGGAGTCAGTTCAAAGGAAGTGGTAAGTTGGCGTTTAAGAGGGGAGCCTTCAAGAGGAAGGCTAGTGGAGTTACTGTAAGGAATCGTCCATTAAAATTTGGTGCAGCGGAAGCGACGATTCCTATGGGTTCCTTTAGAATCCGTCTCAATCAGAACCGAACGACGAAAATCGAAAACCGATCAAATCGGGTTCGAATATACCTGATAGGGATTCATATAATCCCATGGAGAGGAAGGAGATGAGCTTCTCAAGCTCTCCAAACCGTTCAAGTGTCCAATCTTCAGCAGTATCCACACGAACTTCATCCACAACAAGTTCTCCCTTCACGTCGGCCTCGAGAACTCTTCCCCAACGGAGCTCCATCGACCATGGACACCTTCTAAAGAGAGGAGGAGGTAGGGAGGAGACTTGGGACGTGGTTTTCACCCTTGGCTTGATAGGGTTTGGCTGAAACCATTAGTATTTATAAAGAATTATGGAATTTTTCATAAAAACCTAAAATCTCTATAAATTACGCCGTTGCCCCTGTACTTGTGGATAAGTCCTTTTGTGTGTGACCCACTAGGCCCAATAGCCTATTTGGTTGAGGCCTAAATAAAATAGAACAATTCTATTTAATTTAATTAAATCCGTTATCCGATAACAGATTAATCGGCCTACCGATCATGAAGGGTACAAGCCACATCCCATGATCCCAAATGGCTATGGGGATAATCTCATCTCCATTGAGCCTTTCCATCATTAGTTACCACATGGATATAAACCCTCATCCATCCAATGTCCCGGTCGGAAAGGAGTACGGCATCGACTGTCAACTCCTTAGTGTACCGACTCTATAGGATCCTGTACTCGGAGTTGGATCAATTGGAAAACTCCTTTTCCAATTATCCTATCTACCCTGGCCAGGGATTTAGAGTACTATCCCATAGGACATTCACTCTCACTTACCGAGAGTGGACGATCCCTTGTTGTCCGCTCAATTGCCTCCATCGGATTTTCCTTGTACCCGATCCATCGCTATATAGGACCATCTAAGTTGTGATCCATAAGTCAATGGTCAAAGCACAAGTTCCACCCAACAAGGCATCTTTGGCGACTCAGGTCAAAGGTCCAACCATGCAACCGTGATAATAGAAAACCCTGATAGACAGTTCGGTAAGATACCATTCAACGTTTCTAATTCGGTCAGTTCAGTGAACTCATTCAACTAATGAGCACCTGTATATGTATCTCAGTATCTCCACACTAATGACCAATGAGATCGGTCGTCCTCATCACATGAGAAGACATCACATACACTAGTCTATCCGGATGCTTGATGTCCCGTCTCAAGTATCCTATAACTAGGAACATTTAGATCAAATACCTCTAGATGATCTATCTCATTATCATGATCTCATCATGATTTAATCATCATTGTATTTGATCAGGGACTTCATTATGATATTCGCTTCTAATAAGAGCTTATAATGAAGATTTGCCTAATTAATTGAATGATATATTTCTAGAAATGTCGAATCATATCATATATGATTGGCTTGTAGGGCATACATTTCTATCAGTTACCCCTTTTGGCTTTGGTTTTGAGGTTAGGACGTTTCAGGGAGGATTTGGTATAAGTAGTAGTGTGCGTGATGTTTGCAGAGTGGGGATTGGAGGAGAAAATGAAAGTGTTTGGTGGTTCCAGATGGTGTTGGGAAAAGGGTAAATAGCGGGAGTCTGTGAGATTTGAGGTAGAGGAGGTGGGCCCGGTGTAATAAATAGGGGATGGTGGGTGATTTGGGGGAGAATGGCGGGTAATGGGGAGAGAGGAATAGATCTTGTCAGTCCTCCACCCCCCTCTCTTCCCACATACCCACCATGCCTGTGACCACTTCTTGTTTCTCTAATACTCCCCCTCAAGCTTGTGAGTATAAATTGTGCACAAGCTTGGACTGCAACCTGTTGAATTGATCACAGCTAAGTGATTTGGTGAAAATATCTGCAATTTGATTTGTGATTATTAATTATTGCAAAATACGTATGTTGGTAAAAAGTGGAGATGGATCAACATTTCTCATGATTTCTCCCTCTTACAAATATTAGGGGGTCTATTTCTTTGTATGAAACAGGTGTTGCATGTAACTACCTTTCCTAAAAACATATAAGTATTAGATTTGATTTTATGTAAAAAACTATCTCCAAGTAAAATGAAATACAAGAAACAGAATGGAATCATGATTTTGACATGCAAGTTCTTACATTGGATGACGTTTTTTGAGAAGATATTGACGGCAACATTGACGCTCGCTTGTTCGCTCACTCGTTCACACACGCACGCACGCACGCACAAAAAACACACCCACAAAGGCACAAACCCTTATGGGGTGTTTGGTTGGATGATAATGGAGATTTTTATTATATTTTTAAAAATTGTAAGAAAATTTGTTAAAAGAGATGTTTGACAACCATGATAATTTTATGTTTTGAAAGTGATTTTCTTTTTAAACAAAAAAGAGGGTCTCAACTCTTTCTTTTTTCTTGTGGTCCCCCACTTTGTTTGATTATAAATGATAGTTACTCTTTTTTGTTATCACATCCCTCCAAACATGATAATTTTATGTCATGAGTTGGTTCACTTTTTATTTTAATATATTTTTTATCATGAAAGTGTACAAAATATTATCATGCAACCAAACACCCCCTTAAAGAAATAGAGAAGAGCCGATAAATTAATGGGGTGTTTGGTTGCATAATAATTTTTTATAAATTTTCATTATAAAAAATTATATTAAAATAAAAAGTGAACCAACTCATGACATAAAATTATTAGGGATGTGATAACAAAAAAGAGTTACTATCATTCAGGATCAAATAAAGTGGGGGACCACAAGAAAAAAGAGGTGAAACCCTATTTTTTGTTTAAGAAGAAAATCACTTTCAAAATAATAAAATTGTCAAGGTTGCCAAACACCTCTTTTAATATGGTTTCTTACAATTTTTAAAAATTAAAATAAAAACCTCCATTATCGTGCAACCAAACACACCAAAAAACTTTTAGCGCTAATTAAATATTATTTATTGATGAATAATTTCATTTAAATTATAAGATTATAACAAATTTTATCATCAAAAGTGGTTAAAATAATTATTATTCTTATAGAATATCAAAATTAATTATACGTGATGAGTTTTGAAATACAAAATATTATAAAATAAAACAAACAATCAAAACTATCGTAAGTAATATCATACCAAATAAAGTATTCAATTTTTTTCATTGAAAATAAAATTTATGTTAGAAACATAATTGTCGATTAATTAATTGTCAAATTAACAAAAAGAAATGATTTCTTGAAGAAAGATTTTTGGAGCAACCAAATAGGCAGGCCAACACGACTTTTAAATTTTTATTAGAATATTAGTCATGAGATTTGAAATACAAAATATTATAAACATATTTTAAAATAAAACAAACAATCAAAACTATCGTAACTAAAATCATACCAAACAAAGTATTTGAATTTATTTTATCATGGAAAATAAAATTTATGTCAGAAACATAATTGAAGATTAATTTATTGTCAAATTAACAAGAGAAATGATGTCTTGAAAAAAAAAGATTTTCGGAGCAACCAAATAGGCAGGTCAACAAGACTTTTTAATTTATGTTAGAATATTAGTCACGATATTTTAAATAAATAATATTATAAAAATATTTTAAAATAAAACAAACAAACAAAACTATCGTAAGTAACATCATAGTAAATAAAGTATTCAAATTTATTTTCTCATGGAAAATAAAATTTATGTTAGAAATATAATTTACGATTAATTAATTGTCAAATTAACCAGAGAAATGATTTTTTTGAAAAAAAAGATTTCGGAGCAACCAGAAGGCAGGCCAACACGACTTTTAAATTTATGTTAGAATATTAGTCATAAGATTTGAAACAAAAAATATTATAAAAATATTTTAAAATACAACAAACAATCGAAACTATCGTAAGTAAAATTATACCAAATAATGTTTTAGAATTTATTTTTTCATGGAAAAAAAGTTTATGTTAGAAATGTAATTAAAGATTAATTATTTGTCAAATTAACAAAAGAAATGATCTCTTGTAAACAAGATCTTCGGAGCAACTAAATCGGAAGGCCAACAAGACTTTTAAATTTATGTTAGAATATTAGTCATCATATTTGAAAGACAAAATATTATAAAAATATTTTAAAATAAAACAAAAAATCAAAATTATTGTAAGTAAAATCATACCAAATAAAGTATTCGAATTTATTTTTCCATGGAAAATAAAGTTTATGTTAGAAACGTAATTGACGATTAATTAATTGTGAAATTAACCAGAGAAATGATTTCTTGAAAAAATGATTTTCGGTGCAACCAAATAGGCAGGCTAACAAGACTTTTAAATTTATGTTAGAATATTTGTCATGAGATTTGAAATAAGTAATATTATAAAAATATTTTAAAATAAATTAAACAATCAAAACTATTGTAAGCAAAATCATACTAAATAAAGTATTTTAATTTATTTTTCCATGGAAAATAAAATTTATGCTAGAAATGTAATTGATTATTATTTAATTGTCAAATTAACTAGAGAAATAATTTCTTGAAGAAAATATTTTCAGAGCAACCAAAAGGCAGGCCAACACGACTTTTAAATTTATGTTAGAATATTAGTCATAAGATTTAAAACAAAAAATATAAAAATATTTTAAAATAAAACAAACAATCAAACTATCGTAAGTAAAATCATACCAAATAAAGTATTAGAATTTATTTTTTCATGGAAAAAATTTTATGTTAGAAACATAATTAACGATTAATTAATTATCAAATTAACAAGAGAAATGATTTCTTGAGAAAAAGATTTTCGGAGCAACCAAATAAAGTATTTCAATTTATTTTTTCATGGAAAATGAAATTTATGTTAGAAACCTAATTGATGATTAATTAATTATCAAATTATCTAGAGAAATGATTTCTTGAAAAAAAAAGTTTTTTGGAGCAACCAAATAGGCTGGCCAACAAGGCTTTTAAATTGATGTTATAATAGTAGTCATGAGATTTGATATACAAAATATTATAAAAATATTTAAAAATAAAACTAACAATCAAGGCTTTCGTAAGTAAAATCATACCAAATAAATTATTTAAATTTATTTTTTCAGTGAAAATAAAATTAAAGTTAGAAACATAATTGGTGATTAATTAATTGTCAAATTAACTGGAAAAATAATTTCTTGAAAAAAAGATTTTCGGAGCAACCAAAATAGGCAGACCAACAAGACTTTTAAATTCTCTGAGAATCATATCCCATATGTGTGGCGGTTTCGTTGATACTTTTACAGGGATCTATCCAAATAGCTGGACTTTTCGGGCGTTAGCATTTCAAGAAGAGAAAAGAGTAGGATGAACAAAATAAAAGAGTGAGAGGATCGAGTCGTCCTTGCGTCATGTGTGATATATACATAGAATAACAAGATTTTTATTTGATCCACTGCGCTGCACTTCGTCGTGTTTGAAAAAACACTTGCGATAGTGTGTGTACATATATATTTATAGAGCTCGACTCATCTCAAGAGAGTTCTTGAGGGGAATGGTGATTTGATGACATTAATGGTGATTTGATGATATGTCATCATTCACTTTCTTAGAGAGGCTGAGGGGCTCCCCTCAAGAGCCCTCCTGAGGTGAATCACACTCATATTTATATATTTATACATCACAATTAGTAATGGAGGTAGAAAAACCGATTTTGTTGGCACTGAGATCATAGATGATATCCAACCCACGTTGTTGGATCGCCCCGACGATGGAAGGGACGCCTGCGATGTGGTTAGCCAAGAACCCCAGGCATAATATGTGCGGTCGTTGGGGCAGGTTGAAGAACGTCTGGGTGAACCCTAGCTCGAGGTCGACGTCGGTGAAGTGCAGGGTGACCATCGGAGAATCCACCGTCGTGTGGTTGCCGAGGTCATAGCAGGTGTCCACCCGGCGGGATCTCCACGGCGGCACGAGCGGAAACCTAGTCATGCTGCTGCGTATGGCCTCCCTGAGGAGGTCATAGGCCAGTTGTGGGATGTACGACAACACTGTCCCCGAGTCTACCACTGTTGTCGCCCTCGCGAAGACCTCCTCCGGCACCGGCAGCCTCTGCCCATTGACGCTCATCGCGTATAGGGCAACGTAGAAATGGTTGAGATGTGCGGGCTGCGAAAGGAAGGACGTGTACGATGCTGGCGGATAGGCTCTGCTGCCGAGGGTTAGGTACCCCGTATCCCTATACACGTGGGGGGAGACAGTAGGAGAAGATGTTACCCAGGTGTGACATTTGCGAATTCAGCGACAAGTTAGTGCACCCCAGGCCGACCAACCCGGCAGTATTGTAGAAGCTTCCTCCGTTGTCATTGCCGCAGCCGAACGTGAAGTCCACCCGCTGTGCGTTGCCCGCTAGCATGACCCTATCCCGGACGAGGAGACCGGATGTGTAAGAGCCGCTAACGTAATTGAACCGGTAGGGGCACCTGCCGCGATGGTTGCAATCGTTGTCGCGGTCACCGTCGACGACGGGACGTTGATGCTTGCATGCCGGATCATTGCACGGAAGATAGCTGGTGGTCGACTTGGTCGGGTTGAAGATGGGCTGCAGTTGCGGGTAGCAGTGCTTGCAGGGCTCGCCGGATCCAACGATTATCACTACCGGTGTCGAGGATGACGTCCATCGTTCTCCAGGGGTGCCCACCTTGATGGACACCATGTAACCAACGTTGTCGATCGTCATGATGTCCTTCACCGGTACGTCGACCATTGATGCCGATTGACCTAGATGCGCATCGCCGGCGCTATGGTTGTTGGCTGCACATCGTCTTGCAGGTGCCCGGAGTGCTCGTTCGTGCATATAAGCTTGCCTTAGAGAGTCATGGGCTAACATCTTGGCGGTGCTCGGCGGATCCTGGTGCGTAGGAGAACACGGTCCGTGGGTGTGCACAATCTTCAGTGAGTTCTCTCTGAGTACTGAAAATTTTCAAAATTTGCCTCATATCTCTATATATGCACACATATATAGATAATTAATATATAAGCCGGCCAGAAAATTGATGGGCATGCAGGGGTACATTCTTCTGGATTGGTCTCTTTAATTATAAGGTGAAATGTATATATATCATTCTAAAAATAAATTTTCTCTGTATGATTATTGCATCATATAATAGCTTTTTTTTTACAAAACAGTATGTATATGCTACAGAATTGTCAAAAAAATGTTTGACAATCTTGATAAAAGTATGGTTATATAATATATATATACACACACACTCCCCTCAATTGCTGTTATCATTTATTTTTCAGCCAAGCATGATGTAATTTTAAGTTTAGTCTATAGTAGTTTTTATTTTATTATACTACTTTATCACGAAAATGTACCATAATTATGCGTTGATACTTTAGACTTAATTTTATTTATGTGCTGCGTACGTACGTGTTTAATTCATTAATACATAGAGGTGTGACCGGAAATGATCAATCAAAAGAATGAGAATAACTTTGTAAATTAATCTAATCAAAGAGCAGATGATCTCTTATGTATCCTATGGGAGAACATTATTAATAAGTGCGGACAGAGATATGGATGGAGATACAAACCTTTTGATTCCGAGCAGCCCATTTTCTTTGCAGAAATTGCTTCCAGGTTCAACTGATATTCCGCACGAACGGCGGAATGTAGCACGGAGTAAAACAGAAGGTAGAACATAAACGGTGAAAAGAACGTGCTAGACGCCATTGCCATTTAACTGTTTCTACCACACTGAAACATGAGAAGACTTCATGTGGAGGGAGAGATATATATATAGATAGATAAATAGAAAGATATATCCTAATATCTTGATTGTTTGATTTTGAGATCTTCCTTGGTTGGTGTTCCTGCCCCTCTTTAGACACACTCGTAGATTAGAAGGGTACGTTGGATTTATAGATAATTGTTAATAATTAGCTACTTAGTTACACTTGGCAGCTCTGACATCTTCGAGAGATATATATATGAGAGAGAGAGATTAGCATGAAGTCATTGAGGATAAAGCATTTCCCGCCGATGTGTTATTATTAGAGACAATTCTTGTCAACTATATGTTTATTCGAGTTTGTAGTGTCGTAAAAAATATGGTTCATATAACACAACTGACTTACAGGTAATTATTGGGAATCATGAAATGATGCAACGACACGCAGATATGATTCAATAACAAAATTGATACAGTTTGATAAAGTATAATATCTTATTTATATCCATATATGACCGAAAAAAAACAAGTACGACAAGTATAGTTTGATAAGTACTTCTGTCACGCCCCGGATTTTCTGACACGCAGCGGAATAAATCCGGGTACGGGACCGGGAAGTTAACCCCAAAACTACGTCGATTTGGAAAAAAAATAATGAATCACAGGTCCCAGTTAATAATCGGATATATGAACCGATTTTTGGTTACCAGTTGTAGAAATTGCAATTAAATGAATATCAGGTTGTTTTTCCTACCACGGGTTTATTAATTTAAACCCAGCTGTCGCGTTCTCGAGTTGCCGTGTTTTCCGCTACGCGTGTTTATAATGTGGTAATTCGGGGGCGTGACAACTTCGACGAGCATGCACCTTGGATGCAATGCAGCCATGGCGACGGATCTTTCACTCCCAAGACGACTATATATAACCGTGTGTAATTAACCTAGATTTCAACGGTTAATTAATACGACAAGTGTGGGAATAAAACAAAAATAATTCTAAGGCTATGCACGAAATCAACAATTCAAACAGATTAAATATAAAGATCCACCCACTGAAATTAATCAATCATCACATTAAGAAAAGGAGCCAAACCCCTGACTATTTGGCATGCACCTTCGATAACTACTCAAAGCAGTAAGTTTTTTTTTTTTTGAACAGAAAATCAGTAAGTTATTGCTTGTTGTAATTTTTTTTCTCATTTAATTTGAAAACAGCGACAACATCCAAACTCATGATCAGAACTAGAGAAAGGTGCAAAGGAACTAATAAGCTTGATAAGTAAATTGAAACTGGGCTCAACAAAAATTAGACTTGACTTGTTTATTATATATGTTAAACGACAAAACTTGAACAAAAAAAACTTGACTCATTAAATGAGCTGACCTTGAATGGACTCATATTCGACTTGATAAGTTCATGGGTAACTCAAGTAGATACTTGATCAAATATTTATTTTTTGAATTATATGTATTAATAGTTATATATCATCGCTTAAATTTATGATATAAACCAGAATTTGAATTTAAATTATGAAGAAGTTTTCAAATTGATTATACATAATGATTTTTTAGTCAAGAGATTCAAAATACAAAATAATGTAAAACATTTTAAAATAAAACAAACAATCAAAATTATTGTAAGCAAAATCATTTTCGAACATACAGAATAAGATATTTGAATTTCTTTTTCTATGGAAAATAAACATTATATTAGAAACATAATTGTCAATTAATTATTAAATAAGATAAATGATTTCTTGAAAAAATATTTTTGGAGCAACCATAGAGGCCAACAAGATTTTAAATTCTCTAAGAATCATATCCAACGTGTATTAATTAGGGTTCCAGTGATTTTAGTTTTACAGTCATCCAAATAAACCCTAGGTACGTATCAGCATAAGAGAGGAAGAGAAAAAGAGTAGGAAGAAAATAAAAGAGTGAGCGGATCGAGTCATCCTTATGTCATGTGTGATGCTTAGGATAACATGAATTTTATTTGATCCATTGCACTGCACTTCGTCCTGTTTAAACAAACATGTACTCTAGTGTGTACATATATGCTTATATATTTATATATTACAATTAGTAATGATGGTAGCAAAACCAATTTTGTTAGCACCGAGATCATAGATGACCTCCAACCCACGCTGTTGGATCGCCCCGATGATGGACGGGCTGCCTGTTAAGCGGTTAGGTGCGAACCCTAGGCAAAATATGTGCAGTCGCTCTGTCTGGCTAAAGAACGTCTGAGTGAACCCTAGTTGGAGGACGGCGTTGGTGAAGTGCAGGGTGATCATCGGAAAATCCTCCGTCGTGTTGTTGCCAAGGTCATAGCAGGTGTCCACCCATGAGAGCAGCGACGGCACAAGCGTAAACCTGGACATGCTTCTGCGGATGGCCCCCCTGAGGAGGTCGTAGGCCAATTGTGGGATGTACGATATCAGGGACCCCGAATCCACCATCGTCTTCGCCCTCGCGAAGGCCTCCTCCGGCACCCGCAGTCGCCGCCCATTGACGCTCATCGCATACAGGCTGACGTAGAAATGGTCGGGATGTGCCGGCTCGGAAGGATGGGCGTGTACAACGCCGGCGGATAGGCTCCGCTGCCGAGTGTCGTGTACCCCATATTTACGTACGTGGGGGAGACAGTAGGAGAAGATGTTACCCAGATGAGACATCTGTGAATTCAGAGACAAGTTGGCGCGCCCCAAGCCGACCATCCCGGCGGTCTTGGGAAAGGGCCCTCGGTTGTCGTTGCTACAACCGAACGTGAAGTCAACCCGCCGCGCGTTGCCGATCAACATGACCCTGTCCTGGACGAGGAGACCGGCTGTGTAAGAGTCGTCGAAGTAATTGATCCGGTCGGTGCACCTGCCGCGGTGGTCGTAGCCGTTGTCACGGTCACCACCGACGATGGGACGTCGATGCTCGCACGCCGAATCATTGCACGGAAGATACCTCGCGGTCGACTTGGCTGGGTTGAAGATGGGCTGTAGCTGTGGGTAGCAACGCTTGCAAGGCTTGCACTGGATCCAACAGAGATTGTTGCCGGTGTCAAGGATGACGTCCATCATCCTCCAGGGGGTGCCCACATTGATGGACACCATGTAGCCAAAGCCGCCAATTGTCATGATATCCTTCGTTGGTATGCGGACCATCGATGCTGATTGACCCAGCTGTGCGGCGCCGGCACTGTCATTGTTGGCTGCAATACTGCCCCGCAGTTGGCGGAGTACTCGTTCGTGCATATAAACTTGCCTCAGGGAGTCGCGGGCTAACATCTCGGCGGTGCCCGGTGGATCCCAGTGCGTAGGAGAACATGGTCCGTGGGAGTGCATAATCTTCAGCGAGTTCTCTCTGAGTACTGAAAATTTTCAAAACTTGCCTCATATCTATATATATATATTTGCACACATATATATAGATGATTAATATATGAGTACGCTGGAAGATTGAAAGGCATGCAGGGGTACGTTCTTCTGGATTGGGCACTTTAATTATAAGGTGAAATGTACGTATATCATTCAATTAATAAATTTTCTCTATATGGTTATTGCATCATATAATAGTTTTTTTACAAAATAGTATGTATATGACACAAAACTGTCCAAAAAAAAAAACGTTTGACAATCATGATAAAAGTATGGTTATATAATATTTATATATATATATGCACACACTTCCCCTCAATTGTTGTTATCATTTACTTTTCAACGAAAGATGATGTAATTTTAAGTTTAGTCTATTAGAGTTTTTATTTTATTATACTACTTTATCACAAAAATGTACCTTAATTATCTATTGATACTTTAGTGATAATTTTATTTGTGTTGCATCCGTACCTACTTAATTCATTACAATCAAAAGAATGAAAATAACTTTGGAAATTAATCTAGTCGTAGAGCAGATTATCTCTTATATATCCTGTGGGAGAACATTATTAATAAGCGCGGACTGAGATGTGGATGGAGATACAAACCTTTTGATTTCGAGCAGACCGTTTTCTTTGCAGAAATTGCTTCCAGGTTCAACTGATATTCTGCACGAACCGCGGTATGTAGCACAGAGCAAAAAAGAAGGTAGAACATAAATGGTGAAAAGAATGTGCCAAGAGCCATCGTCATTTAACTATTTCTACCACACTGAAACGTGAAAAGACTTCGTGTTGAGGGAGAGGTATATATAGATAGATAAATAGAAAGATATATCCTAATATCTTGGATGTTTGATTTTGAGATCATCCTTGGATGATCTTCCCGCTCTTGCTTAGACACACTTGTGGAGTAGAAGGGTACGTTAGATTTATAGATAAATCTTAATAATTAGCTACTTAGTTGCACTTGGCAGCTCTAACATCCTCTCGATCGCCAGCTATATATGTGTGAGAGATTAGTATGTAGTCATCGATGATAAAGCATTTCCAGGTGATGTGCTATCACTAGAGACAGTTCTAGTCAATTATATTTTTATTCGAGTTTGGCGTGTCGTACAAATTATGTTCCATATAACATAGCTAACTTATAGATAATTATTGGGAATCATAAAATGATGGATCAACACACAGATCAGATTCAATAACAAAATTGATCATATAGGTAGATAAAGTATAATATCTTATTTATATTCATATCTGACTCAAATAAACAAGTGTGATGCGTAAGCTATCTGAATATTTGATGCACCGAAACTAGTAAACTATTTGGCAACAATGTTGAACACTTCTATAGGTATCAATATCGAAATTGATAATAATAAAAGTCGTTTATAAGTGTTTACTACCAATATTAATATTGAAAGTCTTAATGCTAACAAAGTATGTTGTGTAACATAAATGATCACTTCTATCAATTTTGGCATTGATAATCCATTATAACCATTAAATTCATCAAACTAATCAAACAATTTTACTAATTAGTAACATTCTCATGATATTAATCCAACGGAGAGTATGTTTATAACTTTTGGAGTTTTTATCAACGTGACTTTTGAAAAATGGTTTATCAGTTGATAATTCTTATTTAGCTCTTAATATATTCATAGAATGAGATATATCCTAATATCTTGAATGTTTGATTTTGAGATCATCCTTGGATGATCTTCCCGCTTGCTTAGACACACTTGTGGAGTAGAAGGGTACGTTGGATTTATAGATAAATCTTAATAATTAGCTACTTAGTTGCACTTGGCAGCTCTAACATCCTCTCGATCGTCAGCTATATATGTGTGAGAGATTAGCATGTAGTCATCGATGATAAAGCATTTTCAGGTGATGTGCTATCACTAGAGACAGTTCTAGTCAATTATATTTTTATTCGAGTTAATATATTCATAGAATGAGATGTTATTATATATTATTTTTAAAGATTTGGTGTCCGCGTCAAAATCACACATCACTCACACATGAGAATAATATACTTCATCAAATCAAATCGTTACCAACTAGGAAGAACAAACACTACCTACATGTACAAGCCCATAAATTCCGATGACAAGAGAAAGTTTACATCGCAGTATAATTAACATAGCCTGATTAACGTGTTTGATTAGATCAATCCCAAGTTTGATTAAATTATGCAAGGAAGAAGACGCATGCCCACAAACTTAATTAATTAGGCGATTACTTTTGGCGGACAAATGTTGATTGATATAAACAGAAACATGGAGTTTCATATATTACTATATATACGAGGGTTATAAAGAAAAATTACTTTTCAAATATGAATACTTATGTGGGCTAAAAAAAAGTAAAAATCTATTATTTTCTCTACAGCTTGTACCATGATCCTTGTAAACTTGTTTAAAATCATAATATACTAGTCCCTAACTCGGATATTTGCTAACTGATTTAAGAATGCCATCAAAGAAAATATAAAATTGAGCAAACTATCTTTGCTAATAGCTAGATCATTTCGTCAAGACAAAAATAATAATAAGAAATTATTCAAATGTTCAGATCAAGGCAAAAACAAAGGCCACCTTAAAATGCCCTTCAAGGAGAGGGAATGACGTAAATTTTATTCCTTGTGGCAATATGAAAAACGAAAAAATTTTGGAAGTCTCTAAGACCTCACATGGGTAGGGATAAAACTGATAGGGATAGGGATAACTTACTCCTTGTGATTATTTTTATCACCATTGTGTTTGTTTTGAGTTAGGATATGTCTGGTGGATAACAATATTGTCCTATGTTTGGTATGCTATATGATTATTAATTTTAAAATTAATATTGATATATATATGTAAATTATTTATCTATTAATATAAAATATAGAATTTATATATAAATAATGCATAAAATAGTAACGTAAAACATTTTATGTACTAGATGGGATGACTATATATCTCTCAAACAAAATTTAGAGATAAGATATCCCAGATGAGATAACTTATCTCTCACTTTATCCTTATTTTTTGGATAAATCGGAATGAGTTAATTCAAGTTAAGTTTCGTTTTATTTGCAAAACAAACCGATGAAAATCAAATTTCTTCATGATTATCCCCGTACCAAACATAGCCCAGTAGAATGTAAAGTTTTCTCGGTTGTCTTTGGCATCGGACAACTGATGAGATTCAGATGGTCTTATAGCTATTATCAGTTTCCCAATTTGCTTATTGTCGTGTTAGTTTGAAAATAATTCATATCTTACAATGTATTGCTCTATTAGAAATAACTTTAGAATATGTTGTCCTTTCATATATCCATGTGAGTTAATAACGTAGGTGACATTTGGCTGGGATTCCCTGGGAGAAATTCTTGTCAAAACTTATGACAACCGAAAATTATCCAATTTGTGTCAAGAAAATGAAAACCTTAAATTTCACAGAGACTAGATTTTCAAGATTTTGAGAGGAAATCTCGGCACAAAATATCTAAGAACCCTTGGTGAAGGCAGCAGCTCTATTAAGCGACATACTTCGTATGGCCATTATCTAGCTTAGTATATAGAAAGAGTTCAAGTCATTTTAGGGGCCGGGCAGAGAGAGCACTCTCCGCCCTCCCACAAAAAAAGTGGTGTTCATCATCTCGAGCGCAGCACCGCAGCAACCCGGCTGCCCCATCACCGTCGCCGTCTCTCTCTCGCGCGCTACCTCCGTCCAAGCGCGGCCACCTCGCCCTCCCGCGCGGCCGTCTCACGTCCGCCTCCGCCCCCTCTCGTCGCCTCTCTCTCCCTCTCTGTCTCTCTCTCTTGGGTTCCCCCGTACGTAGCTTCCCCCCCCCTCGGTTCTGCCTCAGCCATGTGGCGGTCGGCCGCCCAGCTCCCAGCCGCGCAACGCGCAACACTTAGCTGCACAGCACCTGGCCGCCTCCCCTGTTTTCCCCCATCCGTGTGAGATCCTTGCCATCGTCTTCACTCTCTTCCCCCCTGCACTCGTACTGCTTCTGCCGCGACTAGGCCCTTGTGAGCCCGTGCGCTTGCCACCTGATGCGCCCCCTCCTTCCAATGGTGTTGGTACGCTGATGCCTTCTTCTCCGGCCATTCTAGCAGGGAAGGTGCTCCGACCGGTTCGGTTCGGGCACGTCGCCGTCGTGGTCCGGTCTTCCTTTTAGCTGCCGACTTTGGGGTCTTCCAACGCCTTTCAGGTAGGCATCCCAGACGTGTCTAATATCATTAAATTTAATATTTAAAATTTATCAATCAATTTTAGATGTTGCTTTAAATTTATCGGCGAATATTGGATGTGGTGATTTATGATAGCTAGACGTCTTATTAATTTATTAGATGTATACTACATGGATCCTGATTTTATTAATCAATTGATCTTAATTATTGATTAGCATGCGCCGTAGAATTTAAATTACAAATTTGTGAATTTGATATGCCCTTGTTGATTAACCCGATTGGGTCTTTGTTAATATTTATGGTTGCATATCAATTGGATTAGTTAGAGTTTTAGATTAATTAGAAATATGATTTTCTTGTAAACCATATTAATATTTCATCATTCACTTTGTGAGAGAGACTATGGAGCTTCTCTCAAGAGCTCTTCTGAGATGAATCACACTCATATTTATATTTTTATATATTACAATTAGTAATGGTAGTAGCAAAACCGATTTTGTTGGCACCGAGATCGTAGATGACCTCCAACCCACGCTGTTGGATCGCCCCAATGATGGACGGGTGGTCCGCAAAGTGGTTAGCCAAGAACCCCAGGCAGAATATGTGCGGTTGCTCAGGCTCACTGAAGAACGTCTGGGTAAACCCTAGTCGGAGGTCAGTGTCGGTGAAGTGTAGAGTGACCGTCGGAGAATCCACCGTCGTGTGGTTGCCAAGGTCGTAGCAGGTGTCCATCCGGGGAGAACTCCAGTGTGGCACGAGCGAAAACCTAGTCATGCTGCTGCGGATGGCCTCCCTAAGGAGGTCGTAGGCTAGCTGCGGGATGTACGACATCAGGGTCCCCGAGTCGACCATCGTCGTTGCCCTCGCGAAGACCTCCTCTGGCACTGGCAGCCGCCGCCCGTTGATGCTCATTGCGTATAGGGCGACATAGAAACGGTCGAGATGTGCGGGCTGCGGAAGGAAGGGCGTGTACGACGCTGGCGGATAGGCTCCGCTGCCGAGGGTCAGGTACCCCGTATGCCTATACGTGGGGGGCAGGCAGTAGGAGAAGATGTTGCCCAGGTGAGACATCTGCGAATTCAGCGACAGGTTGGTGCGCCCCAAGCCGACAATCCCGGCGGTCTTGGGGAAGGGCCCTCGATTGTCGTTGCCACAGCCGAATGTGAAGTCCACACGCTGCGCGTCACCCACCAGCTTGACCCTATCCCGGACGAGGAGGCCGGACGTGTAAGACTTGTCGGTGTAATCGATCCGGTAGGTGCACCTGCCGTGGTGGTCGCAGCCGCCGACGGAACGTTGATGCTTGCATGCCAGATCATTGCATGGAAGATAGCTTGTGGTCGACATGGCCGGGTTGAAGATGGGCTGTAGCTGTGGGTAGCAGTGCTTGCAGGGCTTGCACTGGATCCAACAGTTATCGCTGCCGGTGTCGAGGAGGACATCCATCATCCTCCAGGGGGTGCCCACATTGATGGACACCATGTAGCCAAAATTGCCGATCGTCATGATGTCCTTCACCGGTATGCGGATCATCGATGCCGATTGACCTAGCTGCGTGGCACCGACACTGTGGTTGTTGGCTGTAGTACCACCCCGTAGCTCCGAGAGTGCTTGTTCGTGCATATAAGCTTGCCTCAGAGAGTCACGGGCTAACATCTCGGCAGTGCCCGGTGGATCTTGGCGTGTAGGAGAACACGGTCCGTGGGCGTGCACAATCTTCAATGAGTTCTCTCTCAGTACTGAAAATTTTCAAAATTTGCCTCATATCTCTATATATATGCGCGCACACACACACTTATATAGACGATTAATATGTGAGCCCGGAAGAATGATAGGCATGCAGGGTACGTTCTTCTGGATTGGGCTCTTTAATTATAAGGTGAAATGTATGTATATCATTCTAATAATAAATTTTCTCCGTATGGTTATTACATCATATTAATGATTTTTTTTACAAAACAGTATGTATATGACACATAACTATCCAAAAAGATTGATAGGCATGCAGGGGTACGTTCTTCTACATTGGGCTCTTTTTTTATATGGTGAAATGTATGTATATCATTCTAATAATAAATTTTCTCGGTATAGTTATTGCATCGTATTAATGGTTTCTTTTTTTACAAAACATTATGTATGTCACAGAACTGTCCAAAAAAATGTTTGACCATCATGATAAAAGTATGGTTATATAATATATATATATACACACACTCCCCCTTCAATTGATGTTATTATTTAATTTTCGGCCAAGCATGATGTAATTTTAAGTTTAGTCTATCGTAGTTTTTATTTTATCATACTACTTTTTCACAAAATGTACCTTAATTATGTGTTCATACTTTAGTCATAATTTTATTTATGTACTGCATACGTACCTGCTTAATTCTACATGAGAGGTGTGACGGAAATGATCAATCAAAAGAATGAGAATAACTTTGAAAATTAATCTAGTCATAGAGTAGATGATTTCTTATATATCGTGTGGGAGAACATTATTAATAAGTGCGAATGGAGATGTGGATGGAGATACAAACCTTTTGGTTCCGAGCAGGTCATTTTCTTTTCAGAAATTGCTTCCAGGTTCAACTGATATGCTGCATGAACGGCGGTATGTAACATGGAGCAAAACAGAAGGTAGCACATAAATGGTGAAAAGAAGGTGCCAGGAGCCATTGTCTTCTAACTGTTTCTATCACACTGAAACATGAAAAGACTTAGTGTGGAGGGAGAGATATATATATAAATAGATAAATAGAAAGATATATCCTAATATCTTGGCTGTTTGATTTTGAGATCTTCCTTGGTTGATGTTCCTGCCCCTGTTTAGACACACTTGTAGATTAGAAGGGTATGTTAGATTTATAGATAAATCTTAATAATTAGCTATTTAGTTGCACTTGGCAACACTTACATCTTCTCAATTGCCAGCTATATATGTGTGAGATATTAGCATGCAGTCATTGAGGATAAAGTATTTCCGGCAGATGTGCTATTATTAGAGACAATTCTCGTCAATTATATTTTTATTAGAGTTTATAGTGTCGTACAAAATATGCTTCATATAACACAGCTAACTTACAAGTAATTATTGGGAATCATAAAACAATGGATCGACAGACACACAGGTTGGATTCAATATATAACAAAATTGATATAGGTGGATAAAATATAATATCTTATTTATATCCATACTTGACTCAAATAAACTAGTGTGACGCGTAGGCTATCTGAATATTTGATGCACCAAAACTAATAAACTATTTGGCAATAATATTGAACACTTTCCATAGGTATCAGTATTGAAATTGATAATAATAAAAGTTGTTTATAAGTGTTTGCTACCAATATTAATATTAACAATCTTAATGCGAAAACAAAGTATATATGTTATGCAACATAAATGATCGTTTATATCAATTTTGGCATTGATATTCCATTATAACAATTAAATTCATCGAACTAATCAAACAATTATACTAATTAGTAACATTCTCATGATATTAATCGGACGGAGAGTATGCTTATAACTTTTGGAGTTTTTATCAACGCGACTTTCGAAAAATGGTTTATCAGAAGTCGTTGATAATTCTTATTTAGTCTCTTAATATATTCATAGAATGAGATGTTATATAATATATTCTTTTTAAAGGTTTGGTGTCCGCATCAAAATCACACACACATCACTCACACATGAGAATAATAAACTTCAAAGCAAATCGTTACCAACTAGCAGGAAGAACAAACACTACGTACGTACGTACACAAGTCTCCATAAATTCCGATGACAAGAGAAAGTTTACATCGCAGTATAATTAACATAGCTTGATTATATTTCGTGTTTGATCAGATCAACCCCAAGTTTGATTAAATTATGCAAGGAAGAAGACGCATGCCCACAAAATTAATTAACTAGCTAGGCGACTACTACTTTTGGCGGACAAACGTTGATTGATATAAACAGAAAATGGAGTTTCATATATTACTTTATGAGGGTTAGAAAGAAAAATTACTTTTCGAATATGAATAGTACTTATGTGGGCTAAAAAAAGTAAAAATCTCTAATCTTCTCTCTACTTGTACCATGATCCTTGTAAACTTGTTTAAAATCATAATATACTAGTCCCTAACTCGGATATTTGCTAAATGATTTAAGAATGTGATGCGGGACAAACCGGCTAATCCGGGCAAAACGGAACGAAAACGACTTAAACCGGCGCTAATCGCCCTAAACAGAACTAACGAAACCAAAAATAGGCCCAAATCGGCCCGAACTGGTCAAGACGGGCCCGAACCAGGCCGAACCGGGCCCAAGGTGGTCTGAACCGGGTTAAACCGGCCCAAAACGCACCGAACCGGCCTGAACCGGGTGGTTCAGGTGCCGAACCGGCACGAACCGGGTCAGAACCCGGTTGAACCGGCCGGTTGGCCGGTCTGGGCCGCGGACGGGCCGGTCCGAACCGCACGGCCGACCGCGCGCATCGCCCGCGCTCGCGGGCGCGAGCGAACCCCGGGGGGGTCGTGGCACCTTTCTGGACGCTGCCCGGGGGTTGCGTGGCCGCGCGATGGCCGTTCCCCCGGTCGTCCACTTGGCGCCATCGCGGAGCACCCACGCGGGCGCAGACCGCGACAAAACGCGGGCGAGCGCGCCTCGCCCTCCCGCGCGCGTCGTCTTCGCCGTCCGAACGGCCCCGACGCTCGTCGTCCTCCTCCGGCGTGCGTCTCCTCCCGAGAATGATGGGGACAAAAAAATATGCAAATATTTGTTTTGTCATTTTCAGGTTTATTTTTCTGTCAATGTCATTTTTTTTACGTTTTTAAGGAGTCTTTTAAATGTTTTCTTTTAAGTCCTGAAATGGACATGTCTGTAAATATTTTGAAGTCTGTCCAGTCTTGTAATCGGACTCCTCTTTATAAGAGGAGGAGCTCTATCGATGGAATACAGACACGGTGAGAATTTTTGGAGTCTTCCCGGGTGTTCCCGCGTAGTAACGTAGCGTAGCGTAGTTTAGCGTAGGGCTGTAGCCAGATCGTCTTCTTCCTCCGGCGACTAGCGCCATTCCCACTCCCTCCTCGGAGCCCTCCAGCGAGGCTTAGCATAAGTTTAGTTTAGTGATAGCTTAGTTCTTCCAGCAGATCCGGCGCACCAGCGTTCGACGGCCGGTTCTCCTGTTTCCGCGGCCGCCGGCGGATAGAGACGACACACCGTTCATCCTAGGCATTTCCTGCGCCTTCTCCGTGCTCAAGTTTCTGCCGGACAATTCAGCGCCACCTCCAACAGCAGATCTGGTGGCCCCGTCCGCGCGAAGACGGTGGCGCCGTGCGAGGTTTCCTATTCCCTCGCGGATGTGGATGAAGAAGAAGTAGAAGGAGAAGGAGCGGAAGAAGAGGCAGAAGCTCGGGAGGGGCAGATCCGGCGATCCCCGGATCTGTACCCCCCCGTTCCCCTGTGGCTGCCACCCACCGCCATTTCCCTTCTCCGTCGATCGCGAGGGAGCCGACCTGCCTCCACCAGCCCCTTCTCCGCCGGCCGGACAACGCCGGCTTCGCGGCCATCGCCTGGCTCCCCTCACCCACATCCGCCTGCACCGATCGGACGAAGCTGATGCTCCGGAACCATCCGCCATCGCCGCCCCTGCTCCCCGGCCATCGCGCGCTCTCCTCCGGACGGCGACGACAACGCGAACGGCGACGGCGAAGACGACGCGTTCGGGCGAGGTCGACACCCGCACGCCTCGCCATTTTGTCGCGGCACGCGGTCGCGTGCGTCCGTGGTGATGCCGCCACGTCGACGGGTGGTCGACGGCGCGTGGCCGGCCACGCGACCACCCAGAGGCGAGCGAGGACGCGCCGCGACCCCCTTCCGTCCCCGCGCGCGGGCGCGCGCGGCTCGCGGCCGGCCGGTCCGCGGCCCGGACCGGCCGGCTGGCCGGTTCCAGCCGGGTCCCGGACCCGGCCCCAAGCCGGCTCAGGCCGGTTCAACGCCTGAACCGCCCGGTTCAGGCCGGTTCGGGCCATCTTGAGCTGGTTTAGACCGGTTCAGCTTGGTTCGACCCGGTCTGGACCCGGTTCGGGACTGTTTTGGACCGGTTTGCTCCATTTTGGGTTTCGTTAGTTCTGTTTAGGGCAATTAGCGCCGGTTTTGAGTCGTTTTCGTTCGGTTTGGCCGGGTTAGCCGGTTTGTCCCGCATCAGTTGAGGCGCGGACCGGTCGGCCGCGAGCCGCGCTCGCTCGCTCGCGCGGGGAACGCGAGGGGAGGGGGTCGTGGCGCCTCCTCGCGGGCGATGTCCAGGTGGTCGCGTGGCCACGTCCACGCCGTCGAAGACCGCCGACGTGGCGGCATCCTGGCCCTCCCTCGCGGGGGCGCACCGCGACAAAAGGCCGAGGCGGACTTCACCCGCCCGCGTCGTTCTCGCCCCGTTCGGATGACGCCGCGCGTAGACGGTAGGTGCAGGCGGCGTGCGAGCGGATCTCACGGTGGGCAGGGGAGCAGGGGAACAGTGCCGCCGTCCTCGACGAGCACCGACAGTGAGCGAGCGGGCGGAGGGGGCGCCGGAGGCCGACCTTCTTGCGGACGACGGAGATGGAAATGGCGTTGTCCGACCGGAGGAGGAGGCACTGGCGGAGGAGCCGTCGCCAGGAATCATCACCGGAGGGAGGGTCCGCGTCGCCGAGGCAGGAGGAGGAGATCCGGGGATCGCCGGATCTCCCCTCCCACGACTCCGCAGCTTCTTCTTCTTCCTTCTACTTCTTCTTCTGTCCGCCTACATCCGCGAAGGGGGGGTAGACTCCGCCAGCGCCATCGTCGAGGCAGGACGCTCCCGTCGGCAGATTCGTCGCCGTCGACAAGGTTCCGATACGGTCGATCGGTTTGATGGAGAAGACCGAGGAGGGGAGGGGAAAGGGAGGAGAACGGCGCGGAGGCCGGAGGATGAGGAGGGGGAGGAGATCGGCGCACCTCGCCGGATCCAGAGGGTGGAAGGGAGACCGGGTAACCTTCCCGAAGGTGAAGAAGAAGCCGGCCTCATGCCGGGGGTGGGGAGGAACTGGGGCCGCAGCCCCCCTACGCGGGAGAGACACCTCCGAAGAGCTCCAAAAATTCTTCTATTACTGTGTTGATATGTACATCGGTGGTGCCCCTTTATAGAGGTAGCAGATTTAAGAAAAGACCCCTTGAAGACTCTATTTACATACTAGTCCTCATCAAGGATTTAACATAAAGGACCTAAAAATAACCCAAAATATGTCCCCATCATTAACTGATGCGGGACAAACCGGCTAATCCGGGCAAAACGGAACGAAAACGACTTAAACCGGCGCTAATCGCCCTAAACAGAACTAACGAAACCAAAAATAGGCCCAAATCGGCCCGAACTGGTCAAGACGGGCCCGAACCAGGCCGAACCGGGCCCAAGGTGGTCTGAACCGGGTTAAACCGGCCCAAAACGCACCGAACCGGCCTGAACCGGGTGGTTCAGGTGCCGAACCGGCACGAACCGGGTCAGAACCCGGTCGAACCGGCCGGTTGGCCGGTCTGGGCCGCGGACGGGCCGGTCCGAACCGCGCGGCCGACCGCGCGCATCGCCCCGCGGCGCTCGCGGGCGCGGCGAGCCGGGGGTCGTGGCACCTTTACGGGCCGCTGCCGGGGGTTGCGTGGCCGCGCGATGGCCGTTCCCCCGGTCGTCCACTTGGCGCCATCGCGGAGCACCCACGCGGGCGAGCGCGCCTCGCCCTCCCGCGCGCGTCGTCTTCGCCGTCCGAACGGCCCCGACGCTCGTCGTCCTCCTCCGGCGTGCGCGACTTGCAGGCGATGGCCCTGCCACCGTGGCGTTGTCCGGCCAGCGGAGGTGCACGCACGCAGCGAACCTCCCGTCGATGGCATCGGCAGCTGAGAGGGGGATCGCCGGGAGGAGACGCACGGGAAGAAGGCCGCAGGGGAGGAAGCCGCAGGGGACCGCCGGGTCTGCCCTCCTTCCGAAGATTCTTCGCCGCTTTCTTCTTCTTCTTCTTCCCTCGTCGTCCGTCAAGATCAGATCGAAGGGAGACAGGGGTTGCCTCGCCAGATCTATCCGCTGTAATCGCTGGATGCTGAAGAGCACTTGTCGAAGGCGATTTCATGAAGGAACAGGAAACTCTGGACCGCCGTCAGTAAATCGGAGGGAGGTCGAATAGACGGCGATGCTGGAGACTCCATTTGACGACGAAGACAACAGCACCGGGGATCGCAGGGACTATTCACCTCCTTCGTTGCTGATTTACACGTTCTCATTGCAGCCATCCAGATTTGCCGAGTTGTAATCGTTGTCGAGGGGGTCTAAGAAGGAGAAGACTTCCGGGGTGGAGGAGAAGTGGCGTTCAACGCTGGGGTGAGAAAGGAAGAACTGAGGGAATCCGCCACTATGCTACCGTTACCACTAGGATAGACTACACTACGCTAAGCTAAACTGGAGAGTTTCGAGGAGGAGGGAGAAGGCACTAGTCGCCAGAGGAAGAACACGGCCGCAGCCCTGCACTAAACTAAGCTACACTACATGACTACGCGGGAACATCCAGGAAAGGCTCCAAAAATTCTCACTGTGTCTGTATTCCATCGATAGAGCTCCTCCTCTTATAAAGAGGAATCCGATTACAAGACTGGACAGACTTCAAAATATTTACAGACATGTCTATTTCAGGACTTAAAAGAAAACATTTCAAAAACTCCTTAAAAACGTAAAAAAAATGACATTGACAGAAAAATAAACCTGAAAATGACAAAACAAATATTTACATATTTTTTTGTCCCCATCAGAATGCCATTAAAGAAAATATAGAATTGAGCAAGTTCTATCAGATAATAGCTAGATCATTTCATCACGATAAAAATAATAATAATAATAAATCATTTAGATGCTTAGATCAAGGCAAAACAAAGGCCACCTTAACATGACACGCTTCAAGGACAGAATGCCGTAAATTTTATTCCTTGCGGTGATATGAAAAATGAAGAAAATTGTGAAGGACCTCGTTTGGTCAGGGATAGGGGATAACTTACTTCCGGTGATTATCTTTATCTCCACTGTGCTTGTTTTGAGTTATGATATATCTAGTGGATAACTGTGTCCTATGTATAGTATGTTATATAATTATTAATTTTAAAATTAAAATTGATATATGCATATAAATTATTTATTTATTAATATAGAATTTAAAATTTATAAATAAGTAGTACATAAATAGTAATGTAAAATATTTTATGTACTAGATGGGATGACTATCTCGAAAAAATTTAGAGATAAATGTATTAGATGAGATAATTACTTATCCCTCACTTTGTCCTTATCCTTTGGGATAAATCAAATTGAGTTAATTCAAGTTAAGTGTCATTTTATTTGCAAAACAAATTGAGAAAAATCAAATTTATCCATGATTATCCCGGTACCAAACATTGCCTAATAGATTGTAAAGTTTCTCTCGGTTGTCTTTGGCATTGCACAACCGTGAGATTCTGATGATCTTTTGGCTATTATCAGTTTCACAATTTGCTTGTTTGTGTGTTAGTTTGAAAATAATTCATATTTTACAATGTATTCGTTTATTAAAAATAACTTTAGAATACACTGCCCTTTCATATATCCACGTAGGTGACATTTGGCTGGGATTCTCTAGAAGAAATTCTTGTCAAAACCTATGACAATCGAAAATTATAGAATTTGTGTCAAGAAAATCAAAACCTTAAATTCCACGGAGACTAGATTTTCAAGATTTTGGGCGGAAATCTCGGCACAAAATATCTAAGAACCCTTGGTGAAGGCAGCAACTCTATTAAGCGACATACTTCTTATGCCCGTTATCTAGCTTAGTATATAGAAAGAGTTCAGGTCACTTTCGGGGCCCGGCGGAGGAAGCACTCTCCGCTTTCTCACAAAAAAAGTGGAGTCCATCATGCTTAAATGGCGATTTGACCTAAGATGACCCAAACTGTCATGTGGATCCCATTTTTTTTGAGAAAGCTGAAACTGTTCCCTCCGTCAGGCTCCTGAGATGACACGAACTCATATAGAAATGAGAGTTATGTTTATTTGTCCTCCCGCTATTAATTGTGCCATAGCTTTTGGTTTTAATGTACCATGTGATCAAATGATCTCTCTCCGCATAATAGGGTCCCCATATTTAGTCCCCTCACCCTATTGGCCTCCGCCAACACTACGACAAATCTCCTACTCTCCCTTCACGAAGAGCCCGAGTGAGGTGGCATTTGATTAGACTTAATCCGAAAATCGTTACTCTTAATTTCAAGTCTAACCTCTTAATGAGTGGTAACAAAATACTTAATTTAATTAAGACATAAGTGGTTTATGTTGTTTGATAAAAAATCTGAATTATCCACTTAAATAAAAAAACAATGAAAATTTGACTTTGAATACAATCTATCGTATACAAATCATGTACATTCTCTCGCCGAGATTGTCCAACAAAATCATAATTTAGACCCACAAATTTTACAACAAAACAACATACAAAATTTACAACCAGGTTCGTTATCCTGTGAAGGCTGTAATAAGAGAGGAGAACATTTAAACAAGTTAACACTTGTTGACTTCAAATTGCCAAGAGATACGGTACGGCCCTCTCATTGCAAAGATAGTTTAGGCCCCAGGCAACATCTAAAGTAATCTTGATGTGCTGGTTCAATGATAAATTAGGTACAAGCAGTTCCCCAGTAGAATATATACCCACTAAAATATAGATTGTTAATATATATTATCCCAGCTATCTCAACATATCCTTTAAAACTTTGGCATATATAATAATTAGATTTTGGGATCTAATAAGAAACAAAATAATTGTACTATGGTTTTCATGTCGTTTTTTCAAGAAGAACAACATGGATTTACATATACACTAATGTGAGGATGGAAACAAAAGCCTCATGAGAATATATAGCAAGCCTGGTAGATAACAGTGCTGCACCAATCAGTACTCCATACTGTTTCTTAGCTTTTACCAGACCACCAAATCTTTGTACCAAGAAAAACATAACATCTTCAAAGCTGCAATCATTCTTCCCATTCAACATATTATTAACTGTTGTGAGTCATGAGAAGGTAATGTCGTCATAGGTCACAGGCCCCTCAATTCACTTTGGTTTGTAACATGAACCCGATGACATGAAAAACCAACCAAGTGACATCTAATAACAGGTAGTTAAAGACATATATACCCAGACGACATGCATGGAACACTACCTGTTTAGTCTATTTAGTCAAAATTAAGCAAAGGGATGCTAAGGTGATTAAGGGGAAACCTCTCCTCAGAATTACTTCGAAGATTGAATGACGATTGTGTAGTATAATCTCATATATATTTTACTATAAAAAATAGGTGAAATTTACACAATAAACTTGAAAGATAGCAATACGTAAAAATAGGAACAATCATAACAAATTTTTATTACATCGTCATAGCTCAATTAGGAACAAAGCATAACGGAACACTCAAGAAAATACAAGAAACAGAATGGAATCATGATTTTGACATGCAAGTTCTTAGATTGGAGGCCGTTTCTTCTTGAGAAGATATTAAAATGAAATACAAGAAACAGAATGGAATCATGATTTTAACATGCAAGTTCTTAGATTGGAGGCCGTTTCTTGGGAAGATATTGACGGCAAAATTCTCTCTCTCTCTCTCGTACACACACTTAAAAGAAGCAGAGAAGAGCACTTAAACTAATCGAAAGAAATTAAAATACATATTATTCTTAGAAATATAAACTTAAGATAAAATATTAAAATTAATTATACATGATGAGTTTTGAAATACAAAATATTATAAAAATATTTTAAAATAAAACAAACCATCAAAACCATCGTAAGTAAAATCATACCAAATAAACTATTCGAATTTATTTTTTCAAGAAAAATAAAATTTATGTCAGAAACATAATTGACGATTAATTAATTGTCAAATTAACAAGAGTAATGATTTCTTGAAAAAAGATATTTCAAATACAAAATATTATAAAAAAATGTTAAAATAAAAGAAACAATCAAAAATATCATAGGTAAAATCATACCAAAAAAGGAATTCGAATTTATTTTTTCATGGAAAATAAAATTTATGTTAGAAACAAAATTGACGATTAATTAATTGTCAAATTAACATGAGAAATGATTTCTTGAAAAAAAAGATTTTCAGAGCAACCAAATGGACAGGCCAACAAGACTTTTTAAATTTACGTTAGAATATTAGTCATGAGATTTAAAATAAAAAATAATATAAAAATATTTTAAAATAAAACAAACTATCAAAACTATCATAAGTAAAATCATACCAAATAAGGTATTCAAATTTATTTTTTTCATAGAAAATAAAATTTATGTTAGAAACATAATTGACGATTGATTCATTGTCAAATTAAGCAGAGAAATGATTTTTTGAAAAAAGTATTTTCGGAGCAACCAAATATGTAGGCCAATAAGACTTTTAAATTTATGTTAGAATATTAGTCATGAGATTTGAAACAAAAAAATTTTAAAATAAAACAAACAATCAAAACTATCCTAAGTAAAATCATACTAAATAAACTATTAAAATTTATTTTTTCATGAAAAATAAAATTTATGTTAGAAACATGATTGACGATTAATTAATTGTCAAATTAACTAGAGAAATGATCTTTTGAAAAAAAATTTCAGAGCAACCAAATAAGCAGGCCAACAAGACTTTTAAATTCATGTTAGAATATTAGTCATGAGATTTGAAATACAAAATATTATAAAAATATTTTAAAAGAAAACAAAAAATCAAAACTATCGTAAGTAAAATCATACCAAATAAAGTATTCAAATTTAATTTTTCTTGGAAAATAAAATTTATGTTAGAAACATAACTGACGATTAATTAATTGTCAAATTAACAAGAGAAATGATTTCTTGAAAACAAAGATTTTCAGAGCAACCAAATGGACAGGCCAACGAGACTTTCTAAATTTACGTTAGAATATTGGTCATAAGATTTAAAATAAAAAATAATATAAAAATATTTAAAATTAAAACTAACAATCAAAACTGTCGTAAGTAAAATCATACCAAATAAGGTATTCGAATTTATTTTTTCATGGAAAATAAAATTAATGTTAGAAACATAATTGACCATTAATTAATTGTCAAATTAACAAAAAAATGATTTCTTTAAAAAAAAAATTCGGAGCAACCAAATAGGCAGGCCAACAAAACTTTTAAATACTCTTAAAATCATATCCAGCTTGTATTAGGGTTTCGGTGATAGTTTTATGGGGATCTATTTAAATAGCTAGACCACACTTCATCTGTTATGTGTTAGCATTTCAAAAAGAGAAAAGAGTAGGAGGGACAAAATAAAAGAGTGAGAGGATCGAGTCGTCCTTACGTCATGTGTGATATATGCTTAGGATAACACGAATTTTATTTGATCCACTGCACCACACTTCATCGGGAGTCCCTCAACTCTCTCACAAAGTGAGTGATGAGTTGATATGATTTGATGATATTAATGGTGGTTTAAGGATATCACATCATTCACTTTTGTGAGAGAGACTGAGGAGCTTTCCTCAGGAGCTCTCATATTTATATATTTATATATTACAATTAGTAATGGTGGTAGCAAAACCTATTTTGTTGGCACCGAGATCATAGATGACCTCCAACCCACGCTGTTGGATTGCCCCGACGATGGACGGGAGGCCCGCAATGCGGGGAGTCGAGAACCCCAGGCAGAATATGTGCGGTTGCTCGGGCTCACTGAAGAATGTTTGGGTGAACCCTAGTTGGAGGTCGGCGTCGGTGAAGTGCAGGGTGACTGTCGGAGAATCCACAGTTGTGTGGTTACCGAGGTCGTAGCAGGTGTCCACCTTGAGGGAACTCCCGTGCGGTATGAGCGGAAACCTGGTCATGCTACTGCGGATGACCTTCCTAAAGGGGTCGTAGGCCAGCTGCGGGATGTACGACAACAGGGACCCTGAGTCGACCACCGTCGTCGCCCTCGCGAAGACCTCCTCCGGCACTGGTAGCCGCCGCCCGTTGACGCTCATCCCGTACAGGGCGACGTAGAAATGGTTGGGATGTGCGGGCTGCGGAAGGAAGGGTGTGTACGACGCCGGCGGAAAGGCTCCGCTGCCGAGGGTCAGGTACCCCGTATCCCTGTACGTGGGGGGGAGACAGTAGGAGAAGATGTTGCCTAGGTGAGACATCTGCGAATTCAACGACTGGTTGGTGCGCCCTAGGCCGACCATCCCGGCGGTCTTGGGGAAGGGTCCTCGATTGTTGTTGCTGCAGCCGAATGTGAAGTCCACCCGCCGCGCATTGCCCACCAGCATGACCCTATCCCGGACGAGGAGACCAGACGTGTAAGAGTTGTCAGCGTAATCGATCTGGTAGGTGCACCTACCGCGGTGGTCACAACCGTTGTCGCGGTTGCCTTCGGCGACGGGACGTCGATGCTTGCATGCCGGATCATTGCATCGAAGATAGCTCGTGGTCGACTTGGCCGGGTTGAAGATGGGCTGCAGCTGTGGGTAGCAGTGTTTGCATGGCTTGCACTGGATCCAACAGTTATCGCTGCCGGTGTCTAGGATGACATCCATCATCCTCCAGGGGGTGCCCATGTTGATGGACACCATGTAGCCAAAATTGCCGATCGTTAGGATGTCCTTCGTCGGTATGCGGACCATCGATGCTGATTGACCCAACTGTGCGGCACTGGCACTATTGGTGTTGGCTACAGTACCGCCCCGTAACTGCCAGAGTGCTTGTTCGTGCATATAAGCTTGCCTCAGAGAGTCGCGGGCTAACATCTTGGCAGTGCCTGGCGGATCCTGACGCGTAGGAGAACACGGTCCGTGAGCATGCACAATCTTCAATGAGTTCTCTCTGAGTACTGAAAAGTTTCAAAATTTACCTCATATCTCTTTATATATATGTGCGCACACACATAAATAAATAAATAAATAAATAAAATATAGACGATTAATATGTGAGCCTGCCAGAAGATTGATAGGCATGTAAGGGTACGTTCTTCTAGATTGGGCTATTTAATTATAAGGTGAAATGTATGTATATCATTCTAATAATAAATTTTCTCTGTATAGTTATTGCATCGTATTAATGGTTTTCTTTTTTACAAAGCAGTATGTATATGCCGCAGAACTATCCAAAAAAACATTTCTCAATCAAAAGAAAGAGAATAACTTTGGAAATTAATCTAGTCTTAGAGCAGATGATCTCTTATATATCCCGTGGGAGAACATTATTAATAAGTGCGAACGGAGATGTGAACAGAGATACAAACCTTTTGATTTCGAACAGGTCGTTTTCTTTGCAGAAATTGCTTCCAAGTTCAACTGATATTCTGCACGAACGGCGGCATGTAGCACGGAGCAAAATAGAAGGTAAAACATAAATGGTGAAAAGAACGTGCTAGGAGCCATTGTCATTTAACTGTTTCTACCACACTGAAACGTGAAAAGACTTCGTGTGGAGGGAGAGATATATATAGATAGATAAATAGAAAGATATATCCTAATATTGGTGTTTGATTTTGAGATCTTCCTTGGTTGATATTCCTGCCCCTGTTTAGACACACTTGTAGATTAGAAGGGTACGTTGGATTTATAGATAAATCTTAATAATTAGCTATTTAGTAACACTTGGCAGCTCTGACATCTTCTCAATCGCCAGCTATATATGTGTGAGAGATTAGCATGCAATCATTGAGGATAAAGTATTTCCAGCAGATGTGCTATTATTAGAGACAGTTCTCGTCAATTATATTTTTGTTCGAGTTTATAGTGTCATACAAAATATGCTTCATATAACATAGCTAAGTTACGAATAATTATCAGGAATCATAAAACAATGGATCGACACACAGGTCTGATTCAATAACAAAATTGATATAGGTGGATAAAGTATAATATCTTATTTATATCCATATTTGACTCAAATAAACAAGTGTGATGCATAGGCTATCTGAATATTTGATGCACCAAAACCAATAAACTATTTGGCAATAATATTGAACACTTATATCGGTATCAATATTGAAATTGATAATAATAAATATTGTTTAAAAGTGTTTGCAACCGATATTAATATTGAAATTCTTAATGCGAACAAAATATATATGTAACATAAATGATCACTTCTATCAATTTTGACATTGATAATCCGTTATAACAATTAAATTCATCAAACTAATCAAACAATTATACTAATTAGTTACATTCTCATGATATTAATCCAACAAAGTATGTTTATAAATTTTGTAGTTTTTATCGACACGACTTTTGAAAAGTAGTTTATCAGAAGTTGTTGATAATTCTTATTTAGTCGGTTAATATTTTCATAGATTGAGATGTTATAATGTATTCTTTTTAAGGATTTGGTGTCCGCATCAAAATCACACATCACACATGAGAATAATGTACTTCAAATCAAATCGTTACCAACTAGGAAGAGAAAAACACTACGTACACAAGTCTATAAAGTCAGATAATGAGAAATCAGTTTACGTACATCGCAGGATAACATAGCCTAATTAACGTGTTTTATTAGATCAATCACAAGTTTGATTAAATTATGCAAGGAAGAAGACGCATGTCAACAAAATCAATTAACTAGGCGATTACTTTTGGTGGATTGATTGATATAAACAGAAACATGGAGTTTCATATATTATATTACTACACGATAACACGAGGGTTCGAAAGAAAGGTTACTTTTCAAATATGAATACTTATGTGGGCTAAAAAAAGTAAAAATCTCTTATCTTCTCTACTTGTACCATATTGATCCTTGTAAACTTGTTTAAAATCATATACTGGTCCCTAACTCGGATATTTGCTAACTGATTTAAGAATGACATTAAAGAAAATATAAAGGAGAATTCAACGGAGGGTCCAAATCCACCAAAGGAAGGAAGCACCCAAGGCAAGAAGTCTAAGAAATCCTTCGGAGCGGTGTCCAGCCAAAAGTTAAGAAAAGAAATCAGTGGTTGAGACTGGAAAACTTGGGGCGGGGTTGTGGGGCAACCTTACCAGGTGGCTCGGGCCCAAGGGCAATGGAGAAAGGTGTGCTCTATGGTTTTGTCGGCCGAGTGGCAGATGTTATGGGTGGGGGGTCTGTTTTTGCACCTACCGGCAATGTTAGCATTGGTGGGGAGGATACTGTGAGCGCATTTCCAAAGGAAGAGGGTAATTTTGTGGGGGAGAATTTTTGTTAGTTTTTGGTTCCACAGGAATTTCCAGAAAATTTGGTTTGAAGGGCATGGGGGGATGTTTTTGTTTTGGAGGTAGTGGTAGGCAGACTTGGTGGTAATCTGGCCATTTGAGTTAAAAGGCCGAACGAGAGTGTCTGGGGGATGGGGTTCGGGTGGGAGGTTGGTTTTCAGGATGGCATTAGCAGAGTGGCAGTGGAAATGGAGGCGGACGAGTTGTTCGTTCCAGGAACCGTTAAGAATAATATCTCTGACTTTGTGACCTGGGAGGGGCATACCTGGAAGGGCCTGAGGAGGACCATGGTAATCTGGGATCCAGTTGTGATCCAGTAAGTTAATGGTAGCACCATTGCCAACTTTCTAAAAACTGCCTTGCCTGATGTGAATGAGGGCTGAAGTAATGGCTCTCCAGGTGGCAGAACAACTTCTGGGGGTCTTGGCCAGCCAAGGGCTGGAATTCTTGAGATATCTGTGTTTGAGGGTCTTGACCCAAAGGTGGTCATCTTCCTGCAGGAATCTCCGGGCAAGCTTCGTGAGAAGTGCTTGGTTAAGTATCACTAAGTCGCGAATGCCAAGACCACCCAAGCTTTTCCTCTGTTTAATCTTGCTCCATTTCAAGAGATGCAACTTCTTTTCATCTTGATTGTGCCCCCACCAGAACTGCCTTTGGTATTTTTCCAACTGCTTGAGAGTGGACATGGGAAGCTTCTGAATAGACATAAGGTGAATAGGGAGTGGGGTGAGGGACGACTTGATAAGGGTGGTTCTGCCTCCAGAGTTAAGAAGCTTTCCTTTCCAACCCGCCAACTTGGAGATGCACCTGTCTTCGATGAAGCTGATATGATTTCTGGAGAGACGACCGCCAATGGAGGCGGTTCCTAAGTATTTCTCATCAACAGACATCACCTTCAAGTTTTCCATATTGCACAGAAGTGTGCGCATGCTGTTGGGAGTGTTCTTGTTGAAGTGTATACTAGACTTTCTGCAATAAATGGATTGGCCTGAAATATGTTCGAATTCCTGTAAACAATGGAGGTAGTTGGCCATCTCCGACTGGTTTGCTTTGCCAAAGATGATAAGGTCATCGGCATATAAGAGGTGGGTGAGGCGAGGGCCTCCTTTGCTGAGCTGAACTCCCTTGATTTCTCTATCTCTTTCTTTGACCATAATAATCTGGGAGAGCGCTTCAATGCACAGGATGAAAAGATAGGGGGAGAGGGGGCAGCCTTGTCTGAGGCCTCTAGAGGGGGTGATGAAACCCGAGGGAGCGCCATTGATGTTAATTGAGAAGGTGGCAGTGGTGGTACATTCAAGGATTAGGTTGGTGGTGGAGGTAGGGAAATTGAAATGGCGAAGGGTATTGGCAAGAAAGGTCCAGTTAATGTGGTCAAAAGCTTTGCATAAGTCTACCTTCATAAGGAAAGCCCCATGTTTGCCCCTCATCCTTTTGAAGTGATGATTGACTTCGTTGACAAGAATTGAGTTTTACGAGGGGAATCTGCCTTGGATGTAGGCGCACTGGTTATTGGAAATGAGTTGAGGTAGGATGGTTTTAAGGCGGTTGGCTAAGGTTTTGGTGATGAGTTTAAGGGTGGTGCTACAAAGGCTAATAGGACGGTAGTGCCAGGGGGGAGGTAGGGTGGTCTGTTTTGGGAATAAGGGTAACATTAGTGTGGTTGATGTGTCTGGGGAGGGTGGAGGAGTGGAAAGCAGTCTTGACTAGATTGACTAACTCTGAGTTGCAGGTGTGCCAACATGTTTGGAAGAACGAGGGGGGCAAGCCATCAGGGCCAGGGGATTTGTCTGGGTTCATAGAGAAAAAGGTTCTCTTAATTTCATCGGACGTGGGGGTGCTGGAGAGGAGGAGTTTCTGATGGGTGTTGAGGGGATTAGTGACAGCAGCTTGGGGAAAAATTCCCGTGGTGTTTGCACAGACAGTGAACAACTTCTGAAAATGAGAGATGAAAGTGTTTATAATACCTTGGGACTCTAGAGTCCATGTTCCGTCTTCCCTTTGAATTCTGTCAATTCTATTGAGCTTGCGCCTGATGTTGACAGTGGTGTGGTAAAACTTGGTGCACCTATCACCATGGCTGAACCAGTGAAGCTTGGAGCGTTGTTGCCAGTAGCATTGGTCATAATTGTAGAGAGTATTCAGAACCTTTTCTAGCTGGCGCTACTTTGAAATATTGGCTTCAATAGGGGTGTCAACTTGGAGTTTGACCAACTCCGCTTCAGCATGTTTGATGGCCAAAGGAATGTTCCCAAATATTTCTCATTTCCAGTGAATGATGTCTTTCCATAAGGAGCAGATTTTTCCTTTGTAATTTGCAATGAGGGGTGGAGAATTTCCCCAGGCAGACTCAATGACATTCTTAAAGGTGGGGTGGGTTAACCAGGCGCTCTCAATTTTGGAGTTGGTTTTCTTCCTAGTGGGTAACGGTTGAGTGTTAAGGAAAATAGGAGTGTGGTCGCTGGGGCCCATGGGTAAGGTGAAGGTGGTGGCATTAGGAAATTGGGAGAGCCAATCTGAATTGGCAAGAGCTCTGTCCAGTTTTTCTCTAATATGGAATGTGAAACTTCTTCTATTGCTCCATGTGAAGGCCGGACCGTAATTCCGAATGTCTATGACACCATTGTTGAAGGTAAAGTGATTGAAAGCCCGAGAATGCATCCTATTTAGTCCCCTACCTCCCGACTTCTCTCTGCTATTCCTGATGCAATTCCAATCACCGATGAGGCACACCGGTAGTTGAGTCTACATGATAAGTTTTGTGATGTCTTTCCACATGAGAATCCTGTCTCGGTGAGAAGTAGGGGAATAAACTGCAATGAGGAGTCACTGCCAGCTGCTGTGTTGTTCTTGGATGATGACTCCAATCCAATTTGAATATGTGCAAACAATGTTGATAGTTAAATCATTGACTCACCAGAGCCATAAGCCGCCGCCGCTGCCAACAGGATCTATGATAGTGTAATTCAAGATGGATCTAAGACGGAAGTAGTTAGCAGATTTGTGGTGGTTACATTTGGTTTCGGAAATAAAAGTAATGGCAGGGCTGACAGAACGGGTTATTCAATCAAGGTAGGAAATTGTCGAGGCCCCGTCACCCCCTCGACAATTCCAAGCTAAGATTTTCATTGGGGATTTGGCGGTTGTTCAAGGCCAGCCGCCTCAGCCATGTCCGCAGGAGGGGGAACCGGGGGAGTCAGTTCAAAGGAAGTGGTAAGTTGGCATTTAAGAGGGGAGCCTTCAAGAGGAAGGCTAGTGGAGTTACTGTAAGGAATCATCCATTAAAATTTGGTGCAACGGAAGCGACGATTCCTATGGGTTCCTTTAGAATCCGTCTCAATTAGAACCGAACGACGAAAATCGAAAACCGATCAAATCGGGTTCGAATATACCTGATAGGGATTCATATAATCCCATGGAGAGGAAGGAGATGAGCTTCTCAAGCTCTCCAAACCATTCAAGTGTCCGGTCTCCAGCAGTATCCACACGAACTTCATCCACAGCAGGTTCTCCCTTCACGCCGGCCTCGAGAACTCTTCCCCAACGGAGCTCCATCGACCATGGACACCTTCTAAAGAGAGGAGGAGGTAGGGAGGAGACTTGGGACGTGGTTTTCACCCTTGTCTTGATAGGTTTTGGCTGAAACCATTAGTATTTATAAAGAATTATGGAATTTTTCATAAAAACCCAAAATCTCTATAAATTACGCCCTTGCCCCTGTACTTGTGGATAAGTCCTTTTGTGTGTGACCCACTAGGCCCAATAGCATATTTGGTTGAGGCCTAAATAAAATAGAACAATTCTATTTAATTTAATTAAATCCGTTATCCGATAACAGATTAATCGGCCTACCGATCATGAAGGGTACAAGCCACATCCCATGATCCCAAATGGCTATGGGGATAATCTCATCTCCATTGAGCCTTTCCATCATCAGTTACCACATGGATATAAACCCTCATCCATCCAATGTCCCGGTCGGAAAGGAGTACGGCATCGACTGTCAACTCCTTAGTGTACCGACTCTATAGGGACCTGTACTCGGAATTGGATCAATTGGAAAACTCCTTTTCCAATTATCCTATCTACCCTGGCCAGGGATTTAGAGTACTATCCCATAGGACATTCACTCTCACTTACCGAGAGTGGACGATCCCTTGTTGTCCGCTCAATTGCCTCCATCGGATTTTCCTTGTACCCGATCCATCGCTATATAGGACCATCTAAATTGTGATCCATAAGTCAATGGTCAAAGCACAAGTTCCACCCAACAATGCATCTTTGGCGACTCAGGTCAAAGGTCCAACCATGCAACCGTGATAATAGAAAACCCTGATAGACAGTTCGGTAAGATACCATTCAGCGTTTCTAATTCGGTCAGTTCAGTGAACTCATTCAACTAATGAGCACCTGTATGTGTATCTCAGTGTCTCCACACTAATGACCAATGAGATCGGTCGTCCTCATCACATGAGAAGACATCACATACACTAGTCTATCCGGATGCTTGATGTCCCGTCTCAAGTATCCTATGACTAGGAACATTTAGATCAAATACCTCTAGATGATCAATCTCATTATCATGATCTCATCATGATTTAATCATCATTGTATTTGATCAAGAACTTCATTATGATATTCGCTTCTAATAAGAGCTTATAATGAAGATTTGCCTAATTAATTGAATGAGATATTTCAGAAATGTCAAATCATATCATATATGATTGGCTTGTAGGGCATACATTTCTATCAGTTACCCCTTTTGGCTTTGGTTTTGAGGTTAGGACGTTTCAGGGAGGATTTGGTATAAGTAGTAGTGTGCGTGATGTTTGCAGAGTGGGGATTGGAGGAGAAAATGAAAGTGTTTGGTGGTTCCAGATGGTGTTGGGAAAAGGGTAAATAGCGGGAGTCTGTGAGATTTGAGGTAGAGGAGGTGGGCCCGGTGTAATAAATAGGGGATGGTGGGTGATTTGGGGGAGAATGGCGGGTAATGGGGAGAGAGGAATAGATCTTGTCGGTCCTCCACCCCCTCTCTTCCCACATACCCACCATGCCCGTGACCACTTCTTGTTTCTCTAATACTCCCCCTCAAGCTTGTGAGTATAAATTGTGCACAAGCTTGGACCGCAACTGTTGAATTGATCACAGCTAAGTGATTAGGTGAAAATATCTGCAATTTGATTTGTGATTATTAATTATTGCAAAATACGTATGTTGGTAAAAAGTGGAGATGGATCAACATTTCTCATGATTTCTCCCTCTTACAAATATTAGGGGGTCTATTTCTTTGTGCGAAACAGGTGTTGCATGTAACTACCTTTCCTAAAAACATATAAGTATTAGATTTGATTTAATGTAAAAAACTATCTCCAAGTAAAATGAAATACAAGAAACAGAATGGAATCATGATTTTGACATGCAAGTTCTTACATTGGATGCCGTTTTTTGAGAAGATATTGACGGCAACATTGACGCTCGCTTGTTCGCTCACTCGTTCACACATGCACGCACGCACGCACATAAAAACACACCCACAAAGGCACAAACCCTTATGGGGTGTTTGGTTGGATGATAATGGAGATTTTTATTATATTTTTAAAAATTGTAAGAAAATTTGTTAAAAGAGATGTTTGACAACCATGATAATTTTATGTTTTGAAAGTGATTTTCTTTTTAAACAAAAAAGCGGGTCTCAACCCTTTCTTTTTTCTTGTGGTCCCCCACTTTGTTTGATTATAAATGATAGTTACTCTTTTTTGTTATCACATCCCTCCAAACATGATAATTTTATGTCATGAGTTTGTTCACTTTTTATTTTAATATATTTTTTATCATGAAAGTGTACAAAATATTATCATGCAACCAAACACCCCATTAAAGAAATAGAGAAGAGCCGATAAATTAATGGGGTGTTTGGTTGCATAATAATTTTTTATAAATTTTCATTATAAAAAATTATATTAAAATAAAAAGTGAACCAACTCATGACATAAAATTATTAGGAAAGTGATAACAAAAAAGAGTTACTATCATTCAGGATCAAATAAAGTGAGGAACCACAAGAAAAAAAGAGGTGAAACCCTATTTTTTGTTTAAGAAGAAAATCACTTTCAAAACATAAAATTGTCAAGGTTGCCAAACACCTCTTTTAATATGGTTTCTTACAATTTTAAAAAATTAAAATAAAAACCTCCATTATCGTGCAACCAAACACAGCAAAAAACTTTTAGCGCTAATTAAATATTATTTATTGATAAATAATTTCATTTAAATTATAAGATTATAACAAATTTTATCATCAAAAGTGGTTAAAATAATTATTATTCTTATAGAATATCAAAATTAATTATACGTGATGAGTTTTGAAATACAAAATATTATAAAATAAAACAAACAATCAAAACTATCGTAAGTAATATCATACCAAATAAAGTATTCAAATTTTTTCATAGAAAATAAAATTTATGTTAGAAACATAATTGACGATTAATTAATTGTCAAATTAACAAAAAGAAATGATTTCTTGAAGAAAGATTTTTGGAGCAACCAAATAGGCAGGCCAACACGACTTTTAAATTTATATTAGAATATTAGTCATGAGATTTGAAATACAAAATATTATAAACATATTTTAAAATAAAACAAACAATCAAAACTATCGTAACTAAAATCATACCAAACAAAGTATTTGAATTTATTTTTTCATGGAAAATAAAATTTATGTCAGAAACATAATTGACGATTAATTTATTGTCAAATTAACAAGAGAAATGATGTCTTGAAAAAAAAGATTTTCGGAGCAACCAAATAGGCAGGTCAACAAGACTTTTTAATTTATGTTAAAATAATAGTCACGATATTTTAAATAAATAATATTATAAAAATATTTTAAAATAAAACAAACAAACAAAACTATCGTAAGTAACATCATAGTAAATAAAGTATTCAAATTTATTTTCTCATGGAAAATAAAATTTATGTTAGAAATGTAATTTACTATTAATTAATTGTCAAATTAACCAGAGAAATGATTTTTTTGAAAAAAAAGATTTCGGAGCAACCAGAAGGCAGGCCAACACGACTTTTAAATTTATGTTAGAATATTAGTCATAAGATTTGAAACAAAAAATATTATAAATTTTTTTTAAAATACAACAAACAATCAAAACTATCGTAAGTAAAATCATACCAAATAATGTTTTAGAATTTATTTTTTCATGGAAAAAAAGTTTATGTTAGAAATGTAATTAACGATTAATTATTTGTCAAATTAACAAAAGAAATGATCTCTTGAAAACAAGATATTCGGAGCAACTAAATCGGCAGGCCAACAAGACTTTTAAATTTATGTTAGAGTATTAGTCATCATATTTGAAATACAAAATATTATAAAAATATTTTAAAATAAAACAAACAATCAAAATTATTGTAAGTAAAATCATACCAAATAAAGTATTCGAATTTATTTTTCCATGGAAAATAAAGTTTATGTTAGAAACGTAATTGATGATTAATTAATTGTGAAATTAACCAGAGAAATGATTTCTTGAAAAATGATTTTCGGTGCAACCAAATAGGCAGGCTAACAGGGCTTTTAAATTTATGTTAGAATATTTGTCATGAGATTTGAAATAAGTAATATTATAAAAATATTTTAAAATAAAATAAACAATCAAAACTATTGTAAGAAAAATCATACTAAATAAAGTATTTTAATTTATTTTTCCATGGAAAATAAAATTTATGCTAGAAATGTAATTGATTATTATTTAATTGTCAAATTAACTAGAGAAATAATTTATTGAAGAAAATATTTTCAGAGCAACCAAAAGGCAGGCCAACACGACTTTTAAATTTATGTTAGAATATTAGTCATAAGATTTAAAACAAAAAATAGAAAAATATTTTAAAATAAAACAAACAATCAAACTATCGTAAGTAAAATCATATCAAATAAAGTATTAGAATTTATTTTTTCATGGAAAAATTTTTATGTTAGAAACATAATTAATGATTAATTTATTATCAAATTAACAAGAGAAATGATTTCTTGAGAAAAAGATTTTCGGAGCAACCAAATAAAGTATTTCAATTTATTTTTTCATGGAAAATGAAATTTATGTTAGAAACCTAATTGATGATTAATTTATTATCAAATTATCTAGAGAAATGATTTCTTGAAAATAAAAATTTTTTGGAGCAACCAAATAGGCTGGCCAACAAGGCTTTTAAATTGATGTTATAATAGTAGTCATGAGATTTGAAATACAAAATATTATAAAAATATTTAAAAATAAAACTAACAATCAAGGCTTTCGTAAGTAAAATCATACCAAATAAATTATTTAAATTTATTTTTTCATTTAAAATAAAATTAAAGTTAGAAACATAATTGGTGATTAATTAATTGTCAAATTAACCAGAAAAATAATTTCTTGAAAAAAAGATTTTCGGAGCAACCAAAATAGGCAGACCAACAAGACTTTTAAATTCTCTGAAAATCATATCCCACATGTGTGGCGGTTTCGATGATACTTTTACAAGGATCTATCCAAATAGCCGGACTTTTCAGGCGTTAGCATTTCAAGAAGAGAAAAGAGTAGGATGGACAAAATAAAAGAGTGAGAGGATCGAGTCGTCCTTGCGTCATGTGTGATATATACATAGGATAACCAGAATTTTATTTGATCCACTGCACTGCACTTCGTCGTGTTTGAAAAAACACGTGCGATAGTGTGTGTACATATATATTTATAGAGCCCGACTCATCTCAAGAGAGTTCTTGAGGGGAATGGTGATTTGATGACATTAATGATGATTTGATGATATGTCATCATTCACTTTCTTAGAGAGGCTGAGGGGCTCCCCTCAAGAGCCCTCCTGAGGTGAATCACACTCATATTTATATATTTATACATCACAATTAGTAATGGAGGTAGAAAAACCGATTTTGTTGGCACTGAGATCATAGATGATATCCAACCCACGTTGTTGGATCGCCCCGACGATGGAAGGGACGCCTGCGATGTGGTTAGCCAAGAACCCCAGGCAGAATATGTGCGGTCGCTGGGGCTGGTTGAAGAACGTTTGGGTGAACCCTAGCTCGAGGTCGACGTCGGTGAAGTGCAGGGTGACCATCGGAGAATCCACCGTCGTGTGGTTGCCGAGGTCATAGCAGGTGTCCACCCGGCGGGATCTCCACGGCGGCACGAGCGGAAACCTAGTCATGCTGCTGCGTATGGCCTCCCTGAGGAGGTCATAGGCCAGTTGTGGGATGTACGACAACACTGTCCCTGAGTCTACCACTGTCGTCGCCCTCGCGAAGACCTCCTCCGGCACCGGCAGCCTCTGCCCATTGACGCTCATCGCGTATAGGGCAACGTAGAAATGGTTGAGATGTGCGGGCTGCGGAAGGAAGGACGTGTACGATGCTCGCGGATAGGCTCCGCTACCGAGGGTTAGGTACCCCGTATCCCTATACGTGGGGGGGAGACAGTAGGAGAAGATGTTACCCAGGTGTGACATTTGCGAATTCAGCGACAAGTTAGTGCGCCCCAGGCCGACCAACCCGGCAGTATTGTGGAAGGTTCCTCCGTTGTCATTGCCGCAGCCGAACGTGAAGTCCACCCGCTGCGCGTTGCCCGCTAGCATGACCCTATCCCGGACGAGGAGACCGGATGTGTAAGAGCCGCTAACGTAATCGAACCGGTAGGGGCACCTGCCGCGATGGTTGCAACCGTTGTCGTGGTCACCGTCGACGACGGGACGTCGATGCTTGCATGCCGGATCATTGCACGGAAGATAGCTGGTGGTCGACTTGGTCGGGTTGAAGATGGGCTGCAGTTGCGGGTAGCAGTGCTTGCAGGGCTCGCACTGGATCCAACAGTTATCACTACCAGTGTCGAGGATGACGTCCATCGTTCTCCGGGGTGCCCACCTTGATGGACACCATGTAACCAAAGCTGTCGATCGTCATGATGTCCTTCACCGGTACGTGGACCATTGATGCCGATTGACCTAGCCGCGCATCGCCGGCGCTGTGGTTGTTGGCCGCAATACCGTCTTGCGGTTGCCGGAGTGCTCGTTCGTGCATATAAGCTTGCCTTAGAGAGTCATGGGCTAACATCTTGGCGGTGCTCGGCGGATCCTGGTGCGTAGGAGAACACGGTCCGTGGGTGTGCACAATCTTCAGTGAGTTCTCTCTGAGTACCGAAAATTTTCAAAATTTGCCTCATATCTCTATATATGCACACATATATAGATAATTAATATATAAGCCGGCCAGAAAATTGATGGGCATGCAGGGGTACATTCTTCTGGATTGGGCTCTTTAATTATAAGGTGAAATGTATATATATCATTCTAAAAATAAATTTTCTCTGTATGATTATTGCGTCATATAGTAGCTTTTTTTTACAAAACAGTATGTATATGCTATAGAATTGTGAAAAAAAATGTTTGACAATCTTGATAAAAGTATGGTTATATAATATATATATACACACACACTCTCCCTCAATTGCTGTTATCATTTATTTTTCAGCCAAGCATGATGTAATTTTAAGTTTAGTCTATAGTAGTTTTTATTTTATTATACTACTTTATCACGAAAATGTACCATAATTATGTGTTGATACTTTAGACTTAATTTTATTTATGTGCTGCGTACGTACCTGTTTAATTCATTAATACATAGAAGTGTGACCGGAAATGATCAATCAAAAAATGAGAATAACTTTGTAAATTAATCTAATCAAAGAGCAGATGATCTCTTATGTATCCTATGGGAGAACATTATTAATAAGTGCGGACAGAGATATGGATGGAGATACAAACCTTTTGATTCCGAGCAGACCATTTTCTTTGCAGAAATTGCTTCCAGGTTCAACTGATATTCCGCACGAACGGCGAAATGTAGCACGGAGTAAAACAGAAGGTAGAACATAAACGGTGAAAAGAACGTGCTAGACGCCATTGTCATTTAACTGTTTCTACCACACTGAAACATGAGAAGACTTCATGTGGAGGGAGAGATATATATATAGATAGATAAATAGAAAGATATATCCTAATATCTTGGCTGTTTGATTTTGAGATCTTCCTTGGTTGATGTTCCTGCCCCTCTTTCGACACACTCGTAGATTAGAAGGGTACGTTGGATTTATAGATAAATGTTAATAATTGGCTACTTATTTACACTTGGCAGCTCTGACATCTTCTCAATAGCCAGCTATATATATATATATATATATATATATTTATGAGAGAGAGATTAGCCATGGCGACGGATCTTTCACTCCCAAGACGACTATATATAACCGTGTGTAACCTAGATTTCAACGGTTAAATACGACAAGTGTGGGAATAAAACAAAAATAATTCTAATGGGGTGTTTGGTTGCATGATAATTTTTTGTACAATTTCATGATAAAAAATTGTATTAAAATAAAAAGTGAACCAACTTCATGACATAAAATTATCATGTTTGGAGGGATGTGATTACAAAAAAGAGCAACTACCGCACATGACCAAACAAAGTGGGGGACCACAAGAAAAAAAAAGGTGAGACCCTCTTTTTTGTTTAAGAAGAAAATCACTTTTAAAACATAAAATTGTCATGGTTACCAAACACTTCTTTTAACAAGTTTTCTTACAATTTTTAAAAATTAAAACAAAAACCTTCGTTATCATGCAACTAAACACCCCATAAGGCTATGCACGAAATCAACAATTCAAACAGATTAAATATAAAGATCCACCCACTGAAATTAATCAATCATCACATTAAGAAAAGGAGCCAAACCCCTGACTGTTTGGCATGCACCTTCGATAACCACTCAAAGCAGTAAGTAATTAGCGGCGGTATTATTGCTTGCTGTAATTTTTTTTTCTCATTTAATTTGAAAACAGCGACAACATCCAAACTGATCATGAGAACTAGAGAGGTGCAGAGGAACCAATAAGCTTGATAAGTAAATTGAAACTGGACTCAATAAAAATTAGACTTGACTTGTTTATTATGTTGAACGACAAAACTCGAACAAAAAAAAACTCGACTCGTTAAATGAGCTGACCTTGAATAGACTCATATTCGACTTGATAAGTTCACGGGTAACTCGAGTAGATACTCGATCAAATATTTATTTTTTGAATTATATGCATTAATAGTTATATATTATCACTTAAATTTATGATATAAACCAGAATTTGAATTTAAATTATGAAGAAGTTTTAAAATTAATTATACATAATGATTTTTTAGTCAAGAGATTCAAAATACAAAATAATGTAAAACATTTTAAAATAAAACAAACAATCAAAATTATTGTAAGCAAAATCATTTTCGAACATACAGAATAAGATATTTGAATTTATTTTTCCATGGAAAATAAACATTATATTAGAAACATAATTGACAATTAATTATTAAATAAGAGAAGTGATTTCTTGAAAAAATATTTTTGGAGCAACCATAGAGGCCAACAAGATTTTAAATTCTCTAAGAATCATATCCAACGTGTATTAGGGTTCCAGTGATTTTAGTTTTACGGTCATCCAAATAAACCCTAGGTACATATCAGCATAAGAGAGGAAGAGAAAAAGAGTAGGAAGCAAATAAAAGAGTGAGTGGATCGAGTCATCCTTATGTCATGTGTGATGCTTAGGATAACATGAATTTTATTTGATCCATTGCACTGCACTTCGTCCTATTTAAACAAACATGTACTCTAGTGTGTACATATATGCTTATATATTTATATATTACAATTAGTAATGACGGTAGCAAAACCAATTTTGTTAGCACCGAGATCGTAGATGACCTCCAACCCACGCTGTTGGATCGCCCCGATGATGGACGGGCTGCCTGTTAAGCGGTTAGGTGCGAACCCTAGGCAAAATATGTGCGGTCGCTCTGTCTGGCTAAAGAACGTCTGACTGAACCCTAGTTGGAGGACGGCGTTGGTGAAGTGCAGGGTGATCATTGGAAAATCCTCCGTCGTGTTGTTGCCAAGGTCGTAGCAGGTGTCCACCCATGAGAGCAGCGACGGCACAAGCATAAACCTGGTCATGCTTCTGCGGATGGCCCCCCTGAGGAGGTCGTAGGCCAATTGTGGGATGTACGATATCAGGGACCCCGAGTCCACCATCGTCTTCGCCCTCGCGAAGGCCTCCTCCGGCACCCGCAGTCGCCGCCCATTGACGCTCATCGCATACGGGCCGACGTAGAAATGGTCGGGATGTGCCGGCTCCGAAGGATGGGCGTGTACAACGCCGGCGGATAGGCTCCACCGCCGAGTGTCGTGTACCCCATATCTCTATACGTGGGGGGGAGACAGTAGGAGAAGATGTTACCCAGATGAGACATCTGTGAATTCAGCGACCAGTTGGCGCGCCCCAAGCCGACCATCCCGGCGGTCTTGGGAAAGGACCCTCGGTTGTCGTTGCTGCAGCCGAACGTGAAGTCAACCCGCCGCGCGTTGCCCATCAACATGACCCTATCCTGGACGAGGAGACCGGCTGCGTAAGAGTCGTCGAAGTAATCGATCCGGTCGGTGCACCTGCCGCGGCGGTCGCAGTCGTTGTCACGGTCACCACTGACGATGGGACGTCGATGCTCGCACGCCGGATCATTGCGCGGAAGATACCTCGTGGTCGACTTGGCTGGGTTGAAGATGGGCTGTAGCTGTGGGTAGCAGTGCTTGCAAGGCTTGCACTGGATCCAGCAGAGATTGCTGCCGGTGTCAAGGATGACGTCCATCATCCTCCAGGGGGTGCCCACATTGATGGACACCATGTAGCCAAAGCCGCCAATTGTCATGATATCCTTCGTTGGTATGCGGACCATCGATGCTGATTGACCCAGCTGTGCGGCGTCGGCACTGTCATTGTTGGCTGCAGGACTGCCCCGCAGTTGGGGGAGTACTCGTTCGTGCATATAAACTTGCCTCAGGGAGTCGCGGGCTAACATCTCGGCGGTGCCCGGTGGATCCCAGTGCGTAGGAGAACATGGTCCGTGGGAGTGCATAATCTTCAGCGAGTTCTCTCTGAGTACTGAAAATTTTCAAAACTTGCCTCATTTATATATATATATATATTTGCACACATATATATAGATGATTAATATATGAGTACGCTGGAAGATTGAAAGGCATGCAGGGGTACGTTCTTCTGGATTGGGCACTTTAATTATAAGGTGAAATGTACGTATATCATTCAATTAATTAATTTTCTCTATATGGTTATTGCATCATATAATAGTTTTTTTTTTACAAAATAGTATGTATATGACACAAAACTGTCCAAAAAAAAAACGTTTGACAATCATGATAAAAGTATGGTTATATAATATTTATATATATATGCACACACTCCCCCTCAATTGTTGTTATCATTTACTTTTCAACGAAACATGATGTAATTTTAAGTTTAGTCTATTACAGTTTTTATTTTATTATACTACTTTATCACAAAAATGTACCTTAATTATCTATTGATACTTTAGTCATAATTTTATTTGTGTTGCATCCGTACCTACTTAATTCATTACAATCAAAAGAATGAAAATAACTTTGAAAATTAATCTAGTCGTAGAGCAGATGATCTCTTATATATCCTGTGGGAGAACATTATTAATAAGTGCGGACTGAGATGTTGATGGAGATACAAACCTTTTGATTTCGAGCAGACCGTTTTCTTTGCAGAAATTGCTTCGAGGTTCAACTGATATTCTGCACGAACCGCGGTATGTAGCACAGAGCAAAAAAGAAGGTAGAACATAAATGGTGAAAAGAATGTGCCAAGAGCCATCGTCATTTAACTATTTCTACCACACTGAAACGTGAAAAGACTTCGTGTTGAGGGAGAGGTATATATAGATAGATAAATAGAAAGATATATCCTAATATCTTGGATGTTTGATTTTGAGATCATCCTTGGATGATCTTCCCGCTCTTGCTTAGACACACTTGTGGAGTAGAAGGGTACGTTAGATTTATAGATAAATCTTAATAATTGGCTACTTAGTTGCACTTGGCAGCTCTAACATCCTCTCGATCGCCAACTATATATGTGTGAGAGATTAGTATGTAGTCATCGATGATAAAGCATTTCCAGGTGATGTGCTATCACTAGAGACAGTTCTAGTCAATTATATTTTTATTCGAGTTTGGCGTGTCGTACAAATTATGTTCCATATAACATAGCTAACTTATAGATAATTATTGGGAATCATAAAATGATGGATCAACACACGGATCAGATTCAATAACAAAATTGATCATATAGGTAGATAAAGTATAATATCTTATTTATATCCATATCTGACTCAAATAAACAAGTGTGATGCGTAAGCTATCTGAATATTTGATGCACGGAAACTAGTAAACTATTTGGCAACAATGTTGAACACTTCTATAGGTATCAATATCGAAATTGATAATAATAAAAGTCGTTTATAAGTGTTTGCTACCAATATTAATATTGAAAGTCTTGATGCTAACAAAGTATGTTGTGTAACATAAATGATCACTTCTATCAATTTTGGCATTGATAATCCATTATAACCATTAAATTCATCAAACTAATCAAACAATTTTACTAATTAGTAACATTCTCATGATATTAATCCAACAAATTATGTTTATAACTTTTGGAGTTTTTATCAACGTGACTTTTGAAAACTCGGTTTGTCAGAAGTCGTTGATAATTCTTATTTAGCTCTTAATATATTCATAGAATGAGATATATCCTAATATCTTGAATGTTTGATTTTGAGATCATCCTTGGATGATCTTCCCGCTTGCTTAGACACACTTGTGGAGTAGAAGGGTACGTTGGATTTATAGATAAATCTTAATAATTAGCTACTTAGTTGCACTTGGCAGCTCTAACATCCTCTCGATCGTCACTATATATGTGTGAGAGATTAGCATGTAGTCATCGATGATAAAGCATTTTCGGGTGATGTGCTATCACTAGAGACAGTTCTAGTCAATTATATTTTTATTCGAGTTTGGCGTGTCGTACAAATTATGTTTCACATAACATAGCTAACTTATAGATAATTATTGGGAATCATAAAATGATGGATCAACACACAGATTTGATTCAATAACAAAATTGATCATATAGGTAGATAAAGTATAATATCTTATTTATATCCATATCTGACTCAAATAAACAAGTGTGATGCGTAAGCTATCTGAATATTTGATGCACCGAAACTAGTAAATTATTTGGCAACAATGTTGAACACTTCTATAGGTATCAATATCGAAATTGTTAATAATAAAAGTCGTTTATAAGTGTTTGCTACCAATATTAATATTGAAAGTCTTAATGCTAACAAAGTATGCTGTGTAACATAAATGATCACTTCTATCAATTTTGGCATTGATAATCCATTATAACCATTAAATTCATCAAACTAATCAAACAATTTTACTAATTAGTAACATTCTCATGATATTAATCCAACAAATTATGTTTATAACTTTTGGAGTTTTTATCAACGTGACTTTTGAAAACAGGTTTGTCAGAAGTCGTTGATAATTCTTATTTAGCTCTTAATATATTCATAGAATGAGATATATCCTAATATCTTGAATGTTTGATTTTGAGATCATCCTTGGATGATCTTCCCGCTTGCTTAGACACACTTGTGGAGTAGAAGGGTACGTTGGATTTATAGATAAATCTTAATAATTAGCTACTTAGTTGCACTTGGCAGCTCTAACATCCTCTCGATCGTCAGCTATATATGTGTGAGAGATTAGCATGTTGTCATCGATGATAAAGCATTTTCAGGTGATGTGCTATCACTAGAGACAGTTCTAGTCAATTATATTTTTATTCGAGTTTGGCGTGTCGTACAAATTATGTTTCACATAACATAGCTAACTTATAGATAATTATTGGGAATCATAAAATGATGGATCAACACACGATTTGATTCAATAACAAAATTGATCATATAGGTAGATAAAGTATAATATCTTATTTATATCCATATCTGACTCAAATAAACAAGTGTGATGCGTAAGCTATCTGAATATTTGATGCACCGAAACTAGTAAATTATTTGGCAACAATGTTGAACACTTCTATAGGTATCAATATCGAAATTGTTAATAATAAAAGTCGTTTATAAGTGTTTGCTACCAATATTAATATTGAAAGTCTTAATGCTAACAAAGTATGCTGTGTAACATAAATGATCACTTCTATCAATTTTGGCATTGATAATCCATTATAACCATTAAATTCATCAAACTAATCAAACAATTTTACTAATTAGTAACATTCTCATGATATTAATCCAACAAATTATGTTTATAACTTTTGGAGTTTTTATCAACGTGACTTTTGAAAACTGGTTTGTCAGAAGTCGTTGATAATTCTTATTTAGCTCTTAATATATTCATAGAATGAGATATATCCTAATATCTTGAATGTTTGATTTTGAGATCATCCTTGGATGATCTTCCCGCTTGCTTAGACACACTTGTGGAGTAGAAGGGTACGTTGGATTTATAGATAAATCTTAATAATTAGCTACTTAGTTGCACTTGGCAGCTCTAACATCCTCTCGATCGTCAGCTATATATGTGTGAGAGATTAGCATGTAGTCATCGATGATAAAGCATTTTCAGGTGATGTGCTATCACTAGAGACAGTTCTAGTCAATTATATTTTTATTCGAGTTTGGCGTGTCGTACAAATTATGTTTCACATAACATAGCTAACTTATAGATAATTATTGGGAATCATAAAATGATGGATCAACACACAGATTTGATTCAATAACAAAATTGATCATATAGGTAGATAAAGTATAATATCTTATTTATATCCATATCTGACTCAAATAAACAAGTGTGATGCGTAAGCTATCTGAATATTTGATGCACCGAAACTAGTAAATTATTTGGCAACAATGTTGAACACTTCTATAGGTATCAATATCGAAATTGTTAATAATAAAAGTCGTTTATAAGTGTTTGCTACCAATATTAATATTGAAAGTCTTAATGCTAACAAAGTATGCTGTGTAACATAAATGATCACTTCTATCAATTTTGGCATTGATAATCCATTATAACCATTAAATTCATCAAACTAATCAAACAATTTTACTAATTAGTAACATTCTCATGATATTAATCCAAAAAATTATGTTTATAACTTTTGGAGTTTTTATCAACGTGACTTTTGAAAACTGGTTTGTCAGAAGTCGTTGATAATTCTTATTTAGTCTCTTAATATATTCATAGAATGAGATATATCCTAATTTCTTGAATGTTTGATTTTGAGATCATCCTTGGATGATCTTCCCGCTCTTGCTTAAAATCATAAAAAAAAACTGAGAATGCCCAGCCGTGGTGGTTGGCTGCTCTTGCTTTACTTCTTCAAATTCAGTCTTTTTGTAATGAATATATTACAATAAATTATTAAAGAGATGCATGCATGTTTATGTCTAGGATGGTGAGAAATTTTTCTAGAATCTTACTTTCCCTATCACTAAATTATATTTGACATGGAGGTGCTCACAATTGATATTGGGTGAGGATTATTTTCTGAATGGGGTGAAGAAAAAAAATGTTACACACACATAAAACCTACTGTTGCAAAAATAATAAAGTATGCATTAATTCATGCAGCAAAAACAGTGCATGTAGATTTGTGTGTATATATCTGCGTCACGGTTTGAAGAATATGTAGTCTTTCTATATGGTCTCTAATTGAGACGATTCTTACTCATTTATTCATTTATACTCCATTCACAGAGTAGTAGTCAATGTATATATATATACCCTCCGTCTAATCTATTAAAACGTCGAGGAGAGCAACAAAAAAAAAACTAGCATATATGTATAAATACATATATGTATCTTCTCCTTCCCTCGCGTCACGTTTCCAACGTAAGGATATTCCATGATTGAATATTTTTGTGGTTTCTGTTGAAAATTTATGGATGATCATTTATTTTTAAAATATTTTTATGAGTGGAAAAAAAGAGAAAGAGGAATTGTACGTAAAAACAGAAGCCTCTACTCATATCACTTTGTTTTGATAACTAAATATTATTTTATTGAATTATTAACTTAAGCATCCTTGTCATTTTATATGATTATCTTGTTTTAGTTAAACCGGACGGTACACAACACGTCATTACCTTGCTTAGTGTCCTGTATTCATTTTGCTTGTGATCTTCTACCTATGTCCAGAATTAGTATGTTATACCCCATGCAAATTTAGAGTGTGTTTCAAGTGTTTTATATATGCATTTAATTAGAAACCTCATTTGTTTTAGGATGTCAATGCATCGGTTAGATTTAAATTTGGTTATGATATTCGTGTCTATGGCAATTTGTATGTGAATATTTGAACTTTAATGAATATTTTGACATGTATATATATATGTCACATTTGCATGTGTATCATTTAAAAATATAATTTGAACTTCCCAAACCTAGGCTTAGTTTGCCCGAGGACAATGGGTTTCTTAGTTTGCCTGGAGTACCTGATGGTCCCGAATACCACAGTTTTGTCTTTATGCGTCGTTGCCCAGACACACGAGAATTAGCTTAGCTATATGCTTATCGAATACTATATATTAGAGCTGGGACAAGGAGTTTTTGTGAAAGTGATAAGAATATTTGTATTGAGCATTTAGATTTAATTCATGAAAACTAAAATAAATTGGTAATCAAGAGAAATAAGCAAGTGAAATGTAAAAGAGAAATCAAGTGTATTAGAATGCATTATTTCTTTCATATTTGTCATTAGTTGTATCAGAATTCTTCCGTTCTTTCATATTGGTCATTAACTGTATTGGAATGCATTAGTTCTTTTAGTTAATTATTTATCTTACTTAGCTATTAGTTATTGTGACATGCTTTTGAACAAGTTAAATCTTATTTTGTATGATAATTTATATATCATATTTTATGTTTTGATGAGTTATGCATGCCTTATTGTATGTTTATTTCGGTGGTAAGTGATGTGAGGTCTACTAAGTGCACCTTCATGGTGGCTCATAATACTTTGATTAAAAATTTTTACAGAAGAAGATTTTCAAGGTTCAGGTGATCAAGATGTAAAAGTTCAAGCTGAGGAGTAGACTTTATAGTATGGACCTTTTTTCTATATGTCTAGTTGTTTAGAGTTTTTAGACATTATATTGTTGTGGTATTTTACTACGTTATTTTTGTTCAGTGAGACTACTTAGCTTGTGGTATCATGTTTACTTTTTAGTTAGAGACAATTGGTAAGTTTGTGGACAGTTTGGATGATCTTTTATTATTTTCATTCTATCCCCGAATATTTGGTTAAGAGGGTTGTTTTCCCATTGTTACGCTACCAGGTGTTTCCACCTTCGGCTCGGGGTGTGACATCATCAAAGAAGGGCTACTATTGGAAGGGTAGGTAATGGAAAAGTATAAATATTTGGAGCCAACATTGGATTCTCAATCATTCCAAAACTGTAGTCATTGTTATCAACTTTATTTGGAAACAATATCAATAGGAAGTTTAGGGACATTATTTAACTAGCAAGAGATAGCTTGTCATCCTCTGCAGTTATAGACACCTTACATGTCATGCTCACTTAAAACTTGGTTTGTGACTGTGCCAATCCAACACCACATGCTTATATCAGGATCTTTGCTTGTAGCGAGTTACTTAATTTGAAATGATATCAAATGTTATCTTTTAAACCAAAGAAAAGTTTTTATTTTAGTACACTACTTAATCACAAAAATGTTCCCCGTAAGTTGATAGTTTGCATAAAACTCTAGCAAAAGAAAGTACTTATAATTATATACGTACGTGGTTTGAATTGTATGTACCTAATATAATAGATGAGAGGTGACGAAAATGGCAAATAAAAAAAGAATGAAATATCAGTGAAAATTAATTTAATTATAGAGCATATGATCTTACCGAGAAAAATATTACTAATAAATATGAATGAAGATATAAAAACTTACACTTTGATTTTGAGCAAACAGTTTGCTTTGCGAAAATTCCATTGGAGATTCAGCTAGTATTCTCTATAAGCATACTGGAACAAAGAAGAAGGATGATTATAATAGAGGAGAACATGTTTACCACAGGAGCCATAATCATTTTAATTTCTACGTACGACACCTCAGTGTGTAAAGTTCGTGGAAGGGATGTCTATATGAAGATTGTGTGCCCTGTAGGTTTAGATCACACTTGTAGAGTAGAGGGCATATATGTTGGATACATAGATAAGATTGATTAGCTTAATAGAATGCACTTTGCAGTTTTGACATCCTCAGGTGAGTCTGGGTGACACATGCTTGCTCTACGAGAGACTGCGAAGGACACCATCATCGATCATATAATTGATTCTTGGAATGCCATACAATACAAGTATAGATGATAATATAATTAACCTTAACGAATAACATGATTCAACATCTTGATGCTCCTACCGGCCGGACTCAACTACAAAACTAATATAGGTGGAATAAAGTGGATGGGCCTATTTAAGAGGTACCCTCACAGTGGATATCATGTATGAATGTTGTTATGTGCGGCTTGCCTCATTAGTCGATGCATGCGTGGGAACTCATCTGCACAGGAAAGTTAGCAAAGACGTGTGTGCGTGAGGCTTCATGGAGACGTGGACCATCACATCTCCTCCTAGATTTGCATGGCGATAGAGAGAGATGTGCATTCATGGAGGCATGGGAAGCCTATCTATGTATGTGAGGATGAGATCGTGGGCATTGTCCAGAAGCTCTATAAATAGGAGGGATCACTTCTATGTTGAAGCATCGTGTTGGGCAAGTAACTACGGATCCATTCATGGGTGTTAAAAGAGAGATTTGTCCTTGTATTTGAGAGTTTTGGAAAAGAGGATTTGTTATTCTTAGGGAGTGAGTCTCTTTGTAATATTCTCCTTGTTTAGTGAAGTTTCTAATCGTCATCGTCCGTGGATGTAGGAAGGTATATTGCCTTGCCGAACCACTCTAAATCAATGTCGACTTCTTGTTGTGGTTGTCTTGTTCTTTCTTCTATCTCCATTCGCATGTCGATATCTGAGGGTCGACTCTGTCTATCAGAATCATACGTTTATTTCGTTCATGTTCCAACAAATGTTATCTGAATGTTAAACAAAGTTGATGTAAAAAAATGTATGTTCTACCATGTTTAAGATACACTTTCCAAAAACATTTATAATATATAATTAATATATATAATTATATAAATATAATTATTTATTAAATCATGTTTTAATATTTTAATGCGTTAATAAATATATGGTGAATTTTATGTTTAATGATTTAATTTTTCATATTTTATATTATTAAAATTATTAATTAGAACTTTAAATGTGATATTATTTAGATAAGAGACAAACTATCTTATGGGGATGTTTGGTTAGATGATAAATTGAGTTGTTGTTATAATTTTATTACAAAAAATGTTAAAAGATGATAACCATTAAAATTTTATGCTAATTTTTAGAGATGTGTTTGATCCTACGGTCAGTCTCTTTTTTCATCGCATCTCCCCTAACATATGATTTTAATCATTGGTTAGGTTACACTTAATTATTTTAATACATTTTGCCGTGAAAGTGAACAAAAAATTGTTGTGCACCAAAACACTCAATAAAATATAATATCTAATTATCTGTATTCATGTAAGTTAAATACATTGATTTATATTAATATCAATTTCAAAATTAATTGTTAGATAGAGGTATTTAATAGTGATATGTACTAAAAATATGTAATTTTGGCAGTGCTTTTAATTATTTATGACTAATATCTAAATAGGTCATTAGATAATCAAGAACAGTTCTTGGTTATATAATTGAATACGGTGACTGTTGAGTTTTAAGTGATAAATTTGGAAAACAATTAAGGTTATTAGAATGATGATAGCATCAGTTTGTTGCCAATTAACCACAAAGAAGAAATAGTACATGAGCGGATAAATTTGTAATATAATTTAGAAGATTAGGAGGGTTAAAGTAAGAACAATTTTTTGACTTTAATGATAATTAATCAAACTCTAACTAAAACTCCTAACCCTAGTCTTCCCATTTCTGTTTAATTATCCTCTCCCTCTCTCCTTTCTCTTTCTCTCCCTCTCTCTCTCTAGATATATAAGGTGTTGCTCCTTCCTCTCATTCTTTGACTTTAATGCTGACTTTAATGATAATTAATCAAACTCTAATTAAAACTCCTAACCCTAGTCTTCTCTCTCTCTCTCTCTCTCTCTCTCTCTTTCTCTCTCTCTCTCTCTCTCTCTCTCTCTCTCTTTCTCTCTCTCGTGCTAACCCCTTGGTGCCCTCATCCCATGTAGTGGTCCCCGACGTCACAAGTGCCCCTTATACTTGAGTTCGGGTCGCCTCAGGAGCCCTCCTGAGATGAGTCTCTCAACCTCCTCACAAATAGATGGTGTAATGTCATGATTTGATGACATTTAAAGATGATTTAACGTCATCACATCACCTCTTTTGTGAGTGAGAGGGCTGAGAGACTCGCCTCAGGAGGCGAACCAGACTCCTTATACCCGCTACCCCTTGCTCTGAGGCTCTCATGTTGGCTCCCTCGTGTGTTTGCTATCGTTCTCCCCCACCAAACAACCCCACTCACTGGTCACCCAGCCGCATGTCTCATCCACTTTCTCCTCTTTCAAATTTTACTACTATCTAAAGATAACACATTGTGATTATTAATTATTCCAAAATATGTAGGTTTGGTAAAAAGTGGAGATAGATCAACATTTCCCATGATTTCTTCCTCTAACAAATATTAGGGGGCCTATTTATTTGCATGAAATACTAGTTGCATGTAACTACCTTTCTCGAAAACATATAAGTATTCAATTTGATGTATGTAAAAACCTATCTCCAAGTAAAATGAAATACAAAAATACAAGGGAATCATGATTTTGACATCCCAATTCTTAGATTAGACGTTGTTTTCTGAGAAGATATTGACAGCATATTGACATGCGCTCTCTCTCTCTCACACACACATACCGTTAAAGAAACAGAGAAGAGTAGATAAATTAAACTTTTAGCTCTAATTAAATATTATTTTTTATTTATTAATTTAATTTAAATTATAAGATTATATCAAATTTTATCATCAAAATAAGTTAAAATAATTATTATTACTAAAAATATAAAATTAAGATAGAATATTAAAATTAATTGTACATGATGAGTTTTTTAGTCATAAGATTCAAAATATAAAATATAATAAAAATATTTTGAAATAAAAAAATAATCAAAACTAACATAAGTAAAATCATACCAAATAAAGTATTTGAATTTATTTTTTCATGAAAAATAAAATTTTGTTAGAAACATAATTGACGATTAATTAATTGTTAAATTACCAAGAGAAATGATTATTTGAAAAAACTATTCGGAACAACCAAATAGGCAGGCCAACAAGACTTTTAAATTCTCTAAAAATCATATCCTACATGTATTGGGGTTTCAGTGATAGTTTTATGGGGATCTATCAAAATAGCTGGACCTTTCAGGTCTTAGCATTTCAAGAAGAGAAAAGAGCAGGAGGGACAAAATAAAAGAGTGAGAGGATCAAGTCATCCTTGCGTCATGTGTGATATATGCTTAGGATAACATGAATTTTATTCAATCTACTGCACTGCACTTCGTCGTGTTTGAACAAACACGTACGATAGTGTGTATACGTATATATTTATAGAACGTGGTTCACCTCAAGAGAGCTCCTAATTAAGGAGAGCTCCTCAGCTCTCTGACAAACTAAGTGATGAGATGTCAAGATTTGATGAGATTAATGGTGATTTGATGATATCCCATCATTCACTTTGTGAGATGGGCTAAGGGACTCCCGTCAAGAGTCTTCTTGAGGTGAACTACACTCATATTTATATATTTATATATTACAATTAGTAATGACAGTAGCAAAACCGATTTTGTTGGCACCGAGATCATAGATGACCTCCAACCCACGCTGTTGGATCGCCCCGATGATGGATGGGAAGTCTGCGATGCGGATAGCCGCGAACCCTAGGCAGAATATGTGCGGTCGCTCCGGCTGGCTGAAGAACGTCTGGGTGAACCCTAGTCGGAGGTCGGCGTCGGTGAAGTGCAGGGTGACCGTCGGAGAATCCACCATCGTGTGGTTGCCGAGGTCGTAGCAGGTGTCCACCCGACGGGAGGTCCGTGGTGGCACAAGCAGAAACCTACTCATGCTGATGCGGACGGCCTCCCTGAGGCGGTCGTAGGCCAGCTGTGGGATGTATGACATCAGGGACCCCGAGTCAACCACTGTCGTCGCCCTCGCAAAGACCTCCTCCGGCACTGGCAGCCGCTGCTCGTTGACGCTTATTGCGTACAGGGCGACGTAGAAACGGTCGGGATATGTGGGTTGTGGAAGGAAGGGCGTGTATGATGCCGGCGGATAGGCTCCACTGCCAAGGGTCAGGTACCCCGTATCCCTGTACGTGGGGGGTAGACAGTAGGAGAAGATGTTGCCCAGGTGAGACATCTGTGAATTCAACGACTGGTTGGTGCGCCCGAGGCCGACTATCCCGGCAGTCTTGGGGAAGGGCCCTCGGTTGTCGTTGCCGCAGCCAAACGTAAAGGTAGCCCGCCGCGCCTCACCCACCAGCATGACCCTATCCCGGACGAGGAGACCAGACGTGTAAGAGCCGTCGAAGTAATCGAACCGGTAGGTGCACCTGCCACGGCGGTCACAGCCATTGTCACGGTCGCTGCCGGCAACAGGATGTCGATGCTTGCATGCCGGATTATTGCACGGAAGATAGCTCGTGGTCGACTTGGCCGGGTTGAAGATGGGCTGCAGTTGCGGGTAGCAGTGCTTGCAGGGCTCGCATTGAATCCAGCAGAGATCGCTGCCGGTGTCAAGGATGACGTCCATCATCCTCCAGGGGGTGCCCACGTTGATGGACACCATGTAGCCAAAGTTGCCAATTGTCAGGATGTCCTTCGTCGGTACACGAACCATCAATGCCGATTGACCCAGCTGCACAGTGTCGGTGCTGTGGTTGTTGGCTGCAGTACCGCCCCGCAACTGCCTAAGTGCTTGTTTGTGCATATAAGATTGCCTCAGGGAGTCGCGGGCTAACATCTCAGCGGTGCCCGGTGGAACTTGGCGTGTAGGAGAACACGGTCCGTGGGAGTGCACAATCTTCAACGAGTTCTCTCCCAGTACTATGAAAATTTTCAAAACTTGCCTCATATCTCTCTATATATGCACATATATATATAGATGATTAGTATATGAGCCGGCTAGAAGATTGATAGGCATGCAGAGTTCTTCTAGATTGGACTCTTTAATTATAAGGTGAAATGCACGTATATCATTCTAATAATAAATTTTCTCGGTATGGTTATTGCATCATAATTTTCTTTTTTACAAAACAGTATGTTTATGCCATAGAACTCGAAAAAAACGTTTGACAATCATGATAAAAGTATGGTTATACAATATATATACACACACAATCCCCCTCAATTATTGTTATCATTTAATTTCCAAAAAAGCATGATGTAAATTTAAGTTTAGTCTATCGTAATTTTTATCTCATTATATTACTTTATCACAAAAATGTACCTCAATTATGTGTTGATACTTTATATAAAAGTCATAATTTTATTTATGTGCTGCATATGTACCTACTTAATTCATTAATACATGAGAGGTGCGATGGAAATGATCAATCAAAAGAATGGGAATGTCTTTGAAAAATAATCTAATGGTAGAGCAGATGATCTCTTATATATCCTGTGGGAGAACATTATTAATAAGTGCGGACGGAGATGTAGACGGAGATACAAACCTTTTGATTCCGAGCAGACCATTTTCATTGCAGAAATTGCTTCAAGGTTCAACTGATATTCCGCATGAACCGCGGTATGTAGCATCGAGCAAAAAAGAAGGTAGAACATAAATGGTGAAAAGAATGTGTCATGAGCCATTGTCATTTTTCTATTTCTACCACACACAAACGTGAAAAGACTTAGTGTTGAGAGAGAGGTATATATAGATAGATTGATAAATAAAAAGATATATTATAATATCTTGGCTGCTTGATTTTGAGATCATCCTTGGATGATGTTCCCACACCCTTGTTTAGACACTTGTAGAGTAGAAGGGTACATTGGATTTATAGATAAATCTTAATAATTAGCTACTTAGTTGCGCTTGGCAGCTCTTACATCCTCTCGATCGCCAACTATACAAGTGTGAGAGATTAACATGCAGTCATCGATGATAAAGCATTTCCGGCCAATGTGCTATTATTAGAGATAGTTCACATCAATTATATTTTTATTCGAACTCGTGTACAAAATATGGTCCATATAACACAACTAACTTACAAGTAATTATTGAGAGTCATAAAATAATGGATCGACACACAGATCTGATTCATTAATAACAAAACTGATATAGGTGGATAAAGTATAATATCTTATTTATATCCATCATATCTAACTCAAATAAACAAGTGTGATGCGTAGGCTATTTGAATATTTAATGCACCAAAACAAATAAACTATTTGGTAATACTATTGAACACTTTCTATAGGTATCAGTATTGAAATTGATAATGATAAAAGTTGTTTATAAGTGTTTGCTACCGATATTAATAAGTATGTTATGGTTGATGCTCGGACAGATGGAGGATCGTTTGGGTCGTCAGCAACATGCAAAAATGCATATGAATCAGGACTCAAATACTGTCCCAATTGTATCCCTCTCTGGCTGTCCCTTGCTAACCTAGATGAGAGAATGAACATCCTAATTAGTAAGACTTGTGCTATTCTTAATCTGGCTTGAAGATATTGTGTGTAATCTTTCTTTATTAATTTTTTAAAAAAATTTATATTAAACAATGTTTTTATAGACGGTAGAACCATTTGTCAATTTTTAAATGATTTTATTATTTTTGGAATTTTATATACCTAAAATTTCTTTGTTCAGACCGTTCTTATTTTTTAATTTTTAATAAATTTATCATAATAAATATCAATTTTCTTAAAATAAAAATGATGTATCAATTTTTTTTCTTATATATATAATTTTTAAATCTTTATCATACAAACATCTTCGTACAAATAGTAGCCCATTTAAACTATTGTTCGGAGGTAAAAAAAAACTTTTTGTTGCTCTATCTAACATTTATCATCTATTTTGGAGTGGAAGTCATATCAATTTTTCAAACTGAATTTTTTATTAAAATAATTTTGACACTGAGTCTTGGATCTTCGGTTAAACTGGAGCCTTCTGTTAATTTCGTCTAATATAATTTATGTAATAAAAAGGGAAAAACCCATATTTGTCTTGTGCGTTGACAAGCTAGGTTTGAAAAAGTCTGGCTGACTTCATATTCCAAAAGGATTATCTCGAATAATTAGACAGTACTTCGATGGTATATTCGATTTGGCTAGGCTGGATTTGATTGGTCTAAATTAGTATATCTCTCTGTTTGATTTTGTGTCTTAATTAATTTCTAAATTTTTTTCTAATATATAAATCAATCACTACAAAATAAGTTGGATGGTTTATTTCTTTTTTTCGTTTTTACTTTTCAGGTGTACTCTCTTTATTGAGTATACACACAAGTTAACATGTATGTAATATATCTTTAAGTAAAAATAAATCAGTGCATATATACAGGCACCTTAATCAAATCAAGTATTCAATTTTTACCACAAATTAAGATGTTAGATGTGAAATTAGAAGTTGAAATTTTCATACTAAGCCTAAACAGATGTCACTTCAAGTAAATACCTAAAATCTAATTTATTTCACTCCTTATTTTCTTACCTTGTAAAACAAAAAATACATCTAAGTAATATTGGGCCCCGAAATAAAGAAGTTAAAATAAATTACTTAAATTAAGTAGTTTTTAAGAGTTAAAAATAAAGTACCTTTTATCAAGGGTTTGATATTACATTTAGATGATTTACTAGATGTCTACTTTCTAGCTGAATTTTTACTTTTGATACTTTTTTATCAACAACTTTATGAATATCTGATTAATCGAAAGATGGATGTTCGTTACCGATATGGTCCCACTCATCAATGGGGACCCTATTGGGAATGTACGCTCTCTCGGGTGAGTCCAGTCATCTCACGAGGGTTTTGAAAGGAGCATCCTCCACTCTCCCACAAAAAAGTGAGATCCACCGTATTTAAATGGTGATTTGTGACTATGTGGGTCCCACTCTTTTATGAGATGGTGGAGAGTGCTCTCTCCACCACCCTCCTGAGATGACCCGAACTCCTCTCAAATAGGCCGACGAATGATTTGCCCAGCATATGGGTCACTCTGTTACATTGACGGGGATAAAAGATAAAACAACCAAGGGTGATACAAGTTTTCCGACATTCCAGAATGACATACTCTGCTCCATATAACATTGGCCTTGTTCCTTCAATGGTGTCCACCACTGTTTTCGCATCAGATTCAACTGCCACACTTTAACATTCTTCTGCTGTTCCAATTTCAAGGCCTTGAAAATAGCTGTAGCACACTCCAAAATGTGGGGATGCACAAGCTTGAGCTGATGAGCAGAAGTTCCTTATCCCCCCCCCCCCCATGTATATGGGTAGATATTTGCCACTCCCCATTCCATGCCAAAACTTAGTATCACTCATAGCAGCCCAAACAATAGTCATGGGATGTAACTTGGTGCCATCAGAATTGCATATACACTTGTGTGCTTTTCCGGATGTTCCAAAGCAGATCGAAGGCAAGGATTGCAAGATATATAGATCCCTTCTTGTTCACCCTTTCTTTAGCCAGGCCAACTGTTCTTTGACATGTTCAAAATCGAGCTTAAAAGTAGCATGGTTTGATTCTGAATTGGTGAAGCAAACCGAACTACTAGCCTTCTGTGACAGGTAACCAACATATGATCATGATCTCCCCCCCACAGGGACTTGGCATGTATTGCATTTCTCAGAAACGTTCTTACATCTCCTAATACTGTTAGCATTCATGGGGAGATAATTTTTCATATGCTTCTAGACAAACGTAATCACTTTTTGTGGTGATACTCGGATTACTTAGGATGCCATAGCAACCTCCAAATGAGACTAGATGATGAGCTCGGAGCCACATTATCCACCCTAATGCCCTGTTTGGTTAGAGTTTCATTTTGGTACTATATCAATATTAGTATTAATATTCTCAAATGTTGGAGTATCAATATCAAAAGTAATACAAGTTGACACTTGTATTACATAATATACTTTGTTTGTATTACAAATTTTAAAATTGATAGTGACAGAGATACCTAATAGTGTTATCAAACAAGACCCGTAAGTGTTATGTATGTAGTTTTTGTAGTGAGTCGCCATCGCCATCGAGTGTAAAAAACCAAACCAGCATATCATGCTCCGGGTGGGAGAAAATAGGGGTATGTGAAATTTGATCCACCCAAGGATGGAGTAAACAAATGTTGAATGAGCTGAACATTCCAATGGCCACCAGCAATTATCTCGTCTACCCAATATGGTCCTCATTCGGATCCTCACGGCGGTTTTTGGATGCACGATATTTTTTTTGTATATTTTCGTGATAAAAAATTTGTATTAAAATAAAATGTGAATCAACTAATGACATAAAATTATCATGTTTGAAAGGGATGTGATAATAACAAAAAAGAGTAACTATCATATATGACCAAAGAAAGCGGGAGATCACAAGATTTAAAAAAAGATGTGAGATCCTCCTTTTTGTCTAAGAAAAAAATCACTTTCAAAACATAAAATTATCGCGATTGTCAAACACCGCTTTTAACAATTTTTATTATAAAGACACAAAATCGTAGTAAAAACTCAATTTATCGTGCAACCAAACACTCTATTAATGTGTTTGTTTTTACTGGTTACTACCACGCCTGAGTGCAATAGCACATATTTCTCAGCTGTTGCATGATATCTCAGTTGTGACATTCAGTTATTCAAGAATTATAAAAATTATAATTGCACCTAATACGATTCTCTTTTCTTAAGGCGCCATATATAATCTTGCTTTTTATTTTATGTATGTATATTTATATGACTAGGCGACTGGATCAATCTTTATTTATTTTGTTTCTTACATATTATCATTCTATGACATAGATACATTGCAAAACAATATAGTTAGGTTTTATTGATCGTCGGCAATCCTTCCGATCATTTAGCGGATCAAAGCATCCGTTTTATTAGCTGTCTTTCCTCACATTTGATCAATCAAGAAAAATAAAAAATAATCCGTTTATAGCTGGCCCATGATATGATGTGGGCCGGCCCATTATATGTTTGGGCCTTTTATAGATATTATATCTCATGTGTATGTGTCCACTCCAAAAATAGAAAATATTCCATGCTTACTGCAAATTAAAAGGTTACATCATCCTTCCAAAAAAAGAGACTCCAAATTAGATCTTGGCAATCCTAAAATTTTCACTGGATGTCATTTTTGTATGGTCATCATGGCAGTCTTTTTTTATATGTCAAAGTTTTATATATATATATAACAATAGATGATTTAACCCATATTTTAATTGATTTTATATTAATTATAAATATTGTGTTTTTAATAATCGTGCCATATTATGTAATTAATTTGAAATGATAAGCATGATGGTTGATGACTATAAAAATAGTTTTTAATTTATATTGTTTTACGACTTGTAAGATATGTTTTTTTACAGATATTCAAATGAATAAAAATATTTTGAAAGAAAACCATAACTAAACGAAGAATTATATTTTTCAAGAAAAAAATAAGGATGACTAAAAAGCAGATTATGTTTCTAATTTTGTTGAAAAAAAGTAATTTTATGGAAAACATTTCACTTAAATTTTCTTGCATGGGTTCATTCAAACGGATAACACAGAGATGGAACTTCATTTTCTCTTCCTTGACCTCTCTCATCTTTTTTGTTGTGTATGTCTTTTATCATTTTCACCAAATATGATATTATTATGTTGAGTTTATCTTATATTTTATTTCAATATATAATTTATCTTTCTTTTCCGGAAAACAAACAGATTCATATTCATAAAACACATGAGTTAGAAAATATCTTGTCTAACAAACTCAAACATAATCACAAATCGACCAAAAATCAAATATAATTTATCATAAAAATAAGTAAAAATATTTTGCAACCAAGCACCCTATTTGTTTTTAAATTAACTTGCCCTGCCCAATTTTCTATTTACCCAATTCCACCGGAATAGAGAATATATGTATCATATGCATTGTTAGTACGTACACACCCTTTCTTTTATGTATGCTTGTATATATGTGTGATATTACATGTTTTTTGTATGTATATATGTATTTGCCTAGCTATGTTTAGACGGTGAAACATGAATTGCAACTTTTATGTGCTTTCTCTTTTGCATGCTATATATCTGTGCAAGCACTCATCAAAGGGATGACGAAGGCAGCTATTTGAAGTCCTTTAATGATGGTGATAATGATAATAATAATGATAATGATAATAATTATTATTAAATGATGGCGGTGATGATGTGAGATGAGTACCTGATTTGGTCAAAGGGGACAAGGAGTCTTGGTTAGATGGAGAGGGACCCCTCCACCTTGAAAATCATGTACTGATAATTTACTAAGAGCAAGTTGAAAAAAGCTTCTTGCTGATTTCTTTTTCTGCATTATCTTGCTCCTTGTGCCCTACCTTGACTCACCCTAAGAATATTAATATATTTAGAGAGGGGGGGGGGGTAAATCGATAAAATGACTTGCAAAGTCCTCACTGCAAGAAGTGTATTTTAATTCTTTCATCAATATGTTCTAGTAGTCTTGTCACTTGTGCATTATGGCTGATACTGGCATATATTATTTCTCCACCAGGCTACCAATCTATATGATCCAAAAATTATTGTTTCTCATCTTTTGATAACAAGATTTTTAGATCTTTTGAGGCAAAGCTAAGGAATGCCCATTCTTTCAACTCAGCAGAAGAACAGTTTCAGAGAATGCCCAATTATCATTTATTAGAATATCCACCAGCAGCATGGAGAAGAAGTAGTTGGCATCATATCAAGAATCACATTGAAACAAGCAATCATCCAGTGTCCAAGGTTTTTTTTACATGTCAGTCCCGTTAATTTTTTTCAACTCCGAATATGTCCATGTAAAATTATTTCTAAAGCCATTGAAATATTTTTTTAATTTGTAGGGACAGATATGTAAGAACCCATTCTCATATCCAATTGGTGTCCCACTCCATGAGCCTCTTGTTTCCACTAACATTACCTTGTATTTACATGTTCGCATCTTTCTGTGCCGTTCTTGATCAAGTGTATAGCATTGAGGCTTTAAAATGGCTGCTTTTCCATTACATGGCATGTACAGAGGACAATGAGGCCTTGGCAGGTGACAGAAAGGCTTGAGTGTTCAAACAAGCAAGCAATCATTCAAGTAGGAGGATCACCACAACCAAATTCCAGTACCTTTCTGGCTTTGACTTGTTCTCCTGCACTTGACCCACATCCACTGCATGTCAAATAATCAGACCAAATCAGGCTTTGCCCCTACTGATCTGAGAAGATCATTCTTGGGTCCATAGGTGAAGATCCATGTCCTGGTAGAAGGATCTTTGCACCTTTTCTTTTTTATATATTTATCCATTGTATAAGCACAAGGCATCAAAGAATTCCCACCAATCACAGAGAAAGATGGAGATTAAAAATCTTGTCTTTTGATAAAATATATGAGCTCAGCCGCTGTCCAGATCAGGCCAGCCAAGCACGGAGGGACCAGTGCCGTCTCCATCTTCAAGCGGCGGTCTGACTCTGTAAGCTGCCACCCGCCTCTAATTTGGGCATTAAACAACTCGCCTCCCCCCGTCTGCGGGGCGGCGGGCGCTTAGAGCGTTACGGAGGGGACGGCCGTACACAAAAGAGGCCAAAAGGAGGCGGCTTTCTCCACCTCCGTCTTCCTATCCGCCGCCATCCCTCCGGCCGGTTGCTGCCGCCGGAGCCCTGGGGTAACACCTCGGGTGAACGTGGAAGGCCCCCCGCCGTGGTTGGTTGGGGAGGGGGGACAGGCTGGGGCAGGCTCCAGCACCCCGCATGTGATGCGGACCCCCGTATAGGGCTTTCCCATCTCCCCTTGTTGGGGATCGTCGGTCCTGTGGGGGCGCTGCGGTCGTCTCGTCGCACTCCGGGGACCCCCCACGCGGCCCGGCCCCTTCCAGGAGGCGTCGGGATCCGCCGCTGATAGCCGGTAAGGAAGAAAGGTGTGATCTTTTTTCGGGGTTTGGGGAGGTAACCGGGTGGCGGTGCGTGAGGGCTTACCCTTGGTGGGTGTTCGGTGAATGGGGGGAAGAGAAGGGAAGGAGTGAGAAGAAAGGGGTCGTGTAGGTGGTTTACCGTGTCGTTCTCGTATGGCGTCCTTGCCTCTAGGGATTCATCAGCTACCGGAACACCAACAGCATCAGGTGCAGCAGCAACAGCAGCAACAGCACCATCTGCTCCTGCAGCAACAGCAGCAACAACAGCAACGTTTAGCGGCGACGAGTATTCCGCCGGATCGGGGCGAGATGGGCGAGGAGAAGGTGAGGCGCTGGGTCTTGCCTGACCGTGGTGCCTTCGCGTTGTATGCTTGTTTTTTTACTGCGTTCACCTCATTTCTTTTGATCTCTGTTGTCTGATCTCATCAAAGAGCGGTCGCCGCGACCATGCCTTGTTCGGCCTCGGATTTTGTCAGATGCAGTAGCTTTGTTCCACTTGATTCCCCTTTTCACGGCTTTCATCGTTTGCTTGCTGCACAATTTTCGATATTGCTTGGGCCGAATGGTTGGTTCTCTGCAGATTTGTAGTTCGTTCTCTCTTTTCATGATTGCTTTGTTTGGTCTCCTTGTCTTAGATGTGGCTTCTGGGGCAATTGATGCTTTTCTTGGGGGGTCTTCTCCTTTTTCTTGTCCTCTGTTTCTTTGATGTATTTCACTACTGGTGCCTCCTCTTCCCGTTTCATCTATGTTGTCTCTTGTCTGTTTGTTTATGTTCTTCCGGCTTCTTAGGCCTTAATGTTAATTCCTTTTGCTTATGCTTTCAAATGCCTTTCTTTCTTGTTCTATTCTCAGGGTTCCTTGCTCTACCTGCAACCTTTTTGGCGATTGATACTTTCCTTGTCTAGACCCCTGTGTTATCCTACTTTATCTTGATATATCTCTCTTCCAGCATCCCCTTTGTCATTCCTATTGTGAGGGCTACTATTGCTGATCTCGCAGAAGGGATATCAGTCTTTGTCGGCTTAATATTTTTACATGGTGCGTAATCTTTTCGTGGATTTCAGCACGCTGATAGTTTGAATCAAATTCTGGATGTTTTGTGTTTATATTTCTGTTCTTCTTGCACATTAGTGGTTTTTAATTGACATGCGGTATCACTGACCTCTTGAATCATACTTACACAGCAGGAGGCTTCAGTGATCGATGGAAATGGCCCTGTCACAGGTCACATCATTTCTACTACCATTGGAGGAAAGAATGGTGATCCCAAACAGGTTATGCCTAGCATCAACTGTTGACATGGTTTTGCTTCTGTTTGTCTGAATTTTCTTTCAGAGTGCTCAGGAGTATTTTTAGTGTATAGAAGGATATGTAGCCATTTTGAACAATGAACACAGTTTGTTTTCTTATTAATACTAGTTATTTTGTACTTTCAGACCATCAGTTATATGGCAGAGCGTGTTGTAGGAACTGGGTCTTTTGGGATTGTCTTTCAGGTAATTACTTTGGTATTAGAATTTGTTTTTCTAAGATGTTTTCATTACCTTGGTATGTTCATCCATACAACAGGTGATATGGAGTGACCTGGGTTTAAGGCTTTGTTGAGTCTGCATACGCTTAGTCCAGTAGTTTGTTCAAAAATTTGATGTTATTTTTGTCTATAGGCAAAATGCTTGGAGACTGGGGAGACTGTTGCCATAAAAAAGGTATTGCAGGACAGGAGGTACAAGAACCGTGAACTACAACTCATGCGCACAATGGAGCACCCGAATGTGATATGTTTAAAGCACTGTTTCTTCTCTACAACAAGCAGGGATGAGCTTTTCCTTAATTTGGTTATGGAATATGTTCCTGAGACTGTGTACCGTGTCCTGAAACATTACAGTAGTATGAACCAAAGAATGCCACTTATTTATGTCAAACTTTATACCTACCAGGTATTAGTTTTCTTTGTTATCCACTTGGCAGTAATCTTTAACTGATCTTGTTGCTCTGACCTGATATTGCTGCTTGTGTGTCAGATTTTTAGAGGATTAGCTTACATCCATAATAGTCAGGGTGTTTGTCATCGAGATGTGAAGCCTCAAAATCTCCTAGTACATTCTCAAATCCACTGTTCATTTTTCAATGTTTCAGCAGCACAAGATGCTGATTGTTTTCTGGTTGGTCTTTTGATTGAGCTGCTTTTAATAGAAGATATTGAACTTGCAGGTTGATCCTCTTACCCACCAGGTGAAGCTTTGTGACTTTGGAAGTGCCAAAGCGTTGGTAGGTGTCTATTGTTTTAGCTCATATATATTTTATGTGACATTTTCTTTTGAAAAGGCTTTGCCTTTCTTCTGCAGGAGCCTTTCTTTTCAGATTCTTATTGCTTATACCTCTGTATGTACTTCCTTAAAATATGTCCTTGTGCTTTTATCCACTTTAGGAGAAGCTCAATGCACCATGGTTAGTAGGGTTAATGCAATTCTATATTATTGTAAGGCATAAAGCTGGAAATTATATTTGCTTGTATGGTAAATTGGCAATGTGCTTTTAAAATATTTCAAGTGTTGGAGAGCCAATTATGAGAACATGAAAAAGTATTGTTCTGAATCCTGAAGAGTTTATTGGTTAGTTAACTTATTTGGTGGGCTCACAGTTGTCAAGACCCTAATTCTTTCAATAAGGCTGTAAGACATCTATCTGAGATGTTCTAGCTAGTTTCCATTACACCTCTGTGTACTAAAAATTACCCATGAATCTAATTGTAAGTATTTGGTATATTATTTTATGTTTGATCAGGGTTTTTTTTATGTATCTAATATGTTTTTTGTAGATAAAATTAATCACTTAAGGGAGAAGAGGAAATGAAATTAACAAAACATAATTTCACCGAAGTTTTGGAATAAATGCAAAGAGCAAAGGTAAGTTTCATGTTAAAGTCGAGCCTGAACCTTCAGATGAGCACCATCGCACTTACAAAACATCCAGCTAGAAGACTGAACTGCCTTTTCATATACAGGGGTTTACATGGTCCATGATTGGTGGAGGACAAAGCTGATTCAGGCAGCATTGGCTGATCTGGGTCCAGCTTGGTGGATCCCAGCCATTCCAGATAAACTGATTTGGCTGACCTAAGATCTGCCTGGAATCGGGCAATCCTACTGGAGTTGCCAATGTGATCTGGAGTGGACCAGTTCAGGCTTGGATTGGCCAAATAAAGTTGAGTCTTGCTCGACTCTATACTCCCTCTGTCCAGCCAACTTAGCCTACTGATCTAGATTCAGACAGGAATTACCCTGATCGGGGTTGGGAGGGGGGTCAATTTTGTCTTCACTGCTTCAGTCCTTGATTTGCACCTAGGCAGCACCTTGATGTCTGTGAGTGCACCACATATAGTCCAATCACTGAAAGTGCCAGCTTTTTAATCTTATGTATAATACATATTTTGCTATTTTCACTTTTTTTCAAGTTTCTGCTCACCAATAAATTTCATCATAAGACTGAAAGCAATCCGCTTCTTTTCTCTGCATTCTACCTTTGGCCATTATGTGCTTAAAAATGCATATAAACATGGGTTGTATATACCTTTCTATCAATCTATTTCAAAAACCTGTTTGCTATTGGTTTTCTTCATGTGCTTAAACAATGTATATATACAAGGGTTGTATATGCCATTCTATCAGTGTATTTTATAAATTAGTTTTTCTGTTTGTTTTTTCGCTCAGGTCTCCCTTGATTTTAGATATTGCTGAGAAGTGAGTTGCCCAATGACATTTCAACATACGATATTTTATGTACTTGTAGTTATGAGGATGCTGACCACAGGAGCTGCCTGGTGCCCAATTTTTAGACTCCTCCAGAAAGCCTTAAATCTTGTCCCATTGAAACCATGAATGATTGCTCTTTGTTAATATTACATCTTGAAACACCTTTAGAGCTGTGATCACACGGTTTGGCTGATCACAGTTTTGCAATATGGAATGAGTGAAGGCAGGTTAAACTTCAATCGATTCAATTATTTACCTATTCGTGAATGATATGCACTTTAGTACCCTAGTGAAAACCGTGGAATGTGTGGTCGGGCCCCGACCCCGGTCGGTTTTGGGGCCGACCGACCCGGTCCCGACCCCAAGACCCCGACCCCATAATTAATATTTTATTATTTTTTTGTCGACCCCAGCCGACTCCGTCCCAACCTGGGTCGGTTTGGGGCCAAACCGACCCGGTCCCAACTCCCGCCCCACCTTCCTTGGTGAAAACCACTATAATGCTGGCTTTGGTAAATCTCTAAGCTACATTAATCTGTGTACAAATCATTTGAACCTCGTTTCTTAATTGCATAATAAGTAAATGGGTGGCGTTACACCTTCAGCTTCATGGCCAATTCTTCTGCTGTTTCCGCAGCTAGCTTGTTAAATGACGTCACTCACATCTGGTTCATCTGCTGCTTGTTCATGAAGTGCTATTGTTTGCAGAATCGCCAATCTGGTATCATCAACCTGATATTTAGGGGTAAAGCACCACTTCATGGCTCCTGCAACCTGCAGGTCCACTGCTGTCACGTGGTACATGTCCAGAGTCATCACCAATCTCCACAGCCATTGTTCACCTTCTGCTCTCTCCAGCCAGCTTTGGCCATTTTGGATTGGCTTGTCTCCTTGCTGTTGTGCCAGTTCACCCAACACCACTGGTGCTGCACCTTCTGCAGCTTTCGTGGCTCACAAATTTTTTTATTTCTGTTTTTATTCTTTGATTTGTCATTTTTTCTTTGTTTTTTAGATTTTAATAATCTCATCTGGGTGATTCTGGATAGGTCCAAGTCTTGGCAAATCAGCTGATCTAGTATATTTGAATTGGTTGTAGGACAAGCCGATTGGGGGCCTGATCCCAACATGTCCAGCTAATCCGGGGTGTATATATAGAGATAAATATCAAACAGGTGGGTGATCCAATTCTTAGATATGAACTGGGTCTTGCCAATTTCATTAAAGCCTCGCTCCATTTCGCAAATCTATCCCAGTTTGGTCAGTGGGCATGCTCCAGTCTGCATCTTAAGCTGAGCTTCTGACCTGTGTGGGCTTCTTTGATTAGGTGGAAAGGGTTTATTAGCATACAGACAGGCTGATTTGAATGGAAGATTACTGGAGTATAGCTGCTTTGTGTATATCTAATTTGGAAAATAGATAGCATACGTTTTGGGGACATTTTTCACAATTAGCTCTTTAACATTTGCACACAAGTATTGCATAAAGCTACAGTGTCATGAGCATATTGTAAGATTGTATCATCTGCATAGATATCTCATATTCCCATGGGCCCCATTAAAGAGGGTAACTGGGACATTTATTTCTTCTCAAAGAAGACTTTATGGCATCAAGGTTTTAGGAAGAAAATTTAACGTTTATCAGAATAAGTTCTTGTAGGTAAAAATTACAGAATCTGTTCACGTTTTTCAGATTAAGTTCTTGTAGGAAAAAATTACAGAAACTGTTTGTACAAAAGCCCCCTAGATGCAATTTGGTGTGACAGCTCTAAGGCCAGTTTCATGTGCAGTATATCTGAAATGTGCTATCTTGATCATGCATATGCAATTTATTTGTGCACCTTCTTACACTATCATGTTTTTTACTCAATAGGTGAAGGGTGAAGCAAACATTTCATATATTTGCTCTCGTTATTATCGTGCTCCAGAGCTTATATTTGGTGCCACGGAGTACACAACATCCATAGACATATGGTCGGCAGGTTGTGTTCTTGCAGAATTACTTCTTGGTCAGGTCAGACTAAAAGTATTAGTTTTGCATCTTTTTAAAATGGAAAGACATACTGAACAGCTATTGTCATTACAAACTGATTTTTTTCCTTCTTTGTGCTTCAATCACATATGTAGCCCTTATTTCCTGGTGAGAGTGCTGTTGACCAGCTTGTTGAAATAATTAAGGTATAATCTTTTTCATTTCATTGTTGGTAAATGTTAAGTCTTATTGAATTGTTGAGATGGTACATTACTGCATTTCTCTCAGGTCCTTGGTACTCCAACAAGGGAAGAAATTCGATGCATGAATCCCAGCTACACTGAGTTTAGGTTTCCACAGATAAAAGCTCACCCATGGCATAAGGTACCTCTTATATTCCCTTCATAGATAAAGATGTTTCTTAGGATACTGGAGTTTTTTAATCTTAAAGATTTTGAGAAATCAATAGTGCAATAAGAGAATTTTACTGATGGTTCTTTTAGGCCATGGAACAGCCAGTTGCTAGTTAGATATATGCTTTGCATGTAAAGCATCTACCCCTCATTTGACGACATACTTGACATAATTCCCCCTCATTGACCACCTTTTTTCATGAGCTTAACATACCTTTTTTTGTTCCAGATCTTCCACAAAAGAATGCCTCCAGAAGCAATAGACCTTACATCGAGACTTCTTCAATATTCACCAAGTCTTCGCTGCACTGCGGTTAGCTTCTCATTGTTTATAAACTGGTTATTTAGTGCTAATATTACTTACAGCTCATTTAAGTGGAAACTTGAAGTAGAACGTTACCTTCACACTAGATTAATTAGTGCTACTGATTTATGTTATGTTAGTTCACAGGATATATATGGTGCTGGGAGGCCATGTTCATGTTGCCATATTGACATTTGTGCCTAAAAGCAGTTTGCTGTTCTGTAACTAATGTCTCTTACCCTGTGAAATTTGTTTTGTGTTGCAGCTGGAAGCTTGTGCGCATCCCTTCTTTGATGAGTTACGTGAACCTAATGCTCGCCTGCCAAATGGTCGTGCACTACCTCCACTTTTCAACTTCAAGCATGAGGTAAGCTATTGATAGGGTGCTGAAAAGTTGTGATTGATTGTCTTAGTGATATTTAAGTCTTTTAAGTAATATAAGATATCACCAAATTTGAAAGAGAAATTTCATCGCACGGTTATAAGACCCATAATGTTGTATGCTTGTGAATCATGGACATTAAAGGGAAAACATGTTTGTAAAATAAATGTTGTTGAAATGAGAATGTTAAGATGGATATGTGTTCATATTAGATTATATACAATATGTAATTAATATATTAGAGAAAATGTTATAATAGCAGCAATTGTGGACAACTTGAAATGAGAGATTGAGATGGTTGGGATATATTTAACATAAACTCAAGGAAGCTTCACTTAGAAAAGTGGAAAAATATCATAATAGTAGAAGCTTAAATGATCTTGAAAGATCTAAGCTAACTTGAATCAATATAATTTAATATGATTTGGATCAAGGAGGGCTGGGTCGCGAGACCCCCAGGCCGACCCGGTCGCGACCCTGTTTTTTAATCATTTTTTTTTTGAAAAATTCAAAAAAAAAAGTGCGAAAAAAAATCTAAAAAATTACAGAAAAATCGGGAAAAATAAATGACATGATTTAAACAAATAATACATCAACTTTATTCCAATGTGATGTGTTCTACACTTTGTAGGTAGTTGATGTACTCTCCCTATGTCATTTGGGTTGAGTACATAGCTTGATACATATACACATGACGATCATATTCGTTAGTCCCTCGGGAAACTATCCTAAGACTTGATCCAAACGAGTCACCATAACTATAGGTCGATTGGATCGAAGTATCTGATGACTACACATAATTCATTTCACAATACTCTTGATCGTATGTAGGGAACCAAGAGCCTTGGGATGAATCATACACATAGTCGGAGCCATCGTGGTATTCTGCTCCAACTCCATGGCTACAATGACCTCCTCTACCTTGTGGCCTCCTACCATGATCGGCGTCTTGGGTTGCATGAGTATATTGTTCCTCGTCGGTAAAACGTAACGACGTTGTAGGAGATATGGGAGGATATGGGGTCCCTTGTACTTGTAAAATATTCGCGCCCCCGTATCCAGCACCATCATCGCTGCTACTCTTTGACGACGAATCCTTGGACGTCTGGTACTGCACTCGGATGTTCGGCTCCGGCATATCTTCTCGATCGTCTTCGACCATCTCAGCATCTGTAATATCAAAAGAATCAGTCATAACTTGTTTATCTTTTCTCTTACTTTGCGTACCTTGACTAGTTCCTTCTCCGGTCCTCTGTCGCTTTGCTAAAGAGGGAGGGATATGGAATTCTTCGGCCAAAGGGACATCGTCCAGCACTCCTTCAGCCCATTGTCGGTCTTCTGGGTTGAACTCCGGTTCTCCCAACCTTTCTCGATCGTTGACCCAAGCTTCTAAGGAATTCTTCTCGTAGAATATTTGATCCAAATCGATGTCCTCGTCTTCAATTTGCGGCTCCTCGACCGAACGTCCCGCCGCCTGTGATATCCAACTCTTTTGTTCTATCTGATTCTGCTTCATTCTCTCCAAATTTCTCAACTTTAACCTCATGTTGTAGTGACAATACACGAGGTCTTCAAGTCTCCTTGATGTCAACCTATTTCTTTGTTTCATGTGAATCAAGCTGAATGTAGACCAATTCCTTTCGCAGCCCGAAGCCGAAGTGGTTTGACTTAGGACCCTGATGGTTACGTCCGCCAAGTCCTCGTACCCTGGTACTTTACCATGGCCCATCCACTAATCAGCTGCATAAATTGAATGTCTTACATTATTATCTTAAGTAAACTTTGATTAATTAAGTGATGAAAAACATTGCCAACGGCCTTATGGCTGGGGTCGTGCGACCCGTCCGGGTCGCGTGACCCACGCGACCTGGCCGGGTGAGTCGGCCCGGCCGGGTCGCGACCGAGCCGGTCGGGACCAAACCCGACCGGGTCGGTGCCGGGTCGCGACCCGGCGAACCATGATTTGGATATCTTGAAGACAGCTCAAAATTGGTGTGAGCAGCGAAAGAGAATCCTTATGCCTAACCTCAAATAATTTGGGATTAAGGCTAGAGTTTAGTTCCTCTAAAAGCTCATTTATTTGTTGTAGAATCTAAGGGGAAACCCACTGGTTTTGGGACTTTGTTTTCATGTTGAAATTTGTATTTTGCTGCGACTGGTTAGGTTTACATTTTCCATGTGTTTGAATAATTGGAAATAATGTATTCAGAATTGTCTCTGCTGGCTATATGCCCACAATGTATCAAGGATTTCTGTTTGGGATCAGCCGGGGTTGATCTCAATCCATATCAGGATTGGCTCAGCAAACTGAGGGCAGAAAATTTTATTCAAGATCAACCTAGATTTGTTCTTCTGAATCTTTAAAAACAACAAAACTTAGCAAAAATTGTAAAAATCAATAAATGCAGATCTGCTGGGTATTCTGGACTGATCTGACCCTGAATCATGGGGATCGCTGCTGGTGAAGTTGGTCGCCCTCTGTCTTTTGAGATTAAGGCTGTCCCTTCTGAATCAGGTCAGCAGGTGCCCATACTGATCTTTTATTGGCTGAGCAAACCATGTCTGGCATGCGTGGATGCCTCTTGTTTTCATTTATAGAAGATAAGTTCCTAAATCTGACAAGTAGTTTTTCAGCTATCCACGTTGAAACTTGCATATCTTTGCTAAGGGTATAATTTTTTGCTTTCAAATAAGAAAAGACATCTTATTTTAAAATCAAGGATTCTGAAAGATTAGTTATGGTGAAATAAACATCCCCTTTTGTCTGAATTGGGAAGAGGCAAGTTTTGAGCCAGTTCCTAGCCTACTCTTGTCAATTTAGGAAAGCATGTATCAGGGTTGATCAACCAACATAGATCAACTTGCCTACAGTGGCTAATCTATCGTCTATGGTAGTCTGTGCACATCATCTATTGCTTATTCATTCTCATCTATCCATTTCCAATGCTGATTTGCTTACTAGTCTGCTTGCTTATGTATGAAAACATTTGTACGGTGTTGTGAAAAGGTGTAAACAATAAGAAAAGGCTCAAAGACATACTATCAGGAAAACCCTTGGACATATTTGTAGCTTGGAGGCCTTGTTGTATTTAGTCGTTATCCTTGATAGAGTTCCTACTGTTACCATCTTGGTAATGAGGCATATTACTGTTTCTTCGTCCTGGCTGTCTTTTATTCTCTTTTTTTCTTTTCTTGTAATGTATGTTTCATATTAATGAATTGTGACAGCGTCACTTCAAAAAAAAACAGGAAAACCCTCAAGTAGAAACGATATAAACCAGTGGGTCATTTTGATGTTTTCTAATGGTCTTCATACAAAATAATCACATATAGCAGCCTTAATATCTGAAATTTAAGAAGCTGTAGGTTAGGAAACTACAATTATGATTTGTCATATTTTTATGTGAATTTTTCCTTAGTTTATGATCATGTATCTTTCGCATAGATAAAGTTTGACTGGTCATGTGAGGTATAGTACACATACTGTTAAAATATTGCAACAAGTTTAATGCAGTTGAGCATGGCTGGCTAAGGCTCTGATGTCAAGGACAACGATATATCTTCCGATTGTAGTTCATAATGTGTTATGACATTATAACTTATAATTATGTCTAGTTTCTATTATCGGACAATATGACTCAACCAGCGTGAGCTTTTGGGTTCGTATTGTCGGCCTGGGTTTTAATTTTCCAAGGTTGTTACCAGCATCTACTGGGTGTTACTGACTTCAAGTATAATGTCTCTAAGATCCATGCAGTCCCAGCATAGATTGCATAATCGGAGATCTAGCGATCCGATTCTGGCCAATCCCAATCTGATTTGGGTGATCCGAGATAAAATCCCAGCGGAATCAGCCAGATTGGATTGGAGTTGGAATCAGAATGTTTTTAGAATTTTTTTAAAAAGAATTGGGTCGAACCAGTTGGAATCGGACTGGAATCAGGATCAGAATTTTTTTATTTTTAATATATTTTTTTAAAATTTCTAATTCTGGATCAGTATTCCTCCTAGAGGACCAGTTGGGATCGGCTGTTCCAATCCGGATCAGATCAGAACCCACTGATCGATCTTTTTGAGTCCCAGCTGGCATTACACCATCATCTGTCCCTTGGAACACATTGCCCTCTTAAACAATGTAGCGTAGCACAGGAATCTTGGGAAAGTGGAGCAGGTTTTGCTTTGCACATTTGAACATGTTTAACAACGTTTAATAGTATCTCTCTCTACATTACCAATTGACTCATCAGGGCTATTGTTCAATAGCTAGATGTTTTTGCTAGGCAACTCACTGGAAAGAGGTGATCAGGGTATCTCAGGCTGCCTGGAACCTAAGGATTTTTGTGGCTGAACCCAGTTTGGATTGGGATCAGATCTGCTGGCTTTGTATATCTGTGGAAACACTAGCCAATCTGGCCGATCCATGGTCACAGCCATACTTTTTACGCCTGCCACCAGAAGCCACCACAGATTGGCCCCCAGCTGCAGGCATAGGATCATGGTTTGCAGGATCAGCCGATCCAAGATTAGAAGTCAGCAGGTATCAATCCTGGTCCTGCAAACCATGTTAGTACCAAGGTCATGCTACCTTACGAAATGTGACTCAAGGAAGGTGGGGTCAAGAGTCGGAACCGGGTCGGTTTGGCTCCAAACGGACCCGGGTCGGCCGGGGTCGCGACCCGGGTCGGGTCGGGGTCGGCCAGGGTCGCCAAAAGTAATAATAAAATATTAATTATGGGATCGGAGTCTTGGGGTCGGGACCGGATCAGTCGACCCCAAAACCGACCAGGTCGGGGCGGGGTCATGACCCGAGTTGCGACCCTGCATTCCATGATGTGACTTAAGAGGTTTTGATGATGATGCACTTCAGTATGATTTGTTGTCCGATCTGACATTCCTCGCTCATCCGTCTTTACTGAACACCAGAGCAAGCTAATTCTTACCTTTTTCTGCAGTTGGCAGGCGCCTCTCCTGAACTGATCAATAAGCTGATTCCAGAACATTTCAGGCGGCAATCTGATCTCAGTTTCTTGCATCTGGCTGGCACATAGGTACATCCTTCCTACTGATTCTCCCAAGTTGCAAATTGCAAAGGTAAACCTACAGAGAGCAACCTCCTTCCTGACGAGCGGAACGCTGAGCACATTGTAGCCTGGTGTAATTGTGCAGAAGTAAAACCAGCAGAGCTGTTGGGCGGTGTTTGGTTTGTCCTGTTGATATTACTGGCAAATGTATATGCTTTTTCAGATAACTATCACCTGAAATGAGTGTATTGTAACGGATAATAGAAGGGTGAAAGGAGAGAGCATTGTTCTTGGTGGTGTTTGCAGGAATCTAGGTGAAGGTAAAACCTGGTTTTCAATTTCCCTGGTATCCAGTTAACTTAGCATGTCGACTTATACCAAGGGTGCTCTTGTATGTCTTGCTTTCTTGTGCACATCTTATGAAGCCCAGAAAAATTCAGTGGTGTTCTATGTAATGCACTGTAAAACTCTGTTTCCTTTTTTTTTTTGATTCGTAAAATCTACCGATTGAATGCCAGTTTTCTACATTCATTGTATGATGGAAGCTCAGGTGTTCAACCCCTTGCATAGCATATTGTATGAAGGAAGCAGCAGAGTATCTTTTCATGAAGGGGCCTGCAATACGTTTTGAAGTGCCTCAAGAAACACGAGTATCCATGAAGATGACAGGGGTTTTGAATCTTTTAATATTGGTTCATGTAGTTCATGACATTTCTCTGCATACTGAAGATCACAGCAGGGAGATATTTGAGTCTAGTTTCTACCCAAGTTCAAGCTCAAATTTTTAACTTGATAGCATAAATAACTCGATGAGTCAAAACTCAGTAAAGGAAAAAAAAACCATGTTTACTCGCCGAAGTATCAAGCTTGTTTCAAGTTTCGATGAAATTAAACAATCCAAACTCCATCCAGCTAATAGCGAGGCCAAACAGGCTGTTGTCTTCTTTTTTTTTTTGTTCAGCAAACAGGCTTTTGTCAAACACAGATATTATCATTTGTCATCTGTTTAACTTTCTTGGGAAGTTTAGAACTCACAAACAACCAAAAATCCCTTGGTTGTTAAAGTTGGACTCGTTTTTTTTTTTTTGGAAGACGATGCATTCGGTTAAGATTGGAGTAATTAATATGTTAGACGATGCGATAGTAACAATTATAGACAGACTGAAATAAGAAAAAATAAGATATTTTAGACAGTTTAAACGTAAACACAAGAAAGCTCTGGTTAACAAGCGAAAATTTCAAACTAGAAATAAAAAATAAGGTATGCCTAAACTCTTTTATAGAAAGATGATTCAATATGGTTTAAATGATTGAAAAATCTATTAAAAATAACCCAACCAACATGAAATGAAAAAAAAAGAATCCATATGACCAACTCAAATAATTTGAAATAAAAAAAAATTGAGCAAAGATGAGTAGGTCGAGTAAGATTAATGTGGAGTAGGCATCACGTAGAAAAGAACATAAATACTCTTAAAAGTGTGAATTTCACAAAAAAAAATTGAAAAGCTCTTCGATAGACCCCTCTCTTGAAACGTTCTCAGAATGACGAGAGAAGAAATGAATCTATCTCTTAGTTCCGTAAAAACATTAGCCCAACTAATGCAATATAAAAATAAAAAGAAAAGGGGCATTTAAATGCAACTGTTTCTTGCAAACAATTTTAATGATTAAAATCACCTCCGTAATCCGAACCCAGCACAACCTTTAAACTCAAAAAATTAAAAAGAAAAGAACCTTGAATCAGTTGATTTAATTTCCATCTCCTTACGAATCAAGTCTTCCAGTTTTAAGTAATATCTAAGAAAAACAAGCTGGGTGGGAGCTACCACCAGGATTACCCACCCCACAGATGAACACTAACATTAAAACAAAAGCAATAAATAAAGACAAACTGATCTGTAAGTCAGCTACAAAACATCAGTTGGAAGAGCTGCTTGGAATGTCTACAGAACGACGCATGGAAAGAGCACGAAGGGGGAAATCTCAAGTTCTCAACAAGCCCAAAGTGTGGGTTTGGGAGGCTAAAACAAAACCTTTTAAAAATACTACCCACTCTACTGGGGGCCAGACTGGGCCTTGTTAAGGATGACTCCTTCATACTTGACCTGGAACCATTTCATGGCATCCTCCTTGGTGACCCTGTGCTGAATACCAACACGGGACTTGCACCTCCTGCGGCGTCCAACACGGTACCCAGGACGCTCCAGGACAACATAGAAGTCCATACCATAGATTCCGGTCGACGGATCGTATCTGCAAACAGGCAAAGAGATGAATGTAGATCTGTAGTGTAGATAGCACTAGAACAACATTCTAGAGGAAAAGTAAATGCAAGGTAGTAATCTTTTTTTTTGGTCATGACCTAGTGGCCAGGAGAGCACACAGCGCGTGTGCGGGTGACGTTCCAGCCCCAGCTCGAACATCTGACACCCCTCCCAAGACAGGTGGCCACGGTGGATCCGTGCAAGGTAGTAATCTATTATGTGCATTTGGCTGCTCAAAATCGAAAAATGTGGAAATGGTATAATATCGTAAAATGTATTTGCCGGATGTTTGCCAAGGTACTTGAGAGCTATGATAGCAATTCTTTGCTCGCATAAACTGAGCATCATGGGGTCTATCTATCTACGCCTGCAGTGGAATTGAGTAGCACCAGGCATGCAATGATGCAAAGCACCCTAGTTCTCGCAAAAGGCAAACTGCTCAAATACACCATCGTGATTGCTTTGTAGCACACTATCCGACATGATTATATTTTTCATTCAGTGAATCTTGAAGATAAAGGATATGGAAATGCTACCCGCAGTATTAAAATCAGAGAAAACATGTTGCAAAGTACAGTCTTCGATAACCATAGAAATCTGTGGAAGTCAATGGTAATATTTAAATAGCCAATTCCCCATAGTACAGTAACGGTATATTAGTAGCTTCAGCTGTTGATCACAAGTAAAAGAATTACTAAATAAATTCAAAAATTATAAAAAAACTTCAAACCAAAAAAATCTGAAATGCTCTAATTATTCTTCCTGTGCTATTATAGCAGCAAGAGAGCCTGCCTCTACTCATAATGCAGCACCTTGAAAGGTCTTAGTATATGCCTGCAACGGAACCAAGTAGCACAACAAGAATGGAAGCATCCAGGTTCTATCAAAAGGCAAAATCTATGAGAAGGTGGACACAAAAACCACTTCAGCCAAGAAACACTTCACTAAAAGAAAAGAAAAAGGAAATTGAAATCATTTTATTTTTGGTTGATGGGGCAACAGTTTGCTGCGCACTGTGGGGCTGCCCACGATAGGGCGGGTGCGGGTTCAAGCCCTTGAGCATTGAGCTGCCACCCACGACAAAGCAGTCGTGTCCACTCCACCAGGAGGTTATTTTCTCTCTCCTTAAATAAACATAATTCATTACAGGACATGTTGCCGGCATTCATCATGCTTAATCCTATACATCAACCTCAATATCTAAATGTTTTCAAATGCTGTTATGGCCTAAAATTTAGTTGCCGTAAGACAGATGACACCTTTCTCTGAAATAATTCGGGATCATATTCCACATACACATTCCAGCATGCCAAAAAGAAACATTTCTATGGAACTTCCTAGCAAAAGAAAGCTGATAGAATAATTAACCAAAACTTGTACAACATGGCCAATGACTCAAAGAATGCATTCGGACCTCTCATTTACTAAGTAATGCACATGTTGCAAAACTACCAGACAGATCAATCTTGGATCTGAAGTGCATTACTAAAATGAGTTTGCAAAAAAAGCAAAGCAAGTAAGAACCCTTACTTGATACCAAGATCAATGTGTTCTTGGATACCAAAGCCAAAGCATCCAGACTCGCTAAAGTTCCTCCTCAAAAGCTCATACTCCTTCACCTTGAGCCCACTCTCAAGAAGTTGCATGGCCTTTTCACCTCTAACAGTAACATAACAAGCAATCTTTTCATTACGCCTGATACCAAATGATCGAACAGTGTATCTTGCTGAAAGAAAAGTAATCACAGTAAATCACCTTGATGAAAATTGGTATAAATTCTGTAAATAGCACTTGAAAAAAAATACCTTTTGAAAAAACTGGAGTCTGTCCACTCAACTGCTCCAAGACCTGTATGCACAAAAGGTTCAATGCATTTTACCATTAGATAAACTAATTAAAATATACAAACTATAAAGGTATCCAAATAAAAGGATTCCAAGGGAATCCAAGCAATGATGCATAGGAGAAAGCATTCAATCCAGTTAGATAAATGCAAAACGGTCAAAGTCTCCAAATTAATTGATCTACACGCACAATTTTATTAAACTAGTTTAAGTATGCAGGTGACAAGAGAGACATTGATATTTGTTTTGACCAATTTATAGCGAACATCTGTCTGCTCCTTGACACCAGTTTTCAAGACTGTGTTAACACAGTGAAAATTTTAAAATAGTAAATAGGCAGTAATTAGCATCATAATCACAGAGACAAAGAGCAAGTAAAAAAACAAAGACGCCACTTAAACCAAGCACATAGAGCTGAGACTGTCATTATACAACTATAAAGTGAACGAGCAAGCCAAAATAAAGCGTGCACAGGGGTAGACTAGAAAGAATCTGCCTGCCTGGCAAAATAAACTTGGACAGAGAAGTTTACCAATCATGATAACGATGTATAAAATGGTTAATGGGGAAAATTGATCTATAAAATTGTTAATGGGAAGATAAAAACTCAAGGAAACTACAAGTATTAAATATGAAAAAGGCATTGCATATGAAGAATGCTTAACAAAAAAAAGAAACTATCATTAGGTGATTGCATATTATCCAAATATGTGGATATTTCCAGGACAACCACCACATTTGTGTGAAAGCATCACCACATTTGTGTGAAAGCATCAGAGGCATTCAGAGGAAAGTTGACTATAAAATTGATAAAATGACATCTATATGAGTGACAAATAATATACAAAAAATAATAAATAGTTATGCATGTAAAGTAATTAATAATGTGCAAGCCAAGGATTGTCGTCTCGGATCTCGGCTTCATCTCGGAAGCGTGAAAGAGAAGAGATCTTGTGAGATTCTCGGAAAAATCTCGGGAGATTGATAGGATCTCGGATTTCATTTATGTAGGGTATACTTTACCCAATGATTGCCATCTCACATCTATATTTTATCTCACGGAGATTGAAGAGAAAAGATCTCGAAAAAATCTTAAGGGATTAGATCTTGGAAATACCAATCAACGTGCATGTTTAAATATAGAATGTCATATAATTTCTTTAAAAAAGACAAGAGAACTCATATTAAATATTAAAATAAGCTGTGAGAGAATTAAAAGTGTAATACATAGATGGTGAACTATTGTTAGCATGAGACATACAAAGGATTTTATGTCAGACCAAAGTTTCATCTTGAACAATATGGATATGAGTTTGATAACATTTTGGGTCAATTGTACATATATAGTTATTAAAATATTAAGCCATGAAATTTTATCAAACAATAATGTTTAGATGAATATTTGGATGGATTCCTAATAAAATTGGCAATGTAAGAAGGAAACTTAACAAGATCATCTAACAAGTTGGGGATAATAATAGGCGTAGAAGATCAAAGTATCACAGGTACTATATAGATATTTTCATTTCGGTGATCTCGTTTCTCGGACGCATGGAAGAAAAGAGATTCTCGGGAGATCTCGAGAGATTCTCAGGAGATCGCATTCCATGGTGCAAGCACATAGTTAAAGAGAATAATAACATGAATACATAATAAGAACTACTAAATTAAGTTAATTTTAATACTTAATTTAACTTAACTATCAGTAAATATTTAATCCTAATCATTATTCCATCAAAATAACAATTTAAAATCAAACTAACTGTTAAAACTAGCCAAATTTACTTCAAAACCACTCAATTAAGTGATATTGATAATTAATTACATTATTTATTCCTAAATTAGACAAAATGAGAAAGTAATGTGATGTTCGCCTTGTCTCCTGGGCAAGGCCTTAGAAACAATGGTTGTGTCAGAAGGAATCCACTTGATACTGCTGATAATCTAGAAACGCTTGTACCCAACTATTTCTCTCGCGTTTGGGAATCCTAACAAAACAGATACTGAGGATCCACTCAATTACCCCTTTGTGTGAACGCGGATCAGAGCATCGTTTGTCAAAGATCTAATGCTTCTCGGATACAGAAAATTGCTTTTATCACCCTAAAAATGCCTCCGTAACCAACACAACGGTCATCATTTTCCTTTTCCCCCCGAAATGACAACGCATAAACTGCTTCAAGCGGTTTGTCTGATTTAGGCAAGATATGAAGAAAAAGGAGAACTTGCAAGTCGCTAAAAGATTAAAGTTACCAGGCGATAAGAAAATACGAACCTCCCTAGGGAGGAGAGAGATAGGCTGAGAGAAAGAGAGATCAGAGCAAGAAATAATGGGAAAAGTTAAAAGCGAGAAACGACGTCCGCCAGATCCGCAGCCCATCTCCACTAGAAAATGGAAAAGGTATTGCTCTTCTGGAAATACCTTTGCGGCCCTGGTGAGGCGATCACCACTCTCGCCGACACAGACGTTAAGGACGAGCTTCTGAACCTTGATCTCCCTCATCGGGTTTGAAAGCTTCTTCTCCGAAGCCTGAGAAGCAGAACATATCAGGAGTCAGCCTTGGAGTACGAGAGAAGAGGAGAAGCGACGTAAAAAGAGCACGGGGGATGGACGACGTGAAGCCGCTAACCATGGCTTCCTGACGAGAGGAGAGAGGAGGACGGAAGGACGAGAAGCTGGAAACCCTCGAACGGGAGAGCGGCGCGGTGCTTTAGAAGATTAGGGTTTTGTTGCTGAGCAAATATGATGTGACGAAAATACCCTCCCTTATTTCAGGACCCGGGCCCACTAGCCTTGGTCTTCGGCGGTAAGCTCGGAATCTGCTCGGTGTTGCCCTGAGCTCTCGGCGATGGAGTCAGCGGCTTCTTTCTCTGGAAACTCCAGCATCCTCTCCTGCACAATCCCCCGGAGGCAGGTAAAACGTCATGGCTGCTCTCTCCCTCCACCTTCGTCCTCCCTCGCAACCTCTCGTCTCTGCAGAGCCGCTGCTCTGGTCTGCGAGAAGGAGCAAACATTTAAAGCGACGGCCGAAGTTACGCGTCTCTGCGAAATGGGCGACCTGAAAGGCGCCGTTGACGGCATTGCTGAAGCCCTCTCGCGAGGTTCCCTGCCCGACTCCGCTGCCTATTGCTCAGTTCTTCAGCTCTGCGCGGAGCTCGGATCGTTAGAAGATGGCAGGAGAATTCACGCCTTGCTGTCGTCTTCAGGGGTTCCTATCGACGCCGTTTCGGCTTCGAAGCTGGTCTTCATGTACGTCAAATGCGGGGACTTGGAAGAAGGAAGGAGGGTTTTCGATGGGATCGCTTCAAAGTGTAGCACCTTTTCGTGGAATCTTCTCTTGGCTGAGTACGCAAAGATGGGGAATTTTGCAGAAAGTGTCCGGTTGTTCAACCAGATGCGGCAATTAGACGTCCGGATGAACTCCCACACTCTCTCGTGCGTCTTGAAGTGCGTAGCTGCGTCGGGAAGAGCCGACGGTGGTGAGCAAGTTCATGCGCATATACTGAAACTGGGTTTCGAATCGTTTGTCGCAGTCGGGAATGCTCTGGTGACGTTGTACTGCAAATGCAGCCGGATGAATTCCGCCTATGAGATGTTCGATGGAATGCCCGAAAGGGATGTTATTTCGTGGAACTCCATGATCAAGGGGCTTGTCACCAATGGCTTTCCGGAGAACGCCATCAAGACTCTCGTGGACATGTGGTACTCCGGGATCGAAATGGATTTGGCAACCTTGGTGACTGCCCTGCCAGCTTGTGCTGAATCTTCATCTCTTTCCCAAGGTATGGTTCTTCATGGCTATGCTGCGAAGACGGGCATGCTCGGGGAGACAACTTTGAGCAACGCTTTGTTGGATTTTTACGCCAAGTGTGGGAATCTTGGGAATGCAACCCAGATCTTCGAGAAGATGAACCACAGGAGCGTTGTGACATGGACTTCCATGATCTCTGGGCACATTCGAGCAGGGCAGTACGAAGCAGCCATCGGGTTGTTCGGAGACATGGAGTCAGAAGGTGTGGAACCGGATGTGTTTGTGATCACCACCATTCTTCATGCGTGTGCAGGTAATGAATCCCTTGAACAGGGTAAGCGTGTTCATGATTACGTTGCGAGGAAAGGGCTGCAGAGGAATCTGTTTGTTGCTAATGCTCTTATGGATATGTACCTGAAGTGTGGATGCATCACAGATGCTCAGATGATCTTCGAGCATATGGTCGTCAAGGACACTGTATCATGGAACACCGTGATTGGGGGCTATTCAAAGAACAGCCTTCCCAATGAAGCCCTAATTTTATTTGGAAAAATGCAGCTCCAAGATAAGCCCAACTGTGTCACCATGGCCTGCGTACTTCCTGCCCTTGCCGGCCTCTCATTTCTGGACAGGGGAAGAGAGATACATGCCCGTGTGCTGAGGATGGGGTGGTTCCGCGATGGATATGTGACGAACGCGCTGGTGGACATGTATGCCAAGTGCGGCGCCCTGAAGCTCGCTCGGCAGGTGTTCGATCGAATGGCTGTGCGAGACTTGGTGTCTTGGACTGCCATGATTGCCGGGTACGGCATGCATGGGCACGGTAGAGATGCCGTCGCGGTGTTCAAGGAGATGCAGCGCCAGATGGTGGTGCCCGACGAGGTCTCTTTCATCGCCATACTGTATGCTTGTAGCCACTCGGGGTTGGTAGATGAAGGCCGGAGGTTCTTCGATCTCATGAGGCGCGAGTACAAATTGGAGCCGAAGCTGGAGCACTACGCCTGCATGGTCGATCTGCTCGGGCGCACGGGGCGGCTGGCGGAGGCGTTCAGATTCGTCCGGTCGATGCCGGTGGCGCCGGACTCCACCGTCTGGGGTGCGCTGCTCTGCGCGTGCAGGATCCACAGGAATGTGAGGCTGGCGGAGGCAGCTGCGGAGGAGGTCTTCGGGCTGGAGCCGGAGAACACCGGGTACTACGTTCTGCTCGCGAACATATACGCGGAGGCCGAGGAATGGGACGCGGTGAAGCGGCTGCGCGAGAGGATCGGCGGCGGCCGCCTGAGGAAGAACCCCGGCTGCAGCTGGATTGAGGTGAGGGGCAAAGTTCACGTCTTTGTCGCCGGGGGCAGGTCGCACCCGCAGGCTGGGCGGATGGCGGCGCTGCTGGCGAGCGTGAGGGAGAGGATGAAGGAGGAGGGGCACGCGCCGAAGCTGCGGTACGCGCTGGTGAGAGGAGACGACGGGGAGAGGGAGGCGGCGCTGTGCGGGCACAGCGAGAAGCTGGCCATGGCCTTCGGCGTCCTGAACCTGCCCCGCGGGAAGCCCGTCCGCGTCGCCAAGAACCTGCGCGTCTGCGGCGACTGCCATGAGACGGGCAAGTTCATGGCGAAGATGGCGGGCAGGGAGATCATCTTGAGGGATTCCAATCGGTTTCATCACTTCCAGGATGGCCGCTGTTCTTGCAGAGGTTTCTGGTGACCGAAAAATTGGATTTTTTCCCCTTCCCCCCAGAATCCTCTGTACATAGCTGTTTGATTTCAATTTTCGGTTCTCTCTCTGTACAATGGATCTATATGCTAGCTAAATATTTATTTCTGGGCACTGTTCTTGTGCTTTGAGTTATTGGAAAATATAGTTATAGATAAATATTGCGGATCTGATTTTCATGGAAATATTGAAGACTGGAACAGAGGTTCACGTCCATCCAGCCAGCCATGTACTCCAGTTTCATGAATCTGATAGGCGTTTGGTTGTATGATACAATATATTTTATCTATAAGGATAGATTTTTTTTAAAAAAAAGTCAGAAAGGATAATATCTGGGATTTTATTTTATTTTAATAATTCATTATAAACATGTATAATAAGCTACGCTGCAACCAAACAGCTAATTTGTGGTTTATAAGAAAAGAGAAATCCGGTTTTGTTGTCGGACGAACTAGTCACTAGCCAACGTGCTTCGCACGTGTGCGTGTGATATTTAAAATATTAAAATTTTAGTAAAAATAAATAAAATAAAATATTTACAAACAAATATTTAACTTATGTATTTTTAACACTTATGTTGAATTTAATTTGTTATTATCAACCAAACTATCGATGATTGATATTCACATATTAAATAATATGACTATTCATCAGAACTAAAGTCAGCATCTCGTATACAGCTTATTGTTATGTTCATGAAAAATAAAGTCTGATAATGTTAAGTTTTTGACTCAATCATTGTGGTATTGAATAAAATGATGTTAGTATTACACTGTAAAACAGTTATAATGTAAGTGTTGGGGAGTCCGAAAAATAAAATTGATACTGTTATGTTTTTTTGTCCTACTAAAGATCTCTCTCAATTTAGGGCAACTAATGACCCGCAGACATAGAAAGATATGATTTTAAATAAAAAAAATCTAAATATGTTGGGAGAAAAAAACAACATCGAATGATCGACCATGAAAGTTATGATGGCTTATAGTGATAAGAGAGCAGAATAGCTACTAAGCAATAGAGATTCAAATATCCAAAATTTTCTGGACGAAAGCGCCACCCGTTATACTTATACAGTCCAAGATCGGGAAGACTCAAGACAGAGGAGCGCACTCGTGGCGGGAAGATCGCCAGATCAGCAGTGCCACCTGCCCCCTGACGACCGTTGCCCAGCCATCTTCCCACCAAATATTCTCCTCCTCAAACGGACCCCTCATGGAGGCTAGAAACACCGTCAGCTCCCATACTTCCCCGTCACCGCCCTTGAACGTGGACTCGCTCCCTTTTGGGTAAGAGGAGTCACCGTCCGCTTACGCCGAAGAAGGTGATCATACACGGGCGCCCCCGCTCGCCGCCAAATATCGCAGTGGAGGAGAGACGTCCCCGCCTCCCCGCCCGCTCTCTGGTGAAACTGGAAGGAGGCGGCCGAGCTTCCCCAACATCGTGGAGCCACTCTGCTGGGGCTTCTTTCTTCGTCTCCTCTCCACGCTCTCCTCCATGGCGCAGCTTCTTTCACTCGTCCGCGCGGACGCCTTCCTCAAGTTCCAGCCCCAACACTCCGTGGCGGCGGCTTTGCCTCTCTGCCGCGTGGTCCGCCGGAGTCACCGGGCGCATGTGAGCGATCAACGAGGGCGGTGGAGACTGCGGTGGCGTGGCTTCTGTGTGAAGGCTGCTGCCGGGGATTATTTCACCCAGGAGGACGTCGCCGACGACTATTATGCCGTGATGGGAGTTGTAAGTTCGTGGAATCCATCTCTCCTTTGCATCTTTCCTCTGTTTTTTTTCCTCCTATGTATTCCTCGAAGAGGGCTGCTGCTCTGAGAATGGATTTCAGGAGAAATTTACCATTCCTGCAGCACTTCGATGAAAGTTTGGTCGCAATCCGTGGCATTGTTAGTTCATATCTAGTTTGGTTATCCTTTTTAATTATTTCTTCTGATGAAATAAAGGACTCTGCAGCCCATGTTTTGTCTTTTATTGCTTTATGGCATTGCTTTCAGTTGCCAGATGCGACGCCTGAACAGATAAAAAGGGCTTATTACAACTGCATGAAGGCGTGCCACCCGGATTTGAGCGGCAACGATCCGGAGACCAACAACTTCTGCATGTTCATCAACGAAGTTTACGCGGCGAGTCTTCATTTTTAATTTTTCAGCTTCGTTATTAAGATGATCTTTTCCTTTCTTTCTTTTTTCTCCCTGCCCACAGCTAATTGTAAATCAGGGGAAAGCAGGTGCTAAGTGATCCTGTGCAGCGAATGGTGTATGATGAGATCCATGGATACTCGGTGACCGGCATCAACCCTTTTCTGGACGATACCAGTCCCAAGGATCACACTTTTGTTGATGAGTTCAGCTGCATTGGTACAATGCTCTATTTCCCGTCATTATATTCTCCCCCCCCCCCAACTTGAATTTATGTTCTGTGAAACTAGAGTATCTATATGTGGTCTTTCATCTAGGGTTTTAGCGTAATCTTGTGAACTAGAGGACATATTCTAGTTCCTACTCATGTCGTTCGTAATATCTATTTGGATTTTATACGTATGTACCCCAAAATGACTTAATATTTGCAGGAATTTCACTATAAATGACCTAATTTTGTACCCTCAAGTTTTGTGGCTATTTTATCCCAACCTTAGTAATAAGGGTAAAAAAACAATTGTTTTCCAGCCCTCCCAACCCCATCCATATCATCTTTTTCTTCTCTTCCTCAACAAGAAAAGGGGCATGATAGCTAATACCAGTTAAGTTGTACAGACTGCCGATTTTTTACTCTCCCGGACATAACCCTAATATTTTACAGATATTGGAAGTGTAAAATACAATAATGGTTACTCAGGGGTATCATGCAGATACCATGGATATATGTGCAAAATATTCTACTTATTTCTATATGTGGCCACATCTACCCAAGACGGGAAGCCTAGCCTACATTGTTGGATATGAACATCTATTTAAGGATTGCCGTCTTGGATCTCGGCTTTGTCTCGAAAGTGTGAAAGAGAAGAGATCTTATGAGATTCTCGGGAAAATGTCAGAAGATTGGATCTCGGTTTTCATTTATATAGGGTCTATTGCCTAACATTATAAATAAGAAAAAGTGGGGAAAAATCTAAAAATAAGCTTATAGATAGGTGTCTATGGAGTTTACAGTCCAATTCAACCCATTTTGGGTTTAGGGTTTATGGTTGAATTGGCACTAGATTATGGCATCGAGCCCCTGGACCTGGTATGAGTTGGTCCAGTCATTTAAGCGACCAGATGCGGCAATAATGTCAATATCGGGTTATGACCTGATATCGGTGGATCTGGCCGATACCAGCCTGATAGGGCAGGGAAGAGATGCAGCGGAGCCACTGCGGGAAGAGATCCAGCGATATCAGGTCGATATCGTGTTATGATCTGATAGGCTGGCCTCTGGACCTTTGGAACAGCTGATTTTGGCTGTTTCGGATATCGCAAGACGGCATTCCATGCGTCTATCTAATTCAATTTCAGGAGAAGGTGAACTCTGGTAGTTTTATATTTGTGGAGTTCAGATGGATAATACTTATGCTTTCCTATGTAGAAAAATAAATAGATAGCACTTCTTGGTTCATTCTGATTGCAGGTTGCAAAAATTGTGCAAATGTTGCCCCTGATGTATTCCGAATTGAAGAGGACTTTGGAAGAGCAAGAGTTTTTTGTCAGTCTGGAAATCCTAGCCTAGTTGACCAAGCGATTGAGAGTTGGTAAGTCTTTATGCTAGATATCTTATTGATCTTTAGAGAATACGTAAACTACATGGTCAATATACGAATCATTTAGATAGAGTGTGTTTCCATTTTTTATTGCATTTTAAGCATGACTTGTTGTTCCTTAAATTTTTTTTACTTAATACACCATTGTGATGTTTATGGCATGAGAAAGTTCACCTGCCAACATATTTGTATGAATAGGAAACAAGATGGTTTTCAATAATTATGACCAAAGCATGCTCTCTGGATTTCCTTGTATGGAGTATAAACCCAGGATTTCCTGAGCAAGATGACTGACTGAGATCAATTGTCAAGGATGAACCCTGAGTGTGTGAAGTCAGCATATGCTCAAGAAAAGCCTGTTTTGGTGCATCCCATCAATTAGTTGCCAAATATCATAGGGTACATCAACGATTCCTGTGAAGTTTTCAGTTACCGAAAAGAAGGAAGATCAAGGCACTAGGATTCATGGTTGCTGCTGCAATATCATATCATTAATGATAGTAAGAAGCATGGCTTGTGAATCTAGAGGTGGAAAGTTCACAGCAAGATAGGCAACTAGGCATTGTCATTAATCAGAAGCATCATCTATCCTGTCCTATCCAAGCCTGCAAAACTGCACTGATATAATCAGATCTTTATAAATTCAATAAAACTAAAAATCTGGAATTGTCTGATCCACATGAATATTGACGGATCATGGGCTGAATTTGGCTGCTCCTCATCTATTCTGTTGACTTTGTTAAGCTTAGCCTAACCAACCTGTAACACCATGATCAGTAGGGGTGCAAACAGAATCCAATATTCTGATCTTTGTATCCTGTAGTATAAGTTATTAACTTATTATAATTAGAATTGGATATTCTGATAACTTATCTGAATCGGAATGGGAAGCCATCAATTCCGTATCCATTTATTTGATTTCGATAAAAAATCAATATATATGTATAAATTAATAATTTAATAAATTATGATATGTAAATGTTAAAAAAGTAGAAATAAAATTTTATATCAAAAATCAATACTAAAATGAGATTTATTTGCCATTCTTTTATAAAAATTGATATATACTATTGATTTTGGAAATTATTATCTCATTATTCTGATTCCGTGGAGTGAAATAAGAATGCTATGGTTCCAATTTAATCGAAATCACTTAACCCTTATCGGAATCGGAAGGTAATAACGCTGCCGAATCCGACCTGTTTGCAGCCCTAATGATCAGTATTTGGGATCACTGATGTTGGATTCACATGGCCTAGTTGCAGGGAAGGTCTCTTGCCCTCTTCATTTCTCAGGTGATTTTTTTGTTCTCTCAAATCTCTTAGTTAAAGAATTATGTCTCATGCCTTACTTGCTTTCTGCTTTTGTTTTCTATGGTGGTACAAGAATCAGGCAAAACCTAGTCTGATTGCCAGCCTGGATAGATCTGATCTTATCTAATCCCACATTCCATGCTTCATAGGATTGTTCAAACAAGTAATTCACACTAAAAGTGGGTGAGTCTGGAAATAGATTATGTTGAATGATTTGATGTAGAAGAAAAGAAAATCAAGGTGCTTAGGAAAAGAAATAAATGTGATGTAATTCAGTCACAATGACAGTTGAAGTAACATGGATGTTGTTTTAGGTGCCTTGGCGGGAGTGATGAAAGGTACTAGTTTTCTTAGTCATTGAACACTCGAGTTATGCAATTAAATATGATGTCATTTTTTTGCCTGTATGCTTTTTCTTTGCATTTGTTCTCATTCTAGTCTAGAAATGTAGCTTTCATTTTAAAAATTAAATGTTAAGTTACTTTAAAATGGAAAATTGGAGTTCAAGGTTGTTCTTGTCACCAAATTCTATCCCAAGTTTGTGCTGGTAACTCAGGCATCCATTAGTTACGCTTGTGCTGCTGATTTTTCTTTATACATGTGTACTTGGTTAGCTTCTTTTTTTCTAAGGTTTTTTCCTAAAATCTTGGATCTATTTCATTAATTTTCTTTTAAAATATTTTCAGTCCAGTAGACTGCATTCATCGGACATCAGCTGCCCAACTCTCACTGCTTGAAGATGAAATGCGCAGGGTAGAGAGAGTAAATGTAGGAAACTTTATTTGATCCCATCATCTTCTACTTTGTAAAGCTGTTCCTTATCTTTTCCCCTTTCTTATTGTTGGCTCAATAAACTTACTGTTGTCTTCTGTTTTTTGTTCTTGTGAATAAACTAGGATAATTTAAAGATTTCAGTTGACCTAATACCTGAAGAACTTAAACTTATTCTAAATAGGCATATGCTTGATGCATGTGGTTCGTTCCTTCTCAGTGTAATGGTTTTTTTGTCTGTGTCACGTCTTAGTCATAAACATATTTTTCTCATTTAATTTTAGTGAAAGGTCAAGTAGCATTTCAGAAGAGGGTCCACTGGAGTCGGGGGCTTGCAGGGCAACCTTCATATTTGACCAAAGTTAGCAGGATTCTTTGTAATCAATGTTGTCTAATGACTTTAATTAAGCCGAAGGAAACTTTCAGCTTTAATTCTGCAACAAGAGTAGGTCATTCATCCCATCATGATTATCTGTATTTTGGAGAAAAAAGCCTCACCGTTTAGGTCTCTATTATATATGAGCTCATTTAGGTGCTGTTTTTTCTTGTAATGGGTTTTCAGTGGTACTTCTTTCCCAAAACTGTAGGAGGAAGTTCCAAGGGTAATTTTGCAAGAGAGGTGCCATTTTATTTTTGTAGTCAATATCATGATGGCGTTTCTTTTTCAAATTAGGAGTAAATTCCAAGTAAAATTTAATTCAAAATAGAAATATTTGAATTTCCTAATAAGGATCATCAAGTCTTTTGATTCTGAGGTCATCTTAAGATAACTTTCAGCATATAGACATCCGGAGATTTATCTAAGATGATTTTACTGATAAATGTGAACTGCTGAACAATGCTTCATTTTTCTGTTCTATTGATGATGGTGATCAAGTTGGATCAACCATTCACTTCAACATATATAGCACTTTTTATCATATCTGCTTTTGCAAGGCCTGCCATGTTCTTAGTGCCTGCTACTGTCCTGTAGGGATATATAGGTAGCACTAGTTTTTGATTTCATATGAGAATACAAATGCTAATCCCTTCTAACATCTTTTTCTATCTCCATGTTAACTTTCTATCATACAGATAACAAGAATCAATTATAAAATGTTGTTTGATAATTACAACATGGAAATATGTACAACAATGGGGAGAAGAGTTAGTAACATTTTGAATTATGCAATAAAATGATAAAATGATCAAATTTGTATATTTTTTGCTTATACTAAGCTAAATAATTACTGGATGGAATTGTCATGTTTTATGCTTTATAAGATATATGACCTTCTAGAACACAAAAGTGGTGAAAAGATCTAGAATCTCACTTTTTGTCCAAGTGCTAGGATATGGAGATTAAGAAAAATATTATCCATGAAATAAGTTCAAGTTTATGTCAACATAATGCCATCTTGCACCACATCCGAGGTACAAAAAGAAAAGATGTATCTACACAGGTGGTTAGCAGGATTAAAAGTTAATGCCTTGGAATGTTTTGAATACACCATGTTTACATGTGTTCATTGTCATTTTTATTTTTACTTGAACAGGTTGCCCTAAAGTTAGCTGGCATGGGAGCTTCATGTGATGTTTTTAGAATGGTAAAATTACTTATTTTTCATTCTGTATGATTTAATTTGATATATATTTTTTATTTAATTTTTAAAATTGTAAGTTTACAATCTACCTAATGGGGGGCATTCTTTTTCTCTTAAAAGGTAGAAAAAAATTGTGAAGTATTAAAATCCTGGGAATGGTTCACTGAATGAAAAGTTTCAAGGGGAATGCTGACATTTTGGATGCACGTTTTTAATGGGGTGGGGGATTGGGGGAGGGGGAAAATCAATGCACATCTCTGAGAGAGTGAGAGACTTGTACAGTGAAGTACCCATGCATCTGAAAGGAACTTCCAACTAACATTCTTTGTTGTTTGCAAGGCATGCATAAATAGATCAAGAAAATCGTAATTTGGGAGGCTTTAGAAGGTGAAAAGTCCATCCTTTTTCACTTATAAAAAGCTGGAGTATGACCTTTCTTATATTACAGTGCTTTAATGACACATAATTTCATCCTTTTTTAGCACCTTCATGGGGGCAATCGGTGCTTATTTGGAATTGGTTTTATTTTATTTTTCTTTACAACCTCGGGCAATAATTGCATTTTAAAACCTAGGATAAATTTACTCTATTTTATCAATATAAATTGTTTACCTTTTGAAGACACTGTACTTCAGAAATCTCCAATTGATATGTCAAAAGTTTCCTTGTTTCTCCCTTATACATTTTTTTTTTTGCAAAATTGATGCTTGAGCTCCTATGAGCTTTTATAGGAACAAATAGGGCTAGCTAAACAGATAATCCATATATGATTTGGGTCGGATACAGATATTATTTTTATGATGTTCTTTAGATTCAAAGTCGTACAGATAATAGCTGGTTCAAAATTTTAATTAAATTACATTTGATTAATGTCAACTAATTATATTAGTGTATATTAGAGAATATTTAATCATAAATTTAATAAAGTAATTTTAAATATATAATTATATACATTAGTAATATATCATAAAATTTATTCAAAGTAGATTTCAAACAGAGCATAGCAAGCGTTTTCATGTTTGCTTCATTTAACAACCAGATAATACTGCATTTGGATAATCCACTCTGCAGATACCTTGTAAACGGCCAAAAAAACATATACAAATCTGGAGTGAATTTGAATTTTATCCAGATATGTTTACAGCCCTAGGAACAAATCCCCTTATTTAGCATAATCCAATAGTTTGCTCAAACTTTAAGCATGGCTTAACAAAAACTCCACCTGAATACAAGTTTACTTGTATATTGTTGGTCCCAAGTTTGGATAAAAGAGGGTTCTACTAGGTGATTGTTAGTGTAAAAATATTGTTAAATCTCATGATAAAAAATATAAATGATATAAGTGATGTAGCGTGCTCAACTTATAATATGTTGCACTGAAGCCCGGTCGTACTTAAGAAAAAAACAAGGGTAGAGGGCATTTCACCAATGCGATACACCACATTAGGACTCACGTGTGGTGTTAAACAAACATTGTCCCCACATTGAGGACAAGTGAGAATAAAGAAGCTAGTTCATAGAGAAGATCAAGACATAATATTTAGAGTATATTTAAAGACAAATATATGTTGTTATAGAAATAAAACTGAGAACATATTGATAGAAGAATGAAAATAAGTGCTTAGAATATTGGTTCCATTATAGGATTATAGAACTTCATAGTATGGAGAGAAGAAAATTTTAAATTATTTGCATTCACAAGACCAAGAAGATAAGAGAGAAATTTAAAAAAGGTTAGAAATACATTCTATAAACTATGATATACATGAAAGAAGAGAAATGAGAATGTAGTAGGTATCATCATTGATAGAATATTGAATGATGTAGCAATGTTAGTGACAAAAGTACGAGATAGGATTGTCTTTAGAAAAGTAATTATAGAAGGAGAGAGAGTTAACATAGTTAGTGTTGATGTTTAATAAATTAGAATAAAAAGTGAGATTAAAGTAATTTTTGAAAGTATATGAATGATCTTATGCAGACTATATCCAGTGAAGAGAACATATTAGAGATCTCAATAGGCATAATTGAAGTGAATGTCATGGATACAAGAAAGTCTATAATTTTAAATGTAGAGGAAGAAAGCATCCTTGAGTTTGCTGTAGCGTATAATCTTATACTAACAATATCTATTTATTAAAAGATAATCTCATTTAATAATATTTTAAAAAAGTTAAAATAAAAGTCACATTGATGTTAAGAATGTCTAATTGCGTTCTTTGCATATACTGTAATGTTATTCCTAAAGAAGTTTTAACAAGATAACATAGATTTGTGATTTTAGATATTAAGAATAAGAGTTTAACAAACATATTTAAAAGAAATATTTTGGCTGGAATATGATAGTGAACGTTAAAAGGATGAAGCAAGAGATATTTAACAATGAATTCATCAAGATAAGTGAGTGGAAGTCAAATGTAGAAGTCATTATTATATGGATGAACATGATTGTAAAGATTAGAGAGATAAGTGCTTGGAGAGTAGAGGACATGGTTGACTACAAAAGGAGAGAGTGGTGGAATGAAGTAGTGCAAAGGGTGGTAAAGATTATTGAAAATTTTCTCATATAATATGTTGAAAATGTTTTGTATAATTTTGTTATAATGTCATTGTACATGCTTGAGTGTTAAAGATTAAAGATAATTTACCTCCCAACTAGTGATTCAGTTTTTTTTTTCTAGTAAACTAGCTTGTCTTGTCTCTTGTATGTTTGTTTCATTGAATTTAATATTGGTTTAAACTCATGTCTTTTTTATTTTTGTCACAAGGCAAGCAAACGATGGGAAAAACGTCAATCAAGGATCCTGGTATGGATGATGTCCTTCCCATCTATCAAAGTTTTTTGACTGTATTCAATATGTTACGTGCAGCTAAGGTTGTTGGTGTTACCGATGTTACTTCCATTCCTTTTAGTTTCCATTTCACGTTGGAGCCATCAGAACATGGATAAATTTTCTCTTGATTATGGCCATATATCCATACCATGTACCCTAAAGATATAAAAGAGATGCTAAAACTTGTTCATCTTATCTCCGATGGTACTTGTGAATTGTGGTTGTACCAATAATACCACTTTGAAGTTTGCATTGTCCCAAAAAGAAATGCTTGTTGGAACCACCATGACAGAATCTCATGGATGATGTTTATCCTCTTTCCAGTGGCTGCCATTGTTGGGCTGGAGATGGAGTTGATCCTGGATATGTATACATATATGTATATATGTACAATGAAACTAAACATTTGGAGTTGTTTGTCTTACAGATTGATAAGACTGCAAGTAAGGTTGGTTGTAAGTGATTTGTGAGTAAGTGAATGTGAAATCCAGCCATCAAATGTATTTCTATTGAGAGAGATGAGCGGCTATCCATTTACCTCCAATGGTGATTGATTTTCTTCATCTATATTGTCGTATGCTTCTCTGGATGCATATGGTAAGTGGTGCAGCTTGTATTTAGAGACATGATTTTTCCAGTGTCTTCGATTTGGTTGCATCATGATGCGGAAGCGGAACAAAATCTGGAGTCACCGAACACTGATACCTAGATAGCTGACTATACCTGTGTATAATATTTATATACATAGTATTAACTGCAAAATAATGCCAAGGACCAATCGCACCTGACTTGGCACCAGGTGGATGGCCATTGCTGCCTTTTCAGCAAGGAGCACCCCCAACCACGGTGGCGAAGAGAGTCAGTTGAGGTTGTTCAGGTGAGCTGGCAGTGGTGCAGGCTGGCTCTTATAGCGTGGACAGCTGCAGGCATTGTGCCACTGATGGGACAGCTGACATGTGGAAAGTGGGTGCTGGTGTGCTGGATATGTTGCAGCCTGCAGGTGACCCAGGTGTGCAAGGGTCTGGAGGGGAAATGGGCACAGTGATGCGGGTGGCTGGGTGCAGTCCCCGGAAGCCACAGTATTCATGGATAGGTGAAGGTGTTGTGGGCGGCTTTGTACTGGTACCTGATGGTGAGGGAAGAGACGGTGACTATAACAGGAGAGAGAGGAGAATGCACTTGACAGGCATTGTACCACAGTCTAGTCTGGCTTTTGAAGGGTGTGGACATGAGGTCAACATGATGATTCAGTTACTCGAGTGGCAAGAGTGGTGCTGGGAGGGGGGAAATGGTGGAGCACTAAGGTGCAAATGAGACAGTTCTGTAAGGAGGGGGGAAGCCGTTGGGAGAGAGGGGCACTGCACCTGGATGGCGCTGCACAGTGTATGAGAGGCAGGCAGATCTAGTGGTTGCCGGGGAGAGGGAGGCCATGGGAGGGAGGCAGTTTGTGAATCAGTTGGTGCAGGGGAGGGAGGTTGCAGTGCTGAACTTGCACAGGGTGACCAGAGGCCAGAAAGACGGTGTGGGGGTGGCAAGTCGGAACTTTTAAGGCATGGCGAGTGTTGTGGAATCGTGGGGTGAGCTGGAGGAGGGGGTGATGCTGAGTACAGACACGGGATTTTGGTTGCACATGCAGGCATCAGAGGGCTCCAACAGGAAGGAATGGGTATCCAAGTTTGAGGGTTAAGACACAGAAAGAGGAACATGGCTGAGGGCTGGGGTCCATGGGTACATGACTGCATGGATGTGCTGGGAGGCAGCCTCAATGTGGATGACTTGAACGCACGTTTTTAACTTCTGGGTTGCTTGAGTTGAAGACTGTGGCTGTTCGGTCGGAGCAGTGGAAGTCTCTGCAGCCTGCCTGTTGCTGCTTTCCACCCAGGGATCGCCAGGGTTGCTCCCTGCTCCCTGATGCACTGTTCAGCTGCAGGGTGCTAACTGTGGTTTCTGCAGGAGGGAAGGGGGGAGAGAGAGAGACCGGAACATCCCTAGGGTTCCAAAAATTTACTATTCTGTTCTTGATTGAGCTACAAGATTGGCTCTCTTAAATAGAGCCAACATGCATATTTAAACCCTTTAACGAAATCTAACTACACATGCCCTTACTTTATAGAATGTGACTATTCAAACTCAACACCTTCATAAAATTACATTTAAATCAATGATAAAATGTCAGTAATAAAATGATTTCCCCTTCAGCACATATAATTCGATTGCCATCACATCATTTATGTCAATAGCAAGCTGTCTAGTTCCCACATAATTCTTTGCAAAGACGATAACAAGGAATCATTTTTGTTCGATGCTTACTTCGAAAATTCATGTGTGCAGGAAAAAGTGAAGGTGAGGATGATGAAGGAAAATGGTTCTGCTGTTACAGGTTCATATTGGAGCAATCTTTGGGGGAGCCCAAAAGGTTACCAAAACTCAGGTATTTACTAAAAAGCAAGTTAGTTGCTCCTGTCAGAAGCTTACCATTTGGCATACTCAACAATTACACAACCATAATGTTGGATGTCTCATATCCACTCACTATTCTTATATATTACCTCAGTGCATGAGAACATGTCTCTAGAACAATTATCCATATATGGTGCTTATTCCTTGCGTCTTCCCTCTCTCCGACAGTCCCTACTCCCTTAGATTATGAACGACTTTGTTCATCTTCTGCGTTTCCATCTCACATCTCCCCCTCGTCATAGTTCGTGGTATCTTGGGCATAGCTTATCTTGTTGGTATCAATAGTCTGACGATGAGCGTGATATAAATAACTGACAATGGGATTGCTCACTTGACAGAGGAGGAGATAAAAGAGAGAGCAAAGAGAGCTGCTGAAGCAGCTCGAAGATGGAGAGAGTACTCGAGGAGAGGTGCAGATAGACCTCCCACTTTCAAACTTCCGGAATCAGTTTCAAACAATGAGAAATGAGAATTGAAAAGGGTATGCTGTGCATCTTGGATTTCCGTCCCGTTGTTTAGCCACGTACGGAGCTCTTTTATCTTTTATATACAGAGCTGCTCTGTCACTCAATTCTTAATCGTTGTAATTTTATGTATATTCTGTAACTTTTCTGGTAATTACAAAGCCAATATATGTTGATAGCACCACACAAACTTTTTGGAAACAGTTCACTTTTTCTCTCTTCTTGTTCATGATGTCTGCTTTCTACTGTAAACTGTTCCTGACTACCTGTCTTGTGTAGTGGCGTGGATGGCAAAGTCAGGCACTGCTGCGATTTTAATCAAGTATGATTACCATTATTTGAATTGTATTTATATACATGAAGTGGACTGCCTAAGTCTAGACGTTACTCTTCTCACCCACGACATCTGCAAGTATAGAAGTCCGAGAAACAAAAAGTCAATATATTTTTCTTGCTTTTCTGAGAGGGTGATGCTAGAGTTGTGGGAGTTACTATCTTATCTGGCTCAAAGGTCTTGAGATAGCGAAGTGGTATTATGTTGTTATTAGCGTAGAACCAGTAGTATAGCGCCTGTTTGAATGGAGTATTTTTCGCCAATATCATATTCTTCTTGATATCTGGGATTATTATATCTGATGCTGATCTATCTAGTAAAACATCAAAACGATATTTTTGTTATTTTTTATATTCTAACTAAATAGATTGCTATTTATATATGTAAAGAGAGAGATGGGGAGGGGTTTCTTCTTTTGTTTCAGATTTTTAGGGTGCCATTGATAGTTTGCCTTCGGCGCTTTAAATGCGTACAGGAAGATTGTAGCTGTGAAAATAAATATTTGTTCTAAATTCTTTGCAAACAACTGATGAAATGACAGCCATTCGATCACACACACACACATTGCCAGCCCGCTGATAATGAAAAATGTGAGATTTCTGCTTGTTAGAATTTCTTTTACTGTTGAAATCATTAGAAATTTCTTTAAATCCATCTTTGGGGTGCGTGCGCCTGATCTCTGGCTGTCCCAGTACAGATAAGTGTGCGTTTGGTTTTGGTTGCAAACTCAAATTTAAAATCTTAATCTCAAATGATTGAGATCGATTATATGATTTCGTTTTTTTTCATTCTCTACTATTTTGCTTAATTTCTGTTTAACTCTTTCAAATCATATTAAATTTGTCAATGTCATGTTAATTTAGATTTATCTCTCTTTTTTGTGTGTTGACAACATCGTGATCTCAACTTATCTGATCGATGCATCTTAGTGATGATACTTGATATGATCAAACTAACAAAAATTTTCTCATTTAATATTTTTTAATTTTCGTAACTCTCATTTTAATTGTAAAATAAATTTTATAATTTTTTGTGTTAAAATTATATATTAAACTGATATATATATATATGATAGATACAAATATAAATTATTATGTTTAGTGAGATATGATAACAAAAAAGTAGAAATCATGTATAAAAATACGATGAAGATCACAAATAAAATAAAAGATGTATCATCTTCTACTTTGTCTAAGAAGGAATTCCTTATAATTGTCAAGCACCGTTTCTAACAAATTTTGTTATAAAGTATAATTTTTATGGTAAAATTTATTTTATCATGCAACCAAATATTATATAACTATTTAAAAAAAAATAAGACAAAATGTTACTTTAGTGAATGCTAAAGGGGAAGAGTAAATATAGTTGGGTTGGATAGGGTATTATTACTTAGAAATACGTATTTTAGGTAATACCTATGTTACTGTCAATTTTGAATTTGATATTGATTTAAATCATCCGAAAGTGTTTGATTATCAATATCAACTTTGAAACTGATTGTAGAGGGCCGCACGCGGAAAATTAGCCACGGAAACATCGCCGTCTCCTCGACGGAAACCTTGCCGCTCTCGGCGGCCCCTTCCCTAGTTCACGGCATTTTCATCGTCGATGCCTCCGTCTTCATTAGGCCTCTTTGTCGATGCTCGGCAGCTCTTTTTGGTAATCTCACCCTCGTTGCCACTCTTCAATGCCCTCTGTTTTCAATCTCTTCACACCCCTTTGTCGCCCACTCTTTTCCCCTAGCCCCCATCCTCAGTGGATCTGTCCGGTGATCTCCCCTCTTGCCCCCTTTCATCCTTTGCGATCCCCCCTCACCGGTCCTCGAAGCCCCCTCTTTTCTCCTCGCCCATGTCATCTCAAAGTCCCATACTGTGCTCCCCCTCTTCCCAGCTACTCCCTTCCTTCTAGCTTCCTTCCTTTCTGATTAGCCCCCTCCCTCCGACTATTTTTTTCACCCCTCCGACTCCCCAATATCCATCGAAGTGCCCCCTTCCCCCTTCCCCTTGCCCCGGCTATCCACCCTTTTTTGAGCCCCAACCTCATAGCCCCAACCCTTTCTAGTGAGACCCTCACCTCCACTCCTCTGGGTTGTCTCTGCCTGCTTCGCCCCTCAAGTTTTCCTCCAGTGTCTCTTGTAGGTGACAAAGTAGTCCCGGCTTTGGATGGACGCCGCATCTTTCTTTGTCATCGCATGGAAATCTTCTCCGGGAGGTCACCTATTTGTGCTATTTTATGTTGGTTTTGATATGAGAGGGGGGTTCCCCTCTCCAAAAAAATGTTTAAGTCTTGTAATATCGCTCCTATTGTAGTGCGTCGCCTAAATTTTATTTAGGAGTTTTGTTGTTTCTAGAAGCACTACAATTATGGAGCTCAGCTTATCTATGTTCATCTCTCGTACGTTATATGTAGTTACTTTTAGGTGTCATGTGGTCAACTTTTGTCAATTTATCTTTCCTTATTTTTTTCATAGTCACAATCTCTTTTCCAAAATCGTTAGACTGGGCGATATCTACACATTTCTGGTGTGATCATCTGGTCTCGAAACAACTGTCAAACTCCTTTTGGGGAGTTTATATTTTAACTGATCGACCTTAGTGTGTGGTTTCATCCTCTCTTACATTGTGTGTGTCTGCCCTTTAGTTGTGTAATGCTCTCCGTACTTTCTTATTTTGATATGAATATGAGTATTTTATCCATCCAAAAAAAACTTTGAAATTGATTGTACAAATAAAACAATATAGGTAATATATACAAGTGTTAGCCACCTGTATCAATTTTTATATTAATATTCTACCTATTAGACAAATCAATTTAACAACTGGTATGCCATTTTCTTATACTTTAAACCCTATTTGATAATATTATTAGATATTTTTATCACTGTCAATTTTAATATTGATATTGACAGTAATCATTAGATGTTTAACTGATAATATTAATTTTAAAATTTATAATGCATGTTATGCATGTAACACAAAGTGTCAACTTTGTATCAACTGTGACATGTATGGACACTCTAGTCTTCGGAAATATCAATATCAATATTGATATAATATTATTTTTGATATTTTAACCAAAAAGATCATTAACCAAAGCATGGCCTTAAATTAATATGTTGCTTCAATTATCTAAAAATAAAGCATATATGCATTAAGGTCAGATTTCTAGGACACGTCCGAGAGACCAACAGTTTGAGACATGAGGGCGGCTGAGGTGTATTAGGAAATGGACAAAATTAAGAGGAAGACCAATGATGTAATCTCCCCTTTCCTTCTCCAATTCTCTTGTTAATTTCTTAGGTCAAAAAAATGCTAGAAAGATGTAACACTAAGAATATGATTAAGCAGATAAGTTACAATTTTTGATGCTTGAAACTTCTGTTTAGCTTCCCAACAAATAGATTTGCCACCCTTATACTATAAATATTGACCAATATACATCGAACCCCACAAATTGCTACTCTTATTTAGGGGTGTTCATAGTCTGATTTGGTTTGATTTCTTAGTATTTTTTCTCAAACCAAACCAAACCAAACTATCTCTTAAACCAAACCAAACCAAATCAAATTAATTCGATTTGGTTTGGTTTGGTCTGGTTCAAATCATATTTTATTAAGATAGAGTAAATATATCAATATATAATTTCATTTTATTTGTTTTAAATCATATTCTATTAAAATTTAGTGTATTTGTTTATACGTTTCATTAATTTGGTTTGGTTTGGTTTGGTCCGATTCAAATCATATTTTATCAAGGTAGAGTAAATATATCAATATATAATTTCATTTTATTTGTTTTAAATCACATTCTATTAAAATTTAGTGTATTTGTTTATACGTTTCATTAATTTGTTTTAAAAACTCTTGAAACAAGTTTATTTTTATAAGAAAAGACGCATAAATATTGTATTATATATAACTTAAAATAAAATATTTAATCTAAATCGGGTTATTCGATTTAGTGGTTTGGTTTGGTTTGAAGGGCTCTAGGAATCAAACCAAACCGATCGATAGTTCAAACCAAACCAAACCGAACCAAACTCCTAATTTGGTTTGGTTTTTCGGGTTGAACCAAATAGTGAACAGCCCTACTCATATTAACCGTAAATCCCTAGTGGTATTTACACAATCTTTGACTAAAGTTGACGGTAATGGGTTTAGAACATATTTTTAAATATTAACTAGGCTGAAGATTGGCGGATTTTCTTATCTAAGATGGAAAACCACAAGGTCAAAGATAGATGAAATGAATTATATTGGCCATTGTAATTCTACTTGATCATTATATCTCATTGAAGTTGAAAAGAAAGTAATTGTATCATATACCACAATAAGACTTGCAAAGAGGTCTGATAGTGATTGTTAGTAATAAAAAAACAAGCTTTCTAATAAGTGATGCTAATATTAGAATGTGTTAAAAATATATGTGTGGGCATATTAGATTAGAAAAATACATAATATATGTATTATACAATTTAAGAACAACACAGATAAATGTAAAATATATAGAAGAAAGATTAATTATATGATTCTAACATAAAGATCAGAGAGTTATAAAAGCTCTAACTAGAAAAGTGGAGAACATTAAGATAATGAGAGCAAGGAAGGGGAAGCCTAACTTAGGTAGGTTCATCAAATATGGTTTAGAAGACTTGAACCTCTCTATTGAAATAGCACAAAATGGCTCTATTGACAAAGAAAGGAATACAAAGAAAACCATCTCTCCTCCCCATGGAAAGGATGAGATCAGCAACCATTTTGTAAGGAATCAATACATGACAGTGAAAAAGTTTTTGATTCCTTAAAATCATGATTTTTGCATTGATCGATGTCGAACGAGTAAAATTGAGAACCGAATATGAAATAGAATGAGAGTACTGCATGAGATTTCAAAATCTCTCACCATGGATGAAGAGAGAACCTCATAGAATTTTCAAAATCTTTCACCATAGATGAATAGAGGATGTTTCTTCTTGCTGAAAACCATTCAAGTGGATGGTCTCTAGCGGTATCCACGCGATCTGCTTCAATAGATAAGTTCTCTCTTCTTTCTGGCCTTGAGAAACCTTCCAGATCCAAGCTTGACCATGGGAGATCACCTTCTTGAGATGAGAGGATAGAGAGAGAAGAGTGGGCGGGAGAGCGGGAGAGGGGAGAGAGAGACCGGGAGAGCGAGAGAGGGGAGCACGGCGGAGGAGGGGAGTGACGTCGGCCGCGGCGGCCGGAGGGGGAAAAGAAGAAGGAGAAGAAGAAGAAGGGGCGTGGCGGGAGAGGAAGCGGGAGAGCGGGACAACCGCGGCGACGATGGAGATTTTGACTGCTCATTTCATATATGCTCAGACAATACGATGTTTTACATGTATCAGGCATGCGGAGGTGACTCGGTCTAATTGGCAAACGGAGAATGCTGCTCGTTTCTGGTATCAAATCCGTGAGGATACACATGTTTGATGGAAGGGTGCGAAAGCATGTGGAGGTCTAACATGTGCCATATCTGAAATAGAACTTGATCTCACTAGGAGCTGTGTTCAAGAGGATACCAATATACTATTGATAGTGGAGCTCTCAAGGTGTACAGAGGAGCACGTATCGTGCTAAAGGGGTTGCTAACGAAAGGTTTGTACAAGCTCATAGGGCGAGTTGACACAAGTGCAGCTGCGATATCCCAAACGAGTAGTATAGTTCAGTGAAGGATGATATCTGCTAAAGGTGGAGTGCGAAGGAAGCATGTGATACTCGCTTTTAGCTGCGACGATGATCAATATCTCTCATGTCAACCGAGCGAGAGGAGGGGCCATGTTGAGGTGTGCAACGAAGTCAGGCTATGCGGGCACTTGGTCTAGATGTGGGCCATACTAGTGGAGTTGGCAGACGGATGGACACTTGTCGGGTTAATCCAATATGGAGAATGTTAGTAACTAAGGTTGTTACGTATGGATTAATCTTCAAGTGGGGACAAGGATCTGATGGTTATTAACCAGATAAGTATCGAGTTATTCTAAGTCTATTAAGACTCTAGATAGGATCTAGGAGAGTCATAGTTGGAGTGAATTTCTTGAGTTGTTCTCCCTATAAATAGCCTAGGCTGGTGGCTCATTCGGGATGTCGGGTGTCGAGAGGGAGCCACTGGAGGAGATGTTGTACATCTACTCTTTAGTGGAGTTCAACTTCTCTGAAATCTTGTCGTCTTCATGGTGTGCATGCATCTTGCACCGTGGGTGATCAATCACCTCATTTTTGAACATTTACATAGACATTTTTTTGTGTACCTTGGAAGGGTGCTCAACTTATCTAAAGTTGCTTCATTTTTAGCTATTTATTTGGTATTTTATTCTATCTTGATGTCTTCCAATGCCATCTCTATAATCATGATCTTCTCAGTGAGACCATCATTTGAATGATATCTACACTTTTATAGTGTGATCATCTGGTCTCATCATTAATGTTAAATTCTATTAAGATATTTCAAATGTTTGTTAATCAACCATCAATTTTCAATACGCCTCAACATGCAAGTCCTTCCCATTATGTGGCTATATTCGATTGTGTTGGAAAAGAATACTTCAATTAGCATTGAAGTTAGATTTGTTCTCGAACTCGTTCGTATGTAGTTGATGTCGATTTGTTTGTTCCTTGGCATATCTTTGTTTGAGAGTTTTTGTCATACTCTCTTATAATACTTATGGGGTGTTTGGTTGCATGATAAATGAGGTTTTTATTTTAATTTTTAAAAATTATAAGAAAACTTGTTAAAAGATGTGTTTGACAACCATGATAATTTTATGTTTTGAAAGTGATTTTCTTCTTAAACAAAAAAAGAGGGCCTCACCTCTTTCTTTTTTCTTGTGGTTCCCCACTTTGTTTGGTCATGTGTGGTAGTTACTCTTTTTTGTAATCACATCCCTCCAAACATGATAGTTTTATGTCATGAGTTGGTTCACTTTTTATTTTAATACAATTTTTTATCATGAAAGTGTACAAAAAATTATCATGCAACCAAACACCCCATAAGAATGCAGGTATTATTTGTCCAAAAAAAACATTGGACACATGTTTTTTGTATGTTAATAACATGCATTTAATTAATAAGCTTGGTACAGTAAATACATGCATCTAACAATCAAGGTAATTCAAACATGTGCTGCAGTTCGAAGCACAATGAAATATAGCTGATTAAGTGTGTGTAAGATCTACGAGATGGGCTCTCAGATTTCATGTAAAAAATGACTAACAACACCAAGTGGCACAATTTATACAGGACAAGGCTTAAAGAGAAATATTGTGCTAATTAGGAGTTCTGTCGTGTGAGGCATCCATAAAAATCAGTACATATCATATTGTATTAATCAAAAGATAGTCGTCCTAACATATATATGAAATTAAGATGCGTATAATATTAACCCATACACCATTTATATCTGCATACGCATTGATGATAGATACACACACCCTTACACAATAAATTAATTTTGTTCATATTTTTTCTAGGGTAGAAAGAGTACGTACAGACTATCCAGTCAGCTGTAACCCCCCCCCCCCCCCCATATATATATATATACTAGTCAAAGAACGTGCTTCGCACGTGTACGAACAAAATAAATAAATAAATAAAAATATATAATATAATGAAATATGTATTTATTATCAAAATATTGAGTAACATAAATTTTCAATTTGTTTATCAGTATAATTTTTAATTTAAACAAGCAAAAAGGCATCTGAACATATACGGTCATACATGTCCTTGTATTAAACAAAAAAATTTATATTGAATCTTAGTTCAAGAGAGTAGATTTTTTGTGTATCGCATCCCTCTGCCATCTTATGAACTGAGGTTAAAAGCAATCATGAAGTTGATACTTTCATTAAACTTGTTCACAACTGCAACTTAAAAGTATAATATGAAGCGTTTTTAGCAAAAACTCAGGCAGTTACATATTTGAAGCTTACAAAAGATTCTGATTTCAAATGCACCCAGGCATTCTTTCACCCATTTTTTTTTAAAAAGATATATAAGAGAGAACAGGAACAATTAATAATCCTCCTGATATATGGCATAAAACACGATGAGATGTAGATTAGCAGAACCTGGAACCTGCATATATATAACTTGGAAATGGAGAGGCCGATCACCTGGAAGGCTGGAACCTACATAAGTGGAAATGGAACGGAAGAGAAGATTAGCGGGAATGCAACATAACAGAAGATCTAATTGTTTGGATCCACAAGGATCTTTGCTGGAGTCCATGAATTAACATGTTATTTTTCATATCAAAAAGTCAAATTAAGAACAAAGGCAAATGGATCTTTTCTCTCCAACTCTCAAGAATGAACGTCCCTTGTATTTCTGGTTCTTCACATGAGCAGTCTCCTAAAAAATTAATAGCTAGGTCAGCAAGTGTAAAATAAGACAAAAGGTAGTATTAAAGTTAACATGTTTCACATAATTCTATCCAAGAATGGAACCACAAGAGACACAAGAAATGTCACTCTGGGATATTCATAGCCTAATCTCTTTCCTTGTCATCTTTCCTATTGTATTGGTCAATGGTCATCAGAACTCAAAATATATCAAAGTAAAAAAAATCAGGTGTAGAAAATCCTGAAAACTCATTTGATCTAAAGACCAAGGGACTTGTGTTGTATGATTTAGAAAACCCCAACCCTTTCCATTTTTTTAAACCACTAAGAAAATAAGCAACATCAATTGGTTGGCTTGGGAGCATATTAATTGATACACTAATCATGTATGGTTGCATACTACCAATATATACATTCAAGAATCTAAGATATAGTCAACACACGGATATACATAAGATGGAGTACATTTGCTTGTTAAGAAATTGGTAAGAATTTTAACAGGAAGTAACAGATTTATGGCTATACCCTACAAAGGTGCAAATGCCGGCATTTCCATCCAGTAAGAAATAGCATGCATGATAACATCCAACCACTCTACGGTATCCCCAAAATGTAAGAAAATAAAAAAGCAACCTAATATGGATTTTTTGCTTGAGAAATCATCTAGAGAACACCATCTGGGCCGATAGTAGAAATTTCACAGTTTAACGAATTGGGAAACATAACTTATGAGTGTGTAGAACTCATCCCAAAAGATTATAAACAACTGGATTGAGTAAATTCAATTTTCTTCACCTGCCCTCAAGATTCATTTTGTCATTCCAATTGCACTAACAATAAAAAGAACATTAGGATTTCAAGCATTATTAGTCAAAAAAATCCCTTCATTATAAAGCAAGATTCCCGCAGTTGTTTGATATAAGCAAATGTCAGTGAAAAAGAGATGTGCACTACACAACAAATTCCACCACAGCTTATAAAAAATATAAAAGTTGTTTGCTGTCATTATCACTTATATTTCTTTAAAACTTTAGGGTGTTCTACAATAGAATTGCAATTTTATTCAAGAAATAAATGACAAAGTAGCAGGATATAAGAAGGTTCGTATATTTCTTTAAATAACATATCGCAGTCATATTAAAGAGGTTTTCACGGTGTTAGTAAGGCATATATGACTGTGTTGCGAAATAATGCACTATTAGGGACCAATTCCGCATTATCCACTCAAAATAACAGGATAAGTTCAATTTCTATACAACTGAAATTTGTCTATGGCATACCGGTGAATACAGAATCTCTACGAGGATAAACTACAGATGTTTATACATGTATTTATGTTTCTTGCTATAAATGATACCTGCTTTGTGAATGAAAGTTTAAGTGGGAACCTTCTTCCAATGTTGCACCATAAGCTATGATACCTTGATTGGTTTTGCCCCCAATATCCTATTTCTATCCAATTGCAAGAATATTTAAGGGATGAACACAAGATGCACAAATTTTTACACATATAATCTAACCATGCCACATATGGGGCTGGAGTTGTTTCTCAAACTTTAATAAGCCTTCATTGCATGAATATTTTTTACCTTTCTCATTTGTGTTTGTTAAGCACAACTCATAGCTTCCCCATTTCAGTCACTCGGGAGGAATTAACCCAAAAAGATTTTTTCTTTTAGTTTCACCCATCCATGTCCGTGCGGCATAACATTGTGCTGCTTCAAATATTGGACGAAGAGCATCATGTATACACGATATGTATAAATCATCATTGTTATGATCAATAACAAGAATATTATAAGCAAAGATGAAACAAACATATGATGTTGCTGACTGGTGAACCAAACTGAAGAAACTGAAGAACCTATTGCATGATCCTATAAGCAATGAAGGCTTGTTTCACCAAACTGAAGAACAGTCAGATATTCGAAAATGATCCTATTTTGCTCTCCGTTTTTCATGTACAAGATTCAGGTTTCTTTTAAGCTGAATAACAAATTAAGTTGAATAACAAATATAAACCAATTTGTAAATTATAGAAACCTATGAAAAAATGGTACGTAAAAGAAATCTGCGATATAATGCAAGAAAAGTAAATGAATTACCTTAGAAACTAAAATCTCTTGCTTTCTTTTTGCAAATGTAACCAGAAATGCAGCCTCTTTTTTCTTTGATTTGTCAACCTAACAAAAATACAAATACCAACACATTTGAAATCACTATGTCATGAAAATATATATTTGAAATCTTAAAGAACCAAATATACAATTTGTCGATTCAAATTGCAAATTTCCAATCCTACAAAATAAAAACAAAAGAAATATTGAATCTGAAAATGTAGATGTCCTTAAATTTGAAAGTCAAATATGATTTCTCTCGGTTTCAATTTCAAAGTTGACTATGACAGAGAAGTGCTTAATATATACAATTACCAAGTAAGGGCTTGGTTTAGACCATGTTTGATAACATTATTAAACATTGTTCGATTTTGATATTTGTAGTGTAAATAAAAACGTGTTATATACTACAAATGTCAATTTGTATTGTATTAATACTGTTGATATCAATATTTGAACTTCTTAAAATATCTATATCAATATTAATGTAGTATCATTTTTATATTCTAACCAAACAAGTATTGAGGTTAGGAGGAGCTAAACCAAATCAAAGTGAACCATACGAACATTCAAGACATGACTTTCTAGCACACCTCATTAATTCCATGGTACCATGAAATATTCTAAATTCTTTGAACATGACATGACAGTGGTGTGAAAGAGTTTCCAAACCCAATTATAACCACTGGATATTGGGACTCGAGTTCTCCTTGCATAAAATAAGAAAATAAAATCATGGTAAGTCATGACAGGCTTTATCACTCTTTTTTTTTCTCCTAAGGCTGGCAATATCACATTCATTGAAAAATAAAGGGACTGTGATTTATCTCATGATGTAGAGAGGTTGGCAATATGACATACGATAAAAGTAAAAGTCATCTCTATAGATGCCATAAAGTGCAGAAAGGCCTAAATCAATGTTAATCTTATGATGCACCCATGATACACTGGAAATTTAAAACAATCAAATGAAACAAAGAATTGGCCTCAACCTGACTTTGTGATATGCTCGTGTTCGAAGAGGGACAACTAATTCCAATCAAAATAGAAAGTAAAACCCAAAGAAATAAAACAACTTGTGGACATGCGATAGAACATAAACAAATCCAGCCACACCTGTCTGATACTCAAATAACAACCAATTGAAGTCAAGGAAAAAAAAAAGCAACAGAGAGGATAGGGAAGTAATCGCCTCGACCTCACCTCCTTTTCAATAAAGTTGGAGATGAACCACTCTGCTTGGACTGCGGAGATGCCCCACGGCAGTCCTGCCCCACCAGGACACGCCCCTTGATGTTGAGGAGGAAGAGAGCCGAGAGGGGCCCCGCCGGCCGCCACAGGGCTTCGCCGGTGAGGCCACAGTTGCAACGGAGACAGGGACAGTGCTTCGAAGAGGCCATTGCAAGATCAGATCTCACCCGCAATCATGGGATCTAGATCTCCACCCCACAGGGGGTCTTGTGATGTGGCGAAGGAGGCTGACGGCAGCGTGCTGGTGCGTGGAGAAGGCAACGATGCAGAGGGAGATGAAGGTAGTGCGCAGGTCCTTGCAAAGGTGGAGAGAGAGAGAGAGAAGGGAACTACCGCGGCTGAACATTGACGGGGGGCACAAGTAATGGAATGTCAAGGAAGGTTGCCGATGAGTTGAAAGTAAACGGCCGCGTAAAGAGCTTCGCAATAGCCGCGTTAAGGGCTTGGGAGAGGGGAGAACGTGGGGGCTCTATTGACGGTGGCTTGGCGAGATGATGCTGTTTGGGCACTCCAAAGGGGAGGACAAAAATTGGAGTACTCCTGCTTGACGACGGGAAAATGCTCGATGGTTCGTAATGGATGACGATGGAGGCGGCGGGCCATGTGGACAATGAAGAAGCCATTGAAAGAGAGCATAGGGAAAACGGGTGCCCAAATATTGAGAGAGGAGAGTAGTCGGCGGAAGAGGCGGGCGTGTAGGTTTCGACGAGACAGAAGGGGCGGGCGTGCGGGTTAGTGGTGGAGAGTAGTCGGCGCAGGGAACCGGATGTAGAGAGAAAGGTTGCGGGGGGAGGTTAGAAAACGGTTGCTGAGAGGATAAACGGAGATTGGCTTACAGACTTATGGTGAACAACGGAATGGTATAGCAGAGGAGAGTACACAGAAGGGGCGGGGCGTGCAGGTCGGCGGAAGGAGCGGGTGTGCAGAGAAGTTCGTCAGGTGAGTGGACGGCCGAGGGCAGAGAGGCAGCGGGGGAAGTACCAGGGATGCTCGATCTACGCGGAGAATGCGGACGAGAGGGCGGAGGCGGAAGATGTCGATGTAGGAGAAGGAGGCGGAGGAGAGGATGGAATCCGCTGGGAGACTCATGGCTCCATCTTCGCGGCGGATGTGGAGGAGAGGTCGGAGGCGGCGTGAGGGTTTGGGGATGATCGATCTACGCGGAGAATGCGGACGAGAGGGCGAAGGCGTAAGATGTCGATGTAGGAGAAGGACGTGGAGGAGAGGATGGAATCTGCTGGGAGGCTCACGACTCCATCTTCGCGGAGGATGCGGAGGAGAGGTCGGAGGCGGCGTGAGGGTTTGGATGTCTCGTGAGACAACAGGAAGACTCACGAAGTTGGCTGCCGGGAGGGAAACTTGCGAACTTGGATGGCGTCATACATTCGACGGAAAAAAAATAATGATCCAATCTAACGGTCAAAAATGAAGGGACGAAAGATCGCTACTCCCGCTTCTTATATTAAGTTAGATATATATATATATATATATGAACTTGGAGCAAACAAAACAAGCATTTTCCTAGCTAGGTGGAAATCATCGGCGATAATTAATATTGCGTAGGTAATTAATCAATTAGGAAGAGACGTGCATACCTGTTTAAGAAAGAAAATGGAGGCGCTTAATTACGTCCCTTGTTCTTAGGGTTTGGGGGCGTTTCTCGCCGGAGACGGTGAACTCGTGAAGGTGAATGGCAGGACAAATCTCCTTTGGCAGCTGGGAGTTGCGTGCCGAAGCGCCGCCGCCGCCGCCGCCGTGCTGCAGGGGCATTGCGCGCGGCTGCACTGCATTGCACCATGTTGCCAAGGGAGACTCATCCTGTTATTCGTGTACCTTGACGCACGCAGGTGTACGTATCTCTCTCTATATATAGAGAGACACAGTCGTCTTCTAGCTCGATCGATCGATATATCGATCGGCCGGCCGGCGGCGCTCGCGCGCGCGGTGGTGCTCTCCCTCTCTGCTCCTCGCCCTCCTCCTTCCTCCTTCGACACGATGAGCTCGCGATGGGATATATCGACGACCTGTCGTCGGATAACATCTACCTCTCTTCTCTTCAGCCCCTTTTTATACAGTCTAGAAAGTGTTTAGCAGGGGGGAGACCCGTGGGTGTCTCCGGCCGGATATGCTACGGCATATGCGGTGGCACCCTCGGCACAATCCGGAGGAGCTTCTCTTCCGGTTCCGGCGGCCATGGGACCTTTTCCGATGGTCCTTATTCCTCCTTTCACCTCCTCCGTTGCAAAAAGTTGTATACATCTTTTCCTTCCCCCCCCCCCTCTCTCTCTCTCACTCTCACTCTCTGTGTGTGTAAGGTGTATATATATCCATGGTGAATATCTCATGTGTGGATAGCAGAGAAAATAATATCTTAAAGAGGGTACTATATATATAATGGTATGTTTGTAAAATGCAATGTGTGAACACCCCATGCAATATGCATAGTATAGTGCAATCCTCCCATAATATTGCATTACAGAATGCAATTCATGCGGTATATCTATATATGCATGTGTGATATATATAGATATATATGCATGTGTCTATATGACGCGTGATTGTAACTATATGTATATACATTTTATTTATATTTTAGATGGATCAGTAACCAAAAAATAGTAAGTTTATAGTAATTATATATGCACGATTTAGTGTTCATATGCACCTAATTTTAGTAACGGGAAAAAGAAAAATCAAGAAGTAGGGTTTGAGGTACATGTGATGACCAAATTCCATTACTTTTTCTTAGCACTACACATCAATGGGTGGAGAGACAATGGGTGCATAGAGATTAGTCTGTAAAGATCTTGTGCTCGAATATAACTATATCAGATAATATAAATATGTATCGGAGAATCAACCATGCACTATTAAAAGCATGCAATATATATGGGAATATAATATATAGAAAGCTGCCATACACTACCGACGTTAATTTGGAGGTTCGCGCGCAACCGAGCTGCCGCACGAAGAGAATCTCTGCATCTTTTCAGCGAACGGCATATCTCCTCGAGAGGGGCAGAGCACATTCTCTACTGTCTCCTCTATTAATGATGCCACATATATATATAATTGATTAACATGTGGTAGCACAATTAATTAATTAAGCAGAGATGTACGTACGTATAGAGCAGTAAGCAACCTAATAATAACAGATATATAGCTAATTAACTAGCTAGCTAGCTAGGTTGATTTTTTTTGACAAGAACACGATATTATTGTTAGGAGCAGGAAATTCTAAATAGATCGATGGCTTTAAATAGATGCATGCCAGGGCAAACCCTCTCGAAGGCCTGGGCGACGATCGACGACGTTGATCAGACGCGAGCGCGGAGAAAGTGCATATTACTGGGCGGTTCTCCTTTGGCAGAGGGCTCTCGCTGCAGCTCTCTTCCTATATGTATGCATGTGTATATCTGTGAGATCGAGTCTCCACTGCCAAAGGAGATTTGTCCAGCGATTCACCTTCTCAGAACCCACATTTAACACAGAGAGAGGGGGGGGGGGTTTCTTCTCCGTCTTTGGTACTGCATGCAGCATGCTTCTCTTTTCAGGCAAGATCGATCTGAATTGTGTCCCTTTATATATATATATATATATATATATATTCATTCTTCGTTTATGTGATGAGCACCAAAGCAATTCTCTGCACCACTGAAATTTAAAACAAGTTTTTTCTTTCTTTCATGAAGGTCATTATCGAGGGTACGTAAACCTTTTCTGAAACTCTTCCTCTCTCTGGTTGCTTGGTTGATTAGATTCCTCTAGAATGATCAAAGATAGAACCTTAGGGGCTGTTTGGTACCTGCAGATTAATTCGGGGATAAACTTAGCTTATCCCCAAAATTCAAGAGGTAAACCATGTTTATCCCCTAAATAATCTTGTTCCAAGTAGCACCTTGGTTAATTATTTAACTCGATCTTTAAACATGGGGGTTCCACTGATTTTTCCGACGGCTTTGGTTTGAGGATGCCGGCGTAGCTACATATATATATCCTCTACATGTCTATTTATATATATTGTTGCCTTCACATATACTTAGAGTGCTTGTATTTGTGCTTGTCAAAAAAAAAGTATTTGTGTGTGGCCAGATTATTTTTGTCTGTCATGTTGTCTTTTCTTTCTCTGAGAATTCGAAAAATATTTCTACACTGTTTTGTATCAAACACTTCGTTCCCTGATTATAGTCTGCCCTTTCTTCCTTCGTGAATTAAGTTGAGCTACTCTTAAACAGGAGTTAACTCTATTTGTGTTTCGCTTTGGGCTTGGAATTTGATGCACTACTGGTATCCAATTCTTTATCTAAGTATGAAAATTTGAACTATCCCGAATCGCCACGGCCTACACAGTTTCTGCAAGATATCCATACGAGGAAGATTGATTTTTTTCTTTTTTGTCTCGCAAAAATTATTCCCTTACGGTATTTATCTCTTACCACAAAACAGCCGTCGTCAATAACCCAAGATTGGTGAAGGCTTCGGAGCTGTCGCACACCCATTCCAAAAATACCTGTGGTCGATGAGAATTTACAACGGCTGTAACAATAGTTGTCGCTAAAAAGAGTATCCCCCTCGTAATAGCATTAGAGAAGGCTTTTAAAACCATCACTATTAATTTATTAGGGATGGCTGAATTGGTGACAATTTAACAATAACCATTGCTAAAAAAGTGTATTCCCTATCGAAATAGCGTTAGCGACGGTTATTAAAACCGTCGCTATTAACTTATTATGGACGACTTGTTGTGGGCAACTGAAGCAGCCGTTCCTAATAATATTGGAGACAGCCATAACAACCATCCCTAGCGATGGTAGGAAGTGAAGTTATTGGTGACTACAATTTAATAGTGACAACTCCATTAAACCTTCCCCAATAAGTCGTCCCAAATAAAATTTTTCCTTGTAGTGCTCAAGATTTCTAACTAGAGAAATCTCTAGGTGATTCTTGAGATTAGTCCTTGGTTAAGACGTTCTAGCTAGATCCCAGGTGCCCAAGCCTTCTTGATATTTCTTTAGCTTGATCCTTCTTCTAACATATAAAGTGTAGTATTTGCTGGTTAATTAGCCTCATTTCCCCAGTAAAAAACTTTGTTTGTCTTCTCTAGTGATCTCAGGAGAAGTTTAGGAAGGGGTGCACAGGTCATTGCACGTACAGGACTGATGCTATTTAATGTGGTTCCCATTTATATTTAATGCCAAAGAGGCCCCAGTCACACACTTCATGATCAGCTATGTCACGACCCGGATTTTTAATATGCACAGCGGAAGATAATCTGGCGACGTAACGGGAAAGGATATCGGTCTGGAGCCGAATAAGACTAAAATCACAATCCAAATAAACAATTCCACACTTTACAACATAATATCACCATAAAAAAACACCTATTAAGACAAATTAAATACCAACATTGAATGATACTCCACTAGTTCCTCGAATTCCAAAACACCACTACGCTTCTGCTGCGCTAAACCTGCACTCCTGAAAATATTAACAACGGAAGGGGTGAGTCACAACAGACCCAGTAGGACTTACACCCGAACTACCCCATTATAATAATGATTCTATTGGTATACTATACATATTAAGCCTAAAAATCAGATTATAATACATAGCTCTTAACTAATTATATATCTTTAATTAATTGATTACAAAGTCATTCTACTACCCCATATGATAACAGGACTCTATATGCATTAAAACCAACATAACCTACACATTAAATGTCTAGGTATGCCCGAACACATAAACGACATCAAACCAATGACACATCTATACCATACCATCTATGCCAATCTCCATAACTAGACCCATGTCTGAGTAAATAACATGCTCCATCAGATAAATGCAGTCACATCACAAAGCTAGCGCCAGATTTATCATATAGTAGGAAGTAACATATAGTAACTAAATCCCATAGTACCCCTAGGCGAGGGAGTACTTAGGATAAACCGCGGTATCCGGGATCGAAGGATGCACCGATTCAACTAACCTCCGCGCCCACGGGACACTAACGTAGTCCGGTGAAGTACATTTCCATCACAATGCGGCTCCGCACTAACCACATTCCACACCATGCAAGCATATAATTAACTCGGACGAAAAACGGGAACATTTAATTGGCAATCAAACATGAAATACATAGATGAACACCCATGGTTCTATGCACCACATATTTGCATACCACAACACAATCTAACACAAACTAATGCATATACATGGAATCATGCAATTTATAACCTAAACATGACAATTAGATGCTTAAACATAACTACCTATCACATAAAAGAACATAAACTAAATTCTAACAACATAAGCCTAAACCTTACATCGGCTTCTTATCAAATCGGAATATACATGATTAAGGTTCATCGTGATGCAGACATACTAAACTAGCTAGATTTAAACATACATAACCTATCATGAAGTCTAACATACATGGATAACCAAATTAATCTAAGTATGTACAACTTAAACAAATTAATCTAACTCTATCTAAATATGCAAATAAATCAAAAACAGCCCATTAACTACAATCTTCTAATCCTGGTGATCTAAGCATGATTCTTACGATTTAATCAAAATATTAGAGTGCTAAGAATAGCCGAGACGCCTACCTTGACGGCAACGGCGAATGGCGCACAGAAATCCAAGGAAATAGAATTTGGCGACGAGACTGCCGCGGTTGCGTCGGCGTCGAAAAACTGAGTCGAGTAGGTGTTCTTAAAATCTGTCGGAGGAAGAAGAATAATGAACTAGGGATTTTAATAGAAGATGATAGGAGAAAGGGCGACAGGAGAGAGGAGAGAGGAGGTATACCGCGGAGGGGAGAGAGGCGGCCGGCGCACGGCGGCGCACAGGGCGGTGGGCTGCACGGCGGTGGCGCAGGCGGGCGCACCGGCGGGCGGTGCTGACGTGGCGGCGGGGAGGGGTGTCGTGGCGGCGGCAGGCGGTGCCGCGCGAGCGGCCGGGCGATGACAAGGCAGCGGCGGTCAGCCGAGGCGGCGGCCGGCCGCGCGGTCGCGGCGCGCGCAGGCGCGCACGACGAGGCGACGGCGGCACGCACGGTGAGGTACGAGGAAGGCGGGGACGGCGTCACCGCGGCGGGCGGCGGGCGGCCGCGCGGGCGAGGAAGCCGAGGCGGGCGGCCGCCGGTCGGCGACGAGGCGCCGGCGGCGAGCGCGTGGGCACGCTCGGCGAGGTACGAGGTGGGCGGTCAAAGTCGGCGGTCGACCACGCGCGCACGAGGCGGGGCTGACGCGCGGGCGAGGCGGCGGCGTGTGGGCGGCGGCGAGAGCGCGGGCTCGCGCGCGGGGAAAAAGGGAGAAAGGAGGGGTTGCGGGGCGGCGGCGACCGAGGGGAAAAAGAGAGGAAAATGTAGGGTTTTTCCGGGGAGAAAAAGGGGGGCGCCGCGGCGGCGTACGGGGGAGGGTTTCTCACGGGGGAGGAAGAGGGAAAATAAATAGGGAGAGGAGGGAATAAAATAATAATAAATATTAACTAATTTTTTTTATTTTTTAATTTTTTTTTAAAATACGGGGTATTACAAGCTAAATGATTTTTCCTTGGAACTTTGAAGCCACATAGTATATGAGCATATTTTCTAGGAAGTTCCACTTCATCATATTGTAAGCTTTGGAGAGATATATATATATGTCCTACTTCATTATGAACTCTTATGTCTTTCTCTTCCTCTATGGCTGAGTGCAACACTTCTCTTGCTACCATAACATAATGTTGTCGGACATGTATATGCTTGGTAAAAAGGTGCCTTACCATTTTGAGAGTACCCTGGACAAGAGTTGATTCTTTCTATAAAAATTTTGGTTAATACGATCTTCGTTTCCTAGTATTGCACTGGCTGAGATGGTACGGAAATCACAAAGTGTGCTTATGTATTTTATATATATTTGGGATCAAGAAATAATATATGATGTAGTTCATTGATCTAAGAAGCTCTATGTTTTGAAGAAAATTTGAATCACTTGTCCTCCTTTGGGGGTTGTTTGTGCATGGTACCAGATTAATTCGGGGATAAACTGATTTATCTCCAAATTTTAGAAGGTAAAACAAGTTTATCTGCTAAATAATTTTGTACCAAACGGCTCCTCAACAGTTCGCAATTCTTTTGATAGAAGTCCGGAGGAAAGCCATGGGCTTGGGGATTTTTTTGCCTTCATACCCAAAATGGCTTTTCTTATCAATTTCTTCTTCAGTAGAGATTTTAATAATCTTTGCATTATCACTGTTGGATATTTTCTTTGTGCTCTCTTTCAGATAGCTTGTGGGGTGTTTGGTTGCATGATAATGGAGATTTTTATTTTAATTTTTAAAAATTGTAAAAAAACTTGTTAAAAGAGGTGTTTGGGAACCATGACAAATTTATATTTTGAAAGTAATTTTCTTCTTAAACAAAAAAGATGGTCTCACCTCTTTCTTTTTTCTTGTGGTCCCCCCACTTTGTTTGGTCATGGATAGTTGTTACTTTTTTTTGTTATCACATCCCTCCAAACATGATAATTTTATGTCATGAGTTGGTTCACTTTTTATATTAATATAATTTTTATCATGAAAGTGTATAAAAAATTATCATGCAACCAAACACCCCATTGGCAATTAATATCCTGTGTTGGTTGACCTGAACAACTTTGAAAAATAGTCCTCAAGGATTTGAGTTAATTATTTCCTCATGTTTGTACGTATGACCAGTTGTCACATCTGGTCTTTTAAATATTCCTGTTATACGTACTATTCCATCTTCCTCTATTGATCACTTTGCTCTAGAAGTCTTTTGTGCCCCTGTCACCCTATGAACACAAATAATTAACCCTTTGATCTTTGCCTTCGGTACATAGCTTGTATGATAGAACCAATTTGAAGTTCTTTTTCTTGATTAGAGGGAAGGTTCTTTGTTCAAGTAAACTGGGCTATGATCACTTGGACCTTGGGATAAATGATACACTACGATTGTTTTAGGGTGTGTTCTCTTAGCTATCGTCCTTCAGGGCCAATAATCCAATCTTTTTATTCAACTTTGAATTTGAAGCTATTTTGTTTGTCCAGGTAAAGCTGCCCATCTAGTCTAATATTACACAAAGTTGCTTTTGTTGACAAATTTTCAAAATCTTTCATGTCTCTTGAAGTACTTATACTGCCTACTCTTTTCTCTCCTATTCTTAATACTACGTTCACGTTTCTTTATAATGCATACTAGCCAGGTTTATGCCTACCTCGGAAATGAATCTCCCTATCTTTGTCCACACTTCTCCTCTTGTTGGGTTTGCTGGAGCATATATCAAAATGAGAGGAGCCATTTCTGTATGCACTATTGGTGATGTATGTTGCTACCCATTTTGGATGTGATGTATATGACAGTTTTTCTTGGTTAGTTACTGAGACCATTGATTCAACCGTGGAGGTAAAAGGGATTGAGTTTTGATGCTCTTTCAAGGTTTCTGGATAAGGTGGACTACTTCTTAGACCTTGTATTTGAAGAATCTACTTTGTGTAATTAAGTTTGGGTTGCACTGGTTCTAGGGGGAATATGGGATGAGTGTCGGTAGATAGAAGATCAGGTTGATCGGATTGGGATATCTAGCTCCCACCCTCCATTTCCCTAATGGATGTCGCCGACTTTGAAATACTTATTTGTTTGGTTGGTGAAAGGATAAGGGTATTGTGATTTTTTCCTTCGGACTGGTACTCATCAGAGTGGAGGCTTGCAAAGAAGGTTGTCTGATGGGTCTTTGTTTGGGTGCAGCTGACCTCGTTTGAGTGGTGACTGTGTGACTGGGCGGCTTCTCCTACCTACTCGATCTATCTCCTTTTAATGAGAATGAAAAATTGGTAGGTCAGCAATTACCTGAATACTAGTAAACTCAGAAGACCTTGGCAGTGATTGAATTTTGCAGTTTACATTTCCTCCTTATTTACTTTCTTTCTCATCTCCTTGTCCTAGTATTGCTTTGGTTCCGCTGGACTCTAGCCATCCATTCCATATTGTTCTATCTTCTATGTACCTGCCACTTTCTCCTAGATCTTCTTTTTCTTTTCTTACTCTTTCAAGTTCTAGTAAAATTTTTTTCTAGCTGAGCTGCTTCTGCCATTAATAATTTAGAGATGGTTATTGATAATAATATTCTAGAAATGGTCATTGGTAAAACTTTCTTGATTGTATCAACTTAGGTTTATATCTTGATAATAATCTAGAAATGGTCTGAACCGACCCCGGACAGCGCTGAACCGTGTCGAACCAGATTGGAAGTTGCTGAACCGGGCTTGAAATCCACCGAACCGGTCCCCACGGCCACTGAACCGGGCCCAAACGTGCTGAACTGGTCCAAAACGACGCTGAACCGGCCTTAAAATGCTTGAACCGGGGTCAAACAGGCCTGAACCGGGTCAAAGATGTCTGAACCGGCCCTGAACCGGCATCTGGACGGGTGAACCGGGCCTAAACCGGCTCTGGGAGGACTGAACCGGCTCTGAACTGGCCTGAACCGGGCTGAACCGGCGGTCTGGGCTCTGAACTGGTGCGCACCAGTCGGTCCAGGCTGGACCGCGCTGTCTGCGGACCGGACCGGGGGCGGTTGAGCCGGCGTGCGAACCGGCACCGGCTGGCGTCGGCGGCTAACCCCCACAGGGTTTGTGGCCGCCCGTGGTAGCGCCGCGAGGCCGGCTGCTGGGGTGTCATGGTGCGCCGCGGCTGCGTCCGGCGAGAGGGCGCCCGATGGGGGGGGTAAGGGGTCGTGGCTTCTCCCCGATGGCCCCGACTGCGCGGAACTGCAGAAGGGCGGGCAGCGACGCTTCTTTGTGTGGGACAGAGCCGGCAGCCGCGGAGCTACGGACGGAGGCCACTGTTGAGGGTGGCATCCGGGGGTTCCGACGGGGACGCTGGCTCCTCCTTCTCTTCCTTTCTCCCTCATCGTCGTCGGCTAGGCTCGCCGGAAGGGGGGGAGGCTCTCGGGGTTCCGATGGTCGACGAGAGACGGGGCTGGGTACGGGTTCGCGGTGGCTAACAATAGGGAAGGGGTGTTTGGGAGGCTCCATAAGGGGCTAGTAAACCTGTGGGAGGGGCTTGTGGGGGCGGAGGGGCTGTTAGGGCTGGGTGTCCATCCGCGACCAGAAAGGGGGGGGCGGTCCGTCGCAACGCTTCCACCAGCAGGGGGGTCGCAACGGGCTTCTAACAGAGGGGATGGTCCATTGGGGTGAGGGGAAGAGGTGGGGAAGGTCCGGATGGCCTAGGGCAACGTCGATGGAGGTGTCGACGGAGATGTCGACGGATCTCAAAACTCGTCGGAGGTGAAGAGGAAAGCGACTGGGGCAGGGGGGAGGACGCCGGACCGAGCTCCAGAGGTGGAGAGGAACAGCGGGAAGGGAAGGGGAGAACCGGGAGCACCCGGAGGTGAGGGAACGATGCCAACGTCGGAGGGGGAAGAGGGAAAACGGGAGGAGCTTCTTCCCTGGCTTCAAACATCCATCTCTCCTCTTTCATTAGGTTTGTGCTCTTTAAATAGAGTTGGACAATACAAGATGGACTCCTAAAAACCCTAATTACATATATGTCATCTAAAGGACTAAAAATAAAAAAGACTCAAGGGACTCTAAATACTCAAATAAAAATGCATAAAAATAAAATTCTAACACTATGAAATAAAAGAAATAACTTCGTCGTTTCCTGAGGACTCGGAAGACGCTATCTCTGAACAAACGGACGATCCGGTCCGTACCAGTCTCCATCATATTGCCTGTTGATCATCTCTACTGGCACTTCGAAAAATAATATGTAGAAGACTAAGTCAGCTTATGAGCCTAACAACCATGACAGTTTTACCAGAGGTCACTCATTTTTGAACTACTCACAACAAAACATGTTTGGCTTTAGAGTTTTGTAACTCCACAAAAGCTTCTTTCGGAACCTGCTCTTATCTTCTCCCGTTTCTAAGTTTCAGCATTCATTCCCCTTTTAAAGCCACCTGCTCTTTGCTCAACCCTCGCAATGTATACTATTGCTCTTAAACCCCTTTCCACCATACCGACTACCATTAAATCTGCTAACTTCCTCCTGACGCTACCCCTCCCACTCAATGTCCTTTGTTGCTTTTAAGCTATTACAATTTTTTGTTCATCTTGCTGGTGGTGGCGCCCCTTAGATAGATTGGCTTTACTAGTGGCGTGGTGAAGCTACTTAAAAAATGAATCACAATTTTGAATCCTACAGACAATGTTTGATCAGGTGAAGTTTTTCTCCCTCATTCTAGTGCTCTGTCTAAATGTCTTTATAGATGTTTCCCCTTAATGCGGTGGGGGTGCTTGGCTTACCTTAGTTGCCTTTTAAGTTAGTTATTATATATTGTCATCTTCTATCTTTATTCCTTCTCATGTCATTTTCATAGTGATGATCTCATCAGGGAGACTATATCAGTTTAGATGGTATCCACATCTACATGGCGTGATCATCTAGTCTCATAGTAAATATCAAACTCTACAAAGAGATTTCAAATTTTTGCTAATCGATTGTCAAAGCACCTCAACATATATACGTCTTTCTAGTTGTATGGCAATGCTTGATTGCGTTGGAGAAGAAGATTTTGAGCAGCATTGAAGTTGTATTTGTTTTCACACTGGCCGATCTTTATATATATATATTGTGTTTTTCCTTCATAGTTGTATTTCATATGCACATACAATGATTTGTTTGTTTGAGGTTAATTGTCTACGTAGTTTGTATGATTTTTAGTAAGTCTTTATTTGAGAGTTCTAGTCATACCATCTTCTATATGTAATCTCAAAGATGTATTATTTTAGTTTAATAGTATGAATGAGGAAGTAATTATTTTGGATCTCTTAACATATTAACAAATCAGGATGTTACACATCGTGTGATGCTCAAGTTAATCAGTCTTCTCCGAGCAGTAAAGAGTGTGGTTTTAACCTGCAACTAGCTAGTTATGAAAGGAAAGGGGTGGCTAATTAAACGGGCATCTGGTGTGAGGAGAGTGAGCTACAGCATTTGGAGTTTTTCTCTCTCCCAGCTAACGTTTTTCATGTCAAGAACAAGCTAGCAAGTCAAACACGCTGATAAACAAAAGTGACCAGCCTAATTAAACAAAGTGTTTAAGATCATCAGTTTTTTTCTTATTGTTAATAGTTGGGAACCGCTTATGCATTTTTACTGTGCTAACTCCGGAGCAGTTAATTTCTGATAAATACTAATGCATTGGCTTGTTCATTATTTATCAAGTGGCTAGCTAGTAGCTAGCTTTTGTGCGCGCTCATTAATGTGTGTGTTTATAACACTATAAAACATTATCTTTAAAGCTCAGACGGCTAGAATGCCAACAAATGGCTTTAATTCCCTGTGGGAGGAGATGGAAAATCAATTATTCCGTTAAAATAAAAAAATAGTTATCAGGGAAGATGACATATAGATAAAAGAATTCTGAAACACGTTTTGACTTGTTTACAAGCTGCCAATGGTTATTTAACGAAACGTTATTACCTACATAATCTAATCACACTTATACTCTTTCCTCTATCAATAAAATACCCTCTGCTCCGCCCCCCTCCGGAGTTATTAGTAAGGGTACTAACTAAATTAGAGCTAGACATGAGGAAATGAAATGCCAAAAGGAGATAATTAACCATCACTGTATCGCCCAAGTTGACACGATTGAGCTCCTTAAACTTTTTTCCATCTGAACCACTAGAAAGATCGAGCAAGATCGGTCGGATCTGCATGTACACCTGTAATTAAATGGGTCAAATCTTTTAGATCCAAATCCGAATTTGTTAACTAAAAATGAATAAACGTGAATCCAAATTTGACATTACAAAACATTTTGATCTAAAATTTGACCCAAACCCATGATTAGCATTCGGATTCAGGTCATGCAGCAAGACAGTCCACTCGTCCTTCCCAAATTTCTAACCTCTCCTTTCCGGATCAACAAAAAATTACTTAGCAAGAAGGAGATGGGACCAAATTTCATCATCGGATCAGATGATGCAGGTGTTCTAATTTTAGCATCCAATCAGATTGGCCGATTTCAACCACCAGAGCACCTGGAAGGTTTGATGATTCCGCTGACATTCTAGAGGATGGATATCAGCCCTTCTTTTGCTCGTGATGATGCGGAGGAAGTTGCCCATGATTTCTGAGACATTTATCATCGAGTTGGTGACGGTCGACAGAGCTCCGCCGTTGACGTGGGCCTCTGCTCTAATGGTGAGAAGCTCTAATCATAGTTTGATCGTATTAGAGCACACAATTTCAAAATACACCCAGGTTGAATTGGTTAAGTTCAGAACTCTGTATATTCATTTGTAATTGGGCAAATGCCCTCAATGTCTGTACATCACACATATATATATGAAATTGTTATACTGCGGAGCTCAATTGAGCATTTTCCCGCACATTTCCAGATCGCACTCCTCTCCTTTCTGCATCGTCTTCCTCTGCTTTGCTTCGGAATCTCCTCCTTCAGTAGAAGAGCGCCTCAGATTAGGCACTCTAACTTGGTATCAGAGCACATCGATGGAGGATTTCTCTTCTGTCTCTCCAGCGACTTCACCAGCGGGAAATTTCACAGCCAACGTCGATCCTTCAGGCTCTACTCCTTCGGTATACACTTTTGCTTCTGGAGTTCTTTTCACTTCTGCTCCGAATCTCTCGCATTATGTATCATTGAAGTTAAACAGTGATAATTACATGGTATGGAGAGCTCAGTTGCTCCCAGTTCTGGAAATGTATAATCTCACTGGATTTATTGATGGATCGATTGTGCCTCCTCCCATTTCTATTCCAGATCCGGCTGGATCTGGCAATTCTGTTTCTAATCCGACTATGCGGACTTGGAAACAATATGAGAGTATGGTTAAAGCCTTGCTAATCTCTTCAGTTTCCGATACTGTTTTACCGTTGATTGTGGGTCATGATACTGCATTTGCCATTTGGAATGCAATTCAGTCCACGTATGCCAGTGTCTCTAAGGCTCGAGTGTTACAGCTAAGATCTCAGTTACAACAGTTAAAAAAGGGGGGCATAAAAATGATTGACTACATACAGAAGGCTAAGAACATAGTCAACTCTCTTGCTCTGGCTATGGAGCCGGTTCCTCTTGCAGATTTAGTCTTATATATTTTGGGAGGTCTAGATCAGGAATATGACCCGTTCATTACATCAGTCACTACTCGCATGGATTCTGCTCAATTGACAGTGGAAGATCTTCAAGGGTTACTTATTACTCAAGAGATTCTTGTGCTTAAATGGCATCAACAAGTTGAGGAGTTAACAGCCAATCTTGCTAAGACCTCGGTTCAAACCACACAACAACAACAGTAGTCCAATTACAGAAATAATACAGGTCGTGGTAGAGGGTACCGAGGGAGAAATGGTGGTAGATTCCAAAGTGATCGCAATTCAGCCAATCAAAGGAATAATACAGGCAATTTTGACAGGCCACAGAGCAATCAGAGGACTCTCCCATTTTGCCAATTGTGTGACAAAAGAGGACACTCAGCATTACAATGCTGGAACAGATTTGACACCAATTACTGGAACTATTATGCTGATCAGTCTATGAACTAAAATAACAATACTTCTCCTTACACAGCTAATCTGGCTTCAAATGGATCACATCACAGTTCTACAGACTCTACATGGTACCCGGACTTCGGTGCAAACAGTCATATGACCTCTGAAATTGGAATTCTCAGGAATCTTGCTCCCTACAGTGGGTATGATAAAGTTCAAGTTGGTAATGGAGAAGGGTTAAACATCACACATGTGGGAAATACAGGTTTTAAGTCCTTCAAACTCAGAAATATTTTATGTGTTCCTCTCTTGTCCAAAAATTTATTATCAGTGTCTCGATTTGCCAAAGACAATAATGTGTCTTTCGAATTTTTTCCTGACCATTATCTTATCAAGGATCTCAAGACTCAGATGGTGCTGCACCAAGGAGGCAGTTCTAATGGGCTATACACGTTGGATATGCAAGATGGCGCCTCGAGGACAAATTCTGCAGTTGCTCTTTCAGCTTCAACTTTCTCCACATGGCATAAAAGGCTTGGTCATCCAGCATTTCGGACTGTTTGTCAAGTTCTGAATACTCTTGGTAGCTCGTATACGTCTGATAGCACCTTTTTTTTGTTCACACTGTGCAGTGGCTAAAAGTCATAGATTTCATTTCTCGCTATCTACACATGTTTCCAAACAACCTCTTGAACTAATTTCATCTGATGTTTGAGGTCCGTCCCCACATGTTAGTAACAATGGTCATCGTTATTATGTTACCTTTATTGATCATTTCAGTAGATATTGTTGGGTCTTTCCTCTTGTCTCTAAAGGAGTTGTTTTCAAAGTGTTTGTTCATTTCAAGAATCAAGTGGAAAATGTTTTCTCCACAAAGATAAAATATTTTCAGAGTGATTGGGGAGGTGAATTTAGGACCTTGCAAGATTTTTTCAAGTTACATGGCATTGTTCATAGAGTGGCTTGCCCCTACACTCATAACCAAAATGGCATCTCCGAAAGGAAGCATAGACATATAATAGAAACAACCCTTGCTTTATTGAGCAGTGCTCAGCTACCTTACTCTTTTTGGGACGAAGCAGTCTTAACAGCTGTGTATACCATCAATCGACTGCCTACTATGGTCTTAAAAGGAATTTCTCCTTTTGAAAAATTGTTTGACAAATGTCCGGATTACTCTTTTCTCAAGCCTTTTGGTTGTGCGTGTTACCCACATCTTAGACCTTACAACACACATAAATTCACTTTTAGGTCAGAGTGTTGTATATTTCTTGGCTACAGTACAGATCACAAGGGCTATAGGTGCTTCTTACCTCGGATTAACAGGATTTACATTGCTCGGAATGTTGTCTTCGATGAAACCAGGTTTCCTTACAAGGTGTTAATGAGTCACAGCTCTGGAGATTCCTCACCCAAGATACCACCTATACATCTGTCCTTTCCTGCTACTGAAATTGTGTTTCATTCTCAACCTTGTTCTGGCCCTCCGCCAGCACACAGACAAAGGGCAGCAGACAGTCCTCATCCAGATTCTGTTTTTCAGCCAATTCACAGTCTGGCTGTGGCTGTTAACCAAGATCTGGCACCTGTTTCTTCTACACTTCCGACTGATCCCAATACCTCCTCATCTCCTTCAGTTTCATCTCCTAACTCACTTACACTTCCTGCAACACATCAGTCACCAAATCAGTCCGCAGACCAAATTTTTCTCCGGCCTCCACCTCCTCTGAACCACCAAAGAAATGCAGGTCCTTAACGGACATTCTAGCTACCACTACACCTGAAAATCAAAAGAGACACAGTAAATATTCTTTGGCTGTCAGTGTGGATCATGATATTACACCTACATGTTTTAGTCAAGCTTCTAAGCATCAATCGTGGAGGATGGCTATGTCTGAGGAATTCTCAGCGTTACATAAAAATGGTACATGGACCTTAGTTTCTCCACCATCAAATGTGAATATAATTGGGTGTAAATGGATCTTTAAATTGAAGAAGCATTCAGATGGTACTATAGCAAGGCACAAAGCTCGCCTAGTTGCCAAGGGTTACACTCAACAATTTGGAGTTGATTTTCATGACACATTCAGTCCTGTAGTCAAACAACCTACAATTCGTCTACTTTTATCCATGGCAGTTGCTTATCAATGGGAGATACAGCAATTGGATGTCAACAATGCGTTCCTTCATGGTACATTAGAAGAAGAAATCTACATGTATCAACCACCTGGTTTTATTGACAAGAATAATCCAGATTTTGTGTGCAAGCTTCATAAAGCCTTATATGGTCTTAAACAAGCTCATCGGGCTTGGTTTTTCAGGTTGTACTCCCATCTTCTCAATATTGGTTTTCTGGCTTCAAAGTGTGATCCGTCTCTTTTTAGCTATAATAACAATGGAGTTATCATATATCTTCTTATTTATGTGGATGATATCATCATTCTTGGAAACAAAGCTCAGTCGGTGCAAGACTTAATTTCAAAATTGGCAGCAACTTTTGCCTTGAAACATCTGGGAAATCTAAATCATTTTCTGGGAATTGAAGTGATTAGATCATCCGAAGGTATACACCTTAGTCAAAAACAATATGTGTTAGAATTGTTACAAAAAGCTCAACTCACTGACTCCAAAGCAGTCTCCACTCCCATGGCTCCTCGGTCAGTTGTGTCTCAGCATGATGGTGATCCCCTTCCTGATCCCTCTACATACAGGTCTTTAGTTGGTTCTCTACAATATGTTACAATTACCCGTCAGGACATAGCATATTCTGTAAATAAGGCATGCCAATTTCTGTCCTGCCCCACTACTGCTCATATGGTTCTTGTTAAGAGGATTCTCCGGTACTTGAAAGCCACATATATGTTTGGTATGTGGTTAAAACCTACTACATTTAGCATTAATGTCTTCACGGATGCAGACTGGGCAGGTTGCCCGGATGATCGCAGATCCACCTCAGGGTTTGGCATTTACTTTGGGTGTAATTTAATTTCTTGGTCAGCAAAGAAGTAGCATATTGTAGCCCGCTCAAGTACTAAATCTGAAATGAGAGCTATTTCTCTTGCTGTAACCGAACTTTTATGGACAATTCAGCTCATTCAGGAGACTGGGACTGCTTTACAACAGCCACCAACTGTATGGTGTGACAACATATCAGCCTTATATCTTACCTCCAATCCAGTTTTTAAGGCCAGAACCAGACATGTTGAAGTAGACTTTTATTTTGTCCGACAGCTGGTACTAGATAAGAAGATACAAGTGCGGCATATTTCATCTCAGGACCAGCCTGCAGACATATTCACCAAGGCTGTGGGCACAATACAATTTGAATTATTTCGGACCAAGCTCAACGTCTCAGCCCCGTTGAACTTGAAGGGGGGTATTAGAGCACACAATTTCAAAATACACCCAGGTTGAATTGGTTAAGTTCAGAACTCTGTATATTCATTTGTAATTGGGCAAATGCCCTCAATGTCTGTACATCACATATATATATGAAATTGTTACACTGCGGAGCTCTATTGAGCATTTTCCCGCACATTTCTAGATCGCACTCCTCTCCTCCTTTCTGCATCGTCTTCCTCTGCTTTGCTTCAGAATCTCCTCCTTCAGTAGAAGAGCGCCTCAAATTCGGCACTCTAACTGATCGCCAGTAGATTCATTCTAACTCTGTAGTTGCCCCAAGAAAAAGAGAAAAAGAAGAGAAAATTGAATTAACCTCTACTATGAAGAACCATTGATCTGGTCTCCATTGTCATCTTCTTTTACCGGTTGCTGTGATTCTTTAGCTTGAGGAGGAACCTCTTGTTGTCTTTGTCGGTGATCACGACCAACCCCTCTAGCAAGTTCTTCCTCTCTTGGTTGCCGAGGCTCCGAATCTCAATCTCGGTGATGCGCTCCCCTCCAGCGTCGATGAGGGCACCATTTCCAGATCCAGCTGTATATGGGCAACTTCTCGAGGGCCACCCATTTGAGGGTCTCCTTGTTGACCTCATCTTGTGACAATATGGAGAAGACGTCGGCGGCATTCTTCCACAGGACCGAGGTAATTAAGAGAGAAATTAAGGGTAACTCGAAACTAGAACCCGCCGTACGTATGTATTTCGAGTTTCGCCTGAACCCAACTCCATTTGCAGAGCTAACAGGTTCCTTGAATACGGTTAGAAACCCGATATTCTTTTTAGATTACGGTAGGATTATCAGATCAGGCGGTCCATTTACAGGTCTCTTTGCACGGGTTTTTTTTTTTTTGAAAAACGGGGGTAAAATACTCAGCCAGTGCACATAGATGGCGATACAAAAGAAGATGCGTTTGACTAGAAATGAAACAGTCCCGCGCTCCTAGCGCAGTGGGACGCCACCGCCCTCCGGGGCGGCAGCTCGCGGTCTCGAACCGTGTCTGCCCCGTCGAGGGTGGCTTTCGCGCGCGCAGACCACTGCGCCAATGTCCAAAAAAAAGACTAGAAATGAAACAAACTATATATCAACAAAAATAATTAAGACTCTACAACTAACTATAAAATGGTAGTGGGATCGAAGGGTGGTGGAGACGTAGTAGGATGAGATCTCATGATCAAAATCGGTAGAATTTTCTAGGTTTTATATAATAGGTACAGATCATATCCCTACGAGCATATTTTCTTCCCGAGAGACGAACATTCAAGATGTTTCATACGTGCAAATAGATTTTCTTGAATTAATTCTATGTCAAAGCCTTCGATATGTTGGCTTAACTGGAGGATTTATGATCAGATGTTTGGTTGCACGATAAATTTAGTCTTTTAAGACAAATTTATATTTTCAATAAGAAAAATGATTAAAGAGATGTTTGGCAACTATTACAATTTTTTATTTTTAAAAAGATTTTATTTTTGGACAAAAAAAGGAGACGAGACCCTATTTTTTATCTTGTGCTCCCACATCTTTTGGTCATATAATAACTCCTATTCTTTTTAGAATTCCATCCTCCCAAGCATATATAACAATTAATGTCATTTTTTCATTAGCTAGTTTACACTTTGTTTTATCACAATTATTTATCATGGAAGCGTACGTATGATTTTTTTATTTGCAACTAAACACCCTAACAGTTCTTGAGAAATTCCCAGAACAATTTTTACATATATATAGAGAAAACCCTGATGCAAGTTTGAGCAATTGTTAACTAGCAGGCTTAAAATTCGGTTGAATAAAAGTTTGTCCCTACTTATTTAGCATGTTGATTAAGAAAGTTTGAACAAGAAAAAAACATTTAGCTGATCAGAGCTAGATCAAATCTTTTACTTGACTCGATAAAGCTCCTCATCCACTCAATTCAATACTCAGTGATTTTTTAAATTAAATTATGAGTCCTCGACAGTTATATATTGCTAATTAAATCTATCAAGTAGACTAAACTTGAATTTAACTTGAGTTAAAATCAAATTAAAACCGAGCTGAGTTTGAGCTTCGTGAACAAGCTCAAATTCTAGTTTTATCAAACGAGGTTAATTAAGATCAGGCTTGATCAGTTTGTGCTTCATATATATGACCTCAGATACATCAAAATTGAATTCAAACGTGAGTCAAGTCTCTCTTCAAACTCTCGAACTTGGCTAGAATATATAGGTCAGTTGCTCTTGAAGGGCCCAGTTCAAACATATTGAACTCCTTATATATGACTTGAACACCGGAAATAGGGCATGCTTTCTAATCAATTGTTGTGCCGAACTTGGGCTCAAGTTGAGATAAATGAGTCAAGCTCAAGCAATATGTTACTTAGCTCTGCTAGTCCATTCTCTCCGTCAACCTACCAAATACTATGAGAATATGCATTAATGTTCTAGTTCCTCATATGTAAGTTTTCTGTCTATAAATTATTGGAATATATCCAAGCCGCGAATAACACAAGAAGATAATTAATATTTCAGTCATGATTATATCTACAATTATCTGTGTGCTCTCTGACAGTTGAGAAAGTCTCCTGGTTCCCTCTTATCTGTTTGGTTCTGAGTTCTCGGATCCCACACACTTTAATGCATGTCTCTAGCTGAACGAGCAGAATCGAAGACCCTAGCCTTCACCTTCAGGCAGTTTATTAATTACATGAGAAACTAGAAGAACATTCAACTAAGTATATATAGTTGACCTTGATCAATATACATGCCTCTCCCCAGTGTGCGGTTGATCAGCTCAAGTGAGGAGAGACTCTCCTCGACCTGATAAGTTATGACTACTTTGAGATCTCGTTAACGTCCCTTTCGGCGCCCTCCTTCTCCGGCGGAACCCTCGCCCGGCATCCTCGCCCGGCGGAACCCCTCGCGCGCGGCTTCCCTCCGCGGCGGCCTCCTTCTCCAGCGGACACCCCCCCGGCGGCCTCCTTCTCCGGCGGAACCCCCCGGCAGAACCCCTCCCCGGCGCCCTCCTTCTTCGGCGGAACCCTCGCCCGGCATCCTCGCCCAACGGAACCCCTCGCGCACGGCTTCCCTCCGCGGCGGCCTCCTTCTCCGGCGGAAACCCCCCCGGCAGAACCCCTCCTCGGCGCCCTACTTCTCCGGCGGAACCCTCGCCCAGCGGAACCCCTCGCGCGCGGCTTCTCTCCGCGGCGGCCTCCTTCCCCGGCAGACACCCTCCCCAGCGGAACCCCTAGCGGCGGCCTCCTTCCCCGGCGGAACCCCCCCCCGGCGGAACCCCTCCTCGGCGCCCTCCTTCTCCGGTGGAAACCCCCCAGCGGAAACCCTCGCGCCCGGGAACGCTCGCCCGGCGGCACCCGTTGGCGTAAACCGGAAGCTTCGCAGGAGCCATCGCGGGGGCATACTCCGGAAGCTTAACCGACGGCATCCCTTGCGCAGAGGTTCTTCCTGCGGTGGCATCCCCTCGCGGCACTCTTGACAGTTTCTTTGTAGTCGGCACTTTCTTCGCCGGTGATAAATCCTCTGGTTTTGTTTTTTTTAGCATTGTCGGTTTGAGGTCAGTTTAGTCTTGGGAGGGAGGGATGGTCCGCCCTCCCAATCTCCCTTTTCCAACACTTTGCTTAAAAGTTTTTTTAGGCATTTTGTCTCTTTTTGTTGTCTTGGAATTGTGGAGCTCGGGTTATTTAAGTATATCTTGTTTTTCTTTTATTTCGTTGATGTTAGTAGTTCAGCGACCGAGTTATGACTCTACATCTGCTTTTATTAGCGTTTTAGACGCTAAGTATCTCTCGAGACCGTTTGTCTGGGCTTTATCCACTCCCGTTTGGAGTGATCTTCCGGTCTTGACTCAGTTGTCCAACTCCTATGAAGGAGTTCCTACTTCTGCCACCCGACCACGTTTGCACATATGTGTGTTGGTCATCTCGTGGTGGTATGCTCATCTCTTGGAAATTTATTTTTCCAAGATAACTCTCTTGTTAACTCGGTCTAGTGTTTCCACTGTTGTATCTCCATGGATGTACAAACTTTGTATCGTTCTTAGTTTAGTATGAATGAATATGGTACTGTTTTCTTCAAAAAAAGACTCTCCTCGACCCACCTGACATGAGTTCGGATCACCTCATTCTCTAGGTGGAGGGAATAATCTCAGTCTCCAATTAGAAATGGCCACAATCCCAAGCCACTTAAATGACGGTTCAGTAATAGTTCAATAATGGTAAAGGTTGAACTGCTACCGTTGGTAACGAATTGTATTAAATTCGGTACCGAGTTAGTAAGACATCGATAACGGTTCAACTCTTTTCGATAGTGATCAGTTAGTAAGGTATTAATAACAGTTCAGCCCTTTTCGGTAGCGAGTTAGTGAACCGTTGTTGAATCATTACCAACGTTTTACTAATTTACTGTTGAACTTAATACAACTCGTTACCGACGACTAGTAAGTTAGTAAGGGATCAGTAATGGTTAAGTCATTTTTAGTAGCGAGTTAGCGAGTTAATGAAACGTTGTTGAATCGTTACTGACGTCTTACTAACTCGCTATTGAACTTAATATAACTTGTTACCGATGTGTAATAGTTTAGCCTTTTTTAGTAGCGATTAAGCTCTTTTCGGTAGCGGTTCAGTGAACCGTTATTGAACCTCCACTTAAGTGACAAGGGGTCGTGATTGTTTCTAATTGAAAGTTGAGGTTGTTCCCACCACCCAAGGACTGAGGTGATGCTCACCTAACATACGAGGGGGTGGGATCTCCTCATTTAATTTCTCTTCTCTATCCTCTCGCCTCTCGTTAAACAAGACAACCTGACCCTCTCAAATTGTAAGAGTCTGGGATCACGTCCGCGGCGAATGCTGGTTCCTATCTAGGCCAACAGGCAAGAGCCACGGTCCTTTACCCTTGACGATGTGACACTTGTTTTACTAACCTGCTACTATGTTACCAATTAATCCTATTCATTATATATATATATATATTACTTTGTAAGAGATCAAAAACTTACATCCTGTTTGGTAACACTATTAATTAAGTACTTCTATTATTATCAATTTTAAAATTGATATTAGATAGGAACTATTAAGAGGTGTTTGGTTAATTGTATTAATTTTAAAATTATAGTGCAAACAAAACATATTATGTAATACGAGTGTCAACTTGTATTAATTTTGATATTAATACTCCAACATTTGAAAATATTAATATCAATATTGATATAGTACCAAAATAAAACTCTAACCAAATAAGGCATTAGTTAGAGAAGGTCACTTAAAGGTGGTGGGCCTGGTGTATGACCTCTCCTGGTGGAGTTGGCCGAAGTGATATGGACTCCTCGTGCATACACTTAATTAGGGAGAGTGGATCACCTCAATCCCCGGGTGAAAGGAACAGCCGCAGTTCCTAATCAGAAGCGGCCACATACTCCCGTCACTTAAGTCGCGGTTCAAATATTAGTTTGGTGAACTGCTACCGAAAAGGGCTGAGCCGCTACCGATGTCTGAATAACTCACTACCTGTAGGTAACGAGTTGTACTGAGTTCGGTAGCGAGTTAGTAAGACGTCGGTAGCAATTCAGCAATAGTTCAGTAACATTTTAACTCGTTACTTGAAAGTCTTGAATCGCTACCGAAAAGGGCTGAACCGCTACCGACGCATTAGTAACTCACTATCCGTCGGTAACGAGTTAGTAAAACGTCGGTAGTGGTTCAGCCCTTTTTGATAACGGTTCATCAAATCGGTATTCGAACCGTCACTTAAGTGGCGGGGGTACGTACGTATGTGGCCATTTTTGATTGAGAACTGCGACTATTCCCTCCACCCGGGGACCGAGATGATCCGCTCTCCTTAATAAGTAAGGGGGTTGAGGGGGAGTCTCTCACCTTCACTCGCAGGAATGCGAACATCACTCACCACACTGTGCGCGGGGGTTTTGTGATCAGACGATCAAAGTCTCTTCAAGAACTTTTTGCACACTTTTAAGTAAGTCTATTAATCGAAGGAAGACACATATATATACTCCTGCTGAAGCGTGTAAACCTACATTTTAATCGAGAAAGAGGAGGGAGTTCCTTGTTCTTACGGGGGTTAACTTCTCGCCGGAGACGGTGATCTCGTGAAGGTGAATGGCAGGACAAATCTCCTTTGGCAGCTGGGAGTTGCGTGCAGAAGCGCCGCCGTGCTGCAGGGGCATTGCGCGCCTGCACTGCATCATGCATACTGCTGCCAAGGGAGAATCATCCTGTTATTCACGTACCTTCACGCAAGAATCGTGCGGACGTTATTGCTCCTCTCTGCTCCCCTTCTCCTCCTCCGACGATGAGCTCGATCGTTGGGATCGACCTGTGTGTCGAATAACACCGATATCTTCTTCGATCAGCCGTGTTTTTATACACACTACTGTAGTGCTAGCTGTTGGCAGGGAGAGAGAGACCACACAAGTCTCAAGGCCGGATATGCTACAGCATATGCTGGGGGCCTCGGCACAATCCGGGGGAGCTTCTCTCCCGGCCGCCATGCATGGGACCTCTCCGGCCGGGACCTTATTCCTCCTTTCACCTCCGTTGAAAAAGTTGCATATCTTTAATTTCCTCCACCGCGCGCCAATATCATAGCTTTTGCCATGCATCTGATCTCTGACCTTTTCCCTCTTTTTAATGCATATGTATGCATGTGTCTCTCTGTTCTCATGAACGTGACCCACCCAGCTCGGATGATCAGTTTCATGGTGATCAAATTCCATACTAATTAGCTGATCAACATTAATCGGTCAGATGCTGTTATGGATGGAGAAATGATCAGAGAGTGCTGCAGATCAACTCTAATAGGTGGAGATAGGAATTGCCTCTCAACTACGGGGTTGAGCTCCCGGCCTAATTAAATGTCACAATCACATCATCGATCTCCTTGTTGGAATGTGGGCAAATTTCACAAATGGATATATATCATGAGAAAGTACACTGACTTATATTTCTAATGTGTCCTTAAATTCGAAGGAAATAACGTCATGACTTTTTTGAAGTTTATAAGATGATATACGTACGGTGACCTTGGTAAATATAATCTTCCATTATCTTAACTTCTGTGGTCGACGGATTATAAGAAGGTTAAGCCTCTTAATCTCAACGTCCTCATTTTGGGATTTGCAATTGTTGATAACGTCTCTTCTTCACATTCGTGCGCGAGAAGCCATCCATCCACGTTGGAGACGTGCGTGCATGCAACTCTATCCGCGCAAGGATCCCGCATGGATCAAACAAGCTCCCGGATATGCATGCAAGAGACGTGCGGACGTGGGGATATGCATGGCAGGAGACGTGTGGACGTGGGTCTTTGCTATGCGCCTATAAAAGGGAGGCAGCCCTTCCTCCTTGTGGCATCAACGTAGTGAAGAGCACCAGCGTGAGTTATACGTGGGTGCAGATTTTGTCCTTGTTTATTTGAGAGGAGATTTGTTCTTCGAGAGAGAGAGAGAGTGCTCTACTCCTTGTATTTTCTCCCTTTATTTAGTGAAGTTTCTGGTCGTCGCCGCCCGTGGATGTAGGAAGGCATTTCGCCTTGCCGAACCACGTTAAATCTCTGTCTTCGTGCTGTGGTTGTTCGTTCCTTCTTTTATCTCTATTCACAGGTCGATATCCGGGGTACGGCTCGGTTCGTCGGAGTCGTACGGTTATTCCGCTCGTGTTACAACAGCAATGCTCCTAATTAAGTGTGAGGGTGTTGAGACAACTCTAATCTGCACCTGCCGAAGTTGATATCTGCTGTTGTCTCAAAAACGATACAGGGTGACTAGAGATTATAGTCTTTAGTTAAAGATCTTGTGCTAGAACATTATCAGAGAGAATAATATATATACATAGGAGATCCAACCAATATCAGGCAATACGTACGGGGAATATTGAAGCCTCTTTCACGCGCCACCGAGCTGCCGCACGAAGAAAGAATCGTCTTTTTTTCTCACGCAGCATCTCCTCGTGGCGGCCACCGGAAAGCACCAGCTGCACTCGGTAGAATACCTAAAGCTCGCCGCCGAGCGGGGGGGCGGCGGGGCGGGCGTCATGCATCTGGGAACATTCTCTACTGGCTCCTCTATTGATGCCGCCCCTCGTCCGGCCGGCTATCCCAGAGAGATCTCGAAGCGCGTCGTCGGTGCGCAGCTGCATGCTGCTTCGTTGTAAATGATGAAGATCCCGCAAGGGTTAATTAGGGTTTAGGGTTTAATTACTTTTACTTGGCAGCAAGTAGTGATGTACGCATGGAGCGGTAATCAGAGATTAATTTCGACGGCACAGTGATACATGTACTCCAAGATTAATGTTAGCAGTGGGAATATTCTAGCTGGATGATTCGGACATTAATTTCTGGAGTCGATCGTACGTACGTGGAGATGATCATCTTTAAATAGATGGCAGGGCAGGCCTCGAAAGCCCGAGCTATCGACGACAGTGAGAGGCGCGGACGGAGAGGTTGCATTACTGGGCGATTCTCCTGTTGGCAGATGGCTGATCACTGCTAGCTCTCTCTTGATCTCTATGTTTTGTACTGTGTGTGTATGTCTCTGAGCCCTCATCAAGATCAGCAACGATGGAGCTAGTCCTCTGCCAAAGGAGATTTGCCCAGCCATCCACCTTCTCTGAATCGATCCACATTACTGATCAGTGTGAGGGAGATACATAGAGATAGATAGATAGATAGATAGATAGAGAGAGATATATATATATATATATAGCTGGATGAATATATATATATAGAGAGAGAGAGAGAGAGGTATCTATCTGATTTCCATTTTTATATATGTTCATTATTCTTTGTTTAATTTAATGAGCACCAAGCACTTCTGCAGCATTGAAACTTCAGGGAACAAGCTTTACACACGATGGTCATGAGCGTAAGTTCTGAAACTCTTCCTCTCGACCTGGGCACTTGTATAAATTAACATGTACGTGTGTCTCAGTTTTCTCTCTTTCCTGCAGGGCTTCAAAAGGATTCGCTTGATCTCTCTTTCTCTGGGCACCTTTTTGGATTCGCCTTAGGGTCCGTTTGGTTTGGATTTTGTGTCAAATTAAGAGTTGTATCAAAATCTCTAAAAGCTGGAGTCCATGGATTTTGAGACAGATTTTTCTGACAGATTTTGTGGATAGATTTCACTTCACTTTTTAAAATATTATCTCTATTTTTAGTGCACCGAATGATGCCTTTGGTTGGGATTTGATCATGAAGATTTTTCCCCACAGGAATCAATTTTAAAATTAATAATGGTATTGTTTGATATTATAACCAGACTATCATGCCCCGCCGATATCACTAGAATGTTACGAAGATTTAATATATATGATGATTAAGGCCCTAGGATGAAAATTTCCACCAGGATATATCGATAGCTAAATTCTCTCTCTCTCTAGTTATTCGCAAACATAGATCATAAAGTTTACCAAAGTCGTGACAACTTCATGACATCTCATCTTAATTCACAACTTAAATAAAAATGTAATAATCTATAATATTTGATTTGCATTTTTGGTAGTTGCTGGTTAGTCGCGCATCTCTACATAATTACTCATCATATATATCAATAACCGTGAGAAATGGACATGCAGATAATTGTGGTAAAACCCCAAAATAACTCAACATTAAATTGATGACTTCTCATACCAATATTTGTGCAAACAAGAAAGTTTATTAATATTGTTGATGGGCTTTATATATATATATATATCAGTTGACTTCTCTGAAGCAGGGTGTCCTTCACAGACACTTGTTTTTCAGACACAATATTGCTAGATTTGTTTAGCCAATATTTTATAAGATTAATAGCCAATTATTGCTATGCTAATTACATAAGGTTTCAGAATATAGGAAGCACTACACACTAATTTTCTAAGATTTCAACACGCAATCCAGTCTTTAAACGGAGAAATATTAATGCATGTGGAAAGTTATCAGAAATGGTTAATTTATATAAAAACTGGATTTTGCAAGGAAATCAACGGTGTATTACTGAGAATAAGCCTTATCTCTGAATATATATATATATATATATACACACACGTAGAAATATGTATTAAAATATTGGACACCAGATATATAAACAGTACGTACGTATATGTGCATATGTATACTATAACAAGTTATAGCTTGTTGTGAGAGACAGTATATGTATAACTATTATCTATAATATGTGTAGTATGAGGAATATACGAGAAGAAATTTTCTAAGAAATTGTTTCCAATATTATCAACGATAAGTTAAAGAATATAGTTTATACTTGTAGATGAACTTGAAGCGAAAAAACGCCGCCGTGCTTTTATGCTTTTACCTACGTTTTATTTTTATATATATAACAGGTACGTAATTAATGATGATATTTCTAAAAGCATTTTCCTGCCAACGACGAATATATATTAAGGTATTTTTTAATTGCGTGCATCTATATGATCATTCATGTATCCGGATCAATAACCCATCATTACCATATATATACTCATGATTTTTTTTAAGTACTACACACTTAAAAACTGTATTTGCCAGAAAAGCACTATTTTTTTTTATAAAAATAACACACATTGGAGGAAGTTGTTGGTCATACCAGGAAGACTGGTGACTTCAATAAAGGCAGTTGAAAGTAGCCACTTTGAAAATCGCATTCTAATAAATAATATAATAGGAGCACCAAGCGACATAGATTATTATATGTTATGAATATTAAGTATACGTGCTATAAATATAAATTATATATTATAATATTATAATAATAAATTTTAAATTATATTTAATATATTTTATGAAATGAATATTTATTTTTAATGCAATAAATGTATTGAAATATTTTAATTCAACATATTTAAATGTAAATATTTTAATGTAAACATTTTCTCAAAGTAACATATACTTAATATTTAAATTAATAATAAAATTATTATTTAGTGAATAAATTTTTATATTAGTTAAATTTAAATATATGCAAGATTTGTCATTCACAACGTGATCAAGTTTTTTCTTCAAACTTTAAGGCGTCGTTTGGTATCGGGGATAAAATTGAGCGGGATAGGGATAAACCAATCCTTGTGGTTGACCCTATCCCCATTATGTTTGGCTTGATTTAGGATAGGTTTAGGGATAACCCTACCCTATGTTTGGTATGTTAATAATAAATTTGAGGATAATCTTAAATTTTTATATTTTTATCTTTATTTTTTATATTATCTTATTCTATTATTCATAATATATTCATAAATATCTTAACTCATTTACATATTTATATAATAAATTTAAAATATTATTTAAGTATATAAATAAAAATAAGTTTAAACGCAGACGAAGTTCAGCCCACCCACCTCCGAACAGAATCTGGCGGACGGAGACGGACGGTGCTCCCCGCGAAGCCGCTCCCCGTCCCTCCTTCCCGGTTAAGGGTGGGCACAAAACGGTTCAAACCAAGAAACCAAAGGCGAACCAACTCATTCGGTTCGGTTTGGGACCCCTCGACTTGGTTCAATTTGAAAAATCTCTAAGCGATCCCCCTCCCCGTCCCGCAAACTCTCCCTCCCCCGCGGAGGTGCCCCCCCCCCCGGCGGCCCGTGGGACGGGGGAGGTCGCCCCTCGCCGCGGTGGCTCCCTTTCCCCGCGGACGACGAACCCCCCCCCCACGGTGTCCCCCGCCGGCGTACGCGCTCCCCTCCCCCGCGGAGGTGCCCCCTCGGCGGTCGCCCCCCCTCCGCGGGCGGCATCCGCCCACCGGCGGCCCGCGGACGAGGGGGAGGTTGCCCCCCCTCCCCGCCGACGTCGCGCCCCGCCCCCACGACCCGGCGGCGTTCGCACCCCCTCCGCCGGCGTTCGCGCCCCGCGGTGCCCCCGCGGCGTTCGCTCCCCCTCCCCGCGGAGATGCCCCCCCCCCCCCGCGGCGGTGACGGCGCTCGGCGGCCCCCCTCCCGGACGACGGGGATCCCCCCCCGGCGGGCTCCCCCCGGACGGCGCCCCCCCGCGGCGCGCGCTCCCGCCCTGCCCGGACGGACCTCGAGGCGCCCCCGCGGCGGTTCGCCCCCCTCCCGCGAGACGGCACCCCCGGCGGTCTACCCCCCCCCCCTCCCGAGACGGCATCCCCCCGGCGGCTGCGGACGAGGGGAAGGCCACCCCCCAGCCGGCATTCGCGCCGCACGCCCCCCGCGACCCCGGCGGCGTTCGTGCCCCCACCCCTCTGCCGGTGTTCGCGCCCCGCGGCGTTCGCTCCCTCCCCCGCGGAGATGTCTTCCCCCCCGCGGCGGCGATGGCGCTCGGCGGCCCCCTCCGGACGACGGATCCCCCCCCCCGGCGGGCTCCCCGGACGGCGCCCCCCGTGGCGCGCGCTCCCCACCTGGCCGGACGGACCCCTCGGCGTCGTATCCTCGAAAAATCATTTTGGGAGTAAGATATCCCAAGTATTAGGTGGGATGATTTATCCCTGTACTTATCCTTAATTTTGGGGATAACCTGGATTAACTTAATCCAGGTTAAATTCATTTTTTAGTGTGTACCAAACAAGAGATTGGGGATAAACCAAGTTTATCCTAGATTATCCCCATACCAAACAGGGCCTAAGGCGTCGTTTGGTATCGGGATAAAATTGAGGGGGATAGGGATAAACCAATCCTTGTGGTTGACCCTATCCCCATTATGTTTGGCTTGATTTAGGATAGGTTTAGGGATAACCCTACCCTATGTTTGGTATGTTAATAATAAATTTGAGGATAATCTTAAATTTTTATATTTTTATCTTTATTTTTTATATTATCTTATTCTATTATTCATAATATATTCATAAATATCTTAACTCATTTACATATTTATATAATAAATTTAAAATATTATTTAAGTATATAAATAAAAATAAGTTTAAACGCAGACGAAGTTCAGCCCACCCACCTCCGAACAGAATCTGGCGGACGGAGACGGACGGTGCTCCCCGCGAAGCCGCTCCCCGTCCCTCCTTCCCGGTTAAGGGTGGGCACAAAATGGTTCAAACCAAGAAACCAAACTGAACCAACTCATTCGGTTCGGTTTGGGACCCCTTCGACTTGGTTCAATTTGAAAAATCTCTAAACCGATCCCCCCTCCCCCGTCCCGCAAACTCCCCCTCCCCCGCGGAGGTGCCCCCCCCCCCTCGGCGGCCCGTGGACAGAGGAGGTCGCCCCCTCGCCGCGGCGGCTCCCTTTCCCCGCGGACGACGAGCCCCCCCCCCCCCCGCGGTGTCCCCCGCCCGGCGTACGCGCTCCCCCTCCCCCGCGGAGGTGCCCCCCGGCCCGGTCTGCCCCCCCCTCCCGCGAGACGGCATCCGCCCACCGGCGGCCCGCGGACGAGGGGAGGTTGCCCCCCTCCCCGCCGGCATTCGCGCCCCGCCCCCACGACCCCGGCGGCGTTCGCGCCCCCCCTCCGCCGGCGTTCGGCGCCCCGCGGTGCCCCCGCGGCGTTTGCTCCCCCCCCCCGCGGCGGCGGCGGCGCTCGGCAGCCCCCTCCGGATGACGGATCCCCCCGGCGGAGGCTCACCACGGACGGCGCCCCCCCCGCGGCGCGCGCTCCCCGCCTGCCGGACGGACCTCGGGGCGCCCCCCTCCGCGAGACGGCACCCCCCGGCGGTCTACCCCCCCCCCTCCCGCGGACGGCATCCCCCCCCCCCGGCGGCTGCGGGACGGGGGAGGCCACCCCCGCCGGCATTCGCGCCACGCCCCCACGACCCGGCGGCGTTCGCCCCCCCCCCTCTGGGGTGTTCGCGCCCCGCGGTGCCCCCGCGGCGTTCGCTCCCCCTCCCCGCGGAGATGTCCCCCCCCCCCGCGGCGGCGATGGCGCTCAGCAGCCCCCCTCCCGGACGACAGATCCCCCCCCCGGACGGCGCCCCCCCGCGGCGCGCGCTCCCCACCTGGCCGGACGGACCCCTCGGCGTCGTATCCTCGAAAAATCATTTTGGGAGTAAGATATCTCAAGTATTAGGTGGGATGATTTATCCCTAATTTTGGGGATAACCTGGATTAACTTAATCCAGGTTAAATTCATTTTTTAGTGTGTACCAAACAAGGGATTGGGGATAAACCAAGTTTATCCTAGATTATCCCCATACCAAACAGGGCCTAAGATTCTGCAAGAAACATGGACTAAATGACTATGAGATTTATCAATCAACTTCTTAAGTTTGGTGTCAAAAGATCAACACATAAATGTCTCCCACAAGGTGTTTCATCTCTTCTTTTCACACTCATGTCCATTATTTTGGTGCATATATAATTGACCACACATGAAATGTAAGAAAGTGGCACTTTTTCAAAATCTATGTAATGAATGATTCGGCCAAGTTAGAATACATTTCTCCAACAATTTCACATATAACATAGGTATTTGTCAACAAGTTGGGATTGAAATTTCTTACCCACAGCACTACGTCATTTGACATTGCAGCCATGTCTACATTTTCTCTTTGTGATCTTCCACAATATAAGCATATGCAAATTTATCAAATAAGAATGTCAACTGTGATTTTGCAGACCTCATGTACTTCTCTGTAAGATGCATACCTTGGAAAGCTTTGTTTTTAAATGATGTAAACAATAAGTGTTGAAAAACTTTGGGAAAAATATGTTGGATAGTCTCATTAATTAACTCTTTACATAACTAGATAAAACTGTAATTCTATGTGTTGGCAGTACAATCTTCCGAAGATAAGTTAAAAATCACGGTCAATTACCTTCATTTTCAATATCACATGCAACATATATTATTAAGAAAAGTCATTTTCACCATTAAGAGTAATTACATCTAAAAGAATGTATTTATATTTATCCTTCAAGAATATATCATCAAGAAATCAAATCAATTTGCATCTAAACGCTTAAGAAGACCTTCATCTATAACTTCTAAATCCACAATACTTCCTGAATTAGATTGAAGTGCAATACTATACCAACATAAAGAGTCAAAAGTAACTTCTTTACCTAGCCATACCCGATGGTAAGGTACATCAACTCTATACTCTCTAAACATATTTGTCTTAATATCCATTAGTCGATACAATGAAGTATTTACAATCTTATCCATAATCAGACAACTAACAAACTTTTTTTATGCTTTAGGGTGTTTTTGTGTAGTAAGACCACCCACAAGTATAATGATTATGTAAATATTTGATGACAAATGTTGGACGGCCACCAACCCTAGCTAAGAGCATGTAAATACCAAGGGTATCGATCAATTCTACATTTGGTAGTAAGTTGTTATTTCATTTATCAAATAATTATAGTCAAACATCTTTGGAGTCATATTTGACCAATTCTTGTTGTAGACGCTCAACACTTAGAAATATTTGGCATTTAGAATGATTAGAGCATTTCAAAGATAAATGGTTAGACAGGACAATAGCTAAACAAGAACCTTGAGATTGGTTACTCACAATAATATTGTCATGACTTGATTGACTTGCACATTTAGATTGGTGTTTATATGGTGTTAAGAATAATGATTAGATATGTAAATTGCATTTTGGAAACAAAATTACATGTAACATAATTATTCACCTTTGACAAACAATGTTGTGCGTGGCGAGAAGAGGGAAACATCTATACTTAAGATTTTCTCGCCGAGAGAGAAATACACATGTCAATTACATTACTTAGATCTTTATCATTTGAAATAAGTATAGTAACTAATATTTGTTCAAAAATGACATAATTTAACTTCATATGTGTGACACTAAGATTTCATCTTTTTGATATGATATCATTTCTGATATGATATCATTTTTAATGTAAAATGTGGTATACATTCATATCATCTTTACTTTGAACATGATACCCCTCCCCATTATAATTAACAATGATTGACAATCGATCCATAACCTACTACATATAGTCCACGTGGGAAACAATGAAGGAGTCACTAGCTTAACAACCAAAATATGCAAAAAAAAAGAAAATTACTTAGATTAGGTAAATAAAATTATATCGAAAGTTACCGGACTTGACAAAAAGGGAAGAAGCTGAAGATACCAAATTATTGATATCTACCAATATGGAAGAACCAGAAGGGAAGATGCTTCCTGTACATGAAACCGTTAGATTCCATTAACCAGCTGAAATTGAAAACATTAAGTTTTGATGTACAAACATAGGAAAGATTAACAAAATCAGCCTTGATGTCATTACTTTCAGCCATAAATAAACAAGTAATTAAACCTAACCATACCACATGTGGGAGAGCTTTATCGATCATAGAGTTCTACCGAACATTTTAACTAAAAAAAATAAGGATATCAATTCATAAAGAAGGATATCAAAGAGTTCTACAGAACATTTTGATTGATAAAATGAGAAAAAAAATACAAAAAAAAACCCATACATAAAAAAAAATTGTTCGTTGTGCACCGGAGGATGAAGCTACAATATTCAACTAACATTTTAAGAAAAAATAAAGGATAAAATGCATATAAAAGCCACCCACATTAAGGATCCTGTGTATGTTTTAGCCAAACAGAAAAAGGGTAAACACATATTACTAAACAACACCTTTAAATGACGTGTGGATGTCTCACCAAAGAACTGATGGAGCATGAAGCCGTAAGAGGGCTCGAGAGCGTCGTGAGATGTTGAAGGGTATTATCCCACATCGGCCACCGGAGGACACTTTATGCCTTTATCATAGTCTGGACCTGTGTCTCCTTAGCGTGCGCGTGTTTTTGAAATTTCACATGGTATCAGAGCTGGTCAGGCTATAGGCTCTGCCCTCCAGTGGACTTGTTCCCATTTTAGCTCAGTCATGCGTGTATTCTTATCGTGACTCTGACGGTGGTGGCTGACCGAGAGGGGGAGTGTTGAAGGGTATTATCCCACATCAGCCACCGGAGGATAGTCCATGCTTTTATCATAGCCTGGACCTGGGTCTCCTTAGCGCGCACGTTTTTGGAAATTAGAATTTCACACGAGAGTCCCAAGATTATCGTGAAGCATCAACTGATGGGGAAGAGAGCTCGCCTTCTCCTCTGATGGGGACTATGGAGTGCTGCTAGCTAGGGTTTGGGAGTGCTGCGAGATCCTCCGATATAATGGACTATGGAGTGCGGAGAGCGTTGTGAGGGGTCCCGAGAGCATCGTGGAGTAACAACTGGGAAGAGAGCTTCCCTTCGAGGGTTTGAGTGTGAGGGTCCCAAGAGGGTCGATGGGGAGAGCGACTGAGTCCCTTGGGAGTGAAGTGGTTCACGAGAGTGAAACAGAATCCAAGGAGTGGATTGGAACAGTAAAATTGTGTTATGGAGAGAGACTGGATATATATTATAGAAATTTAGTCGATGGATAGTTTTTAAGTTGACTTTCTCAAATGGATCGAAAGTTAATTTTCCTTAAAAAATGTTCCATGTATACACCGGGATATTTAATAATAGTGTGAAGATCAAAATAGTTTGATGTACAGGCATGATATAATCAGTTTGTTTACCTCTTCTTGTTTTTTTTTGTTTGTTTATATAGAGTTTAGGTCGTCTCAAAAGGCTCCACTCAGACACAAACATTCGTGAGTCCATATGATAGAGGTGGATCTCATGAGTTAAATTGATATTTAAATTATGATGAGTCTCATTTGTTATGTATTGGGTGGATGGTACCCTTTTCGTTGATCTCTTGAGGCAACTCGAACTCGTATATATACGATCCGCTTAATTGTTAGGTCATCTCCCGCAGTCTCTTAGGGCACTGAGAAAGAAGGTGACCGTGTAGGCTTAATGGCAGGGCAAATCTCCTGCCAAGGGAGAATCACCATGTTATTCCTGTCACCACCGCCGTTGTGTTATTCCTGTCACCGCCGCCGTTGTTACCGCGCGCTCGACCTGCCCATTAACACCCTCTTCATCATCCGCCATTTTTTTCTTTTTTACCGCTGGGGAAGACCATGTACCACAGTTGGATATGCTGAAGCATATGCAGGGTATAATCCATAGGAGCTTCTTATTCTATAGGGACCCCCCTCTCTCTCTATATATATATGTCTAAATATATAATTTTTTTCACCAGCGTCTAGCAAAAGTTGTCGAGATCTTTTTTTTCTCCTTGCTTTTGCGATGCCTCGCTATTATGCCCCCACCCCCCCTCTCCAATATCTCCTTCCCCTCTTTCTCCCATATGTGCACGGGTGTATCTGCATGTGAGAGCATTGCATGATCAGTTTAGCGATGGTCCAGTAGGTGCTTAATTAGCGACGATATATATATATATATATTTTGGGCATTTTCTCTCCTGGGTTGGGAATCTTCTCCTTCTGTGTACACCAGTATTACGAGTCTCCCGTATAAATGCATTGTTAAAGATGTTAAGTGTGTAGACCCAATAATAATTATGACTAAACACTCTAGAGATCGAGGAGGCTGGTGATGACTAAGGGGATCCCAAAATTAAAGTGATGACTTTTACCAAGTAGATGCAGCTGGGTTAAGACTGTTTGTGTATTTGGGCGCGCGGAGCCAGCACAAATGTATGTTCAGGTTCATAACTTTGACCCATGAGTACGAATTCTCTCAATCGACGGTTTGAAGGAGTCTGAGACTCATGTTGATCTTGTTTGTTGTACACATTTAATTAAAGATTCAAAGCACATTTTGGCGATATATATAATAGCCCAAGAAGGCAAAACTGTTTGCTGTACACAAGCTGCAGGAAAAGGTTTCCCAGGGCTTCGCACGCGCGCCACCGATCAGATGCCACAACATTGCAATATACATATATAGCTTGTTGACGGTCAGAGGAATCCAGATTAAAGCTAGCTCGTTTATTGTAACTCCCCGAGAGAGAACTCAAAAATTAAGTGCTTTTGTTGAGAGTTAAGCCGAGATACGGGCTGACATCTTGTGACAACGGTTGTTAATCAATCCACTGATTTAATCGTTTGATAGAGCGACAAGGGGAAGATCCTCTACTACTGCTGGCTGCTCCATGGATATGCCCCCCGTCTGGCCGGTCATTCCGCCAATTCTTCACAAGCATGCATCTTGGCAGGTGATCGACATTGATCTCCCGCGTATGGGATGCAGCATGATACACAGCTGAAGGGAGAGATTTGTGAAGAGCGGAGAAAGTGCAGCTTAATTAATCGCTCCAATAATATACAATACACAGGTGGAATTTTACAGTAATATTGCAAGATGAATTGATTAGCGCGCGGCGGATATGCTTGGCATTTCGAGGGTTGGGATATATGGGTGCGCATATATGATAGCTCAAGGGCATAATTCGCGGGTAGCCACGGCCAGGGGAGCTTTAAATAGATGGGCCGCCTCTGAAGGGAGGAGCAACGACGTCGTCGACCGATCGAGATGCGCGCGGAGGTGCATAACTGGGCAACTCTTCTTTGGCAGCAGGGTGCTGTAGAAGGTCAGTCGGCTGCCAAAGAAGATTTGCCCAGCCATTCACCTTCCCCAAATGCACCACAAGCGTAGATAGATATATAATTAATGTGAGATCGGATAGGGTGCTTGAGTCTGACTCGCTCCCAGAGTCGCCATCAAGAGTGAGCCACACTTCTCCCACCCTCCTATTTCATAAATGGTTACCTTTTAGTGTTTTTTTTTTTGGTTATTTCGAGATACGATGTATACTGATAGCAGTAACATATTACATGATTAATAACTAAAAATTAGAAGAATTAATAATACATTGCACCTCATACTATCGTATTCACCTCTTCGTAACTAAAAAAAATAGTAAAGGGCTCGAGTGCCCATAGTTTTTCATGAAGATTTACTTTTACTCCCATTAACTTTTTAAATTATATTTTAATCTCAAAACAAATTTTATTTAAGCTCTGGCCGCCCTATTATCATGTGATACTTTTATTGATCCAATGGCTTTTTATAAATAAAAATATTACTTTACTCTTTTATTTTATAATCTTACATATTTTAGTTCGTATCTTAAGTTTCTACATTTGAAAATAATATTATACCTATCTATCACTTTCAATTTTAAAATTGATATTGATATGAGTCGATATTTGGCCAATAATATCAATCAATTTTGAAACGTGTAGTACAAGTAACTTGTGTAATATTAATTTTGATATTGATATTATATCATGTAGAAATATCAATTTTAAAATTGATTAGTTCACTATTTCTATTTGTTACCAACTCTACTTCTTATCTTAGAGTCCTTTTATGTGTAATTTTTAAAATTAGTTGAATGAGAAAAACCCAATTTAATAATATTAAAACATATGCACTATAAATTTTATTTTATTAACTTGTTTAAATTGTTTTTATTTTATATTTTGTTTTTTAAGAAGATGATTATCAGAGCATGAGAGTTAAATGGTAAGTAAAAGGTGCCCAGTAGGTGATCTATAAATAATATTAAGGACAGCTTTAGGATTGAGAATAGAACTACGATAGAGATGAACGGTCGAGACTAACATATCCCTTTGGTGAGCAATATTAATCTGCATATTCTCTAGCTTCTGAATCATCATTTTACAAGCTTGAAGGTTCTTTAAATGATCATTTGTGCAGTGATTCCTGCAATCTAATGGAAGCAGCTTGTTAACTATTAATATAAGAAGTATTGAAAGCCATTTCCTGACATATAGTGATGTGTGTGTGTGTGTGTCTTTGGTGAGCAATATTAATCTGCATATTCTCTAGCTTCCAAATCATCATTTTACAAGCTTGAAGGTTCTTTAAATGATCATTTGTGCAGTGATTCCTGCAATCTAATGGAAGCAGCTTGTTAACTATTAATATAAGAAGTATTGAAAGCCATTTCCTGACATATAGTGATGTGTGTGTGTGTGTGTGTCTTTGGTGAGCAATATTAATCTGCATATTCTCTTGCTTCCAAATCATCATTTTACAAGCTTGAAGGTTCTTTAAATGATCATCTGTGCAGTGATTCCTGCAATCTAATGGAAGCAGCTTGTTAACTATTAATAGAAGGGGTATTGAAAGCCATTTCCAGACATATAGTGATGAGTGTGTGTGTCTTTGGTGAGAAATATTAATCTGCATATTCTCTTGCTTCCAAATCATCATTTTACAAGCTTGAAGGTTCTTTAAATGATCATTTGTGCAGTGATTCCAGCAATCTAATGGAAGCAGCTTGTTAACTATTAATATAAGGGGTATGGAAAGCCATTTCCTGACATATAGTGATGTGTGCGTGCCTTTGGTGAGCAATATTAATCTACATATTCTCTTGCTTCCAAATCATCATTTTACAAGCTTGAAGGTTCTTTAAATGATCATGTGCAGTGATTCCTGCAATCTAATGGAAGCAGCTTGTTAACTAGTAATATAAGGGGTATTGAAAGCCATTTCCAGACATAGTGATGTGTGTGTGTGTGTCTTTGGTGAGCAATATTAATCTGCATATTCTCTTGCTTCCAAATCATCATTTTACAAGCTTGAAGGTTCTTTAAATGATCATATGTGCAGTGATTCCTGCAATCTAATGGAAGCAACTTTTGAAAGCCATTTCCTGACATATAGTGATGTGTGTGTGTGTGTGTGTGAGAGAGAGAGAGAGAGCAGTAGTAGTAGTATTACAGAATCAGTCGGGTGGGGAAGAGAGATCAGCGGCTTTTGCAAAAGGTGGTGAAAGAGGAAGGAGAATAAGGACCGTATATAAAGGGAGAGGGGCCGGGGGATTTCTGGGCATGCAGAAGCTGCAGAGATTTGTACTCGGCTTATACTTTGTATCATATCCAAACTACATATATAGCATGCATGTCCTTCGTTCTTCCATCAGGATTATTAAAAATATCACACATCAAAGAATTTGAAAAGGACTAGTGAAAATAAAAACAAGGTGCATATTCCACTCATTATCTTTGGTATCAAAATCCAATGGTTTATTAAAAGAAAATCGATCTGATCTATGACATGCCGTCGCCGTAAAAAAAATATTAGGGAAGCAATACTTTAATTAATTGGGGACCGCTTTTGCATATATAAGTGGTCGACAAAACTCGTTTGAGAAAGATTTTTGGCTACGGTTTTGCGACTACCAAATCAGTCCTGGTCAAAACATTTCAACGACGTTTTGCAGATTAATTATTTGAATCAAGTTAAGTATCTATAATGAGACACAAAAGATGACATATATGTAATGATTAAATTAGCTAAGTGGGCCTGTCATGCCCCGGATTCTCGTATACGCAGCGGAATTAATCCGGCGACGAGACTGGGGAAATAACCCCTTAACCACGTCGGTTTGGAAAAATTGACGAGTAACCCAGGATCCAATACATAATTCAAATAATTCAATAGACTGAAATCATACCACGATACACCAATTCATGTACCATCTAAAAAAAGAATACATAAGGGATCTTCCAAATAATCCCTCGAGATCCAAATCACCATACTTCTGCTGCGCTAAACCTGGTTACCTGAAAATTGTTAAAAGATTTGGAATGAGTCACACCGACTCAGTAGACACCCCTTCATCCGCCGAATCGGATAATAAATGAACCTAAATGATAATTATATAAATACCTAGTGCTACTCTGGTTCTATATATGTATAGAACTAAACAATACGATAATTATTTGGCTTATCCACATATTTTTCAATTATCGACAACCAACCAAACAGACCCAATCGGCACCTATAAATATCAAAAGAAGAACCTAACTTGAAAGAATAAAACATGCATGAATATACATTACCCGACCTATATGATGAAACCACAATAGATGAGACACCATGCATACCATGCAGCACAACCTGCTCATAACAAACTAATGCACATTCTAAAAATAGACCCACACAGTCATGCAATAGATGCACATATCCTCTACTATAATATCACGTCTTTTCTTATTGACAAGGAATGCATTGTCTTGCCATCTCAACTTGCTACCACCAGATCTATCATATATAGCAGTAATATATAGTAAAACGAAGTTCCCTAGTGCACCTAGGCAGTGGTGGCACTTAGGACAAACCGCGGTATCCGGGATCGAATGATGCACCGAACTGTTCTAATCCCCGCTACCCACGGGCTCGACTACTAGTCTGGTGTAGCTCAGTTTGCCATTTCAATTAATGCACACATGCATTCATTCCAACCATGCCATGCCATGCCATGTCAATTGCTATGCAAATTATAACCACTAATATGAATATGCACATCTAATGCATTTAACCATCTATAAGAAGAAATGCACATATGCTTGACATAACATAACCACAAGCCAATAACACTCCATATATGATGTTTAACAAATGCATTTAATACCTGCATGCATGAAATATGCTGACATAAACATTATACACCAAATTAACTGATCGGCATTATAAAATATTAATATTGTTTACAAGAAAATCAGATTTTCTAATTAATCTAAAACTCTAACTAATCTAATTGATATGCAACCATAAACAATAACAAAGACCCAATCTGGTTAATAAACAAGGGTAAATCAAATTCACAAATTATGCTATTTAAATTCTACACCACATACTAATTAATAATTAGAATCAATTGATTTAATAAAATCAGGATCCATATAACATGCATCTAATAAACTAATAACACATCTAATTACGAACAATCACCACATCGAATATCTACCAATACATTTAAATTAACATCTAAAGGCGGTTGATAAATTTTAAACATTAAATTTAATAATATTAGACACGTCCGGATGCCTACCTCGAGGTGATCGATAAATTCTCGAGTCCAGAAGAAGTCGGTGGGATGCTCGACCACGGAACGGCGACGACTACGTCAATCGGCAACATCAAACTGAGAGAATATTAATTTTTAATAAATTGTCGGGAAATAGATATATCCCAAAATATAACAAGGAAGAGATATATAGTGGCTCACCTTAGCGGATCAACCTAAAAACAACTCCGGCTATGGCTACGACTACTGGTGGGTGAGGGTGCGCAGCATCGTGCTGGGAGGAAACCGCACGAGGCGGCAGTGAGAATAGAAAGAGGGAGCGTGGGAGGCAGAGGCCGATAGCGAGCTCATCGCGGAAGGGGGAAAAAAGGGGAGATGGTGATCGGGGAGACGAACGAGTGAGAGAGAGAGAGAAGCGAGGGGGAGGGGGCGGCGCACCATGCCGCATCCCGCGGCGGTGTAATCGGCCATGCGAAGGCACGGCGCCCGCTCGCGAGGGATCGCACGGGGAAAACCGCGGGTGAAACAGAGCTGAGAGAGAAAGAGAGAGAGAGTGAGCGGCGAGGGCGCGGCTGCAACTCACAGCGGCGACGACGGTGCTGGAGGGAGAGAGAGACGACGAGAGGGGCGGGGTGGCCGCAGGCGCGTGGCGCACGCGAAGAGAGAGAGGAAACAGAGAGCGGCGGCGACGGCGCGACGCGAGACGGCGACGGCGATGGGGTGGCCGGGTTGCTGCGGTGCTGCGCTCGCGTGGGGTGTACACCGTGGAGAGAGAGAGAGAGACAAGGGGGGGCGGAGGTGCGGCGATGCCATGGCGACGGCGCTTCGGCGCCGCAGCCGCGCGCAGGGGGGGCGGAGATGAAACAGAGGGGGAGAAGGAAGAGAGTAATAGAGGGCGGGAGAGAGGGAGACGACGAGCGGGGCGTCTCGCGGCTGCACCGCGTTTACGCGGGCACGACGACGGAAGAGAGAGGAGGGCAGGGGGAGCGTACGGTGATGGCGGCAGGGGGGTGGCCGAGAGAGAGAGAGAGAGAGAGAGAGAGAGAAAGACGGTGAGATTTTTAGCCTTGCCAAAAAGATCACCTGTTTGAGTTCTTTTCTACTCACAACAAGGGTTGTTGGTAGATCACTTCACAAACTGGCCGGGTGTAACAAGATAATTGAATTTAGTTATGAGATCAAGACAAGCGTTTTGTGTCCTATATATGAATATGAGAGAGAGAGAGAGAGAGATGTGTACTTGGCGGGCCTACGTTTTAAGGCTTCATACCTGTATCGATTTCATCAGACAATATCACTTCATCTAATTCAGCTATTAACATTAACTTTTAGCAGTCATTACCAGCTGCTTCTTTACTTATTGAACATAATAAACAAGTGGAGTCAAGCTACTTTAAGCTTTGAGTTCAACTCGTTGATCTACTCACCTATGTATTTGCTTGATTGAATTTAGTTTAATTAAGCTCGGATTTGGATAAAAAGTTGGCCATGTTCTAGTTGGAGCTTGATGTGAACTTGCTTATGAAACTCTATCCGAACTTATTTATAAAGCTCAAACTACTTGGCCTTGGTCTAAACCAGTCTATGAAACTGAAATTTAGTTTAAAATTGAATTAAGTTTTATTTCAACTCATTTGATATGCTTAAAATATTATATAACTATTTAGTACTTCTATATTATTTTTAAATAAATATTGAATCAAATTGTTAATGGAGTACTTAATGAGTTGTTGGCAAGTTTTATAAAGTGGGTGTGAGTCTACTCAAGCCTCAAGCTCAACTCTTTAACTAGTCCAAGTTTTTTTTTCATGTTCATCTTTACTTATTGAACATGATAAACAAGTGGAGTAAGTACTGAAGCTAGCTTTTATCGAATGGATTCTGAACAGCCTTATTTAATTGCGTCAATAAGCTTCCTTTAATTGCTAGCAGTTTAATTAGGATGACGACGCTTGAACCATTTGAGCTGCAGTAAAAGAACCTGGCATATCACTTGCTAGCTAGTCTGAAGTGATCATAGGCCGATCTTGTATTTACGTCATGGTTATATCCAAAATAAATTAAATGAAGTGAACGTATAATAACCAACAAAACAGATGACAATCGATTAGTACATCGACTAGTTTCAAGATAATTTTTTTCTGGACTCACAAAAGTTTGTGAATGACTACAATCATGCATCAGATGATATCTTCATTATCCCATGTACGTGTGTCTAGCTTCATATATATGTGATAAAAACAGCCAAAATATTTTTTAATTAATTTCAAACATTCAAATAAAGAAATAATCTTAGGGCCCTCTTTATACAGGGCTGAAGTATCTAACCATTGGATCAATCAGAAGTTACATTCAGATTGATTAGTAATCAAAACATCTGTACATGGATTAATTCAATCGGATGCTCCTTATGATCCCTTGACAAAAATTCTTTAAAAAGCAAAAACCACTTACTTTTAAGTGATGTATGATCGTTTTTATTATCATGATGAATAATTAAGAATTTGTTTTACAAGATAACAGAAAAGAGATGAAATTTAGATTTAGATACTTAATTATTAAGCCAAATCAAACCTCACAAGGCAACCGGCTTGAAGAAGTCTTTTCTAACCTAGCGCTTGGATTCTCCATGCTTGGAGAGGAGGCGTAAAGAACTCTACAGCCGCACTTACCCATTTCAAATATTGCATTGACAAACCTCATAAAAAAGTAAATACGTTGTGTGTACTGTTGACCTAGATGGAGGGCCGTCACATCATGAAAGCAAGCTAGTCATAAATTTGACAATATGAAGTGAAGCAACAGCTAGCAAATTAATTAGCTAGTGCTTGGCTGATAAATTTCACCATGATAGCGGATTCGTCGCAAGATTTTTGAAGGGATTTTTTCAGTCTTCTTCGTGTGAATAAGAGAATAAAATTATTAAATGAATACACGCGAAAATATTAGATCATTCTTATCTCCTCGTTTATACAAGAAAATTGAGAAGATCGTCTCAAAATATCTTGCAAAGAAATTCGATCTCTTTTATTATAATATCAAATCGATTTTGAAAAAAAAGTTCGTTAATGAAGATGCAATCTAGCTTCTCGGAATGTAAGAGAAAGTGCTAAGAGATAATGAAATAACACACCTCGTGCGCCTTCCGATGCATAAATTTTGTTATCCGAACTTTTATGATATTCTTATCGAAATGCATATTTCATTTCCGAAAAGTGTTCCAGAGAATTATCAAGCTGTAATTTCTTTGTTCCATTGGCGTTTTAGATATCCTTGAATAATTCATAATTTACGTACCTACTTCATGTAGAAATTATTGTTGGCGAGAACCCATTGAGTACAAGACTTCTATGGTTATAGATATATATATATTTATATATATATAGAGAGAGAGAGAGAGAGAGTAAATCTTCTCTAGTTGCTTCTTATATATGCTGCTATTGTAATTGGAAGGATCAACCTTTTGATTTCTGCAAGTCCATTTCCACCAAACGAGGGACCTCTATCTTGGAAGGCACAACATGTCCTACCCTGTGCTTCCCGAAGATGATGGATATATGTTGCTGCATTCACATAGAAGACAGCAGGAAATTTGGCTGCCCCCCTTTTACAGAGAACCATTTATATAGGTACCACTGATTAGCATATACATATATATATGTAACTTAATTACAACTACAGCTCTAATTACTTCTGAATCTTCGAGTGACATATTGGGCGTTGCTTCTTTGCTTGCTGCAACAATGACATCACTAATTCACATGAGTTTACGGACAATTACTGCATCAAAAAGTTCGAATACATGTCATTTTTTATCTGTTCTTCGTGTGTGTACGTATGAGAGAGAGAGAGAGAGTCAGAACTTGGGATCCGACAATAGAATAGGAGGCTGGACGCTGGAGAGAGAGTAGTCAACTAGCCAGGGTTTATATAATATATCCTGTGTAAATCAAGTGAAAAAGAAAAGAAAAAGAAAAAGGGACCATGAGAGATGATCAGACAGGGAGACGAGCCGAGTATCTTCGAGCGTCGGCAGACGGGGCACCAAGTTTCCTCTACACAGAAATCAAGGCAACTAGGAATTTAATACATGAACAGCCTTCAAGTCTGACATCTTCTTCAAATTTTCTTTTACTGTGTGCGTGCCTCACCGCGCCGCGTGGGGCTTCCTCTCGTCAAAGCCTCGCGAAGCCATGCCGAAGCTTCCATGTCCTCGGCAACCAGCGGAACAAGTCAGAGGGAGATGATGACGACGATGAGCTTGTTTATGATCGAGAGATCTAGATCGATCGAGAGAGAGGGGGGGGAGAACCGCCCATCTCCGCCGGCTGTCATCGGAGAAACCGCCGCCTCCGCCGGCTGTGTTGTGGTAGCTTAAAAATTGGGCGAAACCAGCGGTGACGAGATCGACTTGCCGATCGTGCATGCGATCGATAGGACGTCGACAGTGCAAGGGAGAGGGTCGCCAGCGCCGACCGGCCTCACTTCCCGGCCAAGAAAACGCACGGCGGAGCCGGAGGTGGCGGTGGGCATCCGGCGGAGGAGAGGACGAGGATAGTATATTTATATGTATATATATAGCAAGGGACATGCTTAATTACGCGGTGGTAGAGCTCAGCACGTCCCCCAGTTTCAAATTAATGCTCTATACACGATAAGCTAGCTACCCATTTAGGGTTTACAGTCTCTTCCTCCACCACAGAGAGAGAGAGAGAGAGAGAGAGAGACCGTGTTAAGGGGTACGCGTGGAGACGACGGCCAATGCACAAGAACCCCCCATGCACAGATAGATAATCAACAGCCATCAAAGGAGAATTTTTGTACAGGCGACAAAATTATCATTTTTGGTCCTCTGTTTGGCTTTATATCGATTTCGATATAGATATTTAGAGAGGACGGAGAATTAATAACATGAAATTTGGTATGTATCATGTTTGTGTGTTTTGTAGGTTTCGAGATTGATACTATTTGCCCAACACATCCTAATAATTTATGTCAATATTAATTTCGAAATTATTAGCGGTAGAGATCCCTAATAGGCTAATGCTATTACCGGACATGATGATCTTAACTGCTACGTACAACCACATCGTTGACTTTGTCACAAGTGAATATTTTCTTGGCAGTTACACAAAGGGCAAGAATAAAATAGACTTGGTTCCTAAACCCCTACTATCGTAATAGCATAGTTGGCCGGGTCAGACCAGGTTTGTCAACTTGGTCAGTTTTATAGCCGACTAATTTGGCCGCGACCCGGTTGGACCTACTCGGTTCTGCCCAACGTTGGGTCGCACAACCCAGAGTCTAGTCGCTAAGTCTCATAATTTATTTTCTTCTTCTTCTTTTGCGACCAGTCGTCCCGGGTCGTTAAGTCTCGTGACTTCGTTTTTTTGTAAGCGTCCCATTTGTTGATAATATAAAAATATTTCATTATAACTTATACAATTACATATAGTTAAGATTTGTGATCATAGATATACGATGCATAATTAAAACTTATAAAATTGTTTCATAAATGTCTTCACTCTCTCGCTTAAGATTAACTCTTTCTCAATATATACTAATACAACATAATCACCAAAAAATTTATATTTACTCGCATACACAGAACACTCCTATTCAATTATAACATAAAATATAATTATACTTATGTATGTATATTTTTATGTATGCATAAATACATAGTAAACAATATTTTTATTTTTTATTATTTTATGTAAATTTTTATATTCACACTATTTTGAGGTAATTTCTATTCGGGGGGAAGAAAGAAAGATCCGTCCCTAAAGTTTCATCTCATTAGTTTGCCTCTATTCAAGTGCTCAGCTTAAAAAGTGTATTTAGGTGCTTCATCCTTTTTTGTGTGCTGGAGTGGTGGTGCTCCACTTATCTTGGCTATGTTTTATCTTGGTTTTGTTTGGTCAATTTTGTCTTGTGGTCCAATTTTGTCTCAAGTCTTATCCATAGCCACCATCTTCCCAATCATGTTAGATGATGTCCGGCTTCATTCTATAACGTTATTCTAATATTTTGCTTTTTAGTTTTGAGATCTTTTATATCTAGCACATATTCCTCTCCTAATACGTACGCTTTACAAAATTGAGAATTATATATATATATATCAGTCCTCTTAATTATTTATAATCCTAAAAGACATCAGAATTTATACGATGTTTTTAAAAAATAAGTACCTCCATCCAAAAAGCACGCAAAATTATTGTCGGTAAATTATTTTTTATGCTGTAACTTTCTAAAATAGCATCCGTTTCTGGAGAGAGAGAAAACATCGGAGTGGAACATTTCAATCATAAAAAATTTAAAATATATTTATATGTATATATATACATCAGACGACCTCCCATCCTTGTGTAACCGAGATCAAATAATAAAGTGGGCAATACAATTATAAACGTTCAACAATTTATATATATATTATAATAGGGGGATTAATGGACGCCCAACGTTTACCTCCCCATGCGCACGTGCGAACGAGACGGCGGGAGCACGTGGCGGCGCCTTGCTCGTGCCGCGACCATAGCCAGCCAACCCGGACCGGAGGGCCTAGGACGGTGGGTCCCACACCGCTACGTCACCTACCCTCCTTCGGACATCTGCCCCCGCACGTCCCCCTCCTCCGCCCTTCCATCTCGTGGGCCCAATCCACTCCAAGCTTCGTGACTACGGATCCCCTTATCGGTTCGGATCTTGACAGCGGGTAGGTCATATCTTATGTTTTCTGAAGAATAATAGCGAAGTAAAAAAAAATCAAAAATATACGATCACCTCGGTCGGCTCAATCTAAGGATGTCGACCGGTAATTAGGTAGTGGATTTTCAGTTCATTAACTACCTGTAACAAGTACATTTTTGTGAATTTTCTGTGTGTTATCCATTGATGAATAGTTAATGATCAATTATCAGATGGTCAGCAGATATATATAAAAATAATTTAAATATAATAATTTAATATATTAAAATATAATAATTCGAACGATGGATTTTAAGATGTAAGAGAATATTGAAAATGCCTACAGAAATATTTACGAGATAGTTATAAGCTATATTTCCTTGACAAAAAATTTCAGCAAAGATATATCTACTTATGTTTCTATTAAATTAATAAATCTATTGGTTATTGATGATATTACACTATCAAACTTACGGAATCATCTTAAACTAACTTTTCACTTAACAAGCGGGCTAATAATCAATTATTTCATTTAAATAGTCATTATTGACACCTCTGCTGGGTGTTTGGTTGCACGTTGAGTTCTTATCATAATTTTATGTTTTCTTAACAAAACTTCTTAAACAAAATTTCCGGTGATCATAATAAATTTATATTTTTAAAGAGATTTTGTCCGTGGGGAAAAAAACTACCTTTTTTTTATCTTGTGCTCTCCCATCTTGTCCAATCATATATGATACTTACATTTTTTTTTGTTATTCCGTTTATAAACATGACGATTTTATATCATTTCGCTGGTTCACATTTTATTTTAACGTAATTTTTAGGGTGAAAATATATAAAAAATGTATTGAACTAAAGACAAGACAGAAGAGGGGGTGCGGGCGTACTGCGCCGTGGCGCAGAGAGAGGAGTGGTTTCTCTGTGGTGGGAATAGATAATCGGAGGTGTTAGCAGCGATGCCCATCTGTCGCCGTTACACTCGCCGGCCGCCGGGATTCTTATAAGCCGGCCGCCCTCCCCCGCCCCCACAGGCCTCCTCTTCCCTCTGAATCGACCTGCTCCGGCGCGGTCTTGATCGCCCCCGAGCTTGGCTTCCTCGTTGATCCAGTCCCCTTCTTCCCTCCGCCAAGGGGCAGCAGGATCTGGGTGCCATGGAAGCGTCTTTCGGCTGCAAGGAGGACGACGGCAACAGCAACAGAAGCAGCAGCGCCGGTGGGGGTGGCTGCAGCCACCGGATCACGAGCGGGCGGGAGGAATCCTCCGCCGGTGGTTTCTCGCCGGAGAACAGTCCCGGAGCTTCCCTCCTGCCTGCCTTCTCCCGGGCAGATCCCACCTTCGGCACCGGCCGGCTCAGCCCCGGCCGCGCCTCCGTCACCCCGTCGTCGCCCTCCGCCAAGAGAAGGTGCAGGTGATTATCCGTGTTTCCGCCGGCGAGCAGCGGCGATGAACATAGTCGTTGTTAATCGCGTTCTCGTGGCAGCACCCGGCGGTCGGTGCAGAAGCGAGTGGTCTCCGTTCCCGTGGCGGAGGCGGATGGATCTCGCGCCAAGGGATCCGGCGAGGGTGCGCCGCCGTCGGACTCCTGGACCTGGCGGAAGTACGGGCAGAAGCCCATAAAGGGCTCCCCCTACCCCAGGTAATTAAGCCGCCAGCCTTCGATCTCTTCGTCGGCTTTCCGCCGTAAAGGTACCACTTTTTCACTGCCGCCGCCGCTCTTCTTGTTCGTGCCGCAGGGGGTACTACCGGTGCAGCAGCTCCAAGGGATGCCCGGCCCGGAAGCAGGTCGAGCGCAGCCGCGTCGACCCCAACATGCTTGTGATCACCTACGCCGGCGAGCACACCCATCCATGGCCGCTTCCCAAGGCCAATCACGGCCACCAGCAGCACCACCAGAGGCTGCAATTGTCCCCGCCGGCCGCCACCAGGTCTCCCCCCGCCTCGCCGCCGCCGGAGCAGGAGACAAGCGGCGCTTCCACCATTACCCTTCCTCCGGTCAGCTCCCCTCCGGCCTCCGCGGCTCCGGAGACCAACAGCTTCGCCGTAGATCTGCTGGTGGAGGACTCCTCCCTGGTGATGATGGCCGACGAGTTCGGCTGGTTCGCAGACGTCTCGCCCTCCTCCCCCCCGCTCCTCGGGAGCCCCATGATGCCGGCGGTCATGGAGGAGGACGTCGAGGTCGGCGGCGTGGACACAGGGGACGACGACTCCTCGCTCTTCGCCGGCCTGGGGGAGCTCCCTGAGTGCGCCATGGTCTTCCGCAGCGTGCGCATGCAGATTTCACCGCCGGAGGACCGCCGCGCCGTCGCGGCGCCGCCCTGCTGCGGCACCACCGGCTAGAGAAGAGAGACGATTGGCGGCCGCCGGTGGCGGCGCGGTGACGGCAGCCTATTCTTTTTTTTATATATCCCGAAACGGGCGGAGGGCTCTGGACGGTTCTGATCATTTAATCGGACGGCTGAGAGGTTTGCGTGGAATGGATCGTGTGAATTTAACGTGACTCCCTCGTGCACCGGAGATTGTAGTTTTTTTACCCCTTAATGTTTTTATTTGCACACATAATACAAACGTATTTTTTAAATGCCCCTGTAGCAGCGGTGATTTTGGTGCTTAGTTAGCTCGGGGATCTCGTCTCACCTGCGGGGTGGATCTGCGCGGAGATCGTTATCTTAAACTAACTGGAGGGTCTTGGCGTACTTTTCCACGCGGCCGGCCGATCTGCTTGTCGTGGGCATCATCTGCGGCCGCCGTCATCCAACGGTGGAGGATCCTTCTCTCCGGATCCGATGGGCGCCACGTGGATATGACCGAAATGCCCCCCTTTGCTCCGGCGAGCTCGGCGATTTCTCCTGTTAAAATGGTAGGTACGTACCGTTCTTGTTGGGTCTGTCGGAACCGCTAAGATTTGATCGGATTCGATCCGAGAGTGTTCGGTGGCCGGCCCCACACGGTTGACAAGATTCAGATGCCTCCCAACCTCTGATTTAAGTTATGTTTAAATTTTAAATTGATGGATTATTATCTACGTATATTATGATCATATGGTTATTTCTCAGAAGTTGAATAAAAGTATTTATGTGTTATGTTTGATGTAGTCCGAGGATGAGTAACTTCTAGAGGTGGTTGTGTCAATTAACATATGTTGAAGGACTTAGTCCTATAGTGGGTACTGGAGTTCATGTTTATAAGTCTGGTCTTGGTTACCTCAAGATCTAAGTTTTGGGATTTTTCACACAGTATCAGAGCAAGTGGGCTCGGGCTCTGTCCCTTCGGTGGGTCCACATCCTATTTTCGCTCGACCCTACCCCGTGTATTCCTATCATGACTTTGACGGTGGTGTCTGACCGAAAGGAGGAGTGTTGAAGGACTTAGTCCCATATTACGTACCAAATGGAGTATTTATATGTTTATAGGCCTGATTCTGGTTACCTCAATGTCTAAGTTTTGAAGTTTTTCACAACATAGATGTTGGATCAACTAATCGATTTAGTTGTTATGTATAAAATTAAATATATGATCCCATAATATATATATGTTGTGCTAATATTGGTAATGTGATTTATATGTGATGGTTTTTGATGAGGAGGGTCAGTCTTTTATGTGCTGTTTGGTACGGGGATAACTTAGGGATAAACTTAGATTATCCCCAAAATGTAGGAGATTTTTATGGTACCAAACAGGCCCTTAATGTGTAGATTGTAACACTAAAATAAGGATATGTTGGGGGATGCAATAAGTGAAGCACTAACAATTATATGGTAAATTATGTTTTGTGTGTTGAATTGAAAGACAACAAGGTTAATTAGACTGGTGTGATGGGAACAATCTTAGAATAGGTGGTCTCCTAGAAATACTACCAATTAGCGTAAGTATAGAGGGAGTTAGTTGATTTAATTGGTATATTGATATGACTATATCTTAATCTACAAAACCTTCTTAATTAAGGGTTAAGGGGTGCTTTTGAAAATTATTTACAAATAAAGGAACCATGGACATGGAGAAAATAATACATCATAAGCTTACGATTAACAATATTGGGACAATCTTTTATACTTCAGTTTGAATTTCCAATAAGAAAACTCAATTTTTCTAGTTAGAAAGAGGGGTTAATAGCGCTGGTCATGAAAATTCATATAGTCAGAAATTTTCCCTTTCATCTGGACTACTTCCAAGCTTCACATGGTTAATCTTACTCATTGTTTGATCAAAGATGGTGTGTAGATTAGAAATAACATAAATATACTTTGAGAGGGGGCAAGACTCAGAGCTACTAGCTGAAGAAATTGAGGATGTCCACATATCTAGAATGGTCCCATTTTTTATGAATTGACAAAATGGTCACCATTCAAACTTTCTTCAAGCAAGTGGTGCCTGGCAATTAAATGTACCTTCTTGCAAAGCTTATTGGCAAAGAGATTGCTAAATTATAAGAAAAAAATGGCATTCAACCAAAAGATCACAGATTAGAATAGTTGATGAAACCATATGTCACCTTCTGAATCATCAATGCAAGTCAATATCACTATAGATGCAAGGTCACAGTTATACCATAAATGTTAATAGATGATACTCTTGGATGTTGCTATCTCATATTGTGGTCTAACATTTTTACCTTTATGATAGAATTACCACTTTTAACTTCAAACTATATATAACAGTATATAAATTAACAGTGTACTTTTAATATATATTTCAACCATGGTGGTGCTTGTAAACCCTAATGGGGGGTACTCCCGCCCCCATGTTTGACGTATGAATTTTTTTTTTGTCCCAACCGTCCCATTCATTATTTTTTAATCCTACTATCCTAAATTAATCAACTCCCGCCCCTACTGCACACTAACACCGTCAGTAGACCTCACGTTGAAAATAAGTTGACCATTTTACCCTCTTTTTAATACCGCCGGCTTACCCTCTTGTAACCGATTTTTACAGAATTTCACCGGCCTGTTTTTCTTGCCCCCCATTGCAGAACCTTCTTATTTAATTAGTTAAAAATATGAGAGCTGAATATATTTTTTTTAAAACGTCATGTCTGTTAAAAATCATGTAAAATATGTAAAATCGGTAAAAATCTGTTAAAAATCAAAGCCGCTTCTGTCGCGAAGTCCCAGTCCGAGCGCGCCGCCGCTCGCGGAGGAGGAGTCCGAGGGCGGAGGAGCTTGTCGCGGGGGTCCCAGTCCGAGCGCCGCTCGCGGAAGGAGGAGGAGTCCGAGGGCAAGCCGCCGCTCGCGAAGGAGGAGTGACAGGGCGGAGGAAGGCGGAGGAGCTTCTGTCGCGAAGTCCCAGTCCGAGCGCGCCGCCGCTCGCGGAAGGAGGAGGAGTCCGAGGGCAAGCCACCGCTCGCGAAGGAGGAGTGACAGGGCGGAGGAGCTTCTGTCGCGAAGTCCCAGTCCGAGCGCGCCGCCGCTCGCGAAGGAGGAGTCCGAGGGCGGAGGAGTCCGAGCGCGCCGCTTCTGTCGCGAAGGAGGAGTTTGCGAGGGTTCTGCGGGCCGCCTCTGCGTGGGTTCGATGGAGGGTATTTTCGGATATGGACATTAGGGATCAAGTGACATAACGGCGGGGACATGAAAATTTGATTCCATCAAACGTCGGGACTTTTAAATAAGTATGTAAACGGTGGGACTTTTAAAAAATTTTATGGGCGTAATAGGACCTAGAATTAAAATCCCCTATTTTTTAAGGATTCAGGCAGAATCCTAGAGATCTTCACAAATAATTTGGTGCAAGAACCTTCAATTTCTCAATCAAGTGCATGCATCTCAGACTGGTCTCCAAATCTATTGGCTATGAGGAGTGCATTAATGAATGTACTATTTGGTCATTGGATGAGATGCACTGTTCACTGAAGACTTGATGAGTAAGAGCTATTGATTAACAAAGGATAAAATAAAACCCATGAAAGTCAGGAGACAAAGTCAATCCCCAAACCCATGTGTTGGAAACTTGGCTTTCACTTGATAAGGCCAACACTGTTAGCTAGTGCACTGAACCCAAATCCAAGCTTTAACACCCACTTCAAGGAGACTAACTAGATGGGGATGAGAGAGAGAGAGAGAGGCTGGCTTGATCTTTACCAGAAATAGAGGCTTAATTAGGGTAGGATTTGCTTTCTGTTATCCCGGCTTCGGTTCAACGTTTGTTAAATATTCAACTTTATCATGTGGCTGTTTGATTAGGGTAGTATCATAAAATTGTGATTAGGATGGTGATTTTTTTTGATAGACTCCAAGTAGAGTAACATATTACTCTAGTTTGACGCAGTACTTAATGTGTAGGCTTGACTCGTGTTTGAGCACAGCTCATTTTAAAAGATTTAAATGATCCTATATGACTACTCAATATTTATACTTTAATTTTTAAAATAAATATTTAATCAGTATTTTGATTGAGCTGCTCAGGAGCATCAAGCATGAATCTTCTCAAGTTCCACTAGTTAACAAATAGAACTTTTTTCTTGCTTAAATTTTCACATTTAACATGCAATAAAAAAGTTTAGTTGAATTTCTTAAGCTCTTATGCACTCCAACTTAAGGCTGAGTAGGGCAACTGAGATCCAAAATGAATTGTTTTCTTCGACTGCAAGTTTAGAATGTGAGTCTCAATGTCTTTGCCTTCTATATATATATATATATATATATATATATATATATATATTAACCCCTACATGTAAATTTTCCTTAGTTGTGTGAATGCACCAGCAAAAATCAATGGGCGATCAGGGTTTATTAATTGTAATACTTATAGGGAGTTTCTTTTAGTCCTGTTGCTTGGTTGCATGACAAGAAATAGATATTTTCTTTACATAAACATATTGTGACAAAAGGCAATCATTACAAAACTATATTTTTATAGAACTTTCTTTTGCATAAAAACGTGAGACATTTCCTCTCGTTGACTCCCACATTTTTAGGTATGCATGATCTTTACTCTTTGTTATTATATCACACCAAACATAATAATTCTATATTCTTACCAGTTTTAGATTTTATTCTTATTTATAATTTAATCACAAAAGCATGTACCAATTTGTTGAGCAACCAAACACCTATATAGCCCCGTTTAGATGATCCATGCTTTTGAAAACACACACGAGAGAGAGAGAGAGAGAGAGAGAGAGAGAGAGAGAGAGAGAGAGAGAGAGAAGGCAGTCAGTCATATCTATCTTTATCCACACGTATACAAGAAAAGATGGGAGGAGAATCCGTGAACGTTCTCGGTCTCCACTCTTCTGTTGACACGTGTATGACAAATAATCAAGCTGTTCTCATTCAATCCCTTTCATACTGTATTTATGAGCATACACCAAAAACTTATCTTCTGACTATTATCGTACAGTCTCTCTCTCTCTCTCATCCTTATCTTTTCAAGTACAACTCTAGAAGAGAAGCTAAAACCCACTCATTGTCCTTTTCCTATATCGCTCTGCCTAGTGAGAGAATCTAAGAGCGCCATGCATCATACATAGATAATGACACCATATATATGCTTGTATTAGAATAAGATCAAGTTGTTCTCCTAGGGCACCCCAACCATGTGAAGGGGACGCATGAATCTAGCTTAAATTTGAGAAGGGGTTGTCATGGCACATGTCATTAAGGCTGGCATGGACGGCTCCTTCCACAACCAAATTAAAATGGGTAAGAGAGGGTTGGGGGCTGATCCCTTCACCTTCACACATAACCACTCCTATTTAATTAGGCCTTAAAATAATAAACAGGGGGGGCAATTAATGATGCAAATGAGGTCAATGGTTCCGCCACATAAGCGAAGAAAATTGGCTAATAATGCTGCTTGAGTAATTTTGGTAGATCTTGGGAAAAAATATATACAGGTTAATGGTCTTGGAAGACTGATGGATGGATATACATATAGAGAGCACGTACACAAATTAAGTTTTTTACTTTTAATTAATATTGTATATATCTTAAAACACGGCTAGCTCTACATGAACAGGCCGGTGGGGATGTCACAGTTTATTAGACAAAATACTGTTACATATATATATATGTATGACTTGAGGACAGAATTAACTACATATTCAAGTGGAATAGTTTAATTATACTATTTAAATCTCAAGAAAACGAGGTTATATACAGAGCATCACATATTTAAATTACACGTATATTTTTCACTGTTATGGGATTATAAAAACTGGGTCTTCTGATGATCACCTGGCGAGGCGAACAGATGGCTTGCAGAAAATCATCATTTTCTCTTGTCATCGTTGATTTTCTTTGCATTGCTTGAATTTAGTTGAAGCAATAACATTTACCTTATGTGAAGATGGTGAAATTTAGGCACTTCCTAAAGAACCCTTGCATGCTAGAAAAATATATAGTTTATCTTTCCATCACTAAAAGTTTAATGGGGGTGTTTGGTTGCATGATAACGAAAGTTTTTATTTTAATTTTAAAATTTTGTAATAAAATTTTTTAAAAGAGATGTTTGGTAATCATGATAATTTTATGTTTTAAAAGTGATTTTCTTCTTAAACTAAAAAACAGAATCTCACTTTTTTTTTCTTGTGGTCCCCCACTTTGTTGATCATGTATGATAGTTACTCTTTTTTGTTATCACATCCATGCAAAAATGATAATTTTATGCCATGAGTTGGTTCACTTTTTATTTTAATACATTTTTTATCATGAAAGTGTACAAAAAATTATCATGCAACCAAACAACCCATAAATGTTGACCTTATTACTCCCTCCATGCATATGGACATTCGTTTTCTTTTCTTAGTCATTATCTGTAATTTAAGAAAATAGCCAACGCATGGAATTCTTTTGAATGATTAATGGTATTAATAAAATGTTTGGTTACACTATAAATTTTTATAGAAAAAAATTATATTAAAATAAAATGCGAGTTAGATAATAACATAAAATTGTCAAATTTGAAGAGATGTTATCACTGTTGTCAAGGCGCGCGCCTAAGCGGCGTCAATTTGAAGACGCCCGGATGAAGCGCCTAGTCAAGATAGAAGAAGGCGTACGCCTTGGCCCGCCTTGGCGTCGCTCGGCCAAGGCGGGCCAGTTTTTTTTTTCTTTTGAACCGGCTGCGGTTCAAAACCGGCCCGGCCCGAACTTAAGTTGCCCTTGAACCGCCCCCCCTCCCCCCCCCCCGCGACTGGTTCACTCGGCCCCGCATCCTCCCGAGCGGCGAACGGCGAACGCAGACGACAGACCCGACGGCATTGTTGACGGCCGCCGCCGCCGCCGCCGCCCTCAGCCGTGGAAGCCGCCGCCGCCGCCTCCTCCTCGCGACGGAGTTCGTCTCCTTGGCCACCCAGGAAGCATCTCTCACCGCCGGATAGCCATCCTCCTCTCCATCGTTCTCCTATTCCGATATTTGTTAGGTTTTGTGTTTTTTTATTTTTCCACCTATATCTTGGCATTTCTCCCTTCAAGTTTAGTCTTGTACATCTATTGGAGTGTTCTTAAACCTCATGTACATATACAATGCTTAAATTTCAAAGATATCAAGTGGTTTGGTCGTGTTCGGTGAGTCGGAAATTTACGACTTTGTTGTTTTTTAATTCTTTTGCTATTTCTTAGCATCTACATATTATGTAGACATCGTTTGAAGTTTGTTTATTATAGTTTGAGTACTATTTGATCTATTTCTAGGATACGTTTTTTTATTTTTCTATCCAATTTTGTATGATTGTTAGTTGTATAACTCATTTTTTGTACCCAAATTTAGAATACATATATACATATATATGTATATACACATATATAAGTAATTATGTATATACATAATTACATATATATAAACACAATAATCTCACCGCCTTGACCGCTTAGGCGACGCCTAAGCGGCCGCCTAGTCGCCTAAGCTTATTCTGCACCCTTCAACGCCTTGGACGCCTTGTCGCTTTGACAACTATGGATGTTATGCACGACCAGACAAGTAAAAAAATGAAAGAGATTTTTTTTGTGTAGGAAAAAAATTTATTTAAAAATAAAATTTTGCAATGATGGTTCAACTTTTCTCTTAACAAATGTTATCAACCAAACATAAAATCATAATAAGAACTCGATTTCTCGTACGGCCAGTCAAACACCGCCGTGGACTTTCTCGAAGATAGTCAAGAGCTCACGGGCTTGTTCCGAACAATTTAAATTTTGGCGGGGGCCATTTTACAATTATGTCGTCCGCGTTGCTCCGCGGCGCACGAGACGGCTGGTGCGCGCTCGTGGAACACGTGCGCCTGCTTCGCATGATTGGCTCGCCCACGTCACGGGGGTCACAAAACGACAAAATACGGTTCCGCTGACTATTCTCCCCGGGGTGCGTACGTACTAGGTACAACAAACAGCGCCTCACGCAAGGAAATTGACAGGTTTGTCCCTTTAGATTGAATATATGTTACAGGTCAAATAAATTATATGAGATAATTTAATGAAAAACAAAAAAAAAATGCACCTATATGTATTTACTTGTTAATTATTGCAAACATATAATATATGTAGATAATTTTTTCCAGGTTTTCTTTTTTGCCTACAGATGATGGTCTATATATTAGTCATTCCACGTAGACATGAATATCTGGGAGGTTATATTCTTCTTAAGATGGAAAATATAACATGAAGGGAAAGGCTCTCTCTCTCTCTCTCTCTCTCCCTCTCTCTCTCTTAAGAGTTGGAAAATATGTACCTTGGGTAAGCAAGAGATCTAAAATTATAAAAAATATGGTCAGATAAAAATATATGCTTTAAGCTAACATCTTTCATATTCAGAAATGCTATGTATGGAAGCCTATTTAACCGGGTGCATGCATATGTAAATACCTTTGTTTGAGTATGGTACATGTACCTCATATACATTTAAAGGATTCCATGTTACTTAAATATATTTTAAGTTTCAGTGTCTGTACTCTTTTATGTTACTATGAATAGATGTGTTATCCCTTTTTTCAAAAAAATGTTACTTAAATATATTTAAACAAAGATATCAGTACAGCTAGAGAAAAAGAAGTGTTTTGTCTTATATTTTTTTTCTCAACTCAACAAATAGTTCAATCTTCAATCAACTCATATCAAATCACCGTTCCATTTAGTTCAATTATTATTAAGTTAAAATAACTTGTATACAAAATTGAGTATATTTACAAGTAAAAATATTTAAAATTCTATATTTTGAATAAAATTACGTAACGTACTATCTGCTGATATCATATTATATTATATTTTTTTGAATTATTTCAGTTCAAACAGAGAGATGCCAGCGTGCGTTTATATCCCACAGTGCAAGGTCAACATTTGGTTAGATCATCCACCTATTTCAAAAAAAAAAAAAAGCTTGATTATGACATGTAAGAATAAAACGCACTAGGAAGATCTTAGAGAAATTAAATTCATTACGTCAAAAAATGTACTACTTTCTCAATGATTCTATTTCTGGAGTACACACGACACCCAACAAGCCACCGGCATAAAATTATTTATATGAAACTTATTTAATAACTTAGCTGCCATCAGAGAATTGTGAATACTTATTTAATCGAGTTATAGTACTGAGTTAAGGTCCTAACCTTGTTTCTTATTCAAACCTTGCTTGTTCAACATAAGAACAAATAGAATTAAAATTTTATCGAGCCAATTTTGAACTCCCTGGGAGTGTGTCAGTTTATTTTTTTTGTCACCCCAAACCTTAATCCACTGGATGCTTATTTGAATCTTTTCTCTTTTTTGGGGGGAGGGGGGGTTCCTAATCTGAATCTGATTTCAATCCCATGTAAAGCCACTTCAGGTAACACACACAGGTCTGGAAATTTTCGATAAAACCAATCCGGTCGTATTCAGACAGTTCATTCCATCCATCGAAGCTCATGAATATATGAGCTTCACAGACAAACCCTGCTTGCATCTGCTAGTTCCACAAGATCAACAAAGAACAAACTTAACAGCCATTTTGAATGGGGGATCAAATAGATGGAGTGCCAAGGTCAGTTTGACCTACAAGATCTTTTGAGAGAAAGAGAAAGAGAGAGAGAGAGCTTCCTATTGCAGCAATCTCGCAGCTACCAACCCAATTCAAGACTACTTCGTATCCAGATAGACAAATATGCTCTCCTACAAAGGTTAACAAAAAAAGCTATGACATGCATGTGACAGATCATCTGAAGATTCCAAACTATTTTGAGCAGCAACCGACGGACTTCATTGCAGAGACATCATCTTTGATGTTAATCCTCTCTCCCTTGCCAGGGGGAGCTGAGGCCGAACCATTGCCCATCTCAACAGCCTTCTTGCTCATAACAATCCTGTTGATCTGGGTCAAGGCCTCCTGGAACGCAGCCTCCACATTGGTGGTTTCCAACGCCGAGGTCTCCATGAAGCAGAGGGACTCTGCCTCGGCATATTCTTTTCCGTCGTCGGTCGGAACAGCGACAAGGTGGCGGAGATCGGACTTGTTTCCAATGAGCATGACGACGATGTTGGGATCGGTGTGGTCCCTGAGTTCCTTCAGCCAGCGCTCCACGTTCTCAAAGGTTACCCGCCGAGTAACATCATAGACGAGCAAAGCTCCTACAGCTCCTCGGTAGTATGCACTGGTGATCGCACGGTACCTGCACATAGAGAAAAGTGGGCTCTTCAAAAACAAGCTGATTATGTGGAAGTTCAAGCATCCATCAGTTTGAATGTCTATATCAAGTGGGTACTGCAAGAATGGAGCCTGAGGAATCAATAGCTCCATGTCGTGTGTGGGTCCTCAGAGAATCTCAGTAACAATAAACTAGTGACCTCAACCGTTGGAGAATGTATTGGATCTGCTTGATTATCCAATGTAACCTGATATAAACATGATGGCTGCTAGATGATAGAGCCACGATGATATAAGACCATCTCATGTGAACATTGGTTCATGCCAAACTGGTCTGGGCATGAAAAAAATTGGAAGACAAGGATCTTACTTCTTAACAAAATCAAATAACAATACTCTGAAGATAAACTTTATTAATAACAAAATTGTAAAAGATGCGGTGGGCCATATATGGCTCAAAAGCCTACAAGATGCATCAAAATGTAAGTGATCCTGATCATGCAATGCTGCAATGCTGCACTGGACGTAAGACATCCCGTGAGCAGGCCACGCTGGGTTCAATCCTGGTGTGTTGCCCATGTGACCTTTAAGCAGCAACCATAAACAAAAAAAGGATCCTCATCGTGCAGCAAAATGGATGCGGAGGTTGTAACTGAGTCTCCTCCAGCAGCAGGCACAGTCCTGCTGATCTAGTCGAAATGGATGGTTGCTAGGGTGTCCTCACCCGCTACAATAGGCAACCCAAGTTAGCAATGTTTGTTCACACATCATTAAACATTTTTGAAGAAGATTACCCTCGCAATAGAACCTTCCCATAAAGTGTTTATGATGCGGGACAAACCGGCTAATCCGGGCTAAACCGAACGAAAGCGACTTAAACTGGCGCTAATCGCCCTAAACAGACCTAAACGGACCCAAAATGGCCTAAACCGGCCCGAACCGGTCCAAACAGACCCGAAACGACCCCGAACCGAGTCGAACCGGCCAAAACCGGCCAAAACCAACTCAAAACAGGGTGAACCGGGCTGAACCGGCCGGTTCAGGCGTTGAACCGGCCTGAACCGGGTCAAAACCCAGCTGAACCGGTCTGGGGGTCTGGATCGCGGACCGGCCGGTCCTGTGTAGTTAGAGGCGGTTGCCTCACCCGCCTAGGCGGTGAGGCGAGGCGACGCGTTGTCTTTTTCCGCCTAAGGCGAGCGCCTCCGGCGCCTCAACCGCTGCAACGAGCGCCTTAGGCGCCCTACCCGCCTCACCCGCCTCCCCCTGCGGTCCGGTAAGAACCGGATCCGGTAAGACCGGATCCGGGTAACTTAAACACCCCGTACTTCTCTCTCCCTCCCTCCCGAACCCTCGTACGCCCAAGACGTCGCCCCCGACGCTGCTCCCTCCTCCGGACGTAGCCGCCGCCTGCGGCTGGACCTGCCGCCGCCGCCGCCTGGAGCTGCACCTGCCGCCGCCGCCGCTTTGGGAAGGGTCTGCGAGTACCGTCGCCGCTGCCAGAAGGCTCCGCCGCCGCCGGAGGCTGCCTCTGACAGCTGCAGACCCGTCGTCGGAAGCCCCAGCCGCCGCCGCCGCCTGGAGCTGCACCTGCCGCCGCCGCCGCTTTGGGAAGGGTCCGCGAGTGCCGTCGCCGCTGCCAGAAGGCTCCGCCGCTGCCGGAGGCTGCCTCTGCCAGCTGCAGACCCGTCGTCGGAAGCCCCAGCTGCCGACTGTGGACTGGAGCTGCACCTATCGCCGCCGCCGCCGCTTTGGGAAGACTCCGTGAGTGCCGTCGCCGCTGCCAGAAGCCTCCGCCGCCGCCGGAAGCTGCCTCCGCCAGCTGCAAAGCCGCCGTCGGAAGCCCCAGCCGCCTGAGCCGCTGCTTCCTCTGCCGTCGGAAGCCCCAGAGGCCGCCGTTGGAAGTTGCTGCCACCGCCTTCGCGACCTGCAGCTTCACTTGCGGCCACCGCCGCCTCCGCCAGCTGCAACTGCACCTGCGGCCGCCCACAAGGGGCGTAGGTATCTTTTTTGTTTTGTTTTTTTTATTCTCTTGGTTATTTCAAGCAAGCACCTAATTGATTACGTAGTTATGTTTATTGACATCGCTTTCATTCGTATAATCGTATTAGACGATATTTAACATTTGATGAGTACATTTTGTGAGTTGATTTTTAACATTATACTTTGTTCTTTTGATTTATTATTTTGGATCATTTTAGCTTAAGTTTTATCATGTCTCAAGCACGTGACTACCAAGGATCAGGGACAGCTTCTAATAGGCAACCTTCTGCGCCCATGACTACAACTGAAGCATCCGGTTCCATATCAAGAGCACCTCCTAAATCCAAAGATGTTGGATGGAAATATGGGATTTTAGTAGATCCTCGGAACCGGGATCTTGTTAGGTGTCAATTTTGCCAAAAGGAGTGCAAAGGAGGCATCTATCGTTTGAAGCAACACATTGCAGGCTTGGGGACGAATGTGACTGCATGCAAGAAAGCGAGCATAGAGGCTAAGGAGGAGATCAAACTGTGTATGCAACAAGCAAAACAAACGAGAGTTGAAAAGGCAATGAATGTTAGAGAGATGGAAAGGAGGGACAACCTCCTTGGGCAAGGAGTACAACAAATGGAGACATCTTCACAAGATGCCTCACATAGTGTAGATGAACTTTCACTCCAATTTCTTCCTCCACGAATGAAAGGACCTATGGATCGTTTTTGTGCACCTCCAGAGGAGTCCAAAGCAAAAACAATAAAGGACAAAAAACATTTGAAAAAGGAAAGAGAGCGATGTATCCAATACATCGCTAGATGGATGTACCAAGCGGGCATTTCTTTCAACACTGTCCGCCTTAATAGTTTTCAAACAATGCTGTGAGGCGGTTGGTCGGTTTGGGCCGGGCTTGAAAGGACCTAGTTATCATGTTGGAAGAGAGCCTCTCTTGTCTAAAGAGATTCAGACCCCCCAAAAGAAGGTGGAGAAGGAGAAAGGCAGTTGAGTGAGATTTGGTAGTATCATGTATCGATGCGTGGACGGATAGAAGGGGAAGATCATTAATTAACTTTTTTGGTAAACACTCCTGCGTACAGCGGTTTTCTTAAGATCGGTTGATGCTTCATCGAGAGGTCGAAGATGCCGTGTTACTAGCGAGTCTTCTTGATAAGGTTGTGGAGGAGGTTGGTCCGAGAAAATGTCCTGCGGTGTTACGGACAATGAGGCGAGCTATGTAGGCTGCGAGGCCGCATTTTGATGGACACACACCGCCATTTGTTTTGGACACCCATGTCTTCCGCCGCCTTGATTTAATGCTTGAAGATATTTCGAAGTTATCACCAATAAAGTCCACAATTCGACATGCGAAATATGTCACAAACTTCATTTATGGCCATGCAGGTTCTAAGCTCTTATGAGGAAATACACAAATGATAAGAACCTTGTTCGTGCACTGTTGTAACTAGATTCGCAACTAACTATCTGAGTTTGGACAGCTTAAACACATGCAAGGATGATTTGCGACGTATGTTCACCTCGCAGGATTGGACAAATAACAACAATCGATGGAATAAAAAAGTTGAAGGAAAAAAGAGTTGTGAAATAGTTTTGAAGACTACATTCTGGAAAGGAGTGGCTTATGCTTTGAAGATCTTCAAGCCACTTGTCCTTGTATTAAGGCTAGTTGATGGTGAAAAGCACAACGATGGGATATATATGTGAAGCCGCGCATCGTGCCAAGGAAGGAATAAAAAAGGCATTGGATGATAAAATAGATAAATATGGCCCGATTTGGGATATCATTGACAGAAGATGGGATTTTCAGTTACATCGTCCGTTGCATGCTGCAGGGTATTATCTAAATCCACAGTTTCACTATGTCAATCCCAATATTGAGAGCGACAACGAAATCTAGCGAGGGTTGTATGATTGTATTGAAAAGTTGGTACCTTTGCGTGAAGATCAAGATCGGAAATTTTTAGAGCGATTGGCAATGTATAGAGAGGCGCTAAGTATGTTTGGTAGGGACATGGCTATCGGGCTTCGAAAGACATCTACTCGAGGTATGATTATTTGCTTATTTATTTATAAACTTGTATCAATCACTTTAGTGTATTTTAATATCAATTTGTTCTTTTGTATGAGTGGTGGGTAGATTGGGGAAGCGCGACCCCTCAATTACAAAAGTTGGCAATACGCATATTGAGCTTAACATGTAGTGCCTCTGTTGTGAACGTAATTGGAGCGCATTTGAGCGAGGGTAATATTCCTTAACACATTTCAAGGCATTTGAACTAATCCAATATCATTTATTTGATTAATAGAATCATATTTTCTTTTTTTGTTGTTGTTGTATAGATTCATACAAAAAGAGGAATAGATTGGAGCAAAGAAGTTGAATGATTTGGTATTCGTTCAATACAACCAAAGGCTTAGGGAAAGACATCTAATGTTGGAGAAATCGGGTGCTGACCCCGATATCCTTAGATGACATTGATGAATCAAGTGAGTGGATTGCAAATGAAGATGAAGATCTTGTCCATGATGGCGAAGACTTGAGATGGAGGGATGTAGAACTTGCTGTTGGAATGGATGAAGAGGAGGGGCCAAGTACGAGGTCGTATTTTAAACACTACATGTCTTATTTCTAGTTATTGAGTTTGGTTGTTTTTTTGTTCTAATTTTGATGTTATGTTTTTACATGTTTGAAATGAATTTCTAGGTCTTACTAGGAAAAGAGTTCGTCTTTCTAATGAAGATTCGGACGATACCGATAATGATGATCGGGAAGCTCCCCTAACCTTGATTCGATAGTGATTGCTAGTGACTACCGACTAGTGAGTGATGTTTGTATTTGTATGGTTGTATTCGAATTAGACTTACTTTATGTATTATGTTTGGTTGTATGGTTGTATTCTTTTCTTATTGCATGGTTGAATTCCTCTTATATGACTGTTATATTTAATTGTCACTCTTGTTAGTTAATGATTCCATGTGTTTTATGTATTTTTTCAATTATCTAATATCACATATATCATTATTAAAATAAATATTATTATAATATTCAAAACGCCTCAGGCGCCTGAGGCGCCCGCCTTAGGCGCCTGAGGCGAGGCGCCGGGTCCCTCGCCTCAGGCGCGGAACAAGGGGAAACGGGCGATGGCGATGGCGATTGAAGCTCCGGCTGCTCCTTCTTCCTCTTTTCTCTTTCGTCTGTCCATGGTTGCCTTGGGGAAGAAGGAGACCGCGAGAGGGGAGGAAAACGACGATCGGATGCACGATTCCGGGAGGGCCGGACCACCTCCATCCTTCGCCTCCGTCTTCTTGGCTTCTTCTTCTTCTCTGCGGCCCGAGGAGGCCCCGACGTGGGAGGAGACCACGGGGGAGGGGGAAGGGGAAGGGAACTCGGACCGGGGATCGCCCGGATACGGTCCCTCCGCAGCTCCTTCGTCTTCTTCTTCTTCCATTGTCATCCTCCAATGGCAGCGCGTAGAGTTGGAGTGGGAAGCAGAGATCGATGCTGAAACGTCTTCGTCGAACCAGGAAGGGGAAGGGAGGAGGAATGGCACGGAGGCCAGAGGGTGAGGAGGAGGATAGGATCGGCTACCTGCCGGGCTTGGAAGGTGGAAGGGGAAGACCCTAATCCTACTGGTCGATCGGGGAGGACAGAGGAAGAAGATGGGGGCCGCAGCCCCCTGCGCGGGAGACACCCAGCCGAAAGGCTTCCAAAAAATTGCTTCAATTGATTGTTTTTGTGCGCACGGGCATCTTCTCCTTATATAGGGAGAAGAGTCCATACGTAATTACAAAAAGGTCCTCAATAAAAGGAATATTTACAAACTTGGACCAAATTTTAAAAGACTAATAAAATTGTCCCCATCAGTTTACCTTCTTCACACCCAACCAATGCATAAGAGCCAGTGCCGTGCAGTCTGAAATTAGAAAATCTACTGTTCTTGTCCTTCCAATGTCTTATACACCAGCATAATCTCTATTATACGATAGCTGTTCCCACTTTTCTACTTTTTAGACAAAAGATGCTATTTGAGCCCGCTCTTTTCCTACTAGCATAAACTAGTTATAAATATCAAAAAAATCCACTTGATTTAAACAATAACGACTGTATGTCAGTCTAGACTCAACTCAAGTCTTAATCCCAAATTATTTGGAGTCAACCATATGGATTCTCTTTCTCCACTAACGTCAACTTTGAATTATTTCTTCAAAGATATTTAAATAATCTAAATCATGTTAAATTGCCCTCTTCAAGTTAGCTTACAGCTACCATATCTTTTTTTTATTATATTATTGTTATGTTTTCCACTATTCTAACTAGAGCTTCTTTAGGTTAACATTTAATATATCCAAATGATCTCAATCTCCATTCTTTCAATTTGGCTACAATTGTCATTACTCCCATGTTTTCTCTAATATATTCATCATGCATTCTATATAATCTAGTATGACCACATAGTCATCTTAACATTCATCCTAACATTCTCAATATAGACAAACAACACAAATCAGAATCAACAAAATTTATCTTCAGCCCTATATTCAATACACTTTCTTCCTGGTAGAATTACTAATCATTTCGCAGACGAGACATGGAAAAGGACATCTTCCCTGTTATAGCATGTAGGGCTCAAGCAGATCACCGCAAAACCTTTAAGTGATGAATAATCATTATGCAAGGATTGTACATTCTGAGCACTTCTAATATCCTATGACTGGGAAAAATTAGTTTTACAATCAATGTTCCAGTGGCAAGTTCACTCGCATGTTCATCTGCAACAACATCCTTTTCTAGGATAGGATTCTAATATGCACCGTATTTTGCAAATCTGCCCATGCTTATAACTGGAGCCCTTGATGGTTGCTGTTCTGCTTCACAATTCCCATCATTATCTGTGTTGCCACAATCGTTGTTATTATTTGAAAAGGTATAAAGGTTCATACTTTTCTAGAACATAAATAAAATGCTTGTAGCTATAAAAAAAATCTTATTAACCATTTTGTATAAACTGTTTGCCAAGATCTTTCTTGGCTATAGAACCTTTGTTCGCTTGACCAAGAAGCACCGTGCATCACCAACAACAGCAGCCCTTGACAGATCACATTCAATGTAGCAATGCTTCAAAACTTACTTCAAAGAACTTCTAGCAGGGTAGACTAGGTGAATGTAGGTAATGATGTATGACGAATAAAAGACAAGCACAAACTTAAATCAAAAGAAAAAAAAAGTAACAATTCATATTACTGAAGGCAAAATACTTCCAGTTCCAGGTCGTGTTAAAGGGAAATGAAAAGCAAAAGATCAGCCTTTTTATTCACATTAGAACCTTTGAATAAAAATAATGACAGAACTAGGTATTTTCAAAATTAAAATAAAAAATAAAAAATGCAAATAACAGCAAGGTAAGAGGTAAGGCACTCGACAACAAATACACAAATGAGGCATGTTCCAAAAGAAACGAGGATAAGAAGTAAATGAGCAATGATAGTAGAAGAAAAGGGTGAATCTGATAAAAAAAACTTACTTTAGCCTCATTCAGATGTTCTTTTCGCCAGAAAGAGTATTAGATCAATGCTAAAGGGAGTGTTGAGGTTAACATCACAACAGATGTACAACGTATCATATAAAGAAGTAAAGAAGCTATTCATCCAATGCAAACACTTGTTTGAGTACTCCTTTCCCCTTGAACAAATGTTGTAGAAGATTCTATAGCTCAAAATTCTCAACTTTCGTCACACTAATTATGACGCATGCCCAGATCTTCAGGAACACAAGCTAATGCTGAATAAGATTCCTTTTTAACCATTACATTAATTAATTGAAGATACTGCATAAATAGATCACCATTCCGTATTAAACGTGTAAGATGATTGTACACGATTACACAAAACCAAATTTCAGCATTCCTCAATTTATGCCTTAAGGGGTGTTTGGTTGCATGATAAATTGAGTTTTTGTTACAATTTTATATTTTTGTAACAAAACTTGTTGAGAGGGATGTTTGGCAACCACTACAATTTTATTTAATTAAAGATATTTCCTTCTTAAACAAAAAAGAGGGACTCACCTCCTTTTTTTTATGTTGTGGTCCCCCAACTTGTTTGGTCATATATGGTATCCACTCTTTTTTGTGATCACATCTCACCAAGCATGATAACTTTATGTCATTGGTTAGTTCACATTTTATTCTAATATAACTTTTTATCACCAAAATGTACAAAACATTATTGTACAACCAAACACCCCATTAGGGTCTTAAAGTCCTCAAGATCCATAAGCTACTGAGTCAATGCAGCGATGTCCGACTACGGATTCAAATATGAAATTAAAGCATAAATGTGAATTAAAACACCGAAAAGACAGAATTCTAGGATGCCGTCAAGCATTATTATATGAGCAGCACATTTACTTCCACGTTCGGATAAGCACGTCACCCACTCTACCTGATTTTCTTCGTCTATTTAATGGAGGATAACACCGCATTAAATAGTGTATACCATAATAGTTACAAATTGAAAAGAAAAAATTTTGAGAATAAAATAGAGCATAGATCTATAGAATAGTAAAACATTAATCCAATCCAAACAAAAACATTCTATAAAATATCCACAGAGAAAATCATAAAAACTACTCAATCACTGCCGAAAGGAAGAAGTGCAAAGGGATTCAAAAACGTTAATAAAATAACTGCTAGAATACAAGACTGAAAGACAAGGCAACGAGACGACAAAAGAATGGAGTCTTTTCCACCTCTCCTGGCCGGCGGTGTCCCAAATCTGGGCCTTGATGACCTTGCCCTCGACATTGAGGCTCCTGGTGGCGAACTCCACGCCAATGGTGGACTTCGACTCGAGGCTGAACTCGTTCCTGGTGAACCTCGACAGCAGGTTCGACTTGCCGACGCCGGAGTCCCCGATCAGCACCACCTTGAACAGGTAGTCGTAGTCGTCCTCCGGCCTGTACGCTGCCATGCGTCCACCGCCCTCCGAGGCCTCGACCCCCCGCCCTCCCGCTCCAGTGGCTACCTTTCCCGGGCCCCTTCGGAGGTATGGACGAGAGGGAAGATAGGGTACGCGGCGGCGCGGAACACGGGCAGACGCGTGTCGGCGATCCAGGGCCGGCGGGGCGCGGAGCGATCGGCGGCCGCGGGGCTCCGTTTTTGATTCCCCTCAGGCGCGAAGAGGAACGGCGACGAGGGACCAGATCATATCATTTCATATCATATCATATATATATATATGTACACTTAGTAATATCCTTGTAAATAAAGTGCTAGAAGATAATTGTTAAAAATGATTAAAAAAGTGTTATCGGAGAATTTAAATTATAATTGATCTAAAGAAATTTTAGGAATGTATATATATATTTACCCATTTTATTTAATTAAAGTTTTAATTTTTGTATGGACAATTATGGTGTGAAGATATGTGGCTTGTATTAGAGATTTTGGGGGGCTCTAAGTCAAAAGCTTGAAATGAGACCCACTCATATTTATGAGGTGTTTGGTTGCATGATAATTTTTTGTACGTTTTTATGATAAAAAATATATTAAAATAAAAAGTGCACCAACTCATGACATAAAATTATCATGTTTGGAGGGATGTGATATCAAAAAAGAGTAACTACCATTCATGATCAAACAAAGTGGGGGACCACAAGAAAAAAGAAAGAGGTGAGACCCTCTTTTTTTGTTTAAAAATAAAATCACTTTCGAAACATAAAATTGTCAAGGTTGTCAAACACCTCTTTTAACAAGTTTTCTTATAATTTTTAAAAATTAAAATAAAAACCTCCATTATCATACAACCAAACTCCCCCATTAGGTAGATTCTTTTGTTTTATCCGATATAAGAATATTCTTAGGCACACCTCGCCACAGATGGTTCAATTCTTTTAAACTGAGGTATATTGCATACATACCACAAGCAATGGGTATATAATTATCATGAATTTAATATTGATTAAATTATTACAAATTTATATTTTAAAATAATTTCTTTCCGGGACAAAAAGGAAAGGTTAGCACCTCTCTCTTTTTTGTCTTGTGGTCCCCCCCCCACCATGTTTGGTCATATATGGTGCCACCTTTTTTTATGTGTTTGGCCGGTTCATATTATATTTTGATATATTTTTTTACGATCAAAATATATAAAAATTTATCATACAACTAGACATACTCACGTATAATAACTTTTATAGTTTTATATGACTCATTTAACTTAACCCTAGTTAACATCAGTAAGAAGATTACCCTTCCTTTTTTTTCTCAGTGATATATAGCCAGTCAGATTGCTCTCACTATTTCTCTCTCCCAGAGAGAAATATTGGAATTTTTAGGAACTCAAGGCCATCAACGACACAAGCTAAAAGGTTTAACTCCTAATAAAGTTTTTGGGCCCAAAATATTTTTTTATACATTTTAAGATAAAATTTTCAAGTAGAATAAATTTAGTAAAGCTCAAGACAAAATTTTACGTTGAAATACACTTATAATGTCCAGCAATTTTATTATATTAATTTGGACATTGTTATTTTTAAGAGATAAAGTATCAATACCAAATTTAATAGATGCGACCATTGTATTACAACGCATGTCTTATTTATATTAAAATTTTCAACTGATGTTTCATCTATTGTCTCAAACTTAAGACCCTGTTTGGTGAAAGCATACACCCATATTCATTATCAATTTTGAGTTTATATTAATATAAGTTATCAACATGTGTTTGACTAATCCTATTAATTTCAAAACTGCTAGAACAAACAAAGTAACCAAAGTATGCCATGTAATACCAGCATCAACTTCTACTAATTTTGATATTGATATTCAAAGGTCTAAAAATCACTACAAGAATTGCTGTTAGTGACGACCACCGGAAACCGTCGCCAATGACCTTATAACCGTCGCCAATACGTGTTACTTTTGATACCCTAACCAAATAGGGTTCAAGCCCCATTGCTTTTGGCATAATCGATGACTTATATGTCATTTGATAAAATATCTTACCACACGTATTTGATTAGAGTATCAAAATTAATATTATATTAATATTGATATCAATATTTTCGGAGATTAGAATATCAATATCGATATTGATACAAGTTAACATCGATATATTATCGTGGATGTCGATTTTAAAACCGCCAGTGGTAGAGAGACGTTTAATGATATCACTAAAGAGGGTCTTAATCAATACATGGATGATATCTTCAAAAATCATTTAACTTTAAGTCTTTTATCATAATCTTTTTTTAACTAAGCAGATTTTATTGAGATGAAATTGAGATGCTATAGACACTAGCAGTGAACGCCGCCGGCGACGACGACAGCCGGAGGACCCTTCTCAGCATGCAGCAGCAGGAGCAGCTATGCTGTTGCCCCCCCGACGCCGGGAAGGAGCTGATTGCTTCCCCCGCCGCCGTGCAGGAGCTTCCGGGCATGCGCGGAGTGGGACAAGAGACAAGCAGAACGAGGAGGGGACCCCCATACCTCGTCGGACGGGAAGGAGCTGATTGCTTCCCCCGCCGCCGTGCAGGAGCTTCCGGGCATGCGCGGAGTGGGACAAGAGACAAGCAGAACGAGGAGGGGACCCCATACCTCGTCGGACTGGATCGTAAGTCTCCTCGGAGAGAGAGAGAGAGAGAGAGATTCGCCGGCCGCCGCCCTTCCGCTTCGGTGTTGCGGTACTGTAATAAGCATTCAAAGCTGCGTCGGAGCACGTATGGCCGCCGCCGGGCGGCGGCAGGTGATTATGGGCGGGAACGTATACGGCGGAAAGGGTGGACGGTGGAGGCCGGCCGGAGTCCGCGGCGAACTCTCCGGCCCCCACGCGGGCTCGCCGGGAGGGGAGGCGTGCAGAGATCCGCGTCTGATCGGTGGCGGGCTTTCTTCCCCGCCGGGATCGAGATCATGGTCGGCGGAGGCAGCAGGACGGCCATGGGGGGGACCCGGGCGGAGGAGGTCAGCGGAGAGCAGTGCGAACTAGGGGTGTCAATGGGCCGGGCCGGCCCGAGGTCGGCCCGCTTAGGGCTCGGTCCAAAATATATTGGCCCGGTCCAACCCGGCCCGCACTATATTGTTGGCCCGGCCTGACCCGGCCCGCAAAAATTATTGACTTGGCCCGACCCGACCTGGCCCGGCCCAACTATATATTTTATAAATAAATATTTATTAAATATGATAAATTTAATTATTTAAGATAATATTATAAATTTAATAATAATTTAATTAAAATATATTTTTAATAAGTAAAAATGATATTTTTGACATAAAAAATTGAAAGTTATTTGGCCCATTTTAGCCCGCGTCGGCCCGCTTCGGCCCGTATGTCGGCCCGACTAAAACCCGCGGGCCAAAATGTTTGGCCCGTCAAATGACCCGCATCCGGCCCGGCCCGCGAATCCGTGGGCCGGCCCGGCCCATTGCCACCCCTAGTGCGAAGCGGTTGAAGGGTTTTATTTTATATTAACTACTGGAGTATTTTATATCTTTATCATAGTCTAGATCTGGGTCTTCTTAGCGTACGTATATTTTTAAAATTTCACATAGTGATCAGGTTGTAGACTCTATCTTCCGGTGGATTTGTTCATGTTTTCGCTCGGTCCTACTTTGTATATTTTTATCGTGACTCTGACGGTGGCGACTGATCAAGAGAGAGAGAGAGAGTGTGTGTTGAAGAGTTTTATCTCATATTGACTATCGGATGAGTATTCTATGTCTTTATCATAACTTGGACCTGGGTCTCCCTAGTGCACGTGCGTTTTTTAAATTTCACATAAACCTTGCCCATATCAAAATGAAACCGGATCAGGTGTCTTCTGAGAAGGTAAGTCATATCACACATATTTTGTTGATGTGATAGATGTCATATCATATTTAAAACTTCATCACATTATTTATCACATCATAAAACATGTGTGATCTGATCAGATCTCTCAAAAAGTCTACTAAGGAGATTCGGTCTCCATCAAAATATAATTTGATCACAAAAAGTTGTCTTGCCCTAATATTATTGAATATGTATAAACACATGTTCTTTTTTTTTTTGTTCACGAATGGTTCAATGGCTTTGGCTCCCGCCGCACCGCGGCTGCTCGATCTTCACTGTTCACCTCCGCACGGGGTGCTCGGCTGATGCTGCCGAGAGGCATCGATCCCCCGCCTTGCGCCTGGGCGTCCCCAGGTGCAGGGACTGTGCCAGTCGAGCCATGCTCGACCAACATGTATAAACACAGGTTCCTGTTTTGTATTTTAAATAGTTTTGTTATTGTCGATGTAAGATGTTGATCATCGTCGGAATAATTTAACACTGTTTGGGAATTAAACCTATCTATCATTAATTATAAGGATATGTATATCTCTCTCTCTGCAGGGTGGTCACAGCTACTTACGTATCGTACCACAAGGCAGAATAAATGACTAGTATGCTAAGAAACTTGTTCTTTTTCTACCTGCCGTCGTATAATTACACTGTCAAAATTATGACATAAAAGAAATAGTGCTCACGAGAATATGATTAATTAGGTGCTTCCTCCCTTCTTGAAACTCTACCGGTGCGTTTGGTAGACATTTACGAACAGATTCCAATTATTAAAAATCTATAATGCCTCGAGTTTATTTATAACCAAATACATAAGATTTTAGCGTGGCTTGTCGGCATGAGATTTTAAGAGGGATGAGAGAGATAGGCACAGTAGAAAAATCTCTTAAAAACCGGCGGGAGACACCTTCCTGGGTAGAAGAAGAAGAAGAAGATTTTAGAGTAGAAAGACATTTTTATCTTTAACTTTTATATTTATCACCACTTTTTATCAGTTAAATTTGTCAGAGAATAATAAAAAGGGTAAAACAACACTAATCAAATATATATGTACACGTATGTAAATGCTTTCTACACTATCATCTCTCAATACCAGACAAAATGTGGGTATATTTTCAGAAGAAAGAAAGGCAGGATACAAGGTCATGAACACCTTGGAGACTCATGGTTGTGGGATATATCATTAATTGAAAGACAATTTAATCATTAAAACCTCTATCAACACATGATCCCATGCAAGTAGCCAGAGAAACATATCCATAGATATTCCATAGACTCTGGTCAACAGCCTACGCACTCCGTCTATTTGGATATATATAGCGTATTGATTAATCTTTTTTTTTGGTCGCCAGTAATAATAACAACTAAAAATAACCTCACACGAGGATATTACAAAAAAAACCACCGCTAACCCGGTGCGTCATCAAACGCTTGGTCCATCACCGTTCTGGGGAGCGGTATACATGCGGAGACCCATGGCCCGTCGAAACCCTCCCTCAGCGCCCACTTTGCCAGCCGATGCGCGGCTTCGTTGCTTTCCCTAGGGCTGAAGATGAGGGCGGAGGCTGCGGAACGAAGGCGATCTCGACTTCTGCTGATGAGAGAACTAGCCTTCCAAATCTCAGGACTTATGCCGCAGATATCGTTCACCACATCCAGGGTGTCGCTCTCGATGGTCGACGGAGTAATATCCAGGTATTTCCAAGAGCAAGCTTCCACGATTGCTTCCGCCTCCAAAATCTGGGGGTCAGTGAAAGAAGAGGTACGCGCCTTCCACTCCACAATACAGCCTTTTGCATCCCTGATTAGGATTCCTATCGCCCCTTTGACATTATCGAGGTCGCATCGACATTAATCTTAACATGAGTATCCGGTGGAGGAATCCATCTCATAATAGGGTCAATAGGAGCAATCCCTGCTTGAGAAATAAAGAAGTTTGAATCTGCCAAAGCATTCGAGAGAATCCACATAGGGCTTTTTTTGATATTCCTGATGGAAACCGCACAACGATTTTTCCAAATATGCCACATAATAGAAATTCCCTGAACTCCTAAAGTGAGTTTTGACTGGTCCCTCGACAGGATCCAGTTGAGAAGGGTTGTCAGAAATTCATAGAAGTCCAAGGTATTATGATGATCATTAAGCCCCAATGGAGAGCCGAACCATACCGCTCTGCTGCAAGGGCAATAGAAAATGATATGGTTCAGGTTCTCACCTTGACTTAAGCATAATTTACAATAATTATCCATAGCAGGGCATCTTCTAGCAATAGCATCATAGGTAGGGAGAGCGTTGACCGGCCCTTTCCAGATAAACATAAGAATTTTCTGGGGAAAATTTTTTTTGATCTTCGGATGCCACAGCTGCTTCCAAATATGATTAACCGAAGGACCCGGTGCCAGTTTTCCTTCTAAAAGGAATCTATATGCTGATTTAACATTGAGAATTCCATTTTGAGTAAAATTCCAGACCAAATTGTCTTTTGCTTCTTCTGCATAAATTGGAGTCCGGAGAATTCTATTAACCGAATTACCATCAAAAAATTTATCAAGCATAGCTCTGTTCCAACAGCCATCCACTATCAGATCTCCCACCATGGAAGGGGTCACTTCATCCCCCTCAATAGGAATTGGGGGACCTTTTCTATCAAGGATCCAGGGCTGGTTCCAAATATTAACCAATGAGCCATCTTTGATTTTCCAAATACACCCTCTCAACAGATTATCTCTGGCTTTTAAAATATTCCGCCATGCATCTAAGCTATTGTAATTAACTTTCAGCTCCCAGAAATTCCCTGCTTTCACATACTTATCCTTCATCACTTTGACCCTGGTGTCCTTGATAAAGGACCAAGCAAGTTTAAGGAGAAGAGCAGCATTCATGGTACCCAAGTCTCTAATGCCCAAACCTCCTGCATGCAAAGGCATCTTTATAGACTCCCAAATCCTAAAGTGGATTTTCTTCTTCTCCCCAACATGAGCCCACCAAAAAGCATTTTGGTAGCTTTCAAGTTTTTTAACAATTCCCAACGGGATTCTCTTAAGGGACATAATATGAACCGGAAGTTGATTCAAGGTAGATTTAATCAAGGTAGTCCGCCCGGCTGAAGAGAGGAGATTCATTTTCCAACCGGCCATCTTCTTCTGGAATCTGTCCACAAACCATCTGTAATGATTTATCCTGTGATCGGAAATCCCCAAAGGGATCCCAAGGTATTTTTCGAAAGGAGAGGCTTTGGCAAAGCCAGACATTGAACAAATCTGAATCTGCATATCCTCAGGAACGTTCTTGCTGAAAGTTATGCTGGATTTTTTAACATTGATGAACTGACCCGATATACCCTAATATGTGTTAAGAATTTCCATCATATATTTGACTTCCTCTAAAGAAGCCCTACCACATATAATGATGTCGTCCGCATACATAAGATGAGTGATGTTGGGACCTCTTCTACTCAGCTTGATGCCCTTGAAAAATCCCCGTTGTTCGGCCTCTTTGATAAGCATAGACAGAGCTTCCGCGCATAAAATGTATATATATATGAAATTGATTAATCAGTCTCAGATATCATTATGTTTCTAAAACAAGTACCATATATGAAATTGATTCCAGACGTACGTGTGTATTTATATATACGAGTTCGATTCACCTCAGGTAATAGATGAAGAGATAGTTATAATCTCCAATAGAAGATTGTCGCGATTTTTATCTTGATTCTTTTCTTCTTCTTCTTCTTTTAAAATATCAAGTGGAACTGACCAAAGATGAAATCATCTCAATCTCCCATGAAAGACTACGGCTACCCCTTCACGTCCCCTACGAAGTGAAGTGAACTGAACATATATATATATATATATATATATATATATATCTGTTTCAAATATCAAAGGTAATACTGTTTTATGCTCAAAACTCTGACCAAGCAGTCTTTAATTATATATATATATCGTCACCGTACATATTTATACGATATATGTATACATGCAAATACTGATTTTCTATGAAGTGAATAATCAGAATTCAAATGGCGCCACTCTGCCTATACAAGTCGACGCATCTGATCAAAGCACAGCAAGAAGGAAGAAAACAAGTAAAGCTTCTACTCCGTCAACGGTGATCATCTCCGCAGGTGAAGATCAGAGGAGGAGATCACGAGCAGCAGAAAACGAACAGGGAGCGCGGTCGCCGTCGTCGAGGAAGAAGAGGCGGCCGGGCTAGCTAGTGCCCCACTCCGGGGCTCGGCACTGAGTCGAGGATCCTGATCGGGGCGGCGGGGCGACGTGATTCCGGGAATCGGCCCTCCCCGGCGCCCGGCCTCGCCGACGGCCCAAGGCCGGCTGCGCCGTGCCGCCCTCCCGGCGGCGAGAGCGGGCTCGCCTCGCGGCGGCCCGGGAGCCTCCCCGCCCGCACGGCGCCGCAAGGTAAGAGCAGCAAGAAGAAGAATGCCGCGGCGACGACGGCGCTGCGACGTCTCGGCTGCGCGGCCATGGGAATAACTCCGCGGCGGAGGGAGACGACCGCGATCACTGGTGTGGCTGCTCGCTGTCTCGGTGGTGCGCGGCGGCGGGAGCTCCGGCCCGGTTCCGAGGGTGCCCCCTTGTATATATATAGAGAGAGCGCTCCCGGCCGGAGAGAAAGAGAGAGAGAGAGAGAGACAAGGAAGACGTTGCAAGGATATCGTTGCCGGCGGTACGCGGCGATGGTCGTGGAGTCGAGACATCAGAGCACATCGCCGCCGTCGAGAATGTGGGCGGCGTCGGCGATCAGTTGAATAATTTACCGCCGCCGGAACGTGATGAAGCGTGCAGGGGGGGGAGGCATGGGGCAGGTGAGAGATTGCCGCCGGCCGGGAAGGCAAGGCACGGTACTTGAACAGTGCATAACCATAGCGGCCGGCGGCGGGGGCGGGGCGGTGGTCGGCCGGTCGAGGTTCCGGAGGAGTGGCCCCGACGGAGACGGAGACGGCTGGCGGTGGTCTCGGAGCTCCGAGCCCAGCGTCAGACAGGGGGGCTTTCTTATAGATAACACCCTGTGTTTTTTCGAACTTTTAAAATAACACGGTAAAAGTTTGAATCGCAGATATAACACGTTTCGGTAAGGACCTAGATTTCAACCAAAATTTTAAAGCCGAATTTTTCGAGTCTAACTTTGGACCGAAATATTAAATTTTGGCTTTGATTGTTACAACCATCAAAACAAAATTTTGATGAAACGGTGTTCATGGTATGAACTTTCGATTTCAAAAAAAAAAAAGTTTTGTAATGTGTGTTAGAATGGAAGATAGTGTCGTTGAGATACATATACAGGTGATAACAAAAATATCACGATAGAGCAACCACAACTACTCGATCAAGAAAAAAGCTAAAATTTGTTAGATTTCAATAGATCTTACATCAAAGACAGTGTATAATAAATATTTGTTTTTATACATTAGTTATAGACAGGTGTCAAGGTGTCCGCCTAGGCTAGAAGATACTTTTCAAGGGCCATCTTCTTGAGGTGCCTTAAGGGGGGGCCAAGAAGACATAGAAGGCACTTAGTTAGGCACTCCATGTCTCATTTGTGATTAAAAAAATTTCTTTGATACTTTGCCCCCATCGTGATGCACAAGGGACACTGTCGATTCGCAATTCAGGAACACCTTTTTATGATAATGTAAATATATAAAAGATTAAGATTTATGATTACAGAATATATATTGCATACTTAAAACTTAACTATTGTATACTTAAAATTCTTTCTTAATACTCTTTTTCATCGCTTAAATTAATTTTCTTTCTCATAAAATATATATCAATACATACATATATCATAAAACAAATTTATATTTACAAATATGCACACAAAAACACACATACTTAATTATGACACAAATGTATTTATTTTTATGTATATATATATATATATTTGCATAAATACATAAGTATACATATTACTAACCTCAAATCATATATAAGCATACATATACATATAAACATGTAATGTTGCCACTTTAAACCTTCTAGACGACACCAAAGTGACTACTTTGTCGCCAAAGATGATTTAACACCTTTTTAACGTTTTGGGTACCTTGACAACTATGATTATAGATGAATTTTCAAAAAGGATATAACATACCACGGCGCATATTATTTGCGGTTGATAAGAAACTAAAATTTTTGGAGAAACACTTATGGGGTGTTTGGTTGCATGATAATTTGTTGTACACTTTCATGATAAAAAATTGTATTAAAATAAAAAGTAAACCAACTCATGACATAAAATTATCATGTTTGGAGGAATGTGATTACAAAAAAGAGTAACCACCGCACATGACCAAATAAAGTGGGGGACCACAAGAAAAAAGAAAGAGGTGAGACCCTCTTTTTTTGTTTAAGAAGAAAATCACTTTCAAAACATAAAATTGTCATGATTGTCAAACACCCCTTTTAACAAGTTTTCTTACAATTTTTAAAAATTAAAATAAAAACCTCAATTATCATGCAACCAAACACCCCATTAGAGTTTAAGAACTTCAAGATAATTACAACTAAAATAAAATATATGTATTGTAAATTTAATAAAACATAACAAGAAAAAAAATGAAGAAACTAATTTAGATGGAATAATATTATATCAAAATAACAGCAACGTTGCATGGTAGTGTTGGGTAATAAAATAAAAAGGTACTTCAAAAATGAAGTGTTATTAAAAACTGAATTTTGAGATAATTCACACATACTAAAACTAGACGTAAGGAAATTCCAATTAGAAAAGTAACAGTTATCACAATAGTAAAAATAAAAAAAAGAACGTGATAGAGCAAGATTGGGAGAGTAATTCAATAAAATTTTGACGTTTAAATATCTCTAACAAAAACAACTCAAAATCGACTGCCTGCACTTGAAGAACCATATACAACATAAAATTATAAAAAAAATCCAGAAGAACAACTACGAGACAGGCAGGTTTAGCATGCTGTAACAGGTTTAGTTTTGAATGGTAAACGGACAACAAGTTGAAATACCTGACTAGAAACACAACATGCAGCAGAAAGCTTGGGTGTGTCCCCAAACAGTCACTTGTGAACCATCTGGATTGGCAGGGGAAACAGCTGTAGATTTTTCTTGGGGACATGTTCAGATTTGCAGAACACAAGGGGGGCGAGAAGAGTTTCAGCAAATAGGAACCGGCACAAGGAACCAAGAATAAAAGAAAAGGAAATGTTACAGCCTACCAGAACTTCTAAGAGTTCTGGTAACACCACGGAGCTAATCAATCACTAGACATTAAATCTGTATGTATGGTACATGAGTGTGAAAACACAGCAAGCACAAATCAAAGATAGGAAGATAGGCAGAATGTTTCTGTATACAAGCCACAGCATCTTACACCACGTCAGCAGAGTGGACTATTCTGTAAAAAGAAGAAACAAAGAAAATTGTGATGTTCATTCTGCTGAAGTGAGATGACCTGTTTGTCCTGTGATGTGGCCAAAGTTTCTCCTGTTCCACCAAAGAATACTCCTCTCTGTACTCTTAGTATCATTTCCTCTGGTTCCTACATCCCTTCTTTCTGACTGGACCTCCTGGTTCTCAGAAGAACCAGGAGTCTCAGTAAGAAATTGCTCCCAGAATACGTCATTTGCTCCTGTAGGCACAGCAGTTGGCATCGCCCTCTTATGTTGATTTGGCAATAGGGGATCCTCAGGAGTGGTTGGATCCAAATTTACATCTATTGCAGAAACCTTAGATCTCTCTGTATCGAGCTCATTATGACAAATGACAGGGCTCTCTGCATAACTGGTTGACTCTGCAAGCTCTTCAGCAGACTGGGTATTCCCAAGAACAATGGGAGAATGATGCAATTCAGGTGAATGAGATCGTAAATGCATAGCTGTATCACTAGATGATGCATGAATTTCCATAAGAATCGCAGTTGATTGAACGTTTTCATTGTTTCCATAATCCTCTCTAGAGGCATGACTTACATCACGAATAAAATTCTCTAAAGAATTCAATGATGATTCCATCTTTTCAAATGGCTCAGTATCTAAAACATCAAAGGAATCATCAAAATTCTCTGTCGCTGTAGGTTGCAAAGAAACTCTATAGTCCTCCTTTGATCGACCACTATGTTCAAAGTAATCAAGTTTTGGCAATCTCCTCTTTTTCCCTTGGATTTCAGACTGTTGAATGAGGTTAGAAAGAAAGCCAGGCCTTTGTATAACCTGTGACAGGAATGACATTATCTGCACCTGCCGAAGCTCCATGCTGTGTAGCCGGTCTTCCAAAGATTGCATCTGAAGCTCCATACTGTGCTGCTCCTGCTGTGTATAATTTTGCAGCTCAGAAATGAGCATGTCTTTCTCTTGTTTCAATTTTTCAATCTCCTCCTCAAGCTCCTGTTTTTCAGCCTCAGTTAGAGACCCTGACCCACCTTGAGATTGATTCTGAAGTGAATGACTATGTATTGGCTTCCTTCGATGAATATTTTTTAGAAGATGCTTATGACCCCTTACAAATTCGTCATTGGCAAATTCCCACTGGTCAGGATCTATTTTTCTGAAGCCCTGTCAGACAAATGGAGATTGTAAACTAAGTACAACATGAGGATAAACACCCAAGGGAAAAAAGTGATTAAATTAGTAACATGCTAGTGATGTGCAAGTTCATTTAGTTAGAAGATACAATAGATATGAGTTTGGTACAAGAATGCAAGTACAAGAGAAAGTGAATTAAGCACTGATGTATTAGTGATCATATCTGTGCCATATAAATACAAATAAAATAGATAATAAAAACTAGGCATCACCTTGTTGACATGTACCTGGGTCATTTGACTCATATGATTGGAAGGTGGAAGGGGACAACAATTTGATATGAATAGAAAGGGAAAAAATATTGATGTCCTTAAAAGACAATTTTTTTACATTATCACATGATATAAGTGTTGGCACCTGAAAAATTCACTAAGCAGAAGAAAAATACACACCTCAAATGCCCCCAGGCTGTCAATATGATCCGAGCATCAAAAAAGAAAAGATGGAAAAGCATGGGGATTATCGGTATAGGGTAATTATGATCACCTACTAGACAGTCTATGCTAACCATGGAAATTCACTAGAATGATGATAGCAAACCCCTGAGAACCTATGGAGTTTGGGACTGGCTGCTAAAGCAAAATCTTAGGACTTCTTAAATGGAAGTTAACAAGTGGTCTGGCCAGCCATGAGTCACTCAGGAAACCACACATGTATGAATGAGGATTGAAAATGGGCAATTCATTTCACAAGGTGCCCGGAAGTATCACAACACCAGGGTAAGGACAACATAAGGAAGAGATAAAATGCTTACCACTGCCGATAGGTGCCTGAGAAGAGAGTTCAGGCCCTTGCAGGTTTGGATATGGCCAAGACAACCAAAGGAGCACCTTCTCCCTAAGCACTGCACAAGCGGGGCCATGTTTAAGAACAAATGTTCTGCCATGCTCTGAAGAGCCAGGACTTCAAATGAAAAAAGTAAAAGAGCAATGCCATACCTGTTGCTGCCGATAGAAGAAGAATGATAGGGGTGATCGCCCTTGCAAATTGCCACTGCCAGCAGTTGAAACACAAGGGCCCAAGCCCTTCTCAAGTCCCACAACGGAAAGGCAGCAAAAGAGAACAAGGCTGGCAGATGGGCAGCTGGCAAATAAAATAAGAGATAGCAAGCTGAGGGGAGCTCGGCTGTGCTTAAAACAGTTGCCAGGTGGCTTCTCTCTTAGCCTCAGGAGGGAGAGGGCAGGATTAACCTGGTTGAACCAGAAGGAAAGAGCAAGAGAAAGACAGGTCCGAGAAGACCCTTGTGCAGTAACAGGTGAAGGAAGAGGGGACCTGATGGTTGTATTAAAGGTTCGTGACCAGATGTGAAGCAAACTAGATCTAAAATCAAATCAGATCCTAATCTGATTTCGGCACCCTTCCTAGTCCTAATAGGACTAGAATCACTTGATACAAAGTGGAAATCAGATGCTGTTTGCGCAATTGACTCAAAGGAGTAAGTTAATTGCACTTGTGGAGATGTTGTGAAAGAAATTTACCTAGTCCCAAGTCTAGTTCTCATGCTCATCCAAATCTTACTGGGAGTAGGATTGATTGACTCCAAATTGGAAACTGAAGTTCCTTGCTTAATTGACACTAGATGATGAGTTGATTGCACTAACATGAGAGTTTAGGAGTGGTTTTGAATCAAAATCAAATTTGAGATCCACTCAAAACCAAACTTGCTTACGGCAACTTACAAAGTCCTACTAGGAGTAAGATTGGATAATCTAAAATGAAAACCAAAGGTTGATTGCACGGTCAACACCAAAGAACAGGCTGGATGTGCTTATAGAAGAGATAAGAAAAGATTTTGAGGCAAAATTAGATGCAAAAGATAATCAGATCTGAATTTGTTTTTGGCGCCCCTCTAGTCCTACTTGGAGAAGGATTGGACCCATAGATTGAGGAATCGGTCGAATCGGATCGGAATCGGCCAATTCCGGAATCGGATCGGTCGATTTCGATCCGATTCCAGCTTGAAGGACTGATTCTGACCTGAATTCTACTGGAATCGGTCTGAATCGGTCGAATTGGTCTTAAATCAGTTGAATCGGATTGGAATCGGAATCGGAATCCTGATTTTTTAAAAAAAAATTTAAAAAACAATTCCAGCCGAATCGGACCGAATCGGCCAGAATCAGTCCGAATCGGAATCGGAATTTTTTTATTTTTTTAAATATCCCGATTCCAGATTGGTTTCTCTTCTTGAGAATCAGTCAAAATCGAACCGATCCAATACGATTCAAATCAGATCGATACCGACCGATTCCGATTCCGAAATCCTTGATTGGACCACTCGGTGGAAACCAAGGGCTGTTGGTGCAGTTAGCAAGCTGGTTGTGCTTATAGAGAAAGTTGGAAGTGATTTTGAATCAAAACCAAATTTAAGGGCCAATCAGATTTAAGCTTTACATATAATCCTACTAGGAGTAGGATTGGGTAAGCTAAAATAGAAACCAAGGGCAAATGGTGCAATTGGCACCAAAGGACAGAATCTATGAACTTATGAAAAGAACATGGAGAAGATTTTGGGTCAAAATCAGATCCAATCCTACTCAAACCCAAAAGGGGTACCACCACTAGTCCTCTTACTAGGATTAGGACTAAATAATTTAAATTGAATACTAGAATTGGATCATAAGCTGTCCAGGGAAAGGATATTTAAGCGATCTATCTGAATTTATATGAATCAAATAGATCCTGAATGCATGGCTTACAACCGAAGGCAAACTGTGAACACATCAAGTTGAATTTCAACTTTACGTTATTCAATTACATGAGCCCAGTTAAATAGCCCTGTTTGGATCATCATACAAGGAGAAAAACGGACAGAGTTCTGGTGGCAGTATGGGCCAATTTTGGCAACAATATAGGCCCACTTGAAAGGCTATTTTGTGGTCCCAAAGCCATATGGTTAATGGGCATTGATTTAACTTCAAAATAGGCCCAATTGAGCATTAATTCTGACCCACAATTCCTTGTTGGTCTCTGCTACATCAACAAGGATATCCAATGGCTACTCTTGCTATATTTATAAGATAAAACCATATCCTGATAATCACAAGAGAGATTCCCCAAATAAAACAACTGTTATCCATATCTCTTGCAAGATAAAGAACCCAAAGTTATAAAAAATCTATCAGGGATATCCGGTAGGTCAACTGCATGTCACCGTATCTAAGGAGATTCCAAGAGGATCCTACAATCAAGTAGCCGGGCCTACCACAAGGATTCGATTAGAGAGCTGGAGCTAGAATATAGCCTAGAGGTCCTGGAAAACAGCAAGGACCCTGCGATTGTGTTGCATAATCGGAAATGCATCCGGTAAGATAGTTAGGTAATCGGGTTCTCTGAGGGCCATCCAAGGGCCAGGAAGGATGCCCGAGGAGAGAGTGGATAGTTACAAGAACCCAGAAAAATAGCAAGGCCATCAGGGCCTGCCTTCTTAGTTGTGACTGCCAATCGGTGTCCCCAAAAGATGTAGATCCTTCCCCAATAACAGTCAGGCCCATCCACTGTATAAAGGGATGTCCCAGCCATGAAAGAAGGTCCAGTAAAGAAAGAGTTCAAGGAGAGGAGTTGGGGACATCAGAGGCAACATCGCACAGGCTGATAGGCATAAAAGAAGGTTTCTTCCAACATCCAAGGCTTCGACAGCCTTGGTGGTAGTTTCTGAAGGCATAGCAGCAGCACCGGGAAGCTCCAGCACCTCTTGAAGGTATATCCTGCTAGATCCTGCTGATGCACTCAAGAAGAGAGAGGAAGAAACTAGAGAAGATTGAAGAGTAAGGTAAGAATTGCCTGTAAGACTACTCCCTCACCCAGTTCTTGTTTCTCTTCATCACCTAAGCCTCGCCCCATCCCAAATCAACCATCTATGCAACCCTTCACCCCACTTATCAACACCAACACCACAGGCCACCACCGAACCTAAGATTGGCCTATAATTCCTATGCTCTAACCTCTAAGATCCGTTGGACGTGCCTATTAGCCCCTGGGCAAGTTTATCTTGCTGGCTATGGGTTTATCTACCATGGCTAGAGTTTCCTCCACACAAAGCAAAACCATTTAAGCCATCATATCAGCCCCTGGGCAAGTACATCTTGCTGGCCAAAAACCCACCTTAAACCCATCAATTTCCCATCCTAAATTCCACATCAATACAGCTGGCTAGCTCACGTCTTAAAGCCAATCCTACAGGTCCTGAAACCAACCTTCAAAATCCAATGATCTAACATCTATTTGGCCAAACCGAGCAGCTCCTGGTAAGTGTAGCATGCTGGCTAAGGTTGGCCATATAGGGCTAGATCATCTTATATTCAAAACACCCAAGCTGTAGACAATCTGAACAGCCCCCGGGAAAATCTACCTTACTGGGTGAGATCCAACAAAACCAGAGCCATATACATGTCAAAACCTACAAAAACGGTCATATAGCCAACCTCATAAACTGACTGGGGACCGAAAAACTAAAACGAAATTTAAATGACTAAAGACCGATTTATTCAGGTGCATCCACCTCTTCTTAATCGAGCGGAAGGATACGTGGAGCAATCCCATCAGCTCTAGATGGATGCGTCATGCATAGTTGCTCAACTGTCATCCGCACACGCACGAGGAGGATCTGGAAACTTCTGGACACCTGCCGGCGATTGTGAAGTGTGGCTGCCCGTGCGCACATGCGCACGCACGAGGGAAGGACCGCTGAACAGGGTTCATGGTGACCTACAGAAATGCTTGACGGCGTGTGTAAGCAGGGACCCGGCTGGGGCTTCGTGGATGGCTCACAGTGCTCCCGTAAGCGGCAAGCCCGCAATTCTTGACAAAGGTCAGGACAAGCTGGACTTTGTGTTCGCCAGAGACCTTCATCCCACAGAGATCTGCAGAACCAGGAAGAGGCATCGGCAATGCCAGCAGGATCTAAAATTGAGGCTGGTGAAAAAGAATGAACAGGTGAAACAGAAAAATCAAAAACAGAGAAGAAGAATGATGATGCAGAAGAAGAGGTTGAGCATCGAGACCACAACAACAATGCTGTGATGTGAACGTGCAGATCTAGAGATCGCCAGATCTGCCTCGCACTGAATCTTCCTATTTGTTTACAAGAAGTTACATAAAAGCACTGAAGAGTGCTGGAAGTAGGGCTGTAAACAGGCCAGATTTAATAGCGGAATCATCAGAATTTGATTCCGATAAGGGATAAGGGGTTTCGATTCCGATAATTTAAAAATCACTATGTTCCAATTTCGATCCGATTCCAATTCCATTATCGAAATCAAAATGGAATCCAATAATTTTCAAAATATATATTAAATATTAATTTTTATTTAAAAATAAGTTAACAATTTACATATAATTACTAAAATATAATATAATACTTTAAATTTATATTTTTATCATTTTATTAATTTATATATCATATTTTATAATTTATTTAACCTTGTTTTAATTAATTTTACTTATATATACTTATTTTTATCGAAGTCAAATAAACGGAAACGGAATGAAGTGATTCCGACTCCAATTCCGATAAGCTATCGGAATATTCGATTCCAATTTTGATAGTTTATAGGATACAAAAATAAGTTTCAAATCCGTTAATTTTTATTGAAATCAAATCAGAATTTTGAAATATCGGTTTCCGTTTGCACCCCTAACTGGAAGGCCAGTTGTCATCTTCTGAGTGCTCTCTACTCGATTAGAAGAGGGGAAGAAGACGACAAAACTAGTGACAGAACTCTACAGACGTCTGGGGATCACCAAATGCTGTTAAAGTCACTGTGATGTGGTTGACATGTTCAGTGGTCAGATTGTCAATGACAATGACAGAGGAAAGGACACCGATGTCGTGAAGCTGCAGGTGAGAGGGGAACGTAGAAGAGGAAACACAGAAGGAAGAAGGGGGAAGAAGATGACACGACCCTCCTAGACGAGGTTGGAAGAATGGTAAAGGAGAAGGAAGAACAGGCTGTGCCCTGGGCTACGAGAAAAGGAGGAAAAGGGAAGGGGAAACAGAGTTTGAGCCCCTCTTATAAACAGGCTGGAGCGAAAGCGCTCCAAAAATTCCAAAATCAAGTCTCTAGTCTCTATTGATTTCAATGGAGCATACACGTATTTAATATTTATAGAGCATATATAATTACAAAAGACCATTATAATTTTTTTTACATTCATGTCCTTCTAAAGGCTAAACAGTATAACTAAATCGGTTCCCATCATTCTCCCCTACTGGGAGAAAACTCATCCTCAACTTTCAAACTCACATTTATTTATGAGCAAGTCATTCAAAATATCCCAAGATTCAGCTTGTAAGAACAAGTCAATTTGAGCTATGATACCATTTGATGCAAGACCAAAGAACTACAACAAAGTTTAAAATGACTAAAGATCCATTTATTCAGCCGCATCTACCCCTTCTTAATCCAACAGGAGGATATGTGGTGCAATCCCGTCAGATTCGGATGGATGCATGATGCATAGCTACCCAACTATCATCTGCATAAGCGTGAGGAGGATACCCGGTAGGAAGCTTCTGGACACCCGCACATGATTATGAAGTGTGGCCACCCGTGTGCGCGTGTGTGCATGCATGAGAAGGACCTCAGAACGGGGTTCATGGTGACCTACAGAAATGCCTAACGGCATGTGTAAGCAAGGCCCTGGCTGGGAATTCATGGATGTCTCATAGCGCTCCCGTAAGCGGAAAGCTCGCAATTCTCAACAAACGCCGAGGCAAACCGGACTTTGTCTTCCCCGGAGACCTTCATCCCACAAAGATATGTGGAACCAAGAAGAGGCATTGACAATGCTAGTAGGATCTACAATTGAGGGCAGTGAAAAAGAATGAAGAGGTAAAATAGGGAAATCAAAAACAAAGAAGAAGAATGACGATGCGGAAGAAGAAACTCAGTGCTGAGATGACAACGATGATGCCGTGGTGTGAATGTGCAGAGCTGGGGATCGGTCGGTTGCTATCGTCCGAGTGTTGTCTACTCCAAAAGAGGGGTAAAAGATGATGAAACCGGTGACGGAACTCCGCATATGTTCGGGGATTGCCAAACACTACTGAAGTCACTGTGACGCGGTTGACACCTCTGCTGATCGAATCACCGATGACGACGATAGAGGAGAGGACACCGATGTCATGGAGCTATGGGTAAGAGAAGGAAGAGGAGAAAACGAAGAAGAACGAGAGAAGAAGAAGATAGCGTGGCCCTCATGGCCGAGGTTGGAAGAACAGGGAATGGGAAGGAAGAACGGACCATGCCCTAGGCTATGAGAAAATGAGAAAATGGTAAGTGGAAACAGAGCCGAGCCCCTCTTATGCTGGCACGAAAGCACTCCAAAAATTTCAAAATCCAGCCTCTATTCTCTGTTAAATTCAACGTATCATACTGTTATTTATATAGCAAACTCAATTACAAAAAAACTACTAAATTTTTTTTTTACAATCATGTCCTTCAAACTAAATCGGTTCCCACCGTCAATTCCTCTCAACATGTTGCCATATACCCAAACATGCCCCATGCGGTCCAATGACAGACCATCATCCAAGGACAACCTGGCAAAGCAAAAAAGGCAGTGCACATAGGGCTAAACAGTGAACGACAGTAGAGAATATCCAATAAGTGAAATGGCAGATTTTGACAAAGGCCCATGGGCCTAAATGGACATTAACTTGGATCTCATCACAAGAAACTCATAATTAAGAAAAGAGAATATTAATCTTAAGGATTGTACACATGGATTGAACCCTAGAGGAGGAGAACTCTAATGCCATAGAGGTTCAACTCAATTTGACGAAGGAAGAAATTATATTCATGAAGCCATTGGGAGGCCATGCATGCCAAACCTTAGGCAATGAGGAAAGAGTCCCCCACATGCCTATCAAAGCCAGGCTGACTTCTTCTAGGAACTCCAAAGATAGTCTCTAAACACCTATCAAATGCTATAGAGAATTTAGTCCCAAATCAATTATAGGGATAGCTTCTAATGCCTATCAAAAGTTTTAGAAGACTTAGTCCCAAATCTATCCAAGGATAAATTTCCTGATGACTATCAAAGACCATGGAAAATTTAATCCTGATTCATGGGAATTATGGCTTCCATGCTTTCTCTCACATATATGTATTCCATGTTCAAGCAATGAAAAACCTTGCTTTTGATGCACGTTTGATGGTAATATAGAGCATGATAAGCCTCATGGGTTTAGTGGATTGCAAAGAATAAAAAGAAGATGAATCTAAAATTGCAAGGCTTAAAGAAATCTGAACAAATAAAAAAATCTGAAAAGCTCATAAATCAGTAAATCTGAAAGATGTCTCAAACTATGAAACTTCTGAAGTCTGGAAACTTTTGAAATGTTTGGAATCTGAAAATTGTTGTAAACTGCCAGATCGATAGACAGTAAGAGAGGCCAGAAATCCGATTATCAGGAATATCAGGATCAAGAAACCGAAAAATTTAAAAGCTGGGAATTGACAAATCAACCATTGAATCTAAAGCTTCGGCAGAATCTGATTTTAACCAGGGTTATTAAAGTTCTAGAGATTTCAGAATCTGATGGTCTTACAAATCTGCAGGTTCAGAGATTTAGAAGGCAACAGAGATTAGCCTGATGCTGAAAATTGAAAGAAGAGGTCCAAGACCTTAAAACAGAGAAGGTAACTTCTAAATTTCAAAAGGCCTTGAGTTTGAGGTCTGAGGTTGAAACTTAAAAGTTTTCTAAGAATGGGAAATTCAAGCTTGAAACCCAAACTCAAACTGAAAACGAGAAGTCACAAACCAAAAGTGGAAATTAAAAAAAAAATCTGAACCCTCAAAGCCAGAAATACTCAGATTTGAAATTGAGAGCTGAAGTTCCAAATTCTAATATCCCAACTCACAAATCTGAGAATTCTAATAAAAAAGGGAGCCCAAGTTCACAGATCCCCAAATCTTGAATCCCAAACCTAAAAGAGAAGATTAAACTTTAGCTTCCCAAATCTGAAACCATAACCCAAGCTCTCAAATTCTCAATGCCGGAATCCAAATAAAAAACGAGAGCTCAAATTTAGAACCAAAAATCCAAACAAACAAACACAACTTCTAAACAGAAAATACTAAATCAGAATAAAAATTTGGAATCACAAAACACAGTTCAAAGCCAGAATCGTGAATATAAATAAGCCTCCGATCTGAAATCTGAAATCCAAGGCTTCTCAACTTTAGGAGTCTGAGATCTTTGAATTCGAAGTCCCTAAGTCCAAAAGTCACAAAATTCAGAAAATTTGGAAATTGGAAAATCAGGAAATCTGAGAGGTTAGGAATTTTCAGTGATCTAAAGATTCAAATACCCAGTAAAAGCTGATGCTTTCTAAAATCAGTCCATCAAAACAAAAAAAAAATCAAATCAAAGAACTGTGGAAAGAGAAGAAAGCTTATGATACGAAAATCCCAAAGCATCTATTTCAAATCTGAAACTTAATGATACAAAAAGTTACATCCAAATTTGAATTCCAAAACTCCCAACGAAAAACTGCAAATCTCAAATCCAAAATCTCAAAATCCCAAAAGCCAGAAATATGAAATTTCAAATCTGAACCCATAATTTAAAATCTTCAAACAATAAACCCAAATTTATTTAATTCAAACCTTGACAAAACCCAAGACCTGAATACTTTGAAATCCACAAAAAGACTGAGGATAAAGATCCTGAACTCCAAAGTTCCTAAAGCTCGAACCAAGGATAAAATCTCACCAAACACCAAACTCAAATCAAAATTTTCGAAACACACTAAATCTGAAAGACAATCAATCTGACAAATCAAAAACCAAAAACACTAAAAATCGCAAAGGCATTAAACCAAACAAACAAGAAACCCACAAAATTAAAACAAATCCCAAAGATAAAAGGCATCAAGTCTTAACAAAAAACAAGCCAAATCAAATCTACAAATGAACTTTAATTAACCAAGAATAAGTTCAGGGAGACCCAAAGATAAAAGATACCAAATTTTAAGCACAACAAAATAAATCCCAAAATGAAACCCAAATCAACTCAAATCAAATCAAACTAAAGCCAAAACACCAAGCATGCATTCTGGCAGGTTCATGGAGTTGTTCTCTTGAGTGTTTATTTTGTGGATGTATGTCTTCTATGCATGAATTGTATAACGATTAATCAAGAGTGTTCGAATAGTTATTCGATATAATTAACATCTGTACATTGCAAGTCCAATGGAGAGAGGTCAAACATAAAATTTCAAAGAACTCAAACAACCCCAAACAAATAAATAAAAAGATATGGTTCAGGTGGTCCAAGTGATAGGGTATTCCTTATGTCAATATTTGAAGATTTGTGGAGCCTACGTTGTAAGTTCCTAAATATACATACCACATCAATTAGCTAATACTCTTATGGAATACCATCTATTTTCATAGTTGTCAATGCTAAACCAAACAAAAGAAATTCTTTTCCAACAAGGAAGAACACAATTTTTCTTAATAAAAAGAAAAATCGATGTTACATCAATACGATAGTAACTATATCATATGAAAGGTAATGGCAGCATAATAAGCATCTTAGTACACATGAATTAACTATGTTCAGCTATTCATCTTGTAAGCTTAGTACCATGTATCAAATGACAGTTGGCAGTCAGAGAGAGATGCCTAAGGCAAATTAGTGGTGGCATTGTCCCATCACTTATTTGAGAGAAGCAGCCAATTTTTAAAGAAAACATAGTAGTCCATTGATAAGAATAGTAAGTAAACAAATAAATGTGTAATACATCTGAAAATTACTAATCAAATCAAATTGAGTACGAAATGGTCTAGAAATTTTGTATGAGAAAACTAGTATAAATCTAATTGTTATATCCTGAAGGGAAATAAGGTCACAAAAGGCTTTAGCCTTTAGGTGGCTGCCTTAAGCAATAGAAGTGGCCAGGGGCACCTCGCTATGACACTTGTGCAATCACATAAACCGCATATCAAATTCATCACTTTTATTGATAGAGAAAAACTCTAAGAAAGAAAACATGCACCAGAAGTGATTCTTTAGCACTAATATAATATCAATCACTCTTGACGAGAAATAAGACAAAACAAATTTCATGACACACAGCGAGCAATGTAATTGTGGCACATTTGTTCCAACTTTCAATCACCCCAATACCTGATTATCAAGTGATAACTAAAAAAAATTCTAGAGATGGTCATTGATCTTTCTTGCTTTAACCTTATACAGTTACTGTCAACACCAAGGCTATGAAGTTATGTGCATGATCCTCGGCATTGATATTAGAAGTATAAAAGTGGGTCAGTTGAGGCAACAAGAAGGGTCAGCTTGCACCTTACCCCATCACTTTAGCAGCAAGTTGATCAAAGTAAGAAATATATTTTTTGTTTGTTATAGTGTGAAATCTGATAGAAACGTGTAAGATGATCCTAAGATTAGTAACTCCATTAGATTACCCGAAAAAGATTATAAAGACATCTAAAGACTAATTATTATTCAAAAAAATATGAGGAAAAAGTTTATATTGTCCCTATGTTGATATCCTCAACCTCAAGCACTCAAGTTGTGCAAGGGTCATCTGATCTTGTTACCTAAGTGGTCATCTCAGCACCTTTTATAGAACCAAAAAAGAGCAACCAATTCAAAGGAATGAGATCAAGGTTAGGTATAAAACATACAAAGAACGCTGGTCAGGTTTAGCCATACACCAAAGAGTGCACACGTAACATAAACATTATTTCATCTTAGAACAAATGCAATTAGCAAGCTAGATACAGGCTTAGATGAAAATTCATCACTATATAAGACAATTCTGTTCTTTGTAATTCAGAAGACTTATAAGTCACTCAACAGGGAACAGGTTTTGACCAACTCCCTGAAACTCAATTTCCCCAAGAAATGAATATCTTTTCCCAAAGGCAACCCCAAAAGAGAGGTTGTAGGTCATTCATAAAGAGAAAAGAAAGGCTAAATCAGGAAAAGAAACAGTAACGACAAAAAGGACCAATATTCTACCAAGACATTAGAGAAAAAAGAAGTGGTCCAGACAGAAGCTAGCCGACAAAGAATAATTACAATGAAAATATACCAATTAACAATTGAGGAAACAGTCTCCACAATTTGAAACAAAATACAAAATTTTCAAGTAGGAACAACATTTTCATAAACTTCATAATGCAACTGCAAACTTGAATAACGAGCTGCATAAGTATACCAACCATCAATTTGCAAAAGACACCATTAAATGTGTTCCTTGACAACAGAACATCTAAGTTTAACACCTCGTCTAACAGAACCTGGAAAGCAATCATCCAGAACACGTAGATGCATCCTTTTGTGAGAAACAACAAACAAGAAGAGAAAGAACAAATATGTGCACACAGCAAAGCAAGAATCGTGTTCTTTTTGTATCTCCAGTGGGGTGGCAAGGTGAAGAACCCTTAAGTCAATGCCATTTGTGATAATTGTTTACACCTATTTAAAACCTTACTTGTAAGATAATTATAATTTTGCCCAACCACACATGATAACAGTACAGAAACTAAATGTACAATCAGCCTAAATATAGACATGCACCTCCTCTACTTACATAGGTGTTAAGCTGTCGGATAAAGCTGGAAAAATTGCTGTGCTTGAAATACTTGGGAAGCAAGTCCCTGGAGAACTCCGGCGGGTTCCACACGATGAAGCTGTTGTTGGCCGGTCCCCATGACACCACCGAGTTTGTGGACGGGTCATCGACCATGTCATACGTCTTCGTGAGAAACGGAGGCGGAGAACTGGAATTACCCTGAGATCCATCCATGCCAGCAAAACCTCTTCCTCCCCAAAGCACGTCCAAGAAAAAGAAACTACGCGGCCGCTAGCTGGAAGAACGCTCAGCCCCCAAAATCAGGCAAATTCCCACCCATCACCAAAAGCCCAACCGAGCACATCCCTTAATCCGCTATCACCCGCCCCTGCGCAGCCTCAGATCAGCCCGCCCCCATCTTGGAGCAATTGAACAGAGGAAAAGCGCCTACCCAGTCATTTTCGAGAGCCCCCACACACCCCTTTCACTAGAATTCGAGCTGGAAGACGCAGGAGAAGCACAAAGACGTGAACTTTAAGCAAAAGGATCCGCCAAGGAGACGGAAAACACATACCCAGCTTGAAGTTTAGGACAGCGGGGGGAAGCCAGAAACCAAGAGCCAAAGGAGAGAGAAAAACAGGAAAGAACAAAGCCGTCCCACTTTGCCTCAGCCTTTCGCGGCAGATGATTTCGCTCCGAGAAGCTGGAAAGGCACGGACTTGCGGTTGACGGCGCAGGGACCTCTTGAACTCTGTTCCTGATTTTGTTTCCTTTCCGTTGATTTGAGAGTGGAATTGTTGGGCTGGGTGGAAACTGGAAACCTCGGCGATCCGGCGGATAAGAACTTGGATGGAGGTTCTTTCTACAGTTTTAATTGCAGTCCGTTATTGAGTATGAGGACGAGTCGTGAAGAAGGATGTCCTCGGAAGTCAACTACGAACTGACGGCTAACTAAAGAGTCTACCTAATCCCACGACGTGGCTTCTTTCTATTGGTCCGATGTTAGTTTTAGATACGCGAGACAGCTGAGCAGTGCACAAGGATGGTTATTTTTTCTTTGCTATCGTTGGATTTCACTTAGACAAAAAAAAAAAACCGGCCTTTCAAAGGAAAAAAAATGTCCGAGTTATTTCAAGAGAAAATTTTGTGTGCATTCTTCTCCTTTTTGGCACTAAAGCACCCCAAAGAAGTGTTCCAATTTGATATTATTAGTGGGTTTTAGAATAGTCATGCCAGACAAAAAAATATTTCTAAGGATATAGTTCATTCATGTCTTTATTAATTATTCTTTTATGATTTATTTGGAGTAGAGAAGTGCACTCTATCATCCTTCAGGTTGCATGCTTGTACTCGAAGAGACATTACAAATTTTAATTTTGAGAAAGCAATCTAATCCAAGAAAAGGAAAGTTCAGTTGTCTCTTGAAGGGTAAAATATTTGTGAAAAATAAAAGAAGTATGATGTAATCATATTTAATGGTGAACCCAAGTCAATTTGGTTCGGAATGATGATTTTTTTTTCCAGCACATTGAACCCATCCAAACAGATATTTAAATACATATGTCAATATAATGTAAACACCAATTTAGAAATTAAATACGTAAAAACTATTCTTTATCATCAATACGTATCAATATATATATATATATATATTTTTTTATTTGATTTAGATCGACTTGGCAGTTTTGTTCAATCCCACTTATTTATGAAACCGAACCTAAGTGTCACATGATCATACCAAAATATATTAGGCTGGTTCAGTTCAGCTAACCAGGTTGAACTGAATGGTGAACAGTGCCAGTTTATATTTTTAAAATAGATTTTTGACACAGGTGCATGACAAAAGTTGATTAAATAACACTATTTTCTAGCTATTTCAATGATGATTTCCACTCTGCACTGCTTGAAGGCTACCTGATCAAGCCTCGCTCTTGGGTCTACGGTGTATGATAAAAGAGAGAAACCAAATGATTCACCAAAAGGTTCGAAGACATCCTCGGTTGCAAAAAATATATCCCCATGAACAACCAAGAGAAAATAAGCAGAACCTAGGTTAGCGACTCAGTCAGATTCTTGGAAATAACCGAACAAGTGGTTTGCTGCTGTCATTTTGGCATTCAGCCAGCAAATCTGCAACCTGGTTTCTTCCTGGATGCAAAAAGATGAAGAATAAGCCAATACCATATCCTTTACCAAATCTCTCAACAGCCAATCTATATCCTGTCAGATTGTCAACTTATTTTAACAGAACTGATAGTGATAGGCTGAAAGCCATGATCTCAAGACAGCTTTCAGACCTTCAATGAGCCAGAAAGGTTCAACTTCATCGACCAACTTCAGACCAGATATACTTGTCCAACCTTGACAATCCTACACTTGCTTGACGGACATAAATGCAGCCCACTTTACTGGAATATCTGGAGGTTTATCATGATCCAGTCCGGTGGCTGATTAAGTTTTCAAATCTTCCTACAGTTCAAGTCCATGTGTACGCTTGGTCCCGGAAGAAGCTATTTTCTCCCAACTCCAAAAGGCTTGACTTCCTCTTGGCCTCGTCCGATCCTCCTCATTATTGTATACCAGCTAAATTTCCTGGCTGACGCTTACCCCCTGACTGTAGAAGATGTCGCCTTCATGCTCCATCAGCTAGGTCATCATCAAGTACACACGAGTTTCTTTCAAGAAACTTCTCTGCTTTTGTCTCTGCTGTGGCTGTGGGGATTCCTCTCACTACAGATGGAAAAAAAAAAGTTACAACATAGATCTGTTGGGGGCATGCCAAGAACGACAAATCAGGCAACATCAGTTTTCTGATATGCATCCGTTTACAGAAGAGATCATTCATATTCTGCCTCCTTGACTGTGATGTCAAAGTTGACACTAAAGCAATCAACCTAAGCACTGAGGTTGATCACCTCCCTCAGCGACTTGCAAACAGAAAGCTTCAATTCCTTCTGCAAGTTGAGATTGCAATCCCAACTGTAACCAGTAAGAACTCTCATAACATCAGCTAATATTAGCTTGTCCACTCGATTAACGCTCTGGTTTACAAATTTGCATGACTTTCTCATCAAACATCCTCTGCAGACCTGAGATTCAACAAGTAACACTTTAAACATGCTAGATCATTCAGAGTGCACAAATTGAGCTATTATCTAACCCCAGGACCATGACTTACAACATCTTCTTGTATGTTGAAGAAAGAACGTAGCCTTTTGGCTGCAAACACGGTCTTCCTCTCTGTGCATGGGCAGCCTGAAAGGGCAACTCTTTTTAAGCTACTCCCAGACAACCATCTGTAATAACAACATGGTTGTTAAAGTTTGACAAAAGAAAATAATGTTATCAAAATTATTATTATTATTATTATTATTATTATTATTCTAATGACCATTTGCTATTGTTAGGAGAGACTAGCGAGTTTGCTGCTCTGAATAACAACTTGTAAGCAATCAAAATTAGCAGGTATAGCTTCAACAATCATTCGTGAGAGTAAGTTACTGAATTGAACAACCGAAAGCAGTCAGAAATGAAAATTTTGTTTTTGAGTAAAAGCAGAAAAAGTTTAAACAACAAAAATCAGCTTCCCAATCAAAAGTACACCAGCAAGCCAAAAACAGGGCGTAAACCGTTGCTGTAGTGGCATCACGACTTATTATACTGACATTATTTACGAAACTGTCCCTTATATCACAAGCATTTACCAGCCACCTTCATTTGAGTCAAAAAACCTACGGAAATATTTGTAGAATGCTATATAGCCTGGAATTTTAACAAAGGGTGGTAGTAATTAACCCACAAATGTGAAAACTATCAAAAACTGATGAAGACAGATGCGAACCTGGATTAGATGACGGTTCCCCGTCAATCTCACGGTTCATGTCCATCACCCGTGAATGGTAAATATTGATGCCAATTTTATCACTGCAAATGCTAATATACATTGCCCACGGAACTTTCCCTGTTTCTATGTCATTTGTAAAATGCCATGTATTGCATATTTGCAACTTGGACGGAGATATTCAGTTATGATGCGAAGCGTATAACTAGTCATGGCACCAAGGCTTGAACACGACGTAGCCAATGGCTCATCAACCAGCTTCGGCGTTCCGGTGGAGAATACAAGGATCCCAAAAGGTTTCCTTTTGTTACAAAGAAAAATGGGGGAAAAAATTCTTTCTGTCAATCAGATGTGAGAGAAGAAAATGCTTACTTTGCGATCTCCTGGTGATCTTCCCCAAATCTCTGGGCCGTCGCCACCAACACTCCTCGAGCGTATCCGTTACCAACAGACCGACAAACATCCACCTCCTTCAATGAGTTCGTGTTCCTCAGATACCCTTCCTCGTGCAGTCGTCTGACAAGCGAAGCCATCTCCGGCGACACCTCCCCAACTCCACCGCTTCCTACTGAAACCCCTGAATCCGTTGATTTCACCAGCCTTGACCCCGTTCTCTTTCCCCCAAATCGCGGCTCCACGCAACCAGGCACCATTCTCCCATTCTTCTTGCTAGATTTTAGGCTGCAAGTTTGGACCGGCTGCTCGAAGAGACATCGCAAGCTGCCGAGCCCGCTTCTCCCATCTTTCACTTCACTTCCGCCAGCCTTCTCCTGTGCACAGGCGTCGGGAACAGCTGGGTCCTCCACGGCAAGCGAAGACAAGCTTCGCGCGGAAGCAAGAGACAGGAGGAGACGGAGCACAGACACCGCGGTGGAGCTCGGTGGCAGCGCAGTGGCCTGGCGTTGCCGAAGTAAGGCCGCAGTGGTGGAGGTGGCGGCTGCTCGGAGGGGCTCCATTGCAGCGGTCGTCGCGAGTGCCGAAGGCAGTCTTGGCGGCTAGAGGTCAAGATGTGATCCTCGCCGGCGGGCGGCGGCGGTCATTTTAGGGCTCTTCACAAAAATAACATATATGGAAAAATTTAACCTAAAACAAATTTGGAGTTAAGCTATCTCTTGTGATGTAACCGAAACAAATTAAAATTTCTCAAATTATTCAAGATCCATCATATATTTTTTCGTAAATATTTGAATCATCAATATCATATTGAATTGTCCGCCTCCAAATTAATCTAGGTCAACCACTTTTTTATCATATTTAATAATTTTAACTAGTTAAATCTATCTTTGTTATATTCAAATTATATTAATCTCTCTTCTCTTAATTTACACAATTAGGCCAAGCTTTTTTGAGTAAAACCTTCGAGAACCGACATCAATTATTTAATATATATATATATTATCTTCCGAAAACATCGGTTCGGTCAGCAGTTTTTTATTTTTATTTTTTGAAGAAGAAGTTACAGTTACCTCCCGGAAATCAAATGCTTTGTAAAGCATCACGGACGATTTCATCTTCGTATGCGTCACGACGTCGGAAACCATCCTGGAAATCGAAATCCCGTTGGAACATAACAAGGACCGAAGCCTTGCCCGCCCACGGAAAATGCACAACCTTCACATTTTTACATAAAAATACATTTACCGAAATGGAAAATACTAGAAATTTCACAATTCAAGGGGCTAGTCATTTCGTGTGTGTATATATATATATACAAGATCTAACGTACATCATGTACGTTCATTCCTTGGAACCATGGTTACACATGCCAACAAGGGAACGCCTCAACAAAGGTTCCAACAAATCCTGCAATATTGCATATACAACGAAAATCTTTCAGGGCGGCCCCAACTTCCATTTGATTCCTCAGACTGCCAAGGGCAGATAGTAGAAGGATCTGTCATCTCGCAATGCGATCTGTCGTGCCAATGTTGCCAAAGGGTCCTAGGGGAAGACGCCTCCTCGGACGGTGCTGCATAGGAGATGGGCTTCCTGGTAATCGTCTGCCCCTGCATTAGTTGCTTAGAGGTTTCGAGGACTTGATGTAATTGATATTCTTTCACGGATATTCTCTCTCTTTTTCATTCTCACAATATCGCCGGTCTTCTTAAATACAAAAAACTGACAGGAGGCCCTGATCATAAAGAGGTGTTTCTTTGTCTCGATCTTGATGGTATGACACAAGGAGCACAGCAGATAAGAATGAACAGGAGTTCGCAATTGAATAACCCGATGCTGATCCAGACAAATAGCGTCCTCCTCCAATTCCATATAAACTCCTTTAACAGAGGAAGCTCCGATTCAAGTCGTATGTATCCAGAATAAATCTCAGGGAGACCAGCACCCGTCCTGTACTCTGCTCTGCGCTCAAGAGTAATCCTTACACATGCGGTTGGCTCGCTTCCCTCGGTGAAACCTTGCATTGTCACCACAAGGATTTGGGTCTCGGATGAATACCCAGCTAACAGGGGTGCCGTTTTGACCAAAGTTTTCATAAATTGAATGGGGGGGCTCCTGAACTCTAGCATGCATGGTCGGCTTGAGCTGGTGATAACGTTCCCACGGACCGAAAATACCTCAGCTTTCACCTTAGAAAAGATTACCAAATGTCAATAACTCAGAACCATGCAAAAAAGTTAGAACTGTTGCTTTCATGCCGTAAAGTTAGGGGAAAACATAAATGATACCTGCTACAACAAGAAGCAAGCATTTCTCAGCGTTGCAAAACATCTCAGTAGATCACACGATGCCATCTACTAACTATTTTTTGATTCGACACACTTCCACTGTACTGTCTGAGTGGCTCCTGCTATTTCCTCTCGAATCAATAAAATATATTATAGCTATTTGGTTAGATACTCGAGACATTTATTTGTCTTGAAATCCCTTCCATACATATTTCTATACACATCCCTTGGGGGAGGGGGGGACTACATCTACGTGAGAGGCACCATATTAACTCAAAGGCTTCAATAATGACTGAGGCACATAAATAGTCAACCGAAGAGGAAGTGTCACTACCAGAGGAAATTGAACGAGGTTGACATCATTTTTCAACATTTAATTAATTTTGGAATTTTTGTCTTTATTTACGTATGTTTTCTAGTTTTAAGAGCATCAAAGAGATTTTTTTAACTTGAGATTTTGGATGAGTAGCATTCTGTAAAAGTGAAAGGGTATTTTTTGCACTGTTTAAACTAAGGGGCTACAATGTAAAATAGGGTCTCTTTAAAATCTCTAACCATGTACCCTCAAGAAAAAAAATGGAACTTTTGGAAATTCTAATATCTAATCTTGGGAGCTGCGCTGCAGCCCTCTTTCAGGACCCCATACCTCTCCCTCTTGATTGACCGAGGGTGTCTTCACCCGTCCTTCATCTACTCTCTCCCATTCTATTTCCTCTCACCCTGCCAGCACATCACACCCATCCTCAAATGCATCAGCACCGAACTCCCACCTCCACCATCACTGCTACATAGACGTCCACACTTCATTAGACACAAAATTGTCCCTTTCTTTCACTTGCTGCAGATAGAATACAAAAAGAGAGGCTAAAAACATGCCATATCCGCCTCAGCCTCCATCAGGACCTCTTCAGCCCAATCAACCTGATCAGCAACAGGGGTCATTTTTTGAAATCACTCCACACAGTCGAGTATCATCCAACCTGCTGTGTACCCAGCAGACAGCATTAATTGGTGTATTTTAGGGCTTGAGATCTAATTAGCCATTCGATATAGGTTGGCCATTGCAAACCATGGGCCTAGCAAATATAGATCAAAGCCCACCACTTGACATTGATGCGGGACAAACCGGCTAATCCGGCCAAACCGAACGAAAACGACTCAAAACCGGCGCTAATCGCCCTAAACAGAACTAAAGTAACCCAAAATGGAGCAAACCGGTCCGAACCGGTCCAAAACAGTCCCGAACCGGGTCCGGACCGGGTCGAACCAAGCTGAACCGGTCTAAACCGGCTCAAGATGGCCCGAACCGGCCTGAACCGGGCGGTTCAGGCGTTGAACCGGCCTGAACCGGCTTGGGCCGGGTCTGGACCCGGTTGAACCGGCCAGCCGGCCGGTCTGGGCCGCGGACCGGTCGGCCGCGAGCCGCGCGAGCGAGCGAGCGCGGGGGACGGAAGGGGAGGGGGTCGTGGCGGTTCCTGGTCGCCTCCGCTCGGTCGCGTGGCGGCATCCATGCCGTCGCCGTCTTGACGCCGTGGCGGCATCGTGGCCCTCCCTCGCGGGGGCGCACCGCGACAAAAGGGGCCGCGCGCGCGTCATCCTCGCCCGAGCGCCGTGGCCGCATCTTCGTCCTCGGCGGGGGGAGGCGGACAGGCGGGGGGGCAGGCGGTGGAGGAAGAGGGAAGGGGCTGCGGGATTCGCCGTCGCCGCTGTCCGGGAGGTCCCGAAGCGGCGTCGTCGCCTTCGTCGTCCGTCCGGAAGGGGACCGTGCGGTGGCCGGGGAGCAGGGGCGGCGATGGCGGATGGTCCCGGCGCCTCGTCTTCGTCCGATCGGTGCAGGCGGACGCGGCGGAGCAGGTGGGTGCGACGGGCGTGGGCGAGGGGAAGACGGCCGAAGGGACGGGAGGGAGAGGCAGGTCCGGGGATCACCGGATCTGCCCTCCCGAGTCGCACGCTTCTTCAACTCCTTCCGCTCCTGCTCCGTCTTCCCCCTTCGCCATCCTCGCACGAACGAAGCAGAGGGGGTTTGGGATCCGGCCCGCCATGGCCGTCGGGGATGAAGAGCCCGAAGGAGGACCCATCGCGTTGACGTCGCCGATGGAACCCGGGGAGGAGAAGATGAGAAGAAAGGCGCGGAGGCCTGAGGATGAGGAGGGAGGGAGAGTGGCCACTTACCAGGCCCGGAGGGTGGAAAGAGAAATGAGACATCGCCATAGGGGGGGTGGAGAGGAAGAACGGGGCCGCAGCCCCCCTACACGGGAGAACCAGGCCGCAGGCCTTTTCCAAAAATTCCAATCACTGTTAAAACTATGTACATCGGACCCTCTTATAAAGAGGATGGACAAATTTTAATAAAAGACCATCTAAGACCGACTATTTACAAACTTGTCCTCGTAGGGACACAAAAAATAAAAGAAAAACCCAAAATATTCAAAATATGTCCCCATCACAAGGATAACAAAGCAGAATGTGGTGAGGACACCCATGCACGTGACTGGTTTGATCCAACATTCGTTTACTAGCGACAATGGTGTCCAGCTTCCTGTGGATAGATGGATAGGAGACACAAATTTTCATTTTATTAGCAAATGACACATTTTGGGTTTATTTTAGGCTTTATTTTGTGAATAGAATAGGTATACACATCTATTTGGTTCACGCACTTCATGTGTGGGAATTGGGCATACACAGATACAAGAGTTCTATATCTTTATTTGAAATTATCATTAGCCTATATAGGCCCTCATCTTTGTACGTATGGTTTTGATGAAGACTAAAAAAAGAAGGCATTTTGGTTATCTTAGCATGCTCGACACCCCCTCTCTCACCTCCCCTCACAGGATGAAACCCTCATCTTGGCACCTATGACGCGGCAGCGGCGGCCCCAGGACAGGATGACAGCAAAGACTTCCTGGCTGGATCCCCCGGAATCTGGCTATTAGAAACTCTCTCCGACCTCCAGCACCCCTCCTCACCCCCAGATAGCTTCTGGCTTCTTCACCACCTTTGGGAACTCCTGGTTATCTCCCACCACCACCGGGATTGCCTGGTATCTCTCCTTCACCTTCGGAGATCCCGGCCTTCCCCCTCTTTATTGGCTCTCCTGTTCACCTTTGGAACTAGTCCGATTCCTATTGTCTCTCCTCCGAATCATATACTTCACCTTCAGCAAGCACATCGGCTTCGACTCATCTTCCCCAAGGAATCCACAACCGATCAACACTGACAGCCTCACCTAATGGACCCTCCTTCCACTCCCAATCCTCCACCAAACCTCAGAACATCTATACACCTCAGCCTGGTACTGAAGCCACCTTCTTGGATTCCCTTCTGTGCGCATGGCTCTTCCCAGTTCAATATGCAATGGTGACCATTCCTAGCAGCCACCCCCCCCCCCGTCGGGATGTTAAGCTCTAAAGCTATTGCGTCCAACAACTCTTCCTACTTCCTAGCCACCGTGAACTCCTCCTTGCTTGTTAGCCATCTCCTTCCGTGTCTTCGTCTTCTCCGTCTCGTAGCCATGATCGACGTCCCTTATTCCCACTTTAGTCACCCCTTGAAGTGCCTCGAGGTGACCCCTCAGAGTTACAGTGCTGCAGCTTCAGGCTTATAGCTGACCTCCTTTACTCCCATTCAACGAAGAGGCTAGTTGGTGGTCACGACCCCCCTCCCCTACAGCTCCGGTCATCTCCCTCCACAGCTGTCTCGGGCCCTCAATTCTGGTTCAGCACCCAACAAGCACCCGAAGGACAGCCACCTGACAAAACTGCTGTATCACTGGAGGCAGAGTACTCGGGTCAATTGGAGAAGCACTGCGCAATCAGTGGAAGTGGATAGAACAGACAATACCCCATGGAGTTGAGTGATCCAGCAGCATCTCTTCATTTTTCGTACTAGGTCAGCCAATTCCAATGGAACTGAGGTCTTCACCGAGAGGTCAACTCCCACCAAGATGTGGAGATACATTTCTGGACCTGCTTAATTACTTGCTTGCTTATTATATGCCGGCTGCCATGCCCATTGTGCGTACCTTGTTTATTTGTCGTGGCCAGTGTGAGTTGAGTTATCCTACTTTGGATTACTAGATTGGTTTCATTGAATGTTAAAGCATCCTAATTCGGTAACATCCACATGATGTCGGTCCACCCACTTCGAGGGACCATTTCTCGGGCATACTTATGTTAGACAGTTAGAGTGTAGTCACTACTTGGTCTACTTAGCTTGAGTTCAACACTTCATCACGTTGATATTACTGATCATTGCTAACTAGAGTTTGGTGCCAAGTCAGTCCCACATCAGAATGTCACAAGTCAGAGTATTGCCCCCGCCCCTAAAATAATTGCTCACTTCAGTCATGCTTCCCCCCAGGTGACAATGCACCGGCTCTGCTATGTGCAACCGCTTCCAACTCCCCTCTTCTCTTAAAATAAGGGATTTTAGCGTTAGGTGGAATCAGCTAAGGATTGCCCCATACAGGTGGAAATGGAATTAGTCATGGCCAATTCAGGTCCAAATCGACTGACTGCCCCTATCATGGACAAAAGACATCATAAATCACCTTAAGGTACAAGCTCTCCTAGACCATAATAAAGCAGGAAGCATTATATCGTAACGTTTGATCAAGAGAAGTTGTTCTGTGATAAATGCCATCTAGATCTGGAAGTTTGTAGAGCTGCACCTGGTGATTCTTTAAAAAATACCCCAAAGTAGCCTAAACAATGCCATATTAAAAAAAATAAATGCTTTACATTTTTTGTTCTAAATGCCATAAAATACACTTTATCCAAGGTTTTTCCTTGTAGCCATTGTAATTTATTATGATTGCTAACCTTTCCCAAGCAATTACTTCACAAGAAAAATAGGATCTTCACCAGCAGGACCTTATTCCAAATATGCTGATGCCCAGTCCACTCGAGTGCTGATCCCCCTCCACACACACATTCATAAGAGAAGCAACAAATTTAAAAGACAATAAGCCATCTTTAGAAAGAGTAGCCTTGACAGTCCGTTTGTTGTTAGTTAAAGGAAACACAATCGAGATTTCTAGACATAAATAAATACTGGCCTCCTTATGTCCTAAAAAAAGTTCCTTAAAAAAGACAAATCCCTCGAGACAGTATGCATTGGTACCTTCAGAAATGTAGCAATTGTACACTGTCGAAATTCTGCAATTCTAAAAATTGAATAAGTATGAAAAAGAGAAAGATAATATAGCCACTAATCCTTCCTAAATTATTCCCACTTCCAATCTTGATGCTCTTTAAAAAATGAGTAAATTACTCATAAATTCTCTTCAAAAAAATGCTTGAGCAGGCAAAAAAAGGCTTGTGCAGGTGGCATACCAACAGGTCAATTGCTTCCATTTCTGAAATACTTCTGCTTTATAAAAGAAATTCACAAAGCATCTCTTTCCCTTTCAAATCTCCAAAGACATTTACCATCAGGTATCGTGCACTTCGGGTACAAGAGTGCGGCCTATGTAGACAGAGGCGAGAGGCGACCGAGGCGAGGGAGGGCTCGCCTCGCCTCAGGCGGGTGCCTCAGGCGGGTGCCTCAGGCGCCCGAGGTGACATTTTTTTTATTGAAGAACTTCTCAAAATATATATATATAACATAGAAACTTTTGAAGAAGAACATAAAAAATACAAAAAAATCACTTATAGGACCTATAAATTATAATGCATCAAGATATTGGAGTCCTAAGGTGGAAGACTGGGCATTGGAGGTTTCGGGGTGGGGAAGGAGGAATTAAGTTACCAAATTTGACTTTCACAGGGTCCTCACCCGGGCGAGGCATTTTTGCCTCGCCTCGCCTCGCCTCAGCGCCTAAGGCGAGCACCTCAGATAACATAGAGTGCGGCACATGAGTGTTCATGCTTTTCTGGGTTGTCCATGAGCCGGCAGTACCATAGTTTCTGCTATGTTGTTCACTGGGCATTTCTCTACTTGCAGCTTACATGCCCCATCTGAGCCTCATCTACAGCAATCTTAGTGATGAGATGAAGGAGAAGGCAGTGGAGAGGATGAAGGAGCTTGGCTTAGGCATTTGTGGGCTTAGCTTTCTCGTCTCCAGACTCGTTCTATACAAAACTGACACAGAGGACAAGACTTTTGAGTCCTGGGAGAAGGTGGTCGTCTGCGACCTCAGTCTGCGACCTCAGTGGCAACGGCATGGGTTGCCAGCTCTGTGAGTACCAAAGGTTGGGCTTGGTATGCAACTGCAGCTGGAGGCTTCTATACCTGATGTATATACTTACCATATCTTTCCCAGCATATTTAATACCATGAATAAGTACCTTGGTGGTGTCTCAAGACAAAATTATCATGATGCTTATACTATCACTACAAATATCATCATTGTTTACTGGATAGAGTAGTCGATTACTCGAGTGTTCTTCCACTTCTCTTGTGGTTCTATTGGAGGATGAAGGCCAGACCAGTCAGTTACTTAAAGCTGGATAGGTTTTTTTACGGCCATTACCGTAGTGGTCGCGTACCCTGCAACTAACATCGCCAGCGGTGATCGTCCCAGGATCAAACACGGGATGTCCTCCTGTAGGAGGAAGGGGCCGCCGAGTGAGGCATCCTCCGCTGCGCTACACACTAGGGAACCACTTAAGGCTGGATAGGCATAGGCATAACTTAAATTTAGATGTATCCCCTGACAGAGCTGCTGTGTTAGGTTAGGTTAATATTCAGATTGTGCCATCTTCATAAATATCATATCAAAAAACCATCAGGTAGGCACTAATGCTTCCTAAATTATTCCCACCCACTTCCAATCTTGATGCTCTTTAAAAATGATAAAATTACTCATCAAACCTCTTCAAAAAAAAAGAGGCTTGAGCAGGCAGCATACTGACAGTTCAATGGCTTCCATTTCTGAAATACTTCTGCTTTATAAAAGAAATTCATAAAGCATCTCTTTCCCTTTCAAATCTCCAAAGCCATTTAACTAAGGCTTCATTTGTTATACTTGCCATTAAGTTATCTTAATTTTTCTCCAAGAACAGATAAACATGCCCTGATCCCTTATCAAAGTGAATAGTGCACATTCCTCGCTATCTTTGATGGGGCATTATTTGAACAATGCGACACGTCGTCTGAGTCTTTTCCTGAGTTCCTCTGCTAGGACTTTCCCAAGGACAAACTAATATACACCTACCAATGTATGTAAAATCAATAATTCCACTATTAGATGGAACGAGAAAAATTCACTTCACACATTCAACTTCATGCTCATAAAATCATTGCCTTAGATTCCTTGTCACAAAGCACATCCTTTGTGTTGAGAATGAAAGATGATCCATTAAATCACAATTCCCTATCAAACAACTGTTGCACAGAATAGCTGATGCGAATAATAAAGTAGTTAATAAGAAAATAAACATACCAACAAATAGCACCAAAAGCACTTAATGGAAGCATTAAAATCCTCGGGCAGGATCACCAAAATCATGCAAACAAGCAGGAAAAAGAAAACAAAGCATTGTGGCCTATGTCACCGCATACTCACTTCAGACTTCAGAGTATATGATCATGCAAAAAAACCCATAGAACAAGGAGACAAGAACAAACAAAGAAAGCCTGAAAACTTACCTGAAAGATACCAAGTTTCCTGTTGTAATCGGATTCTGGCAATGTCAACGAGACAGCGACAAGCAATTTGTGATTCGGAGGAATGAACCGCTCGCGGGCCAACTTCCCGTCGCCAGCAGTCTTGCAGCAACCCAACCCGCGTTCCACAGTATGGCATGACACTAACGGCACAGTCGCCACCGGACTGGTTTTGGTGTAATCAAAGCTTAGCTCCTCCGTGAACCGAAGAGGCTCCTCCAAGATTAACCCCATCAGCAGCCTCCCAATCAAGAACGCCGAAAGCAGACAAATCAGCAGTGATACACCTACGAAGAAGGACCAGAAACATCCAACAGCTACTTTCCAAGCACATTTACGCAGCCTTCTCTGGCTTTTCAAGCTCTCAAAAGCCAACGGAGCAACTCTATCTCGAATAATGGCGCAGAACACAACGAATCTCTGCCATACATGATCTCTCCCGCGCTTAAGGGTTTGAAATGGATCTGTAATGAGCAAGAAAAGGCAATACAACAACCACATAGGAAAAGTGACCGAGCTGACGAACAGACATATCTGAAACCCAATCAGCTTGATAAGCACCGCAGCGATGGAGATCAAAGGGCCACCCAACGATGTAGGAGGAGATCTTCTTTCCGATTCCTCATCCCTGCCGCTGCTCTCCGCCTGCGCCACGCCGACTTCACGTGCTCCATCTTCCCCATCAACGACGCCATCTAATCCGAAAACAGAGCCCGCAGAATCAGTCACCTTGTGGGCCTCGCGGCTTCTCCGCCTCTCGGCACCGGGGCTAGAAACGGAAGAGAAAACCCCCGAGTCGCAGGAGGAGAGCTTGGAACCGATCCCGCTCCGCCTGAAGGCGGCAGACCTGGGGATGCCCCTCCGGCGGCGGATTCCATCAGGCGGTGTTGGTAGGGGAGGCGAGAGGCTTTCCTCCTCCTCCTCCCTCCTGGATTCCCAGACTGGGTGGAGATCAGAGGTGGGGGAAGAATCAGGGAGCTCCTCGGGTTCGAGGGGAGGGATCTCGTCGGGGGCGTCGAAGAAGGTATCGGACGCGGGGGAGTCGGGGAGCGGCGGTGCCATGGACAGAGCGCGGGCCACGGGGGAAGGCAGAACCCGGTCAGAGGTTGAGAGGCCTTCGTGTCAGACGACGGATCTTTTAGCGACGGATGTGAGCTTTTGCTGTCGATAAGAAAATGTCGCGAAATCTAATGTGAGAAGGCACGTCCTTACGGCGTCGGAAAGTCGCGTCAGCCGTCTTGGAATACATACGATTAGTGCTGTTCACTGTTCTCTTCAACTCAAAAAATCAAATTAAATCATTGATTTGATTTGAACTATCGACAAGTTTAATTTAATTTTTATGACCCTTCAAACTAAATCAAACCGATAAATCGAATAATCCGAATTGGATTAATATTTTAGCTTAAGTTACATATAAGATAATATTTATACATCTTTTATTATAAAATTAAATTTATTTCAAAAATTTGTAAGATAAAATTAATGTGATGTATAAATATATACACAAAATTTTAATAGAATATGATTTAAAACAAACAAAATAAAATTATATATTGATATATCTACTACACCTTAGTAAAATAATGTTCGAATCAAACCCAACCAAACCAAACTAATTTGGTTCGATTTGGTTTGGTTTGGAGGATAATTTGATTTGATTTGGGTTGAGGAAAAATACTCAAAAACTAACCCAAATCAAATCATGAACATCTCTACTTGCGATGGCTTTAGTATTTATCGTGAAAAATAATGCGTATACGCTGATTAATTGTTAAATGCAGAAATTCACGCAGTAAAATTCAAAAAAAGCCACCGCCCGCCACGTGGAGGTCAAGTATGTTGACACGTATCCTTTAAGGTTTATATTTGTTTTCACAAATTAGTAGATATGCTTTGGGACTTCTACGGTTGAGTGCAGTCCTGCCCCCTGCCTTCGTCTCCTCCCATGGCGGAAGCGATGTACTCGTTGTGGGCGATCCCGCCGCCGGATGTGGCCGAGCGCCTGAAGCAGCTGATGTCGTCCCTGCGCGCGGAGTTCGGCGGCCCCGCCTTCGAACCCCACGTCACCGTCGTCGGCGCCACTCGGCTCACCCGGGAAGACGGGATTCGGAGGCTCCGCTCCGCCTGCGCGGCCGGCGGACTCAGGCCGTACACCGCCAGCATCAGCGCGGTCGCGCGCGGCGGCTTCTTCTACCAGTGCGTCTACCTCCTCGTCGACCCCGCGCCCGAGGTAAAGCATCCCAATCGCTGTGGAATTTTATCGAACAGGTTGTGGGCAATAAATGGAGCTTCGTATTAATGCTTTTAGGTGGTGACGACCAGCGCGCACTGCTGCGAGCACTTCGGGTACAGGAGCGCGACACGTGAGTGATCATGTCTTTCCGGGTTGTCCATACTCCGGTGGTACCATAGTTTCTGCTATCTTGCTCACTGTGCATTTCTCTACGCGCAGCTTACATGCCCCATCTGAGCCTCATCTACGGCGATCTTAGCGACGAGGTGAAGGAGAAGGCAGTGGAGAGAGCGAAGGAGCTCGATTCAGGCGTTTGTGGGCTTAGCTTTCAGGTCTCCAGACTTGCTCTGTACAAAACGGACACAGAGGACAACACTCTGGGGTCCTGGAAGAAGGTGGCTGTCTGCGACCTCAGCGGGGACGGCATGGGTTGTCAGCTTTGCGAGTGCTGAAGCTAGGGCTTGGTATGCAACTGCAGCTGGAGACTTCTATACCTGGTGTATATACTTACTAGTTACTACTCTTCTGAATATCTTTCTCTGCATATTTGATACCATGAATCCTTGGCGATGTCAAGAAAAAAAATAATCAGGATGCTCATGCTATCTATCACCATATATATCATCTTTGTTTGCTGGATAGATTAGTCGAGTACTCGAGTGTTCTTCCTCGTCTCTTGTGGTTCTATTGAAGGATGAAGGCCAGACCAGTCAGTCACTTGTAGCTGGATAGGCATATTTAGATGTATCCCCTGACAGAGCTGTTGTGTTAGGTTGATAATCAGATTGTGCCATCTTCATAAATATCATATCAAAAAGCATCAGGTAGCCAGCTGTAGGATGGAGCCCAAGTGTTCAAAAGTAGGGATGTTTTATTTGATTCAGACCCAGAAAGAACATTGTTTGGTTTGATTTGGACCCGGTATGATCGGGGTTCATGAGTTCTTCATTCCAGACAAACTAAAATGGTGAACTGAACACAAAAACAAACTAGTGTAAGTGTTTATGTTAAACTACATGATCGCCCAGACAAATCAAAGGGCATAAGCCTTGACGGGGTGTGTGGTTACTTGACAAATTGAATTTCTGATGCAAAAAAAAATGTGGTTTTGAAACAGAACTTTTACCAAAGGGTGTTTGTCAATCATTTCAAACATATATTTTTATAGAGAATTTCTTCTTGGGTAAAAAAAGGGATGTGACCTTTTTTACCCTTGTGATGCCCTACCTTTTTTAGCCATACATGGTCCCCATTTTTTTGTTATCATATCTCACCAAATAAGATAATTATATGTCTTTAGCCATCTTAAATTTTACTTTAATACAAAATTTTATGGTGAAACATGTATAAAAAATATTGTGCAACCAAACACCCCGTTAGGTGTAATATCCAAAATGTGGATGTCTACAACTTCTCTGTTGTTCATGATGGATTTCCTAGTCTACTTTGGCATGCATCAGATGGATAAGGTGTTGGCTTATCACCTTAAAGATTGCCGCATGATAACTGTAGAATAGGCTGCTTCATAGGGGCACTTGCAACTATTAAAAAAAAAACTTGCTGATTGTCAATTTCAATGTTTTTGGAGTCCTATTGCTGATTGTCAATTTTCTGATACTTACAAATATTAAAAAAGACCTGCTGATTGTTGATTTGATTTTTTTTTGAGTCCTCATTGTCATTTTTCTTTCTTTGGACATATATCTGCACTTGAACCCCCCCCCCCCCAAATCCATCTTTTTTTGGTATGAAGGTGCTGAGACGAAATTGGGTACAAACGGCACTGTTGGTTTGCTTCCTTTTTCTTCTTTTGTTCTTCATCATGAAGACTGGTAGGGTGTTTGGTTACACAATAAATTTTTATAGATTTTTGTGATAAAAAGGCTGTATCAAAATAAAATGTAATCTAGCCAATGATGTAAAATTGTCATGTTTGGGGAGATAGAATAGCAAAAAAAAAGAGTGGGAGCCATATATGATCACAAGTGGTAGAGGACCACAGGATGAAAAAAAAAAAGTGGATCTCACCTCTCTTTTTTGTCCAATAAGAAAATCTCTTTTAAAATATAAATCTGTAATGGTTTCTTGTTTACAAAAATAAAAAGTTGTAACAAAAACTCAAGGTATCATGCAACCGAACACCCCATAAATGCTTTTACCCAAGCATGCTTCGACCTTGGCCCGGAGAGCATGATACGCGCAACATGGTAAGATGCTACCATGCACACTGATTATTCGAAGTATGCATACCTTAAATTGACAACCACGACGACGACGATGGTAATGGCTGATGATGTCCACTTGATTTCTTTTTACTATAGATTATTCTAACGGGGTGTTTGGTTGCATGATAAATTTTTGTACGTTTTCGTGATAAAAAAGTTGTATTAAAATAAAAAGTCAATCAATTCGTAACATAAAATTATCGTGTTTGGAGGGTTGTGATGACAAACAAGAGTGATTATGACACATGATCAAACAAAGTGGGGATCACAAGAAGAAGAAAAAAAGAGGCAAGGTTCTCTTTTTTTTTGTTTAAGATGAAATTCACTTTCAAAACATAAAATCGTCGTGGTTGCCGGACACTTTTTTAAGCGATTTCTTACGATTTTTAAACATTAAAATAAAAAATCTCTGTTATCACGCAACCAAACACTCCATAAGTAAGAACCTGGGTTGTCGAGGAGTCCTCATCCTTTGCACTTTGTCGGATCTTCGCGACCCGACCCGAGTCGGTTGACTAATTGCCTCGATCCAACAAGGCTGTTTACTTGGGTGTGTCGGGTACCGGATTGTAGGTTGGATGACTGGTTGTCCGGTCCGTATCTTGGAATGGTTGGTGCCGACGGGGACAACTGGGGTTCTCGGTGGAAGTTCTTGGAAAATATTCATATTTAAAAAAAATAATTATTAAATAGTATTATCGTTTTTAAACTCACTATCAATGAATGAACAATAAGTTTAAAAATCTTATTATTAAATCTCTCTCTCTCTCTCTGTGTGTTTGTGTACATAGCAGCAGCCGGTCACTCATAAAATATTATTATTTTTGTATCGCAGTTGTTCACCTCTTCCTTGTATTTGGAGCGTTGGAGATATGCCATGAGTTGTTTTAAACTAAGTAGTCATTTGTTTGCACGTCAGAGGAAAATAATCTCTTTTGACCAAGGAAAATGGAGGATTTTGACATCCAGAAATTTTAGGCGGAAGCCGTTTTCCCTATGTCTACCTTTTTTTTGGTTAGACCTAATAATCATTTAAACTTACTATTATCATTTATGTTATCGAATAACTAATTTATTTATAATTATTCTAACGTGTTTGATAAATAAAATATATTTTTTGTCAAGTAATTTTATTAAATAAATTACTCATTTAATAAAATCATTAATAAAATTTTAACTGGAATTTGAGTTTGCAAAATATGAATTCCGAGTAAATGATTTTTTTTTATAAAAAATTAAATCATTTCTATAGAATGTCTAGTTTTAAAAATATTTCATCGTATATTTAATTATAAATATAAATTTTATATTTAATGATTATTTATAAATATTAAAATAAATAAATGATGATGTTATAATAATTTTTTAAAAATATTAGGAAAATAATTACCAATATTTAAATAATTAAAATTTTAAAAATAGTTTTAAAATCGTAAAAATAGATCTTGTTTTCAAAAAAAGTTACTAAAGTCTAAATAATAAATTTTATTTCCAATTTCATCCAAAATAACTTCATAGAAAATAATCTACTTAATTTACTTTTTCATGAATATTTTATTATAAATAAGTAATTTGATTATGAAAATGTTGATGAAATCATCCATGACCGTTGTGTAGTTGAAAAGGTCTCATAAAATTTTCTGAAAAAGTAATTACAAACAACTAAATGTCCATCCACGTTTTCAAATTCCTTGAAAAGAATTTTCGATGAATTACTTTTTCCTAGATTTTGATTTTACATGAAACCAAATGGATCCTAAAACAAAGGGATATTCTATAAAGTAATCCACACAGTTCGTCTGGATTCTTAATACATCGTGAGCTCTTGTAATTTTTTGAAGGCCTCAGACTCCTTCATTTATTTTGATCATCATGCGTGACTTGATCCTTGATTTCTACTACATTCATTTTATTGTTAATTTACCTCTACATTGTTTAAATACACTTTTTCAGTGTTTCTTTTTATGCTCAACTTGATATCCTAGATTTTGAATGAACCGGCAACTCATCGGATGGTAAGATGGCGTTTGATTTGGCTTACTAGCTAGTATGTCTTTAGCATCGATTTCAGCTCTAATCTCTAAAGCCCTGTTTGGTAACACTATTTGATATCTCTATCACTATCAATTTTAAAATTAATATTCTTAATAATCACTAATAAGTGTTTGGTTAGTAATATCAATTTTGAAATTGGTAGTGAAAACAAAGCACATTGTGTAATACAAGTGTCAACTTGTATCAATTTTGATATTGATATTCCAACCTCTAAAATTATTAATATCAATAATGATATAATATCAAATTTAAAACTCTAACCAAACGGGCCATAATGCAAAACACAAAATCATAATTTTTACCTCAAAAAATATCATATTTACGGTTACCACTTTAAAATTAAGTAGTTTAAGAAGGAATTATTGTTTGTGTCTAGGTGTTTTAGCAAAGATCTCAATGTTGATTTTTAACTTTTTCTGATACCGGATATCAATTAAGCCGAAACAAACATGACTTAAATATGAGAGTGAATATCTTACGACCTGTTTGGTAATACTATTAAGTATCTCTATCACTATCAATTTTAAAATTGATATTGATAGGAACCATCGAGAGGTGTTTGGTTAATTGTATCAAATTTAAAATTTGTAGTGCAAACAAAGCATATTATGTAATACAAGTGTCCACTTGTATTACTTTTGATATTGATACTCCAACATTGAAAATATTAATATCAATATTGATATAGTACCAAAAATGAAACTCTAACCAAACAGGGCATTAGGCTTAGTAATTGTAAGAAGATGATCTAACATCATTTTTTTCCGGATAAAAAACCTACAATGGTTGATCTCTCGCCAGTGACAACGTGTCTTGTTCTAATAAAGATCTCAATACAAATGTAAATAGAATCCGGTATATCAATGATGAAAATTGATTTTGACAATAATTAATGCATTCGAAACCCTTTTTTATATCTTATGGCCTGTTTGGTTAGAGTTTCAAAATTGATACTATATCAATATTGATATTGATATTTTTGAAAGTTAGAGTATCAATATCAAAATTGATACAAGTTGACACTTGTATTACATAACATGCTTTGTTTTCACTATCAATTTCAAACTTGATATTATTAGCCAAACATCTCTTGATGATTGTTATGAATATCAATTTTAAAATTGATAGTGATAGAGATGTCTAATAATGTTACCAAACAGAGCCTTATGCCCTGTTTGGTTAGAGTTTTATTTTTGGTACTATATCAATATTGATATTAATAATTTCAAATGTTGGAGTATCAATATCAAAAGTAATACAAATTGACACTTGTATTACATAATATGCTTTGTTTGCACTACAAATTTTAAAATTAATACAATTAACCAAACATCTCCTAGTGGATCTTATCCATATCAATTTTAAAATTGATAGTGATAGAGGTACTTAATACTGTTACCAAACAGGGCATTAGAAATTATCAGAATCAATATCATATATTTATGCCCTGTTTGGTAACACTATTAGGTATTTTTATCATTATCAATTTTAAAATTGATATTAATAAGAATCATTATGAGGTGTTTGGTTAATTGTATCAATTTTAAAATTTATAATACAAACAAAGTATATTATGTAATAGACAACATGTATTACTTTGGATATTGATACTCCAACATTTGGAAATATTAATATCAATATTGATATTGTATCAAAAATGAAACTCTAACCAACCGGGGAATTAGGTAACTTATGGGAATTGAAAATAGAGCATGGCCAGATGTGTTTCTATCTAGCTTGTTCGGACAAAAATTAGCATATATCTTTAAATTTTAATATTATATTAAATAATTTGTGTGTAAATGATTAAGATTATGATATATAATATAAAAGAAATCAGTGATATTATACCAAATTTTAGTAGTAATATATGTTTTATTGACTTATTTTTAAGAAAATAATCCAAAATTCCTTTGAAAATTATCAAATTATTTCAAAGTTGGAAAAAATCAAAATATTACAACTTCAATTCTACCATAAGCAGAATGAGTTGACCCTTATCAAAATTGAAATCAAGTATACATAAATTCGCAACAGAATCCAGCTCATTAGAAGTCATAGATCTCAACCATATAAAGTAATAACCCTTCTCTTGTGAGCCAAGCATGCATGCAGTCATGAGATCTATGATGCCCATACTTTACTACACCATCTCATCAGCATGTACTAACTTAAGAGTGAGGGAGGAATCATCTAAGAATTATCTGATTCTCATGTCTACAAACCTTGATTGCAAGTCTCAGAGGGGATACATTTTTCTTTATAATTTTTTTTTTCAGATCCCAGCATCTTAGTTGCACTGCTCACATCTGCAAGACAATGAAATTATTGGGACAGGGACACCTTTCTCTTTGACAAGATCAAAAAGAGGGGTCAACAGTGGAAAACTCCCAATTAAGGATGAATAAAAAAAATGAACAAGATGTGTCAGCTGGTGCATATTCCAAGAAGCTGCAGAGAGCTGATTGGATCTGCAAGTGCTGGATTGGCTTAAGACCAAAGGATGTGCAAGGTTGACCCCCACTTATCATTCATCTAGTGGTCATTGATCCATATCCCAATTTCTCTTTTGGGGACTTAAAAATATTTTTTGTAAAGTACATTTTTATAATTTTTTTCTCATTGGTCAAAAAACATGTCACTTTTTTTTTCATTTTGATCATCCATTTTTTTAATAGTTATGGTCCTCATTATTTTTGTCGTCAATCTCACTAAACATGATAATCTGGTCTTCAAATATTTTATTGGGGGTGTTTGGTTGTCTCATAAATTTTGTTTTCGTTATAATTCTATATTTTTGTAACAAATTTTGTTAAAAAAAGATGTTTAGCAACCACAAACCTATGTTTTAAAATAGTTTTTCCTTTTGAAAAAAAATGGTTTCACCTTATTTTTGTAATCTTGTGATATTTTGTCTCATCATTACGGTTTCCACTCTTTTTTGTTATCAAATGACAAATTTACCCCCACACTTTATATTCAATATAAATTGTTATTATGAAAATGTATAATGAATTAGTGTGCAATTAAACATCTAATTGGAATTATTACAATTTGTCAGCCACTGCTTTGGACTGGCGCCCTGTCAGAACCAGTTTTATTTCGCTTGCAAAAAAATTATTGCTGGATGTAAAAACAAACATGTGATTTTTTTTACGGATATCGGTATAAAAAGACCAACTTATCCATATCAGGTCGAGCTGCCACGTGTGATAAGACCAAAAAAAGGTCAAACCGCGGCTGCGCAGCCGGTCTGCGCTCGCCGGTGCCGTTGGAATGAAGCGCAGGCGTGTCCTTTCTGCATTTTCTCGATAGATCCTCGAACAATTTGGATTTAACCAGAGAAAAACGAGACTTACTATTTGTACTTTCAATATTCTTGTGGATATGTCTAATAATTCCCTCCGACGGAGAGGTATTTATCTTGCATACAGAGTGTAAGGATTGTGCACGCTAATAATGAGTACAAGGTCAGATACGCAATTTTTTGTCAGATTTTTTTAACAAATAAGTAGACTTCAGGGTAGCGGTCGGTGCTTGACTGCCTGGTCTGTGGAGTGTTACACTATTACGCGCATGGCGAGGACATTTACAAGAATACGAAAATGAAAGGGTGTTTGGCATATTTGGTCAATTGTGGGAAAATAATAATAATTTATAAAAATAATAGTCTAGTCCTGGGCCCCGGCGGCCCTGCGAAGCCAGCGATCCGTTCTTCTTGCTTCTCAAGCTTGTGTCCTCCCGAGCCCTCTCCCCGGCGTGGTACCCGCCTCTCCTCCCTCCGCCGCCGGAATCCGCGGGAGGTCTTCCCGTCCGAAGATCTAGGGCTTCGATCCGGAGAGGCGTATCCCGTTCTCCGGGGGAAGGAGGGGCGGCCGGCGTGGTTCGGCCATGGAGTCCAAGTCGGTTGGCCGTTTCACTCTGGGGAAGCAGTCCTCCCTCATGCCGGACTGTGAAGCGGACCTGGAGGCAGCCAAAGCGGACGCCGCGGCGGCGGAGGAGGCGCCGGAGATCCCTGACAATATCCACCTAATGTACCTGGCTCACGAGGGCGATGTGGAGGGTACACAGGAGGTGCTTCAGTCGGGGGCCGATGTAAATTTCTCTGACATAGACGGCCGGACGGCGCTCCACGTTGCGGCTTGCCAGGGTCATGCCGGAGTCGTCGAGCTTCTGCTTCAGAATGGCGCGAAAGTGGATCCCAAGGACCGCTGGGGCAGCACGGTGGGATGCAGCCGTTTCGTTCTTATTGATTTTTTTTCTGAAATTGCAGCTCTTTTTACTTTTTTATCGGTAGTTCTTCTGTCTGTACCGAGGCCTAGTCTTCCGGTTGCTGAGGCGGAGTAGTTAGGACGGTGTCGTCGTTTTTACTGTTTAAACAATGCAGTGAGTAACTTTTTTCTGTTGTGGTGTTACTTTGTCTTCATTTCTTTCGGAAGTACCTGTTTTACATTTTTGTGATGGCTAATATTGGACTGAAGAAAAAACGGAAGAAGACTAAGGGTGCCCATCAAGACAGTGGATAGAAAATAATTGTCAAGGATCACAAAATGAATTTCTTCCAAACGGCTACTTTGAGAAATAGGTAAGCAACACATGCTCGCGGACTACAAGTTATCTGCATCTTCATCAGGCTGTCAGCAGCTTCTTGACCACCATTCTCAAATGATATTCACGCTCAGTGGGTTTTGGACAATAGAATTGCCTAGTTCAACCATTTTTCTGGTTGTCTAACATTCATTGAATTGGTGAATAGGTGATCCAAGCCTAATTCTCTTACAAGGGCAACATAATAAACTGTTGTTTTTTCTTCTGGGTACAAAATGCACATTTTTATACTAGAATATGGTTAAAACATAAAAAGCTCATCAGTATTTTAAGTAGACCATAAATGAACCCACATGATTCAATAACCCAACAAAAAATTGAAATGTTTTTTGGGTTTTAAGCACTTTATGGAAAACCCAATTGTGTACTTTCCAGAGCTTGTGTCTAGGATAAAATCTGAAAGATAATTTGGGTTCCTGCAAAAATCATTTGATTCCCCATTAACGACAAGTTACACCATTGTTAAGGAATTGGTACTTGCACATGCTGGGTCCTCTCCGGACAAGACAGTGTTTAAGGAATGAGGATAGATTTATGAGCTGGAAAAGGTTTTGTTTGTAGAATGTTTTTGTCCACTACCACCTTGATAGTGGACCCACCTGTCTTCTTGCTTGTTGTTTCCCTCCTGTTTTTTCTAGAACTTAACCCATAGGATATATTCCATTGATAAAGAAAGGTAACAGAATTACAAAACTTCTACCAAGCTAGCAGAAGTAGAAGAAAATAAAAGCTAAATTAAAAACATTCTGAGCTTCAGAAATCTATCCTCTAATAAAAGATAAATTAAAAACATTCTGAGCTTCAAAAATCTATCCTTGAAGGTAGAGGAGTCCTCATGACCACCTTTCCCGGCATAGTGCCAATCTCTTACAAAGTTCACCATCTGGAGAAGAATGCCCGAAGGGTTTTGAAATAGATCTTCAAAAATTCTCTTGTTTTTACACTTCCAGATTGGCCATAACATCGCAGGAAGGGTAATCTTCCACGAGCTCAAATCAGTGGGTTAAGGGTTTCATTCTGACCATGTAAAGGTCAATAGTGCTTTTGGGTTTTTCCCAAATCATGTTCCAGCTCTTGAAAAGTGTTTTTTAAAGATAGTTGATAATCCTGCAATGTAAATGACATTTGGAGGGTGGTCTACATTTGCAAATCTTGTATAAGAATAAAATGATTTTGGTTGGTAAGAGCGATGGCCATATAATGACTCTATGCTCAGAGGATTTCAGCCCCACCAAAATTCAATCTTCAAATAGTTGACTTGACCGAAAATATCAAATTCTTTTCCAGTAACCAGGTAAGTTTGTCTTCGGTATTCTCCTCACATCTTCTATCTTCCAGAAGCATTAGCAAGTTAGCTAACTGCAAAAAATCTCTACTTCTTTCAAATCATGTTCCAGCTCCTGGAAAGTGTTTTCCAAAGAGAGTTGATAATCCCGCAATGTAATAACAGATGAACAATATCTTTCTTCATGGCACCACAAAAGACACAACAAGGACTCAATTGGTAGAAATTTATGTGAATGACATTTGGAGGGTGGTCTATGTTTGCACATCTTTCATAAGAATAAACTGATTTGGTTGGTAAGAGCGATGACCACATGACTCTATGCCAAGAGGTTTCCAGCCCACCAAAATTCAATCTTTGAATAGTTGAGTTGACCAAAAAGACCAAATTCTTTTCCACTAACTAGGTAAGTTTGTCTTCGGTGTCCTCTGCACATCTTCTATCTTCTAGAAGCATTAGCAAGTTAGCTAACTACGAAATTCCTACTTGTTTAAGGTTCCTTTTAAAATAGCATTTCCGTGCAGTCCTATCAGTGGATGCAAACTTTGGTGTTAGGGTCACGGCTGAGTTTTCCTTTTTTTTTCCTCTCTTATCTTTTTCATGTACTTGCTATTTACTCTTTAATGAATGAATTGTGACCCTAGTCACTTTCAAAATAATGTCATGTTACCAAAGAAGGCAATACCACCCACTCTCAGATTTTCTGCCACATAGTGACCAGTTCTGTCTTCATCCCTAAAGCATCTTGCTTTCTAAGGTCTTTTCAGGGCTCCTGTCATCAGCAGCTCCCCTTTTGTGGTTGGTTCTAACTTTAAGCCACCTCTTTGACGACTTTCTGCTGAACCTGAAGCATGATTCCCAAGTGATTGTTTGCTTCCTCTTGCCTCCTTCCATCTCTCAGATTCTAGAATTTGGTGGCTGTTTTGTTGGGGATTGACTAGTTGACAGCCTGCAGAATGTGCAGTATGGAATGCAATCACGTTTTTTGATGACTGGAGATTATGTTTGGTTGTTCCTTTTGTGCGGCTGGGCAATAAGGTTTTGAAGGAGGGGAGTGATGATTTAGATAGATCTGTAGTTCTGGTGGATTTTCTGCTTCCTTTTATATTACTCCAATAGTCCAATGTTTTCATGGGAAGGGCAGAAGAAATGGGTGCTGAGATCACAGAGGCGAGATCACCATTTGTGATATAAATCCGTTTTATAGGACTCTAGACACACATTGACGTACATGGCAGTGACTGGGCACTTCCATCTTTTTATCCTTTTGTTTGTTTTCTACCACAAGTAGACAGGAAACTTGGCTATTTACTTAAAAGTCCCATCTTTAATTAGTGGTCGTGCTTGTGATGAAATTTCTCCAATGTTGTGCAATGTTTCATCTTTTATTAATTTAGAAAATGATGTGGTTGCTTCTAAATTCTCTCATAGCTTTCTAATAATTTTCTTGTAGGAATGAGTTTTGGAAAAAAAAATCTTCTTTACGATGTACCCTTATTTGGGACTGTTTATTGTTTAGAGTCTGAATCTTTTTTATTTTTCTTTAATTTCTGCGTGACTTCTTTTGCTTAAAGTCTCTTGTTCTGCTAATTGCATCATTGCTACAATTATTTGTCTCTCAGGGTATGCTTGCTTTCATCTGTAGCTGCTTCCCAAGTTTACACAATTGTACCAAATTGCCCACAACATTGACGTGTTGCATATAATGTGCACAAGCAGTCTTCACATATCTAATTACGAAACTGTAGATTTGTTAGCAACATACATGTTATTTTGGGTTGTGTGAACCTCTTTTTTCTGCGTCTGTTCTTTAGAAAGAAAGACATCTCCGGATTTTCCTAGGAAAATATGTGATATCCTAAAAATATTAGGTAGTCCGGTGATAGCTTTAAAAATATTAGAACCGAGGTTCGGGTTCTTTGAAAATTTCATTTTTGACCCTGCTCCGCCGGATGGTGCGAGTACCCGGCGTTAACTTACATCGAGCAACGGCTCGAACGCCTTTGATTAACCGTCGCGGCAACCTGTTTTTGGAGACATGCACATCCACAAAAAGTAAAGAACTCAAAAAGGCGGCGGCCTTTTGGGTCCGATGAGATGCAATCCGATTTGGTTCGGGTTTGTTTTATTTGTTTGTTGGTTGATTTTTGGATTGACTTGAAAGTCGGTTTTGAGTTTTGGAGTTTGAATCAATTTGTTTGATTGATTTGTTGTTTGGTTTTTTATTTGTTTTGGATTGAATTTGGTTAATTCAAGTTTTTGTTTTGATTTCAATTTGGATGTGCTCAAAGTTTTAAGCATGTTTGGATTTTTTATTTGGTTGATTTTGATTTTTCTGATTTCTGAATTTTGAGTTGATTTTTGATCCATTTTGGATGTTTGAAATGTTGTTTATTTGATTCCTTTTGGGAAGAAGTTTAGTGGATTTTGAGTGGATTTTCAGATTGCTAAAAATCAGATTTTTGAAGCTGGCTAGAATCTGTTTTTTAGTAGATTGTTCAAATCTGTTTTTTTTGTTGCAGATTTAATTGGAATCTGGTTTTTTGTGGTTGACAGATTTAGTTGAAATCTGATTTTGTTTTAGAAGATTTTTTGTTTGAAATCTGATTTTGGTTTGGTTTGTTTCAAAACCGGTTCAATCTTGTTGAAGATCGATTGTTTGTTGAACCGGAATGAGTTGAATTTCAGATTTGGCTTAGTTCTGATTTTTTTATTGTTTTGATTTTCAGATTTAATTTAATTCTGTTTTTGATTTTCTGTTTGAATTTGAATTGGTTTTAATTTAGTTTTGGCGGTTTGCATCGCCTCCGACCCATCGGGTCACTTTGAATGCCCGGCTTCATGCATCAATATGAACATCAAAGCTTCATTTCATTGAAAGATAGGATGGAGTACATCGGTGTACAATGTGATTGGTCCTTCCCCCAATATAGGTTTATCTCCACTACTTTGGAAAAATTTTGGCATTACGACGGCATGCCGGCTATTTTTCCAACTTAGTGAAAATTTACCCATCCAAAATAGTCAGCCTTAGCTTAGCCATATTGGGGGAAGGATCGACGGCTACGGGATTCATGCCCGTGCCCCCGTCCGGGTCGTCAGCTACGGGATGCATGCCCGCGCCTCCGCCCAAGGTGGAGTTCCCCGCTAGGGGTGAATCTCCTTAATTTAATGTAGCTTTCGCATTTCTGGTTTTTTTATTTGTTAATTTTCTGAAGGCCACTTCAGGCCGGTCCATTCCTTCGGCGTTCAAAGCCGGGCTTCAATTCTTGCTTGAATTTGGGAGGACAGCTTCTAGGAGGGAAAGTCGGACCCGTGAAAGGGCCGTTGAGGCTCTCTCCTCCTTTGATGTGTTGAGGGGAGAACCGGACCCGTGAAAGGGCCGTTGAGGTTCATCCCTCACTTGATGCGTTGAGGGGAGAATCGGACCCGTGAAAGGGCCGTTGAGGTTCATCCATCACTTTGCCGGTACATGCCACAAGGGGGCTGCTGCAACTTCTTCTTTTATTTTCTGCTGCAAGGGAGCTGCTGTAGGGCTTCTTGGGATGCGGATTGGACCCGTGAAAGGGCCATTGGGTTGGCCCTTGATGGGGCTGGCACCTGTCTACAAGGGTGCTGGAAATGGGCTGTTTTGAAGGCCTGGATTGGGTGCCAGACGTGGGCTGGAAATGGACCTGGATAAAGGCCAGAAGATGGGCTGAAATGGGTACGGTTCAAGGCCTGGGTAAGGGCTAGGAAATGGGCCGATTATGGGCCAGCCTGGGGTCTGCTGGATAGGCTGCAAGGGGGTTAGAACAGCAGGCCGAAAGAGGGCTTGAGCAGGTCCTGCAGGCGGGCCTGATTGGGCCGAGGTTGGCATGAGATGAAGCTCAGCCAGGGTTCTGTTTTTTGGGCCTGTTCCTGGTCGGTCTGAGAGGATGCTGCCGGAGGGCCGGTTGTGGGCCTACAGGTGGGCCGGATTTGGACTGAACTGGGGTCGAAACATGGGTTGCATATGGACCTGGATTAGGGTCGAGTATGGGCTAGGAATGGGCCTGTTTGGGGACCTAAAAATGACCTGTCCAGAAGTCAGCGTGGTCCTCTCTAAGGGGGTTTAGTTAGGCCTGGGTGAGGCATTTTCTGTAGGTGAATAAGAGGCAGAAAAAGGGGTGCTAGAACAGGTTGAAAAGAGTGCCCTTAGAGGGCTACATAGCTAGTACGTATACTCCTTCCTACCTTGCCTTCTTCTTCTCTTGTTCCTCTTCTTCTCCTGGCCGCGGGCAAGGACCTGCAGCAGGTGCACAGAGGGGGCAGCAGCAACTCCAGGTGGCGGCAGCAGTAGCAGCAGCAAGGGGCGCAATCGGCAGCAGGTACAGTGGGCAATCCGGCAGCCTCCCGGCGTCTGAAAAACCCCCTCCTCTGGCTGGTGCGCCCCCCTCTTCTTATAGGGGCTGGGGGCAGATGAAAAGGCAGGCTATGTGCTGTACGTGGATGGCTTTTGGCCTTCCCCATGGTGGTTACACCATTAATTCCAGATTAATGGCTGGCTGTCCCTTGATCTCCCCCTGGCCTCTTCGGTTTCCCCCCTCCATAAACTGACTAATGAATGGGCTGAGGTGGCAGGTGTGGTGCGCAGGATGATACTGGACAGGTCAACTGGGCCTGTTGACTGGGCCAATTGGCCTTGACCACAGCCCACTTCTCTCTTCCCATGGTCTGTACGTAGGTGGATTTCAAGGAGGGCCAGAAAATAATTATTTAAATGAAAACAAAGGCTGGTCAGCTAGAATTTGGGCCTGATGGTCCCATGGAGGGTCTGATTTGCCCAATTGAGGGCTGAACCAGCCCATTTTTCTTTGCTGATTTTCTTTTGAGAAAAATTGACGCCAACATGGGTGTACTAGAATCTGAAATGACAATTTGTATCTGTCAATGTATGGAGATTAAATATTTTTTCATTTAAATTTTGGGTTCTGGTTTGGATTTGGCATTGTGAAATACAAACTTTTTACACATATACTTTTTAAGTAAAAAAGGTGTTTATACACCTTGGCACTATAATGGTCAATGTCTAATGGTTCCAAGTCTAAGCTGAAGAAAATAAAAGAAAGTCCTTCTGGACATGATTGTCAACTCCTTGAGCTGAGTGACCTTTCAATGGTCTTGCATCTTTCTTCTATGTTACTGAAGTCAGTGCATACATGGAGTTTATCACTATGTAGATAATTTCTTTGATTTGGTTCTATGAGTTGTTTCCTTCTGAAGTTTTTGGAGAAGCATGGCTTTGTGGAGTAGGCCTTGATCGCCTTACTACATTTTACCCTCGTTTTTTTGTGTAAAGAGTTTGTTTACTGTAGTCAGCACACTTACAAAGAATTTTGATAGTATTTAGAACATTTTTTAATACTGTGTTCTTTTGACAGCCTCTTGCTGATGCAATATACTACAAAAATAATGGTGTCATCAAGCTTTTGGAGAAGCATGGTGCCAAGATTCAGGTACATCATACCATCCCTATCTCATTATTTGGTTGCTTATTATTTTGTGGTTTGTCTTTCTTCAAAAGTTGTTTTAGATACATTTTTATTCGAAATTGGCTACTATCAAATATGTGTGGCATTTCAATATATTCTTATTTTAGTTATTGAAGGGTCATGTTGTTTGCATATACAAATGATCTAAGAACATTACATGCAACCATAGATTGTGGAATCGGCCGATCCGGATCGAAATCGGCCATTGCCAATCCGATTCTTGCTGAAGGACCGATCCGGAAAATAGTTTCGGCAGAATTATTCGGGATCGGCCGGATCGGTCGGAATCAGAATTGGAATCGGATTGGCCGAATCAGTTGGGATCGGAATTGGAATCAGAATTGGATCGACCAGGATCGGCTAAAATCGGTCCGGAATTGGAATCGGATCGTTTTTTCTTTTCTTTTTATGCTTTACTGATTCTATATCGATTTTTTTTCATTGGATCGGTTGGAATCGGTCTGATCCAATCCAATCTGGATCGGATCGGTACCCACTGATCCCGATTCTGATTCTTATCCCGCGATCCTTGCATGCAACTTAAAGATGCTTATATCTTTTGGACAAAGATCACCGGATTGGAATCGGGGGCTGGATCTCCCAATAATGATCCGATCGAATTGCACTAATCCAGACACATTCTTTGGGAGGAATCCCTATCCAGAATTGATCTAGATTGGAGATTTAAAAAAAATCATAAAAAAGCATGATAAATTTAAAAAATATGATAACACCTAGAAAAAAAATTAAAAATTAAAAACATCCAATACACTTTCATGTGACTATCATTATCTACGAGACATATTAAGACAAGTATATATGAAAAAACATATCAATATTCATTTTAATAAAGAAAGAAAAATGTAAAATTCATATGCAAAAAAATGATACCTTTCTATCACCGTCATATATGGAATTGACCCTCAGTTTTCATTCGTTTGATTTGCTTGAATGTTCTAATCATGATTGGTTCATACCCATATGAAAATAATAACTCGGCCATTTGATTAAAATCATACACACTGTTTGATACTATAGCTAGAGGTGTGGGTGGATAACATGGCTTAGTCTAAAGCGGGTTTTGATAATTTGCCGTCGCGTATTCATCAAAAAACCCATCTCATTCGGACGAGTACTTTTTTCACTTAAATGTTGTCTTTGACCTAAATCATCGGGTCTCTACTCCAATCATACGTGCATTGTTGGATCTTGAAGCACCTACTCATTCTTCTCCACTTCCACCTCCACCTAAATCACTTTGATTTTGATGTTGTGTAGGTGGAACGAACTTTTTCTTATCATCATCTAAGGAGGGTGCCTAGGTGTTGTTAGAACTCACATATCTTTATCTGACAACTAGTTTTCTTCTTTTCTTCATTTCCTCTTCTTGCATACTATGTCCAATACTGTGTTGGTACCTTCTTCAATGATGTGAATTCTCCAAATCTTTCTTTTTCGTGTATTCTTTTGGATAGTAGAAGGACTTGAAATTGTGGTTGGAGGCTCTGGAGCTGGCCATGAAGTTGTGATGTGAGGTGGATCGTGTCAGATTGGTGTTATACAAGAAGCTTGAGTATTTTCTTGTTCTTACATTTGTTCATCTTCATCCTTACCGACTATGCTGTCATACTCTCCTTCAGCCCATGTTTGAACATTGAGGTCAAACTTTGGAGCTGGTTTGACATTATTGCCTTCCATCCATGCTAAAAGTGGATGTTCTTCTTGTAAGAGATATTTCAAGTCAACATCTCGATTGATAATCCTTGACTAGTTGCGTTGTGTCTTTACTCGTAAGGATAACTTACAAATCTTCCAAATCTTTCTTCAAATTTTTTTTTGTGATTCTTAATGTTCTTGATTCTTAGCGACATATTGTAATGGCAAAACACTAGTTTGTCTAATCTTTCACTTTTCAGCCTGTTCATTTTTTATGTGTATCAAGTTAAAGGCAAATTTCTCTTACATTGTGATGCAATAGTGCTTTGACTCAATACTTGTATTACAATAGCGGCGAATGGATGCCATCTACTTATGTTGATTACTTGGATTCACCACTCTGCTACAAAAGAGACAAGTAGTATAGTAAGTGTGCAATCTTCTTGCAAAAATATTTAACATATACCAAATGTTATCAAACATATTGAGAGAATATGAATACTGTAAATCTGTATCTTCAAAGACTCCAATTCGATACTTATATGATGTCATCTAAAATACAATACACAATATAAATTAATTTATTAGTTTTTAAAACTCAATTACTCAGTAAGTAAATAAGCAATAACTCATTCAATTTCGCTTATGTTTTATCTTGCGGTGTCCTACATAAACGTTGTATCTCGTATAACCTCTCCATCATTAGATGTTTGTCTGCCTTATTATATCCTTGAGTTCAAGAAATATCCTAGCAAATGAGATGATAAACACCTCTTTTCTTCTCTAAGCTCTGCCAATATATTATCACATTTCTTCATATTCTCACCAACCCATAGATTGCGGAATCGGCCAATCCGGATCGGAATCGGCCGATTCCTGGATCAGATCGGCCATTGCCAATCCGATTCTTGGCCGAAGGACTGATCCAGAAAAAAGTTCCGATAGAATCGGCCGGATCGGAATCGGAATCGGATCGGCCGAATCGGTTGGGATCAGAATCGGATCATTTTTTTTTTGTTATTCCAGTTGGATCGACCAAGATCGGCCAGAATCGGTCCGAATCGGCCATAATCAGTCCAGAATCGGATCGGTTTTTTTTCTTACCGATTATGGATCGATTTTCTTCCATTGGATTAGTCGGAATCGGTCCGATTCGATCTGATCCGGATCGGATTGGTACCTACCGATCCCGATTCCGATTCCGATCTCGCAATCCTTGCACTAACCTCACTGATCTCATATTGTTTGAGGTGATAAACACTTCTCTTCATTTCCTTTCCACACTATTTACATTTCACTATCTTCTTGTCGACATTTAGTATGTGCCCGTGTTACTATCCAATATCATGATGTGTAGAGGCACATTGCTCTTCATTCAACATTTTCTTACATAAAAAGTTCATATTAAAAAAATATATCCAACAATCTGACAGTCGGAACAATCAGAACATCTAGAATGGGAGCAAACAAGCCACCAACCACCCTCATTATGGCCCCCACCTCCCTTTCATTGTAAGTCACCCGAGGGGTGACGGTCACCCCTACAGGTGACTATTTAGGGGTAGGGGTACCCCTACAATCACCACCAGTGGTGATAGTCACCCCCTCATAGATTGCGAAATTGGCCGATCTGGATCGGAATCGGCCGATTCCTAGATCGGATCGGCCATTACTGATCCGATTCTTGGCCGAAGGACCGATTCAGAAAAAGTTCCGGCCGAATCGGTCTGGATCGGTCGGAATCAGATTGGAATCGGAATCGGATCGGCCAAATCCGTCGGGATCGGAATCGGAATCGGAATCAGATCATTTTTTCTTTTTTTCTTTGCTATTCCAGTCGGATTGGCCAGGATCAGCCAGAATCATTCCGGAATCGGATCAATTTTTTTTACTTTTTTTGCTTACCGATCATAGATCGATTTTCTTCCATTGGATCGGTCGGAATCGGTCTGATCCGATCCAATCCAAATCGGATCAGTACCCACCGATCTCAATTCCGATTCCGATCCCCCGATCCTTGCACCCCCTCCTCCGTAGAGGGTTCCGACGGACTGTGCAGGGGGGAGTACCCCCAAAACAGATTGCAAGCCCCTTCCCTTAACTTCCAAGCAAGTTGCACAAGGGGGGATCCTTGGAGAACCATTTAGGAGGAGGGAGAAGAGGGGAGGTGGGAAAATAGATGCAAACCATATCTTAAGAGGGCATTCTTGACATTTGCCAGAGGGGAGGAGAGGGGAGCCCTAGAATCGGGAGGGAGGGAGGGGAGAGAGATTAACTGGGCGAAATTGGATTGGGATTAGGTCTGGAATCGGATAAACTCCCGGAGAAATGACCAATTCTCGATTCAATTCTGGAGAATTGGCTGATTCTTTCAATATAGGTTGATTCCTCTGGGAATCGATTTTGGATCGGTTGTTTCAGTGGTGGATCGGTTCGATATGGGGCTGATCTGATTCAAGAATCGGCCGACTTTGATTCGGATTGTCCGATTTTGCAAACCATGCTTTTGAAGGTGTTGTTTTTTACGGTTTGCTTTGTTGCTTACAAGGAATGCCATCTTGTATCTTGGCATCATCTTGGATGGGTTGGAGAGATGAGATCTTGGAAAAGTCTTAGGAGATTGGATCTCAGAGTTTTCAGGGACAGATTCTTTTTCTGGAAGTAATTTTGTACTTAAGAAATTGTTTTCCATTACCACCTTGGTAGTGTGGAGGTTTTTGTGCTTCTTGTTGCTGGCGTAGGAGTTGTATGACTTCTCTTCTGCCGGCTCCCTCCTTTGTAATGTTTTTCTTCTTTTTTCCCTCATATTAATGAAAGCGTGACTTTGTGTCACTTTTTAAAAAACAAAAGGTTGAAATGCATGTTTGCATTGTTCTAGTGAGGATCTCTGAGAAATTCTATTTATAATATTTTGCTGGCATAATAAGTCATTGTGATGGGGACAAAAATATGTAAATATTTGATTTGTCATTTTTAGGTTTAGTTTTTCTGCCAATGTCAATTTCTACGCTTTAAAGAGTCCTTTTAAATATTTTCTTCAAGTCTTGAAATGGACATGCCTGTAAATATTTTATTTTAGTGTCCAGTCCTGTAAATAACCTCCTCTTTATAAGAGGAGGAGCTCCATCGATGGAGAGAAGAATCGATTAGAATTTTTGGAGCCTTTGGCTGGTCCTTCTAGGGGCTCTGCCCCGTCCTCTTCCTCTTCCCCCCCATGGCGATATCCAGACTCTCCCTCCACCTTCCGGCGAGGCCATTCCCCTCCTCCCTCCTCACCCTCCGGCCTCCGTGCCGTTCCTCTCTCTTCCCCCTTCTCGGTTCTTCTTCTCCTTCGACAGCACCGAGCGCCCTCCGTCTTCCTCCGAGCTGACCTCGACGGATGCAGATGAAAGGAGGAGAAGAAGGAGTCGTGACGTCTTCTTCAAGCCCGAAGGCATCAGGGTGGAAGGAATCCGGCGATCCCCGGTCCTTCCATCTCTGGCGGCTTCTCCTCTCAACGGCGACGACGATGGCGGATCCACCCCCCTCCCGCTTCGTTCGTGCAGAGAAGAAGAAGAAGAAGAAGAAGAGGAAACGGAAGGAGGAGACGGTGAAGCGGGAGATGGATCCGGCGATCCCCGGAATCCTCTCCCCCCCCTTGCGGCCTCCTCCCACGGCGACGGCGGGCCTCGCAACCTCCTCTCTCCCCGTCCGCCCGGCTCCGCTTTCATGCGCGTCCGCCTCCGTCGGGCCGGACACCGCCGCTGCGCCCGCACCCGTCGAGGACGAAGACGCGGCCACGGCGGCTCGGGCGAGGATGTCGCGCGCGGCGTTTGTCGCGGCTCTTCCCCGCGTGGGCGCCGGAGACGTCGCCACGGCGGACGACGGGCGGACGGCGTGGATGCCGCCACGCGACCACCCGGCCGACGACCGGGGATGCGCCCACGGACCCCCCCCCCCCCCGGGGTTATTCGCGCGACCGCGCGGCCGGCGCCGGTCCACGGACGGCCGGTTCGCGGCCCAGACCTGCCGGTCGGCCGGTTCGACTGGGTCCAAGCCCGGTTCATGCCAATTCAGCCTGGTTCAGGCTGGTTCAGTGCGTTTTGGGCCGGTTTCGACCGGTTTCGACCGTTATGGACCCGGTTCGGACCTGTTTCGACCGTTATGGACCCGGTTCGGACCTGTTTCGACCGGTTCGAAGCCGGTTTGCTCCATTTTGGGTTCGATTAGGTCGTTTAGCGGCGGTTAACGCCGGTTTATTTCATTTTCGGTCGGTTTAGCCCGGTCTAGCCGGTTTGTCCCGCATCAGTTTGGTATCAGAGCGGTTTCGGCTCGTTCTCACGAGCCGAGTCTTGGGCGTTTCCGACCATATATAAATAAATAAGATTGAAACTCGAGGTCGAGTTTCCTCCCGGTCGGAGAGAATGATGGGGACAAAAATATGTAAATATTTGATTTGTCATTTTTAGGTTTAGTTTTTCTGCCAATGTCAATTTCTACGCTTTAAAGAGTCCTTTTAAATATTTTCTTCAAGTCCTGAAATGGACATGCCTGTAAATATTTTATTTTAGTGTCCAGTCCTGTAAATAACCTCCTCTTTATAAGAGGAGGAGCTCCATCGATGGAGAGAAGAATCGATTAGAATTTTTGGAGCCTTTGGCTGGTCCTCTCCCGAGGGGCTCTGCCCCGTCCTCTTCCTCTTCCCCCCCATGGCGATATCCAGACTCTCCCTCCACCTTCCGGCGAGGCCATTCCCCTCCTCCCTCCTCACCCTCCGGCCTCCGTGCCGTTCCTCTCTCTTCCCCCTTCTCGGTTCTTCTTCTCCTTCGACAGCACCGAGCGCCCTCCGTCTTCCTTCGAGCTGACCTCGACGGATGCAGATGAAAGGAGGAGAAGAAGGAGTCGTGACGTCTTCTTCAAGCCCGAAGGCATCAGGGTGGAAGGAATCCGGCGATCCCCGGTCCTTCCATCTCTGGCGGCTTCTCCTCTCAACGGCGACGACGATGGCGGATCCACCCCCATCCCGCTTCGTCCGTGCAGAGAAGAAGAAGAAGTAGAAGAGGAAACGGAAGGAGGAGACGGTGAAGCGGGAGATGGATCCGGCGATCCCCGGAATCCTCTCCCCCCCTTGCGGCCTCCTCCCACGGCGACGGCGAACTCCGCAACCTCCTCTCCTGTCTGCCCCGGCTCCGCTTTCATCTGCCCGTCCGCCTCCGCCGGCCAGACCCGCCGCCTGTCTGCCTGCACCCGTCGAGGACGAAGACGCGGCCACGGCGCTCGGGCGAGGATGTCGCGCGCGGCGTTTTTGTCGCGGCTCTTCCCGCGTGGGCGCCCGGAGACGTCGCCACGGCGACGACGGGCGACGGCGTGGATGCCGCCACGCGACCACCCCGGCCGACGACCAGGATGCGCCACGACCCCCCCGGGGGGGGGGTTATTCGCGCGACCGCGAGGCCGGCGCCGGTTCGCGGCCCAGACCGGCCGGTTCGACTGGGTCCAAGCCCGGTTCATGCCAATTCAGCCCGGTTCAGGCCGGTTCAGTGCGTTTTGGGCCGGTTTCGACCGTTATGGACCCGGTTCGGACCTGTTTCGACCGGTTCGAAGCCGGTTTGCTCCAGTTTGGGTTCGATTAGGTCGTTTAGCGGCGGTTAACGCCGGTTTATTTCATTTTCGGTCGGTTTAGCCCGGTCTAGCCGGTTTGTCCCACATCACATTGTCAATTGGGACATTGTTACTGGATGCCCATAAGCAAAAATTACTGTTAGATTATTGTAACATTGCAATGGTTGCAGGCTTGCAGCTGGTCATTGACACTTGGGTCACTAAATCAGCAAGAAAATAAGTGAGATACCAGACAAAGAGTTTATTGAAATAAAAAGCTGAACTCTAGGATCGCGGGATCGGAATCGGAATCGGAATTGTTGGGTACCGATCCAATCCGGATCAGATTGGATAGGACTGATTCCGACCGATCCAGTGGAAGAAAATCGATCCAAAATCGTTAAGCAAAAAAGGAAAAAAATTTGATCCAATTCCGATTCCGGACTGATTTTGGCCGATCCTGGTCGATCCGACTGGAATAGCAAAAAAAAGAAAAAAAAAACAAACCGATTCAGCCGATCCGATTCTGATTCCGATCCGATTCCGATCGATCCGGCCGATCCCGACCGATTCTGTCGGAACTTTTTTCCGGATCGGTTCTTCGGCCAAGAATTGGATCGGCAAAGGAATCGGCTGATTCCGCGATCTATGGCTGAACTTCTAGTCATACAAGTGCCTCTTTTCATATTATTTTTTTATTGAAAGTACCTATAGCAAGATCTTTCATATGCTAAAACTAAAACTTCTGATAGAGAGAAAAAAAGGAATGATGGGCCACAAAGTGGGTTTGACCTATCAGAGGTAGTTTCTTCTTTAAAATCTGGGAGCTTATTCCACGATGTACACATGGTCTAGTTGCTTACAATGGACTAATGATGCGGGACCACCAAACAACTTGACCAATTAAGCAATCTTAATCTAGCAATGAGTGATTTAGCCCTGGAGGCCAAAATCTAATGAGTCATAATTCCAAGCGAAGTCTTGTTCCAATCCGAACAAAAGCTAGCCAGTTGGCAACCTTGCAAGTCCAAACATTAGTTTGGAAACAGAGATACTGTTTACTTGTTTAGACAAGTTAAGATCTTTATGTTGCACTGAACGTTTCGTATTTGACATCATTCTGTCAGAGTTAGTGTATGCAACAGTCTTTTTGTTTGAAAAGTTGAGAAACTACATCTCAAAGTCGCTCCTTGTTTTAGTTGCTTCAAGCTTCATTTTGGTTGATGGCGATCCAGAACTCAAGCTTCAGATCCCACTACCTAGGTTGCCTGAATTTGCAACTAAAGTTGCAGATCCAAAGAAAACAAGCTGCACCAAGTCCAATAATCTGGATTGGTGCGGTCTGTTGGGGGAAAAATGGCATCCCCTACACCCTCCAGCACAGCCATCCTCTCCGCCCTGTTTCACCGTTATTGGATCTCACCTGCCAAGACCAGGAATCTCAGAGATTTTGCCAAGATGAAAACCATGATCCAACATCATTTTTGAATATTTTGTTATTTTGGGATTTTATTTTGTGTTTTTATTGTTTACGTTTGTGATGTAACCTCAAATATCTTAAAAAATTAGAATTTTGAAAATGTATTTTCTATTTGGATTTGATTTTGATTTGATTTGACCATATCATTGACTTTTTAGAAAAATAAGTGATATCCTAGAAAAGTACTAACTAGGGTCCATGATATATATAAAAATATAGTTTGAGGTTGTTAGGTTCTTTGAAAATTCATTTTTGACCTCTCCCCGTTGGATGGTGCGAAGATCCGACGTTAATTACATCTAGAATTCTCGAATACCCTTGATTATTCGTCGTAGCAATCCATTGAAATAGAAGAACATACATCTATAAAAAACAAACATTTTCATACACATAGGAGAAACAGAAGCCCCATGAACTTGATGGAATGCAAACACTCAATGTGTTTTAAGTTTGTTTGGAATTAGTTTGTTTGAAGTTGATTTGAGTTTGACCTGTTTATTAGTTTAAATTAAATTTGGTTTGAGTTGAAATGGTTTGGCTGAACTTAATTTGTTTGAATTGATTTGAATTTTGTTTAAGTTGAACTTGATTGATTTGAATTTTATTTGCTAATTGCTTTTGATTTGGGTTGAAGTCGGATTTTTTTATCTGTTTAAGTTCAGCTTAATTGAATCAATTTTATTTAGATTGCTAATTGATTTAAGTTTGATTTGATTAGAATTTGATTGAAATTGATTTGAATTAGCTTAATTTAGCTTATTAAAATTGTTGGTTGAAATTCGATCTGTGGATTTCAATTTGATTTCAATTGAATCTGGGAAATTATTTTTTTTAATTTCATGAATTTGATGCTTTGAGATATCTGGAATTTCATTTATGTGACTTGCAAGTTTCAGGTTCATGTGATTTGATTTGGGGTTTAACTGTCCTGAATTAATTTAAGTTCAGTTTGTTTGTTTTAAACTTAATCTGTTTAGTTAAAGTTTGGTTGAATTTTAGTTTGAATTCATTTGAGAGATTTAAATTTGTCGATTGAGATCGATTTGGGTTCAATTTGAGGATCTTGATTTGAGTTTAATTTTGAATTTGAAAAGTTTGGTTTAGATTAATGTTTGACAAGTTATCAAATTTGTTTGGTTATGATTGACTTGAATTGAATTTGGTTTGTTTGGTTTTAAATTTGATCTAATCTTATTTAAAATGGATTTTGTTGGGATTGAATTACTTAAATTTAGTTTGATTTGAGTTAAATATGTTTGATTAAAACTGATTGGAGCTTGATGTTTAACAGGTTGGAAATTATATGGATTGTGGGTTTGTGATTGCAGTTTTCAGCTTTGGACATTTCGGTTCTGGTTTATTTTCTGAGTTTTGCAAGTTTAGAGATTTCACATTTTTGTTATCTTCCTCTTGGTTTGCTGATCCTTTTTTAGAATTTTCAGATTTTTATCTCTAGTTGTGAAATTCAGATTTTTTTAGATTTCTGAGGGTTCAAATTATTCTTCAGATTTCCATTTCATGGTTCGTTTTTGTTTTCTGTTCATTTTTTGTCACCTTTTCTTCTGAATTGCACACTTTTTGGGGTTCTGCAATTTTTACAACCCACTGTTCTGCACGCCCAGACCAACTGATTTTTCCTTTTGACCCTCTGTTTCCTTTCTACAACCTTCAGTTTTTTTTAATCTTTGTAGTTTTAGATTTTGTGAACTTCCTTGATTTCAGACCCTTTGATTTGATGGCTTTCTGTTTTCTCTGAATTTGCTGAATTCCAGATTCTTGGGTTTGCCAATTTTCAGCTTCGTTATCTTGAGCACTTGATTAATGCTGGAGTGAATCTGGGCTTCTGCCTTGAAATTTTTTTTTTGCACGAACTGATTTCCTGGTCTCTCATCAGAATCAAGTGGAGTTTAGTTGTGTTTAATAGGCTGGGTTTGGGACTTGGTTCGGACCTAAATGTATTTTATCTGTTAGAGGTTTAATTTAATTGAAAGATGGTGTTTTCTGATTTGAGTAATTTAATTCAAATTCAATGTTGATTTTGTTCAGGGCTTGGTTGAGCTTCATGTTTGTTTGAAAATATTCAAGTCTTCCAATTTTCAGATTACAGATTTATTCAAGTTTTGATTTGGATCTGATGAACACCTCCTGTTTAAGTTTATCTAGGCTCGTCCTGATTGAAGGATTTGGAGAAATTCAGATTTTGATTTTTTAGCTTTGAGATTCCATTTGTTCTCTTCCTTTTTTTATTGCACACTTTAAAGACTTTAAGGCTCTGGGTTCTTCTTTGATTACAAAACTTAAAAAATCTTTTATTTTCTCTTTTTTTTTACTTGAATTTTGTCGGGACTACAGCATCTCGGGGCCTCTTTGATCTTCACGGATTCAGCTCTCCAATTCTCGGGACATCCTATATGTCTAAGCTGCTTTGTTCTGTTTTGTCTTGTTTTCTCTTTTTTTTTAACTTGCAATCCTCTCAATTTCATGTGGTTATTGATCCTCCGTTCTAGGTCACTTGTACACAGATCATGACTCCTCCTTTTATTTGCTCAAAACCGCAATCAAATGTGTTTACAACTCCAGCTGATCTTCATCCGATCCTTGATGTCTTGCTACCTGTCAATTTATGAGTGAGAGATACCTGGTCTTTGATAGACTTATGGGTACTCCCCCTATTTTTTTTTGAACTTTGTCAGCATATAATCGGCTTAGCGGCATGTTGATCATGCACAGTCTCATATAGTTTGATGGTAAAGACATTGGGGTCTTTTATAGACCTTTGTATATGTCTACATTAAAAAGGACATAGTGACAGATGGTTAGTCGACCCCCTAACTAATCAAAATTTTGATTTCTTTTAAGTTAAGTCGAGACGTAGGGGCAGATGGTTAGTCGACCTTCCAACTAATCTCGATTTGTTGATTAAAGAGGTAGATTTTTATTTAATTTCAATTGAGTGTTTGTTTTATTTTTATGTTTTTGGTTTACATCCTCCAAGCACTGTTCAAACTGAGGAAGCCTTGTTTGGGCCGGTAGCCCATTTTTGCGGAGTCTTGGCCTTGCGCGAGCCTCGCCTGACCGCGCGGCCAATTTTTTTTTTTTACTTTTTCTCCTTTGTGAGCCCCATGGTGTTTTCCACCATGGACCGAGGTTGGGGGGACATTATTTCCTCCCCGACCACTGTTCCTTCTCGACGGCTTCTTCCTTCGGCCATCACCTGCGGTCGCTGCGACAAAGAGGGAGAGCTTGATGGCCACTGTGGCTTGGAGAAGCTTCCTCCGACCTGGTCCGGAGAGATGGAAGACCTCAATGACAACAGCGGAGGGGGCTAACGACCTCGACGGCATCCGCGACAGCCAATGGAAGAGGAGGAGAGATTTGCAACCTCGGTGGCTCCGTTGATGACCGGAGGAGGAAGACGATTGACTGGCGCAGCCGGAAGAAAGGGACGCTCCTGTTGGCAGGTGAAAACGGCTCCAACAGTGCGGCCAGAGGGAGGAAGATAAGGGCCTGGTTGTGCTCGGTAACCTTTCTCGGTCTCTTCTTGGTCTCTCCTTCTTCTCTAGGCCTTCCAACCTCTCAACGTCGGGCTCCCCCTCCTCTTACAGGCCCCTCGGTCTTTCTATCCCGGAAGGGACTCGGGTTGGCAATATGGATCCGATCGGGAATCGAATTCCCTAGATTGACCGGAACTTTTCTTTTTGATTGCCCCCTGCCATATGCAGCCTTCCTTTATCGGGGAACCTGCTCTGTCCCCGAGAGGGAGTCGGAGGTAGCCGTGAAACCCGGAGCCGAATTCTGGAAGGATTGTGCTTCCTTTGCTAAGAGCATATTCCGACTGGGAGTTGAATGCCTTCCGCTGTAACATGGCAGGTTGGTTCAAGCCCTTATATGCTCTCTACGTTCTTCATATGTGACCTTCTACATCATTTTGGATCCGTCCCTGACCGATCTCTCCCAACCGAGAAGTCTATTTGATACTCCACCCCAGCAGGAGCTATCTATTTGATGTGCCAGCCTTTCCTAATACCAAAGACACCCCCGTTTGACTGAGAACCTGCTGTCACTAGTTCTCCTATCGGTTGAGCTAATTTGGGACGCATCATTGAATCCCGAGGGTATGCTGCTCACGTCAATTTCAGATCCCACAGTCTTCATGCCACAACGTCTTATTTACCCTTGAGCTCCTTAATGTTTCCAGAACTTTATGGAACTGTCCGAACTGATTTGTTCCTTTGTTCGTGATTGATATAATGTAATTTTTTTTCAAAATTTGGGTGTCAACAGTTTGTTATCTTGTTTTTTAGGGCAGCAAACTAAATCTTAAATTTTAAGTTTTGGATTATAGTTTGTAAAATACACTTTTTATAGAGTGCCACCCCCCCTCTCCCTCACACACACATCAGCCAAGGATGTCCACACATCCTTTCTTTTCCTCCTTCCCTTCCTTAGTGATCGTGCCATTCACTCCCAATATTCTTCCACTCCCCATTCGTTCCACCTTTGTTAAATCCACCAACCTGTGTGAAGCTCTCCTTTCACCTTCAGCTTTGGTGCTCTCCGGTGTGTCCATGGTTTCAAGCCCAGCTCAACTGCCTCTTGCCTTCCCCTTGTGCTTCCCCTCTCTTTATCATCAAGCCAATGTTCCCCCATCCCCACTAGCCCCATCTCCATGTGAATTTCTATGCTTGTGCACAGGCTTCTGGGACCTCCGTGGTGCTCTATATGGTACCATGGGTCTTGCTCCCTGTCCCTGGGCTCTTCCTTTTTTCCATCCCCAGCAGCCCCATCTCTGTGTGAGTCTCTGTGCTTGTCTACGGGCTCCTGGGACCTCCGTGGTGCTCTATATGGTACCATGGGTCTTGCTTCCTGGGCTCATCCTGCCTTCTAGCACATTGTTTCATCCGTGACCACAGCACAGTACCAGCCCATACAATACAACCATGACTCCTGCTGTTGCTGAGCTTACCTTTGCTGAAGAACCTACTCATTGCTGCCTCCCACCCGCGGGCATCTCTGGCACATCTGCTGGCCCTGCCTTTTTTGCTCCCTCTACCTCTCTTCTTGTGCACCAAGTTTGTGTGCCTGTGTGATTCCCCTCCTCTGGCTAGTCCATACCTGCCATTATTTTTTATGCTTCAATCGATGGCCGCTTGCTCCATGCTGCACATACGGAGGTTCTGCTGGCAGTGCATCTCTTCCAGCTCTGGTGGTTGGAATCCATAGATTGTATGACTCCACCATGGCCCTATCAAGGCCGCTCAACTTTCCGCCCTTCACAGGCCAGTTCACTTCTCTTAACACTTGAGCTCTGTCATCTTCCCCTCCCCTTCCAAGCCCATGGAACTGTCTGGTATCAAGTCCCTTCTCTCCTCAACATTCACGACACCCTGGCCAAGTGCCTCATTTGACTGGCCTCTAGCTCCCTGTCATCATGCCAGCTCTGTGCCTATGGCTGCCAAACTGCGGCTTCTGCTAGCATCCTCCAACCATTATCCCTCTTTTGCATTACTTGATTGCCACGATAATGCCCAACACTGCATAATATCCAGCTGCTTGCCACCAGCTCCTTTGCAACATGCTGCCATCCTTTGTGCGGCTGTGCCCTTGAGTTCGGTACACGCAGTTGCTACTACCATGCATGAACAGGTTTTTTACAGACGATGAATTCATATTTCCAGTATTGGGCTTCTGAAACTAAACCTGTCCAGATTATTGATAGTGCAATTTGCTGAGAAATAGATTTAAAGTAATTTAAGAATTTAATTAGTAAATCAATTTTGATTGTCCTTGATGGTTGGATCTGTCCATGGTTTATTCTCAGTTGGGTTTTGCTTTCTGTTCCCCACAAATTTGACCAAATCATTATTATCCATCTATTTTTTTTGATAGTTGGCCATAAGTTTATGACCAACTAGGGGATTGGTCATGGCTTGTAAGACATTTTAGAGGCTCCTGTTTGAGTACTGCCTTTGTCTTTGTTTATTTCTTCTAATGAAATTGATTATGAATAGTAATGATGTATAGTTTCTACTGATGTTATATCCTTATTGTAAGTTATACTGTTTGTATAGGTGGGTAGAATCAGGTCAAATCATCTGGAGGTATATTTGGTTGATCAGTGGGTTTTGACTTTGAGCATGGTTGAAATGATCATTATTGAAATTGTCTGATTTTGCAGTAGTCCGATTTTGTCAATTTGAATGACAGTTGTGATCATAGTGGTGATGTAGAACTAGTGTTGAACTATTACTTCTCATTTTATTTGCAGGTTGCTCCCATGCACGTTAAAAATGCTCGTGAAGTCCCAGAATATGAAATTGACCCAAAGGAACTTGATTTCACCAACAGTGTTGATATTACTAAGGTGTACATGCATTTTTATCAAGAAAAAAGTTTCTCTAAATGGTGCAAATATCAGCTAGCAGTTGCACTTTTTATTTTTTTCTTTCTTTTCATGAATTCACCAACAGCAATAACATGTTATTGTTTTCAGTGGAAATAGTGGAAATAAGTTAACTTTGATGGGTAACTATTTGCATATAAGCTAGCAGTTGCACTTTATTCTTTTTTTAATGAAATCACCAACAACGATAACATGTTATTGTTTTTAGTGGAAATAAGTTAACTTCGATGGGTTACTATTTGCAGACCATTATATTTAGAGTAGTACTTGGTGCACCATTTAACTTCATGGACGGTGCACCAAATTAGCACACACACTGTGTTTGTATTCCTGCATATGTATAGGTTTATATTAATTTCTCCCAGGATGTTTCAACCCTAGGGACTTGCCCATTATGCCCTCCATATTTGAGCACCAAATGATTTTAAAATTCAAATTAAGGCACTGACATTCAAGCATCCTTACTCTAAACAGCCCGCACATGTGTATTCCTACTTATGTTTTATATGTATATACTAATTTTTCTCAGGATGTTTCAACTTATACCTTCCCCATTTGAACACTGAAATATTTTAAAATTCAAAATAAGGAATGCTGAAATTTAAGCATCCATACTTGAAACCATGGATTCCGGAATCGGAATCGGCCGGGCCGATTCCTGGGAAGAGAATCGATTCTGGATCGGTCCGGAATCGTTTTTTTTTATTTTTTTTTTCGTCAAAAAAATTCAAAAAATTCAGAAAAAAATCTAAAAAAATAGGAAATGAGTTAGAACAATTTTTAAAAATAACCAATGCATTCATCCACAGGACCACATCGAATAAATACTAATGAACTCCAATTCAAGACTTGAAGTTAAGTACATATTTCAATTCCATTGATTCAAAAATCAAAGAGATGATACATCATGAAAAAAAAAATTACATCATATCAATCTACTACCAAAATCTAGGATATAAATATGGGTCTTTCTCCTCTCCTCGCTTTGCGCTTCACGCTCCTCCTCGTGCTCGCCCTTGTATACCGTCCCGGACCATATCCATATGAAAATAATGCCAATGCCATGCCATCAAGGTCGTATGGATCGGATCGCGGACGACCGGGACGTAAGCGAGAGGATGGTGGAGCCGGTGGTGTAATCCACTGCTGGTCAACCTGGCTAAATGCTGGATACTGTGGCTCCATAATATAAGAATCAGGTGTCTGCTCATCCAGCGTGTAATACGGCTTTGGATGTCGTAAATCAGGAGACTCAGTTGCTGCTGATGGCTGCGTCGCTGGTATGGACTCCTCGTCATCATCACCTGAGGGGCGAGAAGGAGCCTCGCGTCTTTGTCATCCGGGGCCGACAGGACGTCCGACCTCTGGGCTTCCTTCTTCACCTCTCGCAGCATCTCTCAGTACCGTAAGGTCCGAACCCAAAGTTTTTTTAACTTTGCAAATCCTCTCATTTTCGTGCGGTCAAATACCTTTGTTTTCGTTTTCCTGCATCGCGAATGCGCCGGATAGCGGCCGCCGGGACCTGAGTAAGTCGCGGTGGTCGCTCCATAGGCCGGACCATAGGCTGCCGGTAGAAAGAAGACCCCTTTGCCGAGTACGAGAAGTAGATGGAGGTGGGCTGAGCATCCTCTCGCTCAACACCATCCAACTCTCCTTCATCCCGTACGCACGGTCATCGGGATCAAACTCACCGTACGATCCCCGGCTTCCTCTTCTCTATCCAGAGGCAAGTGCACGCTCCTCCCGGAATATCCGGTCCACGTCCACCTCCTCGGGTGGTGGTGTGGCGAGGAATGCCTCTCGCTCGTACGGACCACCGCGAATCAGTGTGCAAATCGTGTTCAGTTCTTCCGTCGATCCTTCGATGTTCTTTATGCGCGGCCCTCGTATTTGTAATGACAGAAGACCAAATTTCTCCAAATTCGGTCGAGGTCAACTCGTTCCTCCTTTTCGTATGTATCGAGTTGAATGTACCCGCTCCTCTCACAATGAGGAACCGGTGCTCGACCGAGTATCCCGATACCGATGGCACGAAGTGGATTCCATCCACTCCCGGTGTTCATACGAACCCACCACTCACCGGCAAGAAAAACAAGAAGAGAAAAGGTAAAGAATTAGCCCATCATCTACCATAACTTATACGAAAAGAAAATAAAATCTTCACTCGAGCTATTACTATACTGTGACACTTTATCAATCGAATATTTGTGTCGACATCCAGTATACGCCGACCCTCATCTTATACTTCGCATCCTGAAAATTTTATAAAAAAAACATTAAATGCCCGTAAGGCTACTCCAAAGGTATTTAATGAACTCTAACGCTTCTATCTCACTTATCCCCGTCTGTTGAGATCGGCACGAACGCCGAATAACGAATGTTAGTGTACTCCGCATCACCTCGTTGTCGTTTACCACTCGTCCTCCATATTGGATGCGGGGTTTAAAAAATATCCCTAAGATTTTATTAGTTAACACCGCGCATATAAGACAATTATACAACAAAAATAATTTTTTAACCAAGTTACCTCGCAGATGGACATCGCGGTGCAAGGTCTTGTCCCATCGGTCATCTATGATCTTCCACCACTTTTTGTAACCTCTGGGATTTTTTTCTTTCGATTTTCACTATGCCCGGTCCACGTGCATCATACAACGTGCCCATCTCGGTCCCCGCTATCCGAGTCTACCAACCTCGCTAGACAACTACGTGGCTCAATGATTGCCAAGTAGTAGGCAATCCTCTCCCCAAAACCTCTTGTCGGCTGATCCGCTTCTCGGACCTCGACAAGAATCTCCAACCGATCTTCCTTGTCACGCAGGTTGTCCATCATATAGTTGTAATACTCCTCGGACCGCGAACCCAACCAATGCATGCTCGTGCTTCAAACTCTCCAACGCAATGAAGTTCGTGGCAAATCGTGTCGGACCGGGCCCAACAAGATCGCGCTCTCCGCGCGTGATCTCACGATATGTAGCAGCGGGGATGCGAATAAATAAAAGATGCGATCGTCTGCGTCGCTCGACAAGTGTGGATACACCCTCCTCCTTGCCTATATCCTCTAATATGAGATCTATGGAATGTCGCACAGGGCACCCGTAAGATGTGCTTCCTCTTCTCCATCAACTTCCTCCCAAATTCGCCTTATATGATGGTTCGTTGTCGGTGACAACCCGAACCACATTGTCCTCCTCGATCTCCTCCACCACCCCATCCATTGGGAGAAAAAGATGAAGTCGGCATTTTTTATCTTCCCGTATATCTACCGACTTCGGGCAATGTAGTCCCTTTAAAAATACACCAAGAAGTTTATCATACTCTTCTTGGTGATACCGTTCACCCATCGCACATAATCGTGCAACCCTCTCCTTCCACACCAACTTAAATCCATCCATCCACTCCTTCAACTCACGGACCTCCTCATCCAGACAGTATATATGTCCGGGCCGCTTCGGCCGCAAACCCGGCCCAAATTGCACGACATCCACCATCGTCTCGGAAGTAGGGGCCGGTGGCCGCATGTGCCGGATGCTTACATCAAGTTAAAAAAAATTTGGGATCAAAGCTAAAATTAAGTTTAAGCAAATAAAACACACATAATGTCAATTTTAATTTAAAAGTGATACCGCATGTAAAAACCATTTCACAATGTGGCGAACGGCTCTCTTTACAGCCGTTCCGGTTGCCTTCACCCCTTTCATTGCCTGTTTATCCCCATCCGCCCGCACTCGTTTCCCAAATAAATACTCGTCACTCCTGTAAATCGAGTGCCTGGTAGAAGTAACGGCGGCGTGGCTCCCCGGCTCGGGCCGCCCTCTCGGTCCCGGCCCGAGATGGGGCGAGCCGATGCCGATCGGCCCAAAGTCGGGTCAACTCGGACCCAGGCACCCTCTTGCTCCCCTCCTCCCTCCTCCTCCTCAAAGAAATGCACGCTGCTAGCGTGCCTGGGCGTCTAAGCTCGGAGTACGCGGACTCGTCCTCGCTCTCTCGGCTTCGGCTCAATCGGTGCCTTCCCCTTGCCTTCCCTTTTCGAGGTAGGCAAATCGCGGTCCCTCCTCCTCTCCGGAGTAGCTCGTCGCGCAACTCCTCCTCTCGCTCGATCCTAATGCACCCGTTGAGAGGCCCACCGTCGTAGCCTCTCATCTCCTCACTCTTCTCCCCGGGCACCTTGTCACATTTCGACATTCCCACCGTTCCGCAATACGATATGTTGTTCAGGGCCCGAACACCCCCGTTCATCTCCTTCCCACACCATTTCGCACCGTACCCTCTTCCCCGACCGGGTTTACCATCCGCCCGTGTTCTCAACCCACGTCGGAAGCACGCGTCGCTCAGTATCACCTTGATCGGCCATTGCTTATATCCTGCAAAATTGTAAACTATGCACTAAAAATGATTAGATAACATAAAAATTGATTTAGACGCTGTTCGAAAACGGACAACCCAAGTAACACACTATTCGGTATGTTTAAAGGGTTACATATTTGCCGGAAATGGTCGTAAATTAACGTACGGGATATCCGGAATTTTTCCCGTGCAAAATGAACTTAAACGGATAGTTCAAAACTTGGACGGACTTGTTCGGTCGGAAATCACAACGTTTAACGATGCTCGGACTCGTCTAAACGCGTAAGAATGGACGTACGAAGTTTTCGGCGAAGAAATCTTACCAAAAACCGGTCAAAGATCGAAGAAGACGTTGATTCAAGGCCGATCGGAGCTTGGATCGGCGGAATTGGCTGAAGGAATCGCCGGAATCACCGGAATCGCCGGAATCGGTGCTCGAATCGCTGGAATCCTTCTGGAATCGGTGCTGGCAGCTCGGATCGACACCTGGATCGTCGGATCGATGCTGGAATCTTCGCAAAATCGCCGGAATCGAGCCCTACCGCCGCGGGATTGACGGAATCGACCGCGGCGGTCGATTAAGGGCCGGAATTGGTTCGATTCCCGGTCCAGAATCGAACCGGGAATCGAACCGGGCCGGTTCAACCGGTCTTCCGAAGGAATCGGTCGGATCGACCGATTCCTTGTGGAATCGGTCGGAATCGGATCGATTCCGACCGATTCCAGGCGATTCCGCGGAATTATTCCCGTAATCGGTTCTTCCGCCAGGAATCCACCGATCCGATTCCAGAGTCGGTCGGAATTGGACCGATTCCGCCGATTCTGCAATCCATGCTCGAAACAGTCCTAGAGAAAATTTGCAAAAAATAAAAATATAAAAGTCGGTGGGTGCACCAAGTGTTTATCCCATCTTTAATTACTGTCAGGAACACCTGTAAAGCAGTTGCATTTTCGGATTACATACCCTTGATTTATTTGCTTTATTGTACTCTTCATCTGATCTTGCTAATTTGAGTTATTGTTACTTGGGATCGTTGGTGCTTATCTTCTACAGAGGTGAAGTTAATGTTCCCAAGTGATACTAGTTTGGAATAAAATTCTATCACTCAAATTTGGTAATTTTATTGAAAACTGTGTGGGAATTATGGTTAGCCTCTGGTTGGTGTTCTGGGTCAAATGAAGGTAGGGAGAAGCCTAATTTGCTGTGGCTCATTACGAATGGTCCAGATAATTTCTTTACAATATGGTATTATTTTTTTGAGGTGAGCGTTTACCTTGTGATTCCAGCCCCTCTATTTGCACCCCAAGCCTGTTCATTCTTTTCACTGCCTGACCCTCTTGGCTCTCCCTTCCATCTATGTGTATGATCATCTTATGCTTCTCTCTCTCTCTCTCACCCTCTGTGCCTCTGTGTGTTCATCTTGTGCCCCCTTTCTCCCTGTAACCCCTTCATTTCTCTTTCCCGGATGTCCTCTCTGAAAATCTCTCTCTAGTGCTTTGTCTACTCCCCCAAACATTGTTCTCTCTTTCTTTCTGGTTTGGCTTTACCGGTTAGCCCTTTAAATTTTGTTTACCATGAAATGGCGTCAGATGAGCTCTTTAGGTTCTTGTGGTTTTATGACCATCACATTTGTGTCTGTTATTTTAACAGTCTGGATCTGCCGTCAAATTTTGTTTTTTTTATATTTAATTGACATGAACTTATGTTTTATTTTATAAAACTAAGAATGTCTAAATCTCACTGTTGAATAAGCCTCCTTTTAGATGAATGTTTAGTTTCATGTTTGAAAATAGGAATATTTACATGTTAGACGTCATGAGTTTTCCTTTTATTTCTAAATATGTTCCTTGAAAAATTTAAAATTTTATAAAGTCATTGAATCTCCATGTTTTTGAATATTAAGTACCTTTGTCTAAAAACACCCCAAAACTGTCACTGTATTTAGTATTTTTTAATTTTCTTAACTAAAACACTCTCTTTTAAAGAGTGTTGGAGAGAGATGAGAGATATAGTATTAGAGAGAGAATTTACGTCATAAAAATTTAAAATATTTAACTAACATTATTCTAATGCTTTTCAGACTGCATGGACTTATTTTCAGTAATAAAATGTGTTAAAAACTTCTAAAAATGGTGGCAAAATCTTTCGCACCATAATACTATTTTTCAGTGCTTATGTATTTTTACTAGATGTTTGTTCCTTCCAACAAAATGTTAGGGTACCTATCGAGTTGCATCATGGCGTGGAATTGAGGTTGCTGTGAAGATGCTGGGGGATGATGTTATAATAGATGACGACAAAGTGTAATTGACTGATGAAATCCAGTTTTTTTTTTTTTTGGATTCAGCATACCATCTCTGTCTGATTTGGATTTTGTGTTTACTTTTACAGAAGGGCATTTAGGGATGAGCTTGCTTTGCTTCAGCAAATACGCCATCCGAATGTCGTCCAATTTCTTGGTGCTGTAACACAGAGTAGCCCTATGATGATTGTGACTGAATATTTGCCGAAGGTATTCTTGGGATTAATTCAGCTTTCTTATGTTCAACATTGCATGTGATTTTATTTAACATCATGCTTTCTTGGAATATGGTGCTATCTTTTCTATGTTTGTGAAATTTGCAGTATGTTCAGTAACACCTCACCTGGATTCATTACTTTTTCTACTTGGTTGTCTTTCGTATTTACCTAGTGAAATAATAATTTTTATATGCTTTAGAGGTGTATTTTCCCTTCCATGTGCTGTAGACATAGATTGCAGAATTGCAAGATTGGATTGGAATTGCGATTCTAGGATCAAATCGGATTCCTTTGATCCGATTTCGGTCAGAAGGACCGATCCAACTGCATCTTCTGCTAGAATCGACCAAAATCGGTTGACTTGGGCTGGATCAGGGCACGAATCGGTCGAATACTTGAATTGGCCAATTCTGGACTGATTCCAGCGACGAATCACCGGAATCGGCCCCTCCCGGCAGTCTTCCATGCCTTACTGGGTGGGGAAGAAACCCTTTCCGGGTCCATTGAAGGTTGCCACGACGGCAGCTAATATGGCTTCCTTTTGGGGCTGAAATCAGCCCCAAAGGGCAAATCTGATCTAGGCCCTTATTCTGCGATTTTTTTTATTTTTCGGGTTTTTAATAAATTTTTAGGATTTTTTAAGAACCAATATGGACCAATTGGGGCGATCGGATCCAATCCGGATTGGATTGGTAACCACTATCCCGGGTACCAATTCCAATCCAGCAATCTATGGCTGTAGGTTGCATGTCTCTCATCTTGATTAAGAATATCATAGAAGTAATTGTTGATTGTTGAGAAATTGTAACTTTCTTTAATATTTTGTTACCGGATCTGGCAGTCTGATTTATGAGATGAATAGTTGCAGATTCAACTCATTTTTATAGTATATGGAGCTTTCTATTTTACAGACTTTGGATGGTCATGTATAATGGAAACGTTACAATATATCAGGATGCATCTTTTTTCCCCTCTTTTTTATCTCTCGTTTGTTTTTGAGATAAAATGTAGGCTAGTTTTTCTAATTTGTATATGAATGGATCCATCCTAGCCAAGAGCTTTCAAGGAGGGTTAGTTTGAACATATTGTATATATCATCCACATTATATTCTGTATTGTTAACGCCCTGTTTGGTAACACTATTAGGTACCTCTGTCATTATCAATTTTAAAATTGATATTGATAGAAACCATTAAGAGGTGTTTGGTTAATTGTATCAATTTTAAAATTTGTAGTGTAAACAAAGCATATTATGTAATACAAGTGTCAACTTGTATTACTTTTGATATTGACACTCCAACATTTGAAAATATTAATATCAATATTAATATAGTATCAAAAATAAAACTCTAACCAAACAGGGCGTAAGATACTTTGAGCTGCCTGTCGCTATGACAAAATTAGGTTTTCTACTTGGAAATCTTTTGCGTTGTTTACAGATTGTCTTTGGACACCTTATTCGGAGCTTTAAAGTTTAGGGTCTGTTTGGATACTCTGTTAAGCCCCTCTATCAATATTGAATCCATTACTTATTAGTGTCCATTTTAATTATCTGATCTCAGTATCAAAATGATGTAGTTTTCATTTTAGTATTGTAACCAAACAGGCCCTTTGCTATATGTTCTCTGATGAAATGATGATGCGATCATGGGTGGTTCTAGAAGTGTATGCCACACAGTTTACTCAGTAGAGTCATGGGGTCCGTTTGGGAACCGTCCAGAAGCACTTTTTTTTTTACTTCTTCTTTCTGAAGTGCTTCCAATTTTTATCATGTCATTTGGTAATATTAAGATCCTTACTTCTGCTCCTCGCGGAAGGAAGAAGTGGGAAGGAGAAAATTTCTCCTTCCGATAACTGAAAAGTGCTCCCGTGCACGAGCCCCCTTCCCCGTCTGCGAGGCCCCCGCCGCTGCGAGTGCCCCCTACGCTGGTGAAGCCCCTCCCCACACCTTGCCGGCAAACACCGCCGTCTGCACCCCCCACGCAGCGCCTCTGCACTCCCAGCCGGCCAACCCCCTTCTTCCCCGTCTGCGAGGCCCCCGCCGCCGCGAGTGCCCCCTACGCTTGTGAAGCCCCTCCCCACACCTTGCCGGCGGGCGCCCCCGCCGCACATCCCCTTGCCTTCATAAGGGGCCTGCCCACACCTCTTCCGCCTCCGCCTCCCCTCCACACCCCCTCTCAGCGCAGCCATGAAGATCCAGCAGCAGCAGCCGCCGCCGCCGCCGACAACGCATACCCCCGCCATGCTCCTCCTCACGTCGAGGTCCCGCCTCCTGAGCCACCTCTCCCACTCCCTACTCTTCTTCCTCGGCCTCGCCGCCGGAGTCGTCGCCAGCACGTATCTCGCGCAGCTTTCCCCCTTCTCGCTCCGCCCGTCCGGAGCACCCCTGCTCTCCATTGCCGCAGCGCCTCACCCCACGCCGCTGCACCCGCCGCCTCCAGACCGTCCGCGGTCGATTCCGCCGCCGCCGTCCGCCCTCCGCGAAGCCGCGCTCCCCCCCCTCCCCCCCCGCCGTCCGCCGTCCGCGGCCGGCCCCCCCCCCGCCGCCCTCCGCGAAGCCACCACCCCCCCCCCCCCCCGTCTGCCGTCTGCGACACCGCGACGGCCCCCCTGCCGCCCCCCCGTCTGCCGTCTGCGACACCGCGACGGCCCCCCTGCCGCCCCCCCCGCCGCCGTCCGCCCTCCGCGAAGCCACCCCCCCCCCCCCGGCCGCCGTCTGCGACACCGCGACGGCCCCCCTGCCGCCGTCCACCCTCCGCGAAGCCCCCCGCGCCGTCCACGGGAGTACTTCTATATTTGGATGAAAAAAATGTAGCCAAACCACTTTTACCTTCGTAAATGAGAAGACCTTCCAACTTGAAGTGCTTCAAAAAAGAAAGCACTTCTAAAAAAAGTCCTCCCGTGATTTGCCAAACGGACCCATGGATGTTGATAAAACTTAAAATATACTTGCAGTAGAGTGGTCAAAGAGTGGCTGAAAATTCAAACAATAATAAATGAAAGCTTAGTTAAACTTGGCTTATCTATCTGATAAGATGTTGTCTGATCCTTCTTAATGGGAAGGTTGGCAGTGCTTGTCCTTGATTCTTTCCTTTGGGAGATTTTCAGGGTGATCTCTGTGAGTATCTGAAAAGAAAGGGTGCTTTAAAACCAGCTGTTGCAGTAAGATTTGCTCTTGATATTGCAAGGTCAGCCTACCACCTCAATTGACTTTCTATTTTCTCTAAATTCTATAACTTCTTCGTTGATTTTTTATATGAACGTTTATTGTACCAAAAGATTAATTAGTGGTTCTGGGAAGTTGTTTGCTTTGTATAAATTGTGCTTATATACATCATGTGCTTCATCATTGAATAAATCAAATACTTTTCCACATGTTGAATTAACAAGAAATTTTATGTATGCTAACTTCATGGACACCCATAATCTCCCAGAGGTATGAATTATCTGCACGAACGCAAGTCTGAAGCTATCATCCATCGTGATCTTGAGCCTTCGTAAGCGTCTCACATACCAATCTAACTTTTAGTCTCTTGTTTCTGATTTGTATTTGATTTTTAGGATGTTTTATTCTATAAAGTATCAAGAGATGATACTATTACCTGAGTAGTCTGAAAACATTTGTTATTTGTCCATGCGAGTAAGAGAACAGAAATATCTTGAGGGATGATTCTGGACATCTGAAAGTCGCTGACTTTGGAGTTAGCAGATTTCTCCGAAAAGCAAATGCTGTTAGGGAGGATAGACCAATGACATGCCAAGATACCTCTTGTAAGTCTTTATATGGCCTTCTGTGTTTTGTTTTTTGTTTACATTTTCTGAATCTTTTTTTAGCTGGATGTAAATTTGTTATGACTGCTTCAAAATCTGATAGTTTGATAAGCTTGATAATTACCATAACGTGGTAATTGTTCAGATGAACTTATCTGATGTTTTCCTTTTCTTACCTCACATGTGGTGCAGTTTCAGTATGACAGTATTACCTATTTCTCTACTTCATACCAAGGCTATCTCTGCCTGATGTCAGCTGTCTGGGAGACCCTGGAGAAGTGGGCACAGAAGGCTTGCTCATAACTGTCCCAGTTCTAGGCTACTTCATTCATCGTCAATTCCTTAAGTCATTTTTTGTCTCACAGTTATCTGGATCCTGTCTCTAGTTTTCTGAATATTCTGTTTTATTGAATTTTTTATCATCTCCTATTTTTGCATATTGATTATTGTACTTTTTGCCATGAATATATAATATTTGTTTCTAATAAAAATTGGGCTGTAATTATTTTTTAAGTTCATTTCATTTTTTAAGCGGACACTTTTGGCAGTGGGTAGAGAGGGGAGACAAGATTATAGAACAAGTTGCCTGGCCTGCTCAACATCTTGGCATGCCTGGTAGCACCATGGTGCATGGGCTCCCTTAGGAAGGAAAACATTGGTTCCAATTTTCAATTATTTTTTATTACTCTGTATAAAGATGCTTGTCCATTCAAACGTCATTATCAAAAATGGTTTCTCAAGGAACTGGACCTGCACAAGCTACTCTGACCATAGTTTGTGGAATTGGCCGATTGTTGGATCGGATCGGCCATTGCTGATCTGATTGTCAACTGAACTACCAATCCGGAAAAATGATGTGGTGAAATCAGCCTATTTGGTCTGAATTGGGGCCAAAATCAACCCACTCGGTTGATTCCAGATGGATTCTGGCGATTCCGCACTGGAATCGACCCAAAACAGCCCAACCACAGTGCTGTGCATCTACAGCGGTCTCTGCGCTATCAGGCGAGGAAAGATGGGGCTACCGGGTCCATTGGGACCCAGTGACCCCACTGCCATATCGGGTTGTGCAACAGGTATACCCGATATGGTGAATCCGGTGACTTAAAGTCACCGTATCCGGGGCTACTGGGTCCGTCCCGATCATAGATTACGGAATCGGTGGAATCGGACCGATTCCGACCGATTCCGGAATCGGATCGGAGTTCCGATCCGATTCCTGGCGGAAGGACCGATTCCGGGAATAATTCCGCGGAATCGGTATGAATCGACTGGAATCGGTCGGAATCGATCCGATTCCCACCGATTCGTTGTGGAATCGGTCGATCCGACCGATTCCGATGGAAGACCGGTTGAACCGGCCCTGCGGTTCGATTCCCGGTTCGATTCTCGGACCGGGAATCGAACCGATTCTCGGCTCCTAAAAGGGCCGGGAATCGACCGCCGCGGTCGATTCCTTCGATCCCGCGGCGGTGGCCTGCGTTCCCGGCGATTCCTCGCCGATTCCGCATCGATCGCGATCCAGGCGTCGATCCGAGCGATTCAGCAAGCGATCCGTCGATCCGGAGCGATTCAAAGACCGATTCCGGCGATTTGCCGATTCCCAGGCGATTCCGGCGATTCCGGCGATTCCAAGCGATTCCTTCAGCCGATTCCGCCGATCCAAGCTCCGATCCGCCTTGAATCAACGTCTTCTTCGATCTTTGACCGCTGTAAGATTTCTTCGCCGAAAACTTCGTACGTCCATTCTTACGCGTTTCCGACGAGTCCGAGCGTCGTTAAACGTTGCGATTTCCGACCGAATAAGTCCGTCCAAGTTTTAAACTATCCGTTTAAGTTCATTTTGCACGGGAAAATTCCGATATCCCGTACGCACTCATGACGATTTCCGCAACTACGTAACCCTTTAAACATACCGAATGGTGTGTTACTTGGGTTGTCTGCTTCCCGAACAGCGTCTAAATCATTTTTTATGTTATCTAATCATTTTTAAGTGCATTGTTTACAATTTTTGCGGTATACAAGCAATGGCCGATCAAGGTGGCGCAACCAAAGACGTGCTTCCGACGTGGGTCGGGAACACGGGCATACGGTAGACCTAGTCGAAGAGGGTGCAGCGTAAGTGGTGCGGGAAGGAGATGAACGGGGGGTGTTCCTACTGAAACAACATATCGCCGGAACGGTGGGAATGTAAAGAAATGCGACAAGGTGCCTGTGGAGAAGAGAGTGAGGAGATGAGAGGATACACGACGTGTAGCCTCTCAACGGGCTGTTCGGATCGAGCAGAGGAGGAGTTGCAGGACGAGCTACTCGAGAGGAGGAGGGACCGCGATTGCCTACCTCCAAAGCGGAAAGGCAAGGGAAGGCGGCGGCCACCGGGCCGAGAGCGAGGACGAGTCCACTCGGACTCCGAGCTAGACGTGTTGGGCACGCTAACAAGCGTGTGCATTCGTCGAGGAGGAGGACAGGAGGAGGGGAGCAGAGGGTCCGGGTCCGCAGTTGACCCAGCCTTTCGGCCGATCGCATCGGCTCGCCCCTACTTGGGACCGAGAGCCTCGACCCCCAGGAGACAGAGCCATACCGCCGTTCCACTTCTACCAAAGACTCGATTTACACCGAGTGACGAGTACTTATTTAGAAATGAGTGTCGGCGGATGGGGATAAAGCGAGGTAACGAAAGGGGTGAAGGCTACGGGAACGGCCGCAAAGAGAGCCGTTCGCCACATTGTCAAATGGTTTTTACGTACGCAGTATCACTTTAAATTAAATTTCGACATTATGCTGTTTTTATTTACTAACACTTAATTTTTACCCCGATCCCATTTTTTTTTAACTTCGATGTAGGCATCCCGGCACGTAGCCACCCGGCCCCTACTTCCGTGCACGATGGTGGATGCCGCGTGGGTGAGGGCCGGACCGGCTCGCAAGCCCCGGCAGACACATATACGGCGCCGGGCCTCGGACGAGGAGGTCCGGTGGAGCCGAGGGAGTGGATGGACGGGTTCAAGTTGGTGCGGAAGGAGAGGGGTTGGCACAATCACGTGCGATGGGTGGACAGTATCACCAAGAGGAGTATGATAAACTTCGGTGTACTTGCACCGAGGGGACTACATTCTTGAAGCTCTGCGTAGATGCTTCGGGAAGATTAAAAATGCCGACTTCATTTTTTCTCCGATGGGGATGGAGTGGAGGAGACGGGGGAGGAGAATGCGGTTCGAGTTGTCACCGACAACGAACCATCGTATAAGGCGGCATGCGAGGAAGTTGACGGAGAAGATAAGCACATCTTCTCGGGTGCCCCGTGCGCATTTCCATAGATCTCATTTTTAGAGGATATAGGCAAGGAGGAGGGTGTATCACACTTGTCAGCGGCGTGACGATCACATCTTTTTATTTATTCGCATCCCCGCCTCTCCTACATATCACGAGATCTCACACAGAGGGCACGATCTTGTCGTGCCCGGTCCGACACGATTTCGCCGCGAACTTCATCATTGCGGAGAGTTTACACGCCTACATGTACGCATTGGTTAGGTTCACACACCGAGGAGTATTACAACTATATGGTGGACAACCCGTGACACAAAAGAGCAATTGGAGATTCTTGTCGGGTCCGAGAAGCAGACATCACCGACAAGAGGTTTTTAGAGGATTGCCTACTATTTCGCAATCACCGAGCCACCGGTAGTTGTCTTGAGGTTGGTAGACTCGGATGACAGGGGACCGGATGGGCACACCGTATGATGCTACGGACCGGGCAAAGCTGAAAATTAAAGAAAAAAATCCCGTGAGGTTACAAAAGTGGTGGAAAATCATCGATGACCGATGGGACAAGACCTTGCACCACGATGTCCATGCGCAGTAACTGTTCTAAAATTATTTTTGATGTATAATTATCTTATACGCACAAGTGTTAACTAATAAAATCTGCAGATACTTTTTGAACCCCCGCATCCAATACGAGGACAAAGTGGTGAACGACAACGAGTGACGCGGGGTACACTTGCGGTTATCCAACAGCCGCGCCGATCTCAGCAGACAGATGTAGGCCGAGATACAAGTGAGTTCATTAAATACCTTGGACTAGCATTACTGTGCAACTAATTTTTTTTTTAAATTTTTCGGATGCGTAGTAGTCAAGACGAGGGTCGGCGTATACTCGTATGTCGACTCGAAATATTCGATTGACAAAGTGTCACCTGCATAGTAATAGTTTGATGAGGAATTTCTTTTCTTTTCATATAAGTTATGGTGATGATGGGCTAATTGTTTTCCTTTTCTCGTCTTGTGTTTTTCTTCGGTAGCGGTGGGTTCGTGTGAACACAGAGTGGATGGAATCCACTTGCGGCGTCATCGGGTATCGGATTACGAGCCGAGCACCGGCTCCTCCCACTCGCGAGAGGAACTCGGAGTACATTCAACCCGATACATACCAAAAGGAGGAACAAAGCTGACCTCGACCGTACCGGAGAAGCCGGTCTTCTCGTCATTATAACACGAGGGCCGCGCATAAAGAACATCGAGGATCGGCGGAAGATCGTTAGGCGAGGAGCGATTTGCACGGCTCGCGGTGGCCCGTACGAGCGCGTAGGCATTCCTCCGCCACACCACCACCCGAGGAGGTGGACACGATCGCATTTTCCAGAGGAGCGTGCACTTGCCTCCCCGGATAGAGAGGGAAGCCGGGGATCACGCAACCGAGTTTGATCCCGATGACCGCGTGCGTAAGGAGAGTTGGATGGTGTTGAAGCCGAGGAGGATGCTCCGGCTCCACCTCCATCTACTTCTCGAGGCTCGGGGACGCCTTCTTCGCTCTCAGAACGGCCTACGGGGCGACCACCTTAGGCAGCCCCGGCCTCCAAATTCTCCAGCTCCAAATTCCGGCGCTACCAAATGTTATTCGCAATCTCGGGGGAGAACGAAAACAAAGGTGACCGCACGGAAAATGGGGAGGATTTGCAAAGTTGAAAAAACTTTGGGTTCCGACTTTCGGTAGTTCGAGAGATGGCCGAAGAGGTAAAGAGAAGAAGGAAGTTAGAGGTCGTGTGTCCTCGGCGTCTCAGATGACAAAGACGCAGCTCCTTCTCCTCCTCGTGTGATGATGATGAGGAGTGTATACTGACGACGCAGCCATCGGCGGTAAAAAGTCACTCGATTCGCGTTTCCAAAGCCGTATTACACGCCGGATGAGCAGACACCGCATTCTTATATTACGTGAGCCACAATATCCAAGATTTCGCCGGGTTGACCAAAGCACAGCGGATTACACCACCAGCTCCACCATCCTCTCCGCTTACGTCCCGTCGTCCCGTGGGGTCCGATCCATACGACCTGATGGCATGGCATCGGCATTATTTTCATACGGATATGGTCCCGGACGGTATTCAAGATCGAGCACGAGGGAGGAGCGTCACGAGCAAGCGAGGGAGAGGAGGACGACCACATCTTTATCCTAGATATCGGGTAGTAGATTGATACGATGTAATTTTTTTTCGATGATGTATCAACTCTTTGATATTTCGAATAAATGGAATTGGAATATGTACTTAACTTTCAAGTCTTCAAGTCTTCAATTGGTGTTCATTAGTATTCTCAGATGATGTGGTTTTGTGGATATCATGCATTGGTGATTTTTTAAAATTTTTCTAACTCATTTCCTATTTTTTAGAATTTTTTCTGAATTTTTTGAATTTTTTTGACGAAAAAAAAAATCCAAAAAAAAAACCGATTCCGACCGATTCCGGAATCGATTCCCTTCCCAGGAATCGGCCGATTCCGGCCGATTCTGGGAATTGGAATCGGAATCGATTCCGATTCCGGAATCCTTGGTCCCGATGGACCCAGTGGGAAGGGAAGACGCCACCATGGCACTGTTTTGGGGCCGATTTTGGCCCCAAAATGGCAGGGCAGAATCCAATCTAGGCCCTTAAAGTTATTTTTTATTGTTTTTTATGGTTTTTAAGGACCAATTTAGATCAGTCTTTGTTTTTGCTAATTGGTTTGGATTGGTCCCTGGCCGATCCAATGACCACTTCCAATCTAGCGATCCATGACTCTGACATGCAGAAGTAATTTTTCTTTTGTTTTTCATGGGTTGTCTTTTACCATGCCATTTACAGAGCTGGAAATACTCCACCTGATAAAGGTTTAGACCACTGTTTACATCAAGTGAACTACACCTGGATGCTGAATCCTTCTTATCATTCAGGCTCATTCTCGTGTTTAGGATGGTCAAGACTAGTGTAAGATAGATGATGCCCAAAGAGGGTTGTGCATTTGTCTACCCCTGTGAATATTATGCATGTAATTAGCATATGTCATTTCTTTTCTCATGGATCTTTCTGTGTTATTTTCTAAATATTAGCGCAGGCGGAAAATTTTTTTATTGTGTGCTTACGCTGATCTACAAGTGCACTACTATTTGGTTCCATTTGTTATTTGATAGTAGACTTTCTTGCCTGCACTTGCTGCGCCCAACTCAGGCGCACCAGGTGGTTCTTGGACTTCAGGATTTTTAGCCATTGACTCATTTTATTTCATTTATTGCCTTGATATCTTTTGTTTTCATTTTATGATTTTTCTAATGTCATCCATACAGGCCGTTATGTTTCTCCGGAGGTCTACCTGAACGAAGAATATGATACAAAAGTTGATGTCTTTTCATTTTCTTTAATACTACAAGAGGTATCTTATTTACTCTGACAATTATAATTCTGTCCGACTTGTACTTCATCACCTCTCTTTGGAAATGCTTGAAGATGAGGACTAGTCACATCTTTTGTAACTGGTAGATTCGTAATTCTAGATGATTGAAGGTTCTCCCCCGTTCCAAGCAAAGCACGAAAGTGAGGTCCCAAAATCTTATGCTGCGAAGCAACGACCACCCTTCCGAGCACCACTGAAATTATATTCATGTGGACTAAAAGAGTATGTGCTAATTTGCATTTCTATTATCTCATTTGTTTTTCCAGTTTATTTAAGCATTTTCTTGTTGTCACTCGATATTGTTCACTGTGTATGTTAGTTCTGCATTAGTTCATTATCTTGTTTACGTGTGGCTTTTTTGTGAACTTCAGGAGAGGTCAATTCAACAGAGCAGGGATAACAAAAACAATCAGTTGATTAAATATGATTTTGCCAAATGGAGGAATATCAAGAAATATTGAAAGAATTGTCTGATGCAGGACCAATCATGATTGAGAATTAGTCATATTAGAATCTAGCCTGAAACAGCGAGCTCACATGTAATGAATCTAATTTATGATTAGTTTTGAACTATCCCATGTTCGGACACTCTCAAATGTATCTTAATCTTGCTGCTTGGGATGGTTAGCTCACTATAAACCAATAGCATTTTAATTTGCCGAGCTAGGATCCTAATTCTCATTCTCTCTCTCTCTCTCTCTCTCTCTCTCTCTGGCATCTCAAAAATATAATATATGAGCAACTGAAAAATGAGAAGAGGTTAGTTCAGAATTTACTTCCATGACTCCATGAGTGCATGAGTGCTTTGTACCTTCTCTTTTTCCGCATCCACGAAAGTGCTATGTTCCCATCCGATATCATGGGGAATAGATGCATCAATGGTATGTTCTTGGTTGGTCATTGCTCTAAGCTCTACAACATTAACACATTAACAAAATTTAGACATCCGATTAATCCATGACAAAATTAGTTAATGGGTGACTAGGGGGCATCCTTTTAAGGGGGTTTTAAAGGGGCTGTTGATAGTGCTGAGGGGTGGTTTTTTTGGGGGGGGGGGTAAAGTTGGGAATCTAGGGGGTTCTGGAGTGGAAGGGGTTAAGGGGGGGGGGTCCGATTCTTACCATTGAGGGGGATCACTGGTGGGAGGGGACTGCCATCATGGGGTATCCCTAGAATCGCCATTACAGGGAGCTAGGGAGAATCACCCCGGCGAAGAGGTGGATTACTAGAGAATCAGTTTGGATCGCCGCTGCCACCATAGGATCACTGGAGAATTGCCCTAGGACCGCTGTTATTGCTAGAGGGGTAGCCACCAAGGGGGAATTGGGAGGGGTTGGAGGAGAATCAGGGTGCTCCGGCCGATATCACCCTTATCGAGGTGATATAAGATCGGAATTGGACCCGATTTCAGCAAATTCACGGGACTTAAGTCTATAGTTTTCAAGGCGTTGAAATGTCTCAATTGTGCTTAGGCAGTGAAGTGGCTGCTTAAGCGTTGCCTACATGGTCAAGGTAGTAACATTGGAAGTTTGTATATACATGTATATAAGTATGCACAATCATATATATAATTAGTTGTTAGTATTATATATATTTTGGTATACATACAAATGTATTTTATATTCATAAATATAATTATATTTGTATGTTAAAATTGAATGTGTATGTTTATGTGTTCATACATTTAAATGCGATTTTATTTATGTAATTACGTATGTATATGTATATATTTTAACTTGGGAAATAATTAATCTTTATAAACTTGATGTGTGTGTGTGAGAGAAGAGAGTTAAAATAGATCTTTATAAAATTTAAGTATACAATATATATTTATAATTATAAATCTTATATATATGTAATAATGAGTGATAGTAAAACATATTATTATGTTTACACTATCATAAATAGGTGCTCAATAATCGCTGATTGACCTGCGCAGTCAAGTCACAAGGGTCATGGGGGCAGTCTCTTTTTTTTGGGGGGGGGGTATTAGGCACCAAGGTGGGTGCCTTGAGCGCCTTTTGGGTTTCCCAAAAGGTGCATTGGCATGGTGCCGGCAAAATAGTGCCTTGCTGCCTAGGCGCCAGGCAGGTGCCTTGACAACTATGCTTAAGTCCTACTAGTGGAATCGACGGATTTCATCTTGATCGTGCAAAATTGACCGATTCCACCAGTCCAGACTGATTCCGTTAGGAATCCAGTCTGGATTGGTCCTCCTGACCAAAATTGGATCATGACCAACCGATCCAATTTAGGAATTGGCTGATTTTGCAATCAATGGTGTCAGCAATCCTTAAATATATATTGCTTTATCAGCTCAATGCAGTTCTCCTTTGTACTTTTGCCTGTCAAACATGACATTGCAAAAGTTGTAGTAAGATGATTCCTAAGAGTTGTAATGAGAAATTGTCCATTTGTAGTTGGTGTCCCGTTTCAGGAAGAATCTTATGGATCCTGAGCTTGCTTAATTTTTTAAATTATCTCAGCTTCTGCAACAGAATCTTTCTTTATCAGAGGACAAAAGGACTTGGAAGTGGAATAGTTGTGGACATTTCAGTTAAAGTCACCATGTGATGTTCTTATGATTGGGAGCAGGTCTGTTCCTCTATATTCTGTGGCCTGAGAAAGAATTTATTTGCAAGATCAAGATCTTAGGGAAAGTGATGTTGAAATGACTTCTGGCAGAAGTATACTGGATTGAGGCATTTAAGTCCCAGTACTGCTGCCTCTGTGTGGCGAAAGATGAACCGTTAGATCATCACTTTCTCCAATGTGAGATCAGTCAGGTTATTTGGATGCAGCTCTTCTCAGGTCCCATAATCTGTTCGAGTAATATTTGTATATCTTCTTTCTCTATTTGGAGATTGAGCTCCCTGGTCAAATAATGCCGGTGTTTGGACGTTGTCTTCCAGCTTTTTTTGGTGATTTGGAGGGAGCAGAAAAAACATCCATTGTGATCAAGTATGGTTTTATCTTTTATCAAGAATTGGTTCTTTGGCAAAAATGGGGTTTACTTTCCACATCCTGTTGTCGTAGACTCGTAGTTGATATGAAAAGATGTAACTATTTTTTTGTTTGTAATATAGTATTCTAGGTTCTTCTTGGTCTCGTTTTGACTTTTTAGTAGATGCCTTTCTCATTACTGCTATATTGATCATTAAGAAATGTTAGGCAGATCAGAGATTTCATTTGCATAAAGACAACTTCGCTATCGCTATCACATAAAAGGGATGGTGGGTCTTGGACTGTTGTGGAATTGGTAATCTGATATGAGCATTTCACCAAAAATATCACAAACAGGTTCAAATGGCCGAAGTAGAGATTGGTGATGAGTTAGAACTTCTTTTGGCATCTTAATATGGTCATTGGTAACGGGGTTTCAGATGTTTGGTTGCCAGTTCTGTTGGAGCTCTGAAATTATGTTATACATGGATAACTTTTAGATCAAAGTGACAAAATTTCTGAAATTTATAACTATTATCCAGTGATGATTGTTCTTAATTAAATTGCTACAATGTGCATGTGACAGGTTAATTGAGGATTGTTGGCATGAGGATCCCGCTAGGAGACCAACTTTTAGAGAGATCATTCCTCGTCTATCTTCTATTCAGAATCAGCTTGCTCGCAAGAAGAGATGGAAGGTATGCACGCCTACCAAATTATCATCTTCAATAATACGTGTATAAAGCAATATTTAAATTTAGCTGAGTGCCAGATTCTCTGAAATGGTTTTCCACCTTTTTTTTCCACATATGCATTAATCTTTGTAGAGCATAGCAGCTAAACTTCAATAGTTTTATTTTTTTTCTTTTATCTTTGAAATTTTGCTTATTTTATTAAAAAAATTGAAAAAATAGGGAAGTTACATTTGCACTCCTTTCTATATCACTGCTGGCTCTGGATAGCTGGTTTTGTGGCTTCCTGAATTTAACACTATTAAATTGTTGCCTAGCAGAACCATACCGATGTCTACTATTACTCGAGGAACCATCAATGTTGACTCTTATCATGCAATATCCAGTCTTTCAATGAGGTGCTCCACGTAAAATAAAGCTATTTGAATAAATCATATGTAAATATAATACGTACCAGTTATTTTTGAAAGCTCATGGTGGTCCAGAGAGTTGAACACTTGAACCTGTGGTGGAAAATATTTTCTGCTTTCTCGTCATCCAATGATTGTTTAGAGGTCTTCAATGAATCTAGTGTCCTAATCTCTAGGCTTATCTTCTACCTTTGTTCCAAGGTTTGTCACCTCGATGTGACTCTTGACCTACTGGGTCCATAGTATGTTACAAATATCAGGTGTTCCAGTAGTAAAAGTGGACATGAGTTTGGTTTAGAGTTTAGACCAATAGAAAACAAGATACTTTATGTGGAAGGAGTGGTCACTCCATATTAGTGCTGTTTCTGATGGGAATTAATATGGATATCAGAGTTTTAAATTTTTTGGTTATAGGGGCATACTTGTAAATTTCTCTTGTATGAGATATGTGCTCTATAAAAAGCTTCTTGTAAACCTCATAGGAATATGAATGAGTGAAAATTTTTGAAATGTGTTTCTGTGGAGCACTGCCCCTTTCTCCCCCTCGGTCTATGCCCTTCACTCCTTTTTCTTCCTCACCACTCGATCTCCCCTGCTTCTGCTTGGCAGTCCAGCTCCATCAGACCTCCAACTTCCATGCGGAGAACTCCAACACACAAGATCTTCAAGCACTCCAACGATCCCCGGAGCATCCTTGCCCCTTAGAACTCGCACCCTTTGGAGTGTTGCAACCCTGACGTTGACAACCTCCACGCAATCCTGATGCAGCCGCATAGAGGCCCTGCACCAGCCACCCTCCGCTGTAAATGCTGTTTGTGCCCTTTCCCTGTTCACACCTTCAAGAAGCTGCCCGATGGAGCAGTCTGTCGCAACATGGGAATCGGCTTCGCCTCGTGTGTCCAATAGATTGGGCTTTTGTAACCACCTGACTGCTACATGGATCTGCTTCGACCAGGTCGTAACTGGAGGCCTGGTTCGACCAGGTTCTAACATAGTTTGACCCCGGTTCAACCGATCTATTCCTTTTTGACCAAGGTTAGAATTGGTTCAGTCCGATTTGATTTGTGGAGATGAGCCCGAAGCCACCTGGTTGAGGTCCTGAAACACTTGGGAGTCCCCTGTGCTACCCCACACCGCTGCCAACCTATGCCTCAGCCAGATTCGGCACCACCTGCAGCCGCAGGTTCCCAAACTGCGTCCCAATGTGCTGAGCTCCTCCACGCAATCCTGGCGCAGCCACACAGGAGCCTTCTCCAGCTGCCCTCCGCTTCAAATGCCGTATGTGCCCTTTCTCTGTTCACACCGTCGAGAAGCCGCCCTCCACCACTAACGCTGTATGTGCCCTTTTCCCATTCACACCTTCAAGAGGCTGCCGATGAAGGAGCAGTTCGTCACGATGTGGGAACCAGCTTCACCTCATGCACCCTGATAGACCGTAGTACCGTACCCTTGGAACCACCCGACCGCCACAGGACCTGATTCAACCCGGTCGTGGGTGGAGGCTCGGTTCAACCAGGTTCTAACCTTGTTCAACCCCAGTTCAAGACCACCTCAACCAGTCCATGCTGTTTTCCCGGGTTAGAACTGGTTCACTCCGATCTGATCAGTTAGATCTGGTTTAATCTTGTTTGAGTTTGGTTTAGTCGATTTTTTGTTCCGCTCAACTTGGTTTTACTGTGATTTGGCTTCGACTTAATCGGATCTACCAGGCCAATTCAGGTCGGTTCTCTTGTTTCGGGTTGATTTAGTTGATCAAAGTTCAGATTTCAGTTAATTTCGCTTAGTTTTACTTGTTTACATTGTTAATCTTCTGCTTTTAGCATCTTGTCCCATATCAGTTTCTCTGACTACAGTTTTTGATCACATTATTGGCAGTTTATTGACATTCCTTTGGAACACACCTCAACAAACAAACATGATTTGCAAGATTGGTTGATCTGGATCAGGATTAGCAGATGCTGCTGGGGGGGGGAGCCTAATCCCAATCCTATTGTCAACTTCTGCCAGAATCAGGCTAGACTTGGTTGGATCTGCTTGGGTTGTCCAATTCTGGACTGGTTCCAACAGGATTGCTGTTGGAGGTGGTGGAGGCAGCTCCCCCTGCTGCCCGGAAACTTCCTTATCCAAACGGCCATTGCCATCCCGCCACTTCTTCCCATTGGCGATTCTGCCAGATCCAGGCCACTCCTCCACTGGCAAGCAGTCCAGAATGATATATATATATATTTGTTTTTATCCATTTTTGGAAGGACTAATCCTAGATTGGATTTCCTTCTGTTGGATGGATGGCCATCCGATCTGATCATAATCTGAATCAGGATTGGCCCTGGCCAATCCAGGGTCCAATTCTATGCCGGGGAATCCTTGCAAACAATTTCTTCTGAATAACGTGTTGTGCGTGTGCTACCAAATTCCACGGGTCTGTGGTGAATACACTTCTTATTTGTTCCTAGGCTTTACACTTAGTCATTTTGACAAGTAGCTTCCCTGAAATGATCGGAGATTAAAATAGCTTACATGCAGTACCTTGGTACCTAAAGTCATATGCCGCCTTGTTCATAGAAAACCTATAACAGCATGCTAAAAAATCATTCTGTTTACATATTTGCCTCAGTTTATTTAGTAATAAATTGTTTTTTGGAATGGAGAACTGGGCATCGTATGGTCTCTTACCATTGTATTGGGTATGTATAGCCCATGCTAGCAGTAGCAGTGGTACTGAAGTTCGAGTGTTGCCTTTCCTCTTCATTGTGGATGCTTTAAATCATTTGATTACTGAAAGTGATAAGGATGTCCAAGAGACCTCGTTTTCTTAAAATTTCTGCTGGAATTTCTTACCTCTCAAAAGTATTGAGGGTTTTGTTATGATAAGCTTGTATCCCTTTTCTTGGTTAGGCGATAGCCATTATGTTTGTCCAAATCTGAAACAACCATATCCATGGTGGAATTTTCAGGATGTTATGTGGGACTACTGAGCAAAATATGTATTTCGTTTCCCATGCTGTGCAGGTGAGACCGCTTAAATGTTTCCAAAACCTCGAAGCCATGTGGAAGAGAGATCACTCAGATCCTAGCAGCCGTTCCTCTAGATCTTCGGCCCACTCTGACACATAGTCGTCGCCGTCTTCCAAAATGGTTTGTGCAGCTGCATCAATTTTTCCTATTTACATCTTATTTTTTTCCAAGGACAGTCGGATGTCTTCTCATTCGTAGTGCAAGACCAGTTCCGTTTGTTTCACCCTGGTGTGTGATACAAGAAACTACCAACACGTCGCCCTTCTCTGTCGCTGTAGTCCTTGATTGTACCAAGTAAGCGGGCAACAAGTACTTGATATTGTAGATTGGTCATGTATGTGGTTATTGTACAAGCTGGTTTGGTTGGGTTGACTTTGTAAAATCAAAGAAGCCATTTTTTGGGGGGGGAGGGTATTCCATATTTGTTTTGCGCTTCTAGGCTCTGTGCCTGGTGATCTTTGACCTGTGACCAACCCATTTTACTGCCCTTGCATCATGGATGGACTGATTGGTTCTCTGTTGTGCCCGAACAGACAGTTCCCTTTAACAAGTGGTTGGGAAAGGAATCTAATGCCTATTTTGGTTAGTGTATTAAAAATGACACAACAGATATTGATATTCCTGGAGGATAGTATATCAATAACATAATTGATGTGGGCGGGCACTTGTGCTACAATGCAGGTACAAATTTTAAAATTAATGTTTATAGCTAAACACCGATGCTTCATATCATCATCAATTTGTTCTCTTTTGTTTCAAAATCACCTAATTAAAAAGAAGATTGTTGTTATATTTTAAAAAAAGGAGTTTGTGCCTGTTTAACTTTCTAAAGGATATGAAAAACAAGATAGGAGACAACATGATAATGACTTTACAAATATAACATGTTCTTGTTTTGATTTTTTTGACATTTTTTAAGAAAGTTTTGATAAAAACTATTGCTTCAGTACATCGTGTCCAACTTCTAGAGTGTGATGATTGGTTGTTTTATGGATTGTCCGATATCGAACGGCTCATTTTTTAATTTGATTTTTTAGTTATATTTTACATCGTATTTCTACCATCGAATTTATCATTGTTTACATTAACATAAAAAGGAAGATTACTACAATACAAAACAGAGCAACAATGCACTGTTTTTCAGAATTTTTCAAGCACACAAACAAGGCTCAAGTCTGAAAGATATGTTGGCACAGGGACACACTTCACCTCAGAATTTTCTGACAAGAATTTCTTTGCTAAATCCTTCCCAAACCCCACATAGGTTATGGCTCAAATTCCAAAGGTGTCCTCGCTGAAGTGGAAGTCAGAACAAGCTCCACTTGGCACTAGGGATGCCACGTCTTTGAATTCCGGTGTTCTCTTCGTCAAGGAAGGTGGGGCCGGGAGTCGGGACCGGGTCGGTTGGGCTCAAAACCGACCCGGGTCGGCCAGGGTCGCGACCCGGGTCGGGCCGGGGTCGGCCGGGGTCGCCAAATATAATAATAAAATATTTATTTTGGGGTCGGGGTCTTGGGGTCGGGACCGGGTCGGTCGGCCCCAAAAGCGACCGGGTCGGGCCCGGGTCGTGACCCGGGTCGCGACCCGGCGAACCATGCTTTTCGTATTCTTAGTCGATTATCTCATATTATTTTTCATGTACTTATAAGAGCTAAAAACATGGTGACAAGGAATAATTCGTATTTATTGTATTCTTTTTCTAACAGCCAAAAGATAAACATAAGAGGAGGTCAATGGTGGCGTTTCATTTGGTTTTACTTAAATCTTAATTTCAACTCTAATCTCTTATCGGATAGAACACATAATTGTAATCATCCATCTCTGAAAAATATATAGTGTAATCTATTTAAAATTAAATTATTTTGAAGAGTTCACTAGTCTATTCAAATATTAATTTAGACATTTTGATTCAAGTATCTAATATCTAACCGATTAAACTGAAAACAAACAAGACCTGTGTGTTCCTAGACATGTTCCCACCATCTTCTAACCTACTTGCTTCATGTTTATACTTTAATACATTTAAATAATAATACAGGTTGTGGCATATTTGGCTATGTAAATTCAATCGCCATGACCCAAAAATATGTTTTTTTAATTATTAATTTCTACAGTTACTCAGATTTTTAATATATCCCTAAAAACTTTATTTATTTGTAATTTTTTAAAATATTTATAGGGTGTTTGGTAGCGTTTTTAATTTTTAGACAATCTTATTTTTGAAATCAAAATTATTTGACTTCTTAATTTTATTTTTAAAATCAAAACAGTCTAAGTATTTAGTGTTTGGCAAAAGTATCGTAAATTTTAAAAATTAAACAATAACGTTTGTTTGCGACTTTGCGTCTCTCTCCCCGGCAGCGGCGGCGGCGGCACCGCCCCCGCCCACGAACCCCCCCCCCCGGCGGCGGCCCTCGAAGCCCCTCCCCCTGCGCACCGCCCCGCCGGCGAAGCCCCCCTCCCCGCGGCGGCTCGCGAAGCCCCTCCCCCCACGCACTGCCCCGTCCGCGAAGGCCTCCCCTCCCCCGGTGCACCGCCCCGCCGGCGGCGAAGCCCCTCCCCCCGCGCACGCCCCGTCCGCGAAGGCCTCCCCTCCCCCGGCGCACCGCCCCGGCGGCGGCGGCAGCCCGCGAAGCCCCTCCCCCCCGCGCACTGCCCCGTCCGCGCCCCCCTCCCCCCGAAGCCACCGCCACGTCTCGCGGAACGCCACGCCTCCCACGTTCCGCGTCTATCTCAAAAATAAAACAAGATTTGCCTTGTTTTTATTTCAGAAGAGATCACGTACGTAGAGTATCTCACTTTTGAAAATAAGATAGTAGTTAAAAGTTGCAACCAAACACCTCATCTCTTCTATTTTTAAAATTTAGATCAAAAAGAGGAAAAAAAACGTAACCAAACACCCTATTATTGTTGATAAAAGATTGTTGTGAGTTAAATAGTCCTTTTTTATTTTTTTGACAAAAATGCTCTTTCCTAATATTGTCTTTTTTTTCTTTCTCATATACTCTCTCTATCTCTCTAGAAAAACGATGATTTTTTTTTGAATAAAAATATAAAATGCTTGAATAACGATATTTTAGAGTGTTTTTAAGAGAAGGTACTTATTTTTCATAAAACACGAGTTTTCAAGTGCCCTTAAAGATTTTTTTTTGTTTTGTCTAGATATATTTAGAAATATGAGAATTCATAATGACCGACATATAAATATCCTTCCAAAAATAAATTATCCTGCACATATCTTTGATTCCCACAGCTTAAAGTTGGAAGAGTCCATTCTGTCACCCCTTACCCACATGGACCCACCCATTCTGCACTTTCTCTGGTGGGGAGGAACATGCCCTCAAATTCCAAGTGTAGACCCTTGGAGCAGCCTTATCACCTCTCTTTTTTTTTTGTTAAAAATTTAGTAACATAACTAACTATTTAATATTAAATTGTCATTTAAATGATTTAAAGATTATGAAAAAAACTCTCCTAGTTAATGATCAGAGGAGAGTGGATTTTTTAGTTACTTGATTAAGAAGAGTCTCCCAATCTATTCACAAGAAGTAATGATTTATTAATTATTTAAAATAAAAATTATCATTAAATTATTTTTGTTCGCGAGAGAGATTGAGAGATTCGCCTCCGTCGTACCACCGAAAAAAATCCACGCTCCTCCCCGAGCCTCCAGAAAATCATCACATTTCTTTGGAAAACTCGGGACAACCTCGAAAGGTAGTACCGTGGCAATATCCTGATCGATAGAACCCTTTTTGAGTTCTACCCGATCTAGTGATCTCCGAAGAAAAAAGTTTTCATTTTTTTTGAGCCAGCTGCGAATATCCCACCGCCAACCGATTCAGCCGCCACCCGGCTTCAAACAAGAGGGGGAGTGAGAGGAGAGTACTCGGAAGTGGATACATCCTACAGCCCATAAATTCGGACATCTGTTGCCGCCGGAGCGGCGACGATCTTGTTCTGGGCATCTTCCCCTCCCACCGTCCCGAGGCCCCTTGCATCGTATTCCATCTCCACCCTCTCCATTTCATCCGCTGCATGCAGCATTAGGTGCCCCTCTCCGCCCATCATCCCCTCCCCTCCGCCCTCTCGACACCGTCTGGTTCGCCGAGAGACCCTCCTCGTCGCGAATGCCGGCAGGAGGGATCCGGACCATGCACGCGCAAGTGGGCGGCGGCATAAAAGCGCCGCCTTTCTGAGAAGAGGGCGTAATGGTGCGCCACGAGATCGACGGCGACGCATGCGGAGTTCCAGCCGGTATTCGATGGCTGTTTACTCCTTTCTGTGCCCATACTCCTGTTCCGTTTAGCTTGTGGCCGTCCCCACAAGGCCGCGGCCGTGCCTTTGCGGAAAGCTTCCATCTTTCCCGCGCCGGCGTACTGTGAAGGATTCCCCTCCCGCTCCTTCCCTCGCAGCATGGGGGCGGACTGAGAAAGGCGGAAAAGGAAGGCGAGGCGGTGGACGCGTAGTCGACTAGATGGATGATAGGTGAGTTTCGCCGGCCTCTCGTTTGCGAAGAATCTCGTGCCGGGTGGGGGAACTCCACTCCCAGGTGAGAGGTGAGCCCCCCCACCCCACCCCACCCCCCTCTCTCTCTCTATTTCTCTCTTCATGATGCTCTGCTTATCGGGGTCTTACGCGTACCTGATTCTAATTTGCCATCCCCCCCTTCGTCTCTTTTCTTTTTTACCGAAGGATGTTGGTGGGTGAGGGACGCAGGAATTCTATAGTTGCATTCGCCCAATACACAGAGACCAGAGGAGTGAAGACGGGAATTTACCCTCAGATGTCGGAAGGAAGGAGGACGGAGATGAGCTTGTAATGGGCGAGTCCCTTTCCTCCTTGTGGTGGCATCATGTCGGCCGCTTCCTGCATAAGCCCATCTCTTCTGTTCCTTCCTTTAGGCCGAATCACGAGTGGCATGTAGGTCTAGTCTTGCGGGAATCATCGTCTTCTGGGCCACCCGACTCCCTTTCTGGCCGTTCTTGCTGTTTCTGGTTGGTCATTTTGCCTCTCCGGTTGGAATGCAGCGGAGAAATCCACTTGCGGGCATCTGATGAGGGCTGGATCGCAGCAGGGTGTAGGTTCGAAGCACGACCAGATGCCGGCAAATAAGTACGGGGGCACCCGCAATTCCACGTCAAGGGTGGAGCGTCTTCTCCGGGAAAGGGAACTGAGAAAGTTCAACAGGACGATTCATCTCGGCGAAGGACATGGCAACTCTGCTCGGGAATGCGCAGGCATCCTAGAACACGATCGTGGGAATGGCGAATGCAGCGAGTGGGTGACCGTGGATGAAGATGAGTTCTTGGACGTTGCCCCGACCTCCAGGAGGGAGGCTATGCAAGGGTATGGTGAGGGTGGGGAACCTTCAAAGCAGCGGCTGCTGGTTGTGGCAAACCGGTTGCCGGTTTCTGCCGTCAGAAGGTCTGAAGATTCATGGTCACTGGAGATCAGCGCTGGCGGACTTGTCAGTGCCCTTCTTGGTCTGTTGCAAACATCCTTCGTCTGTCTTTTTTGAGTAAACGATTTTTGTTGCTGTTCTCTGTCAGAAAAATTCTTGTAAAGTTTATCAATTTTCACTTATGTTATATATATATATATATTCATTGCGCCATCTTCTGTTTGTGTTGTTTGACTGGCAAGCCTTTTGCTTAATTCCTTCGGCTCCTGCTATAATCCTCTGATACTGGGAAAGCTATTAATTCCATTAATTTTTATTTCCATTTTTACACTTTAGTTTGAAGAAATAATTATTCGATGGGTTTGAAGTTACTGGATTTTGCTAATTCATACAACCCGATATAATTGAGATTGATGCACTTAATCAAAACTACAAGATTTCTCAAGCCTTTTACCAACTATTTCTCATTCTATTATTTCTATTGTTCTTCAGACATATGTCTGTATTTAGTTTGATGGTAAATTTTTTATTATTGCTGTGGCTCTCAAAAATGTCAAAGGCATTGTGATAAAGCATCAATACTGAAAAAGTAAAGAGCCCCAAGTTAATAGAAACAGAGGACTGCCAAGAGGATTTTTTGTTTAGTTTTTAGATTTTATACAGTTTAAAAAGTAACCTCCTAATATTTTCTTTCAAGGTTAAGAAATGACTACATCACATGTTTATATCTTTTTGGCTTCACTGTTTGGGAATAATGATAGTGATAAAAGCCTTAATGCTAAGCCAGTAATCTGTTTTTTTAAGGTGTGAAGGAGTTTGAAGCTAGATGGATAGGATGGGCTGGTGTGAATGTACCAGACAAGATTGGACAGCAGGCTCTTACAAAAGCACTAGCCGAGAAGGTGTCCATGGATTTCATATTCAAGTGCTCATCTTCCAATTTTTTTCTTCTGCTGTACTTAGATAATTTTTTTTTGGCTATACACATGTTATAATAGAATTTATAGCATGTTGAATTGCATTCTCAATGTTTTTGGTCTTTGCTATAGAGGTGCATACCTGTATTTCTTGATGAAGAAATTGTTCACCAGTACTACAATGGTTACTGCAACAATGTATTGTGGCCGTTATTTCATTATCTTGGGCTTCCACAAGAGGATCGTCTAGCAACAACACGTAGCTTTCAGTCACAGTTTGATGCTTACAAGCGTGCAAACCAAATGTTCGCCGATGTAGTGAAGCAGAACTATGAAGAAGGAGATATAGTATGGTGCCATGATTACCACCTTATGTTCCTCCCAAAGTGCCTCAAGGAGTATGACGATAAAATGAAAGTTGGGTGGTTTCTTCACACTCCGTTTCCATCCTCTGAAATTTACAGGACGTTACCATCACGATCAGAGCTGTTGAGATCTGTTCTTGCAGCTGATTTGGTTGGGTAAGTTAGTAGTTGATGCTGAAACGCTTTAGAAAGATTTCTAGCAAATAGATATGTTCTTGCATCTGATTTGGTTGTAAGTTGGTAGTTGATGCTGAATTGCTTTTGATGGATTTCTAGTAAGTAACCTATGTAAGCATTTGTTCCTTGGTGGAAATGGTATTGAATGGCTCTTTTTCTTCTTCTTTTCATCTACAAATTCTTCACTAAAACAAACCTTTTATTGTCTATGTTGGCGCACAATTTTTACAAAAAAAAAGAAGAAGGGGGAGTGAACGGGCTATGTTTTGGTCATGCCCAAATTTATTGAGCAATATAGGCTCATGTCAAGGCGTGTTAGACAATACGTCAACTAAGCACGTTGGGCGCCAGACTCAAACAAATCCGAGAAGATTTTGGGATATTCCGAGACTTCCACGGCAAGAGGAGACCCTCCCGATCGGTTCCCACGCTGGGTTGGATTCCTCCGATGGGAAGGAATCTTGTAAACATGGAAAGACTGCCTAGATAAGGTGGATGGCGCCGTTGAAGGGAAGGAGATCAATTCTGGCTATCGCCATCCCTCCTTGTCCGTCTCGAAGCTGGACTCCCTGTTTCGGGAGGTTTCCTGGTGAAGGAAGGGGGCCGTCGAGGCCTATATAAGCCTGGCCAAGGCTGGTTGAGAGGAGAGGGCGGTGATCAGAGAGAACGGGAGAAGAAAGCGCGAGAGAGCCCCCAGAGGAAACAAGAAGAGAAGAGGAGAGCCAGAGAAAGAAGAAGGCCGGACCTCCTTCCGCTGTCGGACCGCCTTCCCGTGGGTATTGTGTTCGCCGGGAGTCCTCTTGCGGTGGCCGCGATCGCCAAACATCCTTCGGAAGACCCCGTCGTCGCCGGAAGTCTTTGCGGAAGCCGCCGTCGTCGCCGGAAGTCCTTCCGCAAGCCACCGTCGCCGCCGGAAGTCCTTCCGCAAGCCACCGTCGCCGCCGGAAGTCCTTCCGGCCGCCGCCGTCGCCGTCGGAGGAGCCCGGAGCATCCAAAGCCGTCGCCGGAAGTCCCTTCGAGTGCCGCTGAAGCCGTCGCCTGGTCGGGAGGAAGAGGAGGGCGGCCGTTTTATTTTTCTCCCACTTACGTCCAGCTGGCGTATAGCAGGAGGGGAGGCGTAAGCCCGCCGCGGACTCGATTTTGACCCGCAGTCAAAATTGGAGCGGGGCCCACCATGGTAAAGGGAAGTAAAAAAAAGAAAATAAAAGGGACCGCGGCCAGGAGCCGCGCGCTCGCGCAGGGGCTGCAGGGGAGTTGACCCAGGAGGTCAAAAAGCTGTGGGGCCCACCTTCTGAAGAGGTTTAAAAAAAAAGAAAAGAAGGGGAAGAAGAAGATGGGCTGCGTGAAGGCCTAATATTCCCCGGTGACCAGTGGCAGAAAAGAAAAAATAAAAGATTTTAAAAGACACAATCAAGTGAAAAATTAAATAAAAATGCACCTAATTAATTAAACAAACCGAGGCGAGCATCCGGCCGGCTAAAAACCCGCCTCATGATCTCGGCATAACTTAAAAGAATAAAAATAAATGGGAAAGCAATAGGCCGGCTTTAAGCACGCCTCTTGACCCATAATTCAAAAAATAAAATAAAACAAACAAAAAACAGAAATTAAATAAAAATCCACTAAGTTAATTTCACAAACCGAGGCGAGCATCTGGCCGGCTAAAAACCCGCCACATGGTCTTGGCTAAACTTAAAAGAATTTGTGGGTCGGTTCTAAACCTTCCCCTTGACTTTTTTAAGGTAGACATACAAAGGTCTATTGAAAAGACCCCAATGTCTTATCATGCCCCAAGAGGGAGTTACTTACCCATTATGTCATGGGAAGGCTGTGTATGATCAACATGCCGATATGCCGAACTATGAGCTAATGAGGTTCATTAATCATGAGATGAGTCCCCACAAGCTTATCAAAAGCCGGGTGTATTCAATCTCAAATCAGTGAGAGGAGTGCCCACAAGTCTATCAAAGACCGAGTGCTTTTTCATCATCAAACAGGCTACATGTTCATCAAGGACTCAAAGAGACCTGATTTCTGGTCATTCAAGTTGTAAATCATGTCTCATATTTTTGAGAGAACAAGTGAAATTCATGTTCGGTACATAGATTGATGCTACAAGGAGAGAACAACCACTTGAGATTTTCTGGAAGGCAAGACAACAAAAATTGACATAAAACAAAGTCTAAAAAAAAATCTCTCTGAAGTTAATAAAAATCTGGAACGAACAAAATCTTAAATCCAAATCTGTCATCACCATAAAATCTGAAAACTGAAAGATTTTAAAATCTGAAATCAAGACCTGAAGAGCTCCTAAATCTGAAAACCAACTTATTCTGTAAAACCTCAAATCTGAAATGGAAATATACAGAATCTGAAAATCTTTTGAAACATATGAGATTTGAACTCCATAAACTCTGGGATTTGAGGGTGTAGAATCTGAATTTCTTCTGGAGGTTTAAAATCTGAATTCCAAATCTGAACTTCACACTCGGAGATAAAAATCTGAAAAGGCTAAGGTAACAGACAGAAAATTCTGAAATGTGAGCCTAAGCTGAAATTGGAGAACCGTAAACCCCAATCTACACAGTTCCCAACTTGTCCCAAATACAACCTCAACAAAATCAGGTGACAAGCCATAATCTGTCAATCAAACCTTAAAATCGGAATCATAGATAAAAATCCAATGTTCTCACCAAAATTCCAAGATGAACTTAAATTCAGGTTGAAACAAATCAAATTTCCCTAAACAATCCAAACCCAAGCAAATCTGAACTGTAAAAATCCGAATGCCTGAAATCTAAAATCTGAAATTTTGAAACATGTAAATCTGAAATTTGAAGACTAAAATCTGCAAATGTGCAAAAAAATCTGAAATCTGAAACAAAAAATTTGAAAATCAGAAGTCAGAGCCTAAAATGTAAAGTCCAGAATTGGTGATTGAAACCTTCAAATAAAAGAATATGTAGTTTGAATCTGCAACCGAACATCAAAATTTTGAAGTTCATGAACCTATAATTTTCCATCAACCAAAATCTGAAGAGGCCAAAGTGTGTAATTTGAAAATTTTGAATGTACAGAATTTGCAGGGGAGCCGAACTAAAGAGAAACCCAGAATCTGAACCAAGTCATAAAACAAACCACAAATCAAACAAATCTCAAAACAGAGCGTGAATCAATCACAAATTAAACCAAACTTGCTAATAGTTCTGTCAAATAAACTCCAAGTTTAAACAACCTGTTTAATTTCAACCAAACAAACAAAATTGAACAAATTTAATCACAATCAATTATAACCAAATTAAACTTAAATAAAAAATCTAACAAATCTGTAATCTAAAAAAATGTTAATCAAGATCTCTTTAAACAAACTCTAAATTTAATCAAGTCGCAAGCAGAATCTAAATAAAACATAATTGATCAAATAAACTCAATTCAATTTTCAAATCAAACTCGGATCAAATCCCCCGAATCCAATTAACCTGAATCAACTCCCAAATAAATCCACCTCAAACTTAATAAAATCTAAATTAAGCAAACAAGCCAAAATTCAAATAAGTTCCAAACATACTTAAATCAATTAATCAACTCAAATTAAATCAAATTCAAATCAAATTAAAACTCACACCAAATCTAAATTTCAACCAATCTAAACAAAACTCAAATTCAAACTAAATCAAATCAACTCAAATACAAATCAAAACATTCTAAATCAAATCAAATTCAAATTAATCAAACCAAAATTCAAACCAATTCAATTCAACTTAAATAAAAAATGCAATTCAAACCAAACTCAAAACAAATTAAGTGCTTGCATTCCATCAAATTCATGGGGTGTTTTCTCCTGTGTTTGTGTGAATGTTTATTTTTGTGTGGATGCATCGTCTTCTATTCAATGAATTGCTATGACGCTTAATCAAGGGTATTCGAGTAATCTCGATGTAATTAACGTCGGATCTTCGCACTATCCGACGGGGAGAGGTCAAAAACAAATTTCAAAGAACCTAACAACCTCAACATATAATTTTGACCCTAGTTAGTACTTTTATGGAATACCATCTATTTTCCTAAGAAGTCAATGCTAAGGTCTAACCAAATCAAATTCAAATTCAAAAGGAAAATGAATTTCCAAAACAAAAGAAAGAAATTATCTTTTTTGAGATTTTTGAGGTTACATCAGTCTAATATTCACTACCATAACATTGCAGGTCTTATACTTATAACGAAAACAAAGAAAAAATAAAAAGGAAAGGTCAAATATCGCTCATCAACATTCACAATATTTTAGGACATTCTAGTTCTAGTTAATCATACATCTAAGGAAAAGCAATAATGACAGTATCTTCTCTTGATCCCAGATTCCCAACATCATATTTTTTGTTAAACTTGATTCAAGCACATTCTTGATGATACTATTTTGCATGCATGTAACTAATTGCATTCTAAATTATGATCAGTACTCATCTTGTATCACCAAGAGTCATCTTTAGTTCTTTTAACTTACTATCCATGGTTTACCCAGATCGGGATCGGCATTAGGCCGATCTGATCCTGGATTTTCCCCGAGATCTGTTGTTCTGCCATCTGGTCTCCTCTTCTGTTTTCCAGAGTCTCAATTCGCTAGACGATGTGGCTCCAGAGGGCCAGATATGCATATGCATGGCTCAAATGGTGTCTGTCTACAAATCTTGGATGCGTTAGCATGGGTGAAGTAGCTGGATTGAGCTTTGTTGGGCAAGAAATGAAGATCAGAAGTTTTGTGAAAAAAGTTAAGGCGAGACTTGGAGTTGTCTGATGTATCTGTTGTTGTCCAGAAACCATCTCAGACTAGAATCTTGGGAACTGAACTTCCTGCTGAATAATAGTTGTGTTCTTGACTCTTAAAGGAAAAGAATAATGAGGAAGCAGATCATAATTTATACATGTTAAGCATTGCTTGCTGGTAGAAATATTTAAATGGAAGGGTTTTATGGGATGGGTGGAGCTTGGGAAATTGAAGGGTCTATCCTTCTCGCCTTTTGTTGGTAGAAATTGGGTCATAGCAGTGTTCAGGAACAAGGACTGCTGGGAGGCTGACATTTTTCATTGCTTCAGGTATATCCTTGCCTTAAGATTCTTGTCTTGTGTTAATGTGAAACAACGGTTCTTTGCTGGTGTTTACAACCTGCTGGTAGAGGATAAGAAAGAAACGTTCTTTGGCGCTTGAGGCAACTTCTTTTGGCTCACGATGGTAGCACTTGGTGTGGCTGTGCGGATTTCAATGCAGTCAGCAAGGCTGATGAGAGATAAAATCAGAGGAAATGGTGCACATAACTGGGATATTCAATGACTGGGTGAACGAATTGAAATTGTGGATGCAAGTTTACAATTCACTTGGTCCAATCCTCTGTCTGAATCAAAATTGGACAAGTTCTTGATTTCTTTTTAATGGGTAGAGGAGTTTGGAGTTCTTAAGCGTTTCATGTATCTAGGATGGTCTCAGACCATTTTCCAGTCGACGTGTTACATGGAAGGCCGAAGATGGCACCTAGGAAATTCCGCTTTGATTTGCATGGTGCAGGGAACCTTCGTTTGAGGACCAAGGTTAGAAATGATGGAATGAGACTAGATTGGGAGCTTATGCCACCAGAGTTTCTGTGAGCAAACTTGAGCATATAAGTAAACAGTTAAAGTTGTGGTCCAATTTTACAGCAAGACAATCAGCGGTGACATGGAAGGTACTCATGGATAAACTTGAAACTTTACTAAATGACAAAGGATTTTTGACTGAACAACAGAAGGGGGAGTGGCTATCCTTGAAGCATGAGTATAATGAATGGAGTCTTAAGAAGAAATTAAGTGGAATCAGAGTTCTAAAAAGTTATGACTGAAGGAAGGTGTGAAACCTCGAAGATATCCATTGTATAAAAATAGATATGTAAGAATATGATTTGAATATGGCATGGTTTGAAAATTCATTTAACTTCCGTTTATTCGAGAAAAATGAACTCTCGTTATCTTATCTTTGGCTACTATGAAAGTATATGATATTTCATAGAAAATATTAGCCAAAATATGTGTTGTATGCATATAAAATATATATGTCGAGGTTAGGGTTCATAAAATTTGTCTTTGGACCTCTCTCCATCGGAAGTTGCGAATTTCCGATGTTAATTACATCGAGACTCTCGAACACCCTTGATTAACTGTCGTAGCAACTCGTATATGAAAGAAAACACTCATCCACAAAATATCAGCATATGGGGATTATGACTCATAAAATCAATGGAATGCAGACTTAACATTTAAATCTGACAGCATAACGACCATATAAGGTCAAATGACAGTGCAAAAACTTAGTATCTAAGCTTAAGGGTAAGGGCAAGGATTCCAACAATACCTTGCAAGAGATTAGTCTCTCAACTCAGTGTCTTATATCAAGACATAGGTTGAATTATTAAGGCTAATCAAGATCTGAGCATATTCAGATCAAGATCTATATTGATTTCATTCATATATATGAAATCTAGTCCCACATATGGACTCATCAAAGTCTATCACCTTATATTAAGGATGAAGACAAGTATGCTTGGATTTTAAAAAAGGGTCATGATTTTTCTTTTATGTTTTAACCATGGAGTTATTGATTATACCCTAGGCTTAGGTAATTAGACGTTCTCTAATTTTAAGTCTTGATATCTTAGACTTAGTAAAATTAGTAAAATGGTATATGCGCCTAAAGCCAATCACCCTGTATATGAGACTGGGCCTAGGGTTTGGCATGTCATGGAGCAAATATATCACTTCCTCTCCCTCTAGGCTCTATCTTACCCCAGCCGGAGATGGATCCTGATGAGGATATTGACATTAGATTCCAAATATAACAAGAGATATGTCCCCTGGGTACCACATGCATATGTCTACTTATCGAAAGCATTCTTTCAGATTTTTGAATTCTGAATTTAGGCTCATAAGTCAGTTCCTCCCCTAAACACCCAAGATCTCTATTTAAGGCAGGCCTTGGATTGATTACTATCCTGTCTTGGATCCGGTATTAGGATCTATCATATGATAAACATCAAATCAACCCTATGATGGGGCCTGAAATGGGGCCTTTATGATCCTGCACTGCCTACCACCCAAACCACTTATGCCCGGCTACAGGTTTGCCATACAAGACTTATATAGGATTATGAGATACCCCTCTCGGCCCTCTACACAATCCAAATCAAGAGCCCCTCTTTTGCCCTTGCTTTAGGCAAGTTGGAACCAGGGCCGGAGGCCCAATATATTGATTTCTACTTAGAGTGGGATCTTGCGGGATTCTCTCCATGTTCTGGTCGGGACTGCAAAGGCATAGGCTGAAAAATATGAAATGGCAGGTTCTGGTCGGTCTCCAGTATGAGACCATTCTCCCTCTGTTTATTTCTAGAGGTGATCCAGCACCTAGAGGCCTGAAATCAGGCCCATGAGCCTGAGATCCGAGGGTTAAAACTTAGTCCCTTATTCCATAGTTGTTAAGGCGGTCGCCTAGGCGCCGCTTAGGCGACAAGGCGGCATTTGAAGCCCGCCTGGATTGTCCGCCTTTTTTTTTGTAAAAAAGGCGTACGCCTTAGCCGCTTAAGCGGCCAAGGCGTACGCCTTGGCGCCTTGGCGAGCGCCCGATCACCCGAAGTCCGCGGGCTGCCGGCTCATTTTAAGTTAGGGCCAAACCGGTGCCACCGGTTCAAAAAAAAACCGGGCCGGTTTCTTAAAATACCGCAGAGTCCTCCCGACTCTCCTGTTCACCCCGACGCCTAGCTGAAGCCGCGACGGCCCGACGGACGATCGCTGGGACCTGCAGCCCTCTGCGCGCAGCAACGCGGTCCTCCGAGGCTCCGACGGCAGAAGGATTCTTCGCAACACCTACTGACCTACACCGCGGTCTTCTTCTCCTCATTTGATGGTGACATTGCCAACTCCAGAAGAAGACCTAACCGGTTGTTGCTTCTCCTTATGGTACTCCTTCTCTCTTTAAAACCTAGTAGTTGATATATTTTGCTATTCTCATAATTTCTTCACACTAGTTCATCGTTTTAACATCTATTACGATGTATGATTATCTAAAATATTGCATGTTTAAACATCTCCGGTGCGTCGATAATTTTTGATTTTCTTGTTCTTGTTTCTTCAAGTATTTTTATATATTCTACATATAACATTGACATTGTTTGATTTATGGAGTCTATGGACATTGTTATATATGTATGCTATCATTTTATGTTCTTGTTCTTATTCAAGTTTGGTTATGAATGTATGTCAATTGATTAGATTTGTAAGTTTAATTTCATTTTTTATTTATTACAATGTCATGATAGGTACAAAAATTACCATATACACCCCACCCCGCTTCATACCTCGCCTTACCGCCTAGGCGACGCCTAGGCTTACGCCTTGTCGCCTAAGCTGTAAAAGATCCTTCGGGCGCCTTGGACGCCTTGTCGTCTTGACAACTATGCCTTATTCTCATATATTCAAATTTATCATCCCAATTAGCTTCCTAAATATCATATTTCATTTGTACCAAATGGTGCAGAATGCATCCTCCCACCATTCCATCTTGGTGATTAAGCTTATTAGCTTCCTCTCTATTGGGAGATGAACCAAGTGAATGAATATATATAGCTCCAGCCTTCTATTAACATAGAGGTTCGGTTCATGATGGACCCCCTCTTTACATAATATCCCCTGTGGAATAAATTGAGAAGAAATGGGCATATTGTCCCAATTCCTGTCCAGGAGGGGGGGGGGTGCGTAGAGCTATACTCTACCTGATCATGCTTCGGATTAGGATTTATTCCCATAGGCCTTCTCGGCCTTGATCTCCAAATATGTTATGCATCAAAATATGGAGGCTTTGCCCAATTATGTCCGGGCTTGCGACCTGTTCTTACTTTGACAGATTTCATTATCTTCTCCTTTTTAGGCTGATATTAATATGTCCAGCCCTCCATTCTCTTATGTACCTTGAGCAGACAGATGAGAACTTGGATATCCAAGTTCAAAAATCAGGTCTCCAAACCGTGGGAAGACCTGGCAGGTCAATGCTCAGCCTGCTCTTCCAGCTTCCTTATTCTCGGACTCTCTTATACATATGTAAGAGATGGTCCTTACCCACAATCATATATACCTGATTGATGCCATGTTTGGAATCTAACTTCAATTTCATCTTACTGAAGTCATCTCTCCCACTTCTTATATGGGTCTGCCTTATGACCGGCCTTCTCTATTATGAGATAAGCCAAAGGGCCGTTCATGCTTATGACCTTGCTTAGGACAAGTGTACTGAATTAGGCCTAATATTAGGCCTCAATGATGACCTGTTATGGGCATAAATTCTATACCACATAGGGTTCTTACAACCGGGATATAAATATATAGATATGCACTGGTTTTTGCTCATCTTTATAAGTATCAATACTTGGTTCAATCATGCCATATGGCATATTACATATCCTCATATGGTGGGATATACATACAACCATAGCCTCATTATGTCGAGACTATCCTTCCCCTCTAGGGAGTACATATGGAGATGGACCAAAAGGACTGTATATCTATGCTTTCAGTCCTGTCCGGGATATGCTCAAGGAGCTAAGCCCAAAATTGGGCTTCAATTATGTTCTCGGCCTTCTGATTTTATAATCAGAGGGTAATTCATTACAATATGTTCCTTTCATGGTCGGATATCATATCTTCTTCCAGGCCCGGTTGGCCATGTCTTCTTCCCATGTCCAAGGCTACCCGGGGAATCTTTGGTCCATCATGTGGGTTCCAAAGAGGCCGGGTATAACCTTCATTCTTGCTTGGTAACCTGAAACCTCATTGTACTGCTGCTGGAGTAGTTGAACTTTGAGGGATCTTCTCCATAATTTCAAGGCCGGGGAGGACTGTTAGAAGAGAAATGAGGGAGAAAAAGGCAGGCCTATTCAACCGGAAAGGGTCTATAAAGGTGATATGGGAGTGTATCCGGGGAGCAATATGGGCTCAATTATGGGGCCAATTTGAGTATTTGGACATGGCCCAAGTATATCCGAGAAGGTGAAGAAAGAGGGTCTGCGAGATCCTAGTATATGTCTAGGAATTTCAGGTTTAAGCAGGGATATTTCCTGCTAATATAGGAGAGGAATCAAGGGGATTGAGCTCATGATGGTCATATCATCTAGAGGAGGGGACGGCTTAGGTAATGGCCATGATATCTTACCTTAGATCCCTCGGGACTTGCCCTTGTTTCTCCTGCAGAATCCCTTCACCTATTGCCTCTTCTTTGAGCTGCGCGGGTGTCCTCTTGGCAGAATTTTGCAGAGCCTCTATCCTTCTCTTCCTGTCTCCTCTCCGACGACTGAACATGGGCGGGGGCTGGCCCTTTTATAGGCCACTGGATGGGTGCTGTTCACCCGGGAGAGAGTGGGAGATCATGGCAGTGTGCGCACCATTGGGAGTGGAGAGAGTGAGAGATCATGGGGGGACCATGGATTACAGAATTCCGCGGAATCGGTCTGAATCGCCTGGAATCGGTCGGAATCGATCCAATTCCGACCGATTCCATGTGGAATCGGTCAATCCGACCGATTCTTTGGAAGGCCGGTTTAACCCGGCCCGGTTCGATTCCCGGTTCGTCGAAGGACCGGGAATCGAACCGATTCCGGCCCTTTTAGGGCCGGAATCGACCCGCAGAGCTGCCCTCGGTCGATCCCGCAGCGGAAGGAGAGGGCGCAGGCGATTCCGGCGCGATTCCGGCGCGATTCCGGCGCGATTCCGGCGATTCCGGCCTCGATTCCGTCGATCCACCGTCGATTCCGGCCGATTCCGTCGATCCAGGGTCGATTCCGGCCCGATTCCACCGATTCCGGCGGTCGGGGGCGATTCGGGCGGATTCCGGCGATTCCAAGCCTGTTCTTCAAAGGATTCCGCCGATTCGCTCGGATCGGCATCGAATCAACCTCTTCTTCGATCTTTGTAAGGTTTTTTGGTAAGATTTCTTCGCCGAAAACTTCGTACGTCCATTCTTACGCGTTTCAGACGAGTTTGAGTGTCGTTAAACTTTACGATTTACTAGAACAAGTCCGTTTAAGTTTTGAACTATCCGGATATGTCCATTTGCACGGGAAAAATTCCGGATATCCCGTACGCCTATTTTTACACGTTTCGACGACTCGAGTAGAGTTAAACTCGGTGATTTGTGATCGAATAACTCCGCTCAAGTTGTCTGAACATCGATTGGATGTTCTTTGTACGGAAAAAATTTCGGATACCCCGTACGTTAATTTACGACCATTTCCGGCAAATACGTAACCCTTTAAACATACCGAATGGTGTGTTTCTTGGGTTGTCTGCTTCCCGAACAGCGTCTAAAACAATTTTTATGTTATCTAATCATTTTTAGTGCATTGTTTACAATTTTTGCAGATTTAAGCAATGGCCGATCAAGGTGACGCAGCACCAGCACGTGCTTCCGACGTGGGTTGGGAGCACGGGCATATGGTAGACATAGTCAGGAAGAGGGTACAGTGCAAGTGGTGTGGGAAGGAGATGAACGGGGGGGGTGTTCCGGCTGAAACAACATATTGCGAGAACGGTGGGAATGTAAAAAAATGTGACAAGGTGCCCAGGGGGAGAAGAGTGAGGAGATCGGGAGGATACATGACGGTGTAGAGCCTCTCGACGGGCTGTTAGGATCGAGCGAGGGAGGAGTTGCGCGACGAGCTACTCGAGAGGAGGAGGGACCGCGATTTGCCTATCTCGAAAGGGAAAGGCAAGGGGAAGGCACCAGCTGAGCCGGAGCCACAGAGCGAGGACGAGTCCTCGGACTTCGAGCTGAGACGTGCGCCGGCACGATAGCGAGCGTGCCTTTGTTGAGGAGGAGGACGGGGAGGAGGGAGCGGGAGGGTCCGGGTCGAGTTGACCCAGCTTTGGGCCGATCAGCATCGGCTCGTCCTACCCGGGACCGAGACGACCCCGGAGACGGGGAGGTCCGGGAGTTGAGGGAGTGGATGGATGGGTTCAAGGTTGGTGTGGAAGGAGAGGGTTGCGCGATCGTCATGTGCGATGGGTGGACGGGTATCACGAAGGAGTATGATAAACTTCTTGGTGTCTTGTTACGAGGGGACTACATTCTTGAAGTCGGTAGATGCTTACGGGAAGATAAAAAATGCCGACTTCATTTTTCTCCGATGGATGGAGTGGTGGAGGAGATGGGGAGGAGAATGTGGTTCGAGTTGTCACCGACAACGAACCATCGTATAAGGCGGCCGGGAGGAAGTTGATGGAGAAAGAGGAAGCACATCTTACGGGTGCCTGTGCGGCGCGTTCCATAGATCTCGTATTAGAGGATATAGGCGAGGAGGAGGGTGTATCCACACTTGTCGAGGGCGGCGCGAGACGATCGCATCTTTTATTTATTCGCATCCCCGCCTACGCTACATGTCACGAGATCATCTTTTATTACTGTCGTTATAACGAGGGCCGCGCATAAAGAACATCGAGGATCGGCGGAAGATCGGCGAGGAGCGATTTGCACGGTTCGCGGTGGCCCGTACGAGCAGAGGCATTCCTCCGCCACACCACCACCCGAGGAGGTGGACATGGACCCGATTTTCCGGGAGGAGCATGCACTTGCCTCCTGGATAGAGGAGAGGAAGCCGGTCGTGATCGTACGAAGTTTGATCCCGATGACCGTGCGTAGGCGAAGGGGAGAGTTGGATGGTGTTGAAGCCGAGAGGATGCTCCGGCTCCACCTCCATCACTTCTCGAGGCTCGGGCAGGGCCTTCTTCGCCCACGGCGGCTATGATTTGCGGCTTTAACCCCGGCTCGACTCCTCCAATCCCAAAGCAGCCGCTACACGGCCCATTCGCGTCCGGGGAGAACGAAAACAAAGGTGACTGCACGGAAAATGGGAGGATTTGCAAAGTTGAAAAAAACTTTGGGTTCCGAACCTTCTGGTAGTTTAGAGATGGCTGAAGAGGTAAAGAGAAGGAAGTTAGAGGTCAGGCGTCCTATCAGCCCAGATGACAGCACGCAGGCTCCTTCTCACTCCTCAGGTGATGATGACGAGAGTGCGTACCCGGCACGCGGCCATCGGCGGCCAGTGAGTCTCACCGATTCGCGGCTTCCCAAGCCGTATTACACGCGGATGAGCGGACACCCAGCCTTATATTATGGAGGCACGGTATCCGGCATTTGGCCGGGTTGACCCGGCGGTGGATTACACCTGGCTCCACCATCCTCTCTGCTTACGTCCCGGTCGTCCCGCAGTCCGATCCATTTGACCTTGTTGGCATGACGTCGGCATTATTTTCATATGGAGTGGGTCCCGGACAGTATACAAGATTGAGCACGAGGGAGGAGCGTGAAGCGCAGCAGGGAGAGGAGGAAAACCCATATCTTTATCCTAGATATTGGTAGTAGAAGTAGATTGATATGATGTAATTTTTTTTTGATGTTGTGTCAACTTTTTGATATTTGAATAAATGGAATTGGAATATGTACTTAACTTCAAGTCTTCAAGTCTTCAATTGGTGTTCATTAGTATTTGTATGATGTGTTCTTGTGGATATCATGCAATGATTATTTTTTAAAATGTTTCTAACTCATTTCCTATTTTTTTAGAATTTTTTCTGAATTTTTCGAATTTTTTTGACGAAAAAAAATCAAAAAAAAAAAAACGATTCCGGACCGATCCGGAATCGATTCCCTTCCCAGGAATCGGCCGATTCCGGCCGATTCTGGGAATCGGATTCCGGAATCCTTGGGGGGGACAGGTGGCAGTCCCCGCCTCCTATATTCCCTCTCACGAGGGAGCATCCAATGAGGCATATCTCATTGACTCCCGGCCCCTCATTTGATGGGCATCCTTGATCGACCGATGCTCCATTTAATCATGGCCCTTCATCCCCTAATTGGACATTAATCCCCTTAAGGATCCGGTTAATCCATCATGATGTACCGCTGGCCATCCAGGAGATCTATGCTCCATTTGACTTGTTCAAACCTCAATCCCGGCCCTTGATCATGTGTCTCTCCAATTAATCAAAGCCCTTGATCTCTTATTGGATATTAATCCTATTAAGGATCCGGGAAGGCCTTGACAGTCGATAATTAGCCCTGCTAATGGTTTGTCCATCGGATATCCCACTATGGTGGATCCATTGGACATTATCCCATTTAGGATCCGGTAGACCCATTTGTGCTATGCGCTGAGGATCCATAATCATTAGGATTAATTGACATATCTATTACCCATCTTAGCCACTAGATTGACTTTTTAATTAATCCATTTGAATACCTCAAACTGTTCTCCCGCGGATCAGCCTTCTCTCCCTCTTTCTTTGCTATTTCTGTTAAGTCTCCCATCGGGAGACAGATTTCTCCCACCGCGGGCCTTCTTCTAGCTGGCCTTCTGCTTTCTCCAGTCGCACTCTCCTCATTAAACAGGTTCAACAGCAACCTGTCTTGCCAAGAGAAGTCACCGGGGCACCTGCTGGTTGAAGATCTCAAGTGCTTCCTTCTTCCTCTTGGGGTCAGGCCGAGGAGGTGAACATTCTCCTAGCTATTCCCAGGTAAGCATATTTGATTGATTTCCCGATAGACATGTATGAAATTTTTTAATTTCTCTCCTCCAATCTCCTGTCGACAGCACCTTCATTGTCCCATATTATACTTGCATTTGCATATAGATGAGTAGCCGGCTATGTTGGGATGTCCCTATATATCCCTCTCCCTGATTTTCATGCAAAGTCCGTCTCTTTCATGCATCATCTTCAGTCGGGTCTTCATCAATTATCCCTTATATTTCTCAAGCACATGCATATATGGATGTCTTTGAGGACCCGGCCTCTTCTTATGCTGGATTGGGTCCCCTTGAATGGTCTATCGTCTGTCATATGTCCAGCTGTAAGCATGCATCTCCGAGGCCTTCAAACAGGAGCTGAATTAGCTTCTGCAGATTATATCCGGTAGGGGTGGGCACAAAACGGTTCAAACCGAGAAACCAAACCGAACCAGCCCATTCGGTTCGGTTTGGTTCGGTTTGGACCCCCCTTCGGTTTGGTTCGGTTTGGAAAATCTCCAAACCGATTTAAACCAAACCAAACTGTTTAAACCGATTTAATCAAAAAAATATAAAAAACTATTATAGTATTAATAAAAATGATATTTTTATAAATTTTATAATAAAATAATATTTATTTTCATTATTTTTAACATAAAAACTAGTATATATATGTAAAAAATAATTAATTTAAATATTTTTATTTATTTTCGGTTTAAACCGAACCAAACCGAACCAAACCGAATTGATTCGGTTTGGTTCGGTTCGGTTTGGGAGGGTGATTCGGTTTGGTTCGGTTTGAGAAAAAAATGGTCCAAACCAGACCAAACCGAACCGTGCCCACCCCTAATATCCGGCCTTCCCTCTTCCAAATTCCCATCGGCAGCATGCCTTGGGTCCTATGCCATGCTTCAAATAAAACTATATATACTGAGGTATATTAATTCCCTTGTCTCTCCCCTTGTTTTGTATACAAGGACCCGGCTTCCTCATGGGCCATCATTGACCGGGGTTGTTGTCAAAGCTTTTGGAGGGCTTATTGCTATTTGGACAGGGGTCTATGATAATCCGGGGGTGTGGGATATGAGACATTCCCGGTCTTTCTTATTCCCCTTCCTATTCCTTTGCTCCGGGGTCAGATATTGGTCCTTCCTTGGACAAGATGGGCTTTGAATTCCCCTTGTGTGCTCCCCTCTGATCATACATATCCGGTACTAGATGTATGGGCTTGATCCCCCCTTGATTCATATGTCAAGGGAAAGCTATAGAAAAATTAAGTATTTTATTTCCCATAGCTCCTCTTTACTCTCTTTCATGCTCTTATATCATGGAGTCCGGGTGCTGTAGAGGGTGTTGATTGTGGGCCTCTTTTGTGTTCACTATCTTCTGCCTTCTGCTTGGACACATATGTACCAAACCCACCCGGGCCTAGCCTTATATGGCTTTGTTTTCTTTCATGACTTTCCCATCCTCTTCTTTCTGGATTCCTTCAAATTCTGGCCCTATATGTGCTGAATTTCATGTATTTGCATCCACCCTTTATAGGTCTCTTTTACCTAGTTTGCTCCATATAGTGGTGTTGGGGTGGGGGGAATTAAGCATTTTTTATTCCCTCTTACTTATGTCTATGTTTCGTATGAAATTTTGAGTGCCAACAGAAGGTGATAAGAAGACGAGGTATTTTCATACATATGCTACTATCATAAACAACAAGAGCACTCTTAACAACATGAATATTGATGATAGTTAAAAGGAAGGCACTGACCAGATAGGTCAGGCTGCAGCTATTTTTTACGAGATTGTTCAGAAAGGATGGTGCTTGGAGACCTTTGCTGAAAATTGACTCATGCAAAAAAGTACTGATTAGCGAGGCAGAATATCTGGTAAGTGCATTCTCGGAAGAAGAGGTGTTAAGTGCTTTTCAGTCGATGAATCTCTTTAATGTTTTTGGTTCAGATGGTTTTTATTTTGGGTTCTTTTAAAAATGCCGAAGGATAAGGTGAGGTGGCTTTATGACAATGGTGAAAGAATTTGAGGCAAATCCGCGGTGCATTAGGCTTCTTAATTCTTGCTCGTTGGTTTTGCTTCCCAAGAAGGAGTGCATTTTGGATAGCAATGACCTGAGGCTCATTAGCACGCTAAATTACAACACTAAACTATTGACAAGACTCCTTGCAAGCTGGTCAAGAACATTCATGGAGAAATTGGTTAGCATCTCTCAATCAACTTTTATTCTGGGTAGATATATTCTAGATAACTTTATGGAAGTTTTTGAATGTATTCATGATTAGAAGTCTAAGAAGCATGAATATGTGCCGGTGAAATTGGACTTAAAAAAATGTATGCTAGGGTAAACTGGAGTTGTTTTAGTAGGGTGATGCAGTTGGAGTTTAATTGTAAGTGGATTAATTGAATTAATTGTTGTGTCAATACAACTAAGTTTTCAGTGGACATCAATGGAAGGTCTTTTGATTTCTTTGGAAGTTCCAGAGGGCTTAGACTTGGTGATCTGATTTCTTCTCTTTTTTTTGTCTTGGTCATGTTTTCAGCACCGTGTGGGAGAAGACTTTGCATAAAGGATTAATTGAGGGGATTGAGGTTGGAGTCAACAGGAACAAATTACTCATCTGCAATTCATGAAAGACACTTTGCTTTTCTTCTTGTCCTCTTTGGAGAAATGCATCAGCCTAAGCATTTTATTATACTTGATGGAGGCAGCGATGAGGCTGAGAATAAACATGGATAAATGCAAATTGATTGGTATTAATACCCTTGATACTAATAAGGAGAGGTTACAAGGATCTTTTATATCCCTTGGAGTTTATTACCAATCAAATATTTGGGTTTACCTTTGTCACATAAAGGTTTCAAAGTCAGGGTTTGGGAACCACTGATTCAAAGACTGGAAAGTAGATTGCATGGTTGGAAAGAGATAATGTTGTTGGTTGGTGCTAGATGGATTTTTTTTAAGTGTGTTTTGCAAAGTATTTCACTTTACTACCTCTCGATTTTTTAACTCCCCAAGTGGGTTTGTAACAAGATTGAAGGCTGTTTGCCCTAGGCATCATTAATATTATTCTTTTTACTAAGTATATTTGGACACTCAATCTTGACGGTGAATCTATTTTAACAAAATTATTTGTTCTAGTATAGGCTGAATAGTAATCATAACTGGATAAAAGATTTCAACACTTGTTGCAGACCTTCCAGTATCTGGAAGGGCAAACGGCTTGGTCTATATTGTGCTCGGAATCCTCGGATCAGCCTAGATTGTGCCCTTACCATCCTGAATCGGCTGATCCAATTCTGACGATCCCACCAAAATGGCTGCAGGGGGTGGCACATTTCTTCCCCACCCTAACTAGCGGGGAAGAGGTTGTGGCAGTGGGGGCGGGCATTTCTGGCTCTATGATCTGGGTCGAATTGGACTGAAGCAGCCCATCTTCCATCCTTTATAATTTTGTGTTTTTTTGGTAGAGCTGATCTAGGCTGATACTAGATTGGTTTTTCTTCTCTTGGATCTGCTGATCTAGATAGGGATTGGGATCAACTGTGATCCCGATCTAGCCTTCCTTGTTACTATCTCAATCCCCACATTCTTTCTGACAGCTACATCAATCGACATTTAATTATTGAGTTAGGCAACAACAATCTTTATGATTTAACAAAACAGCCCTTAAGGACATTTCTGTTCTTATTGGAGTGATTGTGATGTTTTCAGTATTGATTCTGATGCAAAAGATAGTGTTGACCAGTATTTTTGTTTTTATGAAGATCATTCTTTTGACTTTGTTTGAGTATTTGATCATAAAAGCATATCTGCCAGTGGTGAAAATCTCAATTGGCATCATCACAGTATCAGTTTTCTGACAATTTTTCTTATTCTTGCTTCGCTATGTTTAGGTTATGCATAATTTTATGTCAGCTATTGAGAATTTCTTTTCCAGATTTCACACCTATGATTATGCAAGACATTTTGTTAGTGCGTGTACTCGAATTCTTGGTTTTGAGGGAACCCCTGAAGGGGTAGAGGATCAAGGAAAGCTGACTCGGGTGGCTGCAGTAAGATTTTAATTATAACTGCATTAATCATTTACTGATGGCATTTTATTTTGGTAATTTTTATAAAGATAAGCCTGCATAAAATGCCAAATCCTTCTGATATGATCAGAAGTAATGCAAAGCCCATATTTTCCTCCTTAAACGATGACATTTTTGCATGCACAAGAAAACTACACAGGCTGCATGAGTGCATATAGTATGTTTTTCATTCCAAAGATTCTTGCACTTCTTAATTTTTTGAAGTCATGTATAATCAAGCATGTATATTACATTACAGTTGTTGTGTCTTGGTTTTTCAGTTTCCTATTGGGATTGACTCTGGCCGTTTTACCCGAGCTCTTGAGCTTCCACAAGTTCAAAATCACATAAAAGATTTGAGAGAGAGATTTGCTGGACGAAAAGTATGCTTTCTAAATCTTGACATATCTGAACAGATATTGTTTTTCTAAAGTATGCTTTCCATATCTGAACATAAATTGTTTTAACCTAAACTATTTGTCAGCTTTTTTTATATTGGACCAACTCTATGAATGTTGGGACTAACTATTTCTTTTGGTTGGCATGCTCTTGTATAACCTCTCACAGCTTGAGATTGTCTATAATCAAAGGTGGTTAGATGTTTTTTAAGGTATATGAAGAATACATAATTTGTGATGTGGAACAAAAATGACAGTGCAATTCCTCTGAAACCCTTTTATGAACATTGTTGAACTTGGAATCCTCTTTTCTGTCTTTTCTTTCTTGTGATAGATTTGATCAAGTAATGCAAAATGAGATTAGAAGCTTCAACTATATTGCTATTCTAAGCATCCAGGGTTTTGTAATGTCTCAAGCATTGTTTGCTGACATGCATCCTATTAATAATACTCACGCATTGTAGTAATAGTTCTTAAGGATGCAGCAATTAGTTATAATTCTCAAGGATGCAGTGGTTTCATAGTTCAATTTCTCAGGCTTACTAGAGCTTGATATGTTATGACCCTGATGACCTAGTTTGGATATGGTCAGCATCGTCTGTGGTGACCTAATATTTAAGGCCAGTAGAGACCTACAAATGACAATACTTAAAAGTCAGGAGGTTGAATCGTACCATGCCTATAACTAGCATGAAATAATAACCTGTGAAACAATGTTATGTAATGCCATAATGGTGTATCCTTGTACTGAAATGCTGGGACAAGAATGTACAAAAGTAGTCTCAATTTGGAAGCAGGTCGTAGGGGGTAAAAATTAAATCAATGAGTTCAGTATCTGTATCTTTATTTATAGACATTAGGGGGTGGGTGGGCCCCAGCTGATCTGTTACTTCAACGCATTGGGTTGTCCTTCCTGGACAAAGGCAGTCTGAGGCTGTTGTGGCATGCAGCAGCCTATTGGTGGGTTTCACCAGTTAGGAAGGCCTCTGGCAAGCTTTTGTTGGTTCCTGAAACCCCTCTCAGCGCCATAGAAAATAAAGAAACAAAGAAGAGCCCCTAAAAATTCTCATACTGTCTAGGACAAGCATCATGGAATTGGAATTGGGACTTGGATCTATGGGTCCTGATCCGATCCAGATCGGATCAGCCGAAAAAACCGATATGGATTAGGTATGGATCGGTTCTTCAAAAAACCCTAAAAGAGTGAAAAAAAAGAGGTTCAATTTGATATAGCCTTTTTGATGCTGAAATTGGCCCCAAAATAGGTTGGACAAGGCCATCCTGGCGGCACTGTGCAGTCGGCAGGTCGCTGTGTAGTGTGTATTCTCCATCCAATAGCTTAGCCTGGGCTCTGGTGACTCAAGTCACTAGATCCTACCATGGACCCAATATGGCTATACTTACGGATATGCCATATCAGGGGCAGGATCCGGTAGTCACCGGACCTGTCTTTGGGTGGGGTTGTGGTGGCGGGTGCCATTGGGCCAATTCCAGCGACGAATTGCCAAAATTAGCTGATTTGACTGATTCCAGTCTAGATCTTGGCCGATTCAACTGATTTTGATCGATTCTGGAGGGATTCCAGCTTGGATTGGGACTTCAAGACAAAATTGGATCAGTGGGTACTGATCTGATCTGGATTGTCTGATTTCGCAAACTATGGGTCCAGCCCTATCCATTGCCACCCCTAAGTGGTGATGGCACCCTCTTCCTGATGGAAGGTGGCAATCCTGCTGGATACTTCTCCATTGGGGATAAGCTTTTTTGTTTTTTCTCCCAATTTTTAGAAGAACAGATCCAGTCCAATCTTGGATTGATTTTCTTCTATCAGATCACTGATCTGATCTTGATCTAAATTGGGATCGTCCTTGGTTGATCATGGGGTGATCCCAACCTGAACACCTTAATCCCCTCTACCATTTCTCCACCTTGCACCCTGATCCATTATCCACTTGAAACCCTTTTTGCAAAACCAGGTAAAAATTCCTCTTTGCCTTGCTACTGCCTATTTTGCTGATCTGCTCAATTTTCTCTTCAATATTTTGCACAGCCCCTCAGTTCCAGTGATCCCATCACAGATCACACAGGATATCCTAATGCTTGCTCCAAAACTTTGCTCCCTTCATCTTGGCATGCCTTCTGCCCTAACATAACAGATCACTATATTTTCTTATTCTGTTTCTCTCCTGTTCTACATAGGTCTTCTTTCCTAAGACTTGCCCTCACCTTGTATTTGAAAGGCTGGTGTTTGGTGCCACTGGGAGTGGGGGCTCTTTACCGAACTGGTATAAGAACGGTCCTTGGTATGTTTCCAGAAGAGGCAACAAAATCACTGCAGAGGTCTCACTGGATGCACCTGTGATCCTCACGGCGGTTGTGAATTTTGTTGGATATATGCCGGAGCTCAGAGGACCCCATTTGCTGTGGTCACCAGTGGAACCAAAGAAGTTGTTTGACCCCTGATTAACTGGGGGATCCTGATTGACTAAATGTAGCATAGGCATGCAAACCTCCTTGACAATGTTTTTGATGTCATTATGAGCTTCTACTTCCTTTTTTAAAGTACCTGAACTTGTTTCTTTATGCTTACTACATTTATATGTCAGGTGATGTTAGGTGTGGATAGACTTGACATGATTAAAGGGATACCTCAGAAAATTCTAGCATTTGAGAAGTTCCTGGAGGAAAATCCTACTTGGCGTGATAAAGTGGTTTTATTGCAGATAGCTGTACCAACGAGAACAGATGTTCCTGAGTGTATGCTTCTTTTTACCCTTGAAACTGTTGTTATTTTTTACGTACTATTTATGAGTTTATGCAGAATTGCCATGTCTGATCTTGCTGGCTCATTTTCTTCTTTAGATGGAGGTTTTTGGCGTGTTATTCAAAGTTACAGAAAGTTCTTTTACTAGTTATCACATGCAACAACGTGGAAATACCAGCCTGCCTACCAGAAGAAAGTGAATAGTTCTCTACGATCTTTGATATCAAATTCATGCAGATTACTGACTAATCAATCAACTACTGGCTGGACCTTGTTTAGATCATAGATTGCCTGATCGGAATCGGGCTTGGATTGGTCAGCTCAGATCGGATCGGACCGATTCTCCAAGAGGAATCCCAATCCAAAATTGGTTTTGAATGGAATTTTTTTCTTTTCAAAAAAAATAATTTTGGAAAAAATCATGATAAATCTAAAAAAATGAGGACATCTATAAAAAATTTAAAAATAACATCTAACATATTAACTTGACTATCACTTTACGGGACATCTAAAGACAAGTGGATATAAAATATCACAAGTATTCATTTCAATAAAGAAAGAAAATTGTTCAATTCATATAAAAATGATATATTCTTATCACGATCGTCTATGGAATTTGCCCTTGTAGTCTTCATTTTTTTGAGTTTCTTGAATGCTTCATTGAGAATGGTAGGTCATGATTGGCCCATACTCGTATGAAAATAATGACTCAGTCATCTAACTTAAGTCATACACATTTGAAAATGCTGGAGTTTGAGATGAGGATAGATAGAATGGCTTGAAGTCTGAAGGGGTTCTGGATGATTTGCTGTTGCATGCTCATCAAAAAATCTCATCTGATTTGGGCAAAGACTTACTTCACTTGAATGTTACCTTTAACCTAAATCATCTGGTCCTACTCCACTCATGTGTACACCGTTGAATCCTGAATCACCTTCTCCTCCTCAATCCCTCTCATGACCTAAACCGGCTTTATCCTGAATCACCTTCTCCTCCAAGGTCTGGTTGACTCTACCCAAATCCCCCTTAAACAGGTCATTTTCAGACCCTTTGTACAGCCCCTGTTCCCCTAAACAGACCACCGGAGCTCCCTCATTGCCGCCTGTTCGGCCCACACAAGTAACCCCTGAGAAGCTCCTTAATCGGGTCATTTCCAGCCTCTATCGGTCCACTTGACAGACCCCTAAACAGGTCCTTAATCAAGCCATTTCTAGCCCCTGTTTGGCCTCATGTCTGACCACTTAAACATTTCCTACGGCAGTCCCTAAAGTCCTTCATGTTGATCTCAAAATCGGTTCCTGTCTGGCACCCCAAAACAGGTCCCATTTCGGTTCCTCTTTGGACCCTAGAGCAAACCAATTCTGGCCCGTCTCTAAACCTTAAAACCGAGTACCCTCAGCTCCATTTTCGAACTTTCTAAAAGGGCCCTTAAACAATCATTTGTTCGGCCCTAAACAGTTCTTACACAGGTCCTTTTTGAACACTAAAAAGACCCCCAATCAGACCTCAATAATAGTCCCATTTCAGACCCCCAAATAGTCACCCAGGTGGCTGTTGGCACCAAAAATTTCATAAGTACCTAAATATGTCAAGTTTTGGGCAAAAGTATATGGAAAAAAAATGAACATATATATGTGACCCACATTATACCACATTTGGGACCAACGAGCCGAACGGACCTGATAAGTCTTATTGGGCCTGATCGACCCGATGACTGGCCGATAATGATCAGATACCACTACCTGGTCTGCCCAGCTCAAACTTGAGTAATGCCGAAGTCAGATTGGAAATCTGACTTGTATTTGACAAGTTACGAGCAAAACAGTGAAAATGGACTTTTGACTGGCCTTTGGTAGGCCTAATGGACCCAAAGAACAAAATAAGTTGGTCCACAATAATGTGTTGGTCAAGACCTTTGCAATAATGTCTTGAATGCCAAAATCTGGTTCTGGGTGGCATAATGACCATTTTGCCCCTATTCGGCCCGGGCAACCAAATGTCAGCCTAGTGACGATCAGGCACCACCATCAGGTCCGCCTAGCTCAATGTTGAGCAATGCCAGAATCAGATCGGAAATCCAATGCATATTTGGAAAGTTATGCAGAAAACACCGAAAGTCAATTTTCGGATGGCCTTATCATGGGCATATCAGGTCCGAAAGACAAAACAAGTGGGTCCATGAGACTATATTTGTCGAGGGCTTCGCAATGATACCTTGATTGTCAGAATCCGAAGTCGGACGGACCTCAAACGGTAAAATGGCCTCTTTCGCCCTTGGTAGGTTTGGACACTTCGGGACGGTCCGATAACACACGGACACATCATTGAGTCCGCCTACCCATATTGAGCAACGTTGAAATCAGATTGAAAATCCGACTAATATTTGGCAAGTTATGGGCCAAAACACCTGAGACGGGTCCAAATGACCAAAATGCCCTTTCTCGGCCACATTCGGTTCGGAAGACCCGGACTCGGCCCATTAACAAACTTGTGGGCTCATATGATGCAGGAAAGTTAGCACATATGGAAAACTGATTCAGATCAGAAATTCGACCCATATTCGGAAAGTTATGGAAGAAAATTCAAAATTTGTGTTTCTCGCCAACCCACCAGGTCAAGGGCAAAATGGTCCAAGTGATCAAAAAATAATCCAGATGAGCCAGAATTGAAGTCAGATGTCGGATATATTGATCAGAAAATTTTCGAGCAAGTAAGCCCACGTGATAGCTTATTTTCGCAGCTCACTAGGGCTTATTTAATGGGCTGTCTTTTAATTCATAAATGGGCCCATTTTATATAATTTTCGTGACCTATTTTATGATATATTAATGGGTCATCTCTTAAATCATATATGGGCCTATTAACATGTCAAAAGATGGCCCATGTTGATGTCAACCTTGGCCCATATTCTGGAAACTTCAAAATCTGCCACCTCATCAATTTTGGCCACGTTATTACCTCCCCACCATCCCACTCTCACCCACTTGCCCACGTACACCACTTCCCCCACCTTCCCACTCCTACCACAACCACACCCCCACTCTCCCACGTTCTCCGGTCGCAGCAAGAGAGGGAGTGCCAGGAATCCTTTAAAAAGGAGCCATGCTGCTCAAAGGAGGGGGCTGGATGGCCACACGGAGGAAGGGGCCCCATGCTGCTCAAAGGGAGAGCAGAAGGACAGCAAGGAGGAGAACCTGCCGGCTGCATCTCCCGGTGGCTGCATCTCCCCCTCTCCATACGTCCAGAAGCTCCATCGGCCATCCCTTCTCATGCTCATAGTTGAACCCTATGGAGATATGCTTTCCGGATAGTCCCCCTTCGTATGAATATGGTCGGGACCTCTTCTCCATGCAGCAAGCCTTGTTTCACCTTATAACACCCTATGCATACCAACTGTTCGGCCCCTATAAGGACCATATAACCAACCCCATCCGGCCTATCTCCTTTGACACTATGATGCTCCACGTGTGGCCTATACATATGCCATGTTGGACAACTGCTGTCCCCTACGAACAGCCCTCCCATTGACTCTATATTAGGTCACTTAACAGCCCCTTGCTGGCCTTTTTGTAGGTCACCTATCAGCCCCCATCCAAACCCATATGCAGGTTATTTTTTCAGCCATACATCGACCTATGATAGGTCATAGTTTCATCCCCTTTGAGACCCTATACAGGTCAAACATTCTGCCCATTCAACCCTTATATAGGTCACCTAGAATTTTATAAATCAACCCCATATGCTCCTTATAATGCCGATGGTGCAAAGGCAACGAAGATGTGGTGTCAAAGGTACAAAGGCGGTGAAAGACAAGGTTATACCTGGTCCTCTTGGAGTTCACACGATGGACTAAGAGATTCCCCGGGTAGCCTTAATGAAGCAAAGACATATCATGAAGCTGAAGATGTGAAGTGCATGGGGGCATGGCCATCCAGGCCTTGATGAACATAAGAGTTTGGTTATCCGGACCAAGACAAGGCTATAACCAAGGCTCCCTCTTCATATGCTACCAGTACAGGTGCTCTTCCAGCACCCAAGGAAGATGAAGGAGATCATAGGCTTCTCCTTATACCTATACCCGTGGTCGAACCATACACCCCAACCACAATGAGCATCTAAGACATACTTAGATCCATAAGGGGTAAGGAGGTACCGGCTCCATTGATACCCATCAGGATCAAGGATACCTGGTCCCCTTACATATCCTACCCATGTCCCATATACCCCATAACAATATATGTTCATAGCCCTTAAAAGTAGGGCCTGTTTGAGACATAGAACAGTCCTCTCTTGGTCCATGTATATGGCCTACCTGACCCCATAGAAGGCCGTCATATACCAGTCTCCCTACCGACCACATATCAGGCCACATATAGCCTTTCTATCTTTCTATAAACAGGTCATATCCAACCTATGTACAGGTCATCTATCAGCCCCCCATATTGACCCCATAATAGGTCACTTTTCAGCTACATATTAATCCCGTCTGGTCATGAAACAGCCCCTGATGTGAAGCACCATATGTTCCTCAAGGTGGCAATGGAAGTGAGGTTATACCCGGCCTCTTTGGAACCCACATGATGGACCAAAGATCCCCCGGGTAGCCTTGATAAAACAAAGAATATGAGGAGAAGATGGCCAGCAGGGCCTTGAAGACTTTATGATTGATGAGCATAAAAGCATACATAACATGCAGAGGAGCTGACCATTGCCCCATGTCAGCTTGAAGATCAAGGCCGGGAGAGCCTATGTGGAAACTGATGCCTATTCCGGGGCATGATAATGGCATGTTTTGGGCATAGCCCTATACACTTATTCTGGACAGAAACTGGAGCCATATGCCCAGTTCTTAGCTTATTCCACAATGGAGGGAGCACATAAGCTTAGCTTAGTAAAAAGGAACAGGAGCAAAGCATGGAAGTGAGGTTATACCCGGCCTCTTTGGAACCCACATGATGGACCAAAGATCCCCCGGGTAGCCTTAATAAAGCAAAAAGTATGAAAAGAAGAGGGCCAACCGGGCCTTGAAGATGTCATGACAGCTGAACACAGAAATGCTCAATATGCAGAGAACTGATTCATACCAGTTTGAAGGTCATGAAATCCGGAGGTCAAGAGAGCCTATGAATGACTAAATTCAGGGGCATGACAGTGGCTTATGTTTGGGCATGGCCCAGTCCACATTCCGGACAGAACTAAACCTATATATACATCCAGTTCCTTGGTTCTTCTCATAATAGAGAGAAAGCAAATGGGCTCAGTTACCAAGAGAGGATGATAGTTCCACATAAAGAGAAGGCCAATTATGGACCAAACTTCTATGATTAGAATGACATTCTTCTTTAAAGAAGATTTATGTTTGCAAGATGGATGAGGAGACGACAAGATGATGAAATTGTGGTTATGTTTAAACTCCACCATAAAGTGATATGTTATACACCATATGACATGAATGATACTTACATGTTGATGCCCATATACAATGACTGAAGGCACATAAAAATAGCCCTATATTGACCCACATACAGGTCTGTCGTTGTCCTCTCATTGACCTATATACAGGTCATCATTTCAACCTCCATACCGCCCCATGTTCAGCTCACACTCGGGCCTATAACAATCCATATATCAGTCCCTCTACCTGACCCATATACATGTCACTTATCCAATCCTTTATCCGACCCATATACAGGTCACTTATTAAGCCACATATCGACCCACATACATGTCACCTTTTCAGCCATCTATCGACCCCATAACAGGTCGCATATCCAGTCCCCTATTCAACCCCCATACACAGGTCATATACCTGCCCCCTCATCACCCCATATACGAACCATATACCAACCCCCTGTCCGACCCATATATAGGTCACTTTCAGCCATATATTAACTTTATAACCAAATACATATTCGGTCCCTATCGACCTATATACGGGTCATTTTTTCAGCTATATATCAACCCCATAGCTGGTCATATATCTAGCTTATATTGACCCCATAACAGGTCACATATCCGTAACCTATATGAACCCCATAACAGTTCTCTTCAAACCCTTTATAAATCCCCAAAGGTCAGCGAAACGTACTCCCGATGTTGTCATCTACATGAAGAAGGAAGATGGGCTGCAGCCAAGGGATGAGGCGATATCCGGCCCCCTTAGAACCTATACGATGGACTAAGGGCCATCCCAAGTAGCCTCAATGAAGCCAAGATACCATGAAGTTGAAGATATGAAGCATATGAAGACATGGCCAACTGGGCATAGAAGATGACGAAGACTTGGTCACCCGGACCAAGATATGACGATGACATGATGACAAGGCCAAATGTGTCCCAAATGACATAAAAATCATATATCTTAAATATTTTGACACATAAAAAATATTTAAGATGCATAATATGAGCCTATACTTAGGCAATATTCATGACACTCGAACAAATATTATTGGGTATGTCCCGAATTGTTTGTTCCGGACGGGGCTCCGAATATGCACTCGGTGTCATCGATCCATCCCAAAGTGGAAAGAGTACATATACTCAATCCATTAGGGAAATTCCCACTTCATCTAGAGTGAGGTCAATTATAGACCAAAACTCTATGATTTAAGTGGAAAGTCCATGTCTACATAAGACGGGATATCCTCAAATAAGATGTATGAAATGACATGGTATGATGGGATTATGGCTATGTTGAAGCTTCCCCACATGACGATGTGATTATGTTTTGTGGATGACTGTTTCCTTTTATACGAGTTGCTACGATGGTTAATCAAGGGTGTTCGAGAGTCTCGATGTAATTAACGTCGGAAATTCGCACCTTCCGATGGAGAGAGGTCCAAAGACAAATTTCATGAACCCTAACCTCGATATATATATTTTATATGCATACCACATATTTTGGCTAATATCTTCTATGAAATATCATATATTTTCATAGTAGCCAAAGAAAAAACAAGGAAAGTTCATTTCCCAAATAAACGGAAATCAAATGAATTTTCAAACCATACTATGCCATACACACACATATACAAAATATATTTTTATATGTAAAATCTCGAGGTTTCACAGTGGCCTATGTAAACAGCCTCATGTCGGCTCCCTCAACCAGTCCTAAACATGCCCAACTGGTTTCTAAACATTTTTTCGGCTCATTCCCTTGGGGCCTTGGGCGAGGGTGATGATCCGGAGATTCTTGAAATTCGTCCAACGGGCCAAGTCTAGGGCTGTAAACGGGTTGGATTCGGTAGCGGAATCACCAAAATCTGATTCCGATAAGGGTTAAGGGGTTCCGATTCCGATAATTTCAGAATCACTATGTTCCGATTTTGATTTGATTCCGATTTCGTTATCGAAATCGGAATCAAATCTGATAATTTCCGAAATACATATTAAGTATTAATTTTTATTCAAAAATGAGTTAATAATTTATAAATATCTACTAAAATTTAATATAATCTTTTTAAAACTTTATTTTTATTATTTTTTTAATTTATATATTATATTTTATGATTTATTAACTTTATTATATTTAATTTTATTTATATATATTTATTTTTTATCAAAATTAGATTAACGGAAACGGAACTAACTGATTCCGATTCTAATTTTGATAAGCTCCTGTAATATCCGATTCCGATTCTGATAGCTTATAGGATACAAAAACAAGTTCCAAACCCATTAATTTTTATCGGAATTGAATCGGAATATTTGAATATCAGGTTCTGTTTACACCCCTAGCCAAGTCTATTCCGGGTGGGCTCTCAACCTCCTACCTAAACAGCACCCTTGCGGCTCCTATTAAAACAAATTATGTTCTAAGCCTGCTTGTGGCTCCTCTTAAAAATCCTATTTCAACCCCTTCGTGGCATCTCGAAACCCCCTATTTTTCCTGCCTCTTGAGCATTCCCAAACAGTTCCAAAACTGTCCATTGAATAGTCCTCCAAATAACTCTCAAAACAGGTCCCTTTTCGGCCCCTTCAGGGCCCACATGCTATTCTTGATTTCTCATAGTCGATGAAAGCAAGTATCTCAAAACAGGTTCTGTAAGAGAGAGAGAGAGAGAGAGAGAGAGAGAGAGAGAGAGAGAGAGGACAACAACCTCTTTGCATGGACTGGCTTAAGGGTGATAGCCCGGCACCCCTTGGAAACCTTTCGAAGGGCCAAGGGCATAGCCGGGTGGCCTTCAAAGTCGGTCCAAATAAGGATTCTACAGCAAGGCGCCAGCTCCCACATCATGCGCAAAATAGTCCAAGATGTGTCCACCGAGTCCAAGAAGATCAAAGGCTGGCTAATAACGCCGATGGAACTTGAACTGGTCCAAACGGCCTTTGAGAAAAAAATATAATTAAAAAATCAGAAACGCGAAAGACAACTAAAATAAAGAGTTAAACGCCATTTCACGGATACTCCACTTTTGGATGGTTCTCCTGGGTCTGTCTCAAGATGTCGATCAGGACGACGGCGTGGGCAGATTCCCGTAGCGGCTATCCTTCCCCAGTATGGCAAGTCAAACACTTGTCATCTTGGATGGGTAAATTCCATGGCGGTTGGAATAAGTCGCATGTCATCATAATGCCAATTTTTTTCGACCTTATTTTCCGATCAACACAAAACACAACCAATTCAATCTGAAAAATACATGAAAAATCAGATTCATAATGATATGGAAATTTACCTAATCTAATAAGATTGATGTCTTAACCCAAGTGCTAACTAAATCAAATCATAAGCACCATTTAAAACACTGAAAAGACACCAAAGTTGATCTTAAAACAAAAAAAAATCAGAAGCCTCAACCAATCTGAAAATTGAATCAAAATTTCCCAAGTCCAATGGAAATAAATTTTAAAATCAAAGGACAACTAAATAACATCATATAAGAAGACATAATAATCAATCTTAAAACAAAAATCAGACTTTATTCAATCTAAAAAATACATGAAAGTTATATTTGCGCAATCTGGAAATTCATTTAAAAGTAACCTAAATGTTGCCAAATTAAATTCTTAATTGAGTGACAATTAAATGATTGCAAAGGAAACTAAATAAAACAACATTTTAAACACTTAAATGACACTGAAATCAACCTTAAAGTAGAAAATCAGATCATCACATAAGCTGAAACTTTAACACCAAACAAGTCAAACCAAATCCAAAGTGCTTAAAACATATCAAACACATTAAAATCAAAACAAGACAACTTTGAACCAATCAAACCCAACTTAAATCAAATGAAACCAAATAACCAAGCTAAATAAAAAAACAAAACAACAAATGAAACAAACCAAAACCAAACCAAACCAAATCAAATTGAAACTAAACCAAATAGAATGCTAAATAAAAAAATCAAATCAACAAGTTTATAAAACCAACTAAAATCATCTCTAAATAATTTGTTTGCATCTCATGGAGCCCAAAAGGCCACAGCCCCTTTTGAGTTCATTATGTTATATAGATGCGCATGCTCTCCGATATAGGTTGCTATGACGATTAATCAATGGCATTTAAGCGGTCGCTCGATGTAAGTTAACGTTGGATACTTGCACCATCTAGCAAAGATGGGCCAAATTAAAATTTTAAAAGAACTCAAACCTCGGTTCTGATACTTCCAAAAATATCATCAGACTTTCTAATGTTTTTACAAGATATCACTTATATTCTTAGATAAGTCTGGGACATCCATATTTCTTCAAAACTTTTTTTAAACTTTGAAAAAGTGAGGTTCTAACAATAATTTTTTTACATAAATTTTTAACGTAACGCGAATGAAAATAAACATATCAGTAGAAACCTTGTCATATGAATATTGTAGATCTAGATCTTCATAAACTCCAATTCGCGTTTACATAAATTTTTACATAAATTTTTAACGTAACGCGAATGAAAATAAACATATCAGTAGAAACCTTGTCATATGAATATTGTAGATCTAGATCTTCATAAACTCCAATTCAATGCTTAGATGATATCATCTGAATGCAATATGAAGTAGAAATTAATATATATATGGTATTTAAAACTCAATTACTTATATGTAGGTATCGATCACTCATTTTAATTTCTGCTTTTGTTTTACCTTATGGAGCCTTATATAAATTTTGTATCACTGACAATGTGTCTTATACAACCTTAGAGTTATTGGTTACTTGGCAGTCATGTTGTATTATTAGGTTCGAGTAATATCTTGGCGAAAGGAGAAGATAATCAATAATGGCAGTAACATATTATTACTATAGTGAAATGTATGAAATATAATATAAAAAACAAATATTTGCAACATAAATGTCGTGGTGCAATGTCTTATCACATCTATTATCTATTATTTTCTACAATTTCTTGTAATTCTTTAGATGTTTTCTTTGATTTTCATCTTGTCTTTGTCTATTGCATCATACAAGTACCTAATTTGGTTTTTGTCTTTTGAATCCACCAATCTCAGCACATGTACCTTGAGTTTTATGAGGAACAAGAAATACTACACTATTTCCCACCACTTATTGTCCTTAATAATGTGGTTCATCTTTGTTACGGTATCGAACTAATCTATTCTGCTATGAAAGTCAGTCATGTAATCGATATATACTAATTAAAATATGAATCTCTTGAAATTATGTTGATGTCTTAGCATATTTTCTAATGCAAGAAAATACGTGATAAATCTTACTAGATTAAGTTGCATTATATCGCAACTATTTGTATACTCTCATGATGTGATTCAGTTTAGGATGTCTATATATAAATGATGTAACCAATTGTTCTTGACTTATCAAATACCTGACATATGGCTTCTTCCCTATGTCCTTCAACATCAAGTTAAGAAACTTTAGTGTTAGTGACAAATTGAACAATATTGTCTTCACCCATTTTCTTGACAATGTCGTTTATGAGACCAAACTATGCAAATTTGTTTTTATCAGATGCATCAATAGATTTCAAAAACATGGTTCCCTCATTATCAGGTTTGGTGATTCTTGTCCATCTATTGCACATTACAATGCAACTCTTCTATTTTTATATTGTCTTGAACTCATCTATCCACGATGTCAACTCATCGACCCCATCATCTAACTCACTGTCGTAGATGTATTTTGAACTCACAACTTTTAATCCCAATCCAGTCTTAATGATAGCATCAACCATTGTTTGAAAATATGGATTCTTGGTTACTTGTGCAGGAATACTTACATCCATGTATTACAGGAATTGATTGATCTGGATTGGGATTGCCAATCTAGATCTAGATCGGCTGATTTCTGGATTGGATTGGCCATTGCCGATGCAATTCTCGGTTGGAAGATCGATCTGGAAAAGGGTCCCGGCGGAATCAGTCGGGATCATGGATTGCAGAATCGGCCGATCCGGATCGGAATCGGCCGATTCTTGAATCGGATCGGACCCCTCCGATCCGATTCCCGGCGGAACTACCGATCCAGACCAAAGATCGGTTCGGATCGATGTTTGTAGGTGGAATCGGTGCCGGATTCCGGATCGATTCCGGCGATTCCCTCGCCGGAATCGACCCACAGGCTGCCGCGGCGGCCATCCCGCCGCGGCAGCCCTCTTCTCCGCCCTATCGGGCGGGGAAGACGACCTTACCGGGTCCATCGGACCCGGTAAGGCCAAGATCCGGTGACTTAAGTCACCGGATCCGGCATTTTAGCGTATCGGGTCCCATGGACCCGATACGCAAACCGGTAGGGTTATACCCCTACCGGTTGAGGATCCGGTGACTCCTGGCCTTACCGGGTCCGATGGACCCGGTAAGGTCGTCTTCCCTGCCCGATAGGGCAGGGAAGATGTCACGGCGGCAAGCTGCCGCCATGGCGCCGATTTCGGGCCACTTTTGGGCCCGAAATCACCCCAAAACATGCTAGATCGGATCGGAATCCGATCTAGCATGTTATTTTGATATTTTTTTTTTATATTTTAGCACCTTTGAAGAACCGATCCGGAGCGATTCCGGATCGAAAGTTCTTCCGGAAGATCGGTCAGAATCGGATCGATCCGATCCGATTCGATCCGGATCGGATCGGTACCCACCGATCCCGATTCTGATTCCGATCCCCCGATCCTTGGTCGGGATCGACTTGATCGGTTGGGATCAGATCATTTTTTTGTGCTTTGGCCGGATCGGCCATGATCAATAGGAATTGGATTGGATCGGAATCAAAATTGTTTTTTTAAATTGCGAATCGGATCGGAATCAATATTTCAGATTGAGATTCTTCCTTTAGAATTGGCCTGGATCGGTCGATCCGATCCGAATCGGATTCGATTGGGACCTGCCGTTCTAGGTCCCAATTCCGACCCTGTGATCTTTGCCTATATCAAGTCAACATAATATAATGTTGTTAATATTTGTTACAAATTTCAATAACACAGAGACATTCAAAATAAGTAAAATATTATATGTACCTACATGTAAAAATTATTTATATATGCGCTTCATTGTCTTCTTTGTAGTTCTCATTAAAGCATTAACTCATTTCGATGCTTGCTTGATACTCTTTTACCCTCGATCAGTTTGCTTATACATGACATTTTATGTCAGCAATCGAACTAACCACCATGGATGAAACTCTTTCTCGGCCTACCTGAGGTATAGAGTGAGTGTTAGGATCCATATCTGGACATCTAGCGGAAGATCTTCATGTCCCTTTCTCCTCGCATCTTCGTGGGCTTAAGCCCTACTTATCTGCATTACTCTTCATTTGTGTCTCTTCATCATTATAACTTGATCATAGTTGTCAAGGCGACAAGGCGCCCAAGGCGTTGAAGGGTACCGATTCCGCTTAGGCGACAAGGCGGCCGCTTAGGCGGCGCCTAGGCGGTCAAGGCGGTATTCAAGGAAGGCTGAGTCGGGAGGTTGTTATATATAAAAAAACATAAATATAATTATATTTATGTTATAATTGAATATGAGTGTTTTATCAATGCACATAAGTAAATATGATGTGTGTGTGAAAGAGAAGAAAGTTAAATAAATATTTATAAAATTTAAGTATATAACTCATTTATGATTATAAAATTTATATATGTGCAATAGTATAAGTGATGGTAAAATATTGTTATAAGTGAGACAATAGAGAGAGAGAGAGGAAAGAGTTGAAAAAGAACTTAATTAAGTATATAATATATGTTTATAATCATAAATCTTAAATATGTATGATAGTATAAGTGATAATACAATATATTAATATATTCAAACTATCATTAAATAAGTGTCCCTTGTGAGGGGTATCAAGGGAGAAAAATCCCTCAAAAACTTTTTTTAATGATGTAAAAATACCCAAGGCGCCTTGCTTGGGCGCCTTGGGCGCCTTGCTTGGGCGCCTTGGGCACCTTGGCGGGCGCCTTGGGCGCCTTTTTGGCCCCAAACAAGTAGGGATGTCAACGGGTCGGATACGGGTCGAATAATAGTATTATCCGTATTCGTATCCTATAAAAAAAGAAGTATCCACTTATTGTTCGTTAACTATCGGTAATGGGTGTATCCGCAAACCGCATTGTAATATCCGCTTAAAAACGGTTTACGGTCGGTTAACGGTCAATTAACAAATATATAAGCATTACTAGAAGGTACCTAATATACACAAAAAAAATGTTAGCTTCCTTCTAACATGTATACTTAAATATCGTAGTAAGATAATACAGAGATATCATGTATACTAGCACAATTAAATAAATATTTGTCAAATAACATGCCTTTGCAACAAAAGTAGGGAATGAACTTGACCTATGATCCAAGATAACTAAGTAACATGGACGATTACATACAATGGCCCACATCTGTCAAGTTCATGAGAATGTTCCAAGACGAGAGCGAGAGAGGGGTGACAAGGCTTTGCGGGTGAACCGGAGGAGAGAGAGAGTTGGGAGCCTCGCAGCACCACGCGGACGCGGACGTCGCTAGGCGCAACAGGCCGAGGTCACATCGGCCACCCAAAACCAACAGTCCACGACGTAGCCGCCGGCCGCCACGTCAAGGTGAAGGTGCAATGATGCAACAGTAGGGCGTCGAGCAAGGAAGAAGGAACACGCGAAGTCGAAAAGTCAATTTCGGAGATTCTCACAAATTAATTTTAGGGTTTTTGAGATTGACATATTTCTTGAACGTTAGATGTTGATATATTTTCAACCGTTGGATCAAGCTTTACTTAACGGGTTCGAAAACGGTTTATCGGGTTCGGTTTATACTGTATCCATGACCGTATCCGTTAAAAAGATGGATAATCGGTAAACGGCTAAGGATACCCTATTCGGAAATTTTTGATGATCCTTTAACTGTCCATTAAGTTAACGGACGGGTCGGATAATCGGATAATCCGCTACCATTGACATCCCTACAAACAAGGCACCCTGGCAAGGCGCCTTGCTGCCTAGGCGGGCGCCTTGACAACTATGAACTTGATGAAGATACCTCAACTTGCGGTCCTATGCGGCTGACATTTCTTTTCTTACTTCCTTCCATGAGATTTTTATTTCGTCACCCAAGCTACTCATCGTGCATGTCCTCCTTTTGCTCAATTCAAATCTCCATATGAGATGTTCTCCTAATTAAGTATGTTCTTATTTATTTTCTAAGCTCCGTCAGTACCTTGTCACATTTCTTCATGTTTTCACTTACCTCATTGATGTGTTGTTTGAGATGATAGATATCTCTATTCATTTTCTTTTCGCACTATTTACATTTAACTCTCTTCTTGTCGACATCTAACATATGTCCGTGTTGTCATCCAATGTTACGATGTGCAGGGTATGTTACTCCTCATCCGACATTTTTTGTACAAACAAGAAAAAATAGTTCATATTTTAAAAAAATGTATCCGACAATTGGACTGTCTGGAATGGGAGCGAACAAGACACTGGCCACCCCAATTCCGGTGCCAGTCCCCCATCTCCTCCCCCTCATCCCCTGGGCCCCCTCCCACTATCAGTCACCCTAAGGGTGACTAATAGTCACCTGAAGGGGTGACAATCACCCCTTTAGGTGACTGCTTAAGGGTGTTGTACCCTTACACCTGAAGGGTTGGTCGGGTGACATTTACAAAACATACACATGTGAGAGCTATAACCCCATAAGTTTCAATGGAATACAAATTTAGTATATTAAGTTTAATTTGAGTTTCATTTATATTTTATTTTAAGATTTCAATATCTTATGGACATGTTTTGAGTGGATCTTAGCGTCTTAGACTTGGTGGAATCAGATTTTGATTATCGTGGATTTAACTCTTTTAATTCATAGTCTTAACATTAGACATATTTTGAATTATAGAGTTCATTAATTTCAAGATCTACTAAAAACATGTTTTGGATTTGACATCTAATTAGAGCATGTTCATTATTATTTTATTTATTATGTTCTAAGTCTTTGCATTATGGACATTAGACTTTGGATTCATTTTGAGTCTTAGCATTAAACTTGGGAATCTTTCTGGATCCAAAATAGATTCTGGATCCAAAATGAACATGATAAGATCTGATTTGATACTCAAATCTAATAGCATTTTATTTATATTTTTTTGACATGATTGTGGTCTGGGACTTAGAGCTTAAGAAGTCTCTCATTCTGGCCATTTCTTATGTTGGGATCAATAGCACTTAGGAGGTGTTTGATAATGCTGAAATTTGAAGTTTGACGTTTGACAGTCATCTCTTACATCTGAATATGTTGCGTAGATATCGGAAAATTTAATGATTAAGACTGTTTGATAAAAGATCTGAATTTAAAAATTAAATAGATAAGATTGTTTGATAAAACATCAAAATTTGACAAATGAATATATTACAAGATTATTTGATAAAACATCTGAATTTGAAATTGTCTTTGAATTGTATATATGTTTTTGGAACATTTTAAAAATAATATGTTTTTAAAATTTTTATATCAAACATATTTGTCATATAAATGACATTTAAATAATAAACATATTAAAAATGAGTATATATAACATAAAATATTCATGCCTATTATTGAGCGTATTAATAGAAAACACACAAATTAAATAAATGTAGTTAAGAAAACATATACTTACCTATCATGTAAAATGTAATTAATAAAATTATTTTATCATGATTTTATTAAGTCTGATTTTAATTTATATAAAAATCTGACTATGAAATAGTGAACTAATAACAAAATTAATAAAAATAAGATTTGAAAATCATAATATATGGAACATTAAAGATGAGCACCTGTTGGCTTGCCCACATGCATGAACGCACGCAGAGTGCTCTTTTCAGCGTTAAGTGGGCATCACCCCACTTAACAGTTCAGAGGCCTATTCAGCGTTTAGCTTCCATTCAGAGCTTAAATAGTCAAACTTATCAAACGGACTGAAAACTTCAAAAGCTGACTGATTCAGACTTTAGAGGACATTAAGCCCAATCAAACAGGTCCTTGGTGAATTTTCGGTTACTTAAGATCATGACAGTCCCTCATTCTTAACATCAAATTCTATCTAGACATAATATTCTCAGATCTGAAGCCATCATGTCGGAAATCTGGTTTAACTTTTAATTTTTTGATCCAATAGTGACGTAGAACATAAGCCATATAAAGCTTCTATTTTGGTTCTTAACATTTGAGTTATGTTATCACTAAAATCCCTAGTCGAGTCACAGACTGGTGCCCAACACCTTTAAGATTGTCCTCTCTAGGTATTTAGATATTAAAATTTGACAATGTTATCTTTCTCCTTTTTTATTTCAGATCTACATGATCATAGGTTGAGCATGAACATAAGAGACCCGTCTTAAGACTTAGAAGGAGAAATCTGACATTTTCCACCATAATCTATACATCAGTGATCAGACCTTCGAATCTCAAAGTTTCCCTATTTCGGGATTGAATTCCTTGTCTCTGTTCTATTTCTAAAGACAAGACCTTTAAGTTTAATGTCTAGAATTCGACATCTACTCAAATCTGAAATTGACATAGATATTTCTGATCCACTAATAGATTTGATCGTGATTTGATTTTTTTGGCATTTTTTAAATCTAAAACTTAGTTGATTATTTCAATTCAGATCATCTTATTAGATTTTAAAATTTCAGATTTGGTTATTTTTAGTTCAATTTTTTATTTGTATTCTATATAAGCTATGTATGTTATATTAATATTTTCCAACCATAAGTACATGAACATGGACATACAATTGCCTTTAATATAACATGGGGTACATTCGATTGTATATAATCATGATGTCACTCAAATTGACATGATATCATGCATCGGATGTACAATATATCTTCACTTAGATTGATGATCGGTATATTATGGTGACATGTATGATTTCTTCCTTAGATTGATGGAATCATCCTCCCTTAGTAGATAAAGTTGAATACTTCCTACTCGAGGTAAAGGATCGGTATAGAATGGGAAACTTGGTCATCTATTTGTCCAGGATTGGGAGAAGCCGGGGGTTTGTTTGAGTGTCCATTCGCCATTACGAGGGGGCTTAAATTAATAGGCTAGCCTCTTAATCATATTCTTTTAATTTCACAATGATTATGGTATACTTGTCCTAGGCCAGTTGTCATCACGGGTTTTATAGGCCAGTTCTAACATTATCTTCAAGCCCAATGGGTTGATTTGCCTCATCTTGGCACTGGCGACCTGATCATGGTTCCATCTTGATCATCATTGTCTTTGAGCTCCAGTTATGCCAACTTATCTTCATGCTCTGCCTTGTTTCATCCTTGTCAAACTGGTAAATTTTATTGTGCAACCTGTCTGAATGGATGAATGAGCATGAACAGTCTGCCTGGTTTCATGGGTGACATATTCAGCACATAAAGGGTTCAGATATGTCTGAAGATGGGCCATCTCAACCTGATCTTGACCTGTATTTGGACTGTGGAGGTTGTATGGTAATGAGCTCAGGATAGGCTTAGTTAAAGAGGTATAGGCCATGGAGGGTTACCGCAGAAGGGGCCTATTCACAAGTCATTATGGACCCTAACCTGGGCAGCACAAGGGCAGGTTCGGGGTCATTCATAGGGACTGATTTAAGGCCTGTTTCAGGTCTGATTTAATGGGATAACCATACCTTCCTTGGCTGTCAAAGCTGGCATCCATTTAGAGGGGGTTGACAGGGCCTGATCTATGTGGTGGTTTATGTGGCCTATATAAGGTCTGGACATGAGCCTATCTGTCATCATCTAGAGGGCTAGATGTAGGCAAGGATATATGCATGTAGGTGATCCGGATATCCTTAAGCTCGATGAGCATTAAGGGAGCCAGATCATCCTTGGTCCATGGATTTAAGTGATGATGATAATGATATATGGCAACGTGAGGAGAGGTTGGGCATGTGTTGAACATGTATCATCGACGAGGGATGCATCGAGTGGAGATAGGCATCAGCCTCTCATTTCTTAATCTTCACGGGCTGCTGCAGCCCTTGAGACAACGACAGCCTTCAACAGCAACAGTGCATCATAGACAGGAGGCTCTGGTCCTCTTGTTCTTCACCTTGTCCTATGGGCGTAGCAGCAACAGAAAGGGCTGTCCCCCATGGCTCATCGGCTCATCTTCCTTGGACAGAATCGAATTCAGCAGGGAAGGGGGAGAAAGGCAGTAGCAGCCTCTTCTTCATACTCTCCTTTTTTTAAACTACAGCAGCATCAGCGGGGGGGGGGGGGCATCTGTACAACAGCATGATGAGAAGATAGGCCTTCTCCTCCTTGGGCATGTGGTGGCGGTAGCAGCAGCAGCAGGTGGGGCTGCTTACTCTTTGTCCTCCTCCTTCTGTGGGTGCAGCAACATGAAGAGGGATTGCGCGCGCGGGGGGGGGGGGGTTGCAGCATCATGAAGAAGCTATTGGCTCCTCCTCCACCTTGGACAGGCAGTGGCAGCAGCAATGCAGCAACAACATAGACAGGAGTGAAGCTTGGAGAAGCCCTCGGTTTCATCTTCTTTTTCATCCATGAGCGCAATAGGTGGGAGGGGCAGGAAGGAAGGGTTGTCATTGGCTGGGGCTGAAAGAGAGTTCACAACCCTTCTCCAAGGTGCATAGGATCTGTCTTTATAGAGAAAAGGGCGGCTGCAGTGGACATCATGGGAGGCAGGTGGACCCAGTCAAGGACCAGATCGTGGGGAGGCGTGCGCTAAACCTGCTTCCCTCTCTTTTTATCTTATAGGCATGGAATGCCATCTCGCGAGATCTCGCCGAGATCTCGCGAGATCTCGGTCTCGCCAAGGAGGCCGAGAAACGAGATCGCCGAGATCTCCGCGACTACTTTGCGCCTCGTTTATGATAGTGTAAACACATTTAGTATATTTCACTATCACTTATACTATCACATAAAAATGTGTTACAAGTTTAATACCATATTAGTATTTAAATAAGATTACATACAAGTTTAAATCTTTTAGAAGCACAAAGATTATCTTTTTGGTATTGAAAGTGCTTGTAATTGTTCATTCGCATAGTTGATGTACAAAATGTGTTATATATTTTCATGTAAATTCATTTATGTATTCCTATTTTTATAAGATATTATGTTATGCTTCATACATATATACATTTTGATATGAGAATCCGAGATCCGATCTCCCGAGATTTTTCTGAGATCTCTCCGAGATTTCTTCTCTTTCACCCCTCCGAGACAGCCGAGATCCGAGATGGCAATCCTTGCTTATAGGACTTTGCGATGGAGGACTTTGACTTGGTCCTGGGCTGCTGTGGGAAGAGGATCACAAAATCTTCTTTGACCTAAGATTTCATCAACATTACACGATCCGAGGGCTTTTATTAATAACTTAAGTAGGATTCAGATCCTCTTAAGGACCCAATAAGAGTAGGATTCAAAACTAAAGTCATTGTAAGATCTCATCTATCGGATCTTGAGTCCATCATTCAATCATGACCACCCATTACTTAAGTAGGATCTGGTTTCTATTAGAGACCCCGTTAAACATAAGATCCACTTCCTAAGTGACTAAATAATCTTGACCATTGATTTTGCGACAATCTCATCACCATATCTTTTAATCATAGCTATTGGTGCTTCAAGTAGGATCCAGTTTTTGCTAATGATCCATTAAGCCCTTAATTGATGGTCTATCTTTGAAATTCGAGCACTAAGGCTCCATGGGGATTGGATTAGACTGAATCCCCCTTCGTTGAACTTGAAAATTTTCAGTGCCAACCATGGATATAGTAGATTAGATAATTTTATGATTCTGTTTAAATGATCCTGCCTCATTATATTATATAAAAAATTCTAATTTCTCTATTATGAGAGTTCTCTGTCTGCTTAATTTTATTTTATGGACTTGGCAGATCAAAAGCTTACCAGTCAGGTTCATGAAATTGTTGGACGTATTAATGGCCGATTTGGAACGCTGACTGCAGTCCCAATACATCATCTGGTTTGCATCTAGTACCATGTTTTTTTGTTGTTTTCATTGGAATGTGTTATAAATGCCTTAAAATGAAATGTTTTGAGTGATTTTTAACAGTTATACCCTGCAAACTGTACTGTTTAGTTACATACATTAATAAACATTTATTAGCATGTATAGCCTAAACCTCAATCTTATCCATATACCTACCATGATTATTCTTTTCTCTTTCTCAGTCTGTCACTCTCTGGTTGGTAATCTTAAAGTTTAGGAAGCCAACACATTGTGTGTAACTTAAGGTTTTTAACTCTTACAAACTTGAAGTTTGTGGGGGTATGGATGCTAATAGGTGTTTATCAGGAGAGTAAATTCAAATGCTACTGTTGATAAGTATACATGTAAAAAGCTTTTCAATTTTGGGACTTGTGCTTTCAACAGGAAAATAAAGATTTTGACCGTCATCCAGGATGATAACATGTGACTATTAGAGGGTGGGAAGATATGCTATTATTCAGAATACTTTTATTTTTTTCTCAACTCTCTCTCTGTAAATTGCTACCTAAAGAGGGTATTGCAGTTTTCTGTGTCCAACTTAATCTAAGTCTATTTGTGAACCAATTGTCTCTACTGTTTAATAACAAATTTTGTGGATCGGTTTTAGACTGGACAAGAGGGTAAGGTAGAGGCGGATGGTGTTTTATGCTATCTTGCTATTTGTAAGAGTTACTTAAAATGCAGACGCCAAGGAACTACACATCTCACATGCTGATAGTAGGAAGTAAGAGCTTGTGTGAACCTCTTTTTTTTTACGTCTGTTCTTGAGGAAGAAAGACTTTTGTCGATACCCCGGACTTAGGAAAATTTTGTGGATCGGTTTTAGACTGGACAAGAGGGTAAGGTAGAGGCGGATGGTGTTTTTTGCTATCTTGCTATTTGTAAGAGTTACTTAAAATGCAGACGCCAAGGAACTACACATCTCACATGCTGATAGTAGGAAGTAAGAGCTTGTGTGAACCTCTTTTTTTTTACGTCTATTCTTGAGGAAGAAAGACTTTTGTCAATACCCCGGGCTTAGGAAAATAGGTGATATCATAAAAATATTAGATAGTCCGGTGATAATTTAAAAGTATTAGAACCGAGGTTCGGGTTCTTTGAAAATTTAAATTTTTATCCTTCTCCGCCGGATGGTGCGAATACCCGGCATGGATTGCAGAATCGGCCGATCCGGATCGGAATCGGCCGATTCTTGGATCGGATCGGACCCCTCCGATCCGATTCCCGGCGGAACTACCGATCCGGACCAAAGATCGGTCCGGATTGATGTTTGTAGGTGGAATCGGTGCCGGAATCGACCGATTCGGTTGATTCCGGATCGATTCCGGCAATTCCCTCGCCGGAATCGACCCACAGGCTGCCGCGGCGGCCATCCCTCCGCGGCAGCCCTCTTCCCCGCCCTATCGGGTGGGGAAGACGACCTTACCGGGTCCATCGGACCCGGTAAGGCCAGGATCCGGTGACTTATCCTCAACCGGTAGGGGTATAACTCTACCGGTTTGCGTATCGGGTCCATGGGACCCGGTAAGGTCGTCTTCCCTGCCCGATAGGGCGGGGAAGATGTCACGGCGGCAGCATGCCGCCGTGGCGCCGATTTCGGGCCACTTTTGGGCCCGAAATCGCCCCAAAACATGCTAGATCGGATCGGAATCCGATCTAGCATGTTATTTTGATATTTTTTTTAATATTTTAGCACCTTTGAAGAACCGATCCGGAGCGATTCCAGATCGAAAGTTCTTCCGGAAGATCGGTCGGAATCGGATCGATCCGATCCGATCCGGATCGGATCGGTACCCACCGATCCCAATTTCGATTCCGATCCCGCGATCCTTGATACCCGGTGTTAGCTTACATCGAGCAACGGCTCGAATGCCTTGATGAACCATTGTGGCAACCTGTTTTTGAAGAACGTGCACATCCACAAAAGATAAAGAACTCAAAAGGGCAGTGACCTTTTGGGCCCGATGAGATGCAAACCGATTTTGTTTGGGTTTGTTTTATTTGTTTGTTGGTTGATTTTTAGATTGACTTAGAGTCGGTTTTGTGGGTTTTGTATCAATTTGTTTGATTTGTTTGTTTGTTGTTTATTTTGGCTTCGGTTTGGCTTTTTGGTTTGTTTTGTTTGATTCAATTTGTTTTGGTTTTAATTTTGATGTGTTTAAAGTGTTTTAAGCATGTTTGGATTTTGGTTTGATTGATTTTTTTTTGAAGTTTTTTGAATCTGAATTTTATTATCAATCTGAAATTTGGCTTTAGATCTGAATTTTCAGTTTTAGGTGTTTGGAATGTTGCTATTTAGTTTCTTTTGGAGTTGTTTAATCTTTGTTTGGTTGAAGGTTTGATTAAATAGGATTGAGTGACTTTTTGAATGAATTTTCCAGATTATTGAAATCTGATTTTTTTGGTGTTGACAGATTTGACTTAAATCTGAAATTTATGTGTTTTGGGTTGATCAAAAACTGATTTTTTTGTTTGATTTCAAAATCGGTTCCTTCTTGTTGAAGATCGGTTGTTTGTTGAAACCGGGATGATTTTTAAGTTTAACTTTCAGATTTGCTTTAATTCTGTTTTTTATTGAATTTGCAGATTTTGTTTTATGCTACCTTGTTAATTGTTATATTTGGCAGTTTGCATTCCATCTAGCCCATCGGGCTACCATTCGGTACCCGGAATCAAGCATCTCAAATTGACATCGGAGTCATTTTCATTTCATTGAAGATAGAGTACATTGGTGTACATGATAGGTGATCTTTCCCCCAACATAGGTTCTTCACCAGTTTAGAAAAATTTTGGCATTATAACGGCATGCCGGTTAATTTCTAACTCGGTGAAGTTTACCCATCCAATATGGCTAGTCAATGACTTAGCCAAGTTGGGGGAAGGATCATCGGCATACGGAAGCGTGCCCGCGCTGACATCCGGATCGACATCCCGGGGCGTACCCAGGGGAGCCGTCCAAGAAATAGAGTACCCGGAGAGGGTTCCACTCCTTAGTTTATTTTTTGCATTTCGCATTTCTGTTTTCATTATTTGTTTTTTTTTTGTCAAGGTCACTTGAGCCGGTTTTGAGTTCCATTAGTGTTCAAAGCTGGGCTTCAATCTTCTTGGGCCAGAAGGGCCCATCTTGGACTGTTTTGGGCCGGAAGGGCCTGCTGACTTTTGTGCTTCCATCTGTCTTGATGGTAGGGTAAGGACCTGCCTGGACAAAACAATTAGGCCATTGTACAGATTCCAAAAGTGTCCGGGACATTGCCTCTACCCACCATTGCTGAAAATGGCAGATCTTGTACTTCTAGGAGCTGTGCTGCGCTGTTTTGTTTGCTGCAACCGGCTCCTCTTTTGGCTTGCATCAAGTGAGGGCTGCTGTCCTCTTTGAAGGCCGCAAAAGGACAATCAAGGGGACTTTTTTTTTTTTTTTGAAGTGGGGCAAACAAGACCTTTTTGTGGGCTTCCTGTCTGGTCCGCGGAGGGGTTAAGGTTCAGGCGACAAAGTGGTTAGATGGGTCTGTTTGAAAGGGCTGAACAGGGGCCTGATAGAGGGGCTGTTCGGATGGGCCACAAAGGGGCTAGTAGCTTGGCCACAGGGGGGCAGAAAACTGATCACAAAGGGACCTGTTTGAAGTAGACCGAAATGGGTCTGCACAGGGGTGTTTGAGGGCTGTTTGGATGAGCCAGAGGAGGGCTGCATAGGTGCTGTTCTTCTGGCAGACCGCAGAGGGGCTGTTTGGATGCGAATTTTTGAGGATCAAAATAACCTGCACAGGGGGCTGTTTAAGTGGGCCGAAGTGACCTGTACAGGGCTGTTTGAGGGGGCACAAATGGGGCTTGAACAGGGTCCTGTTTGGGGAATTTTTGATAAGTCGAGGGTGACCTGCACAGGCAATTTAGATGGGCCGCAAAGGGGCTGGGCAGGACCTGTTTGGTGGTCTTTCAGGTGGGCCTGCAAGGGGCTAGAGATGGGCTGTCTAAGGACCTGTTTGGGGTCAGCTTCGGTGTGCCACAAGGGGGCTGATCAGGTGGCCTTACTTAGGCCGAAAATAGGCCTTCACAAGGGGCATTTCTGGGCCTGATTTTGAACCTGATTGGGGTCTGAATTGGGGCCGAACAGGGACCGAAAGAGGGTCAGAAAATAGCATGTTTGAGGGTGGGTCAACCAAGTGCCAAAAAATAGGATAAAAGTGACCCGTTTAGGGGAGCTGCGCAAGGAGCTGAACAGGTCCTGTTTGGGGCAACTTTGGTTCGGCCCAGCCATTGAGAAGGAAAATAAAAAAGGAGGGGTGAAAGAAGTGCCCTTAAAGGGGCTACATAGCTAAATTTTTGATTTCTCACCCACCTGATCTCAATGTTGAATGTGACCAGGGCTGGAAGGTGCTACCGAAGAGGATCCCTCCACCAAGGGGAAGGCGGCAGCAGGTAGGCCTCTTCTTCTCCTTCTCTTCTTCTTCCTCTTCTTCTCTTCTTCTGGCCGCAGGCAGTGTGCTGCAGCAGGTGCGCAAGAAGGACAGTAGAGGGGCAGCAAGGTGTGCAAGGGGGCAGTAGAGATCCCAGCAGCCTGTCGGCGTCCTCCTCTCCTCTCCTCTAGCCTTGGCGTGCCCTCCTTTTATAGATGCTGGGGGGAGATGAGGGGTCAGACCCATGGACAGTTTAGTGACCTTTGGCCTCACCCCATGGAGGTTACACCATTTAATCACCTTAATCTTACTTAATTGACTGGCTAACCCTTCATCTCCCCCCTTCCTTCAACTGCCCAATGGGCTGAGGTGGCATGTACGGCTGGGCCAGGTGAGGTGGCAGGTGAGGTGGCCTGCTGACATGGCCTAACTTGGGCCTGTTTTTAATGGCCGTGGCCCACATCCTTCTTCTTTTAATGGGATGTACGTTGGCATGCCTTAAGATGGGCTGGATACATTTTAATTAACCCAAATAAGGTCTGGACCAGCTTAAACTTATGCCCCATGGACCGTTTAAGGATTGGCCGGGCCTGGTTTGACCCAATTGTGGGCTATTTTCCCTGTTTCAGGTCTGGCCTTTGCTGGCCTGATTCCTCTTCCTTTTTTTGAAAAAAATATGGACGCCAACAGAGCCTAGTGGTTTTTTTTTTCTTTTTGACTATTTTAGCCTTCTAAATGCACGTGCAATGGACTGTGGAGCCCTTATCCTTGTGTTGTCTGCTATTCAAGTGGGCAAAGGCTATACTTACTTTATGTTAATACTCATTGTACCGCATGAACTTTTCCTTTGATTTTGAGTAGGGTGGGATAGCAGAGAGAGAAATCTTTGTAACTGGTGTGATTATGGTAAGAAGAACGATGTCTGATGGAAACTGGCTGATGTTGTCCTTACATTCTGTAAATCATGCGCACATACTGCATCTATTATGTGGGTGTTCTTACAGAGATTCAATCATCCAAATACTTCATAACTTAATTTCTCATGCTAATAAACTTGATACAATTTCAAAATATGCCATTGAAGATGACTTAGTTATTCTGGGATTATCCATATCTGGCAGTGTTAATAAAATATGACCATTCTAGCTGATTATCCAGCTTGGAATCTGTCATGTACTTCTGCATACACCATTTTATCTCTTTTTCCCGTCATTCATACATTTTGATTATTATTTTTGAACAGAAACATTAATCACTAATTCTTATGCCCTTTTTTCCTTACCTGCAGGATCGATCCCTTGACTTCCATGCATTATGTGCACTCTATGCAGTTACTGGTACTTCAATTTTGTGTGCATTTATCCTTTAAATTTGTATCTGTTGTACTACATTATTTCTTGATAGTTATAAAAATTGTTGGATGAAAATAAGACTGTCTAAAAAACTATATATGTGACGTATATGCATGACAAATGAACATGAAGCTAACTGATGCATTCATGGTTGGACCTGGCACATAGGAAAATTGGAGACGATGCTGTTTGGATTCGTCAAAGATGGCTTATTCACATTTTAAATAATTTTTAGAATTCAGGATTTATTTTTTTTATTTTTTAGGACACTTAGAAGGTTTTTAGAAGGTTTTTAAATGTAAAATTGGGGCTTCTATAAAACCCCCTATGCCATGTAGTCCATTATGATGATGAATGACATTAAAATGAGGTTTGTGTACTCTCTCTCTCTCTCTCTCTCTCTCTCTCTCTCTCTCTCTCTCTTCTCACCACCCCTATCTTCCTCTCAGACTCTGTCGCGTGCAAGCTCGGTGCTTATCCTTGCCGGATCACCTCTTTCCTCCTTCCTCCTCCTGATAATCCCTCCCTCCTCGTCGGTTCTTCTTCATTAATCTCTCTCTTCTCTTCGTCAGAATCCTTCACACCCCTCCCGTCCATTAGACTTGTCAACGGGTTGGATTCAGTTTGGATCCTTGAGGATCCGAATCCGTTAAGGATGATCCAGTAACAAACATGAATCCCAAGTAAATAAACTTATCCGGTTGGATGTAAATCCGAATCCGAAAAAATAATGTTCAGATTTGGATCTACCCAATTATACGTTAATATGAGGTGATGAGGGTTTTATGTTTAGATGTGTACAGTGTTACTGTATAAATAAAATAGGCCACCTGCCTTGAGAATAAAATCTATATGTTCTAACCTTAACAATTTTGCACATGCTAATTTCAATATATTGACACTAAAAAGTAGTACTTCTTCCTTATAAAAGTTGTATAAAATAAGGACCACATTAAGTACAATAAGGTTGAAATCATTCTTCCTGATGTATTCTTAATATTCTCTGTCTTTAGATGATTTCATTCCCAGCAACGATCAAGTAAAAAAATATACTGTAAACATCACAAAGAAGATAAGAAATTTAGCATTTACAGGCAGGTTGAACTGATGCCCACAGGGATAGTCCACCAGTTTCAAGCAAATGACATTGAGATGTAGTTGGTGCTACAGTGGGTGAACCAGATGAGAATAACGTACTGAGAGCCTATGGCATCCACAGACTTTTCTTTTGGGGTCTCTGTGGTCAACGAGGAAGGATAACTTATGGAAAACTCAACTTGGGAGAGAAGCAAAATGTCCAGAGAAATAGAACACACTGTTCATTGCTGCTGCCGCGGAGTCATCTTAAAGGCTGCCTGCTGCCTTGCTGGAACATGCCAAGACCAAGCACATGCAGAAGGAAGGAGGCTGCAGTCATGGCTGACTCTACATCTTCCCTGCTCCTGGATTCGTCAATTCGTTGCAGAGAATGAGGACCTCATTTGCCATTGCGGAATGCGGGAGCCCTAGCATTTGCCACCAGAGGTGAAGGAGAGTCTGCGAAACCCTGCCAAATGAACCAAGCATTCAGGTTCTTGATGCTTATCCTAAAAGTCGATTAAATCACCCAAAAGAAACTCTTAAAAGCATTTTTAATTATGCCCGAATTCAGAGCCAATTTTAAGGGATATAAGACTTTTTAAAAGAGTACCTTCAATCCGGAAAAAACCTGATTTTGTGTTGGGTTATCAGATCTGCCTGACCTGTTTAAAGGTATGCCGTCCGTCACCTGCTGCAGTGACGAAATCCATTGAAGATTGTTGCGGACTCCTCTCTTGTATGCGTTGTGGCATTTGTTGCGATATGCAAACACTGTAGCTTATTTGTGCCCAAGGATTGCGGAATCGGAATCGGCCACCAGATCGGTGAGTGTTGATTCCAATCTATGTTATCAAAGGTGACCAAGACGATTGCTTAGGTGACGAGGTGAGGCGAGGCCTCAGCGCCTTGCTCTAGCCTTTGTTGCCTTAGGTGAGAGCTGTTGCTGCATCCAGCGCTGAGGTGGGGTGCCTATAGAACCTTCTTTGCCTCCGTAGGCCATATCGGGCGGGGAAGAAGCCCCCTACCGGGTCCACTGGGACCGGTAGATAGGGGTGTTCATGGTTTGGTTTGGTTTGGTTTTTGAGTATTTTTTCTCAAACCAAACCAAACCAAATTATCTTCCAAACCAAACCAAACCGAACCAAATTAGTTTGGTTTGGTTTGGTTTGGTTCGGTTCAAACCATATTTTACTAAGGTGTAGTAGATATATCAATATATAAATTTGTTTTGTTTGTTTTAAATCATATTCTATTAAAATCTTGTGTATATGTTTATACATTACATTAATTTTACTTTAAAATTTTTTGAAACAAATTTAGTTTTATATGAAAAGATGCATAAATACTATCTTATATATAACTTAAACTAAAATATTTAATTCAATTCGGGTTATTCGGTTTACCGGTTTGGTTTGGTTTGGTTTGAAGGGTCATAGAAACCAAACCAAACCGATCGGTAGTTCAAACCAAACCAAACCGGACTAAAGTACTGGTTTGGTTTGGTTTTTCGGGTTGAACCGAACAGTGAACAGCCCTACTGGTAGAGTCTTAAGTCACCAAATATGGTGACGCCACTGTGCCATGGCGGCTGTCACATAGGTTTGCCTTTCTTGTTGGAGGTGATAAAGCAAGGCGGTTGGGGCAAGGCTAGGGGTCCCTTGCCCTCAGCCACCTCATGCCTTTTACAACATATATTCTAATTTGATAAGGACTGGATTCAAGGATTTCGAAATCGGAATCGGAATCAGATCCGTCGATTCCTTGGAATCAGAATCGGCCAAATCTTGAGAAGGAAACCGATTCCGGAATCGGCAATTCTTCAGCGATTCCAACGATCCAACACGGATTCCAACAATCCAAGTTCCGGTCCACTTCCGTTTAACATGTTATTCCATCGTTTGATGGTTGTTGGTAAGATTTCTTCATCGGAAACTCCGTATGCCCATTTCTACGCGTTTTCGACGACTCCAACCCAAGGATTGTCGTCTCGGATCTCGATTTCGTCTCGGAAACGTGAAAGAGAAGAGATCTCGTGAGATTCTCGAAAAAATCTCGGGAGATCGGATCTCAGATTTCATTTATGCAGGGTATACTTTACCCAATGATTGCCATCTCACATCTATATTTTATCTCACAGAGATTGAAGATAAAAGATCTCGAAAAAAATCTCAAGAGATTAGATCTTGGAAATACTAATCAATGTGCATGTTTAAATGTAGAATGTCATATAATCTCTTTAAAAAGGACAAGGGAACTCATTTTTATTATTAAAATAAGTTGTGAGAGAATTAAAAATGTAATACAGAGATGGTAAACTATTATTAGCATGAAACATACAAAGGATCTTACGTCAGACCAAAGTTTCATCTTGAACAATATGAATAGGAGATTGATAACATTTTCAATTGTACATATATAATCATTAAAATATTAAGTTATGAAATTTTATCAAATAATAATGTTTAGACGAATATTTGGATGGATTTTATAATAAAATTGGCAATATAAGAAGAAAACTTAACAAGATCATCTAACAAATTGGGGATAATAATAGGCGGAGAAGATCAAGGTATCACAGGTACTACATAGATATTCTCGTTTCGGTGATCTCGTTTCTCGGACTCACGGAAGAAAAGAGATTCTCGGGAGATCTCGAGAGATTCTCGGGAGATCGCATTCCATGCTCCAACCATAGTTAAACCCGCTGATTTTTTTCCAAACAGCTCCATTCAACATGTAAGAACATCGATTGAATGTTTTTGGTAAGGAAAAAATTCCGGAATCCCAATACGCTGATTTACGACCTTTTCTGACATAGATGTAACTCATTAAACATACCGAACAGCCCATTCAACGGGTTGTTCTCTTCTCAATTGGTCCAATCAAGTTTTTTATACGTCGTTAACATCTTATTAATAACATTCGACCGCCGGAATGGTTATAAGTTAATTTTTACAGTTTTTCGACGACTTCGTAGTGGTTTTAACATACCAAAAAACTCGATTAATGGGTTGTTCTCTTTCCGAACAGCTCTTAAAGCAATTGTATGCATATTTAATAGGTTGTTATGAATTTTTTACATATGTTGTAGATATAAACAATGGCCGATCACGATGATGTAGTGCCAACACGTCCTTCTGACGTCAGTTGGGAACACGGCCACATGGTAGACTATGTGAACCTCGTTTTTCCATTCTTTTTTTGAAAAAAATATTTTTATGTATTCGGGGGAAAATATGGATGTCCCAGACTTATCTAGGAAAATATGTGACATCTTATAAAAATATTGGATAGTGCAGTGATATTTTAAAAGTATTAGAACCGAGATTCGGGTTCTTTGAAAATTTGATTTTGACCTCTCTCCCCTGAATGGTGTGAATATCCGGTATTATCTTACAGCGAGCAACGGCTCGAATGCTCTTGATTAACCGTCATAGCAACTTATTTTTGGAGAGTGTGTGCATCCATAGAAAAGTAATGAACTCAAAAGGACAGCAGTCTTTTGGGCCCGATGAGATACAAACCAACTATTTGGGGTTGATTTTATGTGTTTTGTATGGGTTTGTTGATTAATTTTAGCTGGTTTAGAGTTGATTTTATGGGTTTCAGATTTAAGTTTAGTTTCATGTTGATTTTAGGGTTGTTTGATTTTTTGTTTGATTTGGTTTTAGTTTGGTTTTGATGTGTCTTGTTGTTTTGGTTTTGATTTTGATGAGTTTGAAATGTTTTTAACATTATAGGATTTGGTTTGATTAATTTAATGTTAATGTTTCAGATTTGGTGGTAATCTGATTTTTTTTTTAAGTTGATTTTAGTGTATTTGGAGTGTTGAAGTGTTGCCAATTTAGTTTCCTTCACAATTAGTCTTTTGTTGTTTGTTTTAAGAATTCATTTAGGTAAGATTGGTTGTCTTTTAAGTGAATTTTCGGATTGTCCAAATCTGGTTTTTGCATGTGTTTTTTATCTGATTTAAATCTGATTTTTGTTTGAAGTTTGATCTTTAAGTATTTCTTTGTTGTGGTTCAGTTTTTATTGAATTGGTATGGTTTAGATTAAGTTTCAGATTTGTTTTAAATCTATTTTTTATTATATTTCAGATTTATTTATGTTGTTTATTTAGTTTGGAGTTTGCATCCCATCTGGCCTTATAGGCTGCCGTTCGGCGCCCGATTTCTTGCATTCTGAGCTGGCACTTGAACATCATTTCATTTCATAAATCGATGTACATGTGGCTTGAATACAACACTGGGCAGGAAGATTGGTGTCCCCCCCCCTCGATGTAAATTTCTATAAGGTTGAAATAATTTCGGCATTACGACAGTATGCCGGCATATTTTAACCGATATTAAATTTACCCATCCAATAATGACAAGTGTTTAGCTTGCCACATCGGGGGAAGGATCACTGACTACAAGAGCGTGCCCGTGCCGTCATCCGGATCGAAATTCCGGGAGCATGCTTGGGGGAGCCGTCCAAAAGTTGGAATACCCGTGGAAGGGTGTTTCACTCATTTTAATTTGGCATTTCACATTTTTGATTTTGTTATTTTTACCCGTGGAAGGCCGTTTAGGCTAGTTCGAGTCCCATCGGCGTTCATAGCCAGCCTTCGATCTTCTTGGGCTTGGTGGGCCCATCTTGGACTGTTTTGGGCCAGAAGGGCCTGCTGGATATTGTTGCTTTTGCGCCTCCAATTGTCTTGATGGTAGGGTAAGGGTCAGCCCGGACAAATGATCGACCCGTTGTACGGATTCCGAAAGGGTCCGGGACATCACCCTTACCCACCAGTGCTGAAGATAGCAGGTTATCCTTGATTTGTGTTGAGCCGCTGTTGGCGTGCACTTTTTTTAAAAAAAAAAGAGAAAAAAGAAGGACAAATGGGCAGGCCTAGGAGCAGGCCGGACAGCCCACAATTCAGCCAAATTGGGCCCAATCAGGGGTCCACGGAGGTCCAATCAGCAGCCCATCATCTCACCTAAAAATTGAGCCAATCCCATCCTAAAACCAGGCCCTGCGCAGCCCACAGCAGAGCATGGGCCGCAGCCTCCAGCTGGCCCAATTGGCCCATGTAAACAGGCCCATGCGCAGCCCATCTCCAAGGCCCACCTGCAGCCTAGTGTGAACAGACCTCACTGGCCCACCTGCCACCTCAGCACCCACCTGCTGCCACCTGTCACCCCAGCCCCCAGCCGTCCCATGCAGCCAATCCAGCCCTGCATGGGGGAGAGAAAAAAGCTGCGCACCACCCCCATCCTGCTGCCACCTGTCACCCAGCCCCCCGCATGCAGCCAATCCAGCCCTGCATGGGGGGGAGAAAAAAGCTGGGCACTACCTGCCCCCCTGCACACCACCTGCCACCTGCTGCAAAGCTGGCCCACCTGCCACCTGCGCACCAACCCAGGCCCATTCAGCCCCTCTGCTGGCTCTTCACCTCCCCCTCCAGCCTCTATAAAAAGAGGGGGGTGCACCAGCCAGAGGGGGGGGCTGCTTCAGACGCCGGGAGGCTGCCGGACTGTGCTCTGCATCTACTGCCAATTATGCCCCTGCACCTGCTGCACCTGCTGCCCGTGGCCAAGAAGAAGAGAAGGAAAAGGAGAAGAACAGGCTGCTGCTTTGCTCCTGCTGCACCGGCTGCTACACCGGCTGCACCTGTTGCTGCCGCCTGCAACCAGAAGAAGAAAAGACAAAGAAGAGAAGGGGAAGGAGAAAAGCTACCTCCGGCGTCCCTTCCTCCTGCAGGAAGGGGTCTTTTCAGGCGGCCAGCTGCATCCCTTTTCATCCGATATCAAAAGAACAGGTGGGTGAAGGATCATTGCATAGATATGTAGCCCTCTATGGGCGCCATCTTCACCCTCCCTTTCATACTCTTCTAGATCTCCTCCATTGGCCGGACTGACGCAAAGAGGGCCATCCCTGAACAGCCCCCCAAATATGCCTCGAGCAGACCCACAAACAGGTCCCTAAACCACCCCTGCTCAGCTCCTAAAAGTCCTCCAAACAGTGCCTGTTTTAGCCCATCGAGCAGTCCCTCAGCAGGCCATTTATTTTCCCCAAACAGCCCCCCAAATATGCCTCGAGCAGACCCACAAACAGGTCCCTAAACCACCCCTGCTCAGCTCCTAAAAGTCCTCCAAACAGTGCCTGTTTTAGCCCATCGAGCAGTCCCTCAGCAGGCCATTTATTTTCCCCAAACAGCCCCCTTTCGGCCCACCTGCAGGCACCCAAAACAGACCCCTGCCGGTCCACTTTCAGTTCAGCCAAATCCCCTTTGTGCAGACCCATTTCGGCCCACTTGGAGCCACCTGATCAGGCCCCCCCCTAAACAGGTCCGAAGCTGCCTTTTTTTTTAGCCCATGTTCAGACCAGAACCGGCTCTAATCCAGACCCTAACCAGGTCCCATCTCACCCCCTTAATCCGGTCCCAAACCTGGTCTCCAAAACAGCCCTTTGTGCAGGCCCATTTTGGCCCACTTAAACCCAAACCAAACAGCCCCTCCTGGCTCAACCGAACAGGCCTCAAACAGGTCCTGTTTCTCCACAAAAAATGCTTGAAGTCTTCTTTCAGCGGACCCCCTAGTGGCACAAGATGCAGCACATGTGCGGTTCAGCAGAATGTGCAGAAATTCAGCAATGGTGGGTAGGGGCGATGTCCCGGACCCTCTCGGAATCCGTACGACGGGCCGATTGTTTTGTCCGGGCGGGTCCTTGCCCTACCATCAAGACGGAGGAAGGGCGTACAAGTCCAGCATACTCTTCCAGCCCAAGAACAGTCCAAAAACAGGCCCTTCCGGCCCAAGAAGACCGAAGACCGGCTTTGAACGCCGATGGAACTCAAAACCGGCCCGAGTGGCCTTTTAAAATAAAATAAAAAAAAGAAATAAAACTAAAAAGAAATGGACGGCTCCCCCGGGTACGTCCTGGGATGTCGATCCGGACGTCGGCGCGGGCATGCTCCTGTAGCCGGTGATCGTTCCCCCAATTTTGGTTAAGTCACCGACTAGCCTTGATTGGATGGGTAAACTTTGCCAAGTTAGAAACTTGTCGGCATGTCGTTGTAATGCCGAAATTTTTCTAAACCGGTGAAGAACCTAAGTTGGGGAAGGATCACCTCTCATTGTACTCCCATGTACTCCAACTTTCAATGAATGAAACTTTGATGTTCATATCGATGCATGAAACCGGGCATTCAAAGTGGCCCGATGGGTCGGAGGCGATGCAAACCACCAAATAAAAATAATAAAAATAAAAAAAATTAATTAAAACATAAAACTAAAATCTGAAAATTCAAACAGAAAATTAAAACAGAAAATTAAACTTGAAAGTCAAAACAGAAATCAGAATTTAAAGAAATATGGAAACAAACTTGAAACTCATCCCGGTTAAATCCAACAACCGATCTTCAACAAGATTGAACCGGTTTTAAAACAAACCAAACCGAAATCAGATTTCAAACAAAAAATCCGCTAAAACAAAAATCAGATTTCAACTAAATCTGTCAACATAAAAAAGAAATCAGATAACCTGCCAAAAATCAGATTTTGAACCGTACTGAACATCAAAAATCAGGTTTCAATAAAAATCTGTCAACAACAAAAAAAAACAGGTTCCAATTAAATCTGCAACCAAAAAAATCCAGATTTGAACAATCAACCAAAACAGGTTCTAACCAACTTCAAAAATCTGATTTTTGGTAATCTGAAAATCCACTTAAAATTCACTAAACTTCTTCCCAAAAGGAATCAAATAAACAACATTCCAAACACTCAAACATGGATCACATTCCACCTAAAATAAAAATCCAGAAATCTGAAATTCAGAAAATCAACCAAATAAAAAATCCAAACATGCTTAAAACTTTAAGCAAATCAAAACTAAACCAAAACAACAAAACCAAATCAATCAAACAAATTGATTTAACTCAAACCTTCAAGCCGACTTTCAAGTCAATCCAAAAGTCAACCAACAAACAAATAAAATCAACCCGAACAAATCGGTTTGCATCTCATCGGACCCAGAAGGCCGCTGCCCTTTTGAGTTCTTTACTTTTCGTGGATGTATGTCTTCTACTTTCGTGGATTGCTATGACGCTTAATCAAGGGTTTTCGAGTAATCTCGATGTAATTAACGTCGGATCTTCGCACCATCCGACGGGGAGAGGTCAAATCAATTTTTTTTAAAGAACCTAACAACCTCAACATATAATTTTGACCATAGTTAGTACTTTTATGGAATACCATCTATTTTTCCTAAGAATTCAATGCTAAGGTCTAATCAAATCAAATCCAAATTCAAAAGGAAAATGAATTTCCAAAACCAAAGATATGAAATCTTTGAATCTGAGGTTACATCAGCCGCACTGCACTGTTTTTGCTGCTACTTTTTTTTAGCTTCAAGTAGGGGCACTGTCCCTTTTGAAGGCCACAGAGGGGACTGTCAAGGGGAGTTTCAAATGCCTTTTTTTATAGCAAACAAGGCTGTTTGTGGGCTGTTTGGCTAGGCTACAAAGGGGCTAAGATTCTGACCTCAAAGGGGCAGGACAAGTCTGTTTAGAAGGGCCGAACTGAGGCTTTGGAGGGCTTTGGAGGGGCTGTTCGGATGGGCCAAAACAGGGGGGCCTGTTTGACTGAAATGGTGGCTGTTTAGAGGGGCCGAACAGGACCTGTTTTGGGTCTGCTTGAAGGGCCAAAAGGTGACTGTATAAGGGGTCACAATGAGGGGCAGAATATGATCTACTGTAGGGACCTGATAGGGAGGCCGAATAAGGCTGGAAACAACCTTGCTTTAGGACCTGTTTGACAGGGGTTTCAGGTGGACTGAACATGGGCCAATCAGGGGGCTTTTGACCTGCTCAAGGGGTGCAAAGGGCCAGAAAATGACCTGTTTAGAGGGGTTAACAGGTGACTGTTTGATGGGATTTTAAGGAGCTGAACAAGAAGCCGTTCAATGGTCTTTTAGGGACCTGTTTAAGAGTCCTTTTTCAATGGGCCGACAGGGGGGTGAAATGGACTGTATTAGGATATGTTTAAGTGTCCTTCTGGTGGACTAAAAAGGGGCTGGACAGAGGGAACTTTCTGGCCAGTTTAAGGGAGTTGTGCAAGGGGGCTGAATTGGGCCTGTTTAGAGGGATCTCGGTTGGCCGAAATGAAGTTGGCAAAGAGCTTGTTTGAGGCCATGGGTTGCCAACGACGATGAAGGCTGGTTTAGGCCATGAGAGGGGTTGAAAAAAGAAACTTGGAAGAGATGGGAGAGGTGTACATAAGGACTACATAGCTATATATGTGCTTTTACCCACTTTTTTTGTTTTTTGTTTTTTTGATGTTGGATGAAATGAAGGGGAAAGAGGCAGCCGAGGGATATCCCTCCACCAAGAGGAAGTGACGCCAAGAGGATCTACTCCCCTTCTTCTTCTTATATTTTTCTTCCTCCTTTGGCCACTGGCAGGTGCTGTAGAGCAGGTGCGCGCAGGAGGGGCAGCAGCCTGTCGGCATCTCCAGCTGGTCTGCTGGCCTTGGGCGCACCTTGCTCTCTTATAGGAGATGGGGGAGAGCCAAGGGTCAGCCAGAAATCAATGCTCAGATGGCTGTTGGCTTCCCCCAAGCTGAGATAAGTCATTTAATTGCTTGAATTCTCCTAGGTCATTAAGTTTTGACCAACCCTTTGAGTTCTCCCATGTTGACCTGTCCTTTGGGTTTCCCCATGCCATTTATGAGTCAAAGCTGAGGTGTCAGCTGAGGTGGACTGAGCGGTGGGGTCTGCTGAAGTGGCAGTTGAGCTGGCAGTGCTGACGTGGCTCAAAGTGGGCCTGTTTTGATGGTCGCGGCCCACCCAACTCCTCCTTCTATTGGACTGTGCAGGCAGGCGTCCAAATGGGCTGGAGGCATTTTATTTAAATCAAAGCAAAGCTTGGACCAGCTGGCATTTGTGCCCATGGACCTGTTTTAAGGTCTGATAGGGCCCAATTGTGGGCCAGACCAATTTGATCTTGGTCTGGTCCCTCTTTTTTCTCTTTTTTTTGAAACTGATTTTTCTTTTTTTCGTTGCAAAAATTGATGCCAACATAGACGTATCAAGAAAGAGGGTACAATGCAAGTGGTGTGACAAGGAGATGAACGGAGGTGTGTTTCGGCTGAAACAACACATTGCCGGACTAATGTTTATTAGCAATTAGTATGTTCTCTTGTTATAATGTTACAATCATTACCATCTTGTTGTAATGTTACATAGGTAGGAATTAAGAAACAAGTAAAAAAATCTCATCTTTTCAAAACCAGCCAATTCCGATCCGATTCGACCGATTCCGTGCTTCAATGCATGTAGATGCATGCTAACCTTTTTTAGAAAATTTTCTAGACCATTTCTGATTTTTCAGGATTTTCCCTGATTTTTTTGATTTTTTAAAATTAAAAAATTCAAAAAAACTGATTCTGGCCAATTCTGGAATCGGGCCGATTCTGATTCCAAGGAATCGGATCGGTCTAGACCAATTCCGACTCCAATTCCGATTCTGGAATCCTTAAGTGGGTGCCGATTCGGCCAATTCAGCAATCCATTTTGGCACCTGCCAACAGCTGTAGCACCGCCCTGGCTAGATGCATCCACCAGCAATGCCCCACTAGGGCTATCCATTCAATGCTCTCCAAGACCGCCATCTTGTCATCAAGAAGGCATCACCTCTGCTTACCCTCTCTCGTAACACCAAACCACACACTCATCCTCACTTTCCGTTGTGAGCCGGTCAGATGGTTGTGGAGGTCATCGAGTTGGTTCCCCACATCTTGTCACACCTCCATCTCTGCCACCTCCACCCCCTCCAGTTCCTTGCAGGATCATCAGCACAGCCTGTCCACTTCATTCAACTCAATCGTCACCGATCTGTCTTTCTGCCTCCACCTCTCCGCCCTTCCATCTCAGATGACATCCCGTAGAACCCGGCACTCCACTCTCACCCCGCAAACCCCCACCAACGACTCTGCACCACCTTGGTCTACTGCTTGCCACTCAGAGCAATCTGCGCTCACGATTGCTTTACGATCCTCTATCTGCACAATGCCCCACACTTGCCCTTTCTATGCTGTGGAGCTGCCTGTGTACACCTGTCATTGTCGTTGGGCGAAATCTTCAGCAGGAACATTGGACTCCTCAGCACCAGTTGAAGTTCTTACCAGCCACATGCACTAGTTGAATGCATGGATCAGTGACTCCTACGCCAGTTCGGTTGGTTGCCAGCCTTAGGCACCCATCTGGTGGATTGAAGTTTCAGTATTGGCCATACATAGTTCATCACCCTCCTGGTCTATCTCCTATTCAAGCCCAGCCTGTAGTATCCACACTGATTCATTTGAGTGCTAGTTTGACGAGGCACCTCCACCCCCACCCCCACCCTTGTCTAGCCTTGAACTGGTCTGAGACTAGCAGTTTATCATCTTGTCAGGTGCCGTCTGATAGGTACGGACCCAATTGGCCCAACTGGGTTAATCAAGTTCATTTATTTTTATTCTAGACTGATCAGTCAAATCGGTTCAGCGCAATTCAACTCACTTCAGTGGATTTTGACAGTCAAGTTGCACGTATAGATGGCATCTTCTGCATGGTCCCGTATCACTAACTGTCAAATGGTGCAAGTATGCAAAAGCACTTGGTAGGTAGATATCTCTTTTTGTGTTTCTTCACTAAAAAAATTGTGTTAACTTTTAACAGAATTGATTTGGCAAAGGGATCTACTCACGGAAATTGACGTCGTGTTAGATATCTGTTTCCCTCAGGATTGCCTAATTTGGCCACTTTGATCTGATCAAGATTCAGATTGAAGAGTGTAATCCAGGCTTTTTTATATTCTGCCTGAATATGGGAAGTTTGGAAGGTTAGAATATAGCGGCCTGTAGTGTTTCTTATAATTCTTCCAGTTGTAACTTCATTAATTGTGTCAACACTGTAGGTCCCAGTTGCTATGTTGAAAGGATGTTAAGTTGTTATCCTGTTATTGTTTCCTTTTATAAACCGTAAGGTCATGAGATTCTTGTGATAGTTTCAATTCATAGGTTTTCCTTTTTCTCCTTCAACCATCAATATCAGCTTTTGTATCTAGAAGCGTGGATACTTGTTCCCTGGCTGCTCAGTGCTTTATGCACTGTGCAGTAATGTATTTAATACAAATTGGTATTCATTTGCTTATAGTAATAGTTTGAAAATATTAAACCTATCTATAAAAGCTTTTGCTTCTCGTGTATTTGTTCTTAGTCTCCACTCAAGTACATTCTTTTATATTATATTTTATTTTAAACATTCAGATGTGGCTCTTGTAACATCATTAAGAGATGGAATGAATCTAGTCAGCTATGAATTTGTGGCATGCCAAGAACAAAAGAAGGGGGTCCTTATTCTCAGTGAAGTAAGTTATTGATTTTCTTGTTTGTCTTGGCTAAAATTTGGGACACTCAAAAGTTCACATAGTCAGTACTCTGTATTACTTTGTTTTCTTCCTAGTTTATTGTCATCACTCATGATTATCTTACTGAAGTATGGTACCACCGGTTTCACTCTTACCTCCTAACTTATTTTATACATAAGTTGCTTTTTTTGCTGTAATCAGATGATTAATTAAAAATCCAATGTTGTGACGAAAACCCGAAATTTATTGCAAGCTTACGCTGTCTTAGCTCAGAACTTTGACAACACGAATTGTTAGTTGACTTAGTTGGCATCCACCAACCTGCCACAATGGTTCCTCAGTGTTTGCAAGAGTTGATGGTAATTGCTTTGTGAAAATCCATGGTAAATGGAATTTAAAATTTTTGATACTTCAACATGGACTGTTCAAGTTCTTCTGCTGAAGCCAGCAAAAATGGTAGCTAACCATAGAGGAAAATTCTGAAGTGTAGAGAGAAGGAATATGATGAGTTGTATCGAGATAAGAATCAAATGGAAACAAATATATAGAGGTACTTGGCTTAGAAAAAGAGATAGATGCATGCTGTTTTTTATGCTATGGCGAAGTGACAGGAAAGAAGAATGCACACACATTCTCTATTTGGGGATATACAACCGTTCTGAGATTGGCTGTAAGCTGATCCAGGTAAAGTGAGGTCAGGCGTGCATCATCATGATAAAAAGAAGCAAGAAAAAGATGTGTTTATCTAACTGCGTATCTTTAGAAGTCAGTCTCTCCAAACCGTACATCACCATTGGCACTGTGGCAGAGTAGGTCGGCTTGGACAGCTCGGCTGATCAGGCTTACTAATGCTCTGTCTGTGAACAAGACATAGGTAAAAGCAGTAACGGACGATGGCAGCTGCTAACATGCCTGACATGCCTGCCATTTTATGTGGGAGTCGTGGAGCCCTTTGGTGACTTGGCCACTTGGGGCTTCCTTGACCCGAGGCTTCAAAGCTTTAGCATGGTCTGGTTGAACTGTAGTCACTGAACCAGGATGGATTGTTTCGGTCTGAAACATGCAGTCGGCTATTTTTTTTTGTTTTAATTTTTTTATGCAGAATCTGATTGTCCATAGCCAAATCCTACTCTGCATTGGGTGATTACTATGGCTGAAATTGGTACTTTAGAAAAAGGAGAGAAATTAATCTGTTGGTTGTTATGTTTGCGGGTAATTGTCCTCAGGTGGAGGTAGGCTGGAAATAAGTTGGATTTCCGAAGTAGAATTATCTATTTCCAATTTTGATTATGGTAAGAGTTAGCATTCCTATATTGATTCTAATTAAATTGGAATCACTGCATTCCAATTTCACTCAGATTTTTATTCTGTTAGTGGAATTAAAACCAAATTCAAAAAAATCCAAAATATATAGTATAAATTAGTTTTATTTTGAAATTAGCTAATAAATCTAATGTAATTACTAAAATTTGATATTATCACTTAATATCATAATTTTTATAATATCATAATCACATATTTTTTACTTTATTAATATCATAAATTTATAATTTACTTACTTTTAATTTATTATAAATTTATAATATTATTTTTATATATCTATAATTTTGTGGAACTCTACAAATGATATGGAATTAACTAAATTTGATTCTGATTCCAATGAACTATCAGAATATTCGATTCTGATTTTATAGGATGCATTAATCGGTTGTGAATCCATCATTTTTATCAAAATATAATCAGAATTTTAAAATCTTGGATTCCTTTTTACACTCCTTGATGGAGTGAACGTTAGATGAATATTTTTGAAGCTATATAATCAGGCTTGAGGCCATTAAGCTCATCAAAGGTCACCTGCTTCTGGATACAGCTTAAGTTGTCAATTTTCCTTGTAAACCATACTTCTATATATGTTGCAAAGAAAATTGAAGAATATGATAAATTAGTGTATAAAGTATAATACATCTAAAATTTAGTAGTTTTATCAATTCAGTGCTCTTAAATCATTTTTAAATTAAGTATACAAACATACCTGGACAGCTCATTATTTTAATTCTGCCAAGGAGAAAAGGCTGTGAAGATCTTGAGACAATCCTTTCTTGACTGCCTTAAGCGAATCTGCGAATGCCTCAAATGCTTTCTGTAACTTAGTTCAGAAGGCTAATGGTGTTGATGATGCCTTCGCTAAGCTCCAGAAGAGGAGTAGAGCATTTTGACTTTGCTAAAACATTAATATAGATTAAACCATTGTACATGGTAGCTCTCTCTTAAGTCTTACCATTTGAATGACTATTTTAGTGTCAGATTGTAAGCTAACTAATTTGTGCCTGAACTAGTCAATGTACATCTTGATGAGTTATTTATCTCCTCCTTTTAAGATGTTGGAGTTCCACCTCTAAAGTTTATACTGGATGTACTCTTATTGTGTAGGATAAGTTTGGCCTGATGCATGTGGAGTCATGATGTTTCAGATATAGTTTCTTGGTCTCAATTTCAATTCTTAGATCTTACAGTTGCTTACCAAGTGAGAAGATTGTTGAAATTATATATCCAGTAATTACATGTACTCATGTAAGTTGTAGATCCTCCAGTTATGGATTTGCCTGCAGTAAGCATGGAGGAGTTACTCTTAGTTTAATATGTTACCTGAGCGGAAATAGTAGGGATGCCCATCACAGGATAGAGACTTGGCGTGCATTTATCACTTATTCAACAAGTTTAATATATAATCTAGAGCCCAAGCTTAACAAATATAGTTAGCTTATTCTATTTGTGAGAATGGGTACATCCTTGAGAGCTTGAAGATATTTTCTTTCAGAATTAGATGCTGATCTGTGTTGCTTACTTTAAGTAGAATGCTGCCTCCCTATCCTATCTTTTTCTTTACTGAGAGAGGAGTCGTATATGGGAATGTCTATGGGTTCGTAGTGATACCATATGTATTTGTATATTGTAGGCAAATGGTATATTTGCTTACTATTCATTAATTATCAGGTACGGGTATATCCACAAACCATTTTGTGCTGTTTGTTAAGGAACGGCCAACGGTGAGTTAATGGATATATAAAGATATAGCACATGCAATGATTTAATACATTAGAGAAAAATATAGGCGTTGGTGTTGAGTTGTGTTTAAATATAGGTTGTCCAATCATACATTTTGACATGAATATCATTATTGGATAATGAATTCGGTGTGAGGTGTATCCATTTTTAATGGTTTATCTGTAATTAAAACTATTAAATTATTGGGAGCTATCGAACTATCTTATAACTATTTGTTAATTTAACGAATGAGTGGGATAATCGGATATTCAATTATCGTTGACATCCCTTGTCCTATCTTTAGTTTTTGCTTTTTCTGCATGTACAAGCCTTAAAAAATTCATTTGCACACAAGTCTTCTTAAAATATGTTTTAGATTGTATACCCCAACATCACCAAAATGTTGCAATTATGTCCCTAATTGGCTTTAAGGTATGCGTGTATTAATTTGTGTATGCCCCTTTAAAAGGTCATAATAAGGATATAGCCACGATATTTCATGGATGCTAGAGGTAGTATAACAATCTAATTGTTAGAGGAAGAAATATGTGAACTGTTTTATTTGTCGATTCTTGATGAATGAGAGTGTATTGCAAACAAGGAGGATAAATTAGTCTGGGTTTCTTGCAACAACTCTTTTTTCAATGTTAAGTTTGCTTTGAGCAGACTAGCTTTGGAAAGTCAAGTTGTTCCACGGCATCATGTTGTCTGAGAGGCACTCTTTCCAATTAAAATCAAACTTTTCTTATGGAAGATATGTAGGCAGATGCTCCCTACCAGGTATTATCTCAACAAGTTTCATCCGAATATCTCTACAACATGTCTTTTGTAGTAGGAGAGGAGAAATTGCTGATCATCTCTTCATTAATTATGGGATTATTAATTTCATATGGAGAGTCTTGGTCACTGGGTGGAAGATTCAGTGGTCAGAGCCCAATGATAATATCTCCCTATTATATGATTGGGCAAGCTTGAATCTGTGACCAAGGATTGTCGTTTCGGATCTCGGCTTCGTCTCGGAAGCGTGAAAGATAAGAGATCTCGTGAGATTCTCGGAAAAATCTCGGGAGATCGGATCTCGGATTTCATTTATGCAAGGTATACTTTACCCAATGATTGACATCTCACATCTATATTTTATCTCACGGAGATTAAAAATAAAAGATCTCAAAAAAATCTCAAGGGATTAGATCTTGAAAATACCAATCAATATACATGTTTAAATATAGAATGTCATATAATCTCTTTAAAAAGAACAAAGGAACTCATATTAAATATTAAAATAAACTGTGAGAGAATTAAAAGCGTAATACAGAGATGATGAACTATTGTTAGCATGAACCAAAGTTTCATCTTGAACAATATGGATAGGAGATTGATAACATTTTGGGTCAATTGTACATATATAGTCATTAAAATATTAAGCTATGAATTTTTATCGAACAATAATGTTTAGATGAATATTTGGATAGATTCCATAATAAAATTGGCAATATAAGAAGAAAACTTAACAAGAACATCTAACAAATTGGGGATAATAATAGGCGGAGAAGATCAAGGTATCATATGTACTACATAGATATTCTCGTTTCGGCGATCTCGTTTCTCGGACGCACGGAAGAAAAGAGATTCTCGGGAGATCTCGAGAGATTCTCGGGAGATCGCATTTCATGTCTGTGACCCTCATAATCCATTCTTTGGCAACTCATCCTTCTGGCCATGCTAGGGACCATTTGGTGGTTTTTTTGAAGACCATTTTGAGCACCCAAAAATGATCATTCACTTCATGTCGACGCTTGTGAGGCACTGGACATGTGCTCGCTCGGAAATCACTTGGAGGAGGTTATTCTCAGAGGCAAATTCTTATCTTTTAGTTCTTTCTTGTACAACTCATTTCTTTCTACCAAGAATTGCCATATCAGATCTCAGCTTTGTCTCGGAAAGGTGAAAGAGAATAGTTCTCATGAGATTCTTGAAAAAATCTTGGGAGATCAAATCTCGGATTCATTTAAATAAGCCCATAGATAGGTTTCTATGGAGTTTACGATCTGATAGAACGAATCAGTGTCAGATTCTGACATTGAGGCGGTGCCACCATCTTGCAGCTCAAGCTGTCTTCCTCGCCTGATCCAGCAATATCAGGTCCCATGGACCCATTGATTACGGAATCGGTGGAATCGGACCGATTCCGACCGATTCCGGAATCGAATCGGACCCGGCGGAAGGACCGATTCCGGGAAGAATTCCGTGGAATCGGTCTGAATCGCCTGGAATCGGTCGATCCGACCGATTCTTTGGAAGGCCGGGTTAACCCGGCCCGGTTCGACTCTGGACCGGGAATCGAACCGATTCCGGCCCTAAAAGGGCCGGAATCGACCCGCAGAGCTGCCCTCGGTCGATCCCGCGGCGGAAGGAGAGGGCGCAGGCGATTCCGGCGCGATTCCGTCGATTCCGGCCTCGATTCCGTCGATCCACCGTCGATTCCGGCCGATTCCGTCGATCCAGGGTCGATTCCGGCCCGATTCCGGCGATTCCAGGGGCGATTCCGGCGATTCCAAGCTTGTTCTTCAAAGGATTCCGCCGATTCAAGCTCGGATCGGCATCGAATCAACCTCTTCTTCGATCTTTGTAAGGTTTTTGGTAAGATTTCTTCGCCAAAACTTCGTACGTCCATTCTTACGCGTTTCGACGAGTTTGAGTGTCGTTAAACTTTACGATTTCTGTCCGAACAAGTCCGTTTAAGTTTTGAACTATCCGGATATGTCCATTTTGCACGGGAAAAATTCCGGATATCCCGTACGCCTATTTTTACACGTTTCCGACGACTCCGAGTAGAGTTAAACTCGGTGATTTGTGATCGAATAACTCCGCTCAAGTTGTTTAAACATCGATTGGATGTTCTTTGTACGGGAAAAATTTCGGATACCCCGTACGTTAATTTACGACCATTTCCGGCAAATACGTAACCCTTTAAACATACCGAATGGTGTGTTTCTTGGGTTGTCTGCTTCCCGAACAGCGTCTAAAACAATTTTTATGTTATCTAATCATTTTTAGTGCATTGTTTACAATTTTTGCAGATTTAAGCAATGGCCGATCAAGGTGACGCAGCACCAGCACGTGCTTCCGACATGGGTTGGGAGCACGGGCATATGGTAGACCTAGTCAGGAAGAGGGTACAGTGCAAGTGGTGTGGGAAGGAGATGAACGGGGGGGTGTTCCGGCTGAAACAACATATTGCCGGAACAGGTGGGAATGTAAAAAAATGTGACAAGGTGCCCGGGGAGAAGAGTGAGGAGATGAGAGGATACACGACAGGTAGAGCCTCTCAACGGGCTGTTAGGATCGAGCAGAGGGAGGAGTTGCACGACGAGCTACTCGAGAGGAGGAGGGACCGCGATTTGCCTACCTCGAAAGGGAAAGGCAAGGGGAAGGTAGCAGCTGAGCCGGAGCCAGAGAGTGAGGACGAGTCCACGGACTTCGAGCTGAGACGTGCTAGGCACGCTAGCAAGCGCGTGCATTGGGCGAGGAGGAGGGCGAGGAGGAGGGGAGCGAGGAGGGTCCGGGTCCGTAGTTGACCCGGCTTTGGGCCGATCGGCATCGGCTCGTCCTACCCGGACCGAGAGCCCGACCCCAGAGACAGGAGCCATACCGCCGTTCTATTTCTACCAAGCACTCGATTTACACCGAGTGACGAGTATTTATTTAGGAAACGAGTGCCGGTCGGATGGGGATTAAGCGAGGCAATGAAAGGGGTGAAGGTAACAGAACGGCCGCAAAGAGAGCCGTTCGCCACATTGTGAAGTGGTTTTTACGTACGCAGTATCACTTTTTAAATTAAAATTGACATTATGTGTGTTTTATTTACTTAAACTTAATTTTAGCTTCGATCCCAATTTTTTTTAACTTGATGTAGGCATCCCGGCACATGCACCACCACCCCTACTTCCGGACGATGGTGGATGCCGCGGTGAGGCCGGGACCGGGTTTGCAAGCCCCGGCGACGGACACACATACGGCGCCGGTCCGGATGAGGAGGTCCAGGAGTTGCGGGAGTGGATGGATGGGTTCAAGTTGGTGTGGAAGGAGAGGGGTTGCACAATCATGTGCGATGGGTGGACAGGTATCACCAAGAGGAGTATGATAAACTTCTTGGTGTACTGTTCTGAGGGGACTACATTCTTTAAGTCGGTAGATGCTTCTGGGAAGATAAAAAATGCCGACTTCATTTTTTCTCTGATGGATGAAGTGGTGGAGGAGATGGGGGAGGAGAATGTGGTTCAGGTTGTCACTGACAACGAACCATCATATAAGGCGGCTGGGAGGAAGTTGATGGAGAAGAGGAAGCACATCTTCTGGGTGCCCTGTGCAGCACATTCCATAGATCTCATATTAGAGGATATAGGCAAGGAGGAGGGTGTATCCACACTTGTCAGGCAGCGCGGATGATCACATCTTTTATTTATTCGCATCCCCGCTCGCTACATATCACGAGATCACACACAGAGGGCACGATCTTGTTAGGCCCGGTCCGACACGATTTGCTACGAACTTCATTGCTGGAGAGTTTACACCGGCACGAGCATGCATTGGTTAGGTTCACACCCGAGGAGTATTACAACTATATGGTGGACAACCTGCATGACAAGAAAGAGCAGTTGGAGATTCTTGTCAGGTCTGAGAAGCAGATCACTGACAAGAGGTTTTGGGAGAGAATTGCCTACTACTTGGCAATCATTGAGTCACTGGTAGTTGTCTTGAGGTTGGTAGACTCAGATGACAGGGACCAGATGGGCACATTGTATGATGCTATGGACCGGGCAAAGCTGAAAATTAAAGAAAAAAATCCCAGAGGTTACAAAAAGTGGTGGAAGATCATTGATGACCGATGGGACAAGACCTTGCACCACGATGTCCATGCCAACGTTTAAAAAAACTACGCCTCAAGACGTCAAAACGTACGTCTTGAGGCGAGGCGGTGCAAAGAAGCACCAAAACGTACGCCTCTCGGCGTCCTCCTGAGGCGTACGCCTTATTCAAAAAAAGACGTCGCGAGGCGTCGAAGCGCTGAGGCGGGAGAAAGGCGGAAGGACACTTCCGTAAGAGAAGAGCAAGCCTGGTTCGCGTCCGTTGGCCTTCCATTTTTTCGTACGAAAAGTTTAAAATATAAACGGCAAGTTCATTCACCTTCAAGGTGGCCGAAGAAGCACGAGCCTCTTCAAATTCTTCACCGACACCTTCCGCTCGCGGTGCCGCGGTGGCGGCCGTGGGCCTTCCGTCGGTGCTCAAAGTGCGAGGACCCAAGCTCCTTCCGGCAGCGCCGCAAAGACCGCTCACAGCCACAGGAAGAAGGGGACGTCTGGGGTGGCGAGGTCTTCGCGTCGACGTCGCGAGGCTGCGCCCGCAGCTCGCAAGCCGCCGCTGTGGCTTCCGGCTTCGTCGTCGTTCTGACCGCTTCACCGGATCGGAGTCGCCGCTAAGCCGCTCATCGCCACGACGCCGCGAGCCGTCCGTCGCGACATCGGGAGCGCGAGCCCGAGCCGCGAGCCGTGTCATCGGGAGCCCGGAGGCCGTGGCCGCGAGCGTGACCGGGGTGAAGTACCGGTTTTATTAAGGTCGGCGAGCGTGACCGGGTGAAGTATTTTTATTAATGTTTATTTTTTTCTTAGCAATTAGCGTAAGATATCATTGTTAAATTAAGTAGCTTAATAATCGTTAGTTAATTTAATAGTTAAGTTGGTTAAAATAATAGCCGATAATAAGTTACGTAAGGTATTTAACAACACGTTAACAAACTTAGTTAACGTAGTTAAACTAATAGATAACTTAATTTAATAGTTAACTTAGTGAAACTAATAGCCAATAATTTAATAACAAACTTAGTTAAATTAAATTATGTTTTACATCATTAAGTAAAACTGTAAAAGTTAGTTTAATTGTTTAACATGTACAAAACTTTGAAAAATAATTTTACGTTAACTTACCGGTTATCACTTATCACTAAATATTACTATATTAGTTAACATAATTAATGTGAAATTACATAGTTAACTGTATGCATAAACTGTGTTTAATTACATGTGTAAAGTGTAAACTGTAAACTATATAACTTAATTACATAGTTAATTTACGTGTGTACTACATGTAATTACATAGTTACAGTCTGTAAACTGTAAACTGTAAACTGTATAACTTAATTACATAGTTAATTAACTTAATTACGTGTAAACTGTAAACTGTAAACTGTAAACTGAAATTACATGTGTTTAATTTACGTAAACACTAAACGGTATGTGTAAACTGTAAATAGTATACTATAAATAGTTCTTTTATTAACAAACAGTATACGTAAACAGACACTAAATAGTACACTAAATAGTTCTTTTATTATTTTTTTATTACGAACCTCACGCTCCCGTTAATATGTTGTTCACAATAATGTTTTTTTCTAAATAGAATTCAATACGAGTACCGAAGACAATATTCGAACCTAAGTGGCGGCAGCCAAAGTACTGCGGAGGTCAAACAAACAGTAATAGGATCGATGTCGCTTGGAAATACGTGAGAACAAATAGAAGTTCCAAAAGAAGGTAAAAGTTATGTTTACTTGAAATGTAAATTTTCAGGCGAAGAAAATTACCGGTGGTGTGAAAAGATTGAAAGATCATTCGGGCAAAAACACATCACAATGTATCCGTACATGTCCAAAAGTGCCCAAAGAGGTCGAGGAAGAGATCAAAGGTATATTAAATGGCTCCTTCGAGACAAGAAGAAGTTAGCAGTAGAAAGATTCGGACAATATTCGTAACATAGGCTCATATATGAATAATGATGATTCTTTACCCATCGTAAAGCACGTATGTCACCGTTTGTGTAAGGAATGAAAGGAAAACAACATGAGGTCCGATGGATACATTTGTTGGATTAGGAGCTATGGAGAAACCACAAACTACTCTAAATGCACATCGAAGAAAGAAGAAAGAAGTAGAGTTTGTCTATCTATTGGAAGTTTTTTCTTTGAAAATGGCATTGCATTTAATGTCGCTAATGTACCATCATTTAAAAGAATGATTCGAGCATATCGTCAATACGGTAGAGGCTCAAGCCTCCGTCGATGTACGAGTCGAGAACATGGATTTTACAAGAAGACGCGAAGACTATTAACGGATTAATGGATGACTTTAGCATCACGCAAGATGACTGCTGTGCACAATAATGACAAGATGGTCGATCGATGTTACCAAAGGACATTGATAAATTTTTTAGCCGAATAATCCAAAAGGCACTTGGTTTCTTAAATCGGTTGATGCTACAATGGAGGCGAAGGATGCAACTTTATTGTTTACTCTTATCGACGGTGTTATGTATGAAATCGGCGAAGATAATGTCAGGCAAATAGTTACGTACAATGCATCAAATTACAAATTAAATGAAAAAAATTAATGGAGAAAAGGAAAAGGTTGTATCGGACACCACATGTGCGCAAGACATTGTCTCGACTTAATTTTAAGATTTGTTCTGAGTTGCCATTGTATGATGCAAAGAATATTCAAAAAGGCAAAAATGGTTATCAATTTTATTTACGCCATGCATGGTTGAAAGCTTTTATGGCGAAACAAAAACTGGAAAAGAACTTCTGTATCACACAACTCGTTTTCGCTAATCGCATTTCTTACTTTAAATAGTATTCTTGGTTCAAAAGAAGGACTTCAAGAGATGTTGTCATTAGAAAATTCACACAAAGTACTTATGCAAAGAAACCGATTGGAAAGTCTCGTTAAAAATATCATCATCAAAAACAAACACTTTTGAGAGGTGTTGCTTTTGTAATGTATCTATAAAGCCATTAACAGTGTACTACGAATGGTAGATGAAGTAGAAATATCCTCCAATGGGTTTATATATACGAGGCAATGGACAAAGCTAAAGAAAAAATTCGTCGAAGCCACGATGGAAAAAAAGAAAAGTATGAAACAAGCCATTGAAAAAATAATTCGATAAAAGGTGGGAGTGTCAATCGCACCAACCATTACACGCAAGCAGTTACTTCTTAAATCCACAATCGTATTTAATCTTCATTTTCACAACATCCCGAAGTCAAACTTGGCTGTACATTGTACGGATAGAATGATCATGACGAGGATGCCAAATTAAAAGCAAATTTACAACTCGATGCTTTTATTAATGCAAAGAGGGATGTTCGTTGGAGATAGATTAGCTACAATATCAAGAGCATTTAAGTCCAGTACCGTACTTCTACATATTCGTAGTACTTAATTAGTTATTAGTTAAAGCTCAAGTGTATTTTATAATTTGTTTATTTTATTTTCTCACCTCGACGGTTAAAGTATACGGTGACGAAACTCCGCAGTTAAAACATTTTGCTATCCGAGTTTTGAGTCCGATACGAGCGCATCCGGTCGCGAACGCAATCGAGTGCTTTTAACCGTGTAATTACATCTTATATTTACAATTTACTTTTCAGCAAGTAGCAAGTAACTAATTGCTTTTGCTGGGCATATCGAGTAAAATGACTTATGCTTTTTACATACAAAAAGAAGAAATAAAGTTGTCACAACAAAGATTAAATGATTTCGTCTTTGTTATGTTCAACCCGAAATCGAAAGAAAGAGTCGCAAAAAAGAAGGCAATGGAAAATCCCTTATATCTCGAGGGGAATGAGATGGATTCAGATGATGAATGGTTGACAGGGGGGAGGGGTACATGATGAAATCGATATTCTTAATCCACCAATTCAAGAAGATGACTTAGAAGAGTTTGGAACGGAAACACGCGAAAAGAATTCTAAAAGGAAACAAGGAGAAAGTACTAGTACTAGTAAGTTATCACTTCTCAAGTGTGTTATTATTACTTAATGTTTACAATGTAATAATTTTCTTTTTATGATAAAGATAAAGAAGACATAACTGGATGATAAAAGAACATTCGGATAAATGATGAAGATGATGAGATCGCACAAATGAAATCAAGACAACGAGGATCGTGTTGTTGGGATATATGGTTGACTCAACGGACGACTCGACCAGAGCGAGAACGAAGACACATATAATTTACTTTGATCACCGTTTACATATTTAGCTTCTTTTCGAGTTGTTTGAGTTTCGACTTTTCGAGAATTAAGATTTCGCTCTAACAACGGTGATACGAACTATTAGTTTCGAGTGTCAATTGCACCAACCGTTATTTCTTTTTGTGGACCTCTACACTAACCTATTTCTAGTTTCAATCTTTTGCATGAGTGAGTTTCACACTTTTCATATTATGTTTGAATATTATTTTATTCTTCCCCGCAACTTTCATAGTTTTAACCATCAAAACTTTTAGGTATTTTATATTTTTTTCAATAAGTTTTGAGGCTTACGCCTTGTGAGGCTTCGACAAACCGCCTCACGACCGCCTTAAGACTTTACGAACATTGGTCCATGCTGCAGGTAACTTGGTTAAAAAATTATTTTTGCTGTATAATTGTCTTAAAGGGCACAGTGTTAACTAATAAAATCTTGCAGGATACTTTTTGAACCCCCGCATCCAATATGGAGGACAGGTGGTGAACGACAACGAGGTGATGCGGGGTACACTTGCAGTTATCCAGCGGCTGTGCCGATCTCAGCAGGACAGGATAGAGGCTGAGATAGAAGTAAGTTAGAGTTCATTAAATACCTTGGACTAGCATTACCAGGCAACTAATTTTTTTTTTTTTTAAATTTTTCAGATGCAGAAGTACAAGTTGAGGGTCGGCGTATACTCAGATGCTGACCTGAAATATTCAGTTGACAAAGTGTCACCTGGTATAGTAATAGTTTGATGAGGAATTTCTTTTATTTTCATATAAGTTATGGTGATGATGGGCTAATTGTTTTCCTTTTCTCGTTTTGTGTTTTTCTTGCAGCTGAGTGGTGGGTTCAGGTGAACACCAGGAGTGGATGGAATCCACTTGCGGCCATTGGTATCAGGATGCGAGCCGAGCACCGGTTCCTCCCACCGCGAGAGGAACCGGAGTACATTCAACCCGATACATACCAAAAGGAGGAACGAGGTTGACCTCGGACCCGGTGGAGAAGCCGGTCTTCGTCATTATAACGTGAGGGCCGCGCATAAAGAACATCGAGGATCGGCGAGAAGATCGGCGAGGAGCGATTTGCACGGTTCGCGGGTGGCCCGTACGAGCGAGAGGCATTCCTCCGCCACACCACCACCCGAGGAGGTGGACGTGGACCGCATTTTCCGGGAGGAGTATGCACTTGCCTCTGGATAGAGGAGAGGAAGCCGGGGATCGTACGCACCGAGTTTGATCCCGATGACCGTGCGTAGGCGGAAGGAGAGTTGGATGGTGTTGAAGCCGAGGAGGATGCTCCGGCTCCACCTCCATCTACTTCTCGTGCTCGGGGCAGGCCTTCTTCTCGCCTCAAGAACTATGGAGCGACCACCGCGGGTTTAGCCTCCCGGCTCCGGCTCGCTCCGGCCCCAAAGAATCGCTACCGGCCCGTTCGCAACCGGGAGAACGAAAACAAAAGTGACTGCACGGAAAATGAGAGGATTTGCAAAGTTGAAAAAACTTTGGGTTCGGACCTTCGGTAGTTCGAGAGATGGTGAAGAGGTAAAGAGAAGGAAGTTAGAGGTCGGGCGTCCCGTCGGCCCGGATGACAAAGACGCGGGCTCCTTCTCATTCCTCAGGTGATGATGACGAGGAGTGCATACCAGCGACGCAGCCATCAGCAGCAGCTGAGTCTCCTGATTCACGGCTTCCAAAGCCGTATTACACGCCGGATTTGGATACACATGATTCTTATATACAGAGGCCACAGTATCCAGTATTTGGCCAGGTTGACCAGCAGTGGATTACACCACCAGCTCCACCATCCTCTCGCTTACGTCCCGGTCGTCCCGCGGTCCGATCCATTTGACCTTGATGGCATGGCATCGGCATTATTTTCATATGGAGTGGGACCCGGACAGTATACAAGATTGAGCACGAGGGGGGAGCGTGAAGCGCAGGAGAGTGAGGAGGAAAACCCAGATCTTTATCCTAGATATTGGTAGTAGAAGTAGATTGATATGATGTATTTTTTTTTTTTGATGATGTATCAACTCTTTGATATTTGAATAAATGGAATTGGAATATGTACTTAACTTCAAGTCTTCAAGTCTTCAATTGGTGTTCATTAGTATTTGTATGATGTATTCTTGTGGATATCATGCATTGGTTATTTTTTAAAATGTTTCCAACTCATTTTCTATTTTTTTAGAATTTTTTCTGAATTTTTTGAATTTTTTTGACGAAAAAAAAATCAAAAAAAAACCGATTCCGGACCGATCCGGAATCGATTCCCTTCCCAGGAATCGGCCGATTCCGGCCGATTCTGGGAATCGGAATCGGAATCGGTCCCAACTGATTCCGATTCCGATTCCCATTCCATTGGACCCGATATCACATATCCAATACATTTAAGTGACAAATATGTGGTATTGGATCCACGGGACCTGATATCGTTGGATCTGGTCACTTAGCTAGTACTTGATTCTCTTGGACCGGTACGAGCTTCTTGGGGGAAAACTAGAACAGAACGTCGCTTCCATTCCTGCCAGCCGTGGTATCTGCTGGTGTCCAAACCACTTGGAACAGCTGATTTCTGTTGTTTTAGATCTTGCGGTGCTGGTGAAACTGAGATTCTTGTGAGACTAAATTTCATGTTTTCTACCATCTCAGTAGCTGAGTTAAGAGTCTTTTGTCTTTTCGGTCTCGAGATGGAATAGATAGGGCCCAAAAGGTAGCAATAAGAGGTGACAAACCAGAGGAGTAGACCTCACATAAATTACTAGTTGACCCAGTTGCTTTAGCAGCCATTCAGCTGAGCTCGAGCTCCAAGACCTATGTTATCAAAGGCGATCACCTCGGTTGCCTAAGCGAGGCGAGACAAGGCGGTTGTTTCTTATCTTGCCTTGGCCAATTTTGCCTTAGATGAGTGCCTCAACTGCCTTGGTCGCCTAGGCGACCGCCTCATGTGCTTCACACATCTTAGCTGCCTCACATGCTCATTTGACCCAGGGCCAAAACCTTCTATAGGATCTAGACTTGCTATCGGCTTGGATTAGATAAACTAAAGGTTATTATGCATTTGACTTTGAAAGCCGTGGACTTGAACTTTTGTTGATGTAATTCTATTTGATGCAAGACTTTGGATTTCATTTTTATCTTAGTTGATGTTATGTAATCTTCTCATTGTTGCTTTTTTAATTTTTTATGTTGTTATTAACATGTTATAAATTAATTCTATGAAATTTCTACATTTTTCAGTTTTAGATTGGTGTTATTGTTCGTATGTTTTAAATTTATTTGAATCATGTCTCTTAAGTTGATGTTATTAGGTTGTTAAAATTTTATGTTATTAAGTTGTTATATTTTTTCTAGTTTTAAATTGATGTTGTTGATCTATTTTGTTTGAAACTTATTCTTAATTGTTGTCACTCTTTTAGGTTAGTTGTATTTTTTTTCATTTTATACTTTATTTTTTATTATATAATTTATTAGTATATCATATATATACATAAATAAAATAATAGAATATAAATATATATTAAAAAAATACACTTCGCCTTAGGTGCCTAAGGCGCTAGCCTCAAGTGCCTGAGGCGAGGCAAGCTCCTCCTTGCCTCAGGCACCTCACGCCTCGGATAACATAGTCCAAGACCCATTCCATTGTAGTTAATTTCAATTTTGTTCTTAATAAAAATTTTGGCGCTGTGAAACCCCGAAAATTTATAGATATAAGGATATATGTAAAAATATATGCTGTTGAGTATGCAGCATGTTTTAAAAATTCATTTGACTTCCGTTTATTTGGGAAATGAACTTTCATTATCTTATCTTTGGCTTCTATGAAACTATATGATACTTCATAAAAAATATTAGCCAAAATATGTGATATGCATAAAACATGTATATCGAGGATAGGGTTCATAAAGTTTGTCTTTGGACCTCTCTCCACCGGAAGTTGCGAATTTCCGATGTTAATTACATCGAGATTCTCGAACACCCTTGATTAACTGTCGTAGCAACTCGTACATGAAAGAAAAACATTCATCCACAAAACATCAACGCATAGGAACTGTATCTCATAAGCCAATAAAATGCGAACTTAGCATTTAGGTCCAACGCATGGTGACTATGTCAAGTCAAATGGGAATGCAAAAAACTTAGTATCTAAGTTTGATTTGGCCCTTTGATTTATGTTTTATGGAGTATGTGTAAGGATTCCAACATTTTAAGGTTTATATTCCTTAACTATATCAACATACTTTGTATGAGATTAGCTCTTTCAACTTAATGTCTTATATTGAAACATATGTTGGATTATCAAAGCTAATCTAGATCCAAGCATATTCAGATCAAATTCTATGTTGATTCTATATAAGTTCTTATATATTGAACTAAATGAAATCTGTCAACCTTTCCCATGCCATCTTATAGTCTAAGTCTTTTCATTAAGGACTTAGATTTTATGTTATCTTCATTACGGTTTGGCATCTCAGACTTATTGATTGAAATCAGAAATTCTTTGCCTAAGTCTTTACATCTTGACCTAGTGAAATAGCATATGCTCCTACCTAACTATGGGATCCATGAGACTGCCTCGGATCCAAGTGACTGGACATTGTCAGATTCCAAATCTTAATTTGCTTAAGTCTGATTTTTATGAGGTCGGCTCAAGCATATTTGTGGTTACTATGCTACTTCATACCAAGTACTTAGGATTATCACCTCATCAAATCTGATCAAAGATGGACGTATCTGGAACGTCGGTATCAGACTTAAAACACATCTATAGGTATATTCCTAGGATACCCTATACGCATCTGCTGGACCCCCTCCTCCTAAACTTTGATATATCAAACTTAGGATCTATTAGGATTATCACCTCATAACCTGAATCTTGGGTTCAAACATATTAAACTTGGGATGTATTACTCACCCCTTAGGCTTAGGATTCTCAACTCCTATAGGTACTTCGGACCTTACTGTGTTTCCTTACCTTTCCAATATTCAAAATCTTGTTTAGGCCCGGCCTTACCCATATATGGGTCCGGGGTCTCCCCTATTATTTTCAGATACTCATGGATAAGGATCTTCAACTTGCTTAAGATTCATGCAATCATGAATACCAACCCGAGCCTAGGTACCTAGCTCCTAAGTATTGCTAGGATTCAGACCTATAGCCGATCCTGAAATTGACTCTAAAATGGTCAGAATTCCACACCAAACCAAGCATTAAAATCTGCTTAAGTAAGGAAATACCATGTGAAATAAGGCTTGTATGAGCCTGAAATGTCTATCACCTGAACCACCCAAGCTCGGCTACCAGCCTGTCATACAAGACCTTCATATAGACCGGGGAATTATTACCTTGGCCTCTAACACAAGCCTTCAATGAACCAAATTTATATACATAGATTCAAAGCCGGGATCTCCTCTGTCCGCCCCTCAGACTTAGCACCCGGACTTGATTACACCCCTTCATCTTTCCAATGGCTCACCAAAAAATTCTGTTTGAGGCAGGCTTACTTATGTATGGTTTATAGGCCTTTACTATTATCTTAGATGCTCATGGGTGAGGACCCCAATTTGCTTGGGATTCATACGACCATGTATTTGGCATAAATATCAACCTGAATTTGAACATCTAGCCCCTGAATATTGCCAGGATTTAGCCCCAAATCTGACCTCAGAAACCTGCACTTAAACATATCTTAAGTTCTGCCCGACGATGGGTGCCAGCTCTACTTATGCCCAAAGTTTGAAAAAGCATCATTTTAAATGAGACTTGTCCAAGCCTGAAATGCTTATTCCTTAAGCCATTCAATTTTAGCCATAAACCTGCTACACAGAGCCTTTGAACAGTCCATGGGATACTCATCTTGGCCTCCTCAACGATCTGATTATATTCAGATCTAAAGCTAGCCAAGACCCTCTATTTACCCATCCTTCGGACAAATAGAACCTAAGGCCAAAACCCACAGTGCTGGGTCAGGTAGTCTATGGCCGAGGTTCATTTAAAACAGACCTGGTCAGGGCACTATCACCCTTGAAAGTCCCGTTACTATAAGGCTTGTCTCCTCTCTTCCTTTGAACAGGCCCTAGCCTTAGGTGTCAAATTATGTAGCCTCCCTGGACTGGGCTCAATGTCTTTTCACCCATCTGATGAAGTATACATGAATTCTAGTCCAGACGGATTGGGGATGTCCATGGATGATGGCTGGATTTTAACCCAACCTTAAGTCTGAAACAGGTGTTGGGAGCTTAACACTTGCAACCCTACTCAGCCTTGAGACTTCATGCTTAGGCTCAGGCCAGTAATCATAATGCTAATCCTTATAAGTCCAGCCTCCAATTATTAGATTTGAGAGCAACCTTCTCCTATTTATAGACCAGACCCTAGATGTTTAGGTCTTTAAATCAGGTTCATAATGTACTGGCATGCTCTTTTTACCCCCTTATGTTCGGACTTAGCTTCTTAATCAGACTCTGGTGGTTTAAATCCTGCATCACATAGATCATATATATATATACAATGGTCCTTGATCATCATCATATGAGTGTCAACGTATATGTTTCATTCATGTCATGTGGTGTATAACATACTCTTGTATGTTGGAGTTTAACTACAACCCCAACTTCATCGTATCGAGGCCATCTCATCCCTCTTAGGAGTACATATTTCTATGCATAAAATGGAGTTATTCATCTCATAGAGGTCTGCCCCGTAATTGGTCTTCTCTATTATGAGATGGACCAAAAGGACTGCACACATAATTTCAGTCCTATCTGGGACATATGCACTGAGCTAGGCCCAAAATTAGGCCACAATCATGTCCTGCTATAGGCATGAATCTGTCCATAGGCACTCTCGGCCTCCTGATTTCATGGTCAGTAGATAATTCATTCACAACTTGTGCATGTTTTGTGCTCAGCCATCATGGAATCTTCAAGGCCCGGCTGGCCATTCTCTCCTCATATTCATTGCTCTATCAGGGCTACCCGGGGGATCTTTGGTCCATCATGTGGGTTCCAAAGAGGCCGGGTATAACCCCTCTCTTCCTTGATGATGTAAAGTGCCCTTCAACTTCTGCCGAAATAGCAAGGCTCTGAGGACTCATCTTCCAGAATTTCGAGGCCCGGCTGGCCATTCTCTCCTCATATTCATTGCTCTATCAGGGCTACCCGGGGGATCTTTGGTCCATCATGTGGGTTCCAAAGAGGCCGGGTATAACCTCTCTCTTCCTTGATGATGTAAAGTGCCCTTCAACTTCTGCCGAAATGGCAAGGCTCTGAGGACTCATCTTCCAGAATTTCAAGGCCCGGCTGGCCATTCTCTCCTCATATTCATTGCTCTATCAGGGTTACCCGGGGGATCTTTGGTCCATCATGTGGGTTCCAAAGAGACCGGGTATAACCCCTCTCTTCCTTGATGATGTAAAGTGCCTTTCAACTTCTGCCGAAATGGCAAGACTCCGAGGACTCATCTTCCATAATTTCAAGGCCCGAGGGAAGCTCTAAAGAAGGGGTCGAGAAGGGGATCAAACCTGTCCATGGTATTCGTATGTATATATATAAAGGCTTCATACATGGTGATACAGGAATGTACCCGGGGGGGACAGAATGAACTTAATTATGGGGCCAAATAGTATGTTCGGATATGGCTCACATATATCCGGGAAGATGGTTATCAATTTGGTACTATTATAACCAAATGAATCCATCCAAGACTCTAGTCCTTGGCTATTTCCTTGATGTCCGGGAGATGAGAGGTTCCTATAGACCTGACCTCTTGGTTTATCCTATTGAAATATGTGGGAATGTGAGGGTGGATTTCAGGTTTGGAATTGGCGATCATATGGGCCCGCGGGATTCTAATGTCTGTCTAGGCATTTCCGATCCAAACAAGGTGATATCTTAACAATATTGGCAAGGAATCATGGGTATTGGGTGGTCAATGGACATAGTGTTCAGAAGGGGACATATAGGGTGATAGTGATTGATCGATTGATGGACATGGTGTTTGGAGAAGGGCGGATGAGGGGATGTCTATAACTTCTCACCTTGTAGCCTTCAAAACCTGCCCTTGATCTTCTGCAAGACAGTGGTCGCAGGCCCTTCAATTGCTTCCCCTTTTTATGCTCCGGAGATGCACCTGAATTCCATGTTGAGATAGCTCTGACAGAACCTCCCCTCTTCTCTTCCTGCCTCCCCCCTTCTATCACAGGCCGCGGGATGGCCTTTTATAGGACATGAAATCCCCCTTGCTCCGATAGTGGGGGGGAGTTATGTGCGCATGACCAGAAGTGGGGAGAGTGGGGCATGATGGACATAACTTCCGGGCCATGTCATCCTTGGGAGATCATGGGGAGACAGGTGGCAGTCCCACCTCCAACATTCTCTCACGTGAGAGGCATCCAATGGTACATTCCTTATCAAATCCCGGCCCTCCATTTGATGGGTTTTCTTAAGTATGTAGCTCATCCGGTTGATGGGTGCTCCATTCAATCATAGCCATCCATCTCCTTATTGGATATTAATCTTATTAAGGATCCGGGAAGGCCTTGTCAACCGCTAATCAACCTTGCCTATGAATTGTTTACCGGATATCCAATAATGCTGGATCCATTGGATATTATCCTATTAAGGATCCGGTTGAACCATTGTGCTGTACCATTGAGGATCCATGAGGATTAGAATCCATTTGACTTATTCAATATCCAATCCTGGCCGCTGGATGACTTTAATCCTTATCTAATTTTCTGTTTTTTGAAAAGATGAAGCCTGCTGTTTCCCGCGGACTGATTTCTCTCTCTCTCTCGGCAGGTCCTATTTAGTCTCCCAACTGGAGACAAACTCTTCCACCCGCGAGCCCCCTTTTAGCTGGCCCTCTTCCTCATCTTGTCGCACCCTTCCATCTCCATAGGTGCTGCTGCAACTTGTTCTTGCCAAGGGGAATCACCGGACCTCTGCTGTTTGGAGATCTTGGGCACCCTTGTCTTCTTTTTGGTGTTGATCCGTGGAGGTGAACAGCATCTTTGTCACATCCGGGTGAGCATACTTGGTGTATTTCCCTCTTCAACTTCATGCATTGGTAATTTCTCCTTTTCTCTCTACCGGACATTGTGGTGCTATGTCTGTATACTTGATCTTCTTTGAGCTTTATAGTTATGTACGCATGTCTTCATTTCCTTTTTTTTTCTATATCTTCCCCTTTTTTTATCCCATCTCCGGTTCTTCCTGTCTATTAGTAGCCGTACATGATCATTCTTCTCTTGTCCTTCCCCGGTGTATTGTGTAGGCTAGCTTCCTCTTCTATTTTGTGTCGGCAGCCTATCAATTGTCCCATACCATGCCTTCTTGCAAATATACTTGTAGCTGGTTGTATTGGGATGTTCTAATTTAAAAGAACATGTTTATCATATGCAGGGGGCCTGGCTTCTTCATATACCATCCTTGGTCGGGATCTTTATCAAATTCCCCTCTCTCTTTCTTATGTTGTATAGGTCTTCATTACCTCTAACTTCTTACTTTTACTTCCTACCGGTAGCCATGTCTTCTCATACAACTGGACGCATGGGCAAACACATCTATTTCCCCTCTTGTTTGTCAACATGCTATCACCGGCTGGGGCCTTGATCAAATCCTTCCCTTCTCTTCCTTTTTCTTTTGCCCTGGGGTCAGCTGCTGGTGTTTCCTTGGTCAGCAGGGGTAGGAATACACATGAAAGTTTTTTTTTGTCTTCTTGGTATATGCCTAATTTGATTGGGCTTTGAGTCCCCCTTGCGTATTCACATCCAATTATGCATATCTGGCCTTAGATATATGTGCTTGATTGCTTTTTTTTTCATGCACCGATGGTGGGGTATAGGGAGCCAGGCACTTCTGACCCCTCCTCAGCCTCTTTTTTTTTGTTTTTTATATCCTCTTCCAGCCTGATATCCAATCAGGCATATATTGATATTTCAACCAAAATTTTAAGTGCCAACAGGCGCCTAGGGCATTCTAAAAAGAAAACAATCCAATTGTTGCTTTCAGGTTGTAGATGCAAAGACAACTGTCTCTAAGTATACATATGCAAAGACCCTTATTTTTTTAGTAATTGTTTGGATAGGCATTGTTTGAATTCAGATAATCTGGAACAAGCTACTGCATGAGCGTCATTCCACTATTTTCATTAGTAGGGATGCTTTCTACTTTTTGGTGCTTTGCGAGCATGCAAGATGTTGATATTCTATTATCATTCCATTTCTTTGAAGAGTAAGCTGATGCAGCAGTGTTACTTGTAGTTTGCAGGTGCTGCTCAATCTCTTGGTGCTGGAGCACTACTTGTAAATCCCTGGAACATTACAGAAGTTGCTAATTCAATAGGGTATGCATTGAATATGCTTCCAGATGAAAGAGAAAAGAGACACAGGCATAACTTTGCCCATGTTACTAATCACACAGCACAGCATTGGGCTGAAACTTTTGTAAGGTACAGCTGAAATGCTTAAAATATGTAAGATGCATGTTCTTATTACTTTATAGATGCCTGTGTTTTTTCACATGTTTGCTAAAGCTTGATAAGCATGAACAGGTGAAGAAAGCTTTTTTTATCTTATCATATTCAGTTATTCACTGTTCTGAAATCACTTCACACAGCAGCCTGCCAAGGTGCCCCAATTTGGTTGCCACCTAAGTTACTGCTTCTATCCTTTTCCCCATGAGTTTGTATGACGGTAAATGCTAACTGACCTGAAAAGACACGTCATAACAGTTCTTTTGTATAAAGAATTGGTGACGATTAACTTAATACAAGGAAAAAGCAGATTGCATCACAATGTAATGTTGCATTTGAGTTATTGCCTTTCTTGTGACATCATAACACAAGCTAAACAAGATTTGTGCTTTGTTGTGGAGGTTGGTAACACCATAAGTTACTAAATGAAAAACATGGAACTGAAAAGATAATTAAAGTGCCCAGAGAACAAAAATCATGAGAAATTGGTGGATAAAGCCCAAAACACAAAAAGGATGAACCCATGTAAACAGCTTTGAGAACTCAGAAGGTCTTCTTGGCCTCTGGCACAGACACGAACCTTAACATGGTGGTGAGATCCAACTAAGCATGGTAGAAATATTTAAATGATGGAGAATGATGGAAGCATGGCCTCTTTACATCTGGCAGTTTCTTTCTTCCCAAGATGCAGCAGGTTGTTGCCTGACTGATCATCATCAAATTCTTCTTTGCAAGGTCATTTTATCCACTAAGAGATCAAATGAATTCACTTTCACACCATTTCCTAAGAAATGGCATCTCACATTGGGATCATGTACTTTCTTTCTATTTTGAGCTGTCACATAGGAAATATGTTATGCACATCCCTTCTGGAAATTCCAAATCTAATGCTGATGTGGAACAGAGATGAAGATGTTGCCATCTGTAAGTGTAGACGAGCCCAGATAGATAACCAAAGAGCTAGCATCTACCCGATCAGACCTGGGCGAACTGAGCTTCAACCATGCTGGGATTCACCGGACCAAGCTTAAAACCTGCTGAACCAGACGGAAAGGTTTCGAACTGGTCTAAAAATGCACCAAAATGTATTGAACTTGTTGAACAAGTGCTGAACCGGCCCCAAACCAAGCTGAACTGGGTCGGAACCGCCCTGAACTGGCTTGGAAACTGTTGAAACAGCTGGAACTCACCTAAACCAGCCCTGAAACAGCTTGAACCAGTGTGAACCAGACCAAACCTGGCTCAGACTGGCCTGAAATGCTGTTGAACTGGACTGAACTGCTGGGCCAGGCACTGAACCACAGTGAACTGGCCTGGACCCTGTTGAACTGGTTGGGTTTGGGGCAAGGATCGCGGGATCGGAATCGGAATCGGAATCGGGATCGGAATCGGTCGGAACCGGATCGGATCGGACCGATTCCGACCGATTCAATGGAAGAAAATCGATCCAGAATCGGTAAGAAAAAAAAGAAAAAAAAAATGATCCGATTCCGATTCCGGCCGATTCGGACCGATTCTGGCCGATCCGACTGGAATAGCAAAAAAAGAAAAAAAACGATCCGAATCCGAATCCGATTCCGATTCCGGACCGATTCCGGCCGATTCCGACCGATTCCGCGGAATTCATGCCGGAATCAGTCCTTCCGCATGGAATCGGATCGGAATCCGGAATCGGTCCGATCCGATTCCGGAATCGGTCGGAATCGGTCCGATTCCACCGATTCCGTAAACAATGGTTTGGGGTGAACTGGCTGACTGGGCCAGGTAGCCGCGAACTGACTGAACCGACGTGATTTGAATCCCATGGGGGTTGTGGCGTCTCCTCAGTGGAACTGGGTCCCAGAACCCGGCTGGGGTCGGTGGCAGTTCGTGGGTGCGCCTGACCAGGTGCTTCTTCGTCTTCCATTTTGTCTTTGTCATCTTAACCGGTTAGCAGAGAACAGAGGCAGAGAAGAGGAGTGGGGCAGGGAACGAGAAGAGCATTCTCGCGTGAAGAGAAGGCTGTCGGGGGAGGAGAGGAAGGTGGTGGCAGTGGAGGGGAGGTGCTCTGATGGCAGAGGGGTTCAAATGGTCACGGTGGATCAAAACAGGAAGACGGATGTGAGCGAAGGAGATGAAGGTGAGGCTGCTTTGACTGGGACCCCTGCAGGACTTGCAGTCAGGTGGAGATGGAGAAGAGATAACCGGTGGATAGGACCATCTGTGCGGGAATCGCTGGAAGATGTCCAGGTGTGCAGTGTCACCATCAGAAACTACCCTGCAGATTTGGAGAGGAGCCAGATGTGATAACCCCTCATGTTGATGGTGGTTCGGTGTCATGGATGCTGGAGTAGTCGAAGGGAAGCTCGGGAGGGAATCGAAGGATCGCTAGACCCTCTCCATGCACAGCCAGGAGGTCCTCGCCCAGGCTTGAGGTCACCAGATCTTCAACTGTGGGCTGCTTGGTGTGCTGTTGCCACGTTTGATCGGACACGAAAGTGGGAAGCCGATGATGATACCGGAAGATGCTGTCGATCCAGAATCTTGTAACTGGGAAGGGAAAGGGAGGGGAATGACTTGGAGGTCATTACGAGGGAGGGAGAAGAAAACTGGAGCCAACCTACTTTTCTGGGGTGGATCGGAGCCAGCTAGTGCTAGAGGTGAGGAGGGAGGCCTCCCGATGGAGGAGGTGAAAAGCTCTGGGCCAAGCCCCCTATGCCTAGGCCAAACACCCGAAGGCCGCCTTCTCCAAAAATTTCAATTGATCATCGTCTTCTATTCACATATGACCCTCTATATATAGAGGAATCACTTTACAAAAAGGGGCATCTAAAGAAATAGTGACAACCAAGTCCTCTTAGGGAGTGAAATGTAAAGAAAAGACTCAAAATACAACCCAAATTTTTACAAACCGGTCCCTCGGGACAGAAATGTAAAAAGATCCTTAAGCATCTCAACTGGATCCCCATCAAATGCCTATCACATTTAGGGTCAGGGTCAAAATGAAGAACATGCATGCTTCATGGTGGTTGGCTTATCAAGTTACCTTTTTTCTGTTGGATACTATAACTGGATGTCCCCAACAATTGTTCTTCATCTTTTCATATCCTTACCTTAATAAATGGAGGCGTTGACATAAATAACAACAGTAAGCCAAAATGATTTATGCCTTGTGGTAAGGTGAACTATGCTCATCTGAATAAACATACGGTAGTGTATTTGTAAGAATGTAGGGAGCATTACACTTCTAGTCGTGCAAGGTATTCAGAGTGGAAAGGCTTCAAGTTCTGATCAAGCAAGGTGGACAGGATAATTATGGGACTGAATAAAAAGCATCCCACCCTTTAGCATCTAGCCTCTGACAAAAGGAAAAGTGAGATCCATCCTATCCCATTTTCTAACTGGAATGAAACACCTTGTCCAATATTATCTTGGGAAAGATGAATCAACTAGGATTCTATTTGAAAAGCAAAACCAACATTTGATTGCCTTGTATTGTGAAGTATTTGGCTTTTAGCATCCGTATAAGGTATAGGTACTAGTAGAATCATGCATTACTCTGAGTTTTAGAATGATTACGATGTGGCTAACTACCTTGGTCATAACTTTTCTGCCATAATCTTTATTCTAGCTGGGTAAGGAGGACCTACTGCTTCAATATATCTATTGGTTTGAGAATATTTGCCACAGAAGTTATGCGTCTTTTTTGTACAGATTCAAATAGTTTTATTTTCAATATTTTTTCTGTTATGGGATGCTATGATTACTTTTTATTTGGATTCTTCTTTGGTCTTGCTTATAGACTCTGACGTACAAAAATCTATGATTTATGCATTTTAATGATTCCTGAATGTGATGCACGTCAACTAGTTAACATGCATGTTCAAAAGTTGCATCTTTGGGATTGTATTGATTTTTGCATCTTGAATACAATTGTTAATAGGGAAATAGGCAATTTTATGCATGTTTAGATTTCATCTTAAAGTGATTGATGCTATGGTTCTATTATTCAAGTCGTATGCCTAGTGAAATGGGGAATTGTCTACCTTATGTTACTTTATGTGAAGGAGAGAATTTTATACTGAGGATGGCTATCCTTTTTTATTTTCCTTCTGAAGAGTTGTGACATTGTTAAAGTAAATCATATGCAACTTTGAATTTGGGAGAGTTTACTTGGTCTGGCTATACTTCTTTTTATGATGTTCATTATTTAACTTTATATCCACTTAAACCAGAAAATTCTAAATTAATGCAGTTACTTCATGGCATCCACTTTGTACTCACCATTTTGTTCTATACACAGTGAACTTATTGATACTATTGTTGAAGCTCAACTTAGGACGAGACAGGTGCCACCCTTACTGCCAACAAGAATTGCTATTGAGCATTTCCTGCAGTCCAGGAATCGATTGCTTATCCTGGTATTTCACTTTCAGGAGATGAACACCATATTTAATTGTGAATAGGAACATGCGAACTTGTATACATTATGCTTTTGCATGTTTATCCTAAATAGCAATTAGCAATACTACATTAAGGGCATAACTTGCTTGATAAAGATTCTTGCAGTTTTACTACTCTAATGTAAATGCAATGCTGTTACGATAGTACTCTGAAAAATCCATGTACATGGCCTGTTGAAAAGGATATTCCATCCTTTGCAAAATATACATGCTCTTTTGTTTTGCATCTTCTCCTTTTCCAAGTGCTAGTTACTTTGCTCTTGCCTTCTACCTTGTAATTATCATGTAATGTATATAATTGACCGGAGTCTAGTGTATTTTATTTTTTCTACCCTGATGCCTTTAACTGGCATTTTGGATGCCCACATGGCCTTTGCATCATAATAAAGCTTCAAAGGTAAATTTAACATAATATTAGTAGTAACTATGATAGCCCTGCAGTAAGTTTGCCATAGTAGAAAGTGCATGGCCTAAGTTAGGCTATTGATGAGGTCATGACACATTTTTAATTCCTTGCATTTCCAGGGCTTTAATGCTACTTTGACTGAACAAGTTGAGACTTCTGGAAGAAGAGGTGGCGATCAAATCAAGGAGATGGAGCTTAAGTTGCACCCAGAATTGAAAGAATCACTGATCAAACTCTGTAATGATCCAATGACAACTGTTATTGTCATGAGTGGCAGTGACAGAAGTGTCCTCGATGATGTGTGGATCTTACTTGTTTATCAGCCTTAGATCCGCTGTTACCATTCTGAGTTGACAGTCTTGGAATGTAATTTTTTCTTCAGAATTTTGGAGAGTACAACATGTGGTTGGCTGCTGAGAATGGGATGTTCCTGCGCCTCACAACTGGAGAATGGATGACAACAATGCCTGAACATCTAAACATGGATTGGGTTGAAAGTGTAAAGGTATTTTATTCAAACAAATTTGTACAAATATTTCTTTGATCTATGTTACTGTTTGTATTGAGCTAACCGGTTTTGCTCCCTCAGCATGTCTTTGAGTACTTCACCGAAAGAACTCCTAGATCACATTTTGAGCATCGTGAGACATCACTTGTTTGGAATTATAAGTATGCAGGTGCCTAGTGGATAATTGCCTTTTCATTTTTCTTCTCCCAAGATTTTTAAGCTTCAGGGAATCAGGTGTCTTGACTCCCATGTTGTCTTGACTCCCATGTTGTCCTGACTCATGGTTGTAGATGTTGAGTTTGGAAGGCTTCAAGCAAGGGATATGTTGCAACACCTGTGGACGGGACCAATTTCTAATTCTGCTGTAGATGTTGTCCAGGGCAGCCGGTCTGTTGAGGTCCGGTCTGTTGGTGTGACAAAGGTAAGCTTCTTTCGAGGTGGGGAGAAGCCACAATTGTTACCACCTTTCACCATTTGCAAAATAGTGTAACTGTAGATGTAGATAGGCAAATTCATAGTTTTTTATAAATCTATTGCATGTTACTTCGAGGATAATTTATGAAGTAGTTGAGTTCCTTCCACGTTTGCTTGTTATGCTACACTATTCATCTGTTAATCTGAGGATATTTGGGTGCTTTTCTCTAGTTGTTAGGCTTCTATTAACATTCAGAACATTAGTAAGGCGTAAGCGGATTGGGTCCATATATCTACAACCTTAACTGGTTATTTGCATCAATAGAGCAATTAAAATGATCAACAAAGGCGTGGTTGGCATCATACCCTGGATTGGCCAGGGCTGATCGTGATCCAGGTCAGAAGCCATCCATCCCTGTCTTGACCTTGACACAGTTCAACTCAGCCCATGTCAGACCAGAATCAGCCGACCCTCATTGATCTCAGCCTGAGCCATGTGCAGCCAGATCGGCCAGTCTGGATCAGGATTGGCTGATCCAGGCATGAAATCAGACAATCATGGACAGTTAGGCTGATCTAGGCGAGTTTCATGTGGAATAAGATCCAGATTAGTCCATCAGGTTGACTCAGCCTGAGTCAGGGCTAGCGTTGTCAAAGGGACCACTTAAGCAATAAAGTGGTTTGGGCAAGTTAAAGTGCCTGGCCATTTTTCCCTAACTCAATAAGGCACCCGCTTTGGTCGCCTTGGGCTGCACCGAATCTGCATAAGGCAGATCTGGATGTTTCTTATTAGGTTTATTTTGCTAGACTTGTTTAGTTGTTTTGTGTTGGTACCACTTTTTTATTTCTATGTACTATTGAATATGTTTTTTATCATTGTTATGCTCTTGCTATATTTTTTATTATGGAAAAAATGGATTGCATGTTGCATGTTGTTGGTAAATGGTTTGCATATTTCATTAATGAATGTTGCATGCCATTTTTTATTATTCTATTGACATATACATTTTATGTTTATGTATGTTTCATTGTCAAGAATTTTTGGTTATATTCACTCATCCCAACCATGGTTCGCCGGGTCGGCGACCCGGTCGCCCGGGTCGCCCGACCCGGCCGGTTTCCGGGCCGACCGGCCCGGAAACGACCCCGCCGGGCCGACTCCAAGCCGGCCCGACGGGGGGTCGCGCGACCCAGCTTTGGGTCGCGCGACCCGGCGACCTAGTCGGGCGGGGCGCCCGGCCCCCGGGCGACCCGGCCTATGTCACAATTTTTTATATTATTATTATATACTTAAACTTTTTTCTTCTCCCTCCCGTTACCACCATTAAAAAAAATTTCTTCGGGGCGTTGCCCCCCGATACACGGGCGCTGCCCCCTTGACCCCGCGACATTTGCGCAGTCGATGCGACTACTCTGCGCCGCATTTAATAATAGTATAACAATAATTCACTATCATTTATATCATTACATATATATATAAGATTTATAATTATAAAATATATCTTATATACTCACATTTTATAAAGATCTATTTTAACTCTTTTCTCTTTCACACACATATCATATTTGTCAAGAATAATTATTTTTTGAGTGTTCCATTTATTGATTGTACAATAATATTTTACTATCATTTATATTATTATATATAGTTAAATTTAATAATTCTAAATATACGATACATCTTAAAATTTATAATTTTATTTGTTAAGTATCTTTACCCTCTCACTTAAGATTAACTATTTTCCAACATATATTAATACAACATAATCACAAAAAAATCATATTCACTTGTATACATAGATAAACACTCATATTCAATTATAATATAAAAATATAATTATATTTATGTATATATTTTATGTATACATAAATATATGATATATAAATTATTATTTCTATTGTTTCTTATTTTTATATAATTTTTTATAATAAAATAAATAAAATCCGACCCCGTCTGACCCGTCCGACCCGGGGTCGCGACCCCGTCCGACTAGGTCGGTTTTGGGGCCGACCGACCCCGGGCCGACCCCCGACCCTGCCTTCCTTGATCCCAACTACTCATATTGGCTATCGCACTTAAGTGGGGCACTTTGTTGCATAAGCAGTAAAAGGACTCTTGGTCACTTTGTCGCCTTGACAACTATGATCAGGCCAGAATCAGCTGCTTGAGGCTCTGGATTTGCTGAACCTGGTGGATCTCAGCCTGGCAGAGCTGGGTCCAAGCACATCAACCACAATCTGGATCGGATAATCATGGCCAACTTTGCCTAATCCAGACCGATACCAGCCGGAATTGGATCCAGGGCAAGCCAGTCCTAATCCCAATCTCCCGATTTTGATCCAGATCAGACATCTGTGAACCATGAAAAGGGTCATCTGTTCTTCGAGAAAGGGAGTTTTTTTGCTTAATGCTCTGGAAAATACTTCCTCAGTGTTGTTCCAGTGTTCGGTATCAAACTTTTAGATGTTAATACATGCCATGATATCTTTATGGAATCGGATCAAGACCAGCCCATCAGGGCCGACTGGGGTTGGCCATATGTAGAACTTCTCTACTTCCTTTCCTTTGCAAGGATGACTCTTTTCTCCAAACCATTTCTCCAAAATGCTATGCTCATAGTCTTAATAGGGATTATCTATAACTTTCTCTACTTTCTTTCCTCTGTGCATATGACTACATTGATCAGACGGAAACCTTTTTCTTGAGTACATACTTTCATGCCAGCTGATCTGATGGATTCTAGTTGTCCCCATGTTAGGAACTTCATAAGTATAAAGGAGAATGAAATGCCAAGATGGAGTACCTTGAGAATTCACCTACCACTGGTTTATAGAAGTAATTATTGGCACCATTAGATGTTTTAAGTGATTAACTTTTAAGTGAATAATGTATTGATGTCAAGTTACTGAAGAATCAGAAAAGTCCTTATAGATGGAGAGAATGTTGGCTGGACTCAAGTTCATGAATCTATAACCTCTTTGCACGTTGGCTGTCCACTAGACTGCTATCTTTACTGCATGCTACATAAGAAAGCAAGATGGGGACTAGTAGGTAGATTTCTCTGTAGTCACCTAAAGCTGTGAATGGTAAAGAGTGGAGAGTGAGAAGAGAGAAGAGAGAAGGCTCAAAGTGAGGTCCGCAGCTACTTTCTGATTGTGCTGACTATAGATTTTTTTTATTCACTTGATGTTATAGAAATCACAGCCCCTCTGCTCTTTCACTGGTCGAGGTTTTTCTGGAATCAAATGCATTTTAACTGGATATGGCCCACTCTTTCTTAATGAACTATGTGCAGAAGGCACTATTATGCAGGAATTTAAATAATTAACTGGATTCATCTAGCGTACATGCTAATGAACCGAAGTGCAGAAAACCCTAGGCAAGGGTTTTTATCTCCTGCTAATTGCTGTTCTCTTATTGGAAGAAATTGTATACAATTGTATGCTTTTCAGTCATTTACCTCTGCTGTAATAAAGAATAAAATAATGATTGCCCATTCAAAAATGCACTTGAAGAAACTGAAATGCATGATCTTGCATATGTTGAACATACGGCTAGAAGTGTACATACGATCATTATTAACATTTTTAAGGTGTTCACGTCAGTGCAATAGTTGAAGCTGAATTAAATCATAATGTCCTCACATGAGATACTTGTTATAAGTAAGGTGTGCGAAGAGCACTCCTTTATATCCTCTATACTGCATGACTTGTGACATCATGTGCGAGGTCATTACCTGAATGTTTTCATATTGTTGGATAATCAGGATACCATGTTTAATATTTCATGACTGTCATCCAATACGTTTCTTTTTTATATATTGTCTTGAGCTGTTTGACTTTTATGTTCACTCTAGGGTGCAGCAATTGATCGTATCTTGGGAGAGATAGTTCACAGCAAATGCATGGTAACTCCGATTGATTATGTTCTTTGCATTGGGCACTTTCTTGGAAAGGTAAATTGACAAGCTTAACATGATTATGAAGTAAAACCAGTAAAACTAACTTTTTGATGCTCAGACATGTTATTCTTACCTCGATTCTTGTCTTACATAAATTTAGAAAAAAAAAGAGAGAACAAGAAAAATTGACATTTTGTGATGTGTCATCATTCTGGTAAACGTTCCCGAGGAATAAGGATTTTTTGCTGGAGAAATGACGTTTTACTCATTTGATGTGCTGTAAATGGATCTGACGACCTAAAAATGGGCACCTACCAGTTATCAGCATTTCCATCAGCTGGCCCATGAGATTAGGGCTGTGCTTGGGGCCTGGGCGGAAATGGGCTTGGGTCAGCGCTCAGGCCAGCCAAAGCTGGTTTGCTTGCACGCGTATATAACACATATTTACGTTCCATATTAATGTATCACATAAGTGGTTTGGTCTGTGTGATCTGGATTCAGTTTGCTTTAGATCTAAAGGAGAAAGTTGTGTTTTACGAAAGAAACTTCAACAATTTTTGCCCCCCTCTGGTGTCGTTATTTTCTATTAATCTCTTTAGATGATTCATATCTACTTACCAATAATTTTACAAAACGCAAATCCTGACAAGGTACTTCTAGTTAAAGACCATAGTTATGAATCCTAATAAGTTGTTCTAGCTAGTCTAGCTTCATCCTGATAATCTCTAATGTGGACACTAAACTGAATCGAAAACTTATGCACAAGCTGAAAATCAACATGAGAATAATGTGCATGTTTCAAAAGAGAGAAAATTAGAACAAGAAGGTAACGTGCTCGGTTAATTTGCATGAAGTTGAAACCAAAAAAAAAAAACTGGGCCTATTTAGAGAGAAGTTGGGGAAGCAGAAGACCCAGCCAGATGAAAAATGGAAGACAGATCACTGTCTACTTGTCTTTTTAGATGCTCCATACCCCCTTTACCCATATGTTTATAAAATGCATATCCTGTTTAGGATGAAGGCCACAGTTCGTCCTAATGAAGTTTTGCAAGCTCTATTCTAGCAATCTCCAATGCCAGAATATAAAACTGGATAGAAATCCCATACTTGAAAGCTGTACAGGAACATGAAACTGGAGAAATTATCCTAAAACCACCTGCTTAACTAAAACTGACATAGATACCTTATGCCTTTTCACTCCTCATTCTAGAGTTTTCCATTTTTTGGTTGTGGCTTAATATTGTTGATGGTTGTCATCTCGTACTTATTACATGAAAGAACTCATGGCATTTCTGCAGGACGAAGACATTTATACATTTTTCGAGCCAGAACTCCCTTCCGAGCCTCTCTGCACTAGATCGAAGGCTACTGAAATGATCAAATCATCTGCTGAGCGCAAGACCTCCTCTAAGCTGCCAAACATGAAGAACAGTTCGAGGACAGCCCAGGGCAAGGCACAGAAGGCCTCAGCCGGAGCAGAAAGGAAAGCATCAGCCAGCAATGGCACCATAATGGGGTCTCGCTCACTGCAGGAAAGCGTGTCATGTCACGAAGGATCCTCAGTTCTTGATCTCAATGGTGACAACTACTTCTCATGTGCCGTGGGTCGGAAGTGTTCCAACGCCCGTTATTTGCTGGATTCCGTGGATGATGTGGTCGCATTTCTCAAGGAGCTCGCCGAGTCCAGTGGAGCTTGGTTGCTCTGATTGCAACTGAGATGCCTCCGAATGCCTAAGTGGCTGCAGTAGATGGCTCTAAACATGCTGCTCTCTCATGTCTCGGATGGACAGACTTAGCACCCCAGATTCTTGATCTCTTATTGTCTTCAAGACAGAGAAAATGCAAAATCCGGGCTTAGAAGCGGATGCCATGTAAAATCTCTTTTTTCTTCTGACATTTTGTCGATATAGCTGACATTGTTCATCTGGTGCTCCGATCTCTGCTTCGTAAGGCCATCAGTTTGATCTATCTGATCTGTTGCTCCTTTCCTTTGATTTTGATTTCTCGTGTTGATGCCGAAATCCAACCAGCTTTTTGACGGAATCTTTTTACGTTATTGAAAGCATTTGCTTCAAGGTGCGTGTATGTATAGTATGTGTCCTTGCAGGGGTGTTTTATGGGTTTTGGAAGAGTTGTAGTTCAGAGGACCTCGACTTCTTGAAGAATTTTTAGTCCTTTACCTGAATAGATCAATAGACAGAATGCCCAAGATATTCACCTGTCCGGGCACTTCTGAAGTGCTTATTTTGTAATTTTAAAAATCATACTAACCCACAACAAGATCAAAAGCACAACTATCTAGATAAAAATTCCAGTCGAACAGTACTCATGTTTGATGGTGATGACTCACTTTAGATATGAACGTCTCCGAACTAATTAAAAATAATAATAATCTTGCAACGTATGGTGAAGTTTTGAATGAAGGATATTTCATTCTTTTAAGCGAATTTTCAGCATGTAGTAGTTCAATTCTGAAATAGAGTTTCCTCCAAAATACACGCTATTAATATTTATATCATAATACGTTTTATTTTTTGTGACTGTGACATATTTTAGTTTAGTTATTTTGTTTAATATTATATATATTCTAATGCATTATTTTTTATTAATGGATAGAAAGGCCAAATAAAGCTCTTTCAAACTTCAATAAACTATATATTAAAATTATTTTGTTCACAAAAGCTGTAAAGAATGAATTATGCATATCTAGGTTAAGTACTCACTTCTTTTAAAATAAGTTTTTTGGATCTCTCTCTCTCTCTCCTTCCCCCCCCCCCCCCATTTAAACTCAAATCACTTCATTCTACAGGTCAAAAACAGTGCATTTGGACGAGTTTATACGTTGTCAGAGATTTTAACCACCATAATCCTCTCTATTATGTCAGCCAAGCTCACCCTTCCTGTATTTTTAAGTAATATAGATTTGTAATAACTGATGATCTATAGAATCCTTCTCTTGATAATTTTAAATACTAAGAGGGAAAATAAGAGATGAGTCCATATTTTTTCGACACAAATCTAATGTCAATTGTCAAGCCAAAATGAGATGAGCCTCTTCCATAATCTCAACCAAATGCACCCTCAATGCATCTAGAATATTCTACCCAGTTTGCATCTAACACCAACGGATTAAACATGAACCACTTGGGTAATTATCTATATATATATATGTGGAGAGCGGAAATTGCACTTCTATAAAAGAGAAGAAATTTTCTTCTTCCAACCACACGAGTGATTTTGAATGTTATCTTTTTTTCTCATCACCAGCAGGTAATTTATAACCCAGCTGACAAATGCATCTAGCTGGTTAGTTTTATATATCTGTCCACATGATCATCGATCATCCTAAGGATCATCACCTTGTTATGCGCATATGGTTTTAGGATCAACCCATTCGGATCGAGATCGACCGACCCTTAGATCCGGTGCGGCACCCGATCCCAGTCTGTTTTCAGCCGGAATCGGATTACATCTACTTAAACGGAATCGGATTGAAGCCGTCGCCATTAAGTTATCCCTGATACCCAATTTTTTTAGTGGCTAGGGAGTCCAAGATCAGAAAGAATCATTTGACGAGGACCTCAGAGGCAGCATGAACAAGAAGAGCTCAGTGCGGCCGGTCTCTCTGCAGCTTGAAAGGTCGCGGAAGGAGGATGGATGAGCTGTGAAATGGAGAGCTGGAGACATGAGCAAGCTAGCTAGCTTGCCTTCTTGGGCATTCTTGCTTGAATGGAGCTCTGTCGTCTGCTCTGGCTAGCAGAAAGCTGGAGCAAGCCGAGCCAGTATATATGATATCAAGACCCTGAGGAAATTCTTAAAACGATTCCACAAGCTAGCTAATATTCACACCCCTGATCTCTCTCCCCCGCCCCTCTCTCTCATATCTTTTATTGCTCGATTAGCACGCGCTTGGAAGGTGTTATGGGCATGTTCTTGACTGCTTTTACACAGGTTTTAGATGGGTATCTGAAGAACAGCATTTTCTTAGCAAGAGAATCCCTGCCCATGAATTCACAGCTCTGTGTATTAATGCCCAGAAATCTGCTATCGGAGGGAACAAAGATGCACGGATCTGCCATGAGCAGCAGCTGGCCAGAGCCGTTGGAGGAAGGGTTGCCCTTACCTTGCATTGCAGATCTCCCCATCTTAATTAGGGGAGGAGTGTAATGAGGAAGATTGATCAGAGCCGTGGTGGAAAAATATATAAATAAGACGAGATCACCAAGCATATATATATAGAGTGAGAGAATATTGATTAATTAGGTGGTTTCAATCTTTTGTGTTTCTGGTTTTGATAAGAGTGCTTAATTACCACACATGATCAGTAAAATATTATTGTTGTTATTATAAAAAATAAGCAAATTTATGGTAAAATTGTAAAAAAAAACAAATTTTAAGGTGATTTGAATGATTATCAGTAAATAATATTACATATGACTCACGGCTTTGTCTCTGAATAACAATGGATCCATATATATATTATAACATGCATTTGGAAACATTGTCGAATTCAAATCCGATTCCAAATCGGAAATATAATCATTGAAGACTTGAGCAACGCAACCAAAATCAGAATATCTTAACCTCTGTGTCAGTCAGGATCAAGACCAGAAACACAATAATTTTACCACCAAATCAAGCCTGCTAGGCAGCTTTTTGTGCGGTCCTACTACTCTTCAGTTGGAAGAGATTAATTTCTCTCCAACTCAAACATAAATATATATATATATGCCGCATCCGTATGTATTATTTTTCTACAACATGTTTATCAAATCAGCAAATTACGTATCTAACATTGGAGACGTACGTATATACCCTTCAACTTCCAACCCTAACAGGTTCATACACCTGACAATCTAAAGTGTGCAAAGCTCTCCGCAAGGAAGGAAAACCCTAATGGGGTGTTTAGTTTCGTGATAATTTTTTTTGTATGTTTTCATGATAAAAAATTGTATTAAAATAAAAAGTGAATCAACTCATGACATAAGATTATCATGTTTGAAAGGATGTGATGATAAAAAAGAGCAACTATCGTACATGATCAAACAAAGTGGATCAAACAAAGTGAGAAGATCACAAAAAAAAGAAAAAGACGAGATCCTCTTTTTCAGTTTAGAAGAAAATTATTTTCAAAAAGTAAAATTGTCATGATTATCAGATATCTATTTTAATAATTTTTATTATACTTTTTAAAAATAAAAATAAAAATCTCTATTATCATTATCATGCAACCAAACACCCCCAGAGAGAGAGAGCCGTTAGACACGGCATGCAGGAGCGCGGGGCGTTACCGCCCGGAGGGCGGGGAACGCGTGGCACAACCGTCCTGATCGCGCCACGTGTTTATCTTGGCGGCGGAGAAGAGGCAGGATGTATCGTCTGACGTGATTAATGTCGTGAGCCGTCGGTTACGAGGCAACACCCTAGCTACAGTGCAGCAGCTGGGGGCCAACGGTAACATCACCGTCGCCCTATAAATACCGCCTACAGGACGTGTCTCCTCCGCGGCTCTCACCTCCTGCTCCGCCGCTGCCATCTGCTCGTCGGAAGCCCCTCCGGCCGGCCAGGACCAACGTGAGCGTCTTCTCGGCGTCGTCTCCGGGGGCGGCCGGTGTCCCGTCCTCTTCCCTCGACCCTCTGATTTGGGGCCGGGACTCCTGTGGTGGTTTCTGTACGCCGGCGGCGGCGATGGCGGCGGCGCTGCGCTCTCTGTTGATCGCGGCGGCGGTGGTGGTGGTGTCGGCGGTCGTGCAGTCGTCGGAGGCGCACGACTTCTTGGTCGGCGGGAGGGACGGCTGGGTGCAGCACCCCGCCGAGTGCTACAACCACTGGGCGGAGAGGAACAGGTTCCAAGTGCACGACAAGCTCGGTAGGTGCCTGCTGCGCTCTCCTCCTCCTCCTTGGACGATCGTCTTGTGCGCGTCCTGATCACCACCCTTGTACTGTTTCCGACGTCGTCGTCTTCTTCCGGCGGCGCCGCCGCAGTGTTCAGGTTCAATCCGGGGGAGGACTCGGCGCTGGTGGTGACGGAGAAGGACTACGATGCCTGCGACACGTCCAACCCCATCCAGAGGCTGGAAGGCCCGAACGCCGCCTTCCAGTTTGACCGCTCCGGCCCCTTCTTCTTCATCAGCGGCGCGCCGGGGCGGTGCCAGGCCGGGCAGAAGCTGGTCGTCGTGGTGATGGCCGTCCGCCCGCCCCCTCCCGCCGCCCCCGGCCCGTCGTCCCCCGGCCCGTCGTCCCCCGGCCCGTCGCCCTCCGGCCCGTCGCCTCCGGCCGCACCGTCCCCGTCCGCGTCCCCGCCGCCCTCCGCTCCTGCCCCGAAGGGGCCGCCGGCGGCGGAGCCGTCCCCCGCTCCCGCGCCGGCAGCGCCTTCTGCCGCCGCTTCCTCCCCCGCGGCGGCGGGCGCCGCCCTGACGGCGGCTGCCCTGGCCCTTGCGGTGGGCGGCGGCGCTTTCCTTCTCTGGTAGACGAGGAGATGATAACGAAGTGCGTGGAAGGGATTCTTGGATTCTTTGTGGAAAGCGCGTTGCGTTTGGTTCGATCATCAGCTTAATTCTGCTTCTGATATTTGCTTTCATATATATATATATATATATATATATATATATATATATATATGTATATCGCCATGGTTTGCACATCGGCGAAGATGACTGTCATGTTCTTGTTTAACTTGTTTCATGAATTTCCATCAACGATATGTATGTTATCAAAACAAAAAAAAACAAGCTCACAGAGTTGACTCTTCCATGTGATATATATATATATATATATATATATTAGATTCCAGCAGGGATAACCAAAATATTTATTCTAGTCGAGAGGAATCTATCATACCCATAGTTTGATTTGCACTTTCCCCAAGAGTCATCATCGTAATAATGATAGAATTCTTTCTCAACTTCGAGATCGAAGGAGAGAAAGAGAGAGAGAAGCTATGTATATATATATATATATATATATATATATATCCTGCAGCAATAACAAAGTTTTTCTAGTTGGGAGATATTATACCATATATTCTATTTACACTTTCCCCATAAAACATTATAGTTGATATCTGGCTGATTATTTGATGAAAAAATTCTTGCTCATGTAGAAAATTAAGCTGTTTTGACGAAGTTAGATAAGGAAGTAAAACAGATGATTCAGAACAACGTTGTTATATAAATAAATATTTATATTCCACGTATATATATACCTCCTATCTTTGGTGTTTAAAATTCTTACAAAAAGAAATCCGATAAGGAGTTTTTATATTGGACTTAAGTAATGGTTTAAATTAAACCAATTAATTCTACGGGGGATAAAAACTGGCACAAGATCTCTATGTAAAATTAAATGCTCTGGGCATTGCATATAATTGAACTCAATTTCTCCATTACCAAAATCATCAAATTTCAAAACCTTCACATAACATGAACTTGCTGCATCGCAAATTATTATATACTCAAGATCGATCTCTTTAGTTCCACAGTCATATCTAATTAATTTCAGAAATGTATACACATGAAACTTTGTTTGGTTGGTTTTGGTGGTAATTAATGAGAGTGAAATCTAAAAAGGTCCATATAAATTGGCTTATCCGGTTTTATTTTACGTGTGTCCTTCGCTCCAAATGTAGGAAAAAAATTTAAACCCTTCTATTTACAGCTACGCAGTGTATGCTTGCTAATCGATGGTATTTATGGCGCAATTAAGATGACTATGAGGATAAAAGTAAGAAATTTTAACTTTTTTTTCACAGCTAACTCCATGGATTTACCCTGATTTCACCAAGCTGTTCTTTTTTCTTCTTTTTTTTCTTTGACTTAGGTAAGTTCATGTGTATACTCATGTTTGTTCACATTAAAACCACTAATTTTATTACTTTTTAGTGTCGGATCATCCTATATATGAGACTAGCTTAATAATTCGTATAAACTATAATACAGGTACAGTTGGATCCAGCCATATATGTTAGACAAATTACTTGTTAGATTTCATATATATGATATGTGTTCATTTTTTTTATTTTTATTTTTTTGAAGAGAAGACCGTATTAATTCATTCGTGTACAACTGAGGAAGATACATACTTGGTACAACGATAAACTTAAAATAGAAAAACACTTGATCGAGTTAACAACGAACATATATAGTCGTCTTGGGAAGATGCATTTCCAAGAGACGAATCACAAACTGACTAGCACACGCAGGTGCAAACCTGGTCGGATGAGAGAAGCAAGGACTCCATCATAGAAATTTGACAATTGTTTCAAGACCGAAGTATCACTTCAAGTGAGAGTGGATAATGCTCATTCTAACAATCTCAAGAAAGAGTTAGTGTCTAAGACACTAAGAGAAATAGATCATAAGTCATAACTCGGCCACTGAACTACAAACAATAACGAAAGAAAAATTAAACAAGACAGACATAAGTAGTCCGAACACCGCAATTTTAGTACGATAAAAGCAGATAAAGCGCTTAAAAATGTGTTCATTTAAAACAGGTTGTTTGATGAATAGAATCAGTTGGCTATAAAATCACAAACCTCGGAATGATGGAGTTAATTAATTGTGTAGTTTTGAAGGTGAAAACCAAATACATGCTATATATGATTTCTATCTGTATCTCTATCTGCAGCACCCCAAACTTTTGAGAGAAGATTAAAGCCCTAGTAAATTACAGTGCAATGTTTTACAATGAAGCAAACAATACTTATTATGTAAGAGTACCAAAATACAAGAATGACAAAATCAATTTTAACATGAACCTTGTGGCTGTGGTTTAGGTGATAAAAAATTTAATTAAAAATAAGTTAACTTGAATGTGAGGAGACATGTTAGAACACTCTTATATTTAATATTACAAAAGAGTATCAAAATAAGGCTTAGGTGGTGTTTGTTTGGCTTAAATAAAAAAGAATCTGATCTCTTAATTTTATGTCTAACCTCCTATTTCTACTTAATTAATTAATTTTATGTTTATAAATAATATGTTAGTGAACATATCTAAAAAATTAAAAAGCTAAACACTTTAGTTTAATTTTAAAGTATTTATAGATATACAAGAGATAAGTTTAGAGGTTAATTGGCTTCATTTGTTTTGACTTAATTGTGATGTCTAACTTTTAAATTAGACAGACATTCAAATCATTTTGCAAAACGTACGAATAAAATAATAACATCTTGAAAAGCACTTAATTTTAAGTGATCACTGTAATTTTTTGTTGTCAAAAATGGACAACTAGGATTTTGTGCTCCACAAGAGAGATGAAATCAAGACGTTTAGCATTTTATTAAATCAAATCATGACAGAAATTAAACAACATAAACCTACCAATATATCGGTGACCAAATCATACGTCCGAGATCTATTAGGTCAAATCAAACAAAACCTCGAGGGTGTTTGGTTGTGCATTAAATTTCCATACATTTTCACAATAAAAATTAATATTAAAATAAAGTGTAAGTTAGTTAATGCCATAAAATTTTCAATGTTTAAGGAGAAGGGTTGATAAAAAACGTGGGAGCCATGTATGACCAAAAGCAAAATAAAAAATAAAAAAATAAAAAAAGAAAGAAGATCTCCCCTTTTTTTGTTCAAGAAAAAAATCATTTTAAAAATATTAATTTAAAATTATTCTCTCCAGCAAGAAACTGAGACGATGCACTTTCCAGCAACCCATCACTTTATATGGTATTTGGTATCAAATAGATCGTCACGATAAAATAATTATACCCAAAATCAAGATAAAAGAGTGTCCGCCATGCTACGAATAGCGAAGCACTATCCCCGTCCGTCCGTGACTTGTACCAGACATGATGTTCATCTGCCTCGTGATCTACCGGCTAAAACTCACGCCAGCTCAAGCGTACCCCCGCAGGTCCCGTACACGCAACGCTCGCCGGCCCTGCATTGCGCTCCGCACCCGCCGCAGTTGCCGGCGTCGTAGGCCACGGTCGTGCACGCGCCGCCGCAGCAGAGCCGCCCGAACCCGCAGCCGCCGCAGTGGTTCCGGTCGGAGAGCACGTCGCGGCAGCGCCCCCCGCAGCACCGGAGGAGCTCGCCGCCGTCCCTCGCGGAGACCCCCGGGCAGACGTTGCTCGCCGCGCGGCACTCGTCGCCCTTCTTCACCGGCTCCGGCGGGTACGGCCGGCCGCCTCGGGTGCGGGGGCGGCGGCCGGGGAGGAGGGAGCGGCGGGGTGGTTCGGCTCCCGGCCCACGGCGGAGGCCGAGCTCGCGAGCGCGAGGAGGGCAAGAGCCGCCATCGCGATGGACAAGATGATGGCTCCTCTCCGCATGGGGAGGGCGTCGACGGCCATTTTCTCTCCCCTACTTCGTCTTCCTTCCTCCTCCGTCCTCCTCCTCCTCCTCTTCTTCTTCTTCTTCTCGGTCCCTCTCTATCTGCTCTCAGACTTCTTCTTCTTCTTCTTGGATCACTCGAACACCTCCTCCTCCTCCTCCTCCCTCCTATACGTACTGAGACGCCCGAGAGGGGAGCTGGCTGGGCTTTACTAGAAGTGAGGGGAGGTGGGAACTTGTTTCGAAGGGATGATCCGACCCTTGAAATATTTCCAAGTCCACATGCTCGTATATTCCATTAGAGGAGCAGATCGCTTCGGTTGCTCGAAGGAGAGAACTCTCGTCGTCGTGAACCTGATCAGTTTGTCAAGATCCTCGTCTCCCGGTTAATAACATATATATATAGTAACCACTGTCAGAATTATTAAATAGTATGTATAATTACTGAATCTTTATTTTTTTTTACTTGATAACCGATTGCAATAGGTTATAATACATCAGTAACATATTAACAAAAAATAGAAGATTAGCAATTATAGGTACTATTTAATTATTTGTAATTAATAATTATATTTTAAAGTTAATTAAAAATAGATTTATAATAATATATATTTAAAATTAATATAATGTATAAATAAATAGAATCTGACCAGGTCAACTGATTTATTGGTATGATTTAATTTCATTTATCGGTCATTTCTCGATTCTGTTTGATTTAATGATTTTTCAATTTTGATTGAAGACATCACCATTACTATGTTATTAGGTGGGGGAGGAGGATAGCGGCGATCCCGATTGTCGACAATAAGAGCTCCCTCCTCCTGGCAACTGAGGTGATCCGTGCATATCTTTCATGGGTCACCTTCCCCCTTTCTTCGGCGGCGTTTGATTCGGGTTGATAAAATATTTAAAATATTAATTTGACCTCTAATATTTTTGTCTGGTAGAATTTAAATTTTTGATTATCCATTTTAAAAAAGTTAACTAAGTAATTTTTAATAGATTATTGTCATATTCTGACATTAGTCTAGATGTTTTGTAAAACTGAATCACCTAACTTCAGCTATTTTAACAAACAGTCTAACTATTTAACCATGGCTCAATTCCGAAGGCATCAATTAAACTAAAACAACACAGGACCTAACTAGTCCATCTTGTTCTTGTTTACCATTCAGAACAAGGGTTTCTGTGGAGTCATAATTATTTACCGAATGAGTATTTTGAAATATTTGATCATCTCTTTGGGGTTCCCCTCCATCTCTATCAAGATCAAAGAGATGGAGACCTATGATGAGACTAGTCTCCACATGAAGGAAAAACCTACCTAATGACTATCCCAAATTCTTGTCAATATTGGTGACTGATATGAATGTTATAGTGGAATTAATAAGGATGCATGGGCCACCATGCATGTTTAAATCAATGGCAAGCTGATTGGCTGATCAGATCAGATATTAATTTGAGGCTAGTAATTTCAAGATCTTTGGAAAGCTAAACACCTGAATAGATGGTTTGCTGCAAAATAATTTTTAATACACTTTTTGTGATGAAATTATTTGTTGAAATAAAATCTAATGGCCTCTTTGGTTACATGACAAACAGAGGTTTTGCTAAAAAAAATATCTTTTATAACAAAACTTTCTTAAAATACAGTTTGGTAATCATTGCAAACTTATGTTTCATAGAAAATCTATTCTTAGGCCCAAAAAATAAAAAAGGCGAGCTATGCTTCTTCTTTTTTTTGAGCCTCCTTATTGTTGTGTATTATCAAACACAATAATCTATGTCTCTAATTAGCTTAGAATATATAATTTTATCATTAAAGTGCATAAAAATTACTATGCAACCAAACATTTTATAAGTTGATTAAAGCATAGAACTATCATATTCTGATTTCTGAGTGGTCGATATGATGATAAAAAAAATATGAGTTCATATATAACAAAAACAAAAATGAGAGACCACACATATACAAAGAGCATGTTTGTTTGTGTATGATGTGCTACCAAATATCTTTTCTGATAACTTTTTTCAAAGAAAAATATTCTTGACTGAAATTTTTTTAATCAACCGACCAAAATCCTAGGTCCCTATGGTAAATTTTAGGCGGAACTCAAGATGAAAAAACAATGCAATTTTATAAAAAAATGTATATTTTATATGCAATACTCTGATAATTCTGATGGTTGCTCTGAGTGTTGGGCCGGGCGGTCTGTAATTAATGGACGCCCGCCCTGATCTCTTTTCGCGCCGAGAAAAAGGGAAAGCAACAGGGGCCGTACACGTGGGTAGATCATAACCGTTCGCTGCCGTTCACGGGAAACGAGAACGTTGACTGTTGACTTTGCTGAGATTCGCTTCTTATAGGGTGTTTGGTAGCGCTTTTAAATTTAAGACAACCTCAATTTTGAAATTAAGATTGAAAGACTTCTCAATTTTGTTTTTAAAATCAAAACAGTCCATTTTTTTGTGTTTGGCAAAACTGTCACAATTTTTAAAAATTAGATAGTAGTGTTTGGTTATGACTTTAAAATTAAAAGAACTTCTACGGCACAAGCTATTTGACTGCATACTGCCCCCTTAGAGCGACCACCACCTACCTTCTCTCCTTTGTCTTCATCCTACAGAGCACAGCTGAGGCCCTCGCCCTCTTTCCTGATGGTTCAAAAATCACGAGCCCAGGACCCCAACAACAATCTTACCGGTGCAATCTTCACCGTCACCTCAACACTGTTGCACCCCTCTCCACCCATCAGAAAAACTCCGACCCATCGCTGACGCTGAGTAGCTCTCCAATGGACCAGAAACAGCCCCCATCGAGGCCCTCTCCGCCAGACACCCCTGTCGACCAAAGCTGACAGACCACCCCTTGTTGCCGAGCCTTTTTCTGTTGGACCACCACCCCGTAGAACCCTTGCTCTGTCGAACCAGTCCCCTGCCAAGCCCCTCCCTGGCAGACCCCGTCTTCACCAGACCACCCCTCCTGTCATTGAGCCCCTCTCCGCAGACCCCGTCATGCTTGCTTGTGCCTCTCCTCTCCAATGCATCCATTGCACTGTCCTCTGTCTGGCTATCAGCAGGTGATTGGCAAACACCACTCAGGCAGTAATTGACGCAGTAGAAGAGCTAGAGAGACTGACCTTATCTACTCAGGCCAGACGGGAGACTCCGGCGGTCCGGCGGGGACGGTGCGCAGGAGGAGGATGAGAGGCCAGCCGAGGGGATGCCAGCCGGGGGGGCCTTGGGGGGCGATGCGCAGGAGGAGGGGAGGCTGGGGGGGGGGTTCGCGGGCAGGGGAGGGCCTGCGCCGCGGGGGGGGCGCCGGGGGGAGGGCCTGCGCCGCGGGGGAGGGGGCAGTGCGCAGGAGAAAGGAGGCCCGACTTACCTGGTTTGCGGCTGCTTCGCCGGCTGTGTGAGATGGGATGATCGGCGCCGGGACGCTGAGACGGCGAGCAGGGGCGTCGAGACGGCAGCTGCAGGTCTTCGGTTCCGGGTGGGAGGGCGAGACAGAGACGGGGTGTCGAGAGGAAGGCGTGCGGGCGCCGAACGTCGGGCGCGCTTCTCTCTCGGAAAAAAACAACTCTTCCCCTGTTTTGTTTCCGAGAGAGACAGTCAGGGGAAATAACACCGTTTCTAAAAATCGGGAGGACTCTAAAAATCGTAACCAAACAGGTCTGTTACTCCATTTTTAAATTTTAGATAAAAGAAAGGGAAAAAAACGTATCCACACACTCTATTAGAGAAGACGGTTCATCTCTCCGTACCGCACTCGTGTGGCACGTGCGCGTTGACCAAGGCACGTGCGAGGACTTTTGCCGGTAGACGTGCAGACACGCGTCGGAATCGTATTTGTGGAAGCAGATCGGAAGGCACGTGGGGGCACCGAGGAGTGCGTTTGGTTGAGATTATGAAGGAGATTATGATCGGTAAAATCTCTGATAACATGTAAACGCATCTAGATTCATCTTATTTGTTTTTGTTTACTTTTTAAATTATGACGATTGAATTTAAATCAAGAGCCGTACTCGAGCTCGTGCTCTAATAACAGTCTGACTTGACTTATTCACATCTAAATCTAAACTTGATATGAATTTCGTATATAAAACTAAAATTTAATCTAAAGTTATCGGCGAAACTCTAACTTTAACCTATTTAGAAAACTTAGATATAAATTTAAACTCAAATTAATTTTATTTCGGTCAATTTCATATATTTAAGCGACAATATGTAACTTTTAATACCCATAATTAAAATTTTAAAATAAATATCCGATCATATATTTAATCGAGTTACTCGTGAGTTTATCGAGTCGAGCAAAAATCCATTCTAACTTAATTCGCTTAATGAATTGAGATTAATTTTTTGTTCGAATTTATTTGTTTAAACATAATGAATGAGCTCGAGTTTTGTCAAACTGAACTTCGAGTTACTTGTGAAGTGTATTAAGTTGTTTGCGCAACAAGGGAGAAGACGATCACGGTAGAAGATAGAGAAGTTAAAAAGACGAGAGTGGTGTGGACGATCACAGTAAAAACACCAAAACGTTGATCTTTTCGAGCAAGAGTAAAGACAGAACATTCTCGTACAATCATACTAGATGTAAGTTTGTGAGATCCATATATGTCTCTTATTTGTCATAACATACTTGATATACTCTTATTTTTGTGTTGAGTTGAGAACATGGGATGAATTTTTTTTTTATGAAATGATTGATTAAGTTCAAGAATTAGAACAACCATCTTAGTGTCATCAATTACCATATAATTGTGGATGATAGGAAGACAAGTGACTCCTTAGATTTGGGACACCAAAGAAGGTGATATTCATGGTGAAGCTATGAGTGTTGAGAAATGTATATATCTTGATATGGTTCAGAATATTCCAACTAAATATGACATAAACCCCTGAGATAGTCAAGGATATTATAGAATAAGATATTCATTTATTTTACATGAATAATTTATTCTGAAAAAATAGCAAATCTAATGGCACAAATCATGATCCGCTTCTTCTCACACGAAGACTCGTCAATTTCTTAAGATACTTGTGGTCATTAGAGCCAAATTAGATAACTTAATTATACATTCATTTTGAAAGTATATAAATTTTATTTTTGATCTTTATTGGTAGTATTAGTTAATTAATATTAAACTTATTTCTTGTCAAATGTCCAGTTTTTGCCCTAAGGTATACTAAATAAATTTAATTAAACTAAATATGAATATGGCATATGTTCACAAAGATAAAAAAAATACACCTAATTAGATCAAGCTATGCTTAATTTTTGAGCTTCACTTGATATACTCTAGCATTATAATTTAATGCCAATAAGGACTAACCTGGGCCATTTGGTGTAGGTCTTATTGGGAGATAAATTATGTCTATCTCCAAAATTTTAGAGATAAATCAGATTTATCTCCTAATCAGTGATTGATTAATATAAGTAGGTCTAAAAATATTTTTAAGTCCGATGAGTATGTAGAATGGGATTTAAATATGTAGCCATTATTTTTACTTCACAATGGGTTGAATTTTTGGATATGCAAGGGACACTGGCACCCCTAGTTGGAAGGTGAGAGGTTGTGTGTGGGGCTTTTAGGTGTTTGGTTTAACCCGATGAATCGAACCGAACCAACAACTTTCTTTCGGTTTGATTCGGTTTTAAAAATGTCGCAGATTGGTAGTTCGATTTGGTGGGCAGTTGATAACATCAGACCAATTTACCAACTCAAACTAAATAAAAATAATTAAACATAAAATATGTCATCGATAAATAATACTTTTTATATTTATTTTTTGTCTAAATATAGATTTATAGACCTTCTTATCAAATAAATTATTGATTTAAATATACAAAATTTATTTTATATATTATTTACTTAATTTTCAGTTTGAACCTAATCCAACAAAATTAAATTGAACCCAAGCCCATTTAACCGGCAAACCGGCTAATTTGAATTCGATGCGGCCAGAAGGTTTCCCTTGTCAACCGGCTAGTGCCGGTGTCTCCACATCCATCGATCTCATCTCCCTCCCCTCCGATTTCAAATCCCCCGAACCACGCCTGCGTCCCTCGACCCTTGGCACCGCGCACGCCGCTCCTCCCATGGCGGCCGACGGCTTCTATGGCGCCGCTACCACCACCCCCGTCAAGACGCCGAACCTAAGCAGGCTCCATCCCTCCCCCGCTCCGCGCAAGAACCACCCCCACAGCCTCGTGGACTCCGCTGCAGCGGCTGGCGCCTCCAACCCGACCTCGGCGCCGTCGTCCACCGCAGCGGAGATGAAGTCGCGGTTCGAGGCATACAACCGGCTTCAGGCGGCGGCGGTGGCGTTCGGGGAGAGGATGCCGATTCCAGAGATTGTAGCCCTGGGGGGGCAGTCCGATGGGAAGAGCTCACTCCTGGAGGCTCTGCTGGGATTTCGCTTCAACGTGCGCGAGGTGGAGATGGGCACCCGGAGGCCGCTCGTCCTCCAGATGGTTCACGATCCCTCCGCCCTCGAGCCCCGCTGCCGCTTCCAGGTTCCTCCATCCATCCTGTCCGACTTCCATATTCAGACATGAATCCCCCTTTTTTTCCTTCTACTCAGCCTGGAACATATATACACCTTGTTCGCTTTGCAGGAGGAGGATTCTGAGGAGTACGGAAGTCCCATAGTTTTGGCTTCTGCAATCGCTGATATCATAAAATCTCGAACAGAGTCACACCTAAAGAAGATCCAAGCTGCGGTTTCGAAGAAGCCGATTGTAATGAGGGCAGAGTATGCTCACTGCCCGAACCTCACCATCATCGACACACCCGGTTTTGTTCTTAAGGTTGGGTCTCTGCTTTGAGATGTTGCAGAATCCACCGATACCTTCTTCTTCGTGTTGCATTGGTTTACATTCTACATTCTGAATTCTTCAGGCGAAGAAGGGTGAACCGGAGAAAACGCCTGATGAGATACTGTCCATGGTCAAGTCGTTGGCCGCCCCTCCTCATCGCATTCTGCTGTTTCTCCAGCAAAGCAGTGTGGAGTGGTGTTCTTCGTTGTGGCTGGATGCCATACGGGAGATTGATCCGACATTCAGGCGCACAATCATTGTGGTCTCCAAGTTCGACAACAGACTCAAGGTAATCGACTATTGCATCCTCTGATATCTGGCATAAGTGTAGCATTTCTACATGTTGGGTTATTTCATAATCCCAGTATTTTGACAAAATCCACCGCAAGATATCTGAAACGGTAACAGTTGCAAGTATGATCCCGGATTGAATGTTGCAACTGTTCAGAAAATACGCCGTTCGATTGCTCTTTCATCCATGGTTTGCGGGATGGGTGATCCGGGTCGAGCTGGTCAATGAGGACTAGCAACTCCCTGAGCACCTCTAATCTCGGGATCTGCCAACCGGGTGGTAGATCCTATTCTGCATAATCCCAGAACAAATGACCATATCCATATCCTATACTTCTGGTTAGTTTCTATACATTGACGCTCAAATTATTTTTCGTTCTAGTGGCACCTTTGATTCCTGTAGCTTAATCTGAAAGAAAATTCCTCGGAAAGGACAGAAATAACTTCACTAGATTGCAGGAATTCACTGACCGCTGGGAAGTGGATAGGTATTTGAGCGCCAGCGGTTACCTTGGGGATAATACTCGCCCATTCTTCGTGGCCCTGCCTAAAGATCGGGGAACAATAACAAACGAGGAATTCCGCAGGCAGATTTCTCTAGTGGATTCCGACGTCTTGCGTCAATTGCGCGATGGCATCAAAGGCGGGTTCGATGAAGAGAAGTTCGGACCTTTCATTGGTTTTAATCATCTCAGAGAATACCTGGAAGCAGAGCTCCAGAGGAGGTACAAGGTAGCTGCACCAGCAACACTTGCTCTACTCGAGCACCGCTGTGGGGAAGTCAACAGCGAGCTGACCAGGATAGAAGGCAAGTTACAAGACGTGTCGAACGTCGCATGTCTTAGGAGATCTGCTATGTTGCACGTTGCCTCTATCTGCAGTCATGTGGTATGCTTTCCTTCATGATTGTGAGAGCAAGATGTCGCCTTTGGTTGGTGTGCAATAACTTAATTTTCCTTGACGCAGGGGGCACTCATTGATGGAGCTGCTGATCCAGCTCCGGAGCAATGGGGGAAGACAACTGATGAAGAACAGGCAGAGAGTGGCATCGGGAGTTGGCCTGGAGTCGGCGTGGTAGTAAAGCCTCCAAATTCTACCCTAAAACTCTATGGTGGAGCAGCATTTGAGAGGGTAATGCATGAATTCCGGTGTGCAGCATATTCGATTGAATGTCCACAGGTCTCTAGGGAGAAGGTAGACCAATCGTGCTTTGGCGTTTGATTTGTACAATTAGTCTGACATTTGCCGTCAATAGAACTCTCATGCTGTCCATTCTTATGCGCAGGTTGCGAACATATTACTTGCTCATGCTGGTCGAGGAGGGAGTGGTGGGATAAAGGAGGCGGCTGCGGAGATTGCGCGTGCCGCTGCTCGATCTTGGATTGCTCCTCTGCTGGATACCGCATGTGATCGTCTTGCATTTGTGTTAAGAAACCTCTTTGATCTCGCCATTGAGCGCCACAACAGCGATGATTCCTCAGAATGTAAGTTGAGATGTCGCTATTTAACAGGTAGACCTGATGAACCCCTAGCAAAATGTCTACTTCAGTTCATTATCTTAGTTTTCCCTCGGCTTCTTTCCATCAATTTGGTTTTAGGTTCACGTTTTACATCGTGCACCTTTCCCTCGTTTTTTTCTTGTAGTTTTCTGCATACTCTACTCATGTATATAACCACACAGGCGGCAAGAAGAAAGGGGATATGGATGGGCACATAGGGTTTCATGCAGCTTTAAGACGCACCTACTATGCCTTCCTACAGGAGCTTTCTAAGCAATGCAAACAACTGGTCCGCCACCACCTTGATTCTGTCACCAGCACTTATTCTCGTTTCTGCTTGGAAGCTGAGTTGCGTGGAGCTCTGGGATCCGGACCGCTGTACCAGATCCCATCATCTCCCTTCTTTCTTGACTTGTCCGATGGTGCTACCTTGCAAGATGAAGCAATTGGTGCAGAGCAAGAAAATGTACACCCGAATAATCAACAGCAGACCACTCCAGGGAAGGGAAATGAAGCAAAGGGGGTGCTCCGTGAGAGCCAATTGACTGTACCTGAGACACCATCGCCTGATCTACCTAGTGATCCGATGTGTGATGTTAAGAAGGAAATTGGCAACTGTCTTGACATGGGTGGAAAGAAAAGGCATGCAAGAATTGTTAATACTGCGAGGAATTCCGATCTAAATAGAAACCAGCATGGTGGTCTCTTGTTTGGCTCTGACGTTGTTTCAAGAAATGCCTCGACCTATTCAGAGATTTGTTTACTAGCTGCACAACACTTCGCTCGAATACGTGAGGTCCTTATTGAGAGAAATGTTCCTTCCACCTTGAATTCTGGACTTCTAACTCCTTGGTATGCCTTCCCCTTTCTCTTGTGTGCAGGACAGTAACGTGTCTTTTAAACAACTTTAGGGTTTTCTTCGTCACAATATTAAAACCAACGCATTATCAAATTTGATGAAAACATTAGGCACTTCGTTTTTTTTCCCTGTTTGGTTAGAGTATTAAAAACGATACCATATTGATTATGTTATTGATATTTCTAGAGGATGATGTATCAATAACAAAATTGATACTTGTGAACATTTGTATCACTATACATGCCTTAAATTTACTACAAGTTCCAAAACCGGTATTAATAGTCAAACACCACACCCTGTGATGATATTTATCAATATCAATTTTAAAATTAATAGTGATAGAGGTGTTAATATTGTTACCAAACATGTTGTTAGTATCCAACACTACACAACAGACGTGATGTTTGCTTTTAGTAGTATTGACCTGCCATGCTGTAAATGCTTTTGTAGAAGTTTCTGTGCGCTTGTTTTCATCTGAATATCATATTTGATTTCTGATGTTGATGCCACTGCTGCCGCTTTGTGGGTTTTGCAGTCGGGGTCAGTTACTGGTGGCACTTGGAGTAGATCTATTTGCTGTGAATGATGAAAAATTCATGGACATGTTCATGGCACCAGGTGCAATAGAGCTTCTACAGAATGAACAGCAGTCCCTCCGGAAGCGCCAGAAGATACTACAATCTTGTTTGATTGAGTTCAAAAACATTGCACGAGTCCTGTAAGATTCTGCTGTTGATCTTGGTTATCCTGCATTGTTTTGAAACCTGGATAGACATGAAGAGGATAGATCTGCTGTTGACTCCCCTTCTCAGAGCTCCAAAAAACCTGTTGAGAATCTTTGACATAAGATCAATCCTTGTAGCAACATGAATATAAATATTTTCTCCCGCAAGGTGGAACAGGTTTTTGCCATTTGATGGTTTTCCTTAACGGGAGATTCTTTTCACCTCCTTCATTGTTATGTTTGTTTAAGATGACACCCTTCTAAATTAACTTTCTTTTGGTCATCTCTCTCAAAACAGCTGTAACAACTGCTAGCACATGAACAGCTATTATCACTTGCCCTTGGTGTCAAGTTATTAACAACCTCAAACTTTATTTTTTAAATGATTTTTAATAATCCTCGACCATGATTATCTGAACAACACTGGCTTTGCTACATCAATCATGATGATTTTTCTGTCATCTCCATCACTCTCCACGTAATTTTAGCCTGCCCGGTAGTGTAATGGTGCAAGCATTATGATATGGGGATTAGAATGAGCTCTAAGACTTACATACACACAGGAAATCCCTTGCATTTTTTATATAATCTTCCCTTCCTCTGGCATCTTCTGATTTGTTGTTCGGCAAAAGCCATTTTCATCAATGCGTGTCTTAGAAGATGGAGCTTTAAGAAAGAAAGAAAGAAAACACTAGTTTTTTATACTGTAAAAAACAATGTGAAACATTTCTCAAAATTCACTCAACTAAAAGAGTCCTAAAAAATTTCAAGTACCTACGATGTATTAAAAATAGGGTGTTTAGTTGCACAATAAATTTTTATACACTTTCATGATGAAAAGTTGTATTAAAATAAAGTGTGAGTTAATCAATGACATAAAATATTTATCATGTTTGGGAAGATATGATAACAAAAAGGAGTGGATACCGTATACTAAATAAGGTGGGGGACAACAAGATAAAAAAGGATGACACCTTTTTTCTTTGTTCAAGAAAGAAAACTCTTTAAAAACATAGAATTATAATAATTGTCAAACGTCTCTTTTAGCAAGTTTTGTTACAAAACTATAAAAATGTAACAAAAATCTAATTTATCGTGCAACCAAACATCTCATAAAATACCATGGTGCATGAAAATGAGGACTCAACTTTAGTATGTGATGGTGCAAGTTGTTATTCTAAGAAGATATTGGTGGCCCAGTGTTGTACAGGAGAAATGGATGATCTCTTTTTGATGTTCATTTATATTTTGACCAAATAAATAACAATGCCCAGTTTGAAACTTGTTAATGGAATTGACATAGACATCACCATCTTATTGACCACCATATTCACAATTTTCGTTAAAACCCTCTATAATCCATAAAGGTGACTATTGTTCTAGTAACAATATTATAATTTTTGGGTTTAATTAGGGAGAGCTATGAGAATGAGCACAAGGCAGATGGCACTGGCAGTCATAGAAGAGGTTGTTGTTGATCACCCGTAAGAATAAGGCATAATGATAAGAATGACAAAAAAAGTAAAAGTGGGAAGAAATTGCTATGCAAAGGTAAAATATTTTTTTTCATATTTTGTTTTTCAGGATTATTTGTTTTAAACTCTGAAAGGGACTATCTACCAGTAATCTCCAGGTAGAATAATTTAGTCTGCAAACATAGTGAGCTGTTTATTGATCCCTTCAGACGTTTTATTTCAGTTCGTATGTATGGTTAGTCTCCCATAGAGAGTTATATAAACATATAATAATTGTGTATATATTTTTGATGGGGAGATTGTGCAATTTTATATATAATTAGAAGGGCCCAAAGTTCACTACCTGGTTCCCAATATTTACAAACCTAAAATTATTTTCAATGCTAAAAAGTATAAATAAAAAACACCAATGACTCCTTTTGCAAGAGATTTCTATGAGTGATATTTTTATGAGTTCGGATCATCTCAAACGTCTAAAAGAGGGAACAGTCTTTGTCTCCAATCAAAAATAGCTACAACCTCCGGTCACTTAAGTGATGCTACATGGTGAATCTGAATCGTCATGAACCGCATGAAATGTTATTGAACCGAATTTTGTAACGAGTTATACTGTCGATCGTAATGGTTCAACCACAGTAACGTTATGAAAACATTATAAACTGGAATAAAATGTTACACATCACAATGCAACTCGTTACGAACGATAATATAAATCGTTGCATAATCCGATTTAATAACAGTTCATGCGATTCATACCTATTCGCTATGAACTATCCCATAAATGATGAAAGACTGAGACTGTTTTTTCTTTTGGTGATACGAGGTGATCTGAACTCTATTTTTATAGGCTAAACAAGAACCAAAATGGTACAGATGCAAAGAAGCTTCCTGGAAGAGGAGTTTCCCGCGCAATGATAACAGGTAAAACGGTTAGGTTACCGTCATTCCGAGAAAGCTCTCGACCTGAAGGATACGTGCACTTGCGGTCACTCTAAGGAATCACTGCTGCACGCCTATTTTCGACCTAGTGTCACCCTCCCCTCCGTTTCAGATCACCGCCGGCTTCCGTCCTGTCCCGAAATCTCGCCGGCGCGACGAGGAAGCGAGGCGCAGCTGGAGGTTTCGATTAGGGTTTTCCGCGTTCCTCATCCATCGGCCCTCCCATTCCAGGGTCCTGCACAGAACCGGAAGCCATTCTTGCCGTGTTGGTTCTGGTGGATTTTGTGCTCCGTTCGTCCGAGTCGAGGTGGTGGAACGGTTGGTGTTCTCTTGCCATTCCTTCTTCGGGGCGATTTTGGCGACGGATTTTCTTTTGTCGGGAATTTTGATTTGTTTTTGGTGGGGATTCCAGCTTGCCGTTGGCGCGGAAGTTGGGGGGCTGTTGCTCCTGTTGGCGAATTGGGCTGATCTTCGAGGGGATGTACGGGACCTCCTCGGCCGGTGCCGCATCTCGCGGTGATATGGCGCCCGACAGTTCCGACGGGATTGTGGGCCTCGATCAGGTTCCTCGTTGGAGCGACGCCGAGCAGCGGTCTCTGTCGCCTTTGGCGCGTGATGGCGAGGATGCTTCCTTGCCCTACTCCTACTTCTCGGACCCCCTTGGACCTCCTTCTGGAGTGGATGCTGGGACTGGCATGGTTGAATCCAGATTTCCTGTCGATCACGAGATTAATTCCAAGATATGCTTGTGGCGGGGAGAGCCCTGGAATATTGAGGTCGATGCAGTAGTCAACTCTACCAACGAGGTGAAAATTTTGATCCTCGCAAATTGTTTTGGTTCCATGGTCAAAGTAGCTTCCTTCCTCATAAATGATTGCCAGTTGTTTTTTTTTGTTTGTTTGCAGAATTATGGTTGAGTAAAAACACAGGAAAAATTAAAAAAACAAACATAGTAGTTATTAAAAAATTCACGGATGATTGTTGCAATATAAATACAGCGGAAGTCTAACAACGTTCAAATAATTTATTTGATTAGAGTCTAGATGAAGCGCATAGCAGTCCTGGTTTGCATGCTGCTGCTGGACCTGGTCTTGCAGAAGAATGTGCAACTTTGGTATGCTTCATTTATGTCCTCTTTTTCATGCTTGTTCCCAACGCCAGCTGTCTGTTTGACTAGTTTGTCTTGAAATCTCAGGGTGGCTGCCGAACTGGGATGGCGAAAGTCACTAATGCATATGATCTTCCGGCCAGGTTGGTGTTTATGCTTTTTGACTGACTTTTGTTCTGTTTCATTGCCGTTTTGAAGTTGTGTTGTAGCTCCTTAATTTGTTAACTTTATTTTTCAAATAATTTTCTAGAACTTATTTTAGAATGTGCAAGGGAAATCCACATCTAAAGACACCGTGTGAATGTGAATTTCCTTTTAGGTGCAATATGATTCATGTTGGTTGCTGCAAGGGGATAAAGGTTTTTGCTATCTATATTTTTTCTGAACCCACAGATACATTATCAAATGAAACTCAATCATTAAACCAGTGAAATGAAATCTATTGACCTTAACCTGAGTATCATGAATTTTACAGTCTCTGTGCAAGCAGTACCATTTGATGTAAACTTTTTATAAATTTTCAGTGATCACCAAAATTTTTAAATATAATTTTTGGCAATTGAATGGATGATATGTTCAAACTGATGGCTATGGAATGTTTCAGGTGTATTGCTCATCATTACATTTACATCATTCACACATATAACTTAAGATTAATGTATGTCGCCTGTACATATACATGTTCTCCAATGTGATGCTTAGGCAAAGTGATACCAGGCAAATGCAAGTCAAGCAATGTATAGATAATGATCTCAAGTTATTTTTGATAATTTAGGAGAGTTATTCACACTGTCGGTCCAAAGTATGCTGTCAAGTACCACACTGCTGCAGAAAATTCTCTTAGCCACTGCTATCGGTCTTGCTTGGAACTTCTGATTGAAAATGGACTTCAGAGGTTAGGAGCTTTAAATGTCAATCTTAACACTCTTCACCTCTATTTACTTATTCTTTCTTTTGTTTGCTTAACATGATCTACATCATTATGGTTGGTTTTACCAATATTTTTTAGTATTGCTATTGGGTGTATATACACAGAAGGCAAAAACTATCCTCGTGAACCAGCTGCACATGTTGCAATAAGTGAGTTTTCACATCATCTATGTTTCTTTTTTATGTTGTTTGTTATTTTTCTTAATCTATTAAGTTCACTGTCTTTGGTTATTGTACATGGATGACTGTCATTTGGATGCATAGGGATATGTATATTTCTGTTCAGGCACCATGTCATATTCCATGTACTAATTTCTTCTCTGCAATGGATCAGGGACTGTTAGACGGTTTCTAGAGAAGCACAAGGACAAAATTACTGCTGTTGTTTTCTGTACTAGCACAACAAATGACACTGAAATCTACAAAAGGTATACACAATCAGTTACCCTCTATTCTTTAGTCTGTTCCCAACATGTATTCATCAATCCTAACATGTGAATCATTTAGTTTTGTTTTTACATACATGTCATATGTTATTACCTATAAAGTTTTTTGTTTATGCCAAATCAACAGTAATTTTGTATTATCTGATGTGACAATACATCTAATGCTGAGCTGTGTTGTAGATTGCTCCCCCTTTATTTTCCTAGGGATAAGCACGAAGAGGAGGTGGCCATATCAAAGCTTCCTGCAGATGTGGGGGATGAGAATGGTGAGACCATAATAGAAGAGCGCAAGATCAGAATTAGACCTCTTCCAGATATTTCTTCATCCACTGTTCAGCCTTCTTCAGTAACTCAAGTGGACCTTCTTGTCAGTGATGTTGGGTTGATAAAGAGACGGTAAGCGAATAGTGATGTGATGATTTCTGACTCTTTTACTTTCTTTAAATTTCATCATCACTGAAAAAACATAATTCCATAATTTAGATGTACATGTACAAGTGCAAATTTTGTCAACAAGTGTGTCATCTGAGGATTAACCAGTATTGGTTGTCATTCTGGCAGATCTTAACTGGTACCTGAAAGCCTACATCATGATGGAGTGATATTTCTGTATGTAAAATCATGGCTCGGGTGAAAAATGGTGCCAAATAGTTAAGAAAACTCATAGAAAAGTAGGGAAATAAAATAAGCCATGTGGCATCAAGGAAGATGGGGGTCAACACAAGCAGATTAGAAAGGGCATCCCAACTCTACTATGAGAGATTTAAATCTATCCTTGATGTAGGAGATATGAAATTTGATCTTTTCCTTTCTTAGCAAGCCAAGGAAAGAGGGCCCCTATTTGATGTTCTTTCCTTCAAACCTCACAATTCTTAGAGAGACAAAGATAACCATGAATTGGAAGTGATGGATGTACTATGTACTCATGATGGTAACACAAGATTGTAAATAATCTTGCTGCTTTGTTTGTGATATTTTAAACCTTTATAATGATAAGAAAAAGATAGAATGGAATGTACGAGAATGAATGCAACCTAATATAATGCTAAGTGGTTATCTTAACTTGAGAATTATGCAAAAAATCATGACAAAAAAGGAGAAACAAGATAAAACAAAGGAAAAAGTTGAAGAAAAGTAGAGCAGATGAATTTCCAAGCATACTATTTAAAAGATTATTTTTTCTCTCTTCAAAACATTAAAATTAATGTGATTTGACTTATATTGTATAGAGGACACATTGAGGAACAAGATTGCAAATTTTGGCGTCAATAGCTCTAGCCAACCTTGGGGTTTGTGTAATGGAATGAAGATCAGGTTATTCGCTCTGCTCTGATGCATCTTCTTTTGATGTGAAACCACTTTAATTGTCTCATAGGTTTGATTGCTATCCTCATTTTTTTTCCTCGAGTTCCATCTCAATATCCATGGCCTAACCCCCTCTAACAGAACATTCTTTGAAGCCTTATCTATCTGTTCAAGATAGTTACAATTTTAAAGATAATTCTCAATCAGACTAACACTTTCACGTTTGGGGTTCCTAGATAAGCTTGAAAGAGTCCTCAACAGGTCGAGTATCTTCTCACAGGGATCCTGATCAGAAAGAGTTAAAGGGTGTTAAAAATTGTGCAAATAAGAAAGTTGTATGCATGTTGGAAACTTTAGGGGGAGAAAAATCATGAAAACCATAAAAATTAAAATTTGGCTTAAAATTTTAATCTCAAACAATGAAGGGTAAAATTGAAAATTTTAAAGTTGGACCTTCATATTGCAAGTAAAAATTTACAGAAGATCATTAAAATGATAAAATATATAAAACTTCATAAAAATACACGAAAAATCTAAAAATGGAAAATAGCCAGAATAGGGCATCATACTGATAAATAATAAGCATGCACCACAAAATTCCAAAAAATTGTGTGTCAACAATATTCTTGTGACTGATTTGTTTCTGCTGGTTCCGGTGTTCAAACTGGCTGGTTCCGGAAGTACTGCAAGCTCTGCATGATTTCATTAGGTTAGCCTGAACTATCAGAAAGGTATGTGTACCAGACGTGAAGTTTGAAGCTTTAAACCAGCTGTTAACAGAGAGTAAATTGGTCTAGAAGCAACTGAAATCCTTATGCCTATTTTTTAAAAAAGTTAACTATTTACAGCACTCAGACAGTCTGACGTTCACAGAGTACAAACATTTCCTATGGAATTGTATTTTTTTTCTTTTAGATGAGTATAATCATTACATGTAATAATATACACATGTAAATTCCTAGTTGGTGCCGCCTAGGCATGAAGATCCTTCTGGGCCATGCACCTATTGAAGCCAAGAAAGGCATGCACCTTGTTGCTTAGGCGGCCACCTGGCCACCTTGCTCTTTTGAATTGAACCAGTGGCAGGGCGACCCTGTTCACCTTTTGAATTGAACTGGAGCCAGTTCCTTTTAACTTGCCTGAAGGCCCCCTTAAGTCCTCCACCCAAAGGCCCTCTTGACAACCTGTTCTCAGTCATGCAACAGAAGACCCCCGACGATGCATAGTCCCGCCCACGGAGGTGCTTGTGCCATTCTGATGCGGGACAAACTGACTAGACCGGACTAAACAGACCAAAAACGACTTAAGCAACCTAAAACGAAGTGGACCAGACTCAAATTGGTCGAAATAACCCCGAACCGGTCCGAACCACCCTGAATCGGCTCGGAACGGCTTGAACTGGCTGGTTCAAGCGCTGAACCGGGTCTGGCGGCTGGTCTCGGCCGCGAACCGGCGACTGTGAGCCGTCCGGTCGCAAACCGCGGCTGGCCGCTCGCGATCGAGCGCGGGGGACCGCTGCTGGGGGCTGTGGCCGCGCGACGGGAGAACTCTCGCGGGGTTTCGTGGCCGCGCGAGGACCGTCGCCAACCGGTCAACGTGGCGCCATTGCGCGTGGCCGGCAGACACAACAAAGGGGCCGGGTAACGCCGTTCTCGCATCCGCGTCGCCGTCTTCGTCCGGATGCTGCCGCGCGGGTGGAGCAGGGGAGGCAGACGGGCACCGTGGAGCAGAGGCGATGGCGGCCGGTGGTGCTGGCAGGAGGGCAGAAGACGTCATTGTAGCCCTCGACGTTGTCCGGCCGGCGCAGCCAGTCCCAGCGGAGCAAGGGGGGAAGCAGGCGGGATCGATGGCGGGAAGGCACGGCACGGGAGGACAGATCTGGGGATCACCGGATCTGCCCCCTCCCGCAGCTCTTTCTTCTTCTGCTTCTTCTTCTTCGTCGCTGTTGCTTGGGTGAGGGAAGAGGCCGCAGTAGAGTCCGTCGTGCGGTTGCGCGATTCCGGAAGGCGTCGGCGTCACCGTCGAGCAGAGTCTACCTCGTGGGCTCCGCACGTCGACGGGAAGGGGACTCCGGCCATTCGCGTCCAGCCTCGCGTGGAGTCAGCCCCAACCAGCTCTCAGAAGATGTTGCTGCGGCGTCATTGAGGAGAACATCGGCACAAGAGACGGTCAGATCCGGGGATCGCCGGATCTGCCGTCGTCCAGATCTGGACCACCCTATCGCGATGTCGAAGATGACGAACCAAGAAGGGAACAATGGAGGAATGGCACGGAGGCCGGAGGGTGAGGAGAGATAGGCCAGCCACCTGCTGAATCTGGAAGGTGGAAGGGGAAGGCCCACAGCCGATCAGAGGAGGACGCGGAGGGAGAACGCCGGCCACCTGCCGGAGGTGAAGAGGAAGAAACGGCGCTCCAACGTCGGGGTTGGAGGGAGAACGGGGGCCACAGCCCCCTGTGCGGGAGACACACCCGAAGGGCTTCCAAAAATTTCAATATTAACTCCACTGAATAATATGTACATCGGACCCTCTTTATATAGAGGATGGACAAATTTAAGAAAAGACCCCCTAACCTTTTTCTATTTACAGACTTGGCCAGAAATTTTAAAAGACTTCTAGAATTTAAAATTTCGTTCCCATCACATTGTCTACCGCTTGCCGCCATCCTTCGTTGGTCAGCACAGGCCATAGGAGCTCTCTCCATTGTCCTCTTCCTCTGGTAATGTCTTGTTTAAACATTTCTCCATCGGTGATGGTTTTAGGGTTTTTTTCTGTTATTATTTTTTCTATTTTTTTCTACAAGTTTGTGCTCCTATCATCTAGTAGAGATGTTTTAATTTTCTTGTAGACTTTTAACACCTCAATGTTACATTTTGTAGCATTCTTTAAAATTTTTATATATTGTTTATGAGGTGTAAGACTTGCCATTTCACACCCCACTTCATATCCCACCTTACCGCTTAGGCAGAGCCTAGGCAAATGCCTTGTTGCCTTTTGCCTAAGCCGTAAAAGGCCCATTTGGACACTTGTCACCTTGACAACTATGGTATATACACTGAAAATCTCCATGTAAAGTTATGTTTTTTCACTTTATCTTAGTTACCAAAAAGTTCAAATTTATGGTTCTGATCAAGTGTAAATTGATGGGTAATCTATTTTTAATTGAAAATATGCCGCATAGTTACATTAATAATATATGCTGATTGATGAAAAACACTAGATTATTTGCATATAATATTCCCGATTGTATTTAGCATAAGTCAAAAAGATCATTAAAGTTTGCCCTTTGTTCAATATCAGTCTAATATTCTTTTCATTCACATATCTCCACGAACTGTTGATAATAATACTTTTACAGGAGTTCAAGCCTCTTTGAGTCATATCTTGATCCTGCATTTATGTCATCAACTAAAGATCCAGATGAGAGAAGAAAAGAACAATGGGAAAAAGCCTCCCAAGCTCAGAGTGGTTTTAATTGTGCTAAATTGCTTGGATTTGGCAATCTTGGTGGCCCTCCATTGACAGCGGCACAGGAATATTCACTCCATGCAAGATATCTGTCAAAAGCAAATTCTCTTAATCTTTCAGAAATTGCTGAAATGAAAATTGTGTAAGTCATTTTCTGCTTTTAATTATTATGCACAATGACATAATGACCTAAATCCATACATATACTTGGTATCACATCTCATGAGGCCTAATTTTACCTGTGCACGATAACACCACAGTTTTAGTGTTCTTTCTGCTTTGCCATGATATGTTTCTGCAACTCTGAGAGAAATGGAGGATAGAACTCTTCTATTCCAGTTAGTATGACTATGAGTTTGTTTAGACTATTGTCTAGTAGTTCATTTAAGTTTGCTGTGAAACTTTGATCTTACTGTTGTTTCTAGATTCCAACCCTGATTTACCCCAAGAAACACTGCTATGTTCAAATTGACGTTACTCCACTATTAGTTAAGCCATACTTATCTATGTTGTCATATTTCTCCATTTCCAGCTATCGTGGTGGAGTTGACAGTGAAGGGCGTCCTGTTATGGTGGTTGTGGGGGCTCATTTCCTTCTTAGATGCCTTGACCTGGAGCGATTTGTTTTATATGTGGTAAAGGTATGCCATGATATGGTGAAGTCCCTGGTGAAAAACCTTTACTTTGACCCGTCTTCTTAAACTGATTTATTCCATTGTTTTACAGTAAATTGTCATGACTTATTAACTTATTTTCTGCCTTTGTTATGTTGGACTTACATGAGGCATTGGCAGATTACTGCTTTTTTCCAATTGCATGTTTACAGTTTTACTGGCCATAAGCCCATGCTATCCATATCAAACTGTATGGCAAGGTTTGCCAGATTGCATTGGATTGGTCAATTACCGATCTTGAAGTGGCTGATCCAATCCGTTGTTGGACCACCGTGGATCTGCTGCAATGTGGCCAGGACTGGCCATAGCGACTGATCCGGCCTACTACATACAGGCCCTTGATTGCCTATCGGCCCTATCCGGACCAAAGTACCAAACCATTTTTTTGTTTTTGTATTTTTTATTTTAAATACTACATTGTTCTTTTATTTTTTCCTTCTTATCAAGCTAAATGCTCTTATTCTTTTTACAACATATGGAAATCACACAAAATATATCATTTCAATAGAATATTTATTGGACAATTAAAAAAAGTGAGTTTTCTACTAATATTTTTTCTGTTAATTTTTGAATTTATTTTGCATAAAGTGGGCAATTTAAGATCAAATCTGGTGTGGATCTGATATCTGACCTGTGTCATATCCATATAGTCTTATCTGGATCTATGCGATTCTTCCTTGCCATATAGTATATAGCATCTCGTTGATTATTATGTTACTGCACCTTAAAGTTGTCAATGTTTATTATGTACTCAACAATACCCAGAACCAGGTTCCATCTTTTCTCTCGTTGATGTAATTTCTATTGCCAAAAGTATTGAAATATCAGAAATGCAGTATTCGTTGAATATTGTGTTTTACATGCTATTTTTTTTCCTTTTCTTTGTGGCCATACCTAATGTTTCTTTATTTAGTGGATTTTATAATAGCTGTATTATTTCTCTGATAGGAATTTGAACCGCTGATACAGAAGCCTTATACGATTGTGTATTTTCACTCAGCAGCGTCATTGCAGCCGTAAGTATGGTAGGACTGTCTTGATGTTTTGATGCCTACCATTATAATAAACTGTGCATTTTGTCTTGCCATTATGCAACTCATTTTAACTTTTTTTTCAACATGATAGTTATTTTACTTCTAAAATCAATTTGGTGTATCATCTGCCATTATTTTTTGGTTCTAGTTTCATGGCTATGCTCAATTTACCATGCAGCCAACCGGATTTAGGATGGATGAAGCGCCTTCAACAAATTCTTGGACGGAAACACCAGCGTAATCTGCATGTATGTTTCCTTCTATGCTGCTATACATTCTTTTTTATATTGCTGATATCATTTTAATTCCTGAGTTTATTTCAGTTTCTTTGTTTGGTAAATGGTAACACCCCAAAGTACAGAAATAGTGAGTAATTAGCTGAGACCAGCTGGTCCCGGCTGCTCTGGCAGAACCAATTTCTGACCTTTCCTGGATCTACTGACTCAGCCACTTCGATCATAATCCTTATTGAGGTCAATGTGATCCTGCAATCTTTTGCATCTCATGTCCCTCTTCACAGTTTCTCTTGCAGTTTAAGATTTCTTATTGGCGGGTGGGACTTAGGTCAAATAACCTTTAGAATTTTGTTACTTAAGAATATACCCATGATCTGAAATGGTGTGAAGCCTGGGTAACGATAGTATTCTCTGCACACGGTTCAATTGACCAATCATTTGACTCTTGTAGGATTCATAAAACAGTTGGTGGCATTCAACTGTGGAAAATTTTTGTTCTTTATTTTTTTAAAGATATATACGCTTAAGGACCTATCACCAACCCTATAGCAACATGGAATAATCTTGATCATGTTTCTGTCAATCATGTTGCTCGCAATCCCTGTTTTTCACCTGCTCCATTGACCATTTGGCTGACCTGGAAAGAGAATCTTTGGCAACAAGTTCCAGCATCCAGAGAGTATGGTGCAGATGAGGAGTGTGATTCAATATTGAGCAATAACAAGAGAGTAGAAACCGGACATCTCTGAAAAGACAGATAATTTCTTTTTACAATTTAGGCCTCACCCTTTTTCTGTATGGGGCTTTTAGCTAGTGCTCCTTTTCGTGATTTACTATGTTTACAAGTATTGAATACAAAACACACCCATACTTGAAGTTTAAAGCCCATGTCTTCATCATGCTATTGCTTATATGCTGATTTATTCTTTTCTATGCAGGCGATATATGTTCTCCACCCAACCCTCGGACTGAAAGCTGCAATTTTTGCATTACAGCTCTTCGTCGATGGAGAAGTATGACTATGATCAACCCCCTCGTTATCATCCCTAGTGTAGTCCATATTAAATAGAAGGGAATAAGATATTTGAGCTTGCCCAGTAGCTGGCGTGGCTAGAATATATACTGGTCACTTAAATTGTTTAAGACGATAGCCAGGTTGTGTTCTTCCTGGAAGAGTATTGATTAAGATGATAACCGGTTGCGTTCCTCTTGGAAGGGTATTGAGGTTCAGTTTGTAATGGCTGGCAGGTTTGGCGAAAAGTTGTGTACGTTGAACGGCTCCTGCAGCTGTTTAGATATGTACCAAGGGAGCAGCTCACAATACCAGATTTTGTATTCCAGTAAGTTTTTTTTTTTTTTTGCTCTGATCGTCTTGAAACAATACTGATCAAATAAATAAATAAAACAAACTGGTTGCTGATATAATCCACTTGTTCCAGGCATGATCTTGAGGTCAACGGAGGGAAGGGCGTTATCGTGGATCCTCGACCCAAGTACTTCCCCAAAGGCCCTCAGCGCGATTAAGTGTTTGTGTTGCGATCGCCGTTTGTTTTGTTTGACCGATGTTTGTACACTCCTAGATTGTTAGATTTTTTTCTTCTTCTTTTTCTTCTTGTCGCTCAATGTAATTAGCTGCTCTCGGTTGTCTATTCTTTTTTATCATGAAAGTAATAAAATTCTTTTTCCCCCCTTATTTGACTCGATCATGAGATCCGCTCCCACTTGTGCTCTCAAGACGTGGTGTATTTGTTTTATACGGGGTGCATTTGGATACACTCATCTCTTGTCAACGATTCTAACGATTAGAATCTTCCAATAATCTATATAAATGCTCCCCAAAATGCTCAGTTCCCTTTTAGACAATTACAAGGATCATGGGGTGTTTTCATCTTCCGTAATCTCAACCAAATGCCAACATATAATCATTTTAGTCTCCAGTTGAAAGCTTGGAGCAGAGGGACTGGCTGGTTTAATAGCTTCTCTAGTCAAGTGCAGCAACCGGCTCAAAAAAAAAAAAAATTCTGGTAGAGAGTGTAGCTTTCATTGAATACTTTATGACCATCAATTTTGAAATTTTTGATACAAGCAAAACATGAATTATGATATAAGCGTCTGTGTCAATCTCGTCATGGTAACTCTGCAGGCTCTTTGGTAACATCTATCACTATCAGTTTTGAGTTTGGTGTTGATGAAATTTTTTTTTTTTTTTTTTTGGTCACGAGTGGCCCAGTGGCCCGAACCCCGCTGGCGCCGCGGGTGGCGAGGGTTCGACCCCCGGTGGTATTGATGAAATCATTCCAATGTATTTGGCTATTGCTGTCAATTTTAAAATTTGTAGTACAAAACATTAATTGTATGCAATGTTTTAATTTTTTTTATAAATATGTGTATGCCATGTAATGTTAATTGGCGCGGTAATTTAGATTAAATCCGTTGAGTTATACACGTTCTTGTATACCGTACATTTGTGTTTAGATCCTTGTGAAGTTTTGTGAAATTATATGGAGCGCTAATATGACTAGTTGTCGGGTATTAAAATATATTTTCGTAGGACTGAAGTATGTAATTCATTACATTTTTTGGAAATCCATAATACTACCCCTTATTATATGTTTTCTTTTTGCAGATATAATTTATTCGATAGTAATTAAGACGATCGATGCTCCTTCCTGTGTATCACTCACGAACACTGCCTCGTGGCGTGAGGGTGAAACACTAGAGTTTATTTAATAAATTTAAATATAAAATATGCCAATAATATCAAAAGCCTAAAGTATATTACGGCTGATAGTCTTGTTCGGATTCGGATTCGGATTCGGATTCGGATTCCCTACTGGGTCTTGCCTTGGCCGGTGCAGATTCTCGCTCCTATAATCGGACCCCCTCTCTTCGTCAAGCGTCGTCGCCCCCCTTCTCTCTCGGCCTGCCATCTCCCAATCCCTAGGTCTTCGATCTCGCGCCCAGCGATGCTGCTCTCGCCGGGACACTCTCCCCGCCATCTCTCCACCCCTACCCCGGCAGCTTCTCCGGAGAAAGCCCTAGCGGCTCCCGGTGCGGCCGCCGCCGGCGCTGAGCCCGTTGGCAATCCCAGGAAGCGTCGGCAGGTCGTCCTGGACGAAGACGCCTATGTCGCCGCGATCGAGCGCATCGTAGAGCGGGATTATTTCCCCGACATCCCCAAGCTCCGGGACCGCCTTGACTGGCTTGAGGCCATCCGCAGCGGCGACCCCGTCGTTATCCGCGATGCACAGCTCAAGATTCTCGAGCGCAGATCCGGCGCCGCCCGCGCTGCGCCCGTTGCTACCGCCACCGCTGGGCGGGGAAGCCAGAACCAGACGCCCGCATCCAGCCTTTACCGCGGGTGGTCGTCCGTCACCCCCCTTGGATCTGATGGCACGCCCTTGGCAGCTTCCTATCCTTCGGATTCAACCTTTGGGGGAGACGATCCGGCAATCGCGTCCCTCTCCTTGGACGACTTCTTCAGGAAGTACACCAGCGAGGATAACGAGAACTTCTCCAAGATTCTGGAGAAAGTCAATCGTAAGAGGAAGGAAAAATATGCTCATTTGCTGGTGAGGGACGGGGAGGAGCCCTCGAAGGCTCTCGAAGCGCCAAGGACAGAACAGGTCACCGACGGTTATGGAACCTCTGGCCAGCCCGTGGATACTTTGGAAGGGTGGAAGTATACTGCGAAGAATTTATTGATGTATAATCCGTCGGATGGGGGGGAGGTTCCACTGACAGAGGCAGAAAGGGCGGAGAGGCTCAAGGGACTGACAAAGGAGATCGACCTCTCCAACACCCGTCTTCGGGGGAAATCCTCGGGGGAGTCGAAGCCTTCGAAGGATGACGACGTCAAAGTTCTGTATACCAGTGTCCCTGGCACGACCCCAGCTGGTGCCGCTTGGCCTTTTGCTGACAGGGAAGCGGAGAAGTTGAAGAAGTATGATTTAGAGGAGCTAAGAAAGACTCCCAATCAGTTCTATGTGGAATCCTCCAAGGATCCTGTGAAGGGTTACAATTTTGTGAAGACGCCATCCCCTGCGCCCGGAGCCGATGAATCACCGTTTATGACATGGGGAGAGATAGAAGGAACCCCATTAAGGTTGGATGTGGATGAAACATTGGATGTGGGCGGGAGCAGCGAAGGCCCCCATTTTAGTATTGCAATGCCGCCCTCGAGAGATGTGAAGGCGCACTCCTTGTCGAGAGAAGCAGCAAGGAAGCTGAGGATGAGATCAAGGATGTTCCGAAAGCCCCCACTGCCATCTCCCGCTAGAGGTGGAAGTGCAAGTCCAAGCGTGCGGACGCTTTCACCGGCAGCACAGAAGTTTGTAAGGAATGCTATTGCCAAGTCTTCACGGACTGTTGATGAGACTCTTAGAGCAAGCTACCGTGGATCAAGCCCAATCATAGGTACCCCCAAGGAGAGGAAAAGTACAACAAGGTTTGCTAGAGACACCAGCTTGGGTTCGAGGTCACCTTCTGCAAGGCAAGGTTCTTCACCTCTCTGGTGATATGGCTTCACATGTTCCAGTAGCTATTGCTGCAAACATGTATATGTTATTGTGACAAAACTTGTTTCCGAATAGATATTTTCCCTGGTCTACGTCTTGTACTGGTCTTCCACTTTGAGAATCAAATACAATTTTTTTTTTGGTCACTAGGTCCTGTTTTGCACTGTTATTTGATGACGTTTCATTGTGTATTTATTTATTACTGTTATCAGACTGTTCTTGCTAGTCTCTTAGAGAAGTTTTTTTTTGGACATGCGACATGAAATTGTCTAAAATAAGCAAAGCAAGGAAAATTTAAATGTTATTAATGGCGTGGTCTGCTCTGTGCCACCTGTAGATTGCATAACAAGCTCTTGCCACCAAATCTAGAGAATGATCTCTTATTCTCAATCAACGGTTACTGGTTAGATAGCTCAACGATTATCATTTGTCTATAAATTAAAATTGCATGCATCATATGTTTAATTTCGGATATCAAGGATGTACAAAGTGGACAAGTGAGGTAGAGTTATATTCATTGCTATCTGATTTAGATTTTAAATGCACTTGCTTGTATCATTTTTACAACATATAGAATATTTAATGGTTAGTTGGTCAAATTTTCTTTACTTTCCGTATGTTTAGTGATTGAGAAGTGAAGTGGTCTGAAGAGGATAGGTTAGGCTGTAGGCTGTAAAATCATCGTTCTTGGAACTTTCTTCCTTCATCAATGCAAATGATTTTTTTTATTATTATGCTCTGCAAAAACTTCGTCGGTGTGATTATCCCATGAAACATGCGTGCATGGACAGGAATACTCTTTGCAAACCTGCTATTGGCATTCAATTGAAAGTCTTAAGTTTTTTTTTTGGGGGGGCGCTGGAAAGGTAAGTGATCAAGACTTTTTCAATTACTTGTCAGCAAAATAGAGCATAGTTCTTTCCAACAGAGAATAGAGTTGAATTAGACGACCAAAAGAGATACTTTGGAACTATATGAAAAGATTTTCAACATCTAATCAGGCTAAAAATCCTGTCTGAAGATTATGTTGTTTCTAGCTGTTCGTATATTCCACAAAATGGCTGGTAAACAACTGGACCCAGATTTCTTGTTGACTTGTAATATCCTTTTGGACATGTTTTAGTAGGAAATGAGAACAATCAGGATTATAACATTTCCTGGATCCTTCTCATAAAATACTTTACACAATTCTAACTATCTTCATCAATAGGCTCGTAATTCAACTTTGATTCTCATCATTGTCACCAATATTAAATCTTAGACTTAACAGCAGGCTAGTAGAATGACGATGTCTTGATGAAAACCCTCAATCTCCTCAACATGCAGATTGTGGATCTAGCCTCAAAATGTTTGCCAGGATCTGAACAGAATTCTCCTTCAAGTTACCCCACCAAACGTCTGTAAGAACAACTGATGATTCATGCATGTTTCATTCACCTTTGACCGGAAAATGTGGCATAAGACTGAGCAGAAGGTCAATAAGGAAATAGAGCTGACAGTTAGTTTTAACATCTATTGGAGTATGTAATGAATGCACACAACTGTACATCTCATAAGGGATGGTTTTTGCTCTCAGGAAATATCACCATAGCACATTTTAGGGGATAGAACTACGAAGGTTTCAGGCCATGTGATCATCGTGGAGAGGAAGGAGTGCATTGTGACCAGATGGTCATGCGAAAGTAGCTTATTTTGATCGTCCACATCTATTACAATATCTCTTGGCTCTTACTTCTGGCCTTATGTTATGTCCACTCTGTTGATATCACTCGAACCAGATCTATTTTAACTTGTATATGGCTTCTATTTTCTAGATTATTCAACATCCTTCGACAGACTGCTACAGAATTTTCCTGTTCGAACTCCTCCAGAGATAGTATCTTCCCGTTGTTCATCAAATTTCACATGTATTAATTAAGATGGAGAACCAATAAGAAAAACATCAAATGCATCTCTGACCAGGAGCTATCAACAAAATGTACGTTGACATCACAAACAACGTCGAGTGGTGGGAAATCATCAGATCTGTGTGCATTTTTTGATGCTTTACTAGGCTACTGCTGTGGGACGAAAATTCCAGTTTTTGTTCATCGTGGTACTCGATATCAATCCCAAATTAATTCGATTAGAAATCAGTACGAAAAGACTTAAAGATCATTCCTTCGATTTACTCTCGGCTTCTAAGCTCAAAGCCTTCACGGTAGCTTCATAATCTTATGTCACAATATTAGACACCTCTATCACTATTAATTTTAAAATTGATATTGTTGATAATCACTTTGAGGTGTTTGGATAATAGTATCAATTTTAAAATTTGTATTGTAAACCACACATGTTGTGTAATACAAATGTCAACTTGTATCAATTTTGATATTGATACTTCATCTTCTAGAAATATCAATATCAATATTAATATAGTATCATTTTTGATACTGTAACCAAACGGGCCATTAGGCATCACAAGATGCACCCTTGGTTGTGGCAAAAACCAGAAGAAGAATCCTTTTCCACACGATAAGACTCCTCTTCACTCCAATCTTTCTTTCCACATCGTCTGGAGTCTAGACCTTTAACAACTATTATTCATGTAGTTGTCATTGATACATGGTAACACAGTCTCTTTTCGGCTTTTATGTTGTAATGGTTGATCTTAGATTTTTTAAGAAAGGGAGGGAGACTCATCTCTTCTTTTTTTCTCTCAACTCGTAAAAGCTTTCAAGAGATAAATTATAGAGATCATCAATTATTTCAAAATCTGCAATTCCTGAAAATTTAGTAGGGATAAAGATTATTCCTTAAGTTTCCCATACATAATAATCCCCACCAAACGCACCCTTGATATTCCGAACCGATTTCAGTGTTGAGAAATAAATTCTCGTCTACAGCAGCAAGGCTAAAAGCAAAAGATGCCATCTCCCGTCAATTGATCCATACTTGCATCAGCATGTCATCTCTAGCAAAACTCCATATTTCTACTGAATTCGCCCCCCCCCCCCCGGCTGTTGAAGCTGGAGGACTAACAAATCACAGATGTGACAAGTTCATCAGAAAATCATCAAGATAGAAAACTGTATTGACCAACTTGCCAGGCTGCTCGCTGTTTAACTTTCTGGATGTTGGGTGAGAAAATAAGCTGGTTGGACATCACCTGAGCGCCAAGGCTAAAAAGTCTCTAGCAAGTCAGCTGTTTTGACTGCACGCTTGGCAATTGAGAACGCCAAGAACTCAACTTGATCTTCTCTTCTCTTCTCTTTTCTTTTCTTTTCTTTTTTTTCTGAGGATGGAGCAGGCGACTCAGATTGGGCAGCCTAACGATGAATATCTGTTGACTCCGCAGCCCTCTGCTGCCAGATGATCATGAAGGCATACACGGTTGCAGTCGGACGCCTACTGACCTAACCACTCGATCATCCCAGAATTTTGATCACAGCCGGCAGGATTGATGCTGATGTAGTTGCCGATGTATTCGATGTATACATACATATATATATATGGAAGAAAAAGACTAGCAGAGTTTTTTTTTTTTTTTGAGGTGGGGGTCTAGATATGCACCTCAGACCTCAGATTAGAGTATCTAGACTGACTGTACCTGGATTGACCTGTACATAGATCTCTTTCTTGATAAACTTTCAAATTTAAGTTGTATATTTTGATTTTAATTTTTAGGTCGGACTCTTCTTTATAAAAGATAAAAAGTGACACATACAATATAGCTTAAAGTGAATAGTAAATTAATGGATTAATGAATAACTTAATCAAATCAAGTATTTTTCACCACAAACTAAGAAGTTAGACACGACGTTAAGGGCTCAGGTTTTCAGATTAATTTGAAGGTTTTACCTCTTAATTTCACCTTCAAGCCCTTACCTCAGTGACAAAAAAGGTACTAATTTCAGTAGAATGTCCGTCTAAATCAACACATATGTTAGTCAAGACTAAAACGTCTGTGTATGTATCTTACTTTTTTTTCTACCCTTAAACAAAGTAATAGGTCTGAAAACTAAAAAGAAAACTAAAATTAGCCATTTGACTTTAAGATATCTATCAAAACATAAGAGAGTTAATTAAGATTAGGTACCAAAGATATCAAATTGTCTAGTCTTTAACTGAATCAGGGATCAAGGTGGCATTTATTTTGGCACAATATGTAAATCTAACCTCTTAATTAGGTGGTGTTTTTTTCACTAAATCTAAACTCTTATTTTTTATATCAACATCTTAGTTTGTGGTAAAGAAGACTACTTATTTGATTAAGATGTCTACATTTAAGAGTTTTACTGATATACAAGATATGTATTTATAAATTAACTGAGACACACACAAACAATCTGAATGTCCAAAGTTCTCACAGGGGTAGAACTATGTAGAGACCAATCAGACGCAGCTAATTAAATGGGGGCAGAGCCTAAGACACTTACATTTTTGATGGATATTAAAAATGATTATCTTAAACAGAATTTTCATCTAAATGTTAAAAAAGCGAATCTCTTTTTTTTTCAGCCCGAGGACTCAAGAATAATCTAGAAATGATCCCAGAATTCTTAAAACAGAGCAGGTTCTAAGAATCTAAATAGAGACAGACCAAGATGGAGGACGGACACTAAGATCATAATGGGCGACCCGGCCCATTACATATCATAAGATTGATACGATTAATTTGACATGATCTAGTTATCTTTTGGTAAGAAAAACAAGAAAAAAAATATGAGATTTGTGGGGGTTTACATGCTATAGCAAGGGTTTTCTTGTATATGCGCATGCATTTGTGATCCAGTATATTAGAGGGTGGAGGGAACTATATATATAACTTTTAAATTATGCATGTGAGATCCATTAATATGACGATATAAGTGATTGCATTTGTATACATGTTGATGTATCATGTGGTGTTGTCATGGTGTGTAGGTTCGGAAAAAGAAATCTCTGAACATGTCCCTCCTTACGTTTGTCAACCCTTTTGAACTTTTTAGGAGAGAATTCCATACTACTCCCATCGGAATCAAATTTTCACTCAAATTTGTATATATAGTTGCTCCCACCGGTGTGGTTATGTATATGTTTCGTGCAACGATTAAATCACCGCATGGACTTAACAACCGTGCTTATTAGTAATCTTCTGAAGATGTCACCCGTCTTAAGATTGTGCCCAAGCAAGATTATTTGGTCTTGAACAAAAACATGAGCTAACTAGCCACCGGTGTGGGTATGTATATATGTTTCATGCAACGATTCAATCACCGCATGGACTTAACAACCGTGCTTACTAGTAATCTTCCGAAGATGTCACCCGTCTTAAGATTGTGCCCGATCAAGATTATTTGGTCTAGACCAAAAACATGAGCTAGCTAACCACCCATGTGGGTATGTATATATATATATTTAATGTAACGATTAAATCACCACATGGACTTAACAACCGTGTTTACTAGTAATCTTCCGAAGATGTCACCCGTCTTTAGATTGTGCCCAATCAAGATTATTTGGTCTAGACCAAAAACAAGAGTTAGCTAGCCACCCATGTGGGTATGTATATATATATTTAATGTAACGATTAAATCATCGCATGGACTTAACAACCGTGTTTACTAGTAATCTTTCGAAGATGTCACCCATCTTAAGATTATGCCCAATCAAGATTATTTGGTCTAGACCAAAAACATGAGCTAGCTAGCCACCGGTGTGGTTATATATATGTTTAATGTAACGATTAAATCACCACATGGATTTAACAACCATGCTAACTAGTAATCTTCGGATGATTTCACCCATCTTAAGATTATGCCCAATCAAGATTATTTGATCTAGACTAAAAACATGAGCTAGCTAGATCTATATGTTTCATGTAACAATTGATTAACTTAACAAATATATTAATCAGTAATCTTTAAAGACTTCGTCGATTATTCTCAACAAAAGATATTTAAATCATTAGTTTTTTCAACTCAATATCCGAAAAATAATTAATTAAATTTTTTAATAATTTACTAATTTAGTTCCTTCACCTATTCACACTTTCGGATATCACACTAAACATCAATTAGAGATCAACATCAAAATTAGCAAAGAACAGAAAAGGAAACGTGCGGACTGGAATCAAACACGAACCCTACATGTGAATCAACTTCCATTTGGCATCTTCCAGCTCCATTCCAACATCCATTTAAATATATATATATATATATATCTATATATATACAAACATATGTATCGACTCTTAATTAACTACGTCAAATACAAATAGTTTATAGCCCATGCATGCATGCATGGGACGTACGTACGTACGCCTGCGAATTTAAAAGAAGAAAAGAGCATACGTACGTACGTACGTACGTCAGCATCTGAAGTAGTAGAGCAGCTGTTGTAACTACATATCAACATGCGAGAACCGTCAAAGAAGCAGAATTTCCTTGGTGATCGCTCATCAATTATATATTTATTTAGAACAATATGCGTATCTTGCCCACCAATATTGTACATTATATCTCTCTTCCCCCTTGTACGTGCATGCATATATAGATATATATATACACACACTCAACTCAAGGGGGTGTTCTTCTTGAGAAGAGAGACGAAGAAGTAGCTAGCTAGGGAGCAGCCTGATCGAAGGATTGCCGTGCTTCCGCCACCGTCTACGGCGGCGATCGACATATATATGTCGCCGGACCAGTCAACCCCGCTGGCGGCGGGGGCCGGCCCCTACCGCACGAGCAGCAGCGACGAGGAGGAGCAGGCGGCGCGGCAGCAGCGCCCCGCCGGCCACGGCCTCACCCGGCGGTACTGCTGCGCCCTGTGCGCGGCGGCGGCGGCGCTGGCCGCCGCCGCCCTGCTGGCCGTGGGCCTCACGGTGTACAGGGTCCGCGAGCCGGAGATGACCATGAACTCCATCGCCATCCGGAACCTGAGCATCGCGCCGCCGACCGTCAGCCTGACGGTGGTGGCGGACGTGTCGGTGAGGAACCGGAACCCGGCCACCTTCTACTTCGACCGCAGCCTGACCTCCCTGTACTACCACGAGGCGCTGGTGGCGGCGGCGCCGGGCCCCCGCGGGCGCTCCGCCGGCCGCCGGACGTACCGGATGAACGTGACCCTCGACGTCGTCTCCGACCAGCTGCTGAGCAACACGGAGCTCGTCCGGGAGATGCAGTCGGGGACGCTGGACATGAACAGCTCCACGGCGGTGGCGGGGCACGTCCTGCTCTTCGGCCTCTTCCGCCACCATGTCGACGTCGTCATGAACTGCACCGTCACGGCGGCCGTCGCCAACCAGACCATCCTCAACCAGTTCTGCACCCAGAGGGTTTGGATTTGATATATAGGGTTTCACCCAACTCCACTAGCTAGCTTTACACACATACTTATTATAATAGCTATAAACCCTAGCTAATTTCCTGTAAACCTTCACCTTCAAAGTTCAAATGCATGCATGTGGCTACCTATTATATATATTTGTATTAATAATAATATTTAGCGCAAATGCACACTAGGTCCGTTTTACGGGGATCACTTTACCACTAGGTCCGTTTTCAAAAACACCTTTCTATTAGGTCCGTTTTTTCAAAATATGGTCACACCCACTCCAATTTGGAGTTGAAATGTCGTTTTTGCCCTGCCCCCCGCCGGCCCCCCTCCCTCGCAGCGACGCTCTCCACCCCCCCCCCCCGGCGAGGCTCCCCCCCCCCCTCGCGGCGCTCCTCCCGCCCGCGGAAACACCCCCCCCCCCGGCGAGGGCCCCCCGCAGCGCCCCCCCCCCCGGCGGACGACGTCCGCGGCGCTCCCCCCGCCCGCGGAAACCCCCCGGCGAGGCTCCCCCCCGCAGCCCCCCCCCCCGCCCGCGCTCGCCGCCCTGCTCCGACATCGCGTCGTCTCCTGCTCCGACGGCTCCCCCGCAGCGCCCCCCCGGCGACGACGTCCGCGGCGCTCCCCCGCCCGCGGAAACCCCCCCCCCCCCCGGCGAGGCTCCCCCCGCAGCCCCCCCCCCCGCCCGCGCTCGCCGCCCTGCTCCGACATCGCGTCGTCTCCTGCTCCGACGGCTCCCCCCGCAGCGCCCCCCCGGCGACGACGTCCGCGGCGCTCCGGGCCCGCGGAAACCCCCCCGGCGAGGCTCCCCCCGCAGCCCCCCCCCCCCCCCCGCCCGCGCTCGCCGCCCTGCTCCGACATCGCGTCGTCTCCTGCTCCGACGGCTCCCCCCGCAGCGCTCCCCCCGGCGACGACGTCCGCGGCGCCCCCCCCGCCAGCGGAAACCCCCCCCCGGCGAGGCTCCCCCCCGCAGCCCCCCTCCCCCCCCCCCCCCTGCTCCGACATCGCCGCCCGGGACGCCGTCTACCTGCGGGAAGGGCAAAATGGGGATACGGGGACAGTAGTTGGGAAAAACGGACCAAATGGGAACATTATGTGTTGTCAACGGATTAAATGGGATGAAAAAGTGGTCAACGGAGTTTTTGGTAAACCGATTTTCTTAAATGGACCTGGTGGTAATTCTCCCTAATATTTATATATGTGTGTATATATATACATATCATCAGATGAGCAGATGGGATTGAGCTGGGTATATATACATACATACATGATGACGAAGATAATTATTGAATCAATATCAGTACTGCAGTTTGTATCAACCATGCATGCATGTTCGATCATGGTGGGGGCATCCTATATATATATATTATGTTTCCAACATTCTTACAGTGCTAGCTTGTGTTCTATGAATCAAGACTAAAGTCGAATTCAAGACATCTGATTTATTTTGAGATTGTTGAAAAAGTCAGCAAATACTATATTGACTTGAAATACCAAAAAAAAAAAAAGTGGTAGCATATGACTTCGACTTTTATGTTAAAGGCTGAATAAGTTGATTTTTTAACAACTTTCAATATTCATATTGATTGCACATTGTTGAAAAATCATGAGTTTAAATTAATGATAAATCACGTGGACAAGAACATAAATTGGTAATCCTCTTGTAACTTTCGAAACACTGTTAAAATGTTCCAAAAAAATTGTCGTTATTATTCTGAATCTCTTGCCTTTGGTGTCACATGATAAAGTTCAATATAATTCACTTGTAACAATCAATCATACGCTTATTAACAATGTAACTTTATGTTATCGTGTGATTATTAAATTCTAACACATTACAAGTTTGACCAACATTATACAATTTTTTTAGTATAACTTTTCTTATGAAGTGTGATTAAAAGTTTGTTGGTAATGACGAAAATGATAATGATGAGCTATTAAAGAGAACCACTATTTTACTATATTTTTTGTATTGACATGTCTACCTGAAATCATGCACAAGTGATGTTATCATTCTCTTATAGAAAAGAATATTTTCATCATTTGCTAAAAGTCATGATCATGAATGGCCGTTTTCACGGTTTACCATTGTAAATATAATAGAAAACAAACATTGACCTACATTTACACCTCATACAACTAATAGTGTGCCATTATATTTCTTTTATATAAAATCATACTATACACACTAATAATTGGATGGCAAAAGGGTCATTCTATGCATGACAAAAAACTTCAAAAGAAAAATAATAACTTTGAAATATCATTCTCACATAAGTAATTATAAATCATCCCTGACAAAGTCATCTTTACAACTTTTATGCATCTTAAAAGATGGCTATGCGAACTTTGCCAACCACTGAATAATTTTTTCAAAAGGTTTTCTTTAATTATTTTAAGACTCATAATACAAAGGTTTTATAGAGTGCTTACACTACAAGCATACAAAGGTTTTATAGGTTTTACCATATTCATGACGTCTTTAAATCGAATGTTTAAACAAGACTAGACAATAAGTATAATTAAACATGAAATTTTTTTCATACATCAATTGTCTATGAGCTATATTATGAATATGAGTACAACATGTATAGTTGTCATCGTAGCTTTTAACCTTCTATAAATTACAAACTCATTTGCTAATAGAAGTATGCAATCTCCACTTACACTATTTATCTCTTGCATGACTTATTAAAGTGACTTTAGATTTTGTCGTTCTATCAGTCCAGTAATATACATTAATTTTCAATGACCATGCAACAACGACATGTATAATATTTTATTTACACATAAAGACATCTCTTTCTAAGATTTTATCAATATTTTTTCCTTCACCACTAACTACAATTGAGTTCTATTCTCTACCAATATTTTCTTCATCACTCTCTACAAAAATATTATTTGTAAGGACATTGTTAGTGTAACTTGTATCTTCACTTTCACATAATTTATCAACCACTTGATAGTGTTAAGCATCTCATTGGATACTTGTTCATTGTCACCTGAGAAATCTTCGCATGCATCTTTTTGCCTTATAGTGTTCATTCAACTTTACTTCAGTATAATTGTGTTGTCGTTGTACTACTTAGTCTAGCTCCAACTTTCAATGGCTGATATTACATGGATATTATGATAACAACTGAGTCCTCGTCGGTCGATTACATTTGTATGGATTTTAACTACATCCTAACCCATTAGTCATGTTGATAGATTCCTTTTTGGCATATAACATTATGTCAAACTTTGTACATCTCCTTATTAATATTTTACTTAAATTGTCGTCCATGACATTAGTCACTCCATCAAAATACTTGTAAATCAATTTCAAATTGATTTCTTTAGAAATTAACTACACCCAGTTGAATTATATATAATCTTCAACTCCTTATAAGTGCATGTGATAGATACTTTAATATAGAGTTCATATCCACAATCATAGTGTGCATAGGTATTAAGTATTTAAATTCTTTCATCAAACAAATGATGATTTCTCTCAATGACATATATAGTTGTAATGTCCTAGATACTATCATGAAAAGATTATGTCAATAGTCAAGTAGATCTCGGAATCAGCCAAATCAGTACAATTCAACCAATTGACTGAACTAATTTGACCGGATTCAAACAATCCAACCGATTGGAACAACATCCAATATGGTTGATCGCCAAGTCAAGGTCAATCTCTTATATGGTTGGATTCAAAATAGCAAACCGAACGGAACAATGTCTGATAGGGCCGATCTCCTTGTTAATCGATCAGATCAAGGTTGATCGAGGAAACATAGGGGCCGATCTAAGCCAAAAAAGTTGGGTATAGTATGTTTATAACATTTTAAAATATTAAAGACAAGACCGATTGGAACAACATCCAATATGGTTGATCGCCAAGTCAAGGTCAATCTCTTATATGGTTGGATTCAAAATAGCAAACCGAACGGAACAATGTCTGATAGGGCCGATCTCCTTGTTAATCGATCAGATCAAGGTTGATCGAGGAAACATAGGGGCCGATCTAAGCCAAAAAAGTTGGGTATAGTATGTTTATAACATTTTAAAATATTAAAGACAAGACCTAACAAGGTCAGACCGTACTCACTGCCGCCCTCTTTCATCGCCACAAAGAAGGAATTAAGGATCCTTGACTTGTACTGTGTAGACGCCATGGTAAAACTAGAAGGGGGTGGATGGGAAGAAGAGGGTTTCACACAAGTTAAAACCCTCTTGAGAAAGTCTGACTAACGGTATCCCACTTTTCTTGTAACTTGTAGTCCTTCATCGATCTTCAAGCCGTTGTGTTGTGTTTATCAGAAGACTCTTCAAAGTCAGTGTAGTATCATATCATTTTCATATCCTAGTAGAGAAGCTTAACATTTTAACCAGATTCAAGGGGAGTATTTGTCAAAGCGGGATATGTTGAGCTGAGACTTTAACACATCATCTTAATGTCGGTGTTTGGCAAAAGTGTGCTATTCCATCAAAAAAAAATACTCTATTGTTTTTGTGATATTATAAAATAATTATGCTATTTTTTTTAAAAAAAAGCCAAAACTAGTACGTGCTAGATCATAAGATGCTGTAAACAAAGATATTTATTCTTTTGAAGGAAGGTTTCTATGACGTACAGAAATCAGAAACATACATGTAAGAAAAAAAATCATTACAATTGTATCGTAAATTACAGTTTTTTTTTTTGCACTGTTTGATGTTGATTTTTGTTGACAGCCCCCCCACGGGTAAGTGTTCTTTCTGATGATCCTCTGCCAAAATGTCATTCTATCCCTTGTAGCCATTCCCAACATATGTGCCTGCAGAGGTCGTATATATACATGGTTAGATAATAACATGAACCTGCTGGTTAATTAATGAAGAGACCTAATTACTTTGATATGAACATATGGTTCAAGGACAATTAATACTTATCAAGAGAGAAAACAATATTCTTCTAATTAAGTCCTAATTCCTAGCTAGCACCCATGTGACCAGAACCATACGCACTTAATTAGCTCCGACCTGCAAATATTAGACATGGTATATGCAGATAGGTAAACTCATAATAATAATAATCAGACAGATGCATGTGCATATATATATATATATATATATATATATATATATACACAGTTGGTTGATGTTTGATTAGATTTGATATGAAAATCTTAACTCTTAATTTGCTGTCTAACTTCTCAACGAGTGGTAAAAAAGTACTTGATTTGATTAAGACATAAGTGATTTATGTTGTTCCATAAAAAATCAAAATCATCCACTCAAGTGACGTTAGATTTCCCTTGATTTAAAAATTTTAAACTCATAAATTTATGATTAGTATCTTAATCAGTGATAAAAAAGTACTCAACAACTCGATACAAGTGACTCCTTTTGACAAAGATATTACTAAAATATTTATTTGTAATAATCATCGAACAATCTTTTAACCAAATTTATTTTAAAATATATTCATGATAAAAATATAATCTATTGCACCGTTTTTTATTTTATTAAAGATAGATTAAATTTATTTACAAGTCAAAATATTCTCTTGAAATAAAACTTCTAGCATCGTGTGTACTGCACCTTCTCAGAAACGAGTCTAAGGGAGAAAAAGCTTCATTTTATATCAAACAACAACATCAAAAATCTGAAATCTGTCCGAATCAGATTTTCAGATGCCCGCTTGATTGGTGTCATCAAACGCAGCCTAATTAACACTTGAAATTGATTCACGATAAATGAACAGCTTCATGCATGGCTCTCGAGTCTGTGATGCCAATAACCAACTGCATGTATATATATATATACCTTAATTATTATAAGAAGATAGAGATGATGTGGACTTCTTGCATGCATGGATGTGGTCTCCATATATATATATATATACATATATACATGCTGTTGAGGCTGTCATGTCAATCTTCACAAAAGGAGCTGAAGAAAGAAGATATTCCTGATTATTTGCTTGGAGACTCCCCTGTCAACTAGTGTTGGCACCCATGAATAAAAGGTCCATGCCCACCATGTGTTTGATATACACAAGCAACGCCACAAGTCTTTGCATATTTGGGGAGAATATGGCCGGGCCAGAGCATATATATCTAGCTAACTAACTGTACTGAGAAATTAAATTAAAGCTTTGTATCGATGCATTAGTTTTTTTTAAAAAAAATAAATTTAGTCACTAAAATTATTCATATCTATAAATATGCCCTTTGCAGAGTTGAAAATTAATCTTCCAAGGTCCCTAGAATCTTTGGCTGTTTAAAAATGAACCCCCGGGGGCGGAAAACTCGCAATCACTCGAGATGATATCGGGGGTAAATGGTCCCCGGCGAGTAGCCGAGTGGACATCACCCCCGACCGTGGGGGGTTTCACCGGGGTTCGGTCCCGGCCTCGAACGCCTATCGGGCGCCTACGAGCGGGTGGCTGAGACCACTCCGCTATTATCAAAAAAAAAAGAAAGATATCGGGGGTAAATAGTTTTAAAACTTCATGATAACAGTGCCCCTCCGTGATATCCCCCCCTCTCTTCTCTATACCCCAGTATCTCCACCCTCCTTAATTATCTCTCCTGAAAAGTGATCATAAGGATGTTTTTATCATGTGAAATTGAACAAAAAAAAATTCTGGAATGATAATATTCTGGTGAATTTTAGATGGAGGTCTTCTTTTTCAAGAACACTAGTTTATTAAAGTTTCATGAAAAAAGATGTTATAAATATAAATAATTATGTGGAATGGTGTGTAAGATGCCTATTTATTTATAATGCACACCCAACTTCGAGCGGTAGTTTCTAAATATGTTTGTACATAAATATTCTTGGTTTTCTCTTTTATTTCATCTTCTGTTGGGTTGACAATGTGGGCCCAGGTAGGCGGCCCGTTTCGGACCAACTCATTGATTGATCTTTCCAAACTGTTTAATTCAGCGCGAACTCCATTATTGTCAAATAAACCCCTCCTAAAATCATATTGTCCTGCGAAAAAAATAAGAATTATATCTTTTCACAGAGTTTATCAAAGTATCTATAGGGTTGCATGATAATGAAAGTTTTTATTTTAATTTTTAAAAATTATAAGAAAACTTATTAAAAGAGGTATTTAGCAACCATGACGATTTTTTATTTTGAAAATAATTTTCTTCTTAAACAAAAAAAAGAAGATCTCACCTCTTTCTTTTTTCTTGTGGTCCCCCCCCACTTTGTTGGGTCATGTATGGTAGTTACTCTTTCTTGTAATCACATCCCTCCAAACATGGTAATTTTATGTCATGAGTTGGTTCACTTTTTATTTTAATATAATTTTTTATCACGAACGTGTACAGAAAATTATCGTGCAACCAAACACCCCACTAGAAATTTTTTACTGGAGATCGGATGGGTTGTAACCACTGTTTTTCTTTTTTAAATAACACAGCTAATTAAAAAGAGAAACAACACACATTCCTCCTAAATCAAAAAGTGGGACTCTGATTCCTAGGTTAACGCCAGTTTCTTTAAAAAAAAGATCACCCTCTAATGCTGAATAAAATATAATAAAGTCAAGAGTATATATAACACCAACTTAAAGAAAGTCGATATAATAGACATTTTTTGTCTTTTAAAATCGAATAAAAATGCTCTGACTTAGTCGGGGCTTTAAACCGTGGCGTCTCCGAAACAAAGTTGAAATATTATACTCCGACTTATAAAATTGCAGTGGTGTCAAGAGGCATTAATGTTAGATTGAATCCAACTTTCATCAAAGTATGTTATTTAAAAAAAAAAACAGGCTGTAACCAACCAACTGTGTGTCTTGTTTAAAAATAAAGAATTGAGAAAGATACACTAAATAAAAATTTTAATTATATGTGCAATATTTGACCTCATATCTCCTTATATATGGGGTTAGTTGGTATCACAAAAATCATCAAACTATAATCGAACACATGCAATAAAAAAAACTAATAGGGTGTTTGGCTGCAAAATAAAATTTTATAACATTTTATGATAAAAAATTTGTATTAAAATAAATGTGATGTACTGAATGACATAAATTATTACGTTTGGGAGGATATGATAACAGAAAAAGAGGTGATATCATATATGACTAAACAATGTAGACGAAAGAAGAAGTGCCACCCTCTTTTTTTCTGTTTAAGAAAGTTAACTCTTTAAAAACATAAAATTGTAATGATTGTCAAATATCTCTTTTAATAAATTTTATCAAAATATATTAAATTATAATAAAAAACCTAATTTATCATGTAACCAAACACCTTACAGAAAGGCCCAAACACACTCTTAAAGATCCTTGCATATTTTTATTATTTTTTATCATCAGGATGCAAGAGTCTAGGACGAGCAAATTGATTTTTGTATTTGCGTGCCTGTGTTTATGTATATATATTTATACATGAATGTAAAAATACCTTCCGTATTTACACACATATATATATATATAGGTCGGAGCAGCAGTCGGGTTGCCCACATCTCGCCGGCGACGAGCCCCTCCTCCACCTCCCCCGCCGGTGTCTGCTGCCACCTCCTTCTCCACACCTTCCTACTCTGCCAGCCGGCTGAGAGGATGTCGACGCTGGCGGCGGAGGAGCAGGTGATCACTCCCTTGGCAGGAGGAGCGGCGGCGGCGGCGCCCTCTCCGACGAGCGGCGGCGACGAGGAGGATCCGTCGTTAATGAAGGGGCGGTCACCGTCCGCACGCCCCGCCTGCTACAAGTGCTGCGGCTGCTGCGCAATCGTGGGGGCGGCGGCGGCGACCGTCCTCCTCACGGTGGGCTTCTCCCTGTACATCGTCCGGGAGCCGAGGATGACGATAAACGCCGTCTCCTTCCGGCTGTCGGACGTGGCGGCGCCGCCGAGCCTGGCCCTGAGGGTGGTGGCGGACGTCTCGGTGAAGAACCGGAACCCGGTCCCCTTCTACTTCTCTTCCTACCAGACCGCTGTCTACCACCGCGGCGCGCTGATGGCCAGGGCTCGCGGCCCCGGCGGGCGCTGCGGCGGGCGCCGGACCATGCGGCTGAACGTGACGGTGGACATCCCGGCGACGGCGCGGCTGCTGTCCGGCGGGGATCTCGTCCGGGAGATGGCGTCCGGGACGGTGACGATGAGCACTTCGACGGCGATACCCGGGCATGTGAGGGTGTTGGGGCTGTTCAGGCACCGCCTCGAGGTGCTCATGAACTGCACGGCGGCGGTCGCCATCGCCACTCAGACCATTAATTATCAGCTCTGCACGGCGAGCGTCAAGACATAACAGCTTCCTTCTTCTTCTTCTTGGGCGCCGGCGGGGGCGTATCAGCTACTCGAGAGTTGCAGACAGACATTCGAGAGGAGCTTCTCAACCTTTCTGGCGTCAAAGAACTTTTCTTAAAATGTCTTTTTTATGGGGTGTTTGGTTTCATGGTAATTGAGGTTTTTATTTTAATTTTTAAAAATTATAAGAAAATTTGTTAAAAGATGTGTTTGACAACCGTGACAATTTTATGTTTTGAAAATGATTTTCTTCTTAAACAAAAAAAGAGGGTCTCACCTCTTTCTTTTTTCTTGTGGTCCCCCACTTTATTTGGTCATGTGCGACGGTTACTCTTTTTTGTAATCACATCCCTCCAAACATGATAATTTTATGTCTTGAGTTGGTTTACTTTTTATTTTAATACAATTTTTTATCATGAAAGTGTACAAAAAATTATCATGCAACCAAACACCCCATTAGATAAGTCGCTCTCTAATTAGTCGATCTCGAGAGAGAAAGTCATACGTAAATATATACATATAAATACGTTATATATATGTATACCAAAAAAAAAGTGTGTACGTCGAGGGTAAGAAGCTTCATTCTTTTGATAAATAAATATGTTTTATAGATACGTTTCTATTTATGCCGTCTCATCTCACGGAGCATTGAAGAAATTTATGCCTCGGTCAATCAGGAAAAAAATTTATTTTAAACTAGCATATATTAAAAACTTTCCTCTAGATGGACCAATCAAAGTTGATGCCTCCCTAAACATATCATCAATGCTTTTTATATATTCAACTATTGTAGATTTATTCTGATATAGAAATCTTGTAAAATTACAATTTTTTTTTAAAAAAATCATCCTTGTACAACCAAAACACCTTGTAAGCGTTTGGTTTTGTTGACTTTAAAGCAAGACATGCACTCGTTGGGGGGGCATTTCGCCGAACGGTTGGTGTTCCGACCGGCCGGAAGGGAAGCTGGCAGAAATTGACGATGGTGGATCTTTTGGAAATAATAATAATAATAATCTTTAATAAATAATTAAAAACAAAATATAAAGTGGCTTCTCTAAAGAGTTATATATATGAACAGCACTTTCTCTCTCTCTAAACCAAACTATGTGCTTTTAATTTTGTTGACTTTTTTAATCAAGAAGTTTTAAAATGAGGGTATAAAACCTGAGCTACAGAATACATGTATGTATTTTTTTGGACACATAATACATGTATGTAGCTTGACTATATCTTCAAGAAAGAAAATATTGAATATATCATTTTTAAATAAATGTACAGGGTGAGCTCTTGACGACCTCGCTCGGTGTCGGATAATAATTTAATATTCAGGTAAAACATGTTGTTGCGGAATAATAAGACCATTTCCTACAATCCACTGATGAGGGTCTTCATATGGCAGACTTGTTTCTTGACCCAGGGGAAGAAAAATATGCTAGGAAACTTGACACCAGTGCTGGGTGGCAGAAGCCAGCCAAGGTGTAACCAGGAACTTGTTTGAACTTCAAAACCAGAACCAAGCTGCAGAAGTTCAAGAAATTCTCTTACACTGGACACCCAGCTCACCTTGCTTATGCCAGGCAAGATCCATCATCGTTAAAACAAGACACTCCCAGTGGTGTCTTTCCGACCAGCGGATAGAGAAGTGGGCATCCATTTGGGAATGCAGCAAGTCAGTAAAAGATCCAAACTTGACTGTCATCACTTCCTCCTCTGGTCTGAGACCCTTGCTCCAATAAGGTTGCAAACAGGTTCATCAGGTGACCTGAGAAGCTTCAATGCTGGATGAACTTTTAGATCTCGAATTAGCACCTTCTGCCCCGCATCCAACTCGCTCAAATCAACATCAATATACGGTGGAACGATATCAGCAGGGCAAAGATATTTCACCGTTCTTTTTATCGTGTTCAGATAAGCCCCTGTAAGATGGGTGCAAGTCTAGCATGAGCAAATTTATTCAACTGCAGCACAAGATAGATTCCACAACAGAAAAAACAAAAACAAAACAAAAGGAAGTATGTCAACATGTAAAAAATGAAGTGCAGGTGACAGTTCAAAAGGATTCAAATGATTCTTTAGAGAAGCAATATATCTGTGATGCAATACCACTTTAGCTGCCAAAAAGAGGTTATTATACAATGATCTCAAAGGCCAGCTCATGAGATAGACAGGAGAACCAAGGATTAAGTAAAGATAAAAATAATAAGCAAAAGTTGTTTTGTGAACGTTATATAGTACAACCAGGTTCATTATACAAAAAATGATGCACAAGTAAAAGATTGGTGGCCGCTGGAGGACCCCAAAACTGAAAGCTAAGCCCCATCGACAAACGAAATTCCACCCGCTGTCCAACTATTTAAAAACAAAAAAAACGACAATTCAAAAATACATCAAAGTGAACAGCATGTTCTACGTATTTCTGCATCTCTTCAGTCAGCATTGAATTTGTTTTCTTCTTCCAAGTAAATATGTTTAAACTTTCTTAGCATTTATATCTTTATGTCAGTAAAAGACTTATGAACTACATAAAACCCAAATTCTTAAAAGGAAATTACAGAACAACAGAAAAATAATAATAAAAGATAAGAAATGATAGAACAAAAAAAAACAAAATTCATGACAATACCTTTCCTCAGTCCTGGACATGCATCTTCTCCTCTGTATACAAGAGGAACATCCACTTTCAGCAGTGCATCTGAAGGAGCCCGCATAAATGTCACATTCATGGGTGCATCAGTGGCCGAATGCAAGTGCAGCTGCAAGGTTGAAAACATGAGATAAAAATGCTGAATCACTTCTGATCAATTTATGATGGTGTAGTAAAGATATGAAAGCGAAGCAATTTACTTCATGAGATTATCATGAATAAACAATTGCATTGTAAGACTGTATCTCACCGTTTACCCTGGCAAATAACAATACCAACATACATCTAACAACATTTTATGTATACTTTATCACCAATAGAACTAGTACAAAAATCTAAAAAGAAACAGATAAAAGCTATCATTGATATTTAAGAAAACCTCATGTCCCTTTTATTTTGAAATGTTTCTCGGAAGGTGATTGGTCCGACGGGTATCATAAAAATAAAGAAATGCCACCAAGGGAAAGGAGGCAACAAGAAGACGTGAACCTCAGTAAAATAGACAACTCTCAATAGACTTTAATCATCATATGTTAAATAGGAGAACGCTGACGTTAGTTGTCATTACTTGTATACAGAAAAAATACAAATGAAATAGCATACATGCCCTAAAAATTGTATAAAAAGTGAATTCCCGACCAAAAAACTAAGAAGAAAAGAAGAAATTGATCAAAATTCTCATGGAGTCATTGGATATGAAAACCAAGGTCAACCTTGAGTTGCTCCCTTATATCCCATGTCAATTGAACAGCTCTTGCTCCATAAATCACATACCAAGTTCAACTTCATCCATCATCCTAACTTAGGAAAGGGAAAAAAAACACAGAATGATGCACAACGTGCAAAGTAGTAGCATAAGTCACCATAATCCATTGGACATAAAACTCCCACGATCTTTCCCATCCTTTTCGCAGCACACTGACGATCATTCAACCATGGAATGGTGAATGTAAAAATTATTAGAACAAGGACACAGGCAACCACGACAAAGGAGAGTGCAACCAATTCCAATTTTGTACCACAAAGGCAGCAGCATATAGGAATGCGTTAACGAAAGATCCCAATAGATCTAGATGTAATGATATGTCTTCGTACCAATTTTATATCTTCTAGATAAGAGGCAAGCCTTCATGTGTCACATTTCCTAGCAACAAAATGGCCATTAAATTTTCAGTGGGCAAAGGAAAGGTTTATCAAAGCGCACTCTCTGATTTGGCTGTCCAATCAATAAGAGAGATGTGGTCCTTCATTTATGTAGTATTAAGAAACAATTTCACGTGAGGAGATTGTAAAATCATATGCTCTGGCAACCTATCACCCAGATTAAAGAAACCTTAATTAGTATGCTTTGGATTGCTTGTCACTTGTTTTAAGGTGGAAAACCACAATACGTCAATTGCAAAGGAATAGAACAATGAATGTTAAAGAACTGAAAAAGAAGAAAACAAAAATATTAAGACAGGTAATCTACTACTAAGAAAGTAGCAGACGCCAACAGAAAGTTAAATAACTAAAACTCTTCCACATATTCAGATCACCAAATACAACACCCCAAGCCAAATACAATCCAAAATGAGCAAAAGACCAATCATTCACCAAGTGGACCATATGTTGTATTATCTTTATCAGGTCCTCAAAGATATCATTGAAAACCATCCTATTCCGAGCCACCCAAATAGCCCACAAGCACGCTAAAAGGACAATTTTCCACACATCTGGATAATCACTCCGAAGGTTTGTATTACCTCAAGAACATAACAAGGTGAGCACATCTTGAGCTTCATCAATGCCACATCTTAAGGATAAATGATCTATGTCCTCCGGAAAAAAAATCCACAATAGACACTTTGCGGACTTGATTGGGAAAATTTTGTGAACCATTGCTCTTGTTGGAGTCTCCCCCAATATATTTTCCATAGAAATATCCTTAACTGGACAAAAACCAGACTCCAAACCAGTTTCCACCACACAACTTCCCTGCCATCTTACATATTTAACTGAAAAAACTACCCTTCTTTTCTAGCAGCCAAACTAACCTGTCTTCACAAGTATTTGTACAACTGCAACTCGTAATAGTGCCTTGCACCTTGCAGTTCAGTAAAATCCCTTATTTCATCCTCCTAGAAATCCATTTTGAACCTTGTTATTCAAGACAAGGCAAGACGTCTCGTCCCAACTAAAGCCACTTTTTATTCTAGTTAGCTGCAATCCGAAACAACCTTGGAAACAAATCTACAGGTGATTCATTGCTTGCCTAACGGTCATTCCAGAAAGATGTTCTTCACCCAATGCTAATTCTTACAGAACTGGAAGTCCTGAAGAAATCTCAGTTGCTCAGGATGCCCTTATGGATACTTGAAATTCTGCGTTTATGAACATTGAACATATCAATCCCAATATCCTCCTTGTTCAACCATATTTAAAGTAAATAACCTTTGACTAATAAAATGCACATTGTGGCTTAATCCCCACAACGACTTGCTGAGAAGCGCCATGTTGTGAATTTCCTATGGTAAAAAATTGAGTCCCGCTCCTGCTCCTGCAAAAATGGTTCCAATTGACCAAACGAACACCTTTGACTCCATCTTTTCTTTGACAGAAGAACTCAGACCAAATGCTCTCCAATTTCTTTTATACACCTTCGAAACTTTGATAATAAAAAGAAGTACAAAGGGGTGCTCAAAAATACATTTCGATAGAACCCAACTGTCTTCAGGCGATGGTGTTCTACTATTCCAACCGTGAAACTTGCACTCAAACTGATGAATTAGAAACTGTCAATCTCCTTTTCTTGTACCTCTATCTGACAAGGGTAGAGCATGGGTACCCCATAGGGAGAAGGATCTAGGCATGTCTAAAATCCATTAAAGGCAGATCACCTGACTTTCTTGCACATTTAAACCATTTAGCTCACATTTAGACTTTTTCATTTTCATGTTTGTTACCCTTTATAAATAAAGAAGCACTCATAGATGAACACTTTTGTTCATCACTATAAGCGGAAAGAAAGGTTGTAACATGAACCTTATTTGCCCTCACCTAAATCCCTTCAATCAGACACCCAACAATAGCCTTGTCCCACACGATGATCAAAATCTGACCAAGAAAAATAAAAAAATAGTGGAGATCAGGGGTCTCCTCATTTAAGCCCTATGGAACAACTAAAGAAACCGTAAAACTTCTGATAAGGGACAAACCGGCTAGACCGGGCAAAACGGACCAAAAAACGATATAAACCGGCGCTAACCGCCGCTAAACGGAACTAAACGACCCAAAATAGAGCATAAACCGATCCAAACCGGTCCAAACAGGTCCGAACCGGGCCCAAGATGGTCTGAACCGGTCCAGAACGGCTCAAAACACCCTGAACCGGGTTGAACCGGCCGGTTCAGGCGCTGAAACGGCATGAACCGGGGTGAACCGGCCTTGAACCCGGTTGGACCGGGTCTGGCGACCGGTCTGGCCGCGGACCGGCCGGCCGCGGGCCGCGTGGCCGCGAGCGAGCGTAACCCGGGGGGGGGGTCGTGGCGCCCGCTCGTGCTGATCCGGGTGGTCTCGTGGCCGCGCCTCCGCCGTCGAAGACCGCCGACGTGGCGGCATCGCGGCCATTCCGCAAGGTCGCAAACCGCGGCGCGAGCGTACCCCGACGGGGTCGTGGCACTCTCCTGGACGGCGTCGAGGTGGTCGCGTGGCCGTCTCCACGCCGTCGCCTATGTGCCGCCGTGGGAGCATCGCGGCCTCCCGCGAAGTCGTGAGCCGCGACAAAAGAGCGCGGGCTGACGGGCGAGGCGTCGTCGTCTTCGTCCGGGCGAGTCCCCCACAGGGGAGCAGGTGGCGTCGTCCTCGCTGTACGGCCGGCTGTCTTGCGTACGACCGGCAGGATGGAGAGCATTACGCCGGCGATCCTTCCGTGCTGTCTTCCGTTGTCGCCTCGCACAGACAGTGTAGTCGGGGAGCCGAGGAGCTTCGGCGACAAGGAAGAGAGAGATCGGAAGGAGCCCGCGACGGCAGAAAAAGGGGGGGGGGGGAGAGATCAAATCCGGGGATCGCCGGACCACCTCCTCCCGCAGCCCTTTCGCATCGACTTCTCCTCCTCTTCTTCTTCTTCTTCTTCGTTTGCAATCGCGAAAGGAAGAAGACCCGCCGGAGGAGGAAAACAGGTGAGGTGCTGGCGGATCGTTGCTGTGGATGATGTCGAACAGAGAAGGGGAGGGGATGGATGAACGGCGCGGAGGTCAGAGGGTGAGGAGGGGGAGAAGATCGGCTACCTGCCGTGCTTGGAAGGTGGAAGGAGAAGGGCCCTCCTGGCCGATCGGGGAAGGAAAGGGGAACACCGGCCTCACTGCCGGAGGTGAAGGAGAAGAGCGGCCCTCTCTGGCTGGGGTGGGGAGAAGAAGTTGGGGCCGCAGCCCCCTACGCGGGAGGAACCAGGCCCGAAGGGCTTTCCAAAAATTGTATATCACTGTATATCACTTTTGTGCGTACAGGACCTCCTTATATAGGAGAAGAGTCCGGACGTATTACAAAAAAAGACCCAGCTAAAAGGGATATTTACAGACTTGGACTCAACGTAAAAATTAATCTAAAAATTGTTTTTAAGGCTCTTAAAAATGTCCCCATCAACTTCCCATTTACTCCATAGAGAATATGGCAGCACAAACACAAATCACAATCCAATCAATCCATTTCTGACTGAGATCCATCTGCCCCATAATCCTTGGCAACCCTTTCCAGTTCTCACCCAGTCGTATGCTTTTCCAAAATCGAGTTTTATTAAAACCCCCTCCTTCCTCTTTATCCCCTTACCATGGATGCACTCGCGTGGCCATGAAGTTATCCAGAATGAATTTGCTCCAGAAAAAGTTAATTGAGTAGTACGGACAAGCTTATCAACAAAATCACTGAATCACATAACCAAAACTTTAGTCACCAATCTTGTATGCACAATTTTCACCATTGTCATGAAATCTTTCTTTATAATATCCCAACAGTTTCGAAAAAATCCAGCCAAGAAGCTATCTGGACTGGCACCTTGAATGGATCCATTGATTGAACAATTCGAGAAAGACCTGTACGGTGATTGAGACTTCACTCTTGTGACTTTGCAGCAAGGGTCAAAATTAATGAGTGGACTTCACTCACCATCATCCCTGAAAAGCTTCTCAAAAAAAAAAATCAGCAGCAGCTCCGATCAGATCCAGCCCTTCGCATAAGATTCTGCCCACAATGATGAGCTTATGGACAACATTCCTTTTTTTTCCTTACCGAAGCCTAGGAATCAAATTACTTCACATTCCTCTCCCCCTTGCAACCATGATTCCTTAGCTCTCTGTTTCCATTGAATCTCCTCCATAAACACCCACTCCTTGTAGTTGTTCTTTGCATGTACCCAATTCACTCTTTCTGGTCATCAAGTCTCCTTTTATCATTGAGTTGTTTGTATATGCCAATTGTTGAACAGAAAAAATTCTGAAACCCAAAAAGGGTCAAACACGTACGCGTGTTAATCAAAAATTATAGACCGGTTTCGTTGAAACCAAATCTAGAAAGAAATAAATCCTGATCGGATAAACAGCACTTTCTTAGCACCGTCGACGTCATGAAACAACACCGACGTCGACGTCGAAATCAGGTCCGAGCGGCCCCTTGTTCAACATACATGAAAGGAACAAGGCTGAGGGCCTTTCACCTCCGTCGACATCTCGAAACGACGTCGACGTCACAGCCGAAATCAGGTCCAAAAGCGTCAATGCGCGGAGGAAGGGTACATGACATGTTCGCGATCGTCGACGCCGCGAAACGACGTCAACGTCGCTGCAAAAATCGGATCTAAAAAAACGCTGATGCGTAGAAGACGGTCCGAGGCGTGTTCGCCCCCGTCGACGTCGCTGCAAAAATCGGATCTAAAAACGCTGATGCGTAGAAGACGGTCCGAGGCGTGTTCGCCCCCGTCGACGTCGCGAAACGACGTCGACGTCGCTGTCGAAATAAGAACTAAAAAACGCTGATGCGTAGAAGACGGTCCGAGGCGTGTTCGCCCCCGTCGACGTCGCGAAATGACGTCGACGTCGCTGCAAAAATCGGATCTAAAAAAAACGCTGATGCGTAGAAGACGGTCCGAGGCGTGTTCGCCCCCGTCGACGTCGACGTCGCTGCAAAAAAATCGGATCTAAAAACGCTGATGCGTAGAAGACGGTCCGAGGCATGTTCGCCCCCGTCGACGTCGCGAAACGACGTCGACGTCACAGCCGAAATCAGGTCCAAAAGCGTCAATGCGCGGAGGAAGGGTACATGACATGTTCGCGATCGTCGACGCCGCGAAACGACGTCGACGTCGCTGCAAAAATCGGATCTAAAAAAAAACGCTGATGCGTAGAAGACGGTCCGAGGCGTGTTCGCCCCCGTCGACGTCGCGAAACGACGTCGACGTCGCTGCAAAAAAATCGGATCTAAAAACGCTGATGCGTAGAAGACGGTCCGAGGCGTGTTCGCCCCCGTCGACGTCGCGAAACGACGTCGACGTCGCTGTCGAAATAAAGCAAAAAAAAAAATTATTATACCTATGTGTTAGAAGAAGTCGGTCGTTCCCGGTCGCTCGGCGTAATCAACTTCCCCTTTTGCCGCTGTCTCCACAAGGGAGAGCCGCTGGGGGAAGTCCTCGTCAATGGAGATGGAAAAGAAGGAGACGGAGGAAGCACCGCCGCCGCCGTCCGCCACTGCTGCCCAAGTCACCGAGAAGAAAAAGACTCCCCGCTGCCAAGCCACCGCGAAGAGGAGAAGCGTCCGGAGGCCGCGCGGTTCCGCCGCGAGAGAGAGGCGCGCGGGGAAAGAGAAAACCTATCTCGGGTGAACAGTATCCCGGGTGCACTGTTCACCCGAGGTCAACTCCCGGTCAACTGTTCTCGGGTGAACAGTGAAAGAGGAGGAAAAAAAAAAAGAGGAGGCCGCGCGGCAGCCGTGCGGCGAACGCGCGCAGACGTGCGGGTGGGCGCGCGACTGCGCGCCCTCCCCCGGTCAAACCGGGGGAGGGGGGATTTTGAAAAAAAACAAAAAAAAAAAAAACGTGGGCCGCGCGGCCAACGGCCGCGCAGCGGTTGCGCGGTGTGCGCGCAGCGGCGGGCGCACGTTCGTGCGCCCAGTCAGCCGGCCTCCCCTGGTCAAACGTGGGAAAGGAAAAAAAAAAAAAAAATGTGCTGCCACGCTGGCAGCAGCCAGCGTGCGCGCACGCACAACCCCCGGTCAAACCGGGGGTAGTTTTGGTCAAACAGACAGAAAAATCAAAAAAAAAGGGGGGGGGAAAAGGAGGGAGACTCGATCAACCAGTCTCCCCCATGATCCCCACGTCCAGGGAGTGGCCCCACTACCTGGATATGGTCACCCCAAGGTGACTTTACCACTGGTTTGACTTCCAGTCAAACAGAAGACATAAACAAGGAGAAACGGAAGTTAAACTCACCCCCGAGTCGGGTCACCCCCCCACTATTGCGAAAATGGGCTGAGTGGGGTGGTTTTTTTGTGACCAAAATGCCCCTCCAAAATCTTCTATAAATACCCCCACATGGCCATACGTGGGAGGAAAGGTTGGAGAGTGGTTGGAAGGTGAGAAGATTGGGAGGAGAGATTTCCCAAGAGAGAGGAAGTCTATTCTTCAAAGCAAGTCCCGATTTTCTTCGAATTGGCTTTTGGCCGTTCGAAAAGGAAGGAAGGGTTTTGCCCGACCTCCAAAAAAAAAAAAAGTTCCAATCACCTCGAAACGGCTTTTGGCCATTCGAGAAGGGAGTAAGGGTTTCGCCCGACCTCCAAAGTCCAATCGATCCCGATCCTATCTCGTTTCGCGAGAGGGATCGAGTAGCCCGCATTTAAAAAATGCGAACTTAAGCTACTCGGGATCAAATAGAAAACCCAAATCGGTAAAGCCGAAATGCCGGCCAAACCGAACGGGAATTCAACATGAAAACCCAAATCGGTAAAACCGAAATGCCGGTCAAACCGAACGGGAATTCAAGATGAAAACCCAAATCGGTCAAACCGAAATGCCGGTCAAACCGAACGGGAATTCAAAAAGAAAACCCAAATCGGTCAAACCGAAATGCCGGTCAAACCGAACGGGAATTCAAAAAGGAAACCCAAATCGGTCAAACCGAAATGCCGGTCAAACCGAACGGGAATTCAAATCGAAAACCCAAATCGGTCAAACCGAAATGCCGGTCAAACCGAACGGGAATTCAAAAAGGAAACCCAAATCGGTCAAGCCAAAATGCCGGCCAAACCGAACGGGGATTCAAAAAGAAAACCCAAATCGGTCAAGCCGAAATGCCGGCCAAACCGAACGGGGATTCAAAAAGGAAACCCAAATCGGTCAAACCGAAATGCCGGTCAAACCGAACGGGAATTCAAAAAGAAAACCCAAATCGGTCAAACCGAAATGCCGGTCAAACCGAACGGGAATTCAAATCGAAAACCCAAATCGGTCAAACCGAAATACCGGTCAAACCGAACGGAAATGCCGGTCAAACCGAACGGGAAATCAAGGTGAAATCCCAAATCGGTAAAACCGAAATGTCGGCAAACCCGAACAAGCTCCAGAAATGCCGCATGTCAAATGCAATCAAGCCATTCCTGGACACATGAAGACAATCTGGTTCGGTAAAGCCAAAATACTGAAAAGGCCGAAACCCAGATCGGTGAAGCCGAAATGTCGGCAAACCCGAACAAGCTCCAGAAAAGCCGCATATCAAATGCAATCAAGCCATTCCTGGACACATGAAGACAATCTGGTTCGGTAAAGCCAAAATACCGAAAAGGCCGAAACCCAGATCGGTAAAGCTGAAATGTCAGCAAAGACCGAACAAGCTCCAGAAATGCCGCATATCAAATGCAATCAAGCCATTCTTGGACACATGAAGACAATCTGGTTCGGTAATGCCAAAATACCGAAAAGGCCGAAACCCAGATCGGTAAAGCTGAAATGTCAGCAAAGACCGAACAAGATCCAGAAATGCCGCATATCAAATGCAATCAAGCCATTCTTGGATATACGAAGACAATCTGGTTCGGTAAAGCCAAAATGTCGGAAAAGCCGAAACCCAGATCGGTAAAGCCAAAGTGTCAGCAAAACCGAAGAAGCTCCAGAAATGCTGCATATCAAATGCAATCAAGTCATTCTTGGACATATGAAGAAATTTTGGTTCGGTAAAACCGAGATACCGGCAAAGCCGAAACCCAAATCGGTAAAGCCGAAGTGCTGGTCAAATCGAACAAACTTTGACATGTGTTGAGGAACAAAGGCTCGAATGCCCCCTCATTTATTGTACTTCCATGTACTCAAATCGACATGAAATAAATTCAAGTTCGATTGACCCGATGTGTCATCCAAAGATGACATCTAATCCCCATGGACTTTGAGAGGTGGATAAAAATTAAACAAAATTGTCTAAGTCAACAAATGACCAAAGACAAACAAAACAAAACAAATCAAATCTTAAATAAAAAAGAAAACCAATGAACCCAAACTTAAAGTTTGAATTAAGTTCAACCAAATTCCATCTCATAAGGCCATGGGGATATGTCTTCCAGCTTTCTTTATGTGGATGAATGACTTCTGATCAATATGTTGCTGTGACGGTCAATCAAGGGTATTCGAGTGTTTGCTCGATGTAATTAACACCGGAATATCGCAAGTCCGGTGGAGAGAGGTCAAAATTTATTTTCAAAGAACTCAGATAACCTCACAAATTAAATTGTGGTTCAGATCATCTAAGTGGTGGGTGATACCCATATCGACACTTAGCAAATCTGTGGAATCATCGGTGTTCCTATAAAATAATACCACATCAAATTAGCTAATACTCCTATGAATACCACATTTTTTCATAGTAGTCAATGCTAGTCCAAAAGAAGGAAAAGAATTTCAAAAAGGAATTCTAATCCCAATAATAATTTCTTTTCCTCTCCAAAAAAGAGAGGACGAGAGGGGAAAATTCGAGGTTCCAACAATGGCACGCCCGGTGGGACCTCTCTCTCCCTTCATCTTTCCGTCACAGCAACTTAGTGAAGTCATAAATCTGCCAAATTCTTATATAACTTTTCATCCCTTTAGTCTGTCTTTGTTCTTTCAGGAATGAAGACTCAAAGCACCAAGCAATGGAAAGGGAGACGAAGATCTTCTTCTCGGAAGACGTCATCAACTGCGACAGGGGGCACCTTGATGTACCCTTGACGTACAGGGCATTTCCCCTTAGTTATCCGGCAATCGGACCATCTCGGGGTGGATCTTGCCACCCCAACAACTGAAGACTCAACGCTGAGTCCTTATGAAGCATTCATCATTACCACTAAGGCAATGGAGCCTATGCTCCCCATCCTTACCAAGGTAGACGTGGTGCCGACATCGATGCCTGCAATTGTCCACCAAGTGTCGGTTGCCCATGCACAACTAAAAAGGGACCAACCAAACTTGAAGCCTGCAAGGCCAACCTTGCAACATGTTCACCCTATGAAAGAGGTTGATGAAGTCAAACCCGTTATCGGGTCATACGCCAACATGGCACGTCGAACAAGGAAGAACTCCTCGACATTCGAAAAAAAAAGGATGACCTATCATTGGTCTAACTACTCATGGCAAGAAACAAATTCTATGCCCGTTCGACAACTACATAGATCTAAAGGTCTATTTTGTGATGACACCTCGGCTAAGGAATCATTTCCTGAAGATGAAGACCGATCGGTTTCTACATCGACCAAAAGTCACTACCGGGCATTTCAAGCCCGCAATGTGAGGAACATCACACCATCGCTTTCGACGGGCGAGGAATAACTCCTCGGCCTTCGCAAGACCAAGATGGACCCGGCACGAGTCCGACAAGCTAAGGTGGAGAACAAATCTCCCAACCGCCATGCTATCCCTGCGAGCCTACTGCAGGTCCATCTTGCAAGGATGGCGCAGCCAGGGAATCACTCCCTAAAAATGAAGACCGGTTGGTATCTGAATCGACCAAAAGTCATTAAAGAGAGTGTAGAAGGAAGTTTTTCTGTCTCCTGAATTGTCTTTCTGACTGGGGGCAAATCATGTGCCTAGAGGGCATCAAATTGTTCAAGGGGGAACCACTCCCCAAAATTCAAGCAAGTCTGGGTTCCCAAAACCCAAATGCATCACATGGTTGCGAAATCAACCACCTCGGTGTATACCGAACTGTTCAAAGGGGGAACCACTCCCCAAAATTCAAGCAAATCTGGGTTTCCAAAACCCGAGCACATCACATTGTTGTTGATGCACCTCAATCAACAAGAAGTCATGGATTGGTCCGACCCTGAAATCGACCACCTCGGTGTATGGGTCAAAGAATCACTTCTTTAAACCTACCGCCACCACAAAAGAACAACAACCTTAGGGGGGTGTCTGTTTTTTTTAAACGCCTCTCCCTCTCAAAAGAGCCTGCGGCAAAAAAAAAATGCCACACCGGGGGCACGTGGCAATATGACAATCTTCGCGTGCTACACATTAAGTTCCAATAACCGGTCTGAGAATGTCAGGGAGGCTTTGAGACAGCCAGCCCGAGTAGGTCCGGTTACACAACAACAGGCATTTTTGGCGCAACAAAATCTTCCGGTTGATCTTTTTCAACAAGAAGAGCGAGGGGAAACACGTCATCAAGACCCCCCTATAAAAGCCGAAGCCACACCTCCCATGCTCAGTTTGGCTGAGCTATGGAGGGAAAATCAAGAGTTTAGGGCTCTTGTCATGAGTTTGAAAGGGTTGCAGTCTCAACCTGCACCACAACTAGGGCTACATAAGGTCACCCAAGGGAGGTGTCCAGAACAATTGACACTCCCTTGACCAAATCAACAACCTGCTCCTCAGTTCCAAAACAAGCCAGAAGGCAATGATGGTTGAGCAAATTGTGGACGCCAGGCAGAACATGATGATGGTCTGATGACTGTGGACTTGTATTGGACTCCCTATCCCGTCCACCATAAGTTCAAACGGCTGCCATCAGAGGTGACCAAGGTCCCAAAATGTCCTAGATTTGATGGACGGGGGTCACCTAAAGAACATCTAGCAATGTATGTGACTCATATGGGCAAGTTAGCCCTAGAAGAGTCCTATCTACTTTGCTACTTTTCTACCACTCTCACAGGTCCTACCTTCGAGTGGTACTCTAAATTGAAGCCCAACTCGGTCATAGGTTGGGAAGATATGCAGCGCAAGTTCACCGAGCGCTTCAAGTTAATTGAGAGGCTAGTACCACTGGTGGAATTGACCTCTCGCTGTCAATGCAAGGATGAAATTGTCGTTGACTTCATCAAAAGACGACGGAATCTCAGCATGAAATGCCCTAATCCATCGGCAAATGAAGAGGTTGTAGGACTATGCAAAAGGGGCTTATGCCCTGAAATCTTTGAAAAGCTCCTGATAGCCAACATTCAGACATTCGACAGGCTAAACTGAGTCGTGTCTGAATAAGAAATGTTCTATGCGGGCAACCCTACAAAGGACCACGAAAGAGAAAGCCTTCACGTCCTTATGTAAGGACGTTCACATGGTTGGCTGCACACCGGGGGCAAGCACAAGCCGCAATGGGGCAACCTTTCATGTCCCCCTCCAAAGCCAAGAAGCCCGCTCCACAAAGGAATAGTCTTGCTCTAGCCGAGGAAATGAAGAAGTCTTACTCCTTTACATGGGAGCACGCTATAAGGCTTTTTGATGTCTATATCAGAGAAAATCTGATCAGCTTGCCTCAACCTAAGCAACCAGCCGAGGTTTATAAATTTGACGACCCAAAATTCGGTGTATACCACTGCAGGTTGGGTCACCCTACTGAAGACTACTATTTGTTCATGAACATAGCAGAAAATTTGATCAAGGAAGCTGCAATCGACATGGGATAGTACATGGTTAATCCTCCGCAATCACATGTCAATCCAAAATCACAACAAAACATCACAGTCAATGTGATTAGTGGTCAAGCTTCCCCTGCATGGTGACGGGGACCACAAGCCATTGGAGACCTTCCCCGCATCAACCTCAACCATTGAAGGATATCGATGAGGCTAAACTCGTCACCGGGTCAAATGATACCATCACATTACGGGCAAGGAAGAACCTCCCTACCCTTCAAAAAAAATTAAGACTGACCTATTGCAGGTTCAATCGCCGGGACGGAGGAATAAATCCTCTACCCGTCTTGCTACTAAAGTGGATCTGCTCGAAGACACTGTTTATCAAGATACCCCGACGGGGAATCACTCCTTGGAATTGAAGGCCAATCGGTTATTGAACCGATCAAAAGTCACCATTGGATGTGCGGGGAGAGATCCCCCATTTCATCTACTATCATCTTGGGTAAGAATAAATCTTTAACCCGGGGGCACCAAGCCGGACGAGAACAAATCCCCGATATTGGACGTCGGTCGGTATAAGGGGAACCAATCCCCGAAAGTCAAGCAAATATGGGTTCCTAACACCCGGATTCGTCACGGTATTGAAGATTCAACACAACACGTAGGGGGAAACCCTGTTTCAATCTTTGTCTGAACAACTACTCTCTCCAGGAGTTGTCTAAAAGAATGTCAAGGCAAAATGCTGAATTCAACGCGGCCAGGGGAGCCTAATAACCCGAGAGGCCCAAACAAGCATGCAAGCCACCTCGACCCAATGCCATCAAGGCTGCGGTGTTGATTTAGTCCAAGGTTCGAAAAGAGGACCCCGAAGGTAGTTGCCCGATATGCTTTCCCGTCCCGACCACGGAGGAAGGCAAATGATGACACAAAGTCTCCCGCTCGTAGAGAGGGGCCGAGAGGAAAGAAAATGCTCGGTCGGCTTATTCTCTCGTATGCCCTACAATAAAGCAAGCCATGCGGGGGCAGGCGATGGAATGCGTCCTCCTAAGTCCCAGTATCAAAGTTGTGCAAGTCGGTTATCATGGATATATATTGTTGTTTGCCAACACAATATCCGACCAGAATGACAAATAATGACACCAAGTCGAAGTTCAACCCCTTCACCCCCAACAAATCCGACAGATCAGGGGTAATTAAAAGAAGAAAAAGTCCAAATCGACCTCGAATGAAAAAAAACAATGTCATTGGCCGAACAATAGAGAAATTTCTCGAATTCAAGCTGGCACTGCCATCATCTAGGGTGGGAACAAATCCCTAAACCCAAATCAATCATGTCCACCAATCAGGGGTAAAAAAAAAATCTTCGACTCAAATGTCGACGGTTATCAATTGGATGAGGAACAAATCCTTCGCCCAAAATTCTCAATGGCTGGCTGAGCAACAACCAATGCTAATGCCACTCCACCGAGGAATCAATTCTCATTCTATGATGTGCAGTCACAATGGTTGCCCAATCAGAGGCTAGACCTCCCAAATGAGTGAGGAATAAAATTTCTACCCAGAAAAGATGATGTGATTGATCGGTCAACGGTCCATGTCAAAGTTGCTCCAAAGGGAAATCAACTCCCAAGAGAACAAACAATTGTGGCTAACTGGTTCAAGTACTTATGGGTAAGGAACCAATCCTTAACCCACAAGAATACCATGGCTAATTGACCACTGGTTTAGCCCAAAAACACTACAAAAATGAGGAACAAATCCTCTATTCAGAAGATGTCAGGGCCTCCCAAACGGTGATTGCTCGGGTGGGGGCCAACCCTCAACCCATCAGGTTACTATGGTTGGACGGCTCAAAGACCGGTTATCAACATTTACACAAGGAAGGAACAAATCTTTCACCCAAATGAATGTGATGGTTGTCCGACCGGACGACCACTTCAAAGCTATCAAGGCGGGGGATCAACCTTCGGCTCGCGAACTATCAAGCTAGCCGATCAAAGGTTCGGCCCAATATCCATAGGCGGTGGGGGCAAGCCCCCTAAACTATGCCGTGACGACGTGGGCCAAGAACAAACTTTCGCTCGGACCGACAAGGGTAGGTGAAGTAATCCCTATCCGGAATGTTGCGTGGAATCACCAATTCGCCGCATTGGTGAAATATGAAAAGTTCAAGGTGATAACGAAGCGATCAATTCAAGACCGACAACATTTCTACCGTAAAGGGGACAAGGAAGAAATCCTCTACCGGAAGGAGAATGTATATAGTCAATCAATGACTCAAGATATTATGATTTTGGCGGGGAATCAATCCTCCATTAGTCCATATGTTGTAGCTGACTGGTTATCAGTTTGCCTCAAAAACATCAATCGGGCATGGAATAAATCCTATGCCTGAGATAAATTTTGCCTACGTACGATGCCTCAACATTCTACTCGGGCGACAAGACAATTCTCAGTCTATTATGCATTGGAGGCTAATCGATCCAATGATCACCCGTAGACTTCTGCTCAACCAGCAAAGGGCGAGTCCCTAGGCCACATTGCAGATGCACGGGCTAAAGCTACACGGGCTAAAGATCCAAATTCTACCCAGAACATTGACAGGGGGCATAGGAGCAAGTCTTTTGCCCGAAGGTCCGAGGGAAAGCATTCTCCCAAATTGAAACAAGCTTGGATGCCAAAGGTTGAGGTCCCCCACTTCGGTCCATCGCCAAAGGTTGCTTGTTTACAACAAGCTATCATGGCCCTCAAGGCCTTTATAGCTCTCGAAATTTCATATCATAGTGACCGTCTAAGGTCCATATGATTTTCAAGTTTTTACACCATAATGACCATTTTGGTCCGCATGGTTCCTAAAAGTTTATGCCATCACGACCAACAAGGTCTATGTGGCTTTCCAAGTCTCCATACCATAATGACCTTTTTAGTCTATGTGGATTCCAAAGAATAATCTCACATTCCTATCATGGCTTTCGACGGCTATATAGCCTCCCAAAATTTTTTTCATGCCATCACGGTTCTCGCAGCCTACATGGCTTTCAAACCTCAAGGCACGAATTACTTTTAAACATTTGTACCATAATGCCCCTTTCAAGTTTTGGTCTACATGGTTTGCGAAAAGTCTCGTACTATCATGGTCCTTTAGACCTACATAGCTTTCAAACCTTTGTACCATTATGACATTCATGGTCGTCATAGAAACTCTGATGTTATCATGGCTCTCAAGGCCTTTATAACTCTCTAAGGTTTGTGCCATCATGACCACCAAGGTCTATATGACTTTCAAGCTTTTACACCATAATGACTATTATAGTCTACATGGTTTCTAAAGCCTTATCTCATCACTACCAGCAAGGTCTACATGATCCTCAAATCTTTACACCATCATGACCAGCAATGTCTATATGGTTCTTCACCTCATACCACATGACCCTTCAGGTCTACATGGTTCTCAAATATTTGCACCATCATGACCAACAAGGTCTGAATGGTTGTTAAACCCACACCATCATGACTCTTCAAGTCTATATGGTTCGCTAATCCTTACACCATCATGACTAGCAAGGTCTATATGGTTGTTCAACTTGTACCATCATGACTTTTAAGTCCATATGGTTCTCAAATCCTTGTACCATCAAGACCATTAAGGTCTGTATGGTTTTCGAAACTTTTTATGCTAGCACGGCCCTCAAAGCCAAGAGATAGCTTTCAAAAAAAATCTCATGCCATCACGACTTTAAGTCTACATGGCTACAAATAATTTTGGTGCCATCATGACTTCCATGTCTATTTGGCCTCCAAAGCTTCATATCACCATAACTCCTACACCCATGTGGTTCAAATTTTAGGGCTTCTATTCTCCCAAAATAGATGCCTTCGAGATCGAGCTTGGGACCCCTTGTTCCTTGTCTCACTGGCAGCAAGAATTTCAATGGCCCAGGGGAGGCCTAAATTCCTCACAAAAAAGAGGGCTAAAAAAATAGAGATGCCCTGACAGTCTTGGTTGGTCACCCATAATTGATCAACTAAGAGCAAAAGTGTCAAAAAAAAATCCAGCTAAGGTGAAAAAAAAAAACCCACAAAGGGCACCTCAGGCAAAAATGGATAACCCTGCTGTGTGAAAACCTCGTAAAGAGGACATACATGCAAAATATGAAAGGGGCTAGTCTGGGTGAAAACCCGAAAAGGGCAGTCAGGCTAGTTAAAAGAAAAAAGAAAAAAAAAAAGAGAAATGTTGGGAGTTGAGTCTATTATGACTTTTATGTCTAGCCTCATCAAATGTCACACCAACATACCTTGTACACTTGTAAGGCCCCTACCCCCTACATAGCCTTGAAATCCATACCCTTATAAGCCGAGCTTGATCCTTTCATCCTCCTAAGCCCAAGGGTTCAAATGGCACAAAGCCACCCCAAAACCACATCCCCAAAGCTAAATATGATTCTTTCATCCTCCCAAGTCCACGGGTTCCAATGGCATGAAGCCACCCCAAATTCTAGACCCCAAGGCCAAGTATGATCCTTTCATCCTCCTAAGCCCAAGGGTTCAAATGGCACAAAGCCACCCCAAAACCCATACCCCCAAGGCCGAGTATGATACTTTCATCCTCCCAAGTCCACGGGTTCCAATGGCATGAAGCCACCCCAAATTCTAGACCCCAAGGCCAAGTATGATCCTTTCATCCTCCTAAGCCCAAGGGTTCAAATGGCACAAAGCCACCCCAAAACCCACATCCCCAAGGCCAAGTATGATTCTTTCATCGTCACAAGCCCAAGGGTTCCAATGGCATGAAGCCACCCCAAAAGTTCACACCCCAAGGCCGGGCATGATCCTTTCATCCTCCTAAGCCCAAGGGTTCAAATGGCACAAAGCCACCCCAAAACCCACATCCCCAAGGCCAAGTACGATTCTTTCATCGTTACAAGCCCACGGGTTCCAATGGCATGAAGCCACCCCAAAAGTTCACACCCCAAGGCCAAGCATGATCCTTTCATCTTCCTAAGCCCAAAGGTTCAAGTGGCACAAAACCACCCCAAAACCCATATCCCCAAGGTCGAGCATGATTCTTATATCATCACAAGCCCACGGATTCCAATGGCATAAAGCCACCCCGAAAGTTCACACCCCAAGGCCGAGCATGATCCTTTCATCCTCCAAAACCCAAGGGTTCAAATGGCACAAATCCACCCCAAAACCCATATCCCCAAGGCCGAGTATGATCCTTTCATCCTCACAAGTCCACGGGTTCCAATGGCACAAAGCCACCCCAAACTTCACGCCCCAAGGCCGAGTATGATCCTTTCATCCTCACAAGTCCACGGGTTCCAATGACATAAAGTCACCCCAAACTTCATACCCCAAGGCCGAGTATGATACTTTCATCCTCCTAAGCCCACGGGTTCAAGCAGCACAAAGCCACCCAAACTTTATGCCTCCAAGGCCGAGAATGATTCTTTCATCCTTCCAAGCCTATAGGCCCCAATGACATACCCTATAAGCCAAGCATGCTTCCTTTCATGCTCATAAGCCAAAGGGTCCCAATGGCATGAAGCCGCCCAGAATTTGTATCATACAAGTCGAATGTGATTCATTCATGTTCACAAACTAAATGATGCAAAACCCTTAAAGCCTTATGGCCCAGGGGAAGCCTTAATTCCTCACCGCCCAATCAATAGCCCGAAGAAGCCTGAATTCTTCACTTGCTCAAAAAAAAAGAAAAAAAAAGGGGGGGGGGCTAAAAATATAGATGCCCCGACAGACTTAGCCATTCATCTTCAATCGATTGGTTAAGGGCAAAATTGTCAAAGTATACCTAGCTAGGGTGAAAACCTGAAAGGGTGCCCTAGGCAAAATCAGGTAACCCCGCTACATGAAAAACCTCACTGAGGCATGTAGGCAAAATACAAAGGGGGCTAGTCTGGGTGAAAACCCGCAAGGGCAGTTAGGCTAGTAAGAAAAAAAATCATGCTATCATGGCCCTCAAGGCCTATATAGCTTTTCAAAAAAAAAATCACAAGCTATCATGGTCTCCATGGCCTACATAGCCTTAAAAAGTATATGCCACCGTAAACAATGAAGTTTATGTGGTTATCAAACTCTTACCATCATGACCTTTTCGGTCTATATGGTTTTTTTAAAAAAAAGAACTCATACCATTATGACCCATTCGGTCTATATGGTTTTCCAAAGCCCCCATGCCATGCTATCATGGCCCTCAAGGCCTATATAGCTTCAAATTTTAACTTCATACCATCGTGGTCCATAAGCCTATATGGTTCAAATTCCATACCATCATGGCCTTTAAGCCTAAATGGTTCAAACTCCATACCATTATGGCTCTTTAAGCCTACGTGGTTCCAAACTCATACCATCATGGCCCCCTAAGCCTATATGGTTCAAAAAAAAAAAAAAAAAAAAACTTCGTACCATCATGGCCCTTTAAGCTTGTAGGGTTTAACTTCGCATCATCATGGCCCTCTAAGCCTACATGGTTCGAATCCTCATATCATTATGACTCTCACGGTCTATATGATTTTCAAAAATGGCAAGCTATCATGGTCCTCCGGCCTACATAGCCTTCAAACCCTCACACCATCATAACCCTAGCGGTCTATATGGTTGTCAAAAAAGAAAGAGAAGGCAATCACGAGCCATCATGATCTCCATGGCCTACATTGTCTTAAAGAACATGCACCACTATAACCAACAAGGTTTATGTGGTTATCAGGCTCATACCATCATGGTCATCAAAGCTTATACGGTTCAAACTTCATACCATCACGACCCTTCAGGTCTATATGGTCGTTGAACCAATATATATCATCAAGGTTCGCATAATTCTGGCCATACTGTGCAAATATGTCAACATGCACACAATTCTTCGAAGTGACTATTTCCTACAAACAATGGGATTTGTTACATTCCATAACACAAGTTTGAGAAAGGACATGTCACAAATGAAGAGAATTCGATGTCGTCAATTTGTTGACCACCGAAAGCAATACACCAAGTACAAACCCAAGGCAGGTTGAAGTACAATACAAGAAGAAAAGAGGGTCAACCAAACTAGCACCAATCATAGTGCCAGTCAACTCCCGGGCGACGAATGGAAGTCAAGTCCCAAGCACTGGAGATGTCCAGCAAGTTAGGCTTTGGTAGAAGCGTCTTCGGCGGAGCTGTACAGGCAAAAGCAGCAAGTCGCTTTGAAGCGAATACAGAATGAGGAATCATGCCTTCCCCGCGGCAGGCTCACCACGACCACCTCCCCGTCAAAATTGAGCTCCTCCACGCGCCATAGTTGCTCTACACAAAAAAAAAAAAAAAGAGAAGAAGAGATGTTAGTGGTATACTAGAAATATCTCTTATCCATGGAAGTTAACATTCGAGGAAAGAAGAAAAAGGAGAAGACTAAACCCGTTTGGACACGGGACACTCCCCTTCGACCTCGTCTCCAGGAAATGTCCCGTGGGGGGCATTTGTTGAACAGAAAAAATTCTGAAACCCAAAAAGGGTCAAACACGTACGCGTGTTAATCAAAAATTATAGACCGGTTTCGTTGAAACCAAATCTAGAAAGAAATAAATCCTGATCGGATAAACAGCACTTTCTTAGCACCGTCGACGTCATGAAACAACACCGACGTCGACGTCGAAATCAGGTCCGAGCGGCCCCTTGTTCGACATACATGAAAGGAACAAAGCTGAGGGCCTTTCACCTCCGTCGACATCTCGAAACGACGTCGACGTCACAGCCGAAATCAGGTCCAAAAGCGTCAATGCGCGGAGGAAGGGTACATGACATGTTCGCGATCGTCGACGCCGCGAAACGACGTCAACGTCGCTGCAAAAATCGGATCTAAAAAACGCTGATGCGTAGAAGACGGTCCGAGGCGTGTTCGCCCCCGTCGACGTCGCGAAACGACGTCGACGTCGCTGTCGAAATAAGAACTAAAAAACGCTGATGCGTAGAAGACGGTCCGAGGCGTGTTCGCCCCCGTCGACGTCGCGAAATGACGTCGACGTCGCTGCAAAAATCGGATCTCAAAACGCTGATGCGTAGAAGACGGTCCGAGGCGTGTTCGCCCCCGTCGACGTCGACGTCGCTGCAAAAAAATCGGATCTAAAAACGCTGATGCGTAGAAGACGGTCCGAGGCATGTTCGCCCCCGTCGACGTCGCGAAACGACGTCGACGTCACAGCCGAAATCAGGGTACATGACATGCTCGCGACCGTCGACGCCGCGAAACGACGTCGACGTCGCTGCAAAAATCGGATCTAAAAACGCTGATGCGTAGAAGACGGTCCGAGGCGTGTTCGCCCCCGTCGACGTCGCGAAACGACGTCGACGTCGCTGCAAAAAAATCGGATCTAAAAACGCTGATGCGTAGAAGACGGTCCGAGGCGTGTTCGCCCCCGTCGACGTCGCGAAACGACGTCGACGTCGCTGTCGAAATAAAGCAAAAAAAAATTTATACCTATGTGTTAGAAGAAGTCGGTCGTTCCCGGTCGCTCGGCGTAATCAACTTCCCCTTTTGCCGCTGTCTCCACAAGGGAGAGCCGCTGGGGGAAGTCCTCGTCAATGGAGATGGAAAAGAAGGAGACGGAGGAAGCACCGCCGCCGCCGTCCGCCACTGCTGCCCAAGTCACCGAGAAGAAAAAGACTCCCCGCTGCCAAGCCACCGCGAAGAGGAGAAGCGTCCGGAGGCCGCGCGGTTCCGCCGCGAGAGAGAGGCGCGCGGGGAAAGAGAAAACCTATCTCGGGTGAACAGTGCACCCGGGTGCACTGTTCACCCGAGGTCAACTCCCGGTCAACTGTTCTCGGGTGAACAGTGAAAGAGGAGGAAAAAAAAAAAAAGAGGAGGCCGCGCGGCAGCCGCGCGGCGAACGCGCGCAGACGTGCGGGTGGGCGCGCGCGGCGCGCGCGCCCTCCCGGTCAAACCGGGGGAGGGGGATTTTGAAAAAAAACAAAAAAAAAAAAACGTGGGCCGCGCGGCCAACGGCCGCGCAGCGGTTGCACGGTGTGCGCGCAGCGGCGGGCGCACGTTCGTGCGCCCAGTCAGCCGGCCTCCCCTGGTCAAACGTGGGAAAGGAAAAAAAAAAAAAAATGTGCTGCCACTCTGGCAGCAGCCAGCGTGCGCGCACGCACAACCCCCGGTCAAACCGGGGGTAGTTTTGGTCAAACAGACAGAAAAAATCAAAAAAAAAAGAGGGGGAAAAAGGAGGGAGACTCGATCAACCAGTCTCCCCCATGATTCCCACGTCCGGGGAGTGGCCCCACTACCTGGATATGGTCACCCCAAGGTGACTTTACCACTGGTTTGACTTCCGGTCAAACAGAAGACATAAACAAGGAGAAACGGAAGTTAAACTCACCCCCGAGTCGGGTCACCCCCCACTATTGCGAAAATGGGCTGAGTGGGGTGGTTTTTTTGTGACCAAAATGCCCCTCCAAAATCTTCTATAAATACCCCCACATGGCCATACGTGGGAGGAAAGGTTGGAGAGTGGTTGGAAGGTGAGAAGATTGGGAGGAGAGATTTCCCAAGAGAGAGGAAGTCTATTCTTCAAAGCAAGTCCCGATTTTCTTCGAATTGGCTTTTGGCCGTTCGAAAAGGAAGGAAGGGTTTTGCCCGACCTCCAAAAAAAAAAGTTCCAATCACCTCGAAACGGCTTTTGGCCATTCGAGAAGGGAGTAAGGGTTTCGCCCGACCTCCAAAGTCCAATCGATCCCGATCCTATCTCGTTTCGCGAGAGGGATCGAGTAGCCCGCATTTAAAAAATGCGAACTTAAGCTACTCGGGATCAAATAGAAAACCCAAATCGGTAAAGCCGAAATGCCGGCCAAACCGAACGGGAATTCAACATGAAAACCCAAATCGGTAAAACCGAAATGCCGGTCAAACCGAACGGGAATTCAAGATGAAAACCCAAATCGGTCAAACCGAAATGCCGGTCAAACCGAACGGGAATTCAAAAAGAAAACCCAAATCGGTCAAACCGAAATGCCGGTCAAACCGAACGGGAATTCAAAAAGGAAACCCAAATCGGTCAAACCGAAATGCCGGTCAAACCGAACGGGAATTCAAATCGAAAACCCAAATCGGTCAAACCGAAATGCCGGTCAAACCGAACGGGAATTCAAAAAGGAAACCCAAATCGGTCAAACCGAAATGCCGACCAAACCGAACGGGGATTCAAAAAGAAAACCCAAATCGGTCAAGCCGAAATGCCGGCCAAACCGAACGGGGATTCAAAAAGGAAACCCAAATCGGTCAAACCGAAATGCCGGTCAAACCGAACGGGAATTCAAAAAGAAAACCCAAATCGGTCAAACCGAAATGCCGGTCAGACCGAGCGGGAATTCAAATCGAAAACCCAAATCGGTCAAACCGAAATACCGGTCAAACCGAACGGAAATGCCGGTCAAACCGAACGGGAAATCAAGGTGAAATCCCAAATCGGTAAAACCGAAATGTCGGCAAACCCGAACAAGCTCCAGAAATGCCGCATGTCAAATGCAATCAAGCCATTCCTGGACACATGAAGACAATCTGGTTCGGTAAAGCCAAAATACTGAAAAGGCCGAAACCCAGATCGGTAAAGCCGAAATGTCGGCAAACCCGAACAAGCTCCAGAAATGCCGCATATCAAATGCAATCAAGCCATTCCTGGACACATGAAGACAATCTGGTTCGGTAAAGCCAAAATACCGAAAAGGCCGAAACCCAGATCGGTAAAGCTGAAATGTCAGCAAAGACCGAACAAGCTCCAGAAATGCCGCATATCAAATGCAATCAAGCCATTCTTGGACACATGAAGACAATACGGTTCGGTAATGCCAAAATACCGAAAAGGCCGAAACCCAGATCGGTAAAGCTGAAATGTCAGCAAAGACCGAACAAGATCCAGAAATGCCGCATATCAAATGCAATCAAGCCATTCTTGGATATACGAAGACAATCTGGTTCGGTAAAGCCAAAATGTCGGAAAAGCCGAAACCCAGATCGGTAAAGCCAAAGTGTCAGCAAAACCGAAGAAGCTCCAGAAATGCTGCATATCAAATGCAATCAAGTCATTCTTGGACATATGAAGAAATTTTGGTTCGGTAAAACCGAGATACCGCAAAGCCGAAACCCAAATCGGTAAAGCCGAAGTCTTTGGTCAAATCGAACAAACTTTGACATGTGTTGAGGAACAAAGGCTCGAATGTCCCCTCATTTATTGTACTTCCATGTACTCAAATCGACATGAAATAAATTCAAGTTCGATTGACCCGATGTGTCATCCAAAGATGACATCTAATCCCCATGGACTTTGAGAGGTGGATAAAAATTAAACAAAATTGTCTAAGTCAACAAATGACCAAAGACAAACAAAACAAAACAAATCAAATCTTAAATAAAAAAGAAAACCAATGAACCCAAACTTAAAGTTTGAATTAAGTTCAACCAAATTCCATCTCATAAGGCCATGGGGATATGTCTTCCAAATTTTCTTTATGTGGATGAATGACTTCTGATCAATATGTTGCTGTGACGGTCAATCAAGGGTATTCGAGTGTTTGCTCGATGTAATTAACACCGGAATATCGCAAGTCCGGTGGAGAGAGGTCAAAATTTATTTTCAAAGAACTCAGATAACCTCACAAATTAAATTGTGGTTCAGATCATCTAAGTGGTGGGTGATACCCATATCGACACTTAGCAAATCTGTGGAATCATCGGTGTTCCTATAAAATAATACCACATCAAATTAGCTAATACTCCTATGAATACCACATTTTTTCATAGTAGTCAATGCTAGTCCAAAAGAAGGAAAAGAATTTCAAAAAGGAATTCTAATCCCAATAATAATTTCTTTTCCTCTCCAAAAAAGAGAGGACGAGAGGGGAAAATTCGAGGTTCCAACACCAATATCTTCAATGGGTTGAATAATTCTATTTGGAGAACTATTTTTAAGGTGTGGAAGATTCAATGGAATGATCCTAATAACAATTTGTCATTGTTGCTTGATTGGCATCAGATGGACCCTTGGATGAATAAACCTGCGATGCTCTGGTCTATCTAGCACACAAAGAACAGAAGAATCTTAAAGACCTTCTTGAGAACCTGAGGAAAATCATTTTTACCATGTCCCTTCTTGTAAAAGATTGATGGTTTGCTCATTCTGGTGAAACCCAGAGGAATCAACTCTTTCAGGGAGATTTTCAATTCTTGATACCCTTTTCTTGTAGTTTAACTTGCATCAACCTCCTTGGTAGATAGATTACTCCCCCTCCACCTACTGCTTTCTTTTGTCTTTCAACGTACTTTGCCTTTGACATAATAAAAAGTTTAGCCTCTAGCCATATTAAAAAAAAAGATGTCAATTTCTTCAATAAGTCTCTTCCTCTCCATCTTTTCCTGCTTGCTTTTCAAGTACACCCATTTCCACAACTTGGATCTAACAAATTTAAGTCTAGACACCAAAACCAGTGATGTGCCATAGACAAACACTCTCCCACTAATATCTTACAAGGTCCGAGAACTGAGCTTCCCTACACCGAGACATCTCAAATCTATGTTTCCTCCTACAATGAGTATTTTTGACACCCTAAGAAATCATAATGAAAACATGATCAAATAAGACCCATGGAATGTAAAAAGCATATCACAATTCTTGTTCTGATAAGGATGTAAACCATAAGCAAAGCATATCATAATGAAAACATGATCAAGTAAGGATGTGAGACCTCAACTAAGTACCTCTTTTTTTACATAAGAATGTGAACCACAAGGAAAGCTAATCAATAGACCTGCAACACAATTCTTTTTTCTTGAAGGTGGCACATGCAACACGATTCTTCTGTTCATGCCTTCTCATCTTTACTTTTTATATTGCTTCTGATATCAATTAGCCTTTTTGCTCAACCTAAAATTCACTTTCAGGTACTTTCAAGGTGTTAAATCTTGCATCACCATATCATTAACAAAATATCTTTATTTACTTAATCAAGAAAATCAAAGGTGAAAGAATTGGAATTGATCGATAGCTTTCTCAAAAAAAAAAACGAAAAGGAAGAGAATGATGAAACATAAATCATAGATCAACTAAGCTCTCTCAGGGGCTTGCTTAAGAATAAGAAAAAGGCATATTATAAAAATATCATGAAATAATCCTATTCACAGGGATTACATACATATCTCATTCAAATATATATACATATAAATTCCATACAATGGGTGGCAATTAGATGCAGATACTGATTCATGATCAGGCATGGGCAGTATGATATATAATTTATAAGATATAAGAAAAAAGACTTACTATGTTTGGGATCTGATGCTACACCACTGCTCAATACTTTAGTAGATCAACTCTATTACACAAGTTAATTCCTAAAATTTATCTTATATCATAAGATAAATAAGCAATCCTTATTGTATTAACCGGGAACCTCACTAATTGATCTTTCTGGTGCTTTTCCATCAAGTAATCCTTTATCCATAGAAAAGTATATAGGCCACACCCATTTCCTCATACTTGGTATTTTGTTCCCGTGAAATGTATTGTTTTGCTACAGCTTATAAAACTTGTTCTTTTAACAGACGATGCATGTGTAGAAAGCCTACTTTTTCTAGTTATTTATACTGAATTTACTAGTACTAGCCAATCTGATCTATTTTCCTTCTTTCTATAGTAGAGAATTTAGAGATAGTTTCACCTAATGAAAGAGCACAGCCATATTATTATGAGCTCCTCGGAGACCTCTCCCTTCCATGGGAGGACGTACCAGATTCGAAACCAGGATTATTGCCCAGGTTGCGATGCATGTAGCAGGGAGTGCAACCACTGCGACACTTACCAAAAGAAAAGAAGCGGCCCAAGACCAAGAACTAAAGAAGTATTGATAGTTAGTTCTATCAGCAAAATAGCACGCGGGGTGTCTATCACTTCCTGATTGATCTTCTCTTCCATTTAGGGAGAGCAGGATGGCTTATCCGTCAGGCAAGTGATGACATGGAACATCAGACGGATTAGACATGTACGAGTGCTGCATAATCATCTCATGCGACAGTCTGATATATTTTAATGGAACACGTTTCTCTTCAGAAGAGGTTTAGCATCGTTAATCACCAAAGAATGACAATAGGAATAGTTGTTGTACCTTCCGCGGTAGAACTCGAACCTTTTCAATCACCTCTGTCGTGTCGAAAGCGGACCTCACCTCCAGATCAAACAGCCTGGACAGGAAGAAATGGTAACCCAAATGGTTGACGAGCTTCCTTATCTGCTTCTCCTGAACCGATATAAGCCGCTTGTTTCCGCCCTCCTGGCCATTCTTCTGTTCGAACACGATGCTGGGAACCCGCCCTGCCTTCCTCTCCTTAGCCGAGAAATTTGACCCAGATATAGCCCTCGGGACGGCCAGAATCGTCTCGTCGAACTTGGGATCGGGCCTTGGAAAGCCCTCTAGGTACTCTAGCGCAGCTACCGAGCTATCCGGCGGAGCCGCCGCAAGGGCGGCGGCTTGCGACAGCGGCCTGGTACGCAAAGAGAGAACGGTTTGAAGGGCCACAAGTGGGCGACGGCGGAGTAACATCGGTGACGCGGAGATGGAGCGAAGAGAAAACCGATGATTTGGGGCCGGGTTCTGCGGCACAAGAAAAGAAGGGTTTTTGTTGGAGGTGGTGCTGCCGGCGCTTCAGACCGAGGGCTGTAAACACAGCGGATACCCGGAAGTGGAAAGTGAGAGATGGGGAACCGGGGAAGCAATGATCTGTCGATGAGAGGAGGTGAAGAAAGAATAGACTTGTCGAAGAAAGAGAGAGGGGATCAACTTCTCTTGTCTTCGGTACACCCACCGGCGTCTCCGCTCATCCGCTGGTTTCTGCGAGGCCCTTTGTCGAGGAAGAGGATGGCGGAGTTGCGGAGACGCAGGGATCGCGGGAACAAGTAGGATCGAGACGGGGACAGATCCAGCCGGAGCGAGCGGAGGAGAGGGGACCGCGTGATGCACGGGAACAACAGGGAGGAAGGCGAGGACAGCACCGATGAGAGCATCGACGAAGAAGACGACGCGGACGAGGATGTCGGTCGGTGCCCCTGTTCTCTTATCCCAGCAGCCACTGCGGAGGAGGGAGAACCTGCTCTGCTGGCGCCGGCGTGACAGAGTCTCCGAGGAGAGGAAGGAAGAGCTGGAGCGGAGGAGGTCCGGAGGGAGAGCTCCCTACAGCTCCGAGAGCAGGAGGGAGGACGGCGATGGCCGACGGGTAGGTAGGATATCAGAGGGTATAAATAAATAAATCTCTAGGGTTTAATCGCACGAACGTCGGATCTTACAACGGTTCGATTCGAACCGGATTTTAAACGGAATTCGGATAATAACTTGCATCGTATCCGAATTCACTATTCGAAAGATAATGTTCGACGGCGAATCCGAACCGAATCCAGGTATAACCGGATCCCTTCACAACCCTCGGCTTTGCTCCTGTGTAGGTTTTTGGGAGCCCAAAAAAATAAAATAAAGTCCAGATTAGGCGTGGTAGCCCGCTCGAAAATATGATCTGTAATTAAAATTTTGGTTCGCATATATTTCACTTGTTTGGTTAGAATTTTATTTTTAATATTATATATATTAATATTTTCAAATGTTAGAGTATTAATATCAAAAGTAATACAAGTTGACACTTGTATTATATTATATGTTTTATTTGTACTACAAATTTTAAAATTGATACAATTAACCAAGCACCTCTTAAAAACTATCATCGATATCGATTTTAAAATCGACAGTGATAGAGGTATCTAATAGTGTTTGTTACCAAACAAGATGTAAAGTATGTTAGTTGAATTGATACGACCTAGTGTCAATTTAGATTATTTTTGTCAACCGTAATATATATAAGGCATAATCAATCTCAGACTGCTCTATTGTTTTTATATTAAATAAAGACATAAGAACACTGTTGATAGATCCAAGGCAATATATGTATCTTTCTTCGTCCAGTTCTTCGGATGAATTAGAATAAATCAAGGGCAGCCCCTCAACCCCTTTGCTTGGTGGCCCCTCGCCCATTCAAGTCGGCACCCTCACCCAATAGCACCCTCGCCGCAACCCCCCTCCGGCAGAAACCTCGAGGTTTCGAATTTGTTTTTGTAGATTTTTTTTTCTCCGGTGCTCCATCTTAATTATGATTGTAGATCTTTTTGTCTCCTTTTGTTACGTAAAAAACGTGAAGCTCGACTTACTTATGTAGATTCATCTTTTTAGTTTCCGGGTTGTTGTTCAATATCTCGTGATCGAGTTTATTTATGTTATCTTGTTTCGTTATCTTCGTAATTACTCACATTATTTCGAGACCGATAGTTTAAGACAATATTCACACTTTTTTTTGATCCCGTGACAATTGTCAAACACCTGTTCTTCGATCTTATAAACTCTTATATGTGTTGGTCAATCTATGACAATGCTTAAATTTATTGAAAAACATAACTTCTATCGAAATTTTCGTTATTATCTCTAATTTGATCTTATGTCTTTATTATTTGAGTTTATTGTTGTATTATCATTTGTGTACCACTCCATGTTACGAATGAATTAGGTGGACTAGTTGCTCCAAAAAAAAAAGATTCTAGTCACGGATTCGATTCGATTTCCTCCTATTGAATCAAAGAATGATCAATCTCCACACTAGTTGCAACCTGATCGTCAACATACAAATCAGCACATATAGAAATTACACATACCATACATAGATTCAAATCAACATATAAGTATATCAAGCGAATTAATTACTTGATTTTGCCACAGGTCAAACATAAAAGTGAGTGCAAAAATTTCAAGTCGACTCGAAACAAGGAACAAAAATAATGTATCACAAGTGGCGGAGAAATCTACTTGCCGTGCGCCCGAATGGACGGGAATGTAAACCGGACGAATCCGAGCACATCTTTTATTCGATTAGATCACCTTAATGGCATCGATATTTCATGGTCACCTCCTAGCCTAAATTCTCCGAAAATTAATGTAGATTGTGCTACGTCGGAGTCTGCAAGTGCTATCAGTCTGGTTGTGAGGAATGAAGGGGGTAGATTAATTTTTTGGAAGACTAAGTTATCAAACGTGATACATCCACAGGTTTTGGAGGCCATGACGATTGAAGAAGCTTGTTTATGGGCAGTCTCGTTTGAAGAGTCGACGATGATCGAGAGCGATGCCAAACAGGTGGTGGAGGCCATTACAGACCGGGGCGACATGCTCCGGAGATCGATCACGGGAGATTATTTCGAGATGTTCTCTCTTGTTATCTCCCTCCTGTTCTGCACATATTTCATATGCCAGCCGCTCTTGCGATCAACTGACTCACATTCTAACTAGGTGGGTTTCGATTTCAGATACCGAGGATATGTTTCCCTCTCTTTTTCCGATGAAGGCTTAGCATCAGTACTGTGAGGAACTACCGGGTTAATGTCTCGATACCATGTATTGTGTTGTTCTTCAAAAAAAAAAAAAAAACGGCATCGATATTTCGTACATACTTAGAAAAACAAAAAGGGGGCTAGAGATACCGGGAGATCATATTCACTCGTGTGATAGATAATAAAGGGGAATAGTGTTACTCATGTGGACACCACTCATAATTTTTATCCGAGAGGCTTGCGCGCTGTGCCGTACGCACCCATGGGTTTCCAGACTGCCGCGGTGTGACCTGGGTTCTGTAGCCGGAAATCAAATTACGAAAATACATCCACCCGAAGTTAGTTATTTCAAAACCAGGCTGGTCGATGGTAGCTGCCTGCAATTTGCAGTTATTTACGGTGCCACCAGACGTTTGTGTAGCTGCAAATTAAAGTTTTCTAACAAAGCTTAAGGAGAAGTTTGACAACCAGCACTCGCTTATGAGGTGTTTGGTTGCACCCTAACGAAGATTTTTATTTTAATTTTTAAAAATTATAAGAAAATTTGTTGAAAGAGGTGTTTGACGACCTCGACGATTTTATGTTTTGAAAGTGGTTTTCTTCTTAAAGAAAAAAAGAGGATCTCACATCTCTCTTTTTTTCTCTCGTGATCCCCACATAGTAGTTACTCTTTTTTGTTATCACATCTCTCCAAACATGAAAATTTTATGTCATGAGTTGGTTCACATTTTATTTTAATACAATTTTTTATTATGAAAGTGTATAAAAAATTATCATGCAACCAAACACCCCATTACCGTTTTTTTAAAAAAAATGTCAAAGAGAACGTCTCTTTTATCTGGTGAACCCTCCCCACCTCTTGCACGCGCTTTCTTATTATCACTGCACCCCAAACACACAATTTTGTCATTGGCTAGCCTAAAATTATTTTAATATAATTTGTTATGATGAAAATGTATAATAATTTATTGTACAACCAAACAGCTTGCAAGATTTAACACTGGTCAGAACTTGTCCGGTAGCATGCATAAGAAGTGATATAAACACTACAATTAATGGGGTGTTTGGTTACATGATAATTTTATGTACACTTTCGTAACAAAAAATTATATTAAAGTAAAAAGTGAACTAACTCATGACATAAAATTATCATGTTTGGAGGGATGTGATTAAAAAAAAAGTAACTACCACACATGACCAAACAAATTGGGGGACCACAAGAAAAAATAAAGAGGTGAGACCCTCTTTTTTGTTTAAGAAGAAAATCACTTTCAAAACATAAATTTGTCATGGTTGTCAAACACCTCTTTTAACAAGTTTTCTTACAATTTTTAAAAATTAAAACAAAAACATGATAATTCATGTTTTTGTTTTAATTTTTAAAAATTGTAAGAAAACTTGTTAAAAGAGGTGTTTGACAACCATGACAAATTTATGTTTTGAAAGTGATTTTCTTCTTAAACAAAAAAAAAGTCTCACCTCTTTATTTTTTCTTGTGGTCCCCCACTTTATTTGATCATGTGCCGTGGTTACTCTTTTTTGTAATCACATCCCTCCAAACATGATAATTTTTTGTCATGAGTTGGTTTACTTTTTATTTTAATACAATTTTTTATCATGAAAGTGTACACAAAATTATCATGCAACCAAACACCCCATAAGAGTCTAACCAAGAATGTTACACCGCTACTAGAATCCAAATTACTATAAAATTGAACACGATGGCGTAACCATGAAATGTCCAGTCCGGCCAACCTGATCAGATCGCCCACACATGGATCCAAATTAGCCAATCCAACCTGATATCGAACTAGGCCGGCCAAGTAGTGACTGGGCCAATGACTCCAGCTCGCCATGACCATAGAATGGTGGGTCGGAAAGGTAGGCCGACCCAACCCGGTCAGATTTGGGCCCAAAGCTGCCGATCTGGCCCGGGGTCACCCGACCCGGCTGGGTTAGTAATGACTAGCCCAATGACTCAAGCTCGCCATTACTAGCCTGTAAATATCCAGGTTGCCCGGGGTCAGTCGGAGCTGGGCCAATCAGCCCCCACCACCCCCCAAAACCGAACCCGCCTATCTTGGACTTGAGCAAACCCGTCAGAAAAAAAAGCATATAAAAATTCAATTTGAGCTCCCATCTTGGCAGAAATTTTGATCATGGATAATTCCTTCCAAGAAAGGCAGCATTGGAGATAAACACTACATCGGCCGGTGTCCAATTTCGCTCTACTAATGTTCTAGTAACCGAAATTTCATTCAGTCAAGGACTTTGATCAGCCACCTGACCGCCAGGTCAGATCTGGAGATCCGACCAAGTCCATCCCCTGACGATCCTGATGATAGAACTAAAAGCCAGAAAAACTCTGGGTAGTCTGGAACGACCAGCAATCGGGAGGTGAGGGAGAGGGTAGGACCGTAGGGTGAACTCATACGAGAATCACCCTCATTATTGAGGACGGACCAGAAAGGAAATGAACACATACAAGTATCACCAACATAACCGAGATTGAACCAGACATAGATACCTGCATGATGGTGCTTATCAAAGGTGGATGAACACATACGAATATCACAATCACAAATTGACCATGAACCCCATAAATTATAAACGCTTCCACGGCATTTAACAGCAAAGCATGAATTACTGTGCATGTCAGAAGGAAGATGCAATAGCTCCATTTAAACAGACAAATTTTCACCCAAATCTGAACCGATTCTAACGAGAAACGTTTAGCCACAGCACCACAGCCCAAAAGAACATCCAACCAAAAGCATTCGGAAGCAAACACCGAAAACACCTTATTCCTAAGGTTTCTTGCTCTTCAATGGTCCCCTTGGAATCTTGGACAAAACTTTCACCTCGAAAACAGCATACTGTTTTTTGATCTCTATCATCGCCTTCTCCCCGAATGCATCAATCTTGTCCTCGTACTTCTCATAGACGAGAGGGATTGTGTGCACCAAAACGAAGACTGTATTTTTCATCCAATTGCCGAGTAAGAAGCATCAGACAGAAAGACCAAAAAAAGTAAAATATGATAAAGAGAATGGGAAAAAAAGAAACTGTAATCATCACCTATATAGAACAAAGTCAAGAAATTGCACCATTTCCCCACGATTGACAAGACCCACAAGCCAGCAATCACCTGAAAAAATCCAGGAAGAAAACAAGAAACGGAGGCACGCGTAATTCAGAAACACAGGCCAGGCCAAACGATGCACACATGCGTTGAGAGTTAAGACATACCGCAAGGAACTTCTGAAGATCTCTCCCAGATGCGATATTCCTCAGCAAAGATGCGGCACAGAGAATCTCAAACCTCAGACCAAGAGCGGCATCCACCACAAAATCCTCGGGAATTTTTAGTTCTGGAATGTGAGGTGTCGTCCTGACGAAGACGCATGTAACCATAAGAAACGCAGTCGAACTAGAACGCTCAAATGACGGTATAGTGATGAGCTTACTTGCTGATGAACTTGGTAGCGTTGGCCCAAAGGAAGACGATCACCAAGCAGACGATGAGGATATAACACAGCAGACTGAGCAGATGGTACTCGAGCAACTCAAATAGAATCCAGATGGCTGTAGCCACACCAAGCACCCCCGCCGTGACCTTCTTGTTCCTCCACAGGAATACATCAGCCGCTGAGCATGCAAACATCGGAACATCAAGCATCAGATCCGTAATTCCTCGTACAAGATGGCAGAGAATGAAAAAAAAACAGGACTAAAACAAAAACTCGTAAGGTATCTAAGGACGAAGGAACATTTGACCCAGGATCCAGAAGATTCAGCTATCAAACCGTTAAACGTCTACAAGAAGTACCTCGGCATACGAAAAGCAAAGACCGCTCCGAATCGAAGTTCTAAACTTATTAGAAACCGAGGAGATGCACCAAAATACAGTAATCTAAACGCAGTTCCAACGCGCATCACACAGCAGCAGAAGGATCACATGGCACCCGATCACTGCCGTGGATGATCAATCTAAGAAGTAGCAACAGCAATAAGAGTGCCAAAATACACTATGGTACAGTAAAGAAGCTCATCGGCGACCTCGCAGAGTTTTCTCCCCCCCATACCTTTCCCCCCGCCGAAGACCCCGTGGATCGGCTTCTCGCGGCCGAAGAGGCGCCAGATCTTCGCCTTGACGGTGGAGGAGGAGGCCTCCGGCTTCTCGCCCTCGGAATCGGAGGACGAGGACGAGTCGTGGCCGTGGAACTTTTCCGTGATCTTTTCCATCAACGACTCCCCCGCAGGGACCGATTCCTCTGCGTGCTCCGACATCCCCGCGCCGGGCAGCGGAACCCTAGCAGCTCCCCCTCCGCCGACGCAGCCTCTCCCCAAAACCAACCCCCGCAGAAAACCACCACACCTCTCTCCCTCCCCCCCCCCCTATCGGGGCCGCCATTCACACGGGCGGCGCCTTTCTACCCGCTCCGTGCGCCGACGTGGGCCCGCCGCCGAGAGCCGGGCTCCGGCCGGCGGCGGGACGGTACCGGGATCCGGATGGAAGCCTCTGGAATCCGGTAACTTGGTTTCGGAACGGGTAACGGGCGCGGGTTGAGAGCTTGAGATCCGAGAAGAGTCGAATATCCGTTATCGGAATCGTCGGTCCGTCGCGGCCGCCGGCCGATCCCCATGATCTTTCGCGTCTCGTGGCGCGACACGTGGCGGGCTCGACGCGCGTCGTTCTTCACGTCCTTCGGGGCGAAGGCACCGCATCCGGGGGCAATAAAACTAGTGATTATTATAACTTCTAAGCACTTATGGCATATTTAATACTATGATCGAGTACCAGTATTACATGTGGCACGACGCCACCCCCGCGGGGGGTGGCGGGGGTTCGATCCCGGCGGCGAACAGCCGGGACCACCCCCCAGGGTGTTGGGTGGTATCTCGTGGGGTTCGAGCGCTCGTCCGTGCACTTGCGCACAATCTGGTCATCGGGCCACGTTGTCCAAAAAAAAAATCAATATTACATGCAAAATTAATTTTTTAAAAAAGTCCGGTTAAAAATAAAATATTTGATCTATAATACGATACCATATAAATTTACATTTTATACCCGATGCAGGACGACGATATGGGAGTCCTGGAGGCAACGGCACCCATGGCATCTGGAAGACCGACAGATCCCCTCGCATCTAGACGTTTCTGTGCACATAAAAATTATTACAGGGATTGTTTGCTGTGGATGAATTTTAAAATATGATCTCTTAATTTTAATTCTGGCACCTTCCCTTGTGAGAAAAATAAAAATTTAAGGATATATCCATTAATCATCTTAGATCTTGGTCAAAATCAGAAGATCTGTTTATCTGATCAACTCTACCTTCGAATAAAGGGGGTCAAGGCATGAAAAATAAAAAGCTATATAAACCATAACTTAATTCAAATAAGAATTTTCGGGTATAATAGGTGACCTGAAGGATTAAACAAGTCAAAATTCCAAACAACCAAAAATCTCTGACGTCCTCAAGAGCATGACTGTTTGGACTTCAGACCAATCAAACAAAACCTTTACAACCAAGGGATGATCACGGGGTGCTTATAATTTGATCTAATTCAAGTTTTCTAAGAAAAATCACTTCAAGCGAAATCCAAACACCTTGCACATCCTCGAACTCAAAATCAAGACCGTAATTATAAATAACTGGAGTCGATTACGTAAATTTATCTTTTTCATTTTACGTGATCTATCACCACTAAGACAACACTAGATTGAGGGTCAGATTATTCAGTGGATCAAAACCTTGATGGCAAAGCACTGCTCTATGTTCCCATAAATTACTGGGTGTTTGGTTAGACGATAAATTTTTATATTTTTTCATGTTAAAATTTTATATTAACATAAAATCTAAATCAGCCAAAGACATAAAATTATCACATATGGAGTGAGGTGATAACAAAAAAAAGAAGATAGGAGATACATGAAAGGAAAAAAAGGATCTCATGTCCTTTTTTGTCCATCAAATCAACCTCTCCTAAAATCTATGTTATAGAAACATTCACCTCAAGCATCTAGGTGTTGTAACACCTCACCTCGGCATTTCTTGCCTTGCTTGCGTCATCCGGATCCGGATTCGGTAAAAGCCGAATATAGTAACTTAAAATCCTCTTCTCCTTGCCCCAAAACTCTCAATGTTTGATCTTCCACCCCAAGGCCCCAAGATGAACTACAGGCTCTAGAAATGAATTTTTTATGTTATTCTTCAAATTTTTAATGTTATATATTAATATATACTATTAAATATATTAAAATACAAATCTCACCTCAAGCACCCGAGGTGAGACGACCGTCCCCTCGTCTTGAATGCATCGTACCTCAGATAACATAACTTAAAATATAAAATTGTAATGACTACCAAACACCCTTTTCAACAAATTTTGTTACAAAAACATATTTTTGTAAGACTCAATTTATCATGCAACCAAACACCCCATCAGGTCTTGTCTTATTTGGAAATAACAAGTGATGAAGTAAATGTCACGCATCATACCTCAGATAACATAACTTAAAATATAAAATTGTAATGACTGCCAAACACCCTTTTCAACAAATTTTGTTACAAAAACATATTTTTTTACGACTCAATTTATCATGCAACCAAACACCCCATCAGGTCTTGTCTTATTTGGAAATAACAAGTGATGAAGTAAACGTCTGAGACATCCAGATTTGAACACGATAAGTACTAGTAAAACTTCAATGAGAATAGGAGAGCCAAGTTGGGATTCAGAAGAAGAGAAGTAAAGAATGAACTAAAAAAATACTGACATAGTGACCTGATATTAAGGTAAGTAAACAAAAGCGAAATTAAAGACTAATGTAACAATCAAGTATCAGCTCCATGACACACCAGCAACTGTGCTAATTGGCAGCTTTCTTAAGAGGACCACCCAAATTTTGTCTACTTAAACATATTTAACTTCAGATTTCTAAACTTCTTCCAACTAGACATGCTTTACTTTGATGTTTTATCAACTCAACTTTCAAAAAATGATTAATTAGAATTTTTTGTAATCTACTGGTCTAATCTCTTAACATACTATTAGACTAAGATATTACAATCTACCTCTCTCAAATGATTGGTGCTGTCCTCAAGGTTATCACACATACACACCATATGTCACACAGCCAACCAAATTCTAGCAAGTCTTGATTCTAAAATCATATGCAATGATCAAATCAGCTGATTGTCCTAACAACCATGATAATTGCTAGTTTTCAAAAAAAAAAAAGGTCACTCATCTTGAGAGTACCATTTATTAAACACACTTGACTTCAACATGCTTTTCACTCAACTTTCGAAAAACAAGTTAACCTAAATTGCTAAAAGTATATTGATTTAAACTCTTGACATATTCGTAAACCAGAATTTTACAACAATAGAGAAGATAATTTCCTAAAGGGCACTTGATGATATCGAGCATAAATAGAGTACAACTGGATACCTGATTCACTTATCTCACAAGTACTCTGATTCTTCAGAACAGGACAATTGCAGATCCAATTTCTGTCAACAGAATTCAACTTAGAAGAACAAGAAAGAGCCCAAAAGTAGAATAATAAATTCTTAAATAAAATCCCAATCATTTAAATATAATAAGCTAAAAAACAAAAAATTGGGAGACATCTATTTAGCAATTGAAAAAAATAACAATTTCAACATCAAGAAATAAAATTCTCATGATATCGATCCATAATCACAGATCCAAGAAAAGATTGCATAAACTATTTGGTTAAGGTGAATTTGACAATATAATTGGTAAATAAAATCTTAAGTTCTGATAATGATTAAAGGCTTAGAAAACGAGAAATTAGGACTCGGCTTTTTCTGTGCTTTGGGAAGTGTATAGATGAAAAGGCAAAAGAAAGTATGCCACACAGATATCTAGCTTGTCTAGTAGGCACTTTACACCATAGAGATATTCTTTATGGAGGGAAAGGGAAGTAGGCCTACTTCCTAGTTTGGACAATCTGATTGAATTATGATCTTAATGCAGAAGATTCATGCAATCCCTTTGCAAAATTCATCTGAAGGTAAATAACAAAGAATATCATGTGAACATAATTGAATACAGAGCTGCCTTTACATTTGCAGCTTAATGATAAGGAGTTGGGCCCCTGTACATGTGAAGGAAGCTTCAAGATTGGTAATAACATGCATATGGAGAACATTTCCCTACAAGAATAATGCAACAAGATTTCTAGGTTTAAATGTAATCTCAACTCAACAAGTTGCACTGTGCAGGAAGTTACAAACTGGACAGCCTTAATTGGAAAGTGGCTGAAAAAGGGTGTCTAATCAACCGCCATAGAGCTACATCTACATAGCATTAGTACTGGTCTTGACTAGAGTGTGGACGTGTTTTCTGTAGAAAATTGGCAAATGTATCCTTACCAATGGTGTTCTTATTCTTGTATGCGATATAGTAATAAGTTATAGGCTTAGCCTATGTATATCAGAATTAAAAGTGAAAAATAGAGTGTAAAAAAACAATGTACAATCCATGATAGACATCCATGCATTAATGGGGAATTAGTACATAAGTCAGGAAAAGAGCACATGCTGTGATGCGAGATGAAGACGAAATCGATGCCATCTATATGTGTAGGCAGGCCCAAAATGATCACCAAATAGGTAGCATATGCTTTGACCATACCAGAATAGAGTGAACCAGGCCCAAAGCAAAACTGAAAAGCAGTTGAACCAGGTTGTTGAACCTGTCTGAAATGGTCTGTACCAGCCCTGAATCAAGCTGAACCAGGTTGGAGAAGTTGTTAACCAATCCTAAATCACATGAACCGGACTAAAATGACCCTAAACAGACAGGGAGGGGCCTATATTGGCCCTGAACCAGGTTGAAGGGGCGCCAAACCAACCTAAGAAAGATTGAACCAGCCTTGAACTGGACTGGAGAAGACTGAACTTAGTCCCAGAAAGTACATGGCTTCTACTGTTGCAAGACCGAGGTAGGTGGGGGGTCATGACCGCAGATCAAAGGGCATCCGAGGGCAAGTGAGGCAGCAAGTCTTGGTAGGTCCCAATAAAATAGTCGGGACCAGGGGCTTCTTTGTCTTCCTCAGTCATCCAAATGGCAAGGCATAATAGTAGTGACAAGAGCGGGACATAGGGATGGTTAGACGTCAGTCGAGGCATCCTCACGCGAGGCTGGAAATTGTCCAGGGAGGAGACGGTTAGTCCGGAAGACTTAGAAAAGAATGGAATGGTTGTGCAAAGTAGGTAGAGGGCCAGATTGTGTAAATAAGAAGTTGGGTTCTTCGGCAGGTTTGGAAGGGGACGAAGATGGTCATGCAGACAAGGAGGATTGGAGGAGAACCAGATGGCCGCGGTCAGGGGGGGGAGCTTCGGGTGTATTCTGGTGGATCCAAAATGAAAAGACGGATGCAAATGAAGGAGACGAATGTTTGCTTTGACCGGAACTCCAGCGAGACCGATGCTTGGGTGGAAGTGGAGAAGAGACAATCAGAAATGAGAATCATCTGTTTGGGGATCACCAGAAGGTGTCCAAGTGTGTCGTGCCGTCATTGAAACAGACTCGAGGGTCACCTGATCAGTGTGTTCCGGTGTTGAGTAGCTAGGGAGGTGTTGATGACCAAGGGAAGGGGCTGGACGAGAATCTAGAGGGATTCCCATTTCAAGCTCATAGTTGTCAAGGCGCCCGCCTAGGCGGCAAGGCGCCTTTCCAAGGGCCCCTTGCCAGGGCGCCTTGTCTGGGGCTAAAAAGGCGCCCAAGATGCCCGCCAAGGCGCCCAAGGCACCCAAGGCGCCAGCCTAGGCGCCCAAGGCGCCCAAGCAAGGCGTCTTGGGTATTTTTACATCATTAAAAAAAAAAAATTGAGGGATTTTTCTCCCTTGATACCCCTCACAAGCAAGGATTCCGGAATCGGAATCGGCCGGAATCGGCCGATTCCTGGGAAGGGAATAGATTCCGGATCGGTCCAGAATCGTTTTTTTTTTTGATTTTTTTTTCGTCAAAAAAATTCAAAAAAATCAGAAAAAATTCTAAAAAAATAGGAAATGAGTTAGAAACATTTTAAAAAATAACCAATGCATGATATCCACAAGACCACATCATACAAATACTAATGAACACCAATTGAACACTTGAAGACTTGAAGTTAAGTACATATTCCAATTCCATTGATTCAAAAATCAAAGAGTTGATACATCATCAAAAAAAAAATTTACATCATATCAATCTACTACCAATGTCTAGGATATAGATATGGATCTTCCTCCTCTCCCTGCTGCTCGTGACGCTCCTCCCTCGTGCTCAGTCTTGTATACTGTCCGGGACCATATCCATATGAAAATAATGCCGATGCCATGCCATCAAGGTCGTATGGATCGGACTGCGGGACGACCGGGACGTAAGCAGAGGATGGTGGAGCTGGTGGTGTAATCCACTGCTGGTCAACCTGGCCAAATGCTGGATACTGTGACTCCATAATATACGAATGCGGTGTCTGCTCATCCAGCGTGTAATACGGCTTTGGAAACCGTGAATCAGGTGACTCAGCTGCTGCTGATGGCTGCGTCGCTGGTATACACTCCTCGTCATCATAACCTGAGGAGTGAGAAGGAGCATGCGTGCTGTCATCTGGGCTGACAGGATGCATGACCTCTAACTTCCTTCTCTTTACCTCTTCACCCAAAGTTTTTTTCAACTTTGCAAATCCTCCCATTTTCCGTGCAGTCACCTTTGTTTTCGTTCTCCCCGGACTGCGAATGGGCTGGGTAGCGGCCGGGACCTGGAATTTGGAGCCGGGACTAAAGCTGTGGTCGCTCCATAGCCGCCTGGCAGGGCGAGAAGAAGACCATGCCGAGCACGAGAAGTAGATGGAGGTGGAGCCGAGCATCCTCCTCGGCTTCAACACCATCCAACTCTCCTTCGCCCACGCACGGTCATCGGGATCAAACTCGGTGCATAATCTCTCGGCTTCCCTCTCTATCCAGAGGCAAGTGCATGCTCCTCTGGAAAATGCGGTCCACGTGTCCACCTCCTCGGGTGGTGGTGTGGCGGAGGAATGCCTCTGCTCGTACGGGCCACCTGCGAACCGTGCAAATCGCTCCTCGCTGATCTTCTGCCGATCCTTGATGTTCTTTATGCGCAGCCTCATGTTATAATGACAGAAGACCAGCTTCTCCAGCCGGTCTGAGGTCAACTTTGTTCCTCCTTTTGGTATGTATCGGGTTGAATGTACTCCGGTTCCTCTCGCGGTGGGAGGGGCGGTGCTCGGCTCGGTATCACGATACCAATGGCCGCAAGTGGATTCCATCCACTCCTGGTGTTCACCTGAACCCACCACTCAGCTGCAAGAAAAACATAAGAAGAGAAAAGGAAAACAATTAGCCCATCTAAACCATAACTTATATGAAAAGAAAAGAAATTCCTCATCAAACTATTACTATACCAGGTGACACTTTGTCAACTGAATATTTCAGGTCAGCATCTGAGTATACACCGACCCTGACCCCCTCTGGGCGAGCCGAGTAGGGCGAGCCGATGCTGATCGGCCCAAAGCTGGGTCAACTCTGGACCCAGACCCTCCTGCTCCCCTCCTCCTGTCCTCCTCCTCAGCCAATGCACGCTTGCTAGCGTGCCTAGCACGTCCAAGCTCGGAGTCCGTGGACTCGTCCTCGCTCTCTGGCTCCGGCTGAGCTGCTGCCTTCCCCTTGCCTTTCCCTTTGGAGGTAGGCAAATCGCGGTCCCTCCTCCTCTCGAGTAGCTCGTCCTGCAACTCCTTCCTCTGCTCGATCCTAATCGCCCGTTGAGAGGCTCTACCTGTCATGTATCCTCTCATCTCCTCACTCTTCTCCCTCGGCACCTTGTCACATTTTTTTACATTTCCACCTGTTCGACAATATGTTGTTTCACCGGAACACCCCCCGTTCATCTCCTTCCCGCACCACTTCGCACCGTACCCTCTTCCCGACTAGGTCTACCATATGCCCGTGTTCCCAACCCACGTCGGAAGCACGCGTCGGGTGCCGCGTCACCTTGATCGGCCATTGCTTAAATCTGCAAAAATTGTAAACAATGCACTAAAAATGATTAGATAACATACAAATTGTTTTAGACGCTGTTCGGGTAGCAGACAACCCAAGAAACACACCATTCGGTATGTTTAAAGGGTTACGTATTTGCCGGAAATCAATGTACGGGGTATCCGAAATTTTTCCCGTACAAAGAACATCCCATCGATGTTCAAACAACTTGAGCGGAGTTATTCGATCACAAATTACCCAGTTTAACTCTACTCGGAGTCGTCGGAAACGTGTAAAAATAGGCGTACGGGATATCCGGAATTTTTCCCGTGCAAAATAGACATATCCGGATACTTCAAAACTTAAACGAACTTGTTCGGACAAAAATCGTAAAGTTTAACGACACTCAAACTCGTCGGAAACGCGTAAGAATGGACGTACGAAGTTTTGGCGAATAAATCTTACCAAAAATCTTACAAAGATCGAAGAAGAGGTTGATTCGATGCCGATCCGAGCTTGAATCGGCGGAATCCTTTGAAGAACGAGCTTAGAATCGCCGGAATCGCCTGAATCGGTGGAATCGGGCCGGAATCGACCCTGGATCGACGGAATCGGCCGGAATCGACGGTGGATCGACGGAATCGAGGCCGGAATCGCCGGAATCGCGCCGGAATCGCGCCGGAATCGCCTGCGCTTCCTCCTTCCGCCGCGGGATCGACCGGGAATCGAACCGGGGCCGGGTCAACCCGGCCTTCCGAAGAATCGGTCGGATCGACCGATTCCACATGGAATCGGTCGGAATCGGATCCATTCCAGGCGATTCAGACCGATTCCGAGGAATTCTTCCCGGAATCGGTCCTTCCGCCGGGAATCGGATCGGAATCCACCGATCCGATTCCGGAATCGGTCAGAATCGGACCGATTCCGCCGATTCTGCAATCTATGCTCACAAGTGACACTTATTTAATGATAGTTTCAATATATTAATATATTGTATTATCACTTATACTATCATACATATTTAAGATTTATGATTATAAACATATATTATATACTTAATTAAGTTCTTTTTCAACTCTTTCCTCTCTCTCTCTCTTTGTCTCACTTACACTATTACGCGACTACTCTGCGCCCCCCCCCCATTTAATAATATTATAACAATATTTTACCATCACTTATACTATTGCTCATATATAAATTTTATAATCATAAATGAGTTATATACTTAAATTTTATAAATATTTATTTAACTTTCTTCTCTTTCACACACACATCATATTTACTTATGTGCATTGATAAAACACTCATATTCAATTATAACATAACAAATATAATTATATTTATGTTTTTTAATATATAACAACCTCCCGACTCAGCCTTCCTTGAATACCGCCTTGACCGCCTAGGCGACGCCTAAGCGGCCGCCTTGTCGCCTAAGCGGAATCGGTACCCTTCAACGCCTTGGACGCCTTGTCGCCTTGACAACTATGTTCAAGCTCCAATTCCATCAGAGACACCAATTGGATCATCTGGAAAGGAGAAAAATAATGGAGTCGTAGAAGATGAGCCATCATCGATGCCAAAACTAGGAAGGGGAGGTAAATGGCACAAAAGCTGATAGGAGGTAGGGGAGGGGAAGAACACCCAGAAGCGACATCTTGCCGGGGTGGAATGGAGTCGACCACTACCGGAGGTGGAGAAGAAAGCCTCGCATCGGAACCAACCTCTTGTCAGGGTAGGATAGAGCCAGCCACTACCAAAGGTGGAGAAGAAGACCTCCCATTGAAGGGGCTGGAGGAGCTACCGAGGCCAAGCCCTTGTTTCTTGCATAGAAAGGCTTGGCCCTATGGTAGTTCATTCACCGGTGAGGTTTATCTCACCTCCGACACCAGACGGCATCCAATCCACCCCTAGCAAGAGACCAACTCTGATATTCTCCCTCCTCCCTCTTATCGACTTCCGTGTCATTCACTTTCCGTTCCCCCTTCCCAGTTATAAGTTCTTGATTTCATCGTCTTCTTCTTCCTCTTAGATCTCGTTTGGCAATCATTGGACCTTAGGCCACAAATACTTCCATCGACAATACCGTAAGTCCCTCTGGCAATCCCAGGAGTGACCAGTTCACGGTTTCTACTTCGTCTGAGGTCAGCACCTCAAAAGGCATCAACAATACACTATAGGTCTTCGACATGTCTCGAATTTGTGCAAACTAGCACATAGGTCCTCTACGACACCCAACACTAGCCGGGGTCCTTAGGTGATCGTGAAAACCTTGTTGCTCCTTCTACTTCTAGTTCCCCTCCGGGCGCCCTTCGTTGTTGTCGACTTCCCTCCTCCTTTGCCCATCATACCCTCCGATTTTGTTGGATTCTACCACCATTGGATCACCACCTCCATCCTCCATCACCACCTCCCCCTATCCTCCTAGCTTCCCCTCCATTATGCGAGAACACCTGCTTTGTTGCGTCCCCTTCTCCCTGCCATCGGACAACGATGACAAAGGATAAGATGAACGAGTGGGAGAAAGTTAGAGCTGACGCTTGGAGGCCTCCATGAGTCTTCTTGGCTTCCCTTTGCCTCCTCTTGGTTGCACAAGGATACTTGACCACACCACTTGCGTCGCTTACTCTGCCATTGCCGACGCCCTCTCTCATCTGATGCTTTTGTCGGGATCTCATGTGGAGGGTGCCTTCTTACAATCGGGGTGCCATCTGGTGACCACGACCCCCTTCACCCACGTCTTGCTAGCACATGCCACGACTCCCCCTGGGCGAGTTAATCTAACACCGCTCAAGACGGCACCAGTTTAGCATCCAGTCAAGCCAACTTGTGCACAACCCGCTGGTTCAAGGCCCAAACCGGGCATTTCAAGCCAATTTAAGGGTTAGACCAGCCGACCCAATTCAGACTGATTCATAGCTTTTTAGGACCGGCTCAATCCGGTTCAGTGCACTTCAAGGTCGGTTTAGCATTGTTCAGTGGATTGTCAGCTTGGTTCGGGCCCGGTTCACCACAATTCCATCCGGTCAGAGTTTTTACGGCTATTGGGCAATCACATTTGGACCCGCTTATGCACATGACAATTTCTTCGAACTTCTCGCACATCATATTGCACTTGTCTTCTATCACAAGCTTAACAAGTGCCTTCTTGGCATCTCCTTTGAGTACCATCCTCATACTCTCTCATGCCTCTCTATCTTTCTACATTTTTTGTTGAATAGTGCAAATGCCTTGGGTGAACACCAACAATGATTGCACAATTGGACAATTTAGATCGGAATTGGCTGATTTCCGGATCGGATTGGACTTCATTGATCTGATGTTGACTGGGAGACTCGATCCAACCCAATCACTCGCTGAAATTGACTGAAATCAATCGAATTGGCCTGCATTGGGACCGGAATTGACTGGATCAAGTAAAAGGTCCGCATCAACGGTGATAAACTGCCACAATGTCTTCCCCTCTTACATGGTCCATCAGGACCCCCGATAAGTGTGGATTTGGCCCAATAATTCCAATATAGCCTATTTGTGAGTTTATTACTCACAGATAGCCAGATAGGGCATATCAGGTGCATCGTGACCTGATAGGGCCAGATCTCAAGGTTGTTGGGTCTGTGGGGAAGACGTGTTGGCCTTACACGGCCCATTTTAAAGACAAAATTGACACAAAAAATCATATTCTGTGTTTTTTTTAAGGCATTTGGAGGAATCCATCCGGATCAATTTTTCTCCCAAAAAAGTTGGAGATTGGGCTAACCAATTTGGATCAAATTGGAAGCTGCATCTACCAATCTGGATCCCGATTCCGATCCCACGATCAATGACTCCAAGAATATGAAATAACTGATAACCTTGAATCCAACACAATCAGCTCCTCCAAAGTATGCAAAAGCGTCATCGAGGAAGCAACCACAAGGAATGTTGGGGTAAAAACTCAGGCCTCCACTATCATCCATCTAAATGATATGAAGCCTGGTATGGAATGCACCAGGCGCTTGCCATGAGTATGATAATAATAACATAATTATGAGGGCTACTGGACATGAAGCAAAAAGCTTCAAGAATAGGAAAAGCCAAAAGGCCTAGGTGACCAAGAGCCTCAAACTACCTAGGAGGTGAGGTAGGTGCCTTTTCTTGATATTAAAGATAATGCCAAAATTACTTCCAAGTGTGAGACAGAAAGACTACTGAAATACCACCCGATGTGCTGCTAGCAGCTGAATCATTCCTAGACCGCTTGACAGCGAGGTGAAAATTTTCTGAATCAACAGATAGCAGTGTCATTAATCAGGCAAGAAGCTGGACAAAAAGGAACCTACTAGTAAAGAGGGAAAGTCCAAACAAGCATCTTGTTTAAAGCAAGAAGGAAAAAATATTTGTAAAATCAATGTGAAGCCAAATTACAAGTGGCATGTTGTACCAGCCACCAGGTATCAAGAGCATAAGCATAATTTTTTCTAGCAATCAAAAGTTGAAAGAAACAGGAATTGTAGAATTCACTTAAACTTGAGCACAAATTGGAGATTGCCCCTGCTGGCAATTGATATTCTACTTCTAGAGATATACATAAGCATAATATAGTCCATGTGATGATTTATTTACAGTACTGCACTTTTAGCCAGTCAACCTGGTCAGGAAGGCGGGATGGTATCATGGTAGTACTTTCAGAGGAAGTGTTACCCAAATTCAAAACTCAAACAAGGAAGAAATGGATCAAACACACCAAAAAGCTATTGTGTGATGATTAACATGTCAACTCATGTCACTCAACTATCTTGAATATTTCCCTTGCTGAATGTGGTTTCAAGTTCTATACTTGACACTATGTATGGCTCGTTAATCCAAATGTTTGAAGGTGGAACACAGATCACACGTTCAAAATGCTCAATGGCTCAAGGCATATGAAAATAATAATAAAGAACCACGTAGGACTTCTAGGAACCTTCAGAATCAACAAAAAATGGGTATCTTAGCTCATAGCAGATATCTGTTGGCCAACATAACTACGAGAAATAGCAGTAATCCATTTTCTTCTTAAAACAGCCAAACGTATTTCTCATGAACACCCAGAAAAGAATAATCTTAATGAAATATGCTCTCTGAGTTATTTACATTTTATAGAACATTCAAAATAAGAAAATCCATGTTCAGTTGTTTTCCGCAAAACTTGGTACCCACGTGGTGCAGAGGTTTTGAATAAGGCTCCAATTGTCTTTTCTTGTAACCAGGTTGTTGAAAGCTGCAGTTTCGGTTTGCCATATCTCAGCACTTTGACCTCGCGGCCTTATTCAATGAGTAATCCTCTTCTGCCACTGACTCTTATCTGCGTTTATTGATGACCCCAGGTTTCCGGCAGAAAAAAAAATACTAGTGATGTCGATGTCTACGTTTCTTCCGTGTTTTCGTCAACATCGATTACAACCCAGACAACTGTTTTAAATCAGCGCTTTCGATGTGAGAACGAGAGCATACAGCACTATGATAAAGAAAATATCCAGATATAGAGAAAACAGCTTCATACGCCTCGAGCAAGCTAACTTCGACAAAGAAGAAATATGTATATATTAACATTCATAAACGCTAGATCAACTCAAGCGATCTACTTCGAAAGTAGGCGACGGTCACTCACCGTCCATGATGTGAAACCCTCATCTATCTCGACTGTTATTTGGCCGCATCCTATGTCTCCTCTCGGAGCTGAAAACCCAAAACCATCCGGCTGCATCGGAAGGCGCGGCGCGAGTGACACGGAAGGCTTTACTGCTCCTCATACCTCTCCGACGCACCGTCTCAGGCTTCCATCCTCTCCAATGCTTGCCACGGACGGCGAAGGACTACCTGGAGCGCAGCCTCGAGGGAGAGAACCGGTGGGAGTGGGGAGATCGGCATTCCCTGCGGCGGAGGGAGCGGCCCGCGGAATATACTGCGGCGCTGCGGGCATCTGCTCGCGAATATGCCGACGACGGCCCTTCGATGCGAACAGCCCGGCGCGAGCACCATGACACGAATCACGTTTTGGCGGCAAGACCCCGCTCGCCGTCCCTAGGCTGTTCACTATTTGGTTCAACCCGAGAAACCAAACCAAATCGGTTTGGTTTGAATTACGGATCGATTTGGTTTGATTTCTAAAGCCCTTCAAACCAAATCAAACCACTAAACTAAATAATTCGATTTAGATTAAATATTTTATTTTAAATTATATATAATACAATATTTATGTGTCTTTTCTTATAAAAATAAACTTGTTTCAAGAGTTTTTAAGTAAAATTAATGAAATATATAAACAAATATACTAAATTTTAATAGAATGTGATTTAAAACAAATAAAACGAAATTATATATTGACATATTTACTCTACCTTAATAAAATATGGTTTGAACCAGATCAAACCAAACCAAACCGAATTAATTTGGTTTGATTTGGTTTGGTTTGAGAGATAGTTTGATTTGATTTGGTTTGAGAAAAAATACTAAGAAATCAAACCAAATCAGACCATGAACACCCCTAGCCGTCCCGACTCGGCGCAAATCGGGGTCCGACGACCCGACGAAAACCGGGCCGATGAGGAGCTGACTCCCATCCGAGTCGACTCGCCGGCTCGTACCAATTGGTGGAGAGAAAATTAAATAAATATATACATACACGTATATAATAAACGTTGTGAGAAAGTCAAGAGCTGCCATGTCACTTTTACGCATTACCAAAGATAAAACTCCACTCTTTTTGGCCAATTTCTTAATCAGGTTTTAGTAAATATTATACTGTGTTCGGTTGCCTGATAAACTATATTTTCTTCGTAAAATACTTTCCGTGACAAATTTTGTCAATAAGGATAACCGACAATCATGATAAAATTATAAATTTTTGTTTTTTATCGTAAAAAATACAATGGCTGATTTTGTGATTTGTCCTCCTATCCTTTTTTCGTCATACATGATTCCATGTAATTCTGTTATTATATCCCATCAAATACGTTATTTGCATTTTCCCCTATTTTGGAACATTTTTATTATATTAAAAATATTATGATGTTTTTTTATATATTTTAGCAGATACATCGATATTGGCTTACACGTATACCCCTTGCATGTAAAAACTTTTTTTTTGTTCGAGATACAGATATATCACAATTTTTTGTCTTATCTGTCGACAAAAATTTAACTGTTAGGCTAATAAAAAATAATATATGTCAATATCCCTTAATCCTTTTTATTGATACATGATATTTATAAAATTAGTTGGAAACAAAAAAGATATCGTATGACACCATGACATGTCTAATTAATAATGACAAATTTTATACCATAGTCTACTATGTGTCTGGTAACCTTAAAATTTTAATTTTTGGCATGTTACCATCGTCATATGTCGTATTTATATTTGTAATCTAGTATCTTTACAAAGTTCAAATAAAAAAAAGTGGATAAATATCGAATCTGTATGATATTTCTGTGGAGTCCGAAATAAAGAAAAAACGATTGGAGTATTGTAAACGTCAGCGTCGCGGTAATCGGATCGGTATCGGGTACACCCGAACCGACGTTCATCCGGTTCGTCTTCGTCCTCTTCTCCCTGGAGTCCCCCCCTCCCTCCCGTTCAATCGCCTCCTCAGCCCGCTGTTGCCGCCCTCTCGGCGGGTGGTCGTGTCGATCCCCGGCGGGGCCGCCTCTCCGATGTTTGCTGGAGGACTCATCCTCCTATTTGTCCGAGGCAGAGCAGTCCTGTGTAGCGGCGCGCGGGAAGGAAGCCTGTGTTGAGGGCGGGGATAGGAATCTGGGGTCGGTTTGCCGAAGTAGGGTTCACATGGCTGTCCTCGGATCCGCCATCCCCAGCGAGGTATGCGATCAGACGCAATTTATTTATTTTCCTCGTTTTGTCATTTATTGTTTCCTGGTCTACTATCTTATTTGGCTGTAACCGTATTTTCCAAGGCGCTTTTCTGGTGCATTTCTCCATCCCATGTTTGCTCGTTCTGGGTAACGCGGTGACTTGACGAGGATTGAATCTTTGTTAACGTTTCTTGTCCTCTGTTACTATCGTCTGGTGCTTAGGATTTGGAGAAATCCAAATGGCTTGTATTATGTAATACAGGTTTTCATGTTCTAGTGGTTTCCTGAACGTTTCCACGACACAATAGAAACTGTGATTCGAAGTTTATGTGGATGACGATCATATTAGTTCATTCCAGAATCATTTTCAGCTGTTAGTAACAGAGAAGAGAAGGGAGATGGCAATTTGTTCACGAATCATGTTTACAAAAATTGTCTCATATTCACGCTGAATTGCAAATATTTATCTTTTTGCGTTATTCCCAAAATGCATTTACTGCTAAACTATGTTAATTAAGAAGTTGCACATTCTATGATTTCTTTGGTTTTGACTTTACATCGTCTTATGCAGGTTGGCTTGCGGCTATTGCTAAGTCCACTTAGTTCAAATATTGTAACGAGAACAGCCTGGTAAGAAGTTACGTTGATCGTCCATCTTTTGCAGTACTTTGTAAGAGGATATTGTAGGAAAGCTGATATCAGCTGATTAACCTGCAACATGTTTGTCATACCACAAACATTCTATTTGCCTCTCTTTCGGTAACGTTCTATTGTCTCATGTTTCTTCATTATTGCTATATCTAACTTGTGATTGATTTTGTGAGAATATCAAAATATCCATATGGTAGCTTATTGTTATCTTTATCAGTTTCCACAACATCTTGGTTTTTTTATAAGACTTTGCTTTATATGGATCGAAGCTGAACCCTGAGCTAAAGCAGTTGTCGAGGGTGGAAGACTGCACATGGGTTTTTTTATCCTTTTCAGAAAACAACAGTTTGCCTTTTAACATGTTATTATCCAATGCAAGTTTGATTCCAAATTGCTTTTTTTTGAGTCCCAGATTGCTTTTGTAGTTGTACCGCAGGAATTGTTTTTCCTGTGTACTTTACTTTTAAGGCCATTGAGAAGAAAGACCAGAATGAACAGGAGAAGTGGCTTTTGTATTGGGCAGGTCAGTGACATCTCCCTTCTAACATTTTTTAGCTGTTTTTCTTTGTTTTGCTTATCGTGCCAAATATTTTTGCCTAAGGATGTCAATGACTTGTTTTCTGCTTGTTTAGTTCACTCGTCGACCAGCTAAAAACTTGTTAGATTTATCTACGGCCTTTATAGAATAAATACTGGATAGTATAATTCCTTAATCCTTTTTTTTATCAAAAAGTTGAACACCACGACTATTAAGTTAAACATACTTTTTATTTAAGGGAAAAATAAATAACCTGTAACAAAGATTCGTAAGGAAGCCATGGCCACCCTTGATGAGTTTCTACCTTGCACTCATCATTTCCGACTCAGTGTGATGCTGTGGTGTTGGAATTCTGTACTACTAGTGTTGACTGGAGAGGGATAGGAATGGCCTTTTTTAATTTAGAATTGGAATACAGATGATTTTTAATAAAACCTTAAAAAATGTGATTTCTTTTTTTCCCATTCCCTTCAATTGGTCACACATTCTCAGAGTTGAGTGACTTTTCCATGAGGTATCATTCAAGGATATGTAGTGAGTTGTATCCTTGTAATAAGGTGAAGCACCATTTCTTCATTTACAGATGAATTAAAGCAACTAATGTTAATTTGAAAAGAAAATTGCTTTGATCCATGCCCGAACGCAGTGTGTTTGTCATAGCTTCTGTTATGCATCGCATTTTACAGTGAAGTAATCACATAAAGTTTTTGATTTCTGGTTTGGGTTAAAGTCTAATATGTTATTTGAAGAGTTGCTCAAGTATGAAACTGAAAGTAGAAAAACATAATTGTGTTGGATTATGGTCTGGCTATGTAACTGACTATTGTATTTCTAATCATGCAATACTTTTAGCAATTATCTTCATTTCTGTAACAACAATTTGCCTTTATTTTTTCCAGCATACGGATCATTCAGTCTGGTTGAATTGCTATCTGACAAAATTCTTTCCTGGTATCCTTCTGTCTTGGCAATGTACAAATAGAAGTTGTTGTTAGTGCTGCATATACCTTTTCTTTAACAATGATCAAATGTGGTTATTCTATTTACGTCTTCTTCTGAAAACAAATGTCAAGGATCAGCCTAGGCAAAATGTGTTACTTTGGCATAAGGCATTTATGTTTCTAGGGGTCAATCAAGCTAGTCTGAGCGCAGCTGAGTGATACGGTGCTCAAGCTCATCTTTTTGTTTTCCACTTGAACCAAATTTGAGTGTTGTTTGGTAAAAGAATAGTTGTTCAAGCTTGGCCCGTTCAAGTGCTCATGAGTTTGAGCTTTTTGCGAGTATTTTAATGAGTTTAAGTGAATAAATAGGGCCTGAATAAATCTTCAAAATATTATGAGTCTAATTAAGTATGAAATCATAAGTTTTTTGGTAGAAAGTTACATATGTTGTACAAAAGTTAATTTTAAGTCTTGTCAATTTACCCGATTCAATTACTTTAAACATTTTTTAGCATATGTCTTTTGTATTTAGTAAGAAAATGTTAAATGAACTTATCTAAATAAACATAGTGTACGTTTACTTCAGATTAATCGAACTACTAATTGAGTTTAAGATATTCTGTGTTTCACTTGTTTAGCTACGTAAATTGATATTCATGATAACACAATAACACGAGTATTTTACTCACATATATGGATTATTTTAATGAACAACTGATTAAGTATTTTAACGAGTTGCTTTTGAACATAAACTAGTCAATCATATGGGTATTTAAAGGTTTTTCAGTTTTGAGCAAAGTGTCTATTTTTGTTCAAACACACGTAGTGGCTGGATGTATTTTTGCTTGGAGAAATGGAAGGTGCTGGGCCACATTGGGGTGGCTGAAGTGTAGTAGAATACCAACAAAGGAAGAAGAAGGCGAGCCATATGCTGCTAACTTCGCGAGACATGACGGAGAGAAAGAAGGAATTTGAGTAAGCTCATGAAAAAATCATTAAAAGAGTTTTTAGTGAAGAAATTGAAATTTAACTTTTTGAATTTTATAGGGATCACGACACAAAATTGTTTAAGTATGAGAGCATATCTATTGATGAAGTTTTCTGGGATTGAAACTAAATTACTTGTATGTAACGTCAGATAATTATATGTATCTTACAGTTCCCAGAAACATCAGATAGTTATCTGCATCAAATAACTGCTTTAATTTCAGACGATGATGAAAGTTTTATGTATAGCCTCTGAAGACTTGTTTTTTATCCCTAGGTTTCCTCTGTATTACCATGTGAAGCTTGCTTTCCTCGTGTGGCTTCAACTTCCATCCAACAATGAGGTATATTTTGAAAAAATGTTCGACTTATATGATGGAAACATCCACACTTTGAATTTTGTGATGCACGCGCATACTAACTTGTAGCTTCCAATTTGTTAAGTTCATTTCTTTTCTCTATAAACTTGTGCAGTTGGGGGAAGAATTAGCATGTTAGATCACAATCTTAAATATGAAGCTTTACCTATAACAAGGATCACTGACTCATGTTAACGAGTAGAACATTGATCTTTTATTTACATGAAAGGGATCAATTTGCTTTTCCTAGAACTTATCTCAATGGTGTGATTTTGCTTCTATTTACATTATTATGTATGTCAATTGGGCATTATAGAATACATGTGGGAAGAATGAAGGGATTGAGATGAAGGCTGGCATCTCGTCCCCCTTCTTCTTTTTTTACCGCATTTGCTGCTGCTGCACCATTTAATTCCATCTAAACTTTGATGTTTGGGTTTAAACCAAAGGAAGAAGGGTTGGGAATTGGCCCTGGTCGATCAGCCCCAAAACAGACCAATTCCTGGGTCGGAAATATTTTTTAAAAAAATGTTAAAAATGTATATAAATTGCAGGAAAATAGGATAAAATACCCAAAAATTTGAAAATATTGGGGAATATGAATATAAGAATATTTCATTAATATTTCGTTTAAATGTCATATTGTATTGTTGCTTTATATACTGTATATATTTTCCTCATAACATTTGATAAGAATATGAGGCATTAAACATGCATACATACTCATTATACTCATCACTATCTTGTATAATCATCATGTGATAAGATCTAAAAGATCCACTGTAGCTATCATATGTGGATTGTACGAAAGTATCCAATGAAGTTCTATATGATGGTTGGATGATCTCATACCCCTCTTAGTGATATGTAGGATAACAAAAATCTTGAGATGATTCAATTCCATAAATGTAGTGTCCATAATCGAACTATGGACCCCCACCTTGTTGTGTGTGTTCAGCTCTTTCACCTTCATGTTGTTGTCTCGCATCGTGGTTGGCGTCTTGCATCGTATGTGTGTAATGCTCTTTTTCTGTGAAGTGGTGCATGAGGTACATCTCTAGAGCCATTCTCCTTCCACCAGAAGTGGTGTCGGTGGTGTTGCCCTCTACCTTCTTCGTTCTCTGCTCCATTGTCACTGCGAAGAAGAATCTCCCAACATTTGATATCACACTCAGATGTTTAGTTTCAATGTGTCTTCTCTATTCTCATTGATCGTTTCACCATCTTCAATTGTCAATAGGTTTGGTTAAAACTTGTTTACCTTTACCTTTTAATTGTTTATTTTGATGAGAAGATTCTCCGATCTTCTGTCTCTTTGCTGTTGAAGTAGGGATCTGGAATCCTTTAGATAAAGGAATGTGATGGGGACATTTTTTGATATTTTGGGTTTTTCTGTTATTTTTGTGTCCATATGAGGACAAGTTTGTAAATAGGTTGCTTAGAGGTCCTTTCTTTAAATTTTTCCCACTCCTTCTTTATAAGGAGGGTCGATGTACATGGAAACACACAAGTGATTTAGAATTTTTGGAAGCCCACGGGCCTGGTTCCTCCCGCGTAGGGGCTGCGGCCCCCATTCTTCCTCCCACCCTGGCGATGAGCGCCGTTCCCCTCTCCCACCTCCGGCAGTGAGGCCGGCCCCCTCTTCACCTCCGGGAAGGATTCCCGGCTTTCTCCTTCCACCTTCCAAGCCCAGCAGGTAGCCGATCCTATCCTCCTCCTCATCCTCTGGCCTCCGTGCCATTCCCCCTTCCTTCCCTTCCCCGGTTCTCTCGTTATCGACAGAAGCATCCACGTTCAACCACAACACCTCAGTAGCGATCCTCGTCTCCACTCCAGTTCTGCCGATGCCGCTGAGGGGCGAGAGTAGAAGAAGACGGGGAAGAGTTTATGGGAGGGGCAAATCCGGCGATCCCCGGATCTGCCCTTCCGTCTGGCGTCTTCCCAACTGGTCCCGCTCACGGATCATCCGAGCTCCCACCGTGCTCACTTCCCACTTCCCCGGTGTTTCCGTCCGTCCGCCAACGAATCCGCTGGCTCCTTCCATCGTCCGCAGCAGCCGCTTGAGCCGGCTGGGCATCATCGCGGAGCCGAGGCCGTCGCCTGCGCCGATCTGTTCCATCCGGACTCTCTCGGCGACCGGAGAGGACGAGGCAGTGGATGAAGCTTCCGCTAGCCCCTTGCTCTGTCGTCTGCACCCTAACACCGCCGGAGAAGAACGACGACGATGCGGACGGCAGCACCCGGACGACGAGCGGAGGCGAGCGAGTGCGAGGTCACCTCCCGCATGCGACCTGGGCGGCACCTGCTCCCACCCCCCCTGCTCCACCAACCTGCGCGCGGAAGCCATCCGGACGACGACGCGGCGAGGACGACGCGAGCGCCTCCGCGCTCGCCTCTTTTGTCGCAGCCCGCGACCTCGCGGGTCCGCGGCGATGCTGCCACGGCGACAGCGGGCGGCGGCCGGATCGTGGCCACGCGACCGCGGCGGCAACCCTTCTCTGTGCGCCACGACCCCCCACCTCAGCCCGGTTCTACTCGCGCGCAGCCCGCGTGGTTCGCGAGCGGCCGGCCCGCCATCGCCGGGTGGCGGTCCAGGCCGGCCGGCCGGCCGGTTCAACCGGGTCCAGACCCGGTTCAGTCCGGTTCAGGGCCTGAACCGGCCGGTTCGACCGGTTTCTGACCCGGTTCGGGCCGGTTCAGCCCGGTTTAGACCGGTTCAGGGTGATCTCGGGCCCGGTTCGGGCTTGTTTCAACCGGTTCGAGTCCGGTCCGCTTCATTTTGGGTTACTTTAGTTCTGTTTAGGGCGATTAGCGCCGGTTTAAGTCATTTTCGTTCGGTTTAGCCCGGCCTAGCCGGTTTGTCCCGCATCAGAATGTTGTCAAGTTCTCTTAAGCCCACGATCTTCTAAGTTGAACTCTGGCTCGTCTATTTTTTCTCTGTCATTGACCCAGGCTTGCAAAAGATTTTGCTCGTCGAATATCTCCTCCAAATCAATCTTTGATTTTTGTATTGTTACCATCTCACTTCGTCTTTCATTTGCTTCTTCTCTCCATCTTTGTTCTTTCTCTTTTATCTTTTGCAAAATTTTCAACTCCAATCTCATGTTATAGCGGCAGTAAACCAATTGCTCAAGTTTCTTTGATGTCAACCTATTTTTTTGTTTTATATGAATAAGGCTGAATGTTAACTAATTTTTTTCACAATCCCAAGCCAATGTGGTTTGGCTTAGACATCAGATTGTAACATCGTCCAAGTCTTTATATCTCGGCGCCTTGCCGTGATCTATCTATTAGTCATTTATATGATATCATTGTATGTTAGAAAATAATTGAAATAAGTTAATTATTTAAATCATAAAAAATTAATTAGATTATACATGCTGAGAATAAGAAGCATAACTACTCGTAGCACTATTAATGTCCTAAAATGGAATGACCTCATTCTATAATCATGCATTTTGTTACACTATATAATTGAATGATCATCATTCTCAAGCATCTTGTGAATTACCTCTTCGGCGCTATCTAGGAATTCATTAATAGGTTTGAATATTGAATTATAATAATATTTTATGTTAAAAAGTGACCTAATAGTTGACAATGAAAAGATCATTGTCCGTACAAAGCATATACAGGAGAATTTTAATTAACATATATCACTTGACTTAATCAAAAAGAACATATTTGTTGTATGCACGGGATAATACAATGTTCTTTTTCTCCGATGGTCAATGATTTCGCCCCACTTATTGAAGTTTAATACTTTCTTCTATATTTCTTCCTTGGCCCACTTAAATGCATCATACAAGTACCCCGTGTTTGTCTTCTTATCTTCATCTACTATTCTAAGGATGTTGACTAATGGTTGCATTACATCAAATATTTTTTTTCTAATCTACCAAAAGTCTGCACTTTCTAAGGTCTCCTCTACTTTTCTCCCTTTCTTATTATCTAATGGATTAGCCATAGCAATCTAACTAGCCCATCCTAGTGACAATATCATTTGGGTAAGGAGACGTCTTTGTTGCATTAGACTTTCCAAAGAAATGTAATGAGAAGCTAACAGGGTTTCCCTAGGCGGTAGGAGCTCTCTACTCTTCATGTGCTCGCTCATTATATTAAAGATGAAGTTGTGATTATATATGAATGATGAAATGTATTAGGCTATCTTAACTTTCTGATCTATTTGAGAATCCTTACAAATATCTTCTAATATTAAATCTAAGGAATGAATGGAGCATGGTGCTTAATATAATTTATTTTCTTGACTATCAACATTTGTTCGACAACTTTATAGATAGTTATGTTGTCTGTCACTACTTGGACAATTTAATTCTTTCTTATCTTTTCAACAACATCATCGTCAATTAATTCAAATATATAGTTTGTATTCTTTAGCTATTTGGATACATCCATAGACTTCTAGAAGAGGGTCCCAACTTGACAATTTAGTAGGAAGTTGATTGTCATCTTTTTAATTATACTTAAATTTAAAAATAACAAGGACATGTAATCTAACAAGTGTTAAATTTAAACAGGGCTAACCTATCCCATTGTTTGTCATCAATGTGCATCCCTTTTTGTCCTAAATATGTTCAAATGTCTTGACATATTGTTTGATATTTTGCAACTCCATTGGAAGATGTGTTGTATATCTTTTTTGGTGTTGGCCCCGTCACTTTTATTTTGACGTCAACTATGGTGTCGATCATTGACTTGTAGTAAAGCCCCTTTGAACATTGATCGGTATGCTACTTAGAAGAAGCATCTTGAAGTTGCCCGCCCAATCTTCTCCTTGCATAATTTCAAAATTTTTATTGTTGTGCTGATGAATGTTTATTTTTATCGTGGTAGTGTGAGAATAGGATCTACTAGACCTACTATTAGGTCGTGATCAAGTGTGAGATTGTGAATTCCCCGCTCTTCCAGTATGTTTGATCCTCTTTGACTTTCGCGGCCACTCCCACTTCCATGTCTACTCTCACTGCTCGAACCTTGACCCATAAATTAGCCGGTATGTCGATACATGTTTTTATCTGCAAACAACTTGCAACTTGTCTCTATCGCTCGTACTAGGTCATTTGCTTGTAATGAAAAATAATAATTAAGTATTTTTTATTATATACATATATTGGTATGAATTATCAAGGATTAATGATAATGTATCGTCATCAAAACCTTTGTCTTGAGGGACTTCTAGTCACTCTTGTCTGATACCATATATTTGTACCAAATGTCTTGTTGGTTCCATAATTTCTTCATGAACGATGTCTCTGTCTCTTTGAAGTTCTTTTTGACTTTTCCAAAGTTTATAAATGAATGTGGAATTGTGCTTGTAGATATAGTGGAGTTTGTGTGCACAGTGCTACATCCCTCTTTTTACATGTAAGATGATATTTCAACTAGTATTCTGTCATAGAGAATTTTATCGCAATACTTACGTTGAACTTTCTTTGTTTTATTGAGAATATAAGGTGCAATGAAGTTAAGGCGGATTATTCTGGGTCAAATGGGAAGTCTCATAACTTGAAGAAGACATATCGAATAATAACACTTCAAAAACCAAAAATAATATTTTAAAAATGGGGTTAGCAACTCAATTAAACAAAAAAGAAATTAGCAATGCAACCAAAAAAAACAAAACTTGAACACCAATTAAATGATCAACACAAAATAAATAATTACCACTAATTAAATGATTAACATTAATTACTTCTTGATTAACGCTAAAAAATAATTAACACACTAAAGAACAATGGAATTTAGAGAATTTTTGAACAAGAGAGAGTGAGTGAGAGGGGGTTGGGGGTGCCTGGAGCCTGGAGCACCCCCTCCCCCCATGTGTTGCCAACGGCCATAAGACCGTTGGTTGTGACCCGGTCGGTCGATTGGGTTGCAGGTTTGCAGGACCCTGCTAGCTACAGTTGCTGGGTCGGTCTGGCTGGGTTAAAGCTGGATTGGTTGGTTAGAAAACTGACTGGGCTAGGCCACCCGATCTAGCCTGGACTAAACCTGCATTCCATGGTTTAAACCTGTCGTGAACCCATGAATCCGTAAGGGACTTGTCTCGTGATCAAAGTCATGAGTGACTGTTACGCCACAAGCATTCCCATGTTATCATCATGAACATTTGCAAATTCATACACTCAGCAATGCCGATTTGTCCTTTTCCACAGCTACTATTTAACCCCTATCGCTCGTCTTTTTTCTTGCTGCACTTAATCAATTGTCTTTTCCTGTTACTTTTCCCATAATTGGGTTACAATTTTTCACACGTTTTATTTTAGTTTTATCATTTTTATGACACTTGTCTTGTCAATTGACATTGTTTGCCACACAATTCTTTTTACCATAGTTGCTTTGGAATCCATCATTGATCTAGAGTTACATTGAACTAAGAATATGGCACAATACCTCTCGTTGCAATATATGTTGCAACCATGGTGGGCCGTATCAGCTGATTTGGATTGAGATCACGTATATTGACCCATTGGAAGAAGATCAATGGATTGGACATACTTTATTAGATGTTTCTGGTGTTATTTTGGTTATGTCGGGAGCCTTAGGCTATGATTAGTAATCTTTATCCTCGTTCTCTAATTTCTTTTGGATGCTCCATAGAGCCATATGACATGATTGGCTTGTATTCATATGAAATAGTGAATCAGTTATCTGAGAAAAAACATAGACATTGTCGTATGTTGTAGATATAGCCGGAATATATGGCTAGAAGTTCTGAGGGGTTTTGGATACTTTGCTATTCTGTACTAATAAAAATTTCTCTGATTCCAACTTGATTTCTTCCACTCGATTTTTTTCTTTGTCCCAAGTGAACGGCCCTTGCTCCACTGGTGCGTACATTGCTAGAAGATCATCTTTCTTCCCCTTCACCATCACTTGAACCATTAGCTTGCTGTTGTTGAGTTGGTGGAATGAACTCTTCTTTCTCAAAGGAAGGTGCATGTGTACTTTCTGTTGGACTGTTATATCTTTGCTTGATTTTCAACTTTCTTTTCTTTGCTACTTTCTCTACTTGTGATGAAGAACTCAGTCTCTTTTTCACGTTGATATACCTTTTTCAATTATGAAAAGCACCTCAATCTATTTGTCATAATCTTTGTCTTTGTCTTGGTGGGAGTTAATTGTGAGGTTGGAGCTAGGGCTGATGCTTGGTTTGAGGCTACAACTGGAGCTGGGGTTGAAGGTGGGACCGGAGATGAAGTAATAAGGACTTCTTCTTGCTTATGCTTAGCTTAAATTTGAATATCATCAAGTTCTCTTTCGGCACATGTACGATTCAATTGATTGAACTTTGATGGTGCTCGGCCTGCCTTCTTCTCCACCTATGTAGCATGTGGGTGCTCCTTCTAGAAGTGGTAATCCACATCAACATATTCAGTAAGTGGTTCATATACTTTTGTCTCAAATCTTTGTTCATATGGACCATTTACAAATCTAGTCAATCTTTGTTCTTGAATTTTTTAGCGGTCTTTGCCATTTTTTATTCTAAACCGCTTGTTATATTGGCAGAACACATATTTTCCAACTTTTCAGATGTTAGTCTATTCCTTCTCTTCGTGTGAGTAAGGCTAAATGTATATTAATTCATCTTGCATTGGGAGGAATTTGTGCTCTACCTCAAAATCTAAATGGCAATTGCAACATGTGGATTCTATCCATTTTTTGTGCTCACTTGCACCCACAACTCAGCTAAAAAAACAACTATAGAAGATGATGTTATTATCATAATAATGGTTTGTATATCATAATATAAAATAAGATTTGTTTCAATTTCAACATATTAGGATAAACCTTGTCAAATGGATACCTAAAATATGGATACGAGTATACTCTCGTTAATATTATATAAGATTATATCTAAAAATTGAGTCATCAAATTATTAGATCATTAGTACTTCAATAAAAAACATCGAGAAGTTTAACTTTCTCACTTCTAACTCAGCTTCACATTTATCTTGCTGTGTTTTTGCGAGTCGTTGTATTACAGAGAAAGTATTCCTCAACACTTTTTGATCATTACATACTTGTGTTTTATATTGCATAATTTGCATTCATAGGTTTAAGAAATATCATGCATTCATCACACATGACATAAGAATATATATTTATGCATCAATCAATAATTATGTTACATATAACAAGCATTATCTACTACATACACATTGTTGTGTAATGTCATGTCCCATCTGACATTTATTATCTTCCACCACTTCTTGTAACATTTACGATGTTTTTTTATTTTCAATTTTGCTTTATCCATAGTATCATACATATATCCCATTTGGTTCCTCTCATATAAGTCTATTAATCTCAACACATTTATCTTTAACTAATGATGAACAAGTATTAAACAATTCTCTTCCAGAATTATTTGCCCATTGTTAGATGTTCCATTTGTGTAAGGATCTCTCATTGATTCATTGAGTTGTGCATGCCAACTGATGGGGACATATTTTTGATAATTTTGGGTTTTTCTTTTAATTGTGTCCCTGCGAGGACAAGTCTGTAAATAGTCGGTCTTAGAGGGTCTTTTCTTAAAATATGTCCATCCTCTATATAAAGAGGGGTCCGATGTACATATTGATTAAGTGAGATACAATTTTTGGAAGCCTTCGGGCCTTGGTTTCTCCCGCGGAGGGGCTGCGGCCCCATCTTCTTCCCCACCCCGGTGATGCGCGCCGTTCTCCTATCCCACCTCCGGCAGTGAGGCCGGTTCTTCTCTTTCTCTCTTCCGGCGAAGTGCGCCGATTCTTCTCCAACCCCTCCGGTAGCTAGCCGGCTCCTCTTTCTTCTCTCTTTCCCTCTGGCCTCCGTGCCATTCTTCTCATCTTCCCCTCCTCGATCTTCTCCATCAAACCGATCGACCGTCTCGGAACCTTGTCGACGGCGACGAATCTGCCGACGGGAGCTTCGGGAGCCGACAGTTTCAGCGTGGCCATTGCTGAAACCTGCTGGCACCTCCTTCCTCCACGGCGGACAGCTTCCGATGGCGGCGGCCCTCCTCCCCTTCGAGGATGCAGAAGAAGGAAGAAGAAGCGAAAGAGGAAGATGGAGCTGTGGAAGGAGGCGGTCCGGCGATCCCCGGTTCTGCCTCCCTCCCTCCGCGGCTCTTTTCTTCCTGCGGCCTCCTCCCATGGCGACGGCAGCCTCATCCAGTGTTCCCTCCGTCGGCCGGACAACGCCGAAGTGTCGCCACCATCGCCTGCAAGTCGCGCACGTCGGAGGAGGACGACGAGCGTCGGGGCCGTTTGGACGGCGAAGACGATGCGAGCGGGAGGGCGAGGTGCGATCGCCCGCATTTTGTCGCGGCTCTGGCTCGCGAGGGAACCGCGGCGATGCCGCCACGGCATCAGCTGGCGACGGCTCGATCGCGGCCACGCGACCGAGCGGAGGCGGTGCCAGGAAGCGCCACGACCCCCTCCCCGGGCTACGCTCGTGCCCGCGAGCGCGGGCGACGCTCGCGGTCGGCGCCGGCTCGCCCGGTCGCCGGTTCGCACCCAGGCCGGCCGGCTGGCCGGTTCAACCATGTCCAGACCCGGCCCAAGCCGGTTCAGGCCGGTTCAGCGCCTGAACCGCCCGGTTCTGTCCGGTTCAGGCCGGTTCATGGTGTTTTGAGCCGGTTTTGACCGGTTCAAACCATTGTGGACCTGTTCCGGGCCTGTCTCGACCGGTTCGAAGCCGGTTTGCTCCATTTTGGGCTCGTTTAGGTCCATTTAGCGGCGATTAGCGCCGGTTCGCTTCGTTTTTGTTCGGTTTAGCCCGGTCTAGTCGGTTTGTCCCGCATCACCAACTATATAGTAAATATACTCAGCCGACACTATAAAAAAAACAAGTGCATGTCTATGTCAATGCAAACTCTTCAAGACAATAAGTGTGTGACAAATCTGGTCGATCTAGGCATGATCAAATCGTGCCCCTCTATATGATGTCTCATGACGTACAGTAAACAAGGTTGTGAATAGATAAAAGATGTGATCAACTGTACCTAACTCACAAGTGTAGAAACTGAAATCTTTTTGCCTATGTCCTCCAACATTAGATTGATAGAGTGCGGCACATGGAAACCATAAGAATATCTTGTCCATCAACTTCCTCTACTTTGTAGGATGGTTCATTATTTGTCACGAACTGGACAATGTTATTTTCCCTAATCTTTTTTACAATGCCATTCAGAAGTGAAAAGATGTAATCATTATTCTTGATATGACCTGAAGTATCAATAGACTTAAAAAAATTTGTGTCATCTGAACAATGAACAAGAAAATTAATAATGATTTTTTTTTTATGTTTGTCCGCCTATGACGTATGATTGTGCACTCTTTATCCTTCCAAACCAATTTAAGCTATCTATCAAAGCTTTAAACTATTCTACTTCATAATTTATGCCGACAATGTAGATATACCAGTTGGTTGAGTCTTTTAATCTCAATCTAACCTTTTCAATTGCATCAATTACGATATGAAAATAAGGGTTAACGACGACATATGCTAGAACATCTACATTTAACACATCAAAAATAATTATTATTGACATAAATGCCTAAGATAATTAATAACATATTATTACTTACATATAAAAATCACTTGTAAATATGCTTTACTGCTCGCTTGGCAGCTGAAGTGGCCGTTTTGACCCTTTTAAATGTTTGTTTTATCATTCTTTGTGAGCTATTTTGTCTTTTGAAAATGTGAGCATCCTTAGTAGGTCCAAGTCATGTTGAAGCTCGTTGACAAAAGCCTCCCTCTTCTACACTCACATCCTCAATGTGTGTAGATCGGTTTGAGTGGGATCGATGATGCCCCTGCTCCCGATTCCAGAGCCATGCTCCCCTCCATCTCTCTTTATGTTCTCTTTGGAATTGTTAGCTTGAATGAGTTGCTCTTCTCAGACCTTCATCTTCATAAGAATCAAACTCGGTCGATGTTTCAAGCTCTTGAACTTGGCATTTCCCCTTGTCTTTTTGACTAGGCATATCACCCCTTCTTTCTAATAACTTCTTATGCAACTTTCTGTTTGTTCCACATGAATTCCCCTTTATGAGACTTTCCTACAAGGTACACCCTTATAAACTCACTGTTCTCGTCACATTATTTGACATTTCCGCTCATGCCACCGATGTGTTACTTTAAGCGGAACACTCTCTTATTAATTTGTTTACCGCACTTTTTACATTGTATCATCGTTTTATCAAAATACACTAAAAAGTCATGTTCCCACCCGATATCACGGATAGCATCACTGCCTTGTTGCTCGGCTATTGTTCCTTGTCTTTGATTTACAACAATAACACATTAATAAAAATTTAATAAGTTAACATCACCTCTTTAAGAGGACTAATTCAAGAGAAGTATCCCAACTACCAGGAAGAAAGAGCACGTCCATAAGGGGTTGCTTAAGCCAAAGGAAACAACCATTGTTGTTAGTTATCTAAGCAAAGGAAATGGGGGGTGGGGTGTGAGGGAGCCTAGGGGGGAAGGAGTAGGAGAATGGGAGAAACTTTACGAAATCGTGTTGAATCACCGATGGAAGGCTTGTAAGTTTTGGAGGATCGCCGCTAGCATTGCTGGAGAATTGATGAAGAATTATTGGATTGATGATGAATTGTTGGATCGCCGGAGTATCGTCACGAAATTATTGGAGATTGCCGCTTCCACCAAAGCCCTAATGGTTTCGAGGTGGGAATGGGGGAATCAAGTTGATTTTCCCCCCTTATCAGCCCAATATCAGTCCGAATTGGACCCGAAATTGATCCGGGCTTAGGACTAAAATCTTCTCGGTGGGATCAGCAAAATTGATTGATTCCCTAACGACCCGTGAATCTAGCTGATTCTCAATTGATTCTATCGATTTAGAGCGATTCCACCAGGAATCGGTTCTAGATCAGTTCTCCAGTGGTAATTGGATCTAGACCAACCGATCCAATTCCAGAATCAGTTGTTTCGAATCCAATTTGATTGATTCTGTATACCATGCGTACACAAAATAGAGTGGTTTTTGAAGAGTTGTTGGAGAGTCCGAGATTGATCCTCCTTTCAAATGTCTTCTTGTGTAAAGGATTGGACGATGGCTCATTCCGGTGTTCCTTTATCTCAGGCTGTTATTACAGGTAGGCTACGGCTTTCCTTTCGTCCTTCATGTAATTTTATGCCCATCTACCACCTTGCTAGACTGATCTCCCCCTACTTTTTTCTTGTCTTTTCTTTCGCTTGAACACTTGTAATTTTCTTTGCATTAATATAAATTTTGGCTATGGCCATTTCAAAAAAAAAAAGATTGGATTGGGTTTGACACTAGCCAATCCATACCCCGATTCCAATCCAGCCTTTCTCTTCTGCTACACAATTACTGTTGAAATTAAGTCATGATGCAGAACTGTTCATGTTGTAATATGGGGCACATTCTTGTTATAAGTTTCAATTGTTGTTAATGCTGTATAATTCCAGTTAATTTATTAGCTGTGGTTATAGTCTACAGCATAACTCAATGTAAGATACAGTAAACATGTTATTTTTAATTTTTTATGTAAATGTTGTATCTGCTTGTGGCAATGTTTACACTTCACAGGGTCTGCAAGTCCTGGATAAGGTCGGCACCTACTGACCCGTTTAAAGTGCTAATGTCTGATCAGCTGACTCTGGACTGATCAGACCCCAATCAGGGTCAGATCTTTGGGATATGATATGACAAGAGGGATGTCACCACTACCACCCAGCCAACCCTACACGACAAGTCGATTGGGTCTGATGAACCTGATATGGTTGTTTTTCTCGTTTTTTAGAACTGGGAAGCTGCAGGGGTGGCAGCACACCGCCAAATGGCTGCAATCCCCATGGATTTGGCAGCCCTTTCACCCTGGATAATGTTCGGGACTTTTTTTTTTAGTTTTTGAAGAACCGATCTAGGGCAATTTTGGTTCGATTTTTCTTCCGGTGGATTGACCAAGCTGGACAATCCGATCCCAATTTAGACTGGGATCAGCCCTGGCCAATCCAGGGGCTATCTAGAAATCTTTGGCTGTTGGTGATGGATGTTGTCATTTCTGGGTCCAAATAAGCAGTTCGTGTAAGTTTTTGGACCATTGGGTGGGATCAGATACAAGAACTCACTAAATGGTGTCTATCAGATCCAGTAAGTTAAGTTTCACTTGTTTTTAATCATAAAAATACAAGAATAACCGAGTTGTGTGTAGAGTTTAGAGATTATGTTTGTTTTTTTTATAATTATGTTCTCTTGTATCAATAACCTAATGTGTTGATGATATGAGGATTACTTAATTTGTATGTGCAGCAAGGTCTCTAGAACTAAACTGAGTTAATTTCTATGTTCATCAGGGGTCAAGGCACTTGTATGCAAGACATCTGCGTCCATTCTTGTTGAGGCATCAAGCTAAAATTGATAAATTACTGAATTCTGCTTCTCATGAAATTGTAAGCCTTTTACAGCTTAATTTGTTTCGTTTAATGAGAACTGGGGGTTTTTGTCCCACTGCATCTTGTAGAAAGATTGATGCATATATCTCTGTGTGCTCACAGTACTTTTATTTGTCTTCTGTAGCATCCATAGTAATGGATACTGGGTATTTTCGGTCATCTGTAGTATTGGCAAAAGTTAGTCACGGTTATAAAATACAATATTTTAATATGGATTTTTTTTCCAAGAAACAAATTATCCAGAAGAAAATCCTGCGTTCTAAAATTTGTTCATCCTAGTGGTTATGTTTGGGAGAGAACTCTAAAGGACATTTTTGCTAGATAATTGCATATTATGATCATTGGATCTATTTCAGTTTGTATGAATTTATTTACATCTATTTGTCACTAGATTGGTGTATGGATCCCTTCTGATGGTGAGGAGACAGGAGAGGGAGTGAGGAATATTGTTCCCCTCTGTTTTTGTAAGCAATCCAGAAGACGAGATGCATTAATTAAAATGACTGGTACTGGAAGGGAGCTCTATTGGGCAGATAAAGCAAAGCTAGACAATAAAGAAACACCCCACCTTCGTAAAGGGTAGCAGAAAGAAAAATATAATGACCTGTTAGCATAAGTGTTCCTTCCTCTTTTGCACCAGTGCATGGAAAGATTGGAGAATTGGAGGATCTCAATTAGCTCCAACTCAGGCTTGCAGTAATTGTGATGCCGGGATGAACATTTTATCTGCTGAAAGATACCTCTGAAAATCTTCTTGTTGCTGGCCATCCAAATGGCCCATAGCAGTACTGGCTGAAGGATCTTCTAACAATTTCTGTCTATCTTAGGTGGAGATGACAAATTCTATTTCTTAATCCATTTCTGCTGTTCTTTCTTTAACAAAATTTGTTGAACGGACATTGCAAATCTTCCAGATTGTGTTAATGATTAGCAGTTAAGGAGCATTTTGGTCTTGATTCTTTTTGAATAAGCCACAGAAGACATTTGTTTACTATCATCAGTTATTTATGTCAACTGAGCTACCATAGGTTTACAGAATGGTTACGACTTACGAGCCATTTTGTTAGTACCAGGTGACTCTTCTAGTTAGTATTACCAACAGCTACTCACTGTAGGTATTAGGCATACAGAGTGGTTGGGTCATAGATTGCTGGATCAGAATTGGTACCCCGATCGGATTGCCCAATTCGGGCTGAGTTTTTGGGAGGAAAACCATTCCGGATTGGTTCTTAAAAAATTCTTTAAGATGAAATAAAGTATAGATTAAGGGCCAATATAGGATTCCGATTCGATTTAGGCCCTTTGGGGCTGATTTCGGTGACTTATGTCACCAGATCCAAGTGACTTAACCCTTACCTTGGGCGGTCACAGCCGCGGTGCCTACAGCGGAGGGACTGATTCCGGTGACATCTCACTTTAAGTGGTTGGGAATCAGTTGATTTGACTGATTATGGCCCCGATCCAGCCTGATTCGACCAATTTTGGTTGGTTCCGGTGGGAGATCCTGTTGGATTGGTCCTTCGACTCATTCCAGTTGAAAGCAGATCAAAGGGGCCAATCCGATCCCAGAATCGACCGATTCCAATCCGATCCGGCCGATTCTATAATCTGTGGGTTGGGTAGACCCAAATGCACCTATGCCATATGCATTTTGGGCAAGATACATGTAAGCTCTCATATCTATATACCTACATCACTATACAGATTGGCTGAAGTAGACTACATAGCACTGTTTGTCAGGTCAGCCAATCCAGATCGGTATCGGCACATGCTGATCTGATCCATGGGGAGAGCTCAATTTCAATGGTAATTTCCACCTAGATCGGGTTGTATTGGCCGTCTGTCATAGAAAACTTATTTCTTATAGTTTCTTTATTTTTGGAGTAGAATATACTTCAATGGAAGAATACATGCTAATTGCTAACTTTTTTTTCTTAGTTTCCTTTTTTCCGATTAAAAGAAAACTGATGTCTGGGATCAGCCTAGCCAGCCGATCCTGGTCCGATTTTATGAAATCCTTGCTATGTAGAACAGATTGGATTCCTCTTACAAAAAGCATAAAAGCAAAAATTCATTCCCTTACAAAAACAACAATCATATAAGCATTTTGCAGTGGACGTAATTTCTTGCTGACATTTTCTGTTTCTTTCTTTCCACGCAGTGCATGTTATATCTAAAAGAATCGCATTATTAATCTGACTCCTCTGAACGGATTCAAATATTTCCACCTTTAAGCAGCTCCAAAACTGATAAGGACCCATTCTAGCATAATACTAAAAGCTCTCCTTAAGTTTCACAGATCCAATTTCACAACAAGGATTTCCGAGTAGAGATACAATCAGCCTGCTGCTGATCCAACAGAAGTAAAACTGGATCCAGGATCAGCATAGATTAGTCTTTTAAAAATTTGTAAAAACAAAACAAAAAAATTCTTTAAAGTGATAAGCTGCTGTGGTGGACCGACCCAGATCCAGTGGGACCATCACTGGGAAATGGTGGAGGGGCAGCGGCAGCAGTCCATGCAACTTTAAGTTGGTTGTTCTGCTCATATCGGGTCTAGGACCAGGTACGGTCAAATGTGATGCAGAATCCAGCTTGTACCAGGTCTGGGCTCCTTCCTCACCAGGCTAGTGTGGGGAAGTTGCAGGGCAGCAAGGGTAATCTCGCCAGGATCACCCCTGATCAGTTCATGATCTGCTGACGTAGGCCAACCTGACTGAGTCTAGCCCAATCCTTGCAGACATTGACCGTGGGATCAAGCCCCTGCTGAACCCGATGCGGATCAATGGTCCTGCAAATCATGTTCCACAATGAATGAAAAGATGTTGTGAATTTTTGTTGCACCACAAAAGCAGCATTTCAAAACGTTTTCATTCAATTCAAAAACAACATTATCTTATACTTATGTGTTAATTTTGTATAGTAATTTTGTATATTATTGTTCACTTCTAGCAACAAACATCACCTAGTCACCACTTAAGTAGCTGTCAAGTGCCCGAGGGCACAAACTTCTCAAGAACTACTTGGTCACCTTGTTGCCTTGACTCTTTATACAAAACATCTACTTTCTGTAACTACCTGTTCTGACAAAGCACCACCCACCACTTTCCAATGTGCTCTTAGTTGGTAGACCATTTTTGCAATTAGATTTGCTTCAGGAAGTGGTTTTTTGTTTTAAAGAACCCTATGAAGAAGCAGTGGTAGCTGTGGCGATGGGAAAGGCCCTAGGATGAAAAGGCGGTGGTAGCTGCAGGAAGCATTCAATGGGGAAGAAAACGGTTCGATGACAATTGAAGAGGGTTCTAAGACAAGAAACAGTTGAGATGGTCCGGGAGGGAATGATGGTATGAAGTTAGCCTCCACAACGTGGTATGTTGGTTGTGAGGAGGGCATGTAGCAATGGAAAAGCCTGAGGAGAGCAATATAATGATGATGTGCAATGATGTTTGTTTTTGTGGGGGGGGGATGGAAGGCAAGTGAAATGCAACAATGTACTCATGCTGTTTGCATGTATTATCCATGTAATTCCATGTATAGTTATTGTTTTGATTATTTTGTTTTTTGTTTTGTTAGTGAAGTGAGTCACCTCAGTGGCTGTCAGTGTCACAGACCTGTGCCATATTGATCACAGCAGATCTTGATAGGGAAGATCCACACATTTTACACCCTTTACTGCTAAGCCTTTGCTTTTCATTGTTCCAGTATCTCTCACTCAAATTTCCCATTTTGCAAGGTTGCGCATTGTGCAATTAATACATTATTTTCTTTAAACTTTTGTATTCACTATTATTGGATAACATGGTCTTCTCTAGCTTTAAACCTCCTCTCCTGCCTAATGTGTAGTTTTCTTTCTGCATTGAACATGGCCTTCCCACTCTAATCGTTATCTTTCCTTTGTTGTCACTTATCAAGAAACACATCGGATCATCTTAGATGTCAATCTACCCTTTTGTTATTTCTTATTCCTCTCAAAACCGCTTAGAGTACTGAGCCAGTGTTGTTTCTACATATAACATCACGATTGATATATGCTTTAAAATATATTCATGAATGACATGGTATTTTATGTTGATAATGTTAACAGGCCAAGATAGCTAGCAATCATCATGAAGAGATTTTGTTCTTAAGAACGTTGGTTGGGAAGTGTGCTGTCACAGGTATTAGTTCTGAGAGACGACTGAACTGCTCTTGTCATGTGTCTGTGCAGTTGAGTTATTTATACACTAATGCAGCAATCACTGTGAATGATTACTTGATACTGAATAACAATGGCATTGCTGCATGTCTTTGATATTTATGTGACCATCGGTTAAATGTTTGTTCTTATTGTTATTTTGGCCATATTGCATGGATCATTATTTTGGTGCATTTGGATATCCAGGTTCAAATGTAATGGTTGGATTTTGGTTTCTTTTTCTTTAGGAGGGGGATTTTTCAAGTAACTAATTTCAGTTGATCAAGATAGATGATTACAGTGCAAGTGATTAGGACAATGAATTCAGGATTGGGATTGGCCAATCCAAGGAAGAAAAGCCAATCCTAGAATGACCCAGAGTTCCTATTTCAGAAACAGAAAAACAAAAAATAGCAAGAATGGAAGCAATCCAAGCTTACCTCTAGATCGACTTGATGCATGGAATGTCTGCTTGGGGCAGTGGTGTGCCACCCGTGTCTTCCCTGCCTTGCCCTGGCCGGTAACAGCTCAGCTTGCCCAGGCAGACACCTGGTTGTCTTGGGTGCCTTCAGGCCCTGCAGAAGGTGCCCTTGCGTCTTGCCCTGTAGTGGGCCTTGACAACCAATGTACTTGGTAAAGAATAAACCAGTGGCGTTCACTTGAAGCTTATCAGTATCTTTAGTTTTTCAGTTTATGGTTATGCCATGGAAGGGAAAAAAAATAAAGTTGAAACACATGATTCGAGTTGCATTTTTGGTGGTGGTCACAGGTAGTAAGTCTTGTCTGGAATGTCACGTCCGTGCCAGAGGATCCTCCTTATGTAGCTCTTTCTCCATCTCCGAATTCCTGAAAAGAACTGTGTACTATTTCTGAAAAATGCATCGTCCGAGGCAATGGACAGCATACCTATCATATTATATCAAATAGCTTGGCTTGGTATCATTCTTTTCTTATTTCTACATGCATCCTTTTTTTTCTTCCAAGAAAGGTGTTAGCGCCCCAACTCTTGCACTTTTTAGCTTGGCATCAATGAAAGGGTAGTGCAACTTGGGTGCTTTGACCCTCCCGCATATTTTCTTTCATGTTTCACAGCTTTCAGCACCCGTTTCATCTTTTTTGATGCTGGTCCTGACACTTGCTATCTGAACCAGCTAACCAGATGCTGAAGGATATTATCCAACCACCGCAGCCGACCCGACAACCACCACCAAACGGATCCAGTACCGGTATACGGGCGATCGAGAACGCAGATCCTGAGCATGAACGTTGATGTGCGCAGAGACGTCTCTCACGAGCATCTTCCTTTCAGTGACAGGGATAGCATGCGGCATGGTGTAATATATGTTGTTCATATCATTGACATGAATGTGGGTTTATCTTACATTTACGAGTTTTTGGCAGAGTGATATTTGCTGTTTTTAGGAATCTGTATTGCCTAGATGTTGTTGAGTGCAGTAGAATTTGTCAGGTTTCTGGTATACGAGATGACCGTTTGTTTGGTTCATGTAACCTCGCCGATGCCCACGACGGTACCGTCCTAATTACCTGTATGTTGTTGGTAGGTAAGATTGTGGTTATCATTCTCCATATGATGCAATGGGTTATCTTGAAAAAAAAGAGAAGAAAATAATATTGCAGAGGGCAACCCTCTCTGTAATATCTATCTCATTCGTATTAAATGCTTTCAGACGTGTTCTCCAGAAGGTTGGTCCGTCTCAAAGCAGTCCTAGTCCGGGTTAGATTGGGTCGAAAAAATATTATATTTTTTTAAAAAAACGATTTTAGAAAAATGTCAAAAAATATAAAAATTACAAGAAATCGAAAGGATATGTGAAATATGACTAAAAATTATTTATTTTAATTTCAATTTATATTTGTTGTTTTCTGTGTAAGTTAAATAATTTCTTATGATATTTGGAAAAAAATATTCGATGTTAAACATATATATGTCGATTGTATTTGTCATTGTTTCAAATAATCATCTTAGAATAAGTTGTTAAAAATTTATGGTAACTATCATACATAAAATGTATGAAAGTGCTTGATAAGTTAAGGCTCCTTGATAATATATAAGAAATTTAGAGTCTTTAGATAACTTCTTTGTAAAATTATTGTCTCGTCGTACGTTGATCAATCTGCATGACTTTGTGATGGAGCGCTATGATTTATATCTTACGTTGTATATGTTTCTCTCCGATGAATTGTATCGTTCCAAGATCTATCTCTAAATTTACTGACCACTTATTTGTTGCACGATTTGCAAAAATGTATCAAATTGAAATCTTATCTCGAATAGAATACGTATACAGGGTGCGACCACAAATAACGTTTCAGACTCAGAGCCTGAGACATCCCCGGGAAATCGTCCCAGCAAGAAACGTCGACTTGGCCTCTGAAGCGTCCGACGTCGACGCCTCGTGGCGCCACGCGAGAAGATCGAAAACCACTCGCTCGATTAGAGCATCAAAAAATATTATCATACAGTTTTGGATATTGATATTTTAAACTATGCTGACAAATCCGATGTACGGCTCACCGTCGCAATAAAACGCCTCTCAACAGACCGTTTTTTCACGGAGACTCCACCGTCATCTGAGCTCACCGATTCTTTTTCACTATGGACATAAATAAAAGCTCCGGAACGTAATCCGAGGGGTAAGCCATAAGAGAGCAAATAAATTATTCACAGGAGAGAGCCTATTATATCTATACACACATTTACATAGAGAACAACGACCGTGCCACTACCGCTGACACCTGATAATAATAATAATAATAATAATAATAATAATAATAATAATAATAATAATAATAATAATAATAATAATAATAATAATACCCTGCAAATATGGCAACCACCCACGCCGATGACGACGATGATCCATCGTCACCACGCGGGCTGCACCGACTTTCTACCAAGTTGTACAGTTTCGCTGGTTGCATCCTACATTCCTACCCATAAGATATGGCAAAGAAAAGAAAAAGAAAAAGCACAACGTATCACCTTCAACAACAAACCCTACCGACGGCGAGAGCAAGCACACGACAACAGAGAGAGGGAGAGGGCAGGGCAACCCCACCAGGAAGAAAATACCAGCAGACCGACGGGACGACGCGATGAGATGGAGCGGCGTGGGCCGGCAGACCCTTGAACTCACATCCATCTCCGAGGAAGCAAGCATTCCGCACCTACTGCTTCGGCCGTCCGGTCCTCCTCGCACTCGGTACCCCCGAAGAATCCAGCCGGGGGAGAGGAGAGACTCGAACCGCCGGCCAGCATCGCCATCATCAGGAGGCTCCCCCCGTGCACCCTGCCTTCTCCGGTGACAGGCAGACCGGGGTCGGACGTCGGCGGCGCGGGAGCACCCTCTTCCCGCCGCCGCGGGGCAGCGCCCACCGCGCCGCCGCCGTGGATCCGGTGATCTTGCAGCAACGCACCGTGTGCGGCGCAGAGGCCGCTCCTCCCCCTCGCAAAACGGTCGCACGGGGGCCCGCCGGGGCCGACGTCGGATCCCGGCTGCCCCCACAAGCACCGCTTCCCTCCGCCGTGGGCCTTGCAGAAGTCGGTGCGCCCCTGGGCGCTCTTCGCGCACCCTTCGAACCGGCAGCGCTTGCCCCCGCCATGGCGCACGCACAAGTCCGTCCGCCCTCGCGCGCTCTTGGTGCACTCGGGTGCGGAGCACCTCTTGCCGCCCCCGTGGGCCACGCAGAACCGGGTCCCGCCGTGGACGCTCTTGGGGCAGACGCCGCCGCCTTGGAATGCGCAGCGCTTCCCGCCGCCGTGCCCCTTGCAGAAGAGCGTGCTCCCTTCCGCACCCTTGTTGCAGCCGGAGGCGGTGCACCTCTTGCCGCCGCCGTGGGCCTTGCAGAACATGGTGCTTCCTTGGGCGCCCTTCGAGCAAGCGGGGTATCGGCAACGCCGGCCGCCCCCGTGCGCGATGCAGAGGCCGGAATAACCTTCCGCGCTCTTCGTGCAATTCTCCCTCTGACATCGCTTGCCGCCTCCGTGCCTGATACAGAGGCCAGATTTCCCCCTGGCAGCTCTGGCGCAACCGTCGTGACAGCATCGCCTGCCGCCGCCGTGGGCTATGCAGTGATCCGTGCGACCTTCGGCACTTTTCATGCAGCCAAGGAACTGACATCGTCGGCCGCCGCCATGGGCCTTGCAGTATACGGTGCGACCTTCGGCTCCCTTCTGGCAACCTTCTTTCTGGCACCTCCGGCCACCACCATGGGCTATACAAAGTCCCGATGCACCCCTAGCACCTTTACCACATCCCTGGAACTGACAGGTCTTCGAACCGGTGATCCGTTGTTGCGTGAGGCCAGAAGAGCAGGTGACTGGTTCTTTCGTACTCGTTGCATTAGCTGATAAGAGCTGGGTTTCGTTTGCTCGAGAGGGATTGAAGTCTGGGCGTGAAGATCCCTCCGAGTTCCAGCAAACCGATGCCCATCCATCGTCAAAAGGCACCGAACCAACGTTTACGGATTCTTCCAGCATACTCGGATGTTTATCCGATGCCGGAAACACACTGGTTATCACAGATTGAGATGGTCCCGTTGATAAACTCAGTTGAAGGTCACATACCGGTTCCTCGTCCGGTGCATCTGCAAATGCTATTGCGGGCCTCTTCGGGCTCGGGCTGCTATCACTGCTGAGATGAAGATGAAAGTTCAGCCCTAGATCCATGGAAGTCTCCTCATCTGTTTCCTTTGCAGAGGACATGGTGCACGCTGTTGCCGTGCTCATTTTGCTGTTGTCTGAAGAACTAGACGAATGCCTTAGACCCAGTAACAGGGGAGAGACATCCTTGTGATCATCATCTCTTCTAACTGCTGTCCACTTTCTCTTGATCCCCTTTACGTGCGGAGGAGGAGAATGAAAGCTTATAATCTTTGTGCAGTGAATTGTTCCATCTTGACCTTTTACCGATCCTCTAAACAGATTGGAAGAGAAGGCGGAAGAAAATCCCGAGGAACCGAAACCGTCATCCATGGAGAACCCAAGTACCTTGAACAGGACGAAACTCAGCTCTTATACACGCTAACAATAAATGTAAAACCAGTCAACCTGATTTCTGGGCTTATTACTTTATCATGAATGAATTCGGGTTAGAGCTTTCCTCTAGAATTCTAAGACTGTTAAGCCAGAAACGAACAAAAGCCAACTCTAGCAATGTGACTGAAATGTGAGACTGAAGGTTCTGTTATTGCATCCACCACTCACGAATCCGGACGTATCTTTGCGATCCATTTGTAGTTCCAAGGAAATTTACTGAATTGATAGTATTTGGTGATGTCAACAGTAGAGCGTCAGATAGAAAAGACAATCGGCATCCTGTGAAAATGTAGGGAAAAATAATCCAAATCAGATTCTGTTTCACAGCCAGCTTACCTAGTACAGAGATGAGAGGCAAAATAAATATGCTCAGCTATCAAAAACAGCAACCAATAAAAAACAATGTGATTTATGGACTTCTGAAGAGACTGGTCTGATCATCACAATCTTGACTATGAAAGCTACAATATTTTGAGATGTAATAGAGAAGAAACTGGGATGCAGTGAATGGTACATGAACAATGGATTAGGACTTAGGAGAATGGACTGATCAGTTGAATCAATAAGTTGTCTGAAGGTATATCTAACATCCATATATATAATTCTTTAATAACAAACTCTAATTTGACGAAGCTGTGGTTTAATAAATGTGTGACACCATTTATCTCTAAGTCATAAGTAAAAAATTACACATTGAATTCGGAATACTCTAAAAACAGACAATGATCTATCATTAGTTGATATGGAGCATCTTTAACAACATATTTTTGGAAGGAACAGTCAAATTTCCTTCATCAATATTTTACACAACACTGAATATCAATATCGTGAACCAATCATCAAATGGTCAAGTATCAAGAGACCTAAGAAATTGCATTAGTACATGTATATTTAAAGGAAGATGAAGCAACGGGTTAGGCATTGAGGTAAGGAATAGTGGCAACTCCTTGCCTTAAAACCTTGACTTCCTGGCTAACCATTTTGGTTCTATAATCTCTAGTCTTCATAGTATATTGTTGACCTATAACTTCTTCTGCATTTTCCCATATCCTAGCAGGACGCTTACATTGCATTTGAGGCAACTGTCTCCATCATTGAGGCGATCACCTAGGTGAGATCCTAGGAGAGGTTTGCCCATTTGGTTGCCCCAGCCAAACTTCACAGTAGGCATCAGGTAACATCATACAAAGATCAACCAGATCTATTGGAAGCTTTATGAGATATGTTTTACCCATGCAATGTAGGGTCAACCTATCTGGACCGGAATTGGCCTACCATGATCCTGGAAAAAGCTAATCCCTGACTGGTTTTGCCTGGAATTGAGATTGACTTGACCAGGGACCATGGGTCCAGCCAATCCAGTTGAACCGGCTTGGTTGGCCCATCAAGAACTGTACAACTGGATTAACTCCATGGATCTGGGGTGTGCTGATCCAGAAGCATATCAGCAGATCCCATTAATCATGTGCCCCAGTTTCAGCACAATCAGCCAATATGGCTGAATCAGGCTCGTTCTTGGCCAAGTCCAGTCGATTCTCAGCAGATCAGATTGGCCATATCAGTCGGCCTTCCTCATAGATCCATCATTCTTTGTTTTACTACAACACGGAGATACATGGTGGCTTACTGGCCAGCGTAGCATTCAGCTTATCAATCTGACAACCCAAAAAGTGATTACCACAACACAGGTTGCCTAGACAAGTACAATTTATGTTTAACTTCAAAACCTAGAGGTGTTGAAGGTAAAGGTAGGCGTCTCGCTGGGCTCTCGAGTCATAGTTGTTCCAAACAACCAAGAAAGGCTGCGACAATAAGTCAAGCTACTAGGAAGGAATTCACGGTGGTATTGCAGTGAACAAAATTAAGAAACAGAGGTGTATCGAATAGATTCTACATCGCAGACCTCAAATACTGACATAAGATAAAATTTGCAACTCTAAACAGTAGAATGATCTCCAATCTTTACGACTTATCCTGCAATAGAAAACAAAATGTACAGATAAGAAAAACGTCAGAGAAGCACGGATAAAGGATCGTTCCACGACACAAAAGGGAAAAAGCAAAGCAAGAACAAACACCACCAGTAGAAAATATAGCTCACAACATGAAGGAGTATGAAGTCGGCATCAGAAATCTGAAACACGAACCAATACCAAAAACCCCTGAATAAACCTCATAAAACCTGAATAAAACATTTCCCGCTAAATACAAATTAAATCGCATAACAAACCGGAAAGTAACAATTAGAACACCGAAAACACACGATCAACAGTCGCTCCAACAAGCAGCAGACGCTCCGAGAAGACGCCTCACCGTCCAGATCCAGCTGGAAGCCCCGCAATCAATAGAAGGAAATATTATTATGCTCCTCATATAAGAACGCATAGCCCTCAACACATAACGTCTAGAACACAAGACGGCAGAGGACTAAACCCCACAAGCCGAACATAGAGGACGAAGAACTGCCGCAAACCAACAAACAACGCCGAAGAAGTTGCCCTACGCGAAATAACGGCAACGAAACGTCACAAGACAGAGAGGAACCGGCATCAAATCATCCAAAAAGGAGGACAGACGGGGGAGATAGATTCGCACCTTGGAATCCCGTCTCACGAGAAGAATCTCCCGAGAAATCCGAGGCGGCGGCGGCGATGGCGGCGATATGGATCACCTAGGGTTCCCAGATGCGGACGAAGCGCGTGGAAAGGAGAGGATGAGAGCACGAGGGCGGCAGGCGGCGGAGGGGAAGAAGAGGCGAAGATGAGAACAGAGAGGAGTGGAGGCCCAGGTGGCGGACTAGGAGGTCGGAAGAAATAAATAAATAAACAAAGTTCATGAAAATTAGAGGTAAATTTCGCTACAGCCTCTGGAAAACTTACATTTGCAATCCGCCCCTCAGTTTGATACGTAAACGAAACGTTTTTACTTTTCTTTTTTTTAAATAGCTCTGTTACTCACGAATTGTTTTATTCGACAAAATCGGCTTATAAATACCAGCGACACGTGGTCACTCGGGGTATACAACGCATATCGAGGGGTGTATCTGCGAAAAGAAAAGGGTAAAAAAGTAAAATAAAAGATTCGGTAGGCGCACGTGAGACCAATGGGCGCCGTATCTCCCCCGTGGTGGGCCCCGCCAACCGCCCCCGAGCCGGCGCATGCGCACCTGAGCTCCCGCGCGCGGGTGCCCTCGGATCCCGGGTGCGCCGCGGTTTGGGTGCGTGTTCTGGGGGACGTGGCAGAATGCGATTCGATCGCTCTCCTGTCCGTGCGCGGGGAGATTTTCAGCGCACTCCCCCCGGTGCGATCGCGCGTCGTCCTGCGACGTGTCGTTACCACCGCCGCACGGCTCGACCTTTTCTTACATTTTGGTCAGGTAACATAACTTTAATTTTAATCCTACCCCCGAGAAGTATGATATCGAAGTAAGGGCCATGTTTTGTGAGCATTGTCAAATCAAAATGGGAGGGGGTGTCGTTTTTGCGGGGTATTAATGTAAATGCAAACAATTTTCCGAAATAAATATTTCTCTTTAGTTTAGCATTCTTAATGATATTTGTGTATGTCCCTTTACTGTAAAAATGATTGCTTCAAGAGTTCTTGAGTTAAAAGTAATCATATATGAATATACAAATATTAGGTGTTATTGCAAAGAATCAAATCAAATAAAATGGTATCAAAAAAATTATATGTATGTATATTATATTTTAATAAAATTATGTTTTTGAATTGAATATTGATATATATATATATATAGTCTCTTCTGTGGGTGGCTTCTCCTGGGTTCGATCTCGATAACATCTGTTGTGACATTTGCATGATGGTTGTGTCATCCTTCACCATATATATATATATATATATATAGAGAGAGAGAGAGAGAGAGAGAGAGAGAGAGAGAGAGAGAGAGAGAGAGTTTTGATGAAGAACACAGCTGTGGTCATCATCTATGGGCATAGCTGATTACCATCACCTAATTAGGGCCTGCTTGACTAGAATAATGAAATCAACATGGTATCAATTTTGATACAATCGCTTAGCTACATCAGCATCATCAACATTTTTAATTCCTAAATAAAAAAAACTAATCATATGATAGTTGGAGTCAAAACCCTACCCAGGCAGGGCCTTTGTTGGAGCTGTCGGCATTCATGGGTTTAACACCAAAGATGCACCAAGGGGACAGGTGATGATCAGAGAGTCATATATATATCATGATGATCTCAGGAGCAACTTGATGTTTCAAACAAATCAGATGGATTTTTCTGACAATTGGATGACCTTGGGGATTCAATAAATATGAAAGAAGGACCATACAGAGATGAGTTTTTTTTTCTGATATATTGATTAGGCTCATAAATTAATAGGACTCCAAAAATATTTATCTTGATTTAGTTCATATATGAACCCCAGTTATGTATGTATGTATATATATATATATATATATATACTTGAAGATCTGGGTTCTCCTTTCCCAAATGGGAATCAGATGTATGAGTAAAGGTGGCAGTTGTTTTGGCCTGATATGAAATTTTGGACTGTTGATTCTTTAATGTCTAATCTCTTATTTGTGGTAGAATTCAATACTGAACTTGGTTAAGATGTTTCCATGCTAATCACTTTATTGTTTACTCCCTATATTTTCTATGGAGTATCCTATTTGAAACATAAAAAGCTAAACTAAATGGTTTATTTTAAAGAAACTTGTTAAGCAAAAAGTGATATATATATATATATATTTGTTAGTCAATTAAGACATAGAAACAATCAATCGAATAGGAGGTGAAAGAGGTGTGTTAAGCCAAAACAAAAGCTGCCACCCAAGTATTATGATCTTGAGAGGGCATTTAAACTAATTAAGCCATCTATTCGTTTGGGACAACTTTAAATTTAAATAAAAGGATGTTTGAGAGAGAGAGAGAGAGAGAGAGAGAGAGAGAGAGAGAGAGAGAGAGAGAGAGAGAGAGAGTCATTTCAAATGATATCTTCCCCCATCATTCATTATATGTAAGATTGCACCAAGGACATCATCATTGTAGAAGGGCAGAGAAGAACACGGAGAAGTTGACCTGTGGGCTGGTCAATGGTTTGATCTAAATTATTTGTTAATAATATATATACATATATATATTTTTGTGTGTATCCACACGGATAAGATTTTGTATTTCCTAGTGTCAAGTTGTTTTGGTAATCTTACCTGAACCTAGTGGCAACCGGCAATCAAATCAACATTTTCGTTGGGTGTTTGATTGCATGATAAATTAAGTTTTCGTTATAATTTTGTTGTTTTAAACAAAATTCGTTAAAAGATGTGCTCGGCAACCACTGCAAATTTACAGTTTTCGAAAAAAAAATTTCTTGGATAGAAAAGAGGTGAGATAGATACTCAATTTTTTTTCTATCTTTGTGGTCCCCTCCTCCACCTACTTTAGTCACATAAGGTTACCACTCTTTTTTTGTGATCTCACATCTTTCCAAACATAATAAATTTATGGCATTGACTAGTTTACATGTATTATAGTGAAGCTATATATAAATTTATTTTGCATCCAATCACCCTATAACCAGCTAAATTAAACAACAACGGGTCAACATATCCATATGATAGATGCCTTGTAAGATTTGTTTGGTTGTGGCTTCAACCACTAACCTGATGTTAGCATTGTTGTTTTGGTACCATATATATATATAAAACATGGTTATCTCTATCTCCTTTATGGTTCTCTTATCTCTTCCCTTCCTGATTCACAACACAAGATATTAGTAAGAATATTAGTAAGAAGTAACTTAAAATCAGATAGCAACCCATTAGCATGCAAATGCATGGTTACCATTCAGTGCAGCTGTCACCTCTTCTCCTGTTCACTCCTGGCAGCATGCCAATGAAATAGCTTAAAATCAGATACATGAGTAAGTTAATTACAAATCTTGTTGGGGCATTTATTCTAATGAGGTGTTTGTACATTGCATGCCAAAATAAGTTTTTGCTCCAAGAGCAGTTTGTAGTAACAAAATTTGTTTGACAATAATCATGAAAAAAATATTTCTCCAGAGAATTTTTTTCTAGTACAAAAGATGTAACCAGGTCTTCCTTTTTCCCCTCCCCTCTCTGTCTTGTTTTAGTTATACCTTACTCTCACTCTTTTTTGTTATCATGTGTGTTCTCGTTAAACATGATATTTTCTTGTGAAGTATATAACTATATCTTAGATTTTATTTCGACATAATTTTCTTTTCTTCGCAACCACATCAATCTTCTAGAACAGTGACAAAATTAAATGAGAAGAAGAACAACAACAAAACCTGGAACAAAGTCACCGAGTTCAATCATTGGGTGTGAGCAAGCAATTCTGCTCCCTTCAATTTAAAAATAAAAGCTTCGAGCCAAACCAAACTGAGAGATGCACACCCATATGCCTCTTTTTTTTCTTCTGCTTAGAGTATTAAACTAAAATTTTGCTGTATCTATTTTGAAATTAATATTCGTAAATGTCGAAATATCAATATTAAAATTGATAGTATTTGATGTAGAATTTCAATCTCGATGTCTATAGTTAAATAACCTATGGATGATTTATGAAGAGCAGTTAGTCAAACACATGAACAGTGGGTCAAACTATTTGAATACTAACATTTTATAGTGTATTTTTGGAATACTCCCATAACTACACTTCAGGATGCCTTTGAGAACGAGACTCCAGCGATTTTTTTTGTTTTTTAGGTTTCACGAGGACATGTCTGAAAATATGGATAGTTATCGGGCCGGTACGATAATAAAACTTCGCTTAGAAAGTGTCTCGCTTTCGAACTTTTACAGTTAGCCCCCGAGAGAGTCTCGCATGAGCAAAAAAGACACGCAGAAAGATTGTAAATAACACTACCTTTCTTCGCAGGGGCGCAGGTGGGCTCCACGTCGTCTGACTGCACCGTCTCGTCGTGCCCGTGCGCACCGGACACATCGGCCGAGGAATCCGCTCCGACGTGGACGCCACCCGGAGGCGGGCCCCACACGGCGCTGCCCCCGGGCCCCGGCTTCTTTCGCGCGCTTTTCTGGTGAGAGGAGGCCGTAGGCCGTACGTACGCCCAGAGAAAAGCGCTTCGCAGGTGGCATCAAGGGTAGATAAACAAATAAAAGAAAAAGGATATACACACACGTGTGTGTATATATATATATATATGGGTGATTAAGAAGCATTGATGAAGATGATGCTGATTTTTTTTCCAAGTAGAAGAGAGAAGACCCAAGTATAAAAGGTTGTTCGGTTGCACAATATATTTTTATGATAAGAATTTACAGTAAAATAAAACTTATACCAGTTAAAGATATAAAATTATCATGGTCGGTGAGATGTGATAACAAAAAGGATGAACCATATGTGAGTAAAAAAAGGTGGGAATCATAAAGAAAAAAAAGAAGGCTCTCACTTTTTTCTTTGTCAAAATAGAAAGAATTATTTTTAAAAATAACATTTTTAATAGTTGCCAATAATTCCTTGAGCACGTTTTGTCACAAAAATATATATTTTATAAAAAACTTAATTTTTCATGCAACCAGGCACCTCACAAGTTGCTACATTATTTTTATGTGCAATATTATGTGTTTAAACTGATTTGAAAAATCTGATGGGAGTGTTTGGTTCTATGATAAAATGGATTTTTGTTTCAATTTTATATTTTTGTAACAAAATTTGTCAAAACACGCGTTCGGTAATTATTACAAATTTATGTTTTTAAAGATATTTTTTTCTTGAATAAGAAAAATAGTACTCTCTTTTTATCTAGTGATTTTCCACCTGTTTTGATCATACATGACTCTCACTCAATTTTTTATCACCTCTTCCCAAGCAAGACAAATTTACGTTTACACTTTATTTTAATACAATATTTTAATATGCAAATGAAAATATATAAAAGTTTATTGGACAACCAAACATTGGTCATATATATACTCTACAACATGCTCTCATTTGTATAATAATTTATTGTACAACCAAACACCTTATAAGCATTTGGTCATATGTATACTCTACAACATGTACTCATTGTTGTGATCTGCCCCAATACCAGTTTATTTGAATTATGTTAAATTAATTTATTAAATAACATTTTATTTCTACAGTCTGCACGAGGCTGGAGAATCAAAATATTGCTTGTACTATCATCATCTTGTTTTAGTGGATTTTGATCAAGAGATTATACATTTATAATACTTGGATTCTACATATCAGTCCTAATAATTATTTATAATTATATATAAAAAATTTAAATTTTTATGAAAGCCTACATTTTAAAAATTAAGTGTCTTTATCTAAAAGATCATCCAAATGGCATCAATTAAGTATTTAATTTTTGACAAAATGTTCTCTTTTTTAGACAGATAAACAGGGGTATAAGGTATGGGGGGGGGGGGAGGGAGAGAGAGAGAGTATTAGACAAGGCTATTTCATCATAAAAAATAAAAATTTAAAAATTTTCAGGCCGCACCAACTTAATTTTGAGGCATTAAAAGATTTTAGAGTCATCATAAATTTCAAGTATTATGGGCCAATCAGATCCCAATGGCCAGTAATTCTTCCCTTGGTTACAAGACTTTCTGGTGATTGAATTTGGGAGGGGGGATTTATTAGGATTGTAAATAATTATTTAGATTGATGCGTAAAAATCTCAATTTTTTTAAGCTGGACCAATAAAATAACTTATTAGTGGTAGGTTTGAAATATGGAGATAAATGACTGATTAATATGAAGATCCCCAGCTTATTCCAATTGGTATGATTTATTTGGGATGCCAACTAGCTAGCTTAATTATTTGGTTTACACTACACATAAATTAATTATGCCTACCATATATTCATGTCCGCGCCCAATTTACCTCGTCCCTTAAAATTGATTAAAGTTATGACATATAAAAAAATAAAAAAGTAAAACATAACTTTTAAAGATACCAGGTCAAATTATTTAGTGGTTGTAAAGGGTTTATGAACTCATTTTAACATGAAATAATATACAATAAATATTTTAAAAACCATCAGATTGTTCCTGGCCTCTAAATTAAAATGTAATGCTTCCAATTTAATCAAATTAAATCAGACGTCTCTTGTTGAAAATAAAATTGAAAATAGATAATTTTGTTACCAGAGTGACACGTATCTCATCCCCAACTTTTCCATTCACTTCTTGGTTTTTCTTCACCCGAGTGATCCTAACACACTTTATTTATTTATTTTATTTTTAAAACCAGCACAATAAAATTTTTAATCACAAATCAAAACACACTTGGGTCAAAGTCGAGTTGTAGTAGCAACTGGACCGTGGCAAAGTCGAACAAATGTTGTTCGACTTTAAATAACGCCGGTTAATCCCACCGAAGAACATGTAACTTTGCAGTTGCACGTAAAGACTCGACTTTCAACCAGAAACAAGTCGATGGGGGTGAAACTTGACTTTAAAATTTTTGAAATAAAGTCGGGATACCTCGTAACTCGATTTTGACGGAAGTGTGTCAGATTTGCAATTAAAATTTTATGCATGTTAATTTTAAAAATAAAAATAAAAGTGTGTTAGGAGTGCAGGTGCGAGTTTGAGATCCAAAATCATGATGTTGAGAGTGGACAGCCCAAGAAATATAAACAGGTGAACCTTTCAGCAGCACCCTGCTTCTCTGGCCCCAAGCTCAGTACAAGAAGAAAGTATTAAAGCTCTCTGTATATGGATGGGCTCATTCCATCGAACGTGGGACCAAGAGACTCCCCTCTTATGCGTGCCTGAGGGGATTCAGACTCACAAGGCTCAGATCATCTAGACATTGAGATGATGTGCTGTGGATGTATCATTGCACCTTCTACGCGTGGAGAGCTCTTCAAATGTATGCTTTGCTGGGGGTTGATATGATGACCGGTTTCAGCCACCTGCACTTAATAGAGATGCTGATTGTTAAATTTACACATTACAACATAGTTACATTATCTGTTTTATCTCCCTTCTAGAACCTGCGGAGCCTTGGCAGGTAGTGCAGCCCGCAGCACCCCTCTGCTTTTCTGTTATTTGCTTTTCCTTCTTTACTTGTACTGAATTCAGCTTTTCCCTCGCCACTGGACTTGCAAGGATAATTATTCCTATGTAGCAGGTTCATGTGCATTGTATGGCCACGACCTTATAAATATAAGGGGCGCTCATATTTCCGAGCGTCCGTCGAGCACTGTTCGGCAGACACCTTCTACTGTACGTTTGTCTTCCTCCTATTCACGTCTCAATTGGCTGCAAGCAGGTCGGGCTTCTTCGTTCTTCTTGGTATCAGAGCAGTGCCTTCTCCATCCTCATGGAAGGATCCACCTCCGCTGCACAAGGGGAAGTCGATGCTGAAAACGTCAACACAAATATGGAGAGCCCATTCTTCTTACAGCCATCCAACAATCCAGGTATCATCCTGGTCTCAGTTTCACTTACAGGGGATAACTATATCCCATGGCAGAGAGCAATGACCATTGCACTCTCCGCCAAAAACAAGCTCATGTTTGTCAATGGAAGCATTGTCAAACCCATGACCATAGATCCGACATATGGTCTATGGGAGAGGATCAACAACATGGTCCTCTCATGGTTGCTCAACTCCATACACAGGGACATAGTGGCGGCTGTTCTATTTTTAGAGACAACATATGATGTTTGGGCCGATTTAAAGGAAGGGTACTCACCTGCCCTCGGACCAAGAATTTATAATCTTGAGAGGACTATCACTCTGACTAAACAAGGGAATGATTCCATTACTAAGTATTACAACTCCATGAAGGCGTTGTGAGATGAATTGGGGCAATTAGACCCGGATGAAGAAAATCACAACAGAAAGAGGCAGTTAATGCAGTTTCTCATGGGATTAAATGAGGGCTTTGCTGTTGTAAGGAGCACCATCTTGTTAATGGACCCATTGCCTGCTGTCAGCTGAGCTTATGCTCTTGTGTTACAGGATGAATCACAGAGGCAGGTTCAGATTAATCCGATGACAGATGCCTCAGCCATGATGATCAGAAACAATCAAACCACTAAGACCTACAACAGCAAGGAGAACGATAACAAAGGAAATGACAAAAGGCCATGGTGCTCACACTGCAACATTGCAGGACACTACAAAAGCCAATGTTACAAGTTGAATGCTCCACGCTGCACTTATTGCAATGTTGTTGGACATATAAAGGAAGAGTGCTACAAATTACATGGGTATCCGAACAAGAATGACAAGAAGCAAATAAGCAAGAAGCCAACGGACCATGGACTTTCAGAGGAACAATTTGCTAATCTGGCCAGGATGCTGGGGGTGAATTGCAACGAAAAACCTCTACAGGCCAATGCAGTTTCAGGCTTGGACAAAGGGGCATGGGTTCTTGACTCCGGGGCCACTGCTCACATATCATCCAGTCCTCTAAATCAACAACACACAGGACACACTGCAGGTATGAAATTACCTAATGGGGACACGGTTAAGGTATCTGATATTGGCTCCACGCAAATAAACAAGGACATTTGTTTACATAATGTGTACCACACTTTATCATTCACTCACAACCTTCTTTCAGTTAGTCAATTAACCAAGAGCTGTGATTGCTGTGTCACTTTTTATCCTGACCATTGCATTATTCAGGAGTTAGGTTCGAAGAAGAAGATTGGAGTGGGCATTGAGTCAAATGGTCTATACTACATCAAACAAGAAGTTTTTTGCATGGGAGCTCAATTTATGGATCACTACCTATGGCATCAAAGGCTGGGACATCCATCAATGGTGAAACTACAACAGATTTGCAAGGAACTCAAGATAGGAGAACCTTTTTTTGATTGCTACACAGGTCCACTTTCTAAACAAACTAGACTTCCATTTCCTACTAGCATTAGTTGTAGCAAAGAACCTTTTGCATTGCTTCTTTGTGACGTTTGGGGCCCTTATCATGTTATGGCCAAAACAGGAGCTAAATATTTTCTTACTATTGTAGATGACCATACTCGTTTCACATGGGTCTATATGCTGAAACTAAAATCAGAAGTTGTTGGTTATATCAAATTCTTTGTCAATTATGTTTCCAGAACTTTTGGTAAAAATGTCCAGAAGATTAGAAGTGATAATGGCTCCGAATTTTGCAACAAGGAACTTGATGGTTATCTCATTGAAAATGGAATCATTCATGAAGGAACTTGCGTTCACACATCCCAACAAAATGGGATAGCCGAGCGTAAACATAGACATCTTTTGCAGGTTGCTCGGGCATTAAAGATTCAGTCTAATATACCAATTGATTTTTGGAATGAATGCATACTCACTGCAACATACATTATCAACCGGCTCCCTTCCAAAAGAATTGAGAACAAAACTCCTTATGAGATGCTGTTGCTGCAAAAAAAAACCAGAATATAGTCTTCTCAGAACATTTGGTTGTTTATGTTTTGCATCCACTTCACACTTGAACCCGGATAAAATGGAACCAAGAGCTAAGACTTGTGTATTCTTGGGCTACTCACCAAACCAAAAGGGTTACAAAGTCATGGACTTGGAAACAAGAGATACCTTTGTCAGCCGAGATGTTGTATTCTATGAAAAACAATTTCCTCTAGTCACCAAGGACAGCACAGTCACAAATACAACACCGATCACTAACATGCCTATTCCTTTTCCCACTGTTGACATGCAGAATGACAGCACATCTCAACAAAGAGAAAGTGAAAGGGAAGGCGTAGAGTCAAATGCAGAAGATGGAGAGGCTGAAAATCTGATTGAAGAAACTGCCATAGAACAGAGGCTGTCAAGAATAAGGAAGCATCCAAGGTACTTGGAGGATTATGACACAACCTTCAATGTCAAAGCATCAAAAACAAGTAAGAACTACTCTCTTGAAAAATTCATTGCTCATCCAAATTATTCTGCTGCACACAAAGTCTTCTTGAGCAATTTGTCAAAAGAAATAGAACCGACTACCTACAATCAAGCAAAACTCATTACTTGTTGGGTTGATGCTATGAGAACTGAACTTAAGGCCTTGGAGGACAATGGAACATGGAAGCTTATGCAACTACCTAAAAATAAAAGAGCTATCGATTGCAAATGGGTTTATAAAATTAAGTACAATTGTGATGGAACCATATCTAGGTACAAAGCTAGATTGGTTGCCAAAGGAAACACCCAATTAGAAGGATTGGATTACCATGATACATATGCCCCTGTAGCAAAATTAACCACTGTCAGATGTATCCTTTCTTTAGCTGCTGTCATGAAATGGGAAATGCACCAGCTAGACGTTCAAAATTCCTTCCTGCATGGAGACCTATCCGAAGAGATATACATGAGATTACCACCTGGATATAAATCCAACAAGGACAAGAGTTGGGTATGCAAGCTGGAGAAATCGTTGTATGGGTTAAAACAGGCATCACGAAATTGGTTCTCCAAACTCACCAATACTCTTTGTGAGCAGGGTTTTTCACAGAGCAAATCTGATTACTCTCTATTTATTTACAAAAGGGAGAGTAAAACTGTGGTCGTCTTGATTTATGTGGATGATATCCTCATAGTTGGGAATGACCAATCTCACATTGATGCTATGATTGAGCAGCTGAAAATGGTATTCAGAATTAAGACCCTAGGAAGGCCCAAATACTTCTTGGGAATAGAAATATCTAGATCAAGTTCAGGAATGTCCTTAAACCAAAGGAAATATGCAGTCGATATCATTCAAGATTGCGGTCTTATGGATGCCAAGCCACTTGCAATTCCCATAGAACAAAAACACAATCTGTTTGCAGATAGCCCAAACATGACAAGCCTGGAAAGTTTAGAAGATTGGTTGGAAGACTTCTTTACTTGACTGTCACTCGACCAGATTTACTTTTTGCCGTTAATCTGTTAACTCAGTTTATGACAGACCCAAAAGAGACTCATATGACTGCTGCCATGAATGTTGTAAGATATGTGAAGTCAAGTCCAGATAGTGGCATATTTTTCAGCTCACAGTCTCCTCTAAACTTGAAAATATTTGCTGATGCGGACTGGGGATCTTGTCCTGCTACCAGGAGATCAACCACAGGATACATAGCCTTCATGGGACTTAATCCAATTTCATGGAAAACAAAAAAACAACATACAGTTTCCAGATCATCTGTCGAGGCAGAATATAGGTCGATGGCCGCTGCTACAGTAGAAATTCAATGGCTTACACATTTACTTGAAGAACTGAATGTCAAGACAGAAGGAACAATCTTATTTTGTGATAATAAGGCAGCGATTCACATTGCCTCAAACTCTGTCTATCATGAGAGAACCAAACATATTGAAATAGATTGCCACTTCATCAGAGAAAGAATTCAAGCAGGATTGATTTAAACAAGACATATTCACACCAAAGAACAAATTGCAGATTTATTCACCAAAGCCTTACACAAGGATCAATACATATATTTGATCTCCAAGTTTGTGAGAAAATTGGACTCACCAACTTGAGGGGGGATGTTAAATTTACACATTACAACATAGTTACATTATCTGTTTTATCTCCCTTCTAGAACTTGCGGAGCCTTGGCTAGTAGTGCAGCCCGCAACACCCCTCTACTTTTATGTTATTTGCTTTTCCTTCTTCACTTGTACTGAATTCAACTTTTCCCTCGCCACTGGACCTGCAAGGATAATTATTCCTATGTAGCAGGTTCATGCGCATTGTATGGCCACGACCTTATAAATATAAGGGGTGCTCATATTTCCGAGCGTCCGTCGAGCACTATTCGGTAGACACCTTCTACTGTGCGTTTGTCTTTCTCCTATCCATGTCTCAATTGGCTGCAAGCAGTCGGGCTTCTTCGTTCTTCTCTGATTGGTACATGATTAATGTGGAGATGATCAATTTGGTTCATCTCCAAAATTTAGGAGCTGAATCAGATTTACCTTCTAAATAATCTTATACCGAACAGATCCTTAAATTTTTAAAGGGGTCGGGTCAGCTTTGGACCTAATATCCTAATATCCGGCACTAATTAATTCCTTCGGTGATTTGAATATTTTCCTAAGATTTAAAATTCTATGGGATCTATTAGAACTACAATAATACTTGACTGATATGTAAAAATCTCAAAAAATTTAGTCTACTCCTATAAAAAATTTATCAGAGGTGGGATTGAAAATATAGAGATAAATGGCTGATAAATAGTGATAGAGGTTACAAGGGAGTTATATGTCTCCACATCGATCTATTGTATTGGGTGTTTGGTTGCATGGTAAAAAATGGCTTACAAAAACATGATGGAAAAGGGTAATAGTTATAAAAATATGTTTTATAAAAATATTCTTATAGAGGTAAAGAAGAAGACCAACTTTTTTTACAATTTCTTGTGATCCACATCAATTGTGGTCTCCATTCTGCTCATCGTCGTATCTCATCGAATAAGGTAATTTTGCATATATATATATATATATCTAAATATCAGAATTCTATCAGATTCTAAATGGGTTAAGTCGATTGTAAACGAAATAAAAATAGGTAAATTTGCTACCTAACCCCACAAGTTTGCAATCTATATTCATCCCCAACTTTTTTCTGTGTTTCTTTTATAACCAACATAGTTTTTTTAAGAAAATTGTACAACTAACGCACAAAAGAAAAAAGAAGGAGAATAGCACACTTGATTGAATGTTACGCATAAAAAGTCCCACTTTCCACCAAAATTCTTTCACCCAAAATCATAAAGTCAGACATTTTGAGTTCCACTTTCTTCTAAAATCTTAAAGTCAAGATAAAAAAATTGTAACACCCGGTTTGTAAATATGTTAAGAGATTAAATCAGTGGACTATCAATAACACCGGTTAACTATTTTTTGGAGGTTGTGTTGAAAGAACTCAGAAGTTAAATGTGCTCTGTTCAGAGTAGGTCAATGATAGGTGACCTCCTGAGAAAGCTCCTAATTAGCGCGGTTGTTGGGCTAGTCAGCTTATTTAATTAGTCGGTCATTACATATGATATCAGAGTATGACTCAGTCGGAAGGTTCGGTGTGACTCGCTTGGGTATGTGATATATGTGATGTGTGTGGCCTTGACGAGGGTATCAAATTTTTAAGGGGGGTAGATTGTAACACCCGATTTGTGAATATGTTAAGAGATTAAATCAGTGGACTACCAACAATACCGGTTAACCATTTTTCGGAGATTGAGTTGAAAGAACTCCGAAATTAAGCGTGCTCTATTGGGAGTAGGCCAAGGATAAGTGACCTCTAGGAAAAGCTCCTAATTAGCACTGTTGTTGGGCTAGTCAGCTGATTTAGTCGGTCATTACAAAAATTAACTTTTAAGCCACCCTGTTTAAATGGCAGGTACTAGAGCTAGTCCTACCCCCGTTTGGTTAGAGTATTAAAAATAATACTATATTAATATTGATAATGATATTTCTAAAAATTAAAATATCAATATTAAAATTGATACAAGTTAGATCACTTATATTATCTAACATGTTTGGTTTGCACTACAAATTTTAAAATTAAAATTATTAGTCAAACACTTCTAATTGATTGCTATCAATATCAATTTCAAAATTCATAGTAACAGAGAGATTTAATAATGTTACCAAACATGGCCTCAATATATATCATCCGGACCGAAAGTTGAACTCAGAAAATCCTGGCTTTAACACTTGGGGGGGGGGGTGACTTCCACCTAATTTTGGGTGAAAGCCAACTTAATTTGTTGGCAAAGTGTGTTATTCTCCAAAATTTCCCCTTGTGTGTGTTAGTTGTATAATTTAGAAGAAAAAAAAACTATATATATGTTAGTCATAAAAAAACGTCCCAACATTTTAATTCTTCCTCTTCTTGATTTTTCTTCACCTAATAATTAAGTTATCTCATAATCAAAGAATAACAATGTGATCAAAACTCAAAACAACGTAACACTCCATTTATATAATAGATTAAAAACAAGCCGACAGACTCTCCAAGAGAACAGAAACCCTAGCAGCAGGATAGACGTACATCTTTGCAACTCCCTTCCACACACACCTGTCCGACCGAGCAAACACACAAGCTAGCAAGCCTGACGCGCAAGAAAACAAGGAGATATATAATATCACACGGTGATCTGCCGCCGAAGGATCGATCGATGCCGAATGCCGGCCGCCGGCGAGCTGAGCGCGCGGAGATCTCAGTAGCACTCGTAGAGCTTCACGTCCATCAGCAGCCGGTAGTAGGCGATCCCCTCCTTGGCCGCCGTCCGGACCGTCGCCACGCCGCGCGTCATGAAGAAGTCGCCGGTGCCGCCGACGACGGAGAGGTCCCTGGTCGGCATCAACATCAGGTCGGCGCCCATCAGGTTGATGGTGCCCTTGTACTCGCCGGAGTCGAACACCAGCGTGAAGGCGAACCAGGCGCTGTAGTCGCCCTTCATGTCGTAGAAATAGAAGCCCTGCGCGGTGGCCGCCGCCGGGGAGTGCAGGCGCTGGTCCGGCGTCATCCGGTTGTTGAACACCACCATCTTGCCGAAGTCGGTCCTCCCCAGCCCCGTCGCGTTCGCGACGGCGGCGGCGGTGGCGTTGGCCGCGTTCTTCCCGTCGAACATGACCTCGTGGAAGTAGAGCAGGAAGCGCCGGCACGGCTCCCGTCTGGCCCGCCGGCCGGCGGCGGCGGCGGCGGATCCCATCCCCGACGACTGAAGCAGCAGCAGCAGCAGCAGCAGAGCGCAGCGGGCGATTTGCTTGCCCCCCTTCTTCATCTTTCTTGGCCCTCCTCTCGACCTGCGCGTCTCCTAATTAGGTCAGAACAAGAACAGGAGATTAAAAGCTCTTGCTTTTGCTGCAGGCATGTATGCTCATGTCGCATATATATAGGGTTTAGGTCAAGTTGATATTGCCATCCATGATGTGCTCTCTCTCTGGAGGAAAGGCAGGGGCGTGCCTTCTACGCGTGGGGAGCTTTTCAGAAATGTTCATTATGACATGGAATGAGAGCGGAGTGTCTCATCTGGGCTCGCGAGGGAGTCCCCTCGTGTCACTCACAAAATTGTATTTAAGACCCATCATGTCAATGCGTTCAATAACTATCACGTCATGTATTCAATGTATTTTTGTGAGTAGCCCGAGGGTACTCTCTCAGGAGCCCACCCGAGGCGATCTCAACTCGGTCTCAAATGCCCACGTCATGTTACAACCTCGTGTCATTCATAAAAAGACTTCATTTAATATCTCAGTGGTCATCAAGAGATTATCAAATCATATATCAAACAAGATTTTCTATGAGAGACTCAAAAATGTAACCTCCTCTAGTGGGCACCTATATAAGGTCCTCTGCCCTCTCTTTTTAACGAGTCACACATAATAATTAAATACAATGCCCGCTTGGCGAGAATATCAAAAACAGTCAAATTAATACACAACAAATTTTATTTTTTAAGTAAAATTTAAAAATTGATATCGTTAGTCAAACACTTCTATCCGACTAATATCGATATTAATTTTAAATTCTACATTGATAGAAATGTAGTTCAATAGTGTTAGAAGACACGATGTAATTATTAAGATGCTATATTTTTGGTATCCGTCTTTAAGTTGACATTACATATAATTCTCAAGCATTAATACCTGATGCGTCTGCTTGAGAGTTTGGTTCGTTAGCAAGTCGGGATGAATGTTTCTTGTTCAACTTAATTGTGTCGTTTAGCGAACTAATTAAACGAGTACGTCCAGTCCAGATTAATTAATGTTTGGGCTCCCGAGGCATGCAGATAGAGATACATAAACGTACGTACAAGATGTACAAACTCTGCCTGATTATCATCGTACATACATACATATATATATTTATATTTGATGCAACAAAGTCTTGTTATATTTCCTGAAGATCTCCCTCACGCGTAGAAAAGGCATAAATGATACACCCAACGCTTCTGTTGTTACTGGTGCAAAATGTCTCTTTAACTCATGGTTAATATATAGACCGGCAATATACACAGTGAGTGGATCACCTCAGTTCTCAGTAGAGAAAGTACCCTCCGTCCTCAACGAAAAAAATCATGATACCAGTCACACTTAAGTGATAGGTAACGAGTTAATAAGACGTCGGTAGCGGTTCAATTTTCGTCGGTAACAGATTAATAAGTCAGCAAATCGTTACCGAGCCATTATCAACATCTTACAAACTTGTTATCGATGGGTAGTGAGTTAGTAATTAAGGCATCGGTAGTGGTTCACCACTTAAGTGACATGGGTGGTGGCCGATCTTCATTGAAGATTGAGAGTATTTCCTCCACCGTGGAGACGATTGAGGTGATCCACTCTCATGTATATATATATATATACACACAGACAACACACGCACAATAGATTCCCTTCGAACAATGAGAATATGATCACCTATTTAATTAATAGACTACGTACGTACGCCTAATCAACTGTTCTTTTCTGAAAATTTTGTTGGGATAATATTATTTTTAGCCAACGGTGATTACCCATTAACTGTGTGTATATATTAAGGGTCACCGAACTACAGTCGGCCGTGATTAATTAATTATTTAGCGCAGTCTATTATTATATGTCAAGCCAACAGTCAAGATCTTCCGTCTATTAGTTAATTAACTACGTGATTTCAGCTGGTCAACTAGCTACTTATGCGCGCTCACAATTTTGGCATCCAGCTGAGCAGAGCTTAGCAAATCAGACTTAATCAAAACTCAAAATGAAACTTGTTTACGGCTCATTAATTTCTTAACAGCTTCAAGCATGACATTCTGTTCTAGTCCTAGTATATCTTTCATTGCCATTTTCAAAGGCCGAAGTTTAAATGAAAATCAATATTTACACACACATACTTATTTGAATAGCTCCGGTATTCGAACAAGCAAAGCATATTTATGGGGTGTTTGGTTGCACGATAATTTTTTGTATACTTTCATGATAAAAAATTGTATTAAAATAAAAAGTGAACCAACTCATGACATAAAATTATCATGTTCGGAGGGATGTGATTACAAAAAAGAGTAACTACCACACATGACCAAACAAAGTGGGGGACCACAAGAAAAGAGAGAGAGGTGAGACCCTCTTTTTTTGTTTAAGAATAAAATCACTTTTAAAACATAAAATTGCCGTGGTTACCGGACACCTCTTTTCACAAGTTTTCTTACAATTTTTAAAAATTAAAACAAAAACCTTCGTTATTATGCAACCAAACACCCCATTAAAAACAAATATCTAATTACTTGCGAGCTCCTTGGACTAGAGCAAAGGTATGCTCAAGCTTGTCTAGTTTACAAATGTACTTTTGTTGGGTTCGAACTCGGCTTATCCAACGTATAAAAGGTAATTACTTTTGTCTAGTAATTACATGTAGCTAGCTACCTAAATTTAATTTGCACGAATAATTAACCGTGCGCATTTCCTCACACGATAAATAAATAAATAAAACATGCTTACTGCTTTATTTTTCAGTTGTTTTAACAAAATGTATACCATCTCAAATGCTTGTGTTTAACTGATGACAGAGTTAGTGCCCTCATGTCAGCCTCAACCACATCTATATTGCCTATATTTATGTTAAATCAGCATTTCTCTTGAGACCAACAGGCTTTTGACCATCCTGTAAATCTGATGCCATCTTAATTTCAATTTTTCCCCTAAAAAATCACTACAAATTGTATAAATAGCGACTTTCCGTAGATTGGGGGAAAAAATGAAATTTGTGTGTTACTTTTGCATTTTTTAAGTGTGTTAATTACATTTGTTTAAATTATTACGTCATTGCAAGCCTGCAATAACCGGGGTCCGCTTTTCGTCTTAATAAAAAAATGGAAAAAATAAAAATTCGCTCTTTTAATAATTAAATATTTTAACCGTATCATTTCATATTTCACTGGTTGTTTCCTGTCAGTATTGATATAATATATAAAAATTTCCTTCGGTTAAATTATTACGATCTAAAATAAGCTTATTTTTATTTGATTTTAGAAAAAAATATATTCTAGATTAGGGTCCGCTTTTCGCCATAATAAAAAAAGAAAATAAATAAAAAACGAAAATTCGCCCTTTTTCTTTCGCCTTCCTTTTTTTCCTCGCCTGTTCAGAAGCGCGCTGGCCGGAGGCCGAGAGGGATCCCCGGGGAGAGAGGGAGGTATCCTCCTTCCTTCTTTCCCGTCTCGTCGCACCTCCTCCGGTGCGCCTGCGCTCCCAGTTTCATCGGTTCGAGCTTTGTCATCCTCTTGTAGGTTTCGGGAGAGGATCGAGTGCCCCTCCCCCGCGACCGCGATGGCGTCCAAGCGGATTCTGAAGGAGCTCAAGGACCTCCAGAAGGATCCCCCCACCTCTTGCAGCGCAGGTACCCCTCGGATCTGTGGATGTTTCGGTTAGTCAACTTGGGAGGGGGCACGGGTTTGCGCCGATCTGAGTCTCCTTTGTGGTACGCTTGTCCAAAGATTCGATCTTTTGCGTGGCGTGTGCGTCTGTCATGGCTGGAATTTATCCTGGTTCCTTGGTGGTAGTTTTCTGTCCCGCGCTCGGATGGTAGTATTTGATGGATCCTAGGACTATACGGTGTATATTGCGTCTGAGAAATCAATCTGGCATCAGAAAGCTCTCTCTTCCTTGGCCGGTAAACTTGCCGTGACTCCATTGTGCATGCCACATCTGGTGAGCATAGTTTCTATGCTCAAAGGAGGTAGCGTACTCACGAAGATGGGTATCAGCCACTTTTCAGAATGATGCTTTTTTGCCTTTCAGCATGCTTGCAAGCTGCTGCATTTTAACATTGTGAAAGAGATCTACATTGACAAAATATGAATTTTTAAAAGGCCATTATGGATGCCGTCCCTGATTAACTTTTTTTTTAATGGATATATCTTATTCGGAAAATTACTAACTTGCAATTGAATGTGTTTTTAGTCCTATGGAAGGGAAGTTGACTTCCTTCTTTGTGGCTGATCGGTGACAACTAACTTTTTTTTCTGGCTCTTTACTCTATAGGACACATATTGACAACAATTAGTAATATATTTACCTTTTTTTAAATGGTTGAATATCTTGCAGGACCTGTAGCTGAGGACATGTTCCATTGGCAAGCAACAATAATGGGCCCTCCTGACAGCCCCTATGCTGGTGGCGTGTTCCTTGTTACTATTCATTTCCCCCCAGATTATCCCTTCAAACCACCAAAGGTATCAAAGCATTTCTCAAATTAAATACAATGGCTTTCTTTTATTTTCCAACATAATCTCTTATGTTCTGTTGCAAGCTCATTTTTAGGTCTTAATCATTCTTTCTCCAGAGTAGTTTTGTAGATTTTTTGGGGTCTCATCATTGTTTAATGTTGTAATCCTTTCTCAGGTCCCTTCTTTATTCCCCCCTCCCACCTCCAAATCGGTAAGAATTTTACATGTTATCTAAAGTGCTGTTCAGTGATGTTGAGAACTGAAAACTGAGATCTGGTATTCTCATCTTAGTTCTGAACTTACACAGATATACGAAAATTGAATGGTTTAGACCATTCGACAAGTACACAACTAATATTAAAGTCTGAAAGCTGAATAAAAAAATGTTTGTTTGACTTCTGAATCTGAAAACTGAATATATGTGAATTGTTTTTGCCATTGGGATCCACCTTCTCTATTTCACCTAAACAATAACTTTGGTTAGATCTAGACTCTATCCTCCAAAATGCTTTTATTTAATTACTCCCAAAAATGAACACCTGTAATATGTCTGAAGATCACTAAATTATGCAAAGTAGTGAGATATGATAACTTAGTTTGTACTCATTGTTCACCAAAGTCCCACATTGCACCTAGGTTGGCAGACCGTGGCTAGCTTGCCCGCTGCCACCATAATGCCATTTTTGTGCCGCCATCTCACCATCTTCGGCTATCGAAACAGATAATCTTATTCTTTATTTCTTTTTTCTCTCCATCCTCTTGTTGCTCCACCACTGTCTGCCCCCTTTTGGCAACCCTTCTCCGTGCCGGTGGCCCCCCTCCTGATTGCCTTGCTGCATCCGAACAGTCACATGACTTGCCTCTTCTCTTCCTATGTATACCTCATATTTCTCTTTTATCTATTTACATACGCATTTCATTTATAAAGTTGTCATAATTAAGACTAATTTTAGTATATTCATTGTTTGAGTGAAATGCTAACTTTTTTGTTTATTTATCTCCCATTGCTGGCATTTTTTGGTTATACGACTTTAATAGTCTTAAATGGACATAAGAGGTCAAAGGTCCCTTGGTTGTTTTGTCGCCTTGACAACCATTCTCTTATGGTTTTTCATCTCGTGGAAATCTTGCAAGAATATTGTTCTCGACGGGTTTCCAAGAGTATTGGTCTGGAAGGGCGGCGAAGCTGCCGTAGAAGATGGTGGTGCCCTGCCATCTTCCCTGCCCTATCGGGTGGGAACGATGCCGCTATCAGGTGAATCTAGGTGTTTCGGGCAGCTGCTGCATTTAATAAATCCTGACCCTTCCATCTTTTGTGCCTGATAGGGCAGGGGAGATGAGCTGCAGACCTGCCTTGCTCCACCCTGCTGCTCTTCTCCACCACCCAAAGGCAGCCATGCCCTCCCGTCAGTGAGGCTCTCTTGTTGGATCTTGTGAGAATTTCATGAGTTCTCTTTGCTCTGACCTCTCTGAGTCAAGGTCAAGATTCAAGTTGGCATTCATTGGGATTTTGTCTAGACCAGATGATTGGTGACTAGTGAATCCGATCTAATCTCTCCTTGACTGTGAGTGGAACATGGTCGATTTCTTCTTTTCCTCTTGTTTTCTATTTTTTTTCTTCCTCTTCCCCCCTTTCTATTTCTCCCATCAAGAGGAGCTAGGTGAGAGCTTCTTACCTTGCAACCCTTCTATTTATAGTATAGAGGGGTGAAATATGAGTGGTTTGGGGGCAATAGATGAGCATTAAAAACTCTCTAACTTTAACGTGACCACATCTTCCATCTTGTTAAGAATGTGACCAGTTGGACTGTCGTGTTTATAAGTAGGATTGCTTCACAAAAAAATTGCCCTACAGAGAAACACTTTTGCTCATTTAAATCCCTGATTGAGAATACTGTTGCTTCTATTCATCCAAATCGCCCAAAGGACAGATGGTAGACATAATTACCACACTGTCTTTTCAGTCAGCACAGATGTAATGCCGGGTGGTACAAATATGTGATTGAGTTCTTCATTGAATCTGTTACAAACGTTGCAATCGACGATATGGCTGCCCTTCCATTTAAGCCTCTCCCCTGTTGGTAGTTTATTCCATGCAATCTTCCATAAAAAATTCTGATCTTCACCAGAAGGTTATCGTTCCACACTATATCTGTCCATGTGAAGCTTCAATCTCTCATTTCCAACATGGTACCGGCTGATTTAAATGAGGTACCCCTTGCTGCCCCATTTCCAGATTTTTCTACTTTTGCAAGTACTGATACCTAGTTAAAAAACATCTCTGTGGTTCCATAATCATAATTTTCTTGCTTTCTTTTATATATCTTCAGATTGTGGTTCGTAGAATCAGATCTGGGTCGGAATTGGCATACGTCGATCCAATTAGGGGGGGGGGTATCTGATCCATCCCCAGATTCCAGCCCGAATCATCCAGAATTGACCGAATTGGGATAGAATCGGGGCCGATTCTGGCAACTCTTGCCGTAATCGGCTGCCGCTGCCTCAGAGCCAATTTGTCCCAAAAGGGTCGATCATACCTGGACCGGACCAGAATCCCATGTGAAATCCATATGTCATGTTTTGTACATTCTTTTTGTGTGTTTTTTCTTGTTTTTTTAAGAACCGATCCAGAATGATTTCGGATCAGTTTATCTTCTTTTTTTTTGTTAGGGAGCAGTTGGTCACCGACCACTGCTGCACAGTCGCCGCAGCGACAGGTCCCAGGCTCGAGCCCGGGATCTCCTACTTTTTAGAGGAACAACCTCCCTCGGGAGCATGTCCCACCAACGCAGTATCTGATCCATCCCTAGAGAGTTGTCTGGATTTGAATGAATTGGGATAGAATCATTGCCGATTCTGGCCACTCTTGCGGTAATCAGCTGCCGCCGCCTCATCGCCAATTTGTCCCAAAAGGGTTGAACGTACCTGGACCGGACCAGAATCCCATGTGAAATCCATATGTCATGTTTTGTACATTCCTTTTGTGTGTTTTTTATAAGAACTGATCCAGGCCGATTTAGGATCAGTTTTTTGAGCTGGGGATTTTGGGACTCCAATGGATTCCATCTCTCTCTGTGTGATAAGTGTGCTGCTCAGGAAGGGCACTCTGGCACTGGTGGCCCTGATGTGTCTTCAGCAAGATCCTACACCCCATATGAGGCGTTAGCATCTGAAATACCTGCCTTGTCAGCAGTGGGGACAATTGCCTAGCCCCTAGGCAATCTGGACCAAGGATCGCGGGATCAGAATCGGAATCGGAATCGGTGGGTACCGATTCGATCCGGATCGGATCGGATCGGACCGATTCCGACCGATTCAATGGAAGAAAATCGATCCAGAATCGGTAAGAAAAAAGAAAAAAAAAAAAAACGATCCGATTCCGATTCCGATCCGATTCTGGACCGATTCCGGCCGATTCCGGCCGATTCGGACCGATTCTGGCCGATCCGACTGGAATAGCAAAAAATGAAAAAAAACGATCCGATTCCGATTCCGATTCCGGACCGATTCCGGCAGATTCCGGACCGATTCCGACCGATTCCGACCGATTCCGCGGAATTCATGCCGGAATCGGTCCTTCCGCATGGAATCCACCGATCCGATTCCGGAATCGGTCGGAATCGGTCCGATTCCACCGATTCCGTAAACAATGATCTGGACCGAATTGAGGCAGGGAAGGGCTGCCTCGTCAGCTCAACCACCCTTGATAATGTGTCCTACTTCTTTTGTGCCTTTCTTTCTTGTCCTTTTTTAGTACTTTTAAACTCCACTTTCAATTTTAATGCATTGTCGTGTCCTCTTTTGGCACCATTTTAAAGTAGTGTTCGTTTAAGATGCAATTTTAGAAACTCATATTTTCTTTGTAAATTTTCATTTAGTTTTTAACTATTCTGGTCTCTAGTCCTTTTGAACCTAAGTGGTCAACATAAAGCACAAGCGAGCATTTTATTTCCCGACCCCTTTGTTTGCTTGTATGACTCATTGTGTGGGTTTTACTGAAATCAATAATGTTAAATTTGAATTATGTCAGATTTAGGTTAGTGTAGTACTTGTCACATTCAAAACCTGTGACGTAAGTATATAGCTGCATGTCTGTTTAACATACTAAACGTGGTTCACCTGTGAATTGGGTGCATCTTTCAGGTTGCATTCAGGACAAAGGTGTTCCATCCGAATATTAACAGCAATGGAAGCATCTGCTTGGACATCTTAAAGGAGCAGTGGAGCCCTGCATTAACCATTTCCAAGGTATTTGTTCTCTGCAAGTCTGCATATTTCATGATTTTCTAAGCCAGTCTTGGTCAGCATTTTTTTATTTAAGGTCAATGAAGTCATCATTTTAATGGACTTATTTGTTTCTGTACCACATTTAAAGTTCTGTTTCCGGTTTCTCCCAAGCTTACTAAACCAGTGTGGTTAATCATATCATCGATGCATGGTTTATACGCACTGTTGATGAGAGAAACATCAATGCTAAGGCAAAGCTATGATCCCAATGAATGATTTCTAGGATACACTTTACCATATTTATTTTATCTGATAATCTGATTCTGATCCTAAAATAGCTGTTAAGATGCTTGCTTGGCGCAAAGACACCTTTTTGGCACCTAGGCTCTTGGACTCCTTTCCTGAGTCCAAAACATTGTGATGCTGTATTTTATAAGTATGTTTGATAAATAAGTGGCACAAAGTAGTGCAAAAATAGGATAATACCTGTCAAATTTTGGATCTTGTGCTTTGATAGAGCATTTTTTTCTTGAATCATTTTTTATCTCAGTTAGTATTTTTTATATTCTACCAAAATGACCTAATAAAAACGACCTAATGAGGAGCAACCTCTCATCTTTCTATTATATCCTTCTTCTCACCTCTTTTTTTTTCTTCATTATTTGACACTAACTTTCTCTCTTAGTTAAAACAAATACTTAATAGATTGAGAAATATTTATATTGATCTAGCTTACATAGTAAGCATATTATTGTTGTGATTACTTTGTAGTCAAATGCGATTTATCATAGTTGTTTTAGTCGACATATGGACAATAGGTTAATCTATGATAGCAGATTCTCAGCTATTCTTGATCATGCGAAATTTCATTTGCATTAACTGATATTGGGATTCAGATCAATTCCTTAGGCAAGGTAAGACAAGTGGTCCAATTTGCCCCTATTGAAACCTGCCCAGAGGGACCCAAGCTCACTCTACTGATCTAGCTTATCAAAGCATAGGTGCATGCAGTTTGATCAGGTTCTATGGCCATGGGCCAAACTATGATAACCCTGTATCAACGAAGTGATTAAATAACTCCCAATGGTCCCTTTCTGCCCTTACAGAGCTTCCTATATTGAACTCTCTTAAAAACCCCCATTCTGTACTTCCTTACTCAATTCTCTCTTTTCTTCAGTTGAAGCCCCCAAGTTGGCATATCTCTCAAGCTGCCAACGACAGACATTGTCATCTTGTTGCTTTGACAACGATGGATCTTCATAGATCATAAAATTTCGATACTGCTTCTGCTTAACGTGATGAATGAATTGCTTTTTCTTCTCTCTCGGGGGTATTCTAGTTTCTTGATTTTCTTTTTTCCGAGCAAATGACAAAACAATGTTTCCACTTGCAGGTGTTGCTTTCAATCTGTTCTCTGCTGACAGACCCAAACCCTGATGACCCGTTGGTGCCAGAAATCGCGCACATGTACAAGACAGACAGGTCCAAGTACGAGGCCACCGCGCGGAGCTGGACACAAAAGTATGCCATGGGGTAGGGTTTGCTGCTGTAGCTCTCCTCTTCCCATTGGATTTGGTCAGTGCTGACCGGTTTATGTTGTAAGATTATCAAATGCTATGTTGTGTTTCTCCTCCTTTCGAGTAGCGTCTCAGACTGTAAAGGATGGCGTCAAACCAATCACTGTCGCTGGAACACATGATCTTGCTACGATTGAAATGCTTCCGAAACTTATATATGTGCTCTTCCATCGTTCATGCTTCTCTCCTTGCATTGATTCACATGGTTTTGTAAATCAGTTACGAGTAGTCTTTGTAGCCCGGGAACTTATGCCCTGTTTGGTTAGTGTATTACAATTGATACCATATCAATTTTAATTGTTGTTTTTTGATGATAGAATATCAATAACAAAATTGACACAGTTTGGCACCTGTATTACAATTCATGCTTGTTTATACTACAAATTTTAAAATTGATATTAATAGACAAACAGGCTGTTGGCCAACTGAAGCAGGAAGTACCGGGGATGACGGATTTCTGATAGATTTACAGATATTTTACCATGAATCATCGAAGGAAATTACAGTTTTTTTTTTTTTTTTGCATTTGTATCTCAAATCAGTTGATCTTGCTCGTGCCCCCTCAAGGAATGCATTTTTATGTATAACTTTAAAACCCTTGAAATGTTGTGGTTATGTTTCTGATAGTTCTATTTTGATTGCCGTTTGTATGTATATATGTTGGCTTCGGATGTTTGATGGGCTCATAGCCTCATACCAGTTCATAGAGATAGAAGCTAGAAAGACTTTCTTATGTCTTGGATCTTATGTTGGCTTCGGATAGATATTTGTGCTTAGATCTTCACAACTACATGCCTCTATGGAGAATTAATATCGACTTTGTATAAGCGGTATACGTTTGCAAGTTAACTCCATGCTAGTGACTTGAATTCAATGTTTTTGGCATTTACAAGGATGAAAATATGAATGTTTACATCCTCTTGATGGATTGGCAGCATTTATCAAAAATAGGTAACCTAACGGTTGACAATCATATCTATCTATTCTGAAAAAAAAAAAACTCGACATCATTTTACGATGAGAATGTTTGATATCGGATCTCCCTGTTAAGAGTTTTATGGGGTGTCAACATTCTGTCCTAAGATGGACCCTCAATGTTTCTAAATATAATCTTGTTTCGGATGATGGGATTCAACTAATTTGATTTATATCAGATAGGCTTTGTGTAGGAGGGGAAGCATGCAGGTTGCTAGAGACATGTTGGTGCACCAAGAACACATAAATAAGAGTAGGGTTGAAAGAAAAAAAAGAGAGGGTGAACCGGTAAATTGAATCAAACCGAGATTAGTTGTCCGGTTTTTTGAACTGAACAAAATTAGTACAAATAAATCGGTTCGATTCGATTCAACTTCTTCTAAAATTGGGTCAAACCGGGATAACCCAGTCCTCATTTTCACCGCTGCTAGCATCGTCGTGTTGCTGCCCCTAAGGAAGGTGGGTCGGGAGTCGGGACCGGGTTGGTTTGACCCCAAACCAACCCAGGTCGGTCGGGGTCGCGACCTGGGTTGTAAAAAATAATAATAAAATATTAAATACGGGTCAGGGTCTTGGGGTCGAGACCAGGTCAGTCGACCCCAAAACCGACCGAGTCGAGATAGGATCGTGACCCAGCATTCCATGGCTGTCCCCCTCCTTCTCCTCACCGCCGCGAACAGCCAAGTATTGTCACCACCCTCCTTGCCACCACGAGCAGTTGAGCATCATCGTCGCCCTCCTCCTCCTCATCGCCGGTCACCACCGCCTTTCCTCCTCCTCCTCCTCGGCGGCTGCCCACTGCCGACCACTTTTCTGAGGCATGGGATAGTCTCCCATCGGAGAGGGGGTTAATAGATATTTACCTTGGGATCTTAGAAAACAATGTCTGTGGTCATATACTTCTTTGAGTGGGCGCTGTTTATTAATGGCTCATTGTTAATAAATTTATTTTATTCAAGTATATATTACTTGTATTCGAACTCTAAATATAAATATTAATACATATATAACAAAAACAGGCGAAACTTGACGGAATCGACTTAAATGGTTCAGTTCGTTTTCGATTTGAGATTAAAACAGACTTGTTCGGTTCAATATTCTATGATTGGATTCGATTAGATTATCCAAAAAAAAACTTGATTCAAATCCGGATAGAACTGATCTAGGGCTGTAAAAGGAGCGGATGCAGCTCCATTTAACTATTCGGATAATTCATATCTAATATGAATACGGATCGAATATTATAAGTAAGAGAATCTTTGAATTTGGAGCCGATACGGATAATATCCGCTTAGAAATATTAATTAAATATTATTAAATTAATATATTTAATAATATATAAATACGTAGAAATAAAAGTATAAAATATAAAATTTATCATATATTTATTAACACTAACTTAATATACTAATATATAATAGAGAATATTTAATTATATATGTAAATAGAATGATCTTAAATATATAATTATATATATTATAGATATATTATCAAAGATGGATTCGGAGCGACGGAGTGGAGCGGGCATTTTCATATCCGCTCCGATTAACATTCGGATAATATACGTATCCGGATATCCGCTCCAACCAATATCTAAAATCGGATATCATTCATCTAGATGGATATGAATTTAAAACAAATTCGAATTTTATCCGTCTCTATTTACCGTCCGAAACTGAACTATTTACCCCCCCTGGATATATAAGGTGCTGTTTTTGGTAGGAGGATAACTTGATGGTGCCAAACAGGCCGTAAGAGTCCCACCGTACGTGTCCTAAGCCATGATAGTAGGACGAGGAAGCAACCCTCACGCGCACGACTTCGAAGAGTTTCAGGCTTTGAGCATGGTAGACTTGATCCCGCACGACACAACACTAACCAAAGCATTCCTTGGAACTTGTGATCCGAACCCTAACCCTAACCCTAACCTTCCCGAGACTAAGGACCACTCTTACCTAGGCTACACCCTACTTTGTCAGAGAGAGAGAGAGAGAGGGGTTGGTTCTACGATGATGGTTCATAATTATATCATATGGGGTGTTTGGTTGCATGATAATTGAGATTTTTATTTTAGTTTTTAAAAATTGTAAGAAAACTTGTTAAAAGAGGTGTTTGACAACCATGACAATTTTATGTTTTGAAAGTGATTTTCTTCTTAAACAAAAAAAGAGGGTCTCACCTCTTTCTTTTTTCTTGTGGTCCCCCACTTTATTTGGTCATGTGGGGTGGTTACTCTTTTTTGTAATCACATCCCTCCAAACATGATAATTTTATGTCATGAGTTGGTTCACTTTTTATTTTAATACAATTTTTTATCATGAAAGTGTACAAAAAATTATCATGCAACCAAACACCCCAATATATATGGACCTTATATTTTAACAGTACGTCTGTACGCAAGATCTGTTTGGTTAAAATATTGAATCTAGTATAATATTATTTTTGATATCTACGTGCATATGGTTGCATTAGATTTTATCGTATATTTAAGAGTAATATGATAATTACGAATATTGATACTCTGTACAAACAGCCTGGTATAGTGCTAGCTAGGGTACATACATACACACGCACATACATGTAAATTTCTTTGTCCGATGTGCCCATATGATCAATACAGGTGCATATACATTCATGTAAGCATATATATATGTGTGTTCAGAATGATATACTATATATTTATCAAAAAAATGATATACTATATTATATAAGATTTGATTTAGTTGGATTTAAGATAAATCGATCAAATATTTAAAACATTTATTTATTATATCAGCCTATTTTTAATTATAAAAATTAATATAAATATTATAATATCATAAAACTATATAAATATTATTTTATTAATAGTATGTAGATAATTATATAATAATTTAATTAAATTGGTTTGGTTAGATTTAGAAGGACTTCCAAATTAATTGAGCTGAGTTGACATGATGGTTGGAATCAAAGTGGTATTCAGTTGGATGGGTTAAATTGATTAATAGATGCACACCACAAAACATACCCCAAATGTCGGGGAGCTGAACAACTCATCTCTTTCTAGAATGTTAAATTTTTGATCTAGTTAATTAGTTGTCATAAGTTTAATCTCTTAATTGATGTCTAGTCTCTGAATCGGCCGCAAATTAGGTCATTCAAACCGTTTGGTAAAATATCTGAATACAATAATATGCTTTTGAAAATCATTTAATTTTAAGTGACTTAATATAATATTTTTATTTTCAGAGGTGGATAATCAGAATTTTGTGTCTTAAGAGAAAGATTAGAGATGAAATTAAGATGTTAGACATTTGCTTTAGTCAGATGCCAACTATATAAGCTTTTCTTGAGTTAGAAACTAGGCACATCAAAGTTACTTAGGAAATTCTTATTTGTGTGAGTATGCCAAGATGTCATAACCCTTCAAGACAGTGAACGTTCTTAATTACCTACACCTAATATATATATATATATTTATTTATTTATTTATTTATATACATACATATATACTGACCATCCATGTGATGTGCAATGACATTAATATTCGGAAACAAAGCTTTAATTGCCTTTGGACCTAAACGTGATCATTTTTCTGGACATAGTGTTGTATGTTCATCTCCATGTGAGCTGCAATTGATATATACTGTGTAGAAGGACTAAACTCAAAAGAGGATTTATGTGAGATCTTTTTTTTTGTGTGTGTGTTCCCCCATCATTTCTTGTTTTTCATGGTGATCTCTTTTCATAACTCATTGAACATGAAAATTCATCTTTAGCTATCTTATAATTTAATTTGATTTTTATCACAAAACTAAATTATTTGCAACCCAAACAATACCCCCATTACGGCATAATGGAGCTGATCAGTTGATTTGCCTAAATACCTTAAAATTGATAGGGTGTTTAGTTACATATGCTCTCATAAGATGCTATTAGACTGTTTAGTTGCACGATAAAATAGATCATTTTAAAAAAATAATTATGTAGTGAATTTGTTGAAAAAAAGAAGATATTTGCCAATCATAACGAAAGTATATATATATAATTTTACATAAAGTTTCTCTTAGACAAAAAGCATTTGAGATCTTTCCTTTTAGCCATACATATTCTTCACTATTTGAGTTCGTACTGATCATATATATAATGACATTAACAAAATAGAGGGTGTTTTGTTCCAAAACAGTTGTTTGTCTGTTTTTCTGACAAAATTGTTAATTAAAATAAAATATGATATAGATAAAGACCTTTTTATCAGGCTTGGAAGATGAGACCAAAAAAAAAGGTAAGGACCATGCATAAACAAAAATATAAAGGGGGACCAGTACTGAAAGAAAAAAAATGTCTCACCTCTTTTTTGTTCTAGCAGAAATTGCTCTTATGAATTTATAATGAGGGACCATGTTATGTTAAAGTTAAACATCTCCTTTTTAACAAGTCTTGTCACAAAAATATAATCTTATGGTTCTAAATCATTTTACCATGCTGATTTTTTTTTATGTATACTCTTGTGAAACAACCTTTCATTATTATGAGTGTACAGCTTGTACAATTGGTCCCCTCATTTGAAGTAGTTGTCATAAATTCATAATATACACAGCTTGGCATGGAGCTAGCTCAGTGAGATCATGTGTGACCTTGCTGAAATTTAAATTAGAAATCCCTAAATTAATGTTTTTCATTGGATTCCTTGAGTTATATGTTTTTAGTTTACCAAGAAAGTGACCTCACTAAAATTCTAGGTGACTGAAGTTTGTCCTCATACACTTGCATTATTAATTCACCTCAACCAGAAAAGTACTGATTTAATATTTTCAAAGATTTTTCATTAACGATAGTCTTAATTTGTTTTCTGGGTGTGTAAAAAACTAACTGCATTCAGAAGTAAAAAAAAAGTTATTTTTGTTCTTACATATATTGGCAGTTCTCCCCTTAATTACTTGCTTGGGAGAAGATATTTTCTTAAAGCGGCTAAGAAAATGATAATCAAAAGCCAAAAGGAGTGGCATAAGCTTGGAACATATAAGGGATTCAGAATTTTGCTGCCTTCAATTAGGGCATTTAATTAGGTCAGAGTATTAAAACTAATATAATACCAATTTGATATTATTATTGTTAGATACAATACAAAAAATAGGGGTGCTCATATTGGGTTCAACCCAAAAGACAGAAAAAAAACATGATTCAATTCAAGGTAACAACCGATTTGATTTGGTCTCAAAGATTTTCAAACTAAAATGAATAACCCGTATTAGAGTATATATTTATTTTAAGTCAAGTGTAGTATACTAATTTATATACAATTTCATGTAAAAATAATTTATATATTTTTCATAAAATATGAATCATAACATAATTTAAAATACATTTAATAAAATATAGTTTGAATCAGACCAAACATAACAAGACCGGCCGGTTTGGTTCGATACCGGAGGCATGTTTGGTTTTAGAAAAATTCTAAAAAATCTGACCCAACCAAACCATGAACACCTTTTGATGCCAGCATAAGATATGAGATAGTATCAAATATTAAAAAGCATTATGATTATGCTGCTTGATACTCTATCCAAAAGGGTCCTCAAATGCAAGTGCATGAGTAGCTAATTAATGAATGCATATAATCGGTTCGCCTGGGGGCGTATGGCGAGGGTTCGCCTCCCGGAAGCATCAAGCTGGACACCCTCAGGGAGGTGACCTGTGGGGTTCGGGCGGGGCTCAAACCCTCGTTGCCCGCAGTGCAGCGGGCTTCGCAGGCCACTGGGCCGCTACGTGACCAAAAAAAAGAATGCATATAATCAACTTTTGCTAGTTGAACCAACCTAGAGCAATTGATGTGCCCTTGGTGTGGTCTCTGAAGCACTTAAACAAAGGTCATCATCTAAAGACAAGGATATCTCTTGTGAGGGTGTCCGGTTGCATGACAAATTGAGGTTTTGTTAGAAAAAAAATTATATTTTTGTAACAAAACTTGTCAAAAAGGGTGTTTTAGTAATCATCACAATAACATGTTCTTATAGAAAATTTCTTGTTGGACAAAAGAAAAGAGAGGTGAGACTCCCCCCCCCCCCACCCCCACCCCCTTGTAATCTCCCAACTTTTATACTTACATTAAACATGATAATTTTCTCTTCAGCTATCTTGTAAACTTCCATCACAAAAAAAATGTATAAACATTTATCATGCAAGGAACAATCCACTGATGTTCAATTTCTGATACTTCCCCCAAAAATATGTACCATATAGTTGAGATCTTCGTACCAGCAAAGATCTTGCTGATGTCTGACACAACAATCATAACATCCAGAGGCACAATTCTTTTTGACAAATTACCATCTGCCATCTTGATGGCAAACTGCAATATTCTTGTGTTCTCTGGTCCCAACTTTTGGCTACTTGGCATTTTAAACCATGATATGGTTATGCACAAATAATAAATAAACGATGATTTGCATGAGACATGAAGCTAGGTCGAAGGGACAGCAAATTAAGAGGGGAAGATTGACTCCAAGTCGTATCTGATGGACAAAAAGGAGACAACAACTACCTGGTATGCTGGCCCTGGGGAGAGAAGAAGAAGCATGGAGGGAGGGTGTATGCATTTTAATAATTTCAATCATTAATAAGATATTTGTTAAGTGATTTAATCTTACATTGGATATCGGAAGAAGTATTCTTATATTCTTAAATTTGGTCTTAGTTATCTCAATACTTAGGTCTTGAAATTTTTCGCGTAAGATCAGAGTAGGTGGACTTTTAGAGCTCTGTCCCTCCGGTGGACTCGTTCTTATTTTCACTCGACGTTATCCGGTGTATTCATCTCGTGACTCTGACAACAACTGGCCGAGAAAGGAGACGACGCCAAGTGACTTGGTCTCACATTAGGTATCGGAGAGAGTATTCACGTACTTATAAGCTCGATCTTGGTTACCTCAACAACTGAATTTTGGAGATTTTCCACGGTATTAGATAAAATATATACGGAGATATTGTTCTTCGAACTAGAGAATAGCAACTGGCGTTAAGCAGTAAAAGTCTTAGAAGAGAACATTTATTTAGAGTATCCTGAATATCAACCTCTTAAAACTAAAAATTGAAATATTATAAATCGAAATTTTATGTTTAATGGATGTTTAACCATTTGTCATGAGCTGTTGATATCTTCGTTTACAAGGTAGATAAAAGGGTTTTGTTTGTACAATAATATTACCTAAAATTATTTATGTTCTCATTGTCACACGCATATATATATATCAAGTGTTTGAACTCGAACACTGGTAAAATAAACGAGTCAATATACTACTCGACTTAAGGGCTCTGGCCCACTGGACCACCACGGCAATGGGGGCGGCGGAGGCGATCGGATATTTTCTCGGGAACTATCGGGCGTAGATCCGTACCCGGTCTAGAATGAATAAACGGTAAAGGGGAATCGGATTCGGCTTTTTACCGTTCCGGACCGGACGCGTGGACCGGCTCCGCCGGGGAGCAGCCGATAATAAAGGACTCCCCCCCTCTCTCTCTCTCTCTCTCGCTCTTGCTCGCTCGACCGTCCTCTCTCTCTGCGCCTCCCGCCGCCTCCGCCGTAACGGCTGCCTCTCTGACCTCTCTTATCCCTTCGCAGGGGCCTTCCCGTCTCTCCCTCTCTCTCTCTCTCTCTCTTCCTCTCCTGCCTTCTCTCGACCCCAGTGGAAGGCGTCGTGGGCTCGAGGATAACAGCCGGAGGAAGCTTCTTCCATAGCTCTCCCCTGCTGCGCCTTGGTGGAGCTGAGCGGACTGTGCCACGGCGAGCAACCCCCGCCGGCCATGGAGCTCCGCTGCCGCTACCCGCCTTGCAGGTAATGAAGAAGATGCCTCCCAAGCTGCTCTCTCCTCCTCCTCCTCCTCCTCCTCCGTGCTGTCTTTTACGCCGCCGCCGCCGCCTGTCTATGTGCAGTTATCTCATCTTGTTATTAACTGTTCTTGCTGGTACAGATATTATTAGGGCCGGATTGAGGGGAGAGGGAAAGGGAATCGGAATTAGGCTCGTTTGATTGCGAGAATACGGCAGAAATGGTGTTGGGGCGAAGAGGTGCGACGCCGGCAGCCGCCGGTACCAAGTGCTGGGGGCGGCGGCGTAGGCAGGTGGTGGCGGCGGCCGGGAACCTCAGGGCGAAAGCCGGCTCTCTTCCCCGCATCCTACGCATATCGGTGGCCGACCCGGATGCCACCGACTCCTCCAGCGACGAGGAGCTGAGCTTCCCGCGGCGGCGGCGACTCAAGCGCTTCGTGGAGCAGATCGCCATAGAGGCCGCCTCCGGCGGGTGCCGTGACAGGCCGGGCAGGGTTCCGAAGAGGAAGGCGCCGGGGGCAATCACCGCCGCCCCGGGCGACGGAGGCCCGTTGATCAGGGGGAGGTTCCGAGGGGTGCGGCGGCGGCCGTGGGGAAAGTGGGCGGCGGAGATTCGAGACCCCTCGAGGGGTACTCGCGTCTGGCTCGGCACCTACGACACCGCCGAGGAGGCTGCCAGGGTGTACGACAGCGCCGCCATCCAGCTGCGGGGGCCCGACGCCATGACTAACTTCGCCTGCGCCTCGTCCGCCTCCGGCGGGTACGACTCCGCCGGGCAGTCCCGGAGCCTGTCTTCCCCGACGTCGGTGCTGAGATACTTCTGTAAGGAGGAGAAGACCTCGGAGAAGCGGCAGGCGCCAGCGCACCGGAAGCACCACCGAGCGCAAGAGCCGCAACAGATGCCGGAGACGAAGGCCGCAAGGCCGGCGGAACCGGAAGAGATGCCGGCGACGGAGACGGCAAGGGTGATGGCCGCGGCCGGAGGGAGGGGAAGGCCCGCCATGGGGGTCTTCGAGGAGCTCGGCCTGAACCTGAGCGCACTGTCACCGCCGGAGGAGAGCTCGTGCTCCTTCGGCGCCTACCTCCGCTTCGAGGCGTCGCCGTCGGCGGATCTTCTGCCGGAATTTCTGCGCGACGCGCTGCCGCAAGGCGACAGCTTGGGAATGGACATGGCCGGGGAGGAGACGGACGGGAGCATCTTTTGGAGGTCGGAGAAGAGAAGCTTGTCGCCGTGGCTCGATGGGTGCTTCCCGGACATCGGCGACATCGGCGATTTCTTCAGCTCCGAGACCGTGCAGGTCGTCTGAGCCGCCGGAGAGAGAGAGAGAGAGAGAGCGAGAGTGCGGCGGCGGGAAGTTCTTCTTCTGGCGTTTTCTTATTTTATTTTTTGGAATTTTGTTTTTTTTTGTTGTTCCTTGAGCTGAAGTTTTTAGATAAAATTATAAGGTGGCCTTTCACAAAAAAAAATACATTTCGTTAAATTTTGGAATTAAATCCGAGATGTAGTATTTCTGACAAAAACGTTGATGGGGGGGTTTGATTGAATGACAAATTAAGTTTTCGTTGGATAATATATTTTTGTAACAAAATTTGTTAAAAATGTCAGATAATTGTTTTAAAATATATTTTTATTGAGTATTTCTATCAAATAAAAAAGAGTTAAGATTTTGTTTTGTGATCTCTGAACGTTTTTAGCTACACATATAATCTCACTCTTTGTTATCCTGACTAGCAAAATATGGCAAATTTTTTATTTTGATTATTTCAAATTATTTTAATATAAATATTGTGCAATCAGACATCCTATAAATAAATATATATTATATATCGAAACGCTGTATAAACAAAAGGTGGGTGTGCTTGAATACTAGGTTGGTGGAAAAGTCTGAAATTAAAATTTTAATTTTGCTATCCCGAGAGACAGCGGTATTTTCCGACATAATACACCTGATCAAGTCATTATATACTGAATATAATGATACCCATCCTTGTAATATCATACATATTTAAACACTAAACCCGGGTTTCAAGCTTCCCAAAACCTGGCCATCTTCTCCTTCCCGGCAAGTGCTCTCACCTCCTTTTAAATGTTGTTGTTGCTCTTCTTCTTCTAAATTTTTTTTAAAATATTTATCATAAAATAATAACCATTAATTACTTTTAATATGTTGTATTGAAATCATTGAAGTTTTACGTACGCACATCTTGTGCCCACGGTTCATGCGAGACACTGATGAAGAGGCATGCCAGAGTAGTTCTATGTTAATTAAAAGATATAAAAAGTCGGTCAAAATACAAGGAAGTGGTTAGTAATAGTAGGTTGGCCCCGCTCCAGTGCCTGCCGGGGGCTACCTTGGTTCTGCGTCGGCCTTGTTCCGGCGGCTTTTGTGGTGTTCGCTGGGGAAAAGGGCGTGATAGGACGAGGGATAGGCGTTTCCTTTTGGTTTGCGTTTATTTTCTCTTCCGATCAACCTGATTTACTGGTGGACACGGTAAATATTCCTCTTTGTCTCCTCGAAACTCTTCTTTTTGGGAGTTTTGGAACTCATCAAGGTTTTTTACCTCGGAACCTTTGTTTTCCCTTCTCCTATTTCAGTGTTTTTTAGGTGTCTGCTTTGACTAATCCATCTCCTTTGTTCTCTATTTGTGGTCCATTTTATGTTCGGAGGTGAGTTAGCTTTGTCTATCCACAGTTCAACTTTCGAGGTTTCTTTCTATTCAAGTTTATTGTCATGGTGTTATCGGCGGGGGCTGTTAGGTTGGGCATCATCCACGTCTTCTGCGCGTGATCATCCAGCCTCCTTGCTTATATCAAACTCTTGGAAGAGAGTCCGTTTACTTGGACCGTCAAAGCACAATGTTGCGCAGGTCCAGCACTTATCATGGAAATGCTCGGTTGAGTTAGTGTCAACGCCTCGGAGTTGTTCTAATGTTAGTTTTACGTTTGGTCTTGTTGGTGTTAGTATCTATCTTTTGTTTCTTTTTGTTGTGAATAGTTTTGTTAATTTGTGTTTGGGTCAGTGGTTGTATTATCGTCTATGTACTTCGTTCTTCTATAAATGAACTAGTTTGTGGTGGTGTTGTTCAAAAAAAAAAATAGTAGGTTGGGTCGGGCGGTCGGAATCGGTTCGGTTGGGCTCAAACTGATCCAGGTCGGCCGGGTTTGAGACGCGGGTTGGGTCAGGGTCGGCCGGGATTGCAATAAAAATAATAAAATAATATTTTTAAAACAACTACGGAGTCGGGGTTGCGGAGTTGGAACTGGGTCGGTTGGCCCAAAAATTGACCGAGTCGCGCCCACGCTGCAACCCCGCATTCCATGGTTACATGGTTATGCTTTTTAAATTTCAGACAAGATAGAGAGGGTCGGGGTTTAGAGCGAGTGAGTCGGGTCCAAACTAACTAGAGTTAGTCGAGGTCGAAATAAGAAAATAATTTTAAAACATCTAGGAGGCCAAAGTCTTGGGGTCCCGATCGGGTTGGTCGACCCGAAAATTAACCGACTGTCAGAACCTGGGTCACGACCTGAGACCCCGCATCGGATGGTTTCAAATTCGAATGGCCCAGCAAGTTTAAGACCCGAAATTAGTGAAATTAGCTCGAGCTTAGCTCAGAGACACAGAGAGATCGATGTAATATTGATAAGAGAGCCTCAATATTTTCTACAAACCAAAGTCAAACGTCTGTATGGGGGAGAGAGCGCCCATGTCCACCATGTTCACGTTGGAAACGACGCATTCCTGCAGGCGGCTGCTGCGCCTCTGCGCTGTATGTGCGCCGGCCGCTGCACGTCTGACCGCCGGCTGCGCAGCCGCAGCGCCTCCGCCTCCTTTCACCGCGCCTTCCTTCGTTTGTCTCGACTCTTCTGACACAGGAGGAGGAGGAGGGAGGTGGTGGGGGGCTTGCATCGGCGTCGCCGCTATTCTCAGAGGACATTCGTCGAACACCCTTTCGTCCGTAAATAAAATCTGACCGCCTCGCCTTCCAAGACGGCGCCTCCGCCTCCTTTCTCCGCGCCGCCTTCCTTTGTTTGTCTCGACTCTTTCTGACGGAGGAGGTGGTGGTGTGATGGGCGCGTCGCCGCTACTCTACTCTCAGAGGACATTCGTCGAACGCCTTTTCGTCCGTAAATAAACATGGCCGCCTCGCCTTTAAAGACTTGCCCCTGCCGCCGGCCGCCGCTGCACGTCTGGCTGCCGGCGCCGCCGCCGTTTCCTTTGTTTGTCTGTCTCGACTCTACTGACAGAGGAGGAGGTGGTGATGGGTGCGTGGCCTGCTGGAGGCGTCGCCGCTGCTCTCAGAGGACATTCGTCGAACACCTTTCTTGTCCGTAAATAAGTATGCTCGCCTCGCCTTTTAAGGCCACTTTCAGATTTATTTACGTACGTGATGTAAAATCTTACGAAGCTGTTTGGCTGCACAACCATTTTTATACAAGTTTATGGCAAAACTTTTATATTTAAATGAAATCTAAACAGTTAAAAACAAAAGGGTCATCATGTAATTTGTTGAGATATATATATAATGACAAAAACAGAGCAGACCATCTTGTGTTGTTTTTGTCCAAGAATGAGTTTTTTTTTCTCAAAAGCATATATTTTTTAACATTTATTAGATTTTTTTTCAACAATTTTTGTTAAAATAAATTTTTTTTCTTGCAATGGAACACTCCGGTAATGTTATCTCTGTGTTTAAGAACTCTACGTTCCATTGTACTTTTGTAAAAAATATTTATTGCTTTTTATGCCCTTAAATTTTTAACAGTATGCCATCAATATTGGCTTGCATGTACGTACGTACGTATGATATTTCGTAATTTTTAAGGGTATGTATAATAGACGACATACGGCTTTGGTAGCCTTCTTCTTATTTGGATTTAAACTAGCTACATGGATTGATATTGTAAAGCATTCCTTCTCTTTATCCATTTAAATAATATCGACTAAGGAACAGAAAAATTGAATAAACGAAGGGCCCATGAACGCGTCTAGCCCAAAACCGGTCTGGCCCAGGCCCAACAGTCCGGGGCCCACTACCACGATCTGATAGTTTGATTGGATTCGGACGAAGATTAGCATATTCAAAATGTACCAAGCTATCTCGTAAACTCTATAAACTGGAATCCGATATTTTAACAGTTTGTCAAAATAAAATAAAAACGTGATCAACTGATTCTATTTTTGTCTGTCTGTTTTTTGGGTGAAAATAACATGTATAATTTACAATAATTTTAAAACAATAAATAAATCGTAGAACAATAGTAGAATACATTTTTAAAATTTACTGTTCCTGTTGTATCGATAAAAAAGAAGAAGAAGAAAATTGTTATGGGATGTTTGGTTGCACGATAATTTTTTGTACGCTTTCACGATAAAAAATTATATTAAAATAAAAAGTGAACCAACTCATGACATAAAATTATCGTGTTTGGAGGGATGCGATAACAAAAAAGAGTTACTATCATTCATGACCAAACAAAATGGGGGACCACAAGAAAAAAGGAAAGAGGTGAGACCCTCTTTTCTTGTTTAAGAAGAAAATCACTTTCAAAACATAAAATTGTCAAAGTTGTCGAACACCTCTTTCAATACTTTTTCTTATAATTTTTAAAAATTAAAATAAAAATCTCCATTAATATGCAACCAAACACCCCCATAGCCTTTACGGTGAATGAGAATTATATTTAAGATTCCAAGGAACAGATCAAACTCTGATCAAACAGGTAGTGCAAGGGGATGATGCAATAAAGGGGTGCAAAAACCTTTTTTACTTCTACTGATCAGTAAAGTGAATGGCAGGAAATTACAGTCAATATACGATGATAAAAGTTGGAATTTTACGGGGATACATGCGGTTTGATCTGGTTTGGTCCGGTTTGATTCGATTCAAATCGTATTTTATTAAAATATAATAGATATGTCGATATATATCTTTGTTTTATTTGTTTTAAATTGTATTCTATCACAATTTACTGTGTATATGTATACATTATATCAATTTTACTTTAAAATTTTATGAAACAAATTTATTTTTATAAAGAAACATAAATTTTCTGATGTTTGATTTATTATTTAAACGGTTCAAATCGGCTCTAATAAAGATTAATTCAAGTTTAATGAAATCATGTATAGAGTTTGAACTTGGTATGAATTTTGTTTATGAAGTTTATCTGAATTTAAATTCAAATCTTATTTTATTTTAACTGATGAGGGGATAGGTGTGTGCGCGGAGAAAAATAGAGATTTTGGGTAAAATAGAACTAATATTTTCTTTTAACTGAAAGTCAAATTATTTGAGTCGAATATTACTAAAAGTAAAATATAATTTGACTCAAACTAGCACATGTAATCAAAGATAAAACTCTAATTTGACTTAAATAAGGACATATGGTTAGAAACTCTAGATTTCGACTCAAAGATTAATGGCCCGTTTGGTTAGAGTCTCAAATTTGATACTATATCATTATTGATATTGATAATTTTAGAGGTTGGAGTATCAATATCAAAATTGATACAAGTTGACATTTGTATTACATAATGTGCTTTGTTTTCACTACCAATTTCAAAATTGATACTATTAGTCAAAGACATTATATGGAATATCAATTTTAAAATTGATAGTGATAGAGGTGTAAAATAATGTTACCAAACAGAGCCTAAGAAACAGAACTAATGGGGTGTTTGGTTGCATGATAATTTTTTGTACACTTTCATGATAAAAAATATATTAAAATAAAAAGTGAACCAACTCATGACATAAAATTATCATGTTTGGAGGGATGTGATAACAAAAAAGAGTAACTACCACACTTGACCAAACAAAGTGGGGGACCACAAGAAAAAAGAAAGAGGTGAGACCCTCTTTTTTTTTAAGAAGAAAATCACTTTTAAAACATAAAATTGTCATGGTTACCAAACATCTCTTTTAACAAGTTTTCTTATAATTTTTAAAAAATAAAATAAAAAACTTCTTTGTCATGCAACCAAACACCCCACAAGAAACAAAACCAAGAAAGGAAATCCAATTCAAACTTAAATCTTGCTAACTTATTTATGTAAAACTTATATATAAGTAGGAGTACCCACAGTTTAGTTTTTGAAAGAAATTTTAAATATAATGCTTAATAAAATTACTTATGCAGTCAAATAAGAATCCATTCAAGGTTGAGTACGCCTTAACGAATCAAGTTTTTTTTATTCTTTGTTTCAAGATGATAAAAAAGTGTGAATATATTTCTTCTGTTTCTACATAATGTCCTGTTTGGTTAGAGTTTCATTTTTAGTACTATATCAATATTGATATTAATATTTTCAAATGGTGGAGTATCAATATCAAAAGCAATACACGTTGATACTTGTATTATAGCCTGTTTGGTTAGAGTATCAAAAATGATACTATATTAATATTGATTTTGATATTTTTAGAAGATGGAGTATCAATATCAAAATCGATACAAGTTGACACTTATATTACATAACATGTGTTGTTTACACTATAAATTTCAAAATTGATACTATTAGTCAAACACCTCAAGATGATTACAATCAATATCAATTTTAAAAATAAAAGTGATAGAGGTGTCTAATAGTGTTACCAAACAGGGCATTACATAATATGCTTTGTTTGCACTACAAATTTTAAAATTGATACAATTAACCAAACACCTCTTAATGATTCCTATCAATATCAATTTCAAAATTGATAGTGATAGAGGTACCTAATAGTGTTACCAGGGCACAAGATAAGATATTTAAAGTATAGCTAAGGATTCATTTTTCCAGATTCAGCCAAAAGAAACATCATAATAGTAAGAAAAATATGAGCACTAACATACATTGTTTTCTATTGAAATATATCTTTGTCTATGCCGAATAATTTTGTCGTGTTCCTTTTACTTGTCTGGATAAAAAAAAAGAAAAGAAAGAAATTTTTGCAACAATGACAAGTTACAACTTACCAAGACTCAGTTTGGTATGGAGATAAAATTGATAAAGATAAAAATAAGTCATATTTGTGACTATCTTTTCATTGTGTTTGGTTTGAATTAGGATATGTTTAGAGAACAATCTTGTCCTATATTGAGTATGATATATGATTATTAATTTTAGAATTAATATTGATATATATATATATAATATTTGACTGTTAATATAAAATTTTATATTTATAACATAAATAATACATAAATAATAATACAAAATATTTTATATATTAAATGAGATGACTTATCTTTCACTTTATCCTCATTTTTTGGGATAAATCAGATTGATTTATTCCATGATAAATTTTATTTTATTTGAAAAAATAGATTATAAAGAATAAATAAGATTTATCTATGGTACCAAACATAACGTAAAGAGTTAACAGAATTCAATGTCTTAATTTTGATTTAATTCTGATAAAAATGAGTCAATTCAAACCTTATTTTTGTGTTTTGTAAACTATTAGAATCGAACTCAAAATTGAATATTTCAATAATTTATCAAATCAGAATCAGTTGATTTTATTTTTTTTATTCAATTTATATAAAAATAAGTATATATAATTAAATTTAATAAAAATAAAAATAGATATATATATATATATATGAAATGATAAAAATATTTTTTTAAAAGATATATCAAATTTTAGTAATTATCTATGAATTATTAAATAAAAATTAACATATGCATAATGTGTATTTTGAAATAATCAATTTTATTTTTGATCTTGATGACAAAATAGAAATGAGATCGAAATCAAAACATAATAATTTTGAAATGATCGACATCTCAACCCTTATCAGAATCTGAGATTTACCAACTTTGGCTAGTAAACCTACCCTATAACTTAGACCCCTTCCCTTGAAGATTCATGCACATAAATTATATATATAGATACATATATATACATATATAAATGTTGATCCAGCCAACTGCCTTTGTTGGTGCTACCAACATATACAGCTTGTCACCTAGCTCAGTCTCAGTATCACGTGAGACAGACTACAGCATCACGTGACTCCCCTATTCCCAATGTCCCTCCCTCCTATATATATATATATACATGTATGGTACGGTACCCACAGGTCCTACCTCCCCATTAATATATGTCTGAACCTGTACTTGAAAGGACTATATATATATATGTATATATAGTTCATGTACATGTGTCCTACGGTGTATATATATTAAGTTCTAATAACTGGTAGGATACACAAAAAATTTCTAAGTCTGTTACTTTTTATAAAATTCTCTTTGCCTGGGGACGTACGTTTAATTAACCTGCTTCAGAGGGAATGCAGAGCCGTTAGATTAATTTAGAATTATTTATATATATATACACCCTCTCCACTACTCTTTTTGGATATCAAGTATCCTACTGTTGAAATTCTAATATCTGTGGGGGGATTGTTCTTGGACCCCTTTCTTGGACATGTGATAAAGCAGATTTTATGTTGTGGGCAAAAGGAAACCAAATCAAATGGGCTCCATTTCATTGAAGAACATTTGACTCATTTCTTCCGGCTCCAACCAAACCTAACATTCCTCTGTGTGGTGTACAAACAAGGCCAATACCCAATAATACAAGGGGAATATACATCCGAAGGTCAATACATACCAACATGGATATACATTGAAATGTATGGCAGTTTAGAAGGGTAGTTGAGTGCAGCAGAGTGAGACCCTCCCTCTGCCAGCCAAGCCCTGCACTGTCTGGTGGTCTACAGTGATGTCCCTGGTCAGGTCAGATGGAAGCCCATCCGAGCAGATAAGAGTAGGGTCCAAAGAAGAAAAGAAATCGGTAACCCAAATCGAACCGAACCGAACCGATAACCTTTAGCTAGTTCGGGTCGGTGATAAACCATCGATCCAGTTGATGCGGTTTGATTCAATTTTCGGTTCGATTCGATTTCAAGGAACACGGGCCGAGATCAAATCAAGCCAAACCGTTTACGCTCTTTTAGACAAGACAACTTTCTCAATACTTGGTTGGGAACACCGATAGACATTCGTATAGCTATCGATTTTAAAAGTGATATCGATAACGATCATTAAAATGTGTTTGGCTGATAAGTGCCTACTTGTATGGATTTCGATATTGCTATTTCAACCTCTAGAAATATCGATATCGATGTAGATATTGATATGCTATATATATATTGATATATAGAGCAAGATAGGAACTTTTATTTGACATTGTTGATGGTGTGTGAACAAATATGGATGCAAAATTAAGATATGACCTGTACCAACAAGTTATTTGCAATGAAACCCTCAAAACTCAAATCTTTAGCGTGGGCCCCACAATTGCCCAGCAAGCCTGCTGCTGCCTTGCTGGCACCCCCAAGGGCCGTACTGCTTTCTTGGATAAGGTCTTTCGAAGCTGAGCCTACGATGGGTAGCTTTAGGTCTCCAACAGATTTGGAGGGGGGGGGGGGTTGATACATTAAAAGAAAAGGTAAAAATAATTTGAGATAAAATATTCAATAGAACATCAATGGTAACCATTTGGTATAAATAATCAGAGGTAACATGTAGATGGTCTATCCACATCCAAAACATTCATGGCTGAGAGAGACCCTCGTAATAAAAGGTTCTTTTATTTCCCGGTGTCTCGACTTTTAAAAATTATCTTTAAATTTCCGACAAAGACTCTGCTCTATTTTTTTTTCTCACATACTTTAAAGTAGAGAGGCAAATGAATTATTACACTCCACGAGTAATTTGAAATTTAACTCGGAAAAAACTCGACTTAACTCATTTATTATGTTAAATGAATAAATTTGAACAAAAGATAAAATTCAACTCATTAAACGAGTAACAGATTTTTGTTCGACAAGATAAGTTTACATTAAATATTTTATTAAATATTTAATTTTAAAAAATAAATTATAAATATTAATAGTTATATATTAAAAGGGTCGAGATGTTAAAGTGACTCGACATGTACCAAGGCGCAGGGTTGCCGCGGGGGCAGCGGCGGTCGTCGTCCTCCTCCAGGTCAGACCTCCGGCAGTGAAAGAATGGAAGCCGAGGAAAATGTGGTGGCAACTACTCGTCAACGTCTCTCTCTCTCTGTGTCGGGATTGGGGCTCTTTCCCTTTCAATGGCGGAGGGATCAATAAGTACCTCCGGCCTTTCCATATGCCGGACCCTGCGACCCATCTGACCCAGTCTCCGGCTTGTGCTACCTGCACAGCTTCTCCTTGTGACCCCCTTCATCTTCTTCTTCCTTTTTTTTTTCTTCTTCTGGAGGAGGAGTTGCAGGGGGCGGCGCCGGCTGCTACACACCATCTGATCACCCCTCGGCAGCAGGCGGGTCGGGTGGTGGGTTTCCCATGGACTGTAAGCGCCGCAGGAAGCAGGTCAAGGCGGCCAAGCACGACTCGGAAGGTAAATACCCGCAGCCTGCTGCGGCGGCGGCGGCTGTTGCTGCCCCCACCTTATCCCCTTATTCTGCAGTGTCGCCGCCGGTTCTCTTTGTGTGTTAACGCTGATATGCTAGCGCGTGGCGGAAGCAGAGGTGAGCAGCGTAGAGTGGGAGTTCATCAACATGACGGAGCAGGAGGAGGACCTCATCTACCGTATGTACAGGCTCGTCGGCGACAGGTAGAATCCGCCGCCTCCTACCTTCCCTCCTCCTCCTCCTCCTCCTCCTCCTCCTCCCCCTTATTTGTCTGCTCCTTGGCCGCTTCTTCTCCTCTCTCCGGATGTTGGTGCAGAGGCTGCTTGGGGCCATGGTATTTCGTTGGTTTCAAAATCTTAGATTTTAACTGTACCAAGTTTCAGATGTTCTATATTCATATACATATATATATAAACCTTTCGGAGATGTAAAACTAAATCCAGCACCCTGGTTTTTGGGGGGTAAGAGAGAAAAATCAAAACTCTGTAAATAGGCTTGCTTGGTTTTATTTTGCATGTACTTGCAGCATCTCAAACATAGGAGAAAAAGAATTCAAAGCCCTTCTATTTGCAGTTATAAGCAGCTTCCCAAACATTCTCATAATGTAAAAAATTGCAAACAGCAGAAACTAGAAGAGTTCTATCATTTTTTCTGAACCTTGAGATGTTGTAACTAAGCATAATTCAAAATAAGTGATGATTTATTTATTGAGTTTTAGATTTACTTTACAATATTGAAAATCAAAATTCATGAAACATGATCCTAAAACATATCATTCCAACGTCTATGTGGATCGGTGCCGGCAAGAACCCATGGGTGCACGATCAAATTCTTTTTTTTTCTTTTCTATTTTTGGGACAAACTTACCTCTTATCCACGTTAAACCAGCAGATTATTATGTACCAGGAAGGGGTTAAGGGACAAATTTATAACCAAAACCATTGTAGTGCTCTGGATATCAGACTTCACATCGGGATAGAAAGGGATTGATTCGGGTAGGACTTAAGCCATGGCGGTCTTCATATGGAAGGCAGAGGAGGACCATTCAAGAGCATAGACGAGTTCTCTTGTAAGTTGTCATGCCATGCTTCTACTTGCACATAGCTTCATTTTCACATACCTTTAGATATGTGATAGCTGACATGCTTGTACAAAATCGTGTGCTTTGTGAACTACTTAGCAGACTTCACATGGGGATAGCATGCCATTTATCAGATAGCATTGCATGACATGGGGATTTGGGTAGTAAGCCATGCTGGCCTTCATCTGAAGGGCATAGGAGGACCATTCAAGATCACGGACGTGTTCTTGTAAGACGTCATGCCAGGCTTCTACTTGCACATAGTTCCATTTCCACATACTTCCAGATATGTGATATCTGACATGTTTGTACAAAATTGTGTGCTTTGTGTATGTGTGTGTGCCTGCAGATGGAACCTGATAGCAGGGAGGATCCCAGGGCGGAAGCCGGAGGAGATAGAGAGGTTTTGGATTATGAGGCACTCCGAGGAGTATGCTGAGAAAAGAAAACAGAGGAGCTGAAGAACAAGGAGGGATGGCAGCTGTCGTTATTGGGGGTGGATGGGAGGTGATATACAATGTTGTGTTTTTTTCATCCTATTTCCTTGTCATTCGTATCGTAAACCTCATTTTCCCTCCTTTTTATTGTAACCTAAATCACCTCTCTCTCTCTCTCTGATGTTTTTTGGTAAAAGATTGTAGTCTTAGAAGCTTGAGATTGATGGTGTCTTCTTGCCCATTCATTGTCATCTTATATTCTTGATATCCATGTTAGCTATCAGTTCATTTGAAGGAGAGTATGATGAAGAAAGACAAGACTAAGGCTCCATTTGTTTTGGCTCAATTGATGTCTAATCTCTAAATCAGTCAAAGATTAGACATTGAAGTTTTTGGAGTGAAGGCTAGTAATAAGTATCAGGCTTACAGGAGCAGATACTGTAATGTTATCTGTCAAGTACATAATTGAGTATCAGGTAATCTACTAATGCGTTCATCCACGAAAGAAACATTAACCACAATTCAATGCCAGCAATACGTTAGTCTCATTTTTCTTGAACTCATGATGAAGTTAACCCTCAATTATGGTCTGGTCTGCTCAGGAGGTAGATCGGGCTTAATCCCAGCTTAATCTTATCTTAGCTTGGCTAACACCGTTATCCAATCAAGCTTGTCACAACTCTCAGGATAACCCTGAGATGGAGTTCACTATCAAAGGAGGGGAGTCCATCAATGTAAAAATGCACTACCACCTGATAGCTTCAGCTTAACACCTGACCAGTATTCTGTGTTAAGAACTAAAGAGCTAAGACAGCTGCTGGTTAGAGACCCATGGATTGAACTTGTTACTTTCTTTGGCCAACATGAGCAAAATGGCAAGTGTCAACACATGAGTCTTGACTCTCCTGCACATGCACCTGATCAGATGGACCCAATGCAATGCTTACCAGGGCCAACACCAACAGCCTTCCGCTTGCTTCGTCGTGCAGAATCCAATTCTTGTGCGCATAAATCTTTTAGTGTTTGATGTTGAGAGGTGAGGAAGCGTATGCCATGTTCTGCTGCTGCCGTCAACTTCAACCATTGTGGCAGGAAAGAGTAAGCTGTGAGCAAGAAGCTTGAGGCGCACTTGGGTCGATCTAGAAACTAGACATACCATGCTAGAAATTTGAAGGGTGTTTGGAAGATTATCATAAATTGAATGCTAGGCTTGTTCACCTGAATCAGTGAAACCGGCAAACCAAATAAAATCAGATGCCGGGCTATTTGGTCTTTTGAACCAAATCAAACTGCAAGTGATATGTGACATATGAATTGATTTGGGTTGGTTTAACCACCGGGAGATCAGAACCGAACCAGTAAACAAGTTTGTCCACTTTATATCTTCTACATTAAGTTGATTCTAAAAGTATATTATCATAAATATATAGAGTGATATTGGAGAGAGAGAGAGAGAGAGAGAAAGAGATGATTCTCTCTTATGAATAAAAATACTAAGCTTAGAGTCAGTCCTAGTTGATTATTTTACTTTGTTTTAATATTTATTTTATAAATAAAATTTGTGTTAAATCACCCGATCCAACTATACCAAATCACCGGATATAACCAGACAGTACATGCCAAGGAAGATGCATACCACAGGAGACAATTTTGATGATCTTTGTAAGAACTCCACGTAAATACTTGTAAATTTGCCCACTTAACTAAACTTCATTGCTTAAAAGTTCAGCATCAAAGTGTAAAATCCCATGCCCCTTCTCATATCTTATTTTTAATAATGAAGTTGACCACAGAATCCCGGCAGATCGTTGTAATAATGAAGTTGAACTTGTAACTTGAAACTCCCCTAATAAATGTATAAATCTTTCACTACAGCTTCAAACGAAGCTGAATGTCAAAGACAAACAGGACCCACTGTGGCATAAAGCGGAGACATTTTTCTCTCGACAGCACTACATGTAAAACAGGTTTAAATACTGCCCTTCACCGGATTGACCATGTGAATACAGAAGAACAAGCATGTGTAATTTTGTTTTTCTTTTGACTTTGAACTTAGCTCGAAGGCTTCCTGATGGCCTTCCTCCCAGCACAGAGAGTGAATCAGCAAAGGCTCCTGTGCTTTCCCAAGGTCTATTTGGTGCGTAAACCGGGCACGTTCCTCAGGCCCATCTTACCAAGCACGAGCTTGGATATGGCTGGTGGGTCGTCGAGCCCCATGCTTCTGCTGAATTCATTGGCAAGAGCAACCAAGCGCCCTTTCTCTCGGCCAATGCTTTTGTTTGAGTTGTAATAACCGAGCCATGATTGATATGCGGACTCCTTGTTCTTCATTTCCACATGTGATAGTGCTCGCACCACCTGCCAAGATCATGAAACAGGTATCAGTTCCATTTGTCTGGTAACCGATCTCATGTGATACCCCCCCTGCATCACAATACACAAATAAGGGTATACAATATACACGGTGAAGAGATTGGCAGACGAACTCCCGCGAACTAACAAAGCGTGAAGATGATAAATAGGGTGGGTTTTTTGGTTGCGAGACAGTTTCTCGTACACTTTTATGATTAGATTTTATGTTAAAATTACCGAGTTAGGTGAGATGTAATAACAAAAAAGTGGGAGCCATGTATAACAAAAAAGTGATGGGAGACCAAATGGGGGGAAAAAAGATGCCTTGCCTCTTCTTTTGTTTTAGAAGAAATTCTCTGTAAAAATTATAATTGTGTAATGATTGCTATACACCCTTTTTAACAAGTTCTATTAAAAATATAATTTTGTGTTGAAAACCAATTTTATCTTGCAACCAAACGCCCTACAAGATTTCTGCATGAGTACATGATAAGCATGAGATCCAAGGGATAAGACAACAAAAACATGCTATATGATCAAAAATTCTAGAAACGAAGCACATACAGCATCCGGCAAACCACACTTGACCCAAGCATTTGAATGTGTGCATACGCGTGCATCCACAAGAGGATCATAACCAAACACCTTCTCAAGCATGAAAAACTTGTCTGAGCATAAGTACTTACTTTTTTCCTAGTTTCTGGATCTAATATAGGCACTGGAGCCTTTGATATAGGCAAATCCTTGATGCTTTGTAAGAAGAATTCCTCCCAGGGTGCCAACAGCAATATTCCTTCACCTTGCTTACCCTTCCTGCCAGTTCTGCCAAGTCTATGAATGTATTGTTCTCTATCTGCTGGCACACCAACCTAAAAATGATTGAAAACTGAGTCAATACCACAATAAGTTGCACTCACATCGAAGTAAGGAAAATAAATTCAGTAGTTCCAGGAGGGAAAAGTATACCCCACCCCCCTTAATTGGCACAATTCGTCCTCTAACAATCTGTGCCCAGCAACCTTTTGCCCTAATGAGGCCTTGGAGAGTTCTTAATTAGTTAATTCTACCCTTGACACTTTTATGCAACTCCCTTCTCAAGGTAGGCAGAAGGAACTAGGTGAAATTAAGAAAGTGAAATGCCTGGTGATAATATGACTAACCAACCTGGTAACAGAAACCACAATTCTGCCTAAGATCAATGCCTACATCATGATACTATGACCATGCGCATGGATATATACAACAATAAAAAGTAACCACCACCGAAAGAAGACCACACATTTGTATAAAAGCAGAGGGGGATCAAAAAAGAATAGTAGCAGCATACAAAATCTACAAATTGCTTTTTTTTAGTTCTAAATCAAATAATGATATAGTTACCTGCACAACAAGTGTGACATCTGGGTAATCTACTCCACGTGCAGACACATCAGAAGTTACAAGAATGAGCCCTTTTGACTTCCTAAATTCATCAGAAACCCGGGTTCTGTAACTCTGTGGCTTTCTCGAATGTATTTCACGGACATTCAGTTTCAGCTCAGATAGGAAGTCAGCAACAAGTTTTGTGACCATAGCAGTTGTGCAAAATACAAGAACCTGTGATGATTCTTAACATGTGAATAATGTGTAAAGTGGCCATAAAGCATTGAGTAATGAGAAGAGAACTGCACCTTGTAGTCAACATTGTCCGCAATATGATTAGTTAAAATTCCATATAACATGGAGAAGTGTTCCTCTAGAGGTGCAACTAAAAGCATTTGGTTAACCTGGTCGAAGCAAGTCCTTGCATTATGATGATAAAGAAATAATGGCAAAGTTACAGTACATCCAAAGTCATACCTGCGAGTGTGTTTCTTCACTACCCTCTTCAACCGTGTTAATAAATTCGAAGTCCCTTTTCAAGGCTACATGGCAGATTTGACGAACCTACAATCCACCCCAAGTCAACTTACTCCCAAGAAAAGCTTATATATGATAACGACCAAGCAGAAAAATCCACATCCAAGATGTGAAGTATGAAAGAAATTGGTCCCACAATAATGAATATTTAATTGAAAATTTGGAAAGCAAACCTCATCAGGAACTGTTGCAGAGAAAAGAAGAGTTTGTCGTTGCTTTGGAACCGCAGCAATTATGTTCTCTATATCTTTCCGAAATCCCATATCTAGTAAATGGTCAGCTTCATCAAGGACAAGGACTTTCACACCCCTCAGTCGTGTAGCAAATCCCGATGTATTTTCAATATGATCTCTAAGCCTTCCAGGAGTAGCTACAAGAATCTGCATTAATTTTTCCCATTAAGTCAATTTCAAGTCTGTTTAATAAAATTAACTGTTCAATTAGCATCTAACCTGGCAAGGATTGGCCTGCATGTTTCTCTGTTCTAAAGCTAGTCTTGTTCCGCCAATTACAACTTGTACACCAATGGATGGATGAAACTTTAGAAGTGTGTTGGCTTCCGTGGCTGCTTGATTAGCTAGCTCCCGAGTTGGGCAAATGACAAGCACAACAATAGGTGGCCTCTTTTGGTCTCGATCCACAGAAGGCAGCTTAGTAATCTCTTCAATTGCAGGAAGCTGCAAATTGTATTATTTCAAAGAAAGAAAGGATATGTAGAATTCAAGAACACATTCCAAAATGAACAGACTCTTTCTGTAATGACTCATTTACCAAGAATGCCACAGTTTTTCCCGTCCCTGTCTTAGCCTTGGCCAGAACATCTTTGCCTGAAATGCACAAGAACTGTCATTGTGAACAGTAACGTGGAAGGATGACTCTCAATGGTGGGATGCATTAATATAAGAAAAAGAACAATTGTCAACCTGTATTTCTTTTTTTAGTAATTTATTTTAAGAGATGCACCTTGAAGGATAACAGGAAGAGTTGCTTCTTGGACCACCGTCATCCTTTCATATCCTGAAGCTTTTATTCCCTTTAGGGACAAGGGAGAAAGAGAGCACTGATCAAACCTGGATGTTCAAAGTTCCAATAAAAGAACAATCAATACATCATGGGATTTTGGGGAGCAGCGAGAGTGATAACAGTAAAAATAACGACTAAATGCATTAATTAATAGGATATGCTTTAAAGAGCATTACACTATTGATGTGACAATGGCATAGTTCCATTGTTTTCATATGCATGAATCTCGGAGAAATCAGGTTCCAAACAACAACATAATCACACACACTCATGAATAAGGTTTGAAGTTTGAACCAGGCTGCAAGCAAATTAAACTTCCAATATAACTCACCTACTCAGTTGCTAAATTCCTAACAGCCCCTGCTTAGGCCCAGCAATGAAAAGCATGTATATGCAATGTGCATCATGCTGCAATTTGGGCGCTACCATGAACAAGTTAAGTATTCTGAAGGTAACAGTAAATGGCTGACCAGACATTTTATCTCATTTCTCAAAATTTTTAAAGAGATGGATGGAATGGCTCCATCCTAAAAGCCATCTCAGGTAAAGAATTATACTTTCTATAGATAATGGCAGAATTATTACCGGCTCCTTCACTTTCATTTCTCAAAGTATTGAGAAGATGGATGCTCTTACTGTATCTCGAGCAGTCACATTGTTTTTTTTCGGTGACAGAAGTCACTATCCATTAAATACATAACAAACACATACAACTGGGAGAACAACAGGGGGGATACACAAAAAGTGCAACAAAAACTACCTCATCCACTACCAAGATGGTATAGAACAAGGGAATCAAACCCAGAAGAAGAGGACCCCGCCTACACACATTGAGGCCTAAAATCCACTCGCTACAAACACAATCTCTTGCGGGCAAGGTTTGCCATCTCGGATCTCGGCTTCGTCTCGGGAGGGTGAAAGAGAAGAGATCTCGGAGAGATCTCGGAAAAATCTCGGGAGATCGGATCTCGGATTCTTGGATCAAAATGTATATATGTATGAAACATAACATAATATCTTATAAAGATAGGAGTACATCAATGAATTTACATGAAAATATATAACACATTTATACATCAATTGTGTGAATGAACAATTACAAAGTACTCTTAATATCAAAAAAATGATCTTTGTGTTTCTAAAAGATTTAATCTTGTATACAATCTTATTTAAATACTAATATGGTATTAAACTTGTAGCACATTTTTATCGGCGATAGTATAAGTGATAGTGAGATATATTATTATGTTTACACTATCATAAATGGTTTACACTATTATTTTTGGTATATTATGTATAAATTTTGAGGGACTTCCCAAAAGGCACTGGTCAAGTAGTGCCTTGTCGCGTAGGCGCCCACCTTGACAACTATGGTATCAGGGGGGGCAAAGCCCCCCGAAGAAATTTTTTTTCGGACTAGGCTAATTGGGGCGAGATCTCAGCAGTCTCGTTTCTCGGCCCCCTTGGCGAGACCGAGATCTCGTGAGATCTCGGCGAGATCTCGCGAGATGGCATTCCATGCTTGCAGGCCAACAATTGTTCTCCCCAGAACTCGGCATCCAGCCTAGACCCTGAAGCTTCTATACATTCACATTCCACATTTAATCAGCAAGTTTCCTACATAGATCCTAAGATAGAAGTTTCAAGTAAAACTCTCCCACACATTGGCAACTGAACACAGAAATTTACATCTGAAGGGGGAATAGCCATTTAGTTCTAAATGGCTTTCAAACTCTGAAGGAAGTTTACGAGGCCAAACTGACCACTTCATACCACAAAATAGATTTCAGTTTGAATACAGAATGTCCCCGTCTGTGCTTAAATAACCTCTAAAAGGAATAAACGGGCAACTTTTTGCATCACATCCTTGGTTCTAAGTGGAAAAAACTACTGACAACTTAAGTCTTTCTGAAAGAAAGCCACATGAAGAGTGATAAAACCGATATCAGATAGCATTTCAGAAACAAATAAAGCCTACAAGAGGATATGGAATTGCTGTTCAAAGTGCAACCTTGTCTCACTTAGGTACGAGTCAGCCCCCCCTGAGGTGCTCGATTTGGATGAATCATTCCCTGGATTGTGAGGAGATCCCTCTTTACCATGTGAATGTGAAGCAACCGCTTCCTTCTTATCATCAGCCTTGCCGAAGTGATCGTCATCCGATCCCGAGACAGTATCATCATCCTCGTAACTGTCTACGTTGTCTTCATCATCCGAAATCTCAAACGACATTCTACCATCATGATTACGTGAAAGACTCAAGCCAGACTCTTTCTTTCCTCTCTTTGACGATGCGGAAGACGATAGCGTGCTCCGGGCTCCCCGACGTTCCCTCTTCCTACCACCAAAATCCATATCATCCTCCTCATCTTCAGTCAAATCACTATCAAACCCCTTCAGCCGCCTATCCCTTGATCCGCGAAATGGCCCATCAGTACTCCGATTTAGGGACATTTTATCTGGCTCATCCATCGAAGGCACGGCAAAACCCCGGCCCGATCGCCGAGGCTCTCTACCTCTCTTCCTCCGATCCCCAAACGTATCAACGTCCCTACCACTGATCCTCTCCCGGCTGCTCCGCTTCCCGCCACTGTAGTCCCCATCTTCGTCGCTCTCGACGCTGAAGCCCCCTCGGAACGAGTCCCTTCTATCCCTAACCCTTTCCCTGCCTCCGCCTATACCCCTCTCCTTGCTCCGCCCCTTCTCCCGGCTGTATCCAACCGTGTCGTCGCTTTCGCTGCCTGCGAAACGGAAAGAATCCGTCTTCAGATCACTGATCCAGTCACTCAGCTCGGCTTCGTCCTCCACTAGACTCCTCTCCTTTCCAGCACTAGCGCTTCCTCCACGGAGGGCTCCCCTCCGGCTGTCCCGCTGCCCACCGCCTCTGCTCAAGGCGGAGCGGCTGGAGAAGGCCCGGCCTCCGGCGGCGGCGGCGGTAAGCCAACCGCGGGAACGGGGAGGTGGCCCCGGGCAAAGAGTGGCGTACTTAAGCTTGAAAGGGAATGCCCTGTACAGAATGGAGACGCCACGGCGGGAGGCGAGGAGGCCCGAGGAGGTGCTGAGGAGGCGGAGGGAAACGAGCTGACCAGGCATGGTGTCAGATAGAGCGGCGGCGGCGGCGCAGCAGAGGGGAAAGGCGGAGGGCCTGGAGGGCGATGGCGGGCAACGAGGTCCTTTCCTCCTCGACGAGCCTCCGGGCAGATAGGGTTTTGGGAAAGAGGGTTTAAAAGCGATCGTTGAATAACGTCAAAACCTGTTTGGTTGTGATGTTGTGGGGAATCGATTCTGGAAGCAATCCACGGCATTAATATTTAAATTAGTTAATAAAGAGAATTACTATTTTTTGGTTCTGTTAAATTGACTTCTATGCAAAAACACAATGTTTATTGATGGAAATGATAATTCCAAATCTATTATATATATATACACACACACACACGACGCGTTTGAAAGCCATAGATGTGTAATTTGTTGTTTTATTATCATATGAAATTTAGGCACCATTTTATATCTAATGAAATTAGACAGAGAAAATGCATTAAATTCTTCAGCTATCTCTAAACAAAATTGTTAGATAAATGGACTTATTGAGAGAGAAGTTGAGAGACAGGGGGGCATAGCAGTGTGATTGATAATTGATTTTTAAACATTACAATTCCTGTTTTTATTTGTATAAATTTATATACACCTTAATTTATTCAAGTTGATGGCTAAGCTCAAATTTGACAATACAACAAAAAGTCAGGTTAAAGCCAGGGATGCTCACAACTTGGTTCAACTAAAAAAAAAAAATTAAACTGAAGCAGATAGTTGGTTTTTTCTTTTATTTGTGTCAAGTTGGACTAAATATGGATTTAGTTTGGTTGCAGATATCCTTTGATTATATTATCATTTAATAAAAATATTGGTTGAATGACACATGCCAAATTAATTGGATTTATTTGGGGTTTGTTTGCAACCAGCCATATTTCAATTAGCTCACTTCGTAAGTTTGTATTTGGTTATGATTGAATTAACAAAAATTTCAAAGGATGATATATAATGGGGTGTTTGGTTGCATGATAATTTTGTGTACACTTTCATGATAAAAATTATATTAAAATAAAAAGTGAACCAACTCATGACATAAAATTGTCATGTTTGGAGGGATGTGATAACAAAAAAGAGTAACTACCATTCATGACCAAACAAAGTGGGGGACCACAAGAAAAAAAGGAGAGAGGTGAGACCCTCTTTTTTTGTTTAAGAAGAAAATCACTTTCAAAACATAAATTTGTCAAGGATGCCAAACACCTCTTTTAACAAGTTTTCTTACACTCTTTAAAAATTAAAATAAAAGCCTCCATTGTCATGCAACCAAACACCCCGTAAATGTGTGTGTATATATATGATGTTTACAAATGATATTTTATTAATAGATGAGAAATAAATAAATATAAAGTTATAATTATAGAAAAATAAAAACTAGAATTTCAAAATAAGTAGAATTATTAAAAATATATACATTACAAATTTAATAAAAAAACTAAAAGGGAAGATGATGAGATCATATTATCTCAAATTAGTCCGTTCAAATATTTTAAATCAACTATTCAAATAGATGAGAATATGGCAAATATATTAACCACTAGAAAAATAGTATATATGGAGTGGAGATTGACTACAAGATTTCTAGTTGATTGTAAAATGTCACTAAAGATGAAACAAAATTATTATACAACTATAAATTCATAGTGAATACAACACTAAAATAAAAATATGCCCTCAAAATAAATAAAATAATATATTAGAGAACATGTGAGGGAGACAAGTGTAGACATATAGAGACTACAAATAAAAATATTAAAATATTAAAATATCAAATTAATGGTAGACCTAAGTTAACTTGGAAGGGACTAATTCAATATGAGTTAAAGGATTTAAATATTTCAAAGAAGTAACTCAAAGTAATCCATATAGTTAATCTTAAATAATTTAAAATTAAGATTTGAGTTGAGCATGTCTGTTTTGATTCAGAAACATATTTTCAAAAATCATATCAAAATAAATCATGAATACCCTAACTAAACTGATATACATGGTAACTCCGAAACAGTAAACCTTCTGTAAAAAGTTCTCATAGGAAATGTATGCAATTTTTATTATTTCTTAGAGTAACCCTTACATTTTTTAATCATCTATTATTATCATGGATTAACTTGATATTGGGTATTTTTATTGGTGTTACATCAACTTTTGTCGTGAATATGCCTTTGTTTTTAACTAATTTCTCGTATTTTTCATCATCATTATCTTCAGTTCTCAAAGATTACCGAGATTATATTCATTTTCAAATAATTTTGTGCAACACGTAAAATTATATTGAATCCATAAACTTTCTTATTTACGCATTAGCCCAAAGAATCCTACTAATCTTGTTAATAAATATACAGGAAGCCTAGATAAATCGACTTTTATATAAACCAAATCCTACAGATAAAAACATCACCAAATAAACTTCAACTCTCTAGGATCTTTTCTAGAAACTATAGCTGAAAATTTTGAAACCTGGTTCGAGTTTACCTAGGCAAAGAAAAAAAAAGCTAGTATGCAATACATATTCCCGATATTTGACACATTTATGACGTATTATGGTTGTGAATTTGTCAACAACATTGTGTGAAAACTATAAATTTCAATTTATCTAATGGCCTATCAATAATAAAGAAACTTCCATTGCTGTAAATCTTAAGCTTTTGTCCTCTATGTATACACATACGTAGCATACATAGATAAGTATCCTGATAAGAGCAAAAAGAACAAATAACTAAGCAGGCCTAATCTGTTCAAGCTCACAACACGAGGAAGTGCAGCTAATGATAAACATACATCAAACATATATTTATTTATTTTTTATTTTTTATTTTGCTTCAGAATTTGTAGCCCCTTTTTGTTTACAGACTCTTCATAGCCTCTGGTGAAAACAAATCTTATACAGACCAAGCAAAAAGATGAAGCATTGTGATGTTATGTACATGAAATGAGCAGTATGTCGCTGGCTGTGGCTACAAGAGATCAATCATGCAAGTGCTGCAAGCATCTCCAGCAACCTACTGTACTGTAGACAAGCTTCACTTGGCACTTCTGTATAGGTTATCAATGGCACTCTGAAATAAGAGAGCAGGTTGAATTCAGACAAGAGCACTCGGAGATCAAGCCAACAGAAATAAACAAAACAAATAAATTGATCTCCTCATAATCCTGTCTACCATTTTTCTTTTCTGGACAAAAATAATATCATGGGCAAGAAAAGGAAACCGTAGCTTGCCTGGTAATACTTGAGCATCTGTGGTCGCTTCTTCTTAAATGTTGGGGTCAGCAGGTCTCTTTCCATGTCAAAAGGTTCAGGATCAAGGTGCACAGCCTTTATGAACTCAAAGCCTTTTAGCTGCAAAAACATGGTAAAGTCAGAACAAAACCTCATCATAGATACTAGAGCATGATAGAGGAATTATTACCTTGTTTACTTTTGCAGCCTTCGTGAGTTCTCCAAGAATGAATTCTTTTACTTTTGGATTCTCGCAGAGAGAAGAGAAGTCCCCAGGAACACCATTATCTTCAGCCCAGCGCTCCACAGCTTGTTTGCTGGGATTGATAACAGATACTAGGAATGACTCAAAGCTATTGCCATAAATCCATATCTGAACAAAGGTGAAACATTTTTGATCAGACAATGAAACAGCATCTCATTTCCTTTGTTAGTCTGAAGTTTTTTTGTTCTTTTGAAAGTAATTAGAACCACATTAAGTGGTGGCATGAAAATAAGACCATAATTCATCAATTCGTAAAATAGAAGTAAAACTAAATAGAAAAGAAGAGTTTCTACAAGATAGGAGCCCTTGGGAAGCCAACAAGGCATGGTTACAAGTTACAAAATGAAAATCAAACGAATAGTGGTACAAAAAAAAATTTATTGCACCTTGACCAGTTTTTTTTTATCTCAAGATAAAACCAACCAAGGAGCTTATAGCTGTCGATCGGCCAGAGGAACAACTAACAACTCTCTAGCTCATAATAAGATGAAGGAGAATGTACATGTTCTTTTTAGAAATACAGGACCAACTCACAAACTTTAGCAATATGATCTGATTCTCATGTGTTAAAATCTTCAGAATGGAAAGTGCTGTGATAGCTGTCTTTAGCCCATGACCAGTTTTGTTGACCATGTAACCTCAAAAGAAAAGGAATTTTACTGCCAAACACTGGAAGCAGAGACTGTAGTTTCATTCAGCATGGCAATTAAGATAAATGGTGTGAAAGTAATTATTCTCTCTTTCCCTTGATTATGGCTAAAACAGGTAAGGGTTAGCACTAGACCCTCCCGACTCCTAAGAACACAGCCGTGATGCAGACACTTTCTATCTGCTATAATTGTCAAAGTTGGTTCCTTCTCCATGGAATGGCCAATCATTGATGCTTCTGCAAGAACAAAATACAATCTGTAATCTCCTTGCCTCTTCAACTTCTCTGTCCTGCAGCATAAGGTCAGCCTTACCAAGTCCCATAAACTGGTGATCAGGCAGCATCTAAATGACAGGAGGATTGGCCAAATTCATAATTAGATTTATCAATCTATTAAACCAACAGTTGAGTGGATTTAACTCTGCAAGATTCTCACATGAACAACTCTTCTGAGGCAGAATGACCACATGTTAAAATTAGGCAGAAAAAACAGGTTTGTTAATTTTGAAAGGATCTCAGGGATTGGCTACATTTTTATCTATCTTGAGAGATCTTCACATCATGCGTTTCAAGATTTTATTTTTTTCTGAGATGAGAAACCACCACTATGGGCCAAACTCACCTCTGGCCTACCACAACCAGATACCATTTCAAAACTTAATGGGACATTAATGATTAGAATGGACCATGGGTGAGCTCATAAGATCAACAAGACTGGTGTAGTAGGAAGGGAAGGATATCACAAAAAGGAGGCTAGTGATGATTGTTTATCAGAATGGCTGCTTTTGTTGATTATCATGCCCTTTCTTAACTCTTTCATAAGTCATGTCCTACCTTCATATTCCCATATCTAACACATTCTAATGTTCCGTTTATCACTTCAAAGATGTAGGCATATGACTTCCAACTTTGTCCTTGTACATTGAGCAAAAAAGAACAGGGCTTTCATGTCTCTACAGTTTTACAAATCAGCAATGACCATCTTACAACACTTTGAGCAACATGGTGCTCAAACTTCAGAAAACAATGTAGCAGCAGACTTACATCATTTTCAACAAAAGAAATTCTTCATGCCAAATCAACCTTCAGCATGTGCCCTTAGCTGCTTTAAGCAGATTTTAGCTCCTATCAGCCCTAAATTTTTGGGGTAAACTGCAACTGTCTGATGATGCTAAATTTCCGTTAGGTCTATGGCCCATTCACTTTTGAAAACATAGGCACATCATAGGCGCTGTTCTCTGAACTTTGCTAGCAGTGTGATCAATTAAACATGAAA